>JAVQMG010000074.1:12500-2412500 GCA_032878915.1 Castanopsis chinensis | reverse complement strand
AACGATTAACGAGACAAAAAGACAACAAAATGTTGTACAATAATTGCTTGCGATTGTAACCAAGTGATAAAGATTATTCACCTTAAAGTCTTCAACCCACTTACATGATATTACTGGCACTGCATATTTTGATAAATTGATAATGAGTACATTGACTAGTGTGTGAACTATGAAATCAATTATTGTGATGGCTCGTCTCTAATTGGTGGCTTTTTAGAAATTCCACATTTCCTTAATTTTTTTTTCTCTCTATTCACTAATAGTAATAAATCAATTTTCTACCATTCTCTTTGTACTTTGTAGATTTTAAAAAATTACATACAATACAAAAAGAAGCTCATTTAAAACAGAGAGTGCAAAGTTAGGGAAAACTATTGAAGTTTATAGCCCTAACAAAACTTTTGGTATGAATATATTATACTAATTATACTTTTGTTATAAAAGGAATTCTCAACTTGAAAGCATTTTGGTCAAAAGTTTTGTTACTTAATTGCATAATATTTATTAGGAGAATCATGATTTGTTGTAACCATCAAATTAATTTTTAAATATAAAAAAATAGAAGCATTTTGTTACCTAATGAATTCTTATCGTGGAATCATTTGACAATCCAATTATATTTAACAATATTTATTTATTTTGTAGCATTCGTTGACATTTTGAAAGATATTTTGTGAAATAATATTTTACTTCAAATTTTTTAATTGGATATTTAATATGTTGAAATTTTCTTGCCTTGGTTAAAAAGAGAGTTATTTCAAAGATTCCAAAGAATTAGGTTTTTTATTTTGTTTTTCTATTCACTAAAAAATCAATATTTCTAATTTGAGATCAGAGAAGATGCCAGTTGATCACCGGTGCTGTGATAAAGCCCCTCGCTCTTCTGCACTTGTGCATACCATAAAAAATAAAAATAAATCATTTCAAACGAATAGTGAAGTTATGGGTAACTATTATAGTTTAGTGGGAACAAGACTTTTGGAATGTATACAAATCCTTTTGTTATAAATTTAAAAGGAATTCTTCACGTGGAAACATTTTTACCAGGGGATTTATTATCATGGAATTATATTTGACATTACATGTCTACAAGACTACAAATACATAATTTTTCTATTAATTATTATGTTTTTTTTGAAATTTTCAATGAGAGATTTTGAAATTATATTTTACTTAAAATTGTATTTGGATATTACAATTACTTTAATTATAGTGTTTTTTTTTTTGGATAGGTTAATTAACAATAGAGTTATTTAAGAAGTCTGCAAAATTTTGAATTCAATCCCAAGTTACAGACATGGACAAATTTGTCCTTATTGGACTTTTTTTTTATTGATACATTATTTTTGTACATTTTGATTTTTCAAACAATTTTCTATTATGTTTTACTATCACTAGTATCATTGTTGTCATCATTGTCATTGTGTTACTTTTCACACTGTCACTGGAATCATTAATATATATATATATATATATATATATATATAAATATATACATATATATATATATATTAAATCCAAAGAATAACATGATTTAACACATTATTTTCTTACATTTAACAAAGTATTTTGTGTCTAAAAAAAAGTATTTACATTATATATATATATAACATTAATAAAAATTAAAGGATTTTTTTTTTTTTTTTTTTTGAATACATGATAGAATTTCTACTCTAGCCTAATCTAAGTGTATATGTGTGTGAAGCTCCCTTCTGGAGACTTGAACCCCGGCCCTTGCCCCTCCCCACACCTCACAAGCACTTATACTTGTGAAGAGACTATCACACCAAGGGTGTGCAGTTGTAATAAAAATTAAAGGATTCTTAACTCCTAACTATGAAATCCACATTTATGGTTTTGTCTAAAAAGGAAAAAAAAATGTATATATTTCCAATTTTCTAAAAACATTAGAAATAAAGTTTTTATTATAAAAATTTTTGCTTTTATATTTCTAGGATATCTTTTAAATATTATTTGCTTCAGTGAGCTAATATGGTATAAGAGTAATTAGAGGAAAAATAAAGTGAATTAATAATTAAAACCTTTCCATTTTAATAAAATACATTTTTAATTGATGAGTTATGTATAGTATAAGAGTAAATTTAGAAAACAAAAATGATTTACTAGTCGAATTTAGGGAGTATCTTTGTCATTGCATTACTTTTCATACCATCACTAGTATCATTCTTGTAATCCTTATTATTGCATTATTTCATTATTGCATTATTTCATCCTTGTCACTACTTTACTTTTCACAATGTCACCGATATCATTGTTGTCATCTTTGTCATTCCGTTACTTTTCACATTATCTCCTACAAAACCACCTGTTTGTTGTTATCACCACCATTTTTCACCATTGTAACTTCTATCCATTATTGTAACATGATATAATATCACGGCTGTATTATATCAACATCATCACCAAATCATTTTTCATCCTAGTAAGATTATAACATTATAATGATATATATTACATTATTTCATACCATCTTGTATTTTTTTTTATACCATCACTATTATCATTGTCTAGCAACACACACAACTTCCTTATATAAAGTGCGAGAGAGTTAATTCCATGGATAAATATGTCATTATTGATTAGCTTCTTTTTTTCTTTTATTTTTTTTTTTTTTTTATTGATACATCATTATTCGACATTTTTATTTCATAAATTTTCCGTTACTTCTCTCATTTATTGTCATCCTTATCACTGCTTTACTATCCACACTATTATCAGTATCATTATTATCATCATTGACATTGCAGCCACTTCCAATAATGTCCCTTGTTGTGGATATTGTCATTTCCAAAAGTTCACATAAAAATTCAAGGATGATATTTATCAAAAAGGGAAATATTAATCAATACCCTAACACTACGCATTAGATTAAGACTAGTTATTGTTAGAAATATTTTTTTAAAAAAATGATAAAATAATAAATATTATTGATAATTGTAGGGACACGAAGTTAGCCTTTAACTCAAATGCGTGACCGGGCCGGCCCAAGTGGCCCTTATAATAGAATTTATAGAGAATGGGCTTAGAGCCTAGATCTCTTGGTGCTCTAGAAGGCAGTGGGGTGAGGTCCAAGTCCGCTTCTGGCAGGCAGCTGGCTGATGGAGTGGCCTATTTTCCTTGTCGGACATGAGCTGAGGAGCTACTGTGCTGGCTGGCGTTCCATTCTTTGGGAGAGAAAGAGAGAGAGCGTGCCTTCCTCCTTTCCTTGAGAAAAATCCGGATCCTTTTCTAGTGGTTCCTCATTCTCTATTTATACTCCCCATCCTTGATTCCCATCTGTCTTTTCCCTGAAAACGCTCCCCAATGCCCTTAAGACTGTTCACCGTCCCCTCAGAAGTCATTTCTCCATTAATGCGGCCAGGCGGGTAGGTGAAAGACCTTTAATGCGGTGGCAGCAGCAGCTTTATGCAATGCACGTCTCCCTTGTCTCCCACCTCGGCATCCCGCTGGGGTTTAGGATGACTTGCCGAGCTTTAGGAGCCCTCCCCCGGGCGTTTCGCTACCCTGCTCAGTTCCTGAGGCTACGTCCAAGGAGACCTTCTCCTCAGACCCTCTCCGACAGGCTGGCGGTCTGGTCGGCGGGCCTTTGGACCCCAGTGTTAGGAGGCCCTGCTCTCGACTCGCGTCCCCTCTAGCGGAATCCACGTCCTCGGACCAGGCCCTGGGCCCACATGGCATTCCGACGTCTCTACCCCCCACAATAAATTTTATATTTTTCACGACAGTTTTATTAAAACTACCCTATTATGATTTATTAATAATTGCCCTAATTGCATAAGTTAACATGATTCTTATAAAATTCCAATAAAACTTCTTAAATTTAGTAATAAAATTACAAGCTGAAAAGTGTTATGGGGAAAAAACGAAAAATTCTAGTGGCTCACCATTGTCCATAATATTGTCCATAACTCACTTACGTGGCGAGTTATGATTGGTGGAGAGGTGATGACAGGTCTATATGAAAACACCCTTTCACCAATCACAACGGATTGCGTAAGCGAATTACGGATAATACTGTAGCACTAGAATTACTAGGAGAAAAACGGAAAGACAAACAAAAACAACAAGCGGGTCTGTTGGGTTTCGACTTTCACCAATCACAACTAATCACGTAACGAATTACGGATAATACTGTAGCACCAGAATTACTAGGGAAAAAACGGAAAGACAAACAAAAACAACAGGCGGGTCTGCTGGGTTTCGGCTATTTATCCAATGAGAAAGCAGTAATATTCTTAGATAGGATACCATCCGGTTGGACCCGGCGATGACGTGGCAAGCTGTGAGAATCGATCAAGCTCAAAAGAATCTCTCTTAAAAAACAAAGAAAAGAAAAAAGAAGCGCTAGTTTAGTGAGAGAGAGAGAGAGAGAGAGTCTGATCCTTCATTATTCTTATTGTCTTCTTCTACTTTTCTATAGTCTATACTCTGTAGCTATATTAGCTAGTAGTGACTCACCTACTCTGATCTAAATTCTACGTAACAAACTAACAATTATTATACTTTATCCAATACTATTCTCTCTGAATTCTGTGGATTCTCTCTCTCTCTCTCTCTCTCTCTCTAATGGCGAGGGAGGAAGACAACGAGAGCTGCGGTAGTCGACCTGTGCAGTCACCGCAACGACAGTCTCGGCATCAGAAGCAGAAGTTGGAGGTGTACAACGAGGTGCTCAGTCGAATCCAGGATTTGAATTGCGAAGAGGCTAATCTTCTCGGCTTCGATGATCAGCTATGGCTTCACTTCAATCGTTTTCCTTCTCGGTCTCTCTCTCTTGCCCTAGCTTTTTGTTTTTTTGACTTCTTTTTTTTTTGACTAATCGATTCGTTATGTGACTGTGAATTCAGATTCTAACTATTCTTTTATTTAGCTATGGATTTCGTGTGTCATTAATTAGTGAAAGAGAGAAAAGAATAGGAAATCAGATATCCAAACAGTGTTTTTTTGGGGAAAAATGCAAAACTAACCGTTCTAAGTTTCTTCCAATTTCATTTAAGTTTTTGAACTTTATTTTTGTTTATTTCTGTCCCCTAATAATTGAAAAATATTTTCTAGTTTTTTTTTTTTTTTTTTTTTTTTTTTTTTTTTTTTTAGTTTTAACAAAAGTTAACCGAAAGACCTTAATTGAATAAATTAGAAACTTAAGGAGTGAAATGATCGAAACAAAATCTGAAGAAACTTAGAGGCTAAGTTTTGCCCTTTAGCCCCTTTTTTTTTTTTTTTTTATTATATATAAAAAATTGAGTGAAACCTTTTTGGTTAGTACAGTAATTATTGTTTGTATTCTTAAGTCATCATTGTTTGGACATGTGGATTTATGTGGCTTAGTTTTATGTGTTTTAGTTTGTAAATTGAAAAGGTTGCAAATGCATTGTGTCTCTCTAACGTGTTCGAGGTATATCTGATTGTTGCGGGTGTAGATATGCGTTGGAAGTGAATGTGGAGAGGGCAGAGGATGTGCTGACTCATAAGAGATTACTGCAATTGGCAGAAGATCCTGCTAATCGACCCGCATTTGATGTTCGGCTAGTTCAGGTAAACATGTTTGCATTTACTAGACTGTCTTTTTCCGGCTTTTTTTTTTAATGAATAAACCGCAATGTGACTGGAAACATGACATTCATGATTCATAGGTGGTCTATCCTTGGAAACTCGATTGGTTTGGAGCAGATATATGCCCGATTGTTATTTTATGATACTTTACTTTGATGCAGGTTTACCCTATTGCAAATGGCGATTTTGTGAATTCTGTTAATTTGGATTCTTCAATGACAGAAGATGCACAAAGTTCTTTTCATAATGGAAGCAGACTGACGTATGACTCATTACATATTTTTAGCTGTATAATTGTGTTTCCTAGTCTTGTTCTACGCTCAATAATGCATACATGATTTATTTTTGGGTTGTTCTTCCTCATCTTTAAGTACTTGTTATCTAATTTGTGATATTTATTAAATTTTGTTGTCATATCTCTCTCACTATGTGCGCGTTTGTGGGTGTGTAAATCCCCCAGGAATCATCCGCCACCTACCTTTGGTTCAACTCCCAATCTTGAAGCACCTTCCATTGAAGGCAATAAAGATAATGTTGAGGATGAGGACAGTGCCATAAATGTGACACCACACTTGTCTCGGTAAGAAATGGATGATTTTGATACCGTGTGGAGTAGTTAGTAATACAGTGTAGATGATGCAAAGTTGCTTCCACATCTCCCTTCTGCCCCCCTTTTTCATCAAGTTGTTAAGGAATTTAGTTAGTTAAATTATTACTATTATTATTTTTTAACTTCTTAAACAAAATAACATTGTGATCTATTCAATTAAGCTCAAAATCTTACATGCACATGAAACATGACTTCTACTAATTCATGCGTGTGTGTGTGTGTGTTTGTGCGCATGTAAGAGAGAGAGAGAATCACTGGCAACGAGATATATTTAAAATTCCATAGGATCACCGATCATGAAAAGAATTTTCTTTGTGAATTCCTTTGTTGAGAAACATCAAAGTACAGCTTTTTGTAGCTTACTGGTGTCTCTTTTACTATGTTATGAATGCAGAGGTGGTAAGGCTCTCTCTTGTGGCCAGTCGTTATTTGTAATATATTGTTCTCCATCATAAAAATTGGCTGTTAGAATTTTCTAGCTAAACAGTTTGACGTTGCATACCATGAAGACAACTTTTTACAAATTAATTGATTTTAGTTTTTGTTTTTGTGTTCATTTCTACACAGTTTTAATCCACAGTTTTTAACCTTGTAGGCCTATGCACGAGATCACATTTTCAACAATTGACAAGCCCAAAATCCTAAACCAGGTACTTAATTCCATGTGCATGGAATTTACCATCACTCTTTTTGATATTATTGCTGGATGAAATGGTTGCATGGATCCTCTCTCTCCACCAATTTACCAATAATGTTGATTATTATGCCAGTTAACATCATTACTTTCTGAGATTGGACTGAACATTAGAGAAGCTCATGCTTTTTCCACCGGGGATGGATTCTCTCTGGATGTCTTTGTTGTTGATGGTTGGCCTTGTGAGGTATGGTCTTGTATTTGTGAGCATAACTAATCTGATTTACGTGTGTCTTGATGATCTGGTAAACATGATTTGTACCATATATCATAGACATATTAATATCTTGATTTACTTTAATGATAATTTCTCCCTTTCATTGTTGAAATTTTTGCTTGTGGAAATCTCATGTCTACATAGCTTGTTCCTCTGTTTTGCTGAGTAACATGTAATTGCTAATCTTTGGAACTTCATCTGTTAACTAAAGATTTTTTACAGGGCATATAATGAGGTTTTTTTTTTTTCATTCTTTATGTACTTTATTTTGGGCTGATAATTGCTGTGAAAGATAGATTTAATTAGGGCTTAGATAAGGGTGCACAAAAATCTGTAAAATTCCCTTTCAAGTTGATTTTAATAGCTTCTTCATATTGTTCCCATTATTCAATCTTTATCCACCATACTTTTCTTCTTTTTTCTTTTTTTCTTGCTAATATTTGTATATATTTATAATTGATTCTTGTATTTCTTAGGATTTCATAACTTTCAAAAAATTTCCATATGTTTCTTATATAGTTATACTTTATTTATTGCTGCATCAAGCATTTTGCTTTCTTACTCAAAACTTTATAATTTTCTTATTTGGTGCCAAACAAAAAGACATGTAAGTTTAACATAATACTTTTAGGGGAACTTGGAAAGGGCTCTATTCAAAGAATTGGAATATAAGATCACAGTGGTACTAATACACGGCTTCAGATCTGCTGACCTTGAGGGATTTTCTTTCTAAGGTTTTTTTTTTTTTTGGGGGGGGGGGGGGGGGGTGTGGGAGTGGATCTGGTTAGAATTTTACATAATTTCATTTGGAATCAAAATCACCTTCTGCTTTGTCTTTTGTACATGATTGTTGAAATGTTTTTCGTATTACATATCTTATTTCTTTGTTTCCAATTTTTTGGACTTATGTAATGTTTTCCATTGACAAAGATACTTCTTCTTTTGATTGAATTTGATTTGTTCTATTTCTAAAACATCCAGGTTGGAATAAATTTTTAACGCTTTGAAAGATAATGGACAGATTAACTATCTTTTTATCTTGCTCCATCACTATAATGCTTGATATATTTGCAATGTGTAACATTTAGGAAACTGAGGAGCTTAAAAATGCATTAGAAAAAGAAATTTTGAAGTCTAAGGTAATTCCCATCTTCACTACTCTTTTTTTGTTTCCCATTTTGGAATAGATACCAGTCAATGTGTGGAACCATTCTACATAATTTAGTTCACATGCTAACCCTTCACACAATACTCTGCAGGAGCAATGTTGGTCCAAAGAGCATTCGGGTTATGCTACAGGTGGGCATAACCAGAGAACGCTTGAAACGTTGTCTAATTGCATAGAAATACCAACTGATGGAACTGATGTCTGGGAAATTGATGCCAGGCAATTGAAAATGGGAAACAAAGTTGGATCTGGGTCATTTGGAGATCTGTAAGTTGTCTGTCTGAAAACTATTTTTTGATTTTATTTAGGTTTCGGCTGATTTTCTTTTTCCCCCTCTTTAAACAATTCTTCAGGTATAAAGGCACATATTTTAGTCAGGAAGTGGCTATCAAAATCCTCAAACCTGAGCGTGTCAATGCAGAGATGCTGGGAGAGTTTTCCCAGGAAGTTTATATAATGAGGTTGGTTTGAATACCATCTCATAATTTTTAGTGGCACCTCATGCCTTTTTCAAATACTGACCTCTGAGCTTTATGCTGTTGTCAACGCATCCTTTAAGACTTCTGTGTGTGTGACCAACACTTTGATACTGAAAAAATTGCACTTTCCCTTATGGAGATTACTTGTTTTAGTCTTATTATGTGGAGAAAACAAAAATGCTATTTCCAAATGAGATAGTCTGATATTTAAATGCCACATTGGGGCCTCACCTTTGGATCTTACTATATTCTATCTGTGTGGTTCCATCTCAGTGGATGGTATTTGACTTGTCTTTCTATTTTTGAGGTAGTTTCTGGTCTCTACTGGATCTTTCTTTTGGAAGTTTCCTCCTTTTCTTGTAATGACTTATCTTAGTTTGCAGGAAAGTCCGTCACAAGAATGTCGTGCAATTCATAGGTGCATGTACGCAGCCTCCAAACCTGTGCATTGTGACTGGTAAATCCACTAGAATCTTTAAGGTCTATGAATGTATAATCAAGGCTCTCATTTTTTATCTTCTAGAGCTCATGATTGACACTGTTAATAGGTGCTCTCTTTCTCTTGATGAAATTGACGCACAAAACCTCCTCTTCTTCTATAAAATGTATCAAGTATTTCATATTAATATTTTAAGATGACTTGGCTTACTGATTTCAATTTTTTATTCTTAATGTTTGTGTTTTATCAGAATTCATGTCTAGAGGGAGTGTATACGACTTTCTGCATAAACATAAGGGTGTATTTAAGCTTCCATCTCTGCTCAAAGTAGCAATTGATGTTTCCAAGGGAATGAATTATTTGCACCAAAACAATATAATCCACAGGGACCTCAAGACTGCCAATCTTCTGATGGATGAAAATGAAGTAAGAGTATTTTATAAATCTGCACATGGTTGATTTTGTCTGTCAATTATCATTTTTTTATTCTTTTGTGTTTATAAAATCTACTTTTGAAGCATATCTTATTTGGTTGTGATACTCCGTTATTGCCCCCCCACCTCTCCCTTTATCCTTTGTGATATTTTGTCATTCTAGTAAATGCCATCTATATTCCTGGGTTTTTTTTTTTTTTTTTTTCAAATCGTAGAATGATAAATTGTAGCAATATGCTTGGTTTATTTGTCCTAAAATCCTAGACCTTTCTGAACAGATCGTTAAGGTTGCTGATTTTGGGGTTGCCAGAGTGCAGACTCCATCTGGAGTGATGACAGCTGAAACTGGAACATACCGTTGGATGGCTCCTGAGGTATGGATCTTTTCAGATTCAGGCGTCAACTTACTTTCTTCTTCTTATTCTTGACATTACCACAAAATGCAACATAAATCTGGATACTCTGCTGCTTTTTGTTTTTTTGGCAAAAGTTCTTTTTTGCTCATTTCTCAACCTACTGAAATTATATAGCAATTGCAACCAACAGTAGCTTCCATGTTCTAGAATATGTTCACAGCCATATCATTTTTGCTTAGCCCCATAATGAGATCATTCTGTCTTTGATAATCTAGTTCTATCTGTAGCTTAAATTATTCATAAGTGCATTTCATAGCGTTTTCTTACAGTGATATTTATGAGTGAGTGAAGGTTATTGAACATAAAGCATATGATCACAAGGCAGATGTTTTCAGTTTTGGAATAGTACTTTGGGAGCTTCTAACTGGAGAAGTAAGTCTTCCTTGCCTTTTGAATGAAAAAGGACGCCCCTTTTTTTATTTACCAAAGGAACTTTTTATAATAACGACTTTCTTTCTTTCTCGATTCTTTACATGAACTTATAATGGCATAAATGCTCTCACTATAACCATATTTATGTTGTATTGCCAGCTCCCGTATTCCCTCTTAACCCCATTACAAGCAGCAGTCGGTGTGGTGCAAAAGGTATTTGTTGTTTACATTTCCAACATGAGTTATAACATAAACAATTTTGTTATGTAGGTGATAAGTCTCTTTAACTGACATGGCTATCAGGGTATACGGCCTACAATCCCAAAAAACACTTACCCAAGACTCGCTGAACTGCTTGAGAGGTGCTGGCAGCAAGACGCAGCTCAAAGACCTAACTTCTCTGAAATCATAGAAATCCTTCAGCAGATAGCTGATGAGGTAACAGAAAGCGTTATATGTCTTTAAAATTGATGATACCAACAACAACAAAATAAAAACAAAAACTGGTCTTATGAAACCATTCTTAAGTAAGAATGTGTTGAAGCAGGTTCGGAATGAAGGATGCAAGGATAAGTCATCCGGTGGCTTTTTTTCAGCATTCAGAAAGGGCCATCATTGAAAGTGCAAGATGAGTAAAAATCTTTAATGGCACCACACATGATCTGACTGTATCGGTCTTTTTCAATCATATGTACAATTTGCAATGTATAGTATTTTGACCGAGAATTCAACCTTGTTTTTAGTCTCCTAAATTAGCAGTTTATTGTTCCTTGTATTCCCTTTTGTTCTTCTTCGATCTTCTCCCCTCTTCATTCACCCATCTGTTCTGTTGTACATGCCTTTGAATGTTTGCAGGCAAAATGCATTATTTGGTCCTCGACTTTTAGGATCGTGTGAATCATTTTTGAATAAATTAATTAATCATATTTAAGAAACATTTGTCAATTTAGTCGGAGTTTTTAACAAAACTAATTAATCTTGTCAATTTTATAGACAAACAAGGACTAAATTGACAAGAATAATTTTTTTGAGGACCAAAAAGTTGAGGTGCAAAAGTTGCATTATCTATCTTCGAAAAATAAAATAAAGAAAGTTTGGAAAAGTTGCCTACATGTTTGCATCAACCTTGTGGCAGCGCCCTCGTAGAGTTTTTATTTTTATTTTTATTTTTTTGTAAATCGGACCTATAAAGGATTTCAACTTGCTGTTGAATGGTTACTACAAGATGGTGACATCTTTAACGTATTTAACAACCACTTACAGCACAAGCAAATTTTAATCGTTTGCATTGTTTAACTGCATCCTATTAGGAAATGTCAAGAGTCTTGTAGGTTAGTGTAGAGGATAAGCTTTGTTTGAATCAAAAGTCTTGTAGTTAATTGGAGGAGAAGCTCTGTTTGAACTTTGAATCGCTCTTCCTCTTGTAAGCAAAAAATAAAATAAATAAATACTGACCAGCTAGTAGATGAACAGCTAAGTAGAAAGTATTATTAATTGAATACTTGGGAAAAAAATAACAAGAGGCCCAAGGTGTAAAAAATCATTTGCGACAGTGGTCTTTCCAAATTATCAATCTCATATAAGGATTCTTCGCCTTAAGCTAATAAAGCTTCGGTGCCTCAATAATAGTCATGATCATGGGTAAGGTTTGGGTCTAGTGTTCCAATGTATTAGCCATCACAACACCTCATCACTGTTAAGAAGCTGCCGTGCACAAACTCTAACCTGCAATCGAGCTAGTGCGTGCATGCAATGCAGGGCTATACGTGCCTGTTTCCTCACACATACCCCATGAACCACTGCTTGCAGCTTCACCAGGCTCTTGAGTGCTCGTGATGCCCGTTTTGCCCATAAAATTTTGAAATCAACAAAAGCCCTTACAGTCGGATCATTACAAATTTTCATGCTAAACTGTTTATTAACAATGCATTATTGTTATTAGGAAATGTTTTTCTTATGGGTTGGATGAAGTACAAGATGGCCCCTGAAAGTTGTTTGGATCTTGATAGCTGCAATATCTTCTCTGGTTAATTCTTTCTTCTTGGATAACTGTATTGAGCAAGCTGCACCATTGGCGTTTTCAAAATTGATTGTTTCTTCTTGTACAATTGCTTCATCAGTGGAGCTTCTTGCACAAGTGTTGGTATGCGATAAAATGATACCCCTATGTGGTGTTTTGCGAAACTTTCTTTGAACTAAGTTGAACCAATTTTGGGACATCCGTGCTGTTCTGTCTTCCTTCTTTCTAGAGCTTGATACCAAGCTATTAAGGGACAAAAATCCTCGTCTTGCCTGCCAAATATCATTGTTGGTTTACATGCCAAATCATTATTAATAAATAAAATGTCTAAAGAAAAATCAAAGGGTTGGATAATGTACCTGATGGCCTCGAAAAACTGCTTGGATCTTGATGGCTGCAACATTTTCTTTGGTTAAATCTTTCCTTTGGGATGATGGTGCTGATGAAACTGCACCATTGAGATCTTTAAAATTGGTGATTTCTTGGGATAATGGTGTTGATGAAGCTACATCTTTGCGGTCTTCAAAATGGGTGCTTTCTTTTTTAACAATTGTTGCACCACTAGAATTTTCAAAATTGGTGCTTTCTTGGGATGGTGGTGCTGATGAAGCTGCACTTGTGCTTTCATTTTTAGCAATTGGCGCACCACTGGTATCTTCAAAGTTAGAACTCTCTTTCTTAACAATTGCTTCTTCTGTGAAATTGCTTGGACTAGTGTTAGCATGGGGAGAAATTGTCTCTCTATGAGATCTCTTGCGAACCCTTCTTTGGACTATGTTGAAGCAATTTTGGGGTTTTCCTATTCTCTTCTTTTTTGAGCTTGTTACAACCCTCTCACGTGCTCCAAATGTTTGTCTTACCTGTTCAAAAAAAAAAAAAAAAAAAAAAAAAAACATTGTTGGTTTATATGCCAAATCATTATCAATAAATAAAATGTCTAGAAGAAAATGCAATGGGTTGGATAACATAGCCTCGAAAATTTGCTTGGATCTTGATGGCTGCAATATCTTCTTTGGTTAAATCTTTCCTTTGGGACGATGGTACTAATGAAGCTACACCACTGTGATCTTCAAAATTGGTGATTTCTTGGGATGGTGGTGTTGATGAAGTTGCACCATTGGTATATTCAGAGTTGGTGCTTTCTTTTTAAACAATGGCTACGCTGCTAGGTCTTCAAAATTGGTGGTTGCTTTTTCAACAATTGCTTCTTCAGTGGAATTGTTTGGACTAGTATTGGTACGGAGAGAAGTGGTATCTCTATGAGATCTTTTGTGTAACCTTCTTTGAACTATCTTTAAGAATTTTTCTGGTTTTCCCATTCTCTTCTCTTTGGAGCTTGTTACATTGCTCTCACGTGCTTGAAGTCTCTGCCGTGCCTATTCAAACAACACCCTTGGTTCATAATAAATACCAAGCTATTATCAATAAACAAAATGTCTAAAGAGAAAATGAAGTGGATTAAATAACATACATGATGGCCTCGAAAAATTGCTTGGATCTTGATGGCTGCAACATCTTCTTTGGTTAAATCTTTCCTTTGGGATGGTTGTGCTGATGAAGCTGCACCACTAGGATCTTCAAAAGTGACAGATTCTGTTTTAACAATTGCTTTTTCAATGGAATTTTTTGGACTAGTGTTGACATGGGAAGAAATTGCATCTCTTTGAGATCTTTTGCGAAACCTTCTTTGCACTATGTTGAAGTAATTTTGAGGTTTTCTTTCTCTTTCCTTTTCTGAGCTCGTTACAATGCTCTCACTTGCTTGTAATATTTGTCTTGCCTGTTCAAAGAAAACCATTGTTTTATATGGCAAGTTATCATCAAGAAATAAAATGTCTAAAAAATATACCAGGGGTTGAACAACATACACGATGACCTTGAAAAATTGCTTGGATCTTGATGGCTGCAATATCTTCTTTAGTTAAATCGTTCCTTTGGAATGATGGTATTGATGAAGTTGCACCATTGAGATCTTCAAAATTAGTTGCTTCTTTTTCAACAATTGCTTCTTCCATAGAATTTTTTGGACTGGTGTTGGCATGAAGAGAAATTTTATCATTATGAGATCTTTTGTGCAACCTTATTTGGACTATGTTGAAGCAATTATGGTGTTTTCCCCTTTTTTTCTTTTTGGAATTCGTTGCAATGTTCTCATGTGCTCGAAATGTTTGTCTTACCTGTTCAAAAATCATTGTCAGTCCTAAACATTATCACAAATAAAATGTTAAAAAATGCAATGAGTTGGATAACATACACGATGGCCTTGAAAAGTTGCTTGGATCTTGATGGCTGCAACATCTTCTTTGGTTGAATCTTTCATTTGGGGTGATGATGAAGATGAAGCTGCACTATTGGGGTCTTCAAACTTGATAGTTCCTTCTTGATCAATTGATTTTTCAGTGGAATTGTTTGGACTAGTATGGGTTTGGGGAGAAGTAATAAAGTCCTGTAAAACAGAAGCATGTAATCCAATGCGAGAGGGAGATTGATAGCACCTTCATAGGAAATACACACATTTATTACCATTAAATCATTTTGGTGGAGTTGATTATCAGGGTGTTGGTCCTCAAAAAAATAGATGTTATTTCTAATGATCTGCTCCGGATAAAGAAGTCTTCTCAACCTTCCCGGATATGGGTCCTCATAGAAGCAACCAGCTTCACTCTTTTGCTTATCATTCAGAGTGTCACTTGCTACTGATTGATGGATGAAATCCAGATTGTGAGAAGGCTCATCAGTAGAGCTCTTAATGATTGTTTGCCCAGACTCTTCTAGCTCTTGAGGGAATAAGAAACCTTTCCCACACTTCAGCAAAATCAAAAGTGTGAAGTAGCTTACAACTGGAACCTCAATGTGACTGCATTGATTATCTAGAAGAAATTAATAAACACTCATCGAGAAACAAGGGTGCAGATTTGTGCAATTTTCTTCTTTCCATTTGATTTTACACTGGATTGCAAGCATCTATTGCATTCTCCTATGGAAAATTGTAATAAATACTATAAAGAGAGACTAAAAAGAGTTTGAATTTTACCCTCTCATAATTGAACAAAAATGATGAGCACACAATCGGTTGCACCTATCTTCTTGTCTGCTAGCAGCGAGACAATTTGTCCTCACCAACAAAGTCCAAAAAAATGGCCCTTGTCACTGGAGATGGCCATACCCATTGGGTAATGGATATCCAACCCGACCCGATTTAAATATTTCGAGAAATACCCAGTTCTTTATGGGTAGAACTTAATTGGGTAGGGTATGGATATTACCCGAATTGTTCGGGTAGGGTATGGATATTATCCAAACCCAACCCGTAAAATAAAAAAAAAAAAAAAAAAAACTAAATCTCTCTCACCGTCACTACACTCTCTCTGGCATTAAGATTAGAAGGGTTGTATGAAGAAAGAATGATAAAAACACAGAGAGACAGAGCTGAAGAATTGGTAACCATAAGACAGAGCTGCCAATCAAAACCCTCGTCGATCTCGCCGATCAAAACCATAAGACAGAGCTGATCAGGATGACTCAGGCAAGGGTTGGAGATCTCGCCATTCAAAACCCTCGTCGATCTCGCCGATCAAAACCCTCGTTGATCTCGCCGATCAAAACCATAAGACAGAGCTGATCAGGATGACTCAGGCAAGGGTTGGAGATCTCGCCATTCAAAACCCTCGTCGATCTCACCGATCAAAACCCTCGTCGATGTCGCCGACCTCGAAATCCGTTGACATCGCTCCATTCTCGCCGACCTCAAAATCATGGAAAGAATGAGAGAAGGGTTGTAGGAGGAAGAGAAAGGGTTGAAGAGGAAGAAGAGGGAGAGAGAGAGAAGGGCAATCACTGTAATTTTGACGAAAGCCGGGGTTTTAACCACATCAATCTGTTTGCTTCTCTCTATCACTCTGTTTGTTTCTCGGGAAACTGTGGGAGAAAAAAAAAAAAAAAAAACAGATATGACCAGAAACGGTGCGGCAGTGAAGAAAGAGACTGAGAATTTAAGGATAAAAAGACAAAAATGGAATTGACAAAGAAGATGCTGTATTTGGATTTATATTAAAAAAAAAAAAAATTCGGGTTTTGGGTAAGGAATGGATATCCATGGATAATATATTCGGGTAAGATTCGGGTATGGATACTAATGGATATTGATATTCGGGTATTCATGGGCAAACTTTTCGGGTAGGGTATGAGTATACCCGATCCATATCCTACCCATGGCCATCCCTACTTGTCACTGATTAAAAAGAGAGAAATGCAAGCATATGCGAATGAATTTAAGAAGAAAATATAAACATACAGCTACCAACAAACAAGATTCTTTAGAGTGAGAAAGATGGTGACTTTTACACAATGGGCTCCCCCATTAGGACTGAACTTGTTAAAAGAAAAATTACTGTCAACTCAGGATGTGTATTGTATGAAGAAAGAGGAGAAACATTGGACAACTTATTTACCAAATGTCAATTTGCAAGGGCATTGTGGTTTGCTTCACTTTTGAATATCAGAGCGGACTCAATTCCGTCTGTACATCAATGGCTGAAGATGATCTTAGAGGATTATAAATCTGATCACGCTCGCGGAATGTCACTTGTACAGATATCCATCATGCTATAGTGAGAAGGTTCCTAAATAGAATGGCCACAACCAACAGAACAGGGGGAACAGAGCTGATAGGTTCACAATAGATGTTTGAAAAATCAGAATAAATCATACGTTGCAGAGTTGGCAAGGAAAGCTGAAGTAAATAATATATATATATATATATATATATATATAAATTTATTAAAAAAATAAAAAGAGAGCCACAATTAAACAAAAACGACTACATTGCTTGCTGCACATGCTTTCTCGCCAGCAAGTAATGCGACAAAGTTTCTCCTTTCGAACAAAGTCCGAAAACTTCCTCGTTCCCAATATAAGGCAACTAGCAGAAACAGGAACCACAAATTACTTAAGGGTTTTACTAAGCATACGCCATACATTAGTAAACTATTTTATATATAATTTTTTTTTTTTTTGTTTTGTTTTGATCCTTACAAATAAAATTTCAACCTTGCATTAAATTTTTTGTTAAGCCTAATTGGAATAAGCTTGAATATGATCCTTAGTTTTTATGTTTTCTTAGTTTCTCTTTATGTCTAATCAAGTAGTTTGATAAGTGCTCCACACATTTTCAAGTCCAAGAAATATTTTACTGCTTACTCCAATTCAAAGAGAGTGACTTAGTGTATGGTTTAAAAATCATACAATTCAAAAGCAAAAATTTATTACTAGAGTATTATTTTTCTTAGTTTCAGCACTTACTCTCAACTAGCCCCCCCCCCCCCCCCAAATTTTCAAATTTCCCTTATTAGAGTATATATAAAATTGACTTGCCCCCTCCCCCCAAAAAAATTGATATCAGGCCCCTCCAAAATTATTTCAACAATTCTTCTAGAGTTGTTTAATACAACTTCAAATAAAAGAAAAACCTTGGCCCACATCTAGCCCCACCAGCCAGCCCCAAATCCTTAATAAAACAAAAATTTTCTCCTCTAAACTAAACACACTTCCAGCCCAACCCAACCCCAAATTTAAAAAACCTAATCAAACAAAACATAGGCATTCCATCCTCATTGTTTGAACAAAAGAGAGAACAATCTGACTGTCACGCCTTCACCTTGGTTTTTTTCCTTTTCAGTTCTCAATTCACGCCTCCAATAGTGTCACACCTCTGCCTTGGAAACAATCTTCTCACCCACTCGTCATGACGCCACAGCCTCCATTAGCCCGCTAACTTGTTCATCACCTCAACCTCAAGCCCTCACCTCAATTCCTTAAGGTATCTCATTCAGTCATTCTCATCTCATGTCTCTCTCTTTTTCTTAACAACTGAACTAAATACTAAAGTCTGAATTGCAGAATAAAAATATCAAATATTTGTATGTGAATGTGAGATATCCTTTGCCAGCACAGCTATTTATGCATATTTGACTTTGTTTTTTTTTTTTTTTTTGTTTATTGTTATTGTATTTTTTATTCTTGATCCACTGACTCCACTAACTCTATAACTTAGCCTTTCGGCTTTTGTGTTGTTTGTCTCTTGAGTGGGGGGCAGGGTGGGGCTTGCATTGTGTAGTTGGGTAGTAAAGCAAAGTAAATTATAAATGAAAAAAAATTAATCTATGGAAGGCAATTAGGATGATGGCCATGACTTTGTGTATTTTGTTTTCAGCCATTACATTAT
Source organism: Castanopsis chinensis (assembly GCA_032878915.1). Taxonomy (NCBI): domain Eukaryota; kingdom Viridiplantae; phylum Streptophyta; class Magnoliopsida; order Fagales; family Fagaceae; genus Castanopsis; species Castanopsis chinensis. Next base: position 2,393,854 of record JAVQMG010000074.1, on the reverse strand, counting down.
ACAAGGTAGCAGGGTGTTGTTAATTTATTTGGTTTATGTTGTTTGTTTATACTTTTAATTGATTTGTTTATTTAATTTTTTTATCCTAAAAGGCCATTACTTAACTAAAGGTGTATTTATATTATAATTCATGTAAGAATGAATTTTATATGATAATTTATTATATCTCTTTCCCAAGTTAGTTTATCATTTTTTAAATTGATTTTTTTTGGATTGAAATTAGGTGCCAAATAATGAGCAAACGCCAAACAATTGATACATTCTTTAAGAAAAAAGATATTAGTCATTTAGAACTTAGGACATCTGTAGAAACAAATGTTGATACTTCAATGCCTAATGAGCATACAAGAATATGATGATATATGAAAGTTGATAATTTTGTATTCAATAGACTTATAAATTATATTTAGTATATCTCTACTACAACCTGGCCCCCCCAAGTAATTATTCCTGGCTATGTCCTTGCTCTTAACCCTACTCCTAAGTGTGTTACTATTCTTATTTATTCTATAAATTTTTATTCTATTGATATAACTTATAAATATAATAAGTTTTTATTAATTTGTTAAAATGTACAATTAGTTATTTATTTATTTTTTTGTGTCCAATGATTGTTGTCTTAACAATCTTAAATTGTTAATAACTTTTTAGACTATCGTGCAATATAGTTGTATTGTATATAATGTGGAAGTTGCATATACAAAAAAAAAAAAAAAAAAAAAAAAAAAAAAAAAATTATTGATCTTATTTTTTACTCACCTATCCCCCACCAACAAATTCTTGGCTCTGCCATTATTGACTCCCTATAAAAGAAAGAAAAAAGAAAAAAAATCCTGGAGTCGCCATTGTTTTTTAAGTATACATTAGTAAACTACTTTATAAATTTTTTATGAAAAAATGAAAAAACATGGGAGTCACTCCACATTAGGTTCAAGGTGGTCAAAAGACCACCTTAATCTGGAAAAAAAAATAATAATTATAATATATAAATTTTAAAAAATTTATGATTTTTATTCTTTAAAAAAAATTTGTAACCACCTTAAATTTTTTTAGGCCCAACATAATTGCACTTTGGACAAAATTTGGAAATAAACTTGATTGTAGACTAAGGCTACAACTCCAATTAATATTATTTTATTAGATTTAAATTTTGGCAAATCCATCATAGAATTATATGTTTCTTCTTATATTCTCCATATTTGCAAAATTTTAAGAAAATCAAAGATTGATAGCTATGTCATCAATCAAAATTTTTAAATTTTGAATTTTTGTAGTATAAGATTGCACATAAAAAATAAGTTTATGAACTGAATAGTAAATAACATTCGATTGGCATGAAATTTGGCATATGTTTTAAAAATATAAAGAGCATGTAATCTAACAGTTAAATTTTCAAAATATGTAATTATGTTAATTTGTTTAGTGAGAGTTGTAACCTTAGGATTCAACTAAATTTGTAGCTAAATTTTGTCCTCCAACTTTGGTCCCTTTAACAATATATTAGGCCCTTACAAAAGGAAAAAAAAAAGTCTAATAAAAATTTTATTTAACTAAAATTTTGAAAGATATGTATCTTGCAGCATTTTGATAATGAGGCTATCATGCATCGATTTCAAAAAAAGAAAATTCATAGAACAAAATTGTAAGACTTTCTGTATTTGCAAGTTTTTTTTTTTGGTCTATATATGAAGTTTTCTTTTTATTATATTTTATATAGTTTAAGTTTTTTAAGAACCATCCTGAAAAAAATTCTTGAAGCCGTCACTATGAAAAAGTGACTAATTTTTTTTTAATTTCCAATAAAAATTTTCTAAAATGGATAATTAAGGGCATACATTAATGATCTCAATTACTTAAACTCATATGGCCCTGGTCACAAATTAAAAAGAAAAATAAATGCAAGCAAAAGCCAAGGAATTTAAAAAATAAAAATAAAAAGAAATGATTACAAATACAGCTACAAACAAACAAGATATGTAAGAGAGGGAAAGATGGTGACTTACAAAAGATCAAAGATAGAAGGTTTATCAACCTTGCAGAGTCATCAGTGTTACCATTGTCACTGGGATTTCTTTTCCTCACAATTAGAGTCACCTTGTCCTTGTGTGCATAAATTCCCAATCCACTTTGGCTGTGCGTCATCTACTTAATTAGAGGTACCTTCTCTGCTAGGTCCTGCCTCATCTCCATTAGAGTCATCACAACTTTGCTTAGTTTTGGTATCTTGTATAGAGGTATAGAAACCGTGCATGTTGGAGTAAAACTCCTAAATGATCATGGTGGGACATCTCACGAGTATCTCATATAGAGATTCCCATCCCTGACTATAAATGACAGTGGGTAGAGCAGTATCAGAAAAGTCCGATAGAATCACGTGGCGTTCTGAATGAATACCACTGTTGGAGAAGTTCTCCGAGAAGCACTTACGGGCCTTCTCATCACGGAATCGGATGTGAACAGGAGTAGGATCAAAAGAAGATGTCCTAGAATGAAGAGGGTTCCGAGACAGAGTGGATTTGCGCTTGGGTGCCATGTGCAGACTATCCAAGAGAGAGAGAGAAAGAGAGAGAGAGAGAGAAACAGAAAAGCACCATCACAATGGAGTACCAAAAAAATAGAAAAGAAAGGGCACGTATGCATGAAAAATGCATGAACATGTAATATGCAAAAAAAAAAATATGCATCATGGGTTCAAGCCAATCCAAATCTATCAGCAAATAATTTTCAACATATAAACACACATCTAAATGCATGAAACATTGTGAAAATGCAAATGGAATGCAATGCATGATTATATAGCATAAAAAAAAAAAAAATCCCAACCCAAAAATTTCACAAGAAACTCAAAAGTTTTCAAAAAAAAAAAAAATTCACAAAACCCAAAACCTAGGTCTAAATGCGTGAAATGCATGAAGAATGAAAGATTAGATAAGCATACCAAGGGATAAATGCTAAAACTAGGCTGAAATCCAAGAGGGTAGGAGGTTTTGTGTGAAAGGAGGGTGTTTGGGAGGTGAAGAGATAGTTTCTGTCGGAGAGAATGAGAGAAATGAAAAATTATAAAAGAAATTGCAGCTCAATGGATAGAGGATTTGTCAAGATCTATCAAGCACAAAATCTCGACAAAAAGAATCTGTTGAGGTGCTGTCGAGAATCTATCGACAGTAAAAATACCTCGATGGATTGAACAGCTATTGAGCAGCTATCGGCTAGACAGAAACTTTCTCGATGGATCGAAAATCAGTCGAGAAGCTATCAAGACAAATTCCAGATAGCTCGATGGATCGAAGATGAGATAAGATCTGTCGAGAAAAGAAGTCCAAGGGTCTCGATAGATAGCTATCTATTAAGGATCTGTCGAAAAGCTGTCGAGCTAGATAAAAAGCAGTTTTTCAAAGAGAGGAAAAACACAGAAATAAATGCAATCAAGCAAACTACTCAACCAAATATCCTGTAACGCCCTAAAATCATAAGCAATAAAATTCTATTTAATCTGAAAAATCCATAAAAATAATAAATAAAAAAAAAATCCAGCAACCTAAAAATTTCATCACAAATGTCAGAGCTCTAATCCACCAAAAATTAAAATATCCTCAAAATAATTCTCCAATACAATGTTTAATACCATAAAAATAAAAATAAAATCCTCAGTTGCACAAAACAATTGTAATTGTTGACTTCCAGGAATCTCTACTCCAATAATCCCTCTAATGTATCTGTAAAGGGAAATAAAAGGCGGTGAGATAACTCAATAAGTGGTATTCACTAACGTTAGGGTGTGGGAACAACCTTTAAAAAAAAGTAATTCTTACAAATAATTTATTACTCATACCTCATCAATAATTTATCATCAAATATTTCATACAAAAGAAATAATAATTTTTATGTAGTGAGCCATCATAGTGTATATATATCAATACCATCACAAACACAATTTCTAGGCCTTACTCGTGGTCAACGTTTACGCCCCGTTGACAGGGTTGTGCTATCCCCTTTTCTGGGACTGGAACCTCCTTTTCATCCCCTTTCTTAAGGATGGTTCCTTTGGAACCTAAATGTGCACTCCCTTGCTAAGGAGCTTCCTTTTTGGATCCTCATTAGTATACTCCTTTGCTAAGGAGCTACCAAATGTGCACTGTCCTCTTTTCTAGGACCGTCCCTTGCTAAGGACTAGCTACAGTATGATTGTCCCTTGCTAAGGACTAACACAATACTGAGCTTTTTAATCACGACTTGCCATAGGTTTTCAAAACATATTCAAGATGCTCACATAAATAATCCATTCTAGATGCTCACATAAAATATCACATTCATAAATCTAAAAAATACAAGGATATATTCACACATACAAATTTAAATAAATTTAGGTTGTCCCACAGGTTTTTCATAAAATGAATAATTAATATGCACATCAAGCAATTATAAAATATCCATATACATAGAATAACAACATATTCCTTTTATATAAAATAGTTTCAATAAATCAACACTGTTTGGGGAAATTCTCAAAATTAGCAAACACCACTTACCTCTTAGTTGCAAAAATAAAAGGAATCAATCACCCTTGAGTCACAATGAATCAGTAGAATTAAAACCTAGCAACACCAAAGATAGGTCCATAAATACACAATTTCCCACTTAAAATTAATTTTCACGCTTTAAACAATTTGTCCTAGACAATACCGATATATCCAAAAATTCTTCATTTATCTGCTTAACTATCCAATTCACTTTTAGCTTTGATCAGATTTTTGAGACTTAAAATATTGCTGCCTAATCAAGTTTCTCATTAACATAATCATAGGTATTCATGAAACTTTAGTATGGTTGAATGATATTTATTTGGTCAATCTAATATATATATATATATAGTTGAAGCCAATATTATTCTTAATATATATATATATATATATATCAATCCCATACTAGCCCATTACTCCCTTAATACCGCCAAACTTAAAGATGGAGCAAGACAATTTTTGAACAATGGGAGGCCCACGGCAAAACATGAATGGAGTTGGTTTGAGAATGGTCAACCAAACCAAATAAAACAAAACTAACATGGCCATATGTAGAGACTAAAGTCACAAGCTTGTCACTTATATCTTTTGTTGGCAGAGTAACCATGCTTCTATAGGTACTCTACTTTATCTATCAAAACTAAAAGCTACAAAGTCCCCTCCTGCCATATAGCTATTTACGCCACCCTTTTCTAATATAATAACAATATAGGACATCTTTTTTCCCTAGATGTAATGACTGGTGGAGATTCATGGGCATTTCAAATTTTCTAAGTTTAGGAGCAAAAGAGAACCGTACCTGTAGTCTCCCACTCAACGCCACAGTGAAGAAAGCAAGGTTCAGTTTTCGGCTGAAGCACAAGGAAAAACACGTGTGACTAAAGAGGAAGAAAGCTAGGGTTTTATTTATTTTATTTTTTATTTTTTAAACTTAACAAGGCCCATATATTTACTTATGCCACCTCACTTGGGCTTCATATTCCATAGTGTATATCTCACTTTTAATATCTTAGGCCCAATCAAAATAATCTATTTAATTGTAGGCCACCTTTTTAATTTATGTATAATAGTTAAAATAATTAATAAAATTATGGGGTGTTACATATCCAAACAACATTTTAAGCTTTCAAAAACATCTCTCAACGAGAAAAATGCAAAGCATTCATGGATCCACACACACACACACACACACACACACTCAAAAACAAGTCAAGACAGTTTAGAGAACACACACTTGCACATGTATCCTTTGTGATAGCCAAATCACATTGTACATGTACATGTATCAAAAGTAGCAAAGAATATTCGTGTTGTGTGTGAAAACATCGCAAGAGTGCATAAGTGTCTCAAATTATGATGACTTGAAATATGCGAAAATCAGTTTTAACTCACATACAATCATAACAGCTTAATGGGGACTATCACCTTCGAGGTACATCCTATTACTCCCACATCTCCTAGAAACACGCTTGCAACCATATATAAAAGTATTTTGATTCTTTTTATTTTTATTTTTCTTTGCATATTGTTCGTTTTGAGCATATCACGCATGAGCATATAAGAGAGAGAAAAAATACCCAATTATGTTAAACTTAAACATCTCAATTTTGCTATGTCGAAGCATATAGATGTTATTCATGATTGGCGGGCTTTAATGGTGAGATGGTTATTTATATCTTTCTCTTAGGATTTTTTTAGTCATTCCCGTAAAAAAGAGTGATATAAGTATTAAGTATAAAAGATTACTTAATTGTACTCATCACCAACACGAGCCACAAAGCTCACTTGCTTAGTTGTGTATTAAAATGCTCATCTAAGCTATAAATGATACAAAATTTAGAATACTTTGTTTCAATTACCATCCAAGGTACACAAGTACCAATGTATACAAAACACACTGTTTTTGTATTTTTCTAATTTTTTAATTTTTAATTTTTAATTTTTATGAAGAACAAAATAAAGCAAAACTAAAAATAAACAAACAAAAAAATGTTAAACAAAATATAGCATAAAACTAGACTAACTCAACAACAAGAAAGCAAAACACACAAGTAATGCATAACCAAGAAAAAAGAGAGAAAGAGAGAGAAAAAGTGACTAGATCACTTTGAGCCTTTTTCCTTCCACACCTTTAAAGAACATTTCCGTTGAGCGTACCTTTGATCCGACGATGAGGGAGAAGCATTGAAATCGTTTAAATTCAAAACGAACATGAGGGCCTTAAGAAGATCTCTTTAAGGAGGAAAAAATGATGGAAATTGATTCCGGTTTCCAGATGAGATCATATTGTTACTCTGTTGAGTGGCTAACCATTTGTAACAATTTGGACAAGTATACCCTGAAACTCAACAGTGATGACAGAGATGCTGCTTCTTCCGTTTAGACTTTTGGTTATTACCCTTCTAAACTCGAGGGTTTCTAGTCTCTTTGTTTTTAGTTTAGGAGGTGTTAGGACATATGTAAATCATATTAGGAACATATGTCAATATAAAATTGGCTAATCCTTTGACAGAACTCACTTTACTTGTAACTGGGTAGATTTAGAATGTGTTTAATACTTCAAGAAATAAGAGTTCAAGTTCAAGTGTTAAAACTATGCAAGTTTGTCCAAGATTCAAGTGAAGAAGTGCTAGTTTTTAAAGCTCGACAGCTAGCTCGATAGCTAGTATCTATTGCGGTTTAAAAAGCTCTTGCTGCTTAAATCCGATGCTCGACAGCTGCTCAATAGATAGAGTATCTATCGAGATTTAAGAAAATCAGATTTTCAGTTTTGATTTTCATCCAATTCGTGTATAGATGTTTGAGCTTTCTTTTCTCACAACCCTAAACATATATAAGGATCGTTTTAAGGTCCGTCACAAATGATGCAAGTTAGTGCAACTTGATGCAAAGGTTTTTCACAAGCATATTGTGAACTAGAGACATATGCCCTAGTTCATCTTTCTCTTGAAGAAACTGCTACGTTTGTACGCCATAGGATTTTGTGATGAAGGAGCTTCGTGATCTTCATTGTGTTGATCAACTGAAGAACTTTGCATCTAACATCCTTCTCAAGTTGGTGGTTAGTCACGTACTTTGATCCGTGCATCGAATTGGTTAGTCATGTACTGGGAGCTGTACATTGAAAGGAGAGATTGTCACAACAAAATAAGTCTAATTAGGAATTGGAGTAAGGGTTCAACTATTGTTTGGTATAAGGTACTGAAATTCCTTTACTTGTAACCGCTTGTTGTGATAATAGTGGATTCTAGAGAGTGGTGACCTTAAAATCACCCGGTGGAGTTTTTGTTGTATAGGTTTTTGCTGTGTAGGTTTTCCCCATTCGTAAACAAATCACCGTGTCAATTTATTTTCCACTGCATATTAACTTAGTTGGTGATTTGTTTGTGCTATTATGTGTATTGCATGTTAATTAACTTAATTAACTCACTTGGCTAATTAATTAGTTACTTTATCACAAGGGGTCAATACATTCTTGGCCTATTAAGTGGTATCAAAACAGGCACACTCTGATTAGGGTTAATCTTTGCTGTGTGATCCATTGACCCATGTTGTCATGGCTACAACCAGCTTTAAAAGATCTTTGTTTTCAAATACATCTTGTTTTTCTAATCTCTATTTGTTTGAGTGTATCAAAAAATGTAAGTCTAAAAGTTATTTGAATTCTATCATGATGATCATTGGAAAAGATCTTAGCTTGATGAAGAAGAAACTAGGCTGTCTCGGAATGAAATTGTGCAAAAGAGTTCGTTTGAGAAGAGTGAAAGTTAAAAGCTTTGTTCATAAATGGTAGATGAGAGAAAACACCATTCCTACTGATCTGTCATCTAAGCACAAAGTGTGCTTCATGATGAAGTTCGTATTTAAGGTTATGGACACATGTTTGTGCTACCTTAACAGCGGCTGTTCAAGACACATGACTAAAGACCGATTGCTCTTTAAGGTTTTCGAGTCTAAGAAAGGTGGTAATGTCACTTTTGGTGATGAGAGCAAATCACAGATTAAAGGAAAGGGAACCATCTCACTACCTGGACTGTTAGACATTGTAAATATGCTATATGTAGAAGGTCTGAGAGTGAACCTGTTAAGAATAAGTCAGATATGTGATCAAGACTTTATGGTACTATTCTCAAAGGAAAAATGCCTTGTGTTGAATGAGTCTAGAAAGAAACTCATAAGTGGTGTTCGCACTCTAGACAATTGTTATGGTTTAGTCCCTGATGCTGATATTGTGTGCAATAGTATTCGGTCACCAAACGAAGATCTATGGCATCAAAAGATGGGACATGCTTGTTACAAACATCTTTCAATTGTATCTAAGCATGAATTCGTTTTAGGGATGCCCAAGCTTAGTAGAGTGAACAATGTGGTGTGTGGATTATGTCAGCTTGGTAAACAAACGAAAGCTAAACATTCGGGCACTCAGACATCCGCTACATCTAGACCGTTAGAGCTACTACATTTGAATCTCATGGGTCCAACCAGAGCTGAGTCTCTTGGTGGAAAGAGATACATCATGGTTGTGGTTAATGACTTCACTAGGTACACTTGGGTTATCCTTCTACGATCCAAGTCTGATGCTCCTCAGCATATTGAAGCCTTGTGCACAAGGTTGCAGAATGAGAGGAGCTTGAAGATTGATCGAATTTGAAGTGATCATGGTAAAGAATTTAAGAACTATTACATGAAGTCCTTCTGCACTAAATCAGGCATATCTTAGGAATTCTCTGCTGTTATTACTACTCAACAGAATGGTGTAGTAGAAAGAAAGAACAGGTTTATTCAAGAGATGGCTAGAGCCATGCTACATAACAAGGATGTGGCTAGAAACTTGTGGGGAGAAGCTGTCAACACTACATGTCATATGGTTAACAGGGTGTATTTCAGACCCGGTACAAAAAAGACTCCCTGTGAGCTGTAGAAGGGAAGGAAACCAAATGTTAAGTATTTCAGAATCTTTGGAAGTACTTGTTTCATTCTCAAGGATAGAGAGAATGCCAAAAAATTTGACTCTCGAAGCGATGAAAGAATATTTTTGGGATACTCCTCTACAAGCAAGGCTTATTGGGTATACAATAAAAGAACCAAGAAGGTAATGAAAACTGTGAATGTTGTTATCAATGAATCTTTAGAGTTCGGTTCTGAGAAACTTAGTGAGGAAATCCCTAAAGAAATTCTTCCTCCTGAGACTAAAGATGTTCAAGAAATTGTTGATAAAGAGCTTGCATCTCCAAGTACTCCTAGCACTCCAAGTGTTGAAGAAGATTCATCAGACATACCTACTTCACCTGATTCTGAATCCCAAGTAGAGAAAGGAACTTCCTCTTGGATTAAATTGAGTCATCCTCTTGAAGTTATTGAGGGAAACATGAATGAACTTACACTAAGGAAGTATACAGTTGATAAATGTGTTGCTAATTTTGTGTCATATTCTTGTTATTTGTCGCAGGTTGAACCCACCAAGGTTGAAGAAGCTCTTCAGGATGAAAGCTGAGTTGAGGCTATGCATGATGAACTGCTTCAATTTCAAAGGAACAATGTCTGGACTCTAGTACCTAGACTAGAAGGTGAGCACATCATCGGCACAAAGTGGATATTCCACAACAAGACTGATGAGGAGGGTAATGTAATCCGCAACAAGGCTCGTCTTGTGGCCCGAGGATACTCTCAAATGGAAGGAGTAGACTATGATGAGACATTTGCTCTAGTAGCTCGTATGGAGTCCATTAGAATTCTTCTAGTCCTAACATGTCACTTGAAGTTCAAGTTTTACCAAATGGATGTAAAGATTGCTTTCTTGAATGGGTTCCTTAAAGAAGATGTTTATGTGGCTCAACCAAAAGGATTCATTGATCCACACTTTCTGGATCATGTGTTGTATTTCAAGAAGGCACTTTATGGTTTAAAGCAAGCCCCCAAAGTTTGGTATGATCGGCTTACACAATACTTAGTGTCACATGGGTTCACAAGATGAAAAGCTGATCAAACTCTCTTCATCAAAAGGGAAAATGGCGAGTTGATAGTTGTTCAAGTCTATGTTGATGATATCATCTTTGGGTCAACTGAGGATGAACTTGCTCATAGTTTCTCAAAACTCGTGTAGGCCGAGTTCGAGATGAGCATGATTGGAGAGTTGACTCATTTCCTTGGTTTGTAGATCCGTCAACAAGAGTCAGGTATATTCCTATTTCAATCTAAATATGCTAAAAATATTGTAAAAAAGTTTGATTTGGAATCTGTTAGTTTTGTTAGAACCCCTATGAGCCAAAATGTTAAACTCACTGTTGATTTGTTTGGTAAAAGTGTTGATTCATCTTTTTATAGAAGTATGATAGGTAGTCTTCTTTACCTTACTGCTAGTAGACCTGACATTAGTTACAGTGTGGGAGTGTGTGTTAGATATCAGGCTAATCCCAAAGAGTCTTATATGATTACTTTGAAAAGAATCATAAAGTATGTCAAAACCACTACCAATTTGATGTGGTACAAGAAGGACATAAATGATGTCTTAACTGGGTATTCTGACGCAGACTAGGCTAGGAATGCTAATGAAAGAAAGAGTACATCGGGGGGTTGTTTTTATGTAGGTAATAATCTTGTCTCCTAGATAAGCAAAAAGCATAATTCCATTTCATTATCCATTATGGAGGTTGAGTACATTGCTACCGGTAGCTGTTGCACCCAACTTCTATAGATGCGAAAACTCCTTCTTGATTATGGTATTCGTCAAGAGCATCTTACCATCTACTGTAACAATACTAGTGCCATCAACATCTCTAAGAATCTGGTTCAACATTTTTGAACCAAACACACAGAGATTCGACATCACTTCATTCGGGAGCTTGTTGAAGATGGTACTCTCACTCTTGAGTTCATTCACATTGATGATCAGAAGGCTGATTTGTTCACCAAACCTCTTGATAGCAAACCGGTTAGAATTCCTTCACCAAAACATTGGTGTTATCTCCATAGATTGATCTCTTCTTCTCCTCCTCCTTCCTCATGCATTTACATCTAGTTTATGCTTTGCTTTATTTAACATTTTTTTGTTTGTTTATTTTCAATTTTACTTTATTTTGTTTTTCATAAAAATAAAAATTGAAATTGAAAAATTAAAAAAAAGTCACATATGTTAATATAGAATTGACTAGTCATTTGACAAAATGTACTTTACTTGTAACTGGGTAGATCTAAGATTTGTTTAATATTTCAAAGAACAAGAGTTCAAGTTCAAGTATTAATGCCATGCAAGTCTGTCAAAGATTCAAGTAAAGAAGTTCTGGTTTTCAAAGCCCGACAGCTAGTATCTATCGAGGTTTAAGAAAATGAGATTTTCAATTCTGATTTTCATCCAATCCATGTATAGATGTTTGGGCTTTCATTTCTCACAAGCCTAAATATATATAAGGATTATTTTAAGGGCCGTTACAACTGATGCAAGTGAGTGCAATTTGATGCAAAGGCTTTTCACAAGCATATTGTGAACCGAAGACATAGCCCTAGTTCATCTTTCTCTTCAAGAAACTGCTGCATTTGTATGCCGTAGAGTTTTGTAACCAAGGAGCTTCGTGATCTTCATCGTGTTGATGAATTAAAGAACTTTGCAGCCAACATCCTTCTCAAGTTGGTGGTTAGTCACATACTTGGATCCATGCATCGAATTGGTTAGTTACGAACTGGGAGTCGTGCATTGAAAGGAGAGATTGTCACTACAAAACAAGTCTAGTTGGGTATTGGGGTAAGGATTCAACTGTAGTTTGGTATAAGGTACTGGAATTCCTTTACTCGTAACTGCTTGTTGTGATAATAGTGGATTCTCAGGAGTAGTAACCTTAAAATCACCTGGTGAGGTTTTTACCGTGTAGGTTTGTAAACAAATCACCGTCTCAATTTATTTTCCGTTGCATATTAACTTAGTTGGTGATTTGTTTGTGCTATCATGTGTATTGCATGTTAATTAATTTAATTAATTCACTTGGCTAATTAATTAGTTAATTTATCTCAAGAAGTTAATATATTCTTAGCCTATCAAGGGGTGATTCTAAAATTGATTTGCCTTTGTTTACGTTCTCACTAGCTATATTAGTTTTGCAATCATTATTCTCAAAATTAACATTCTTAGCAGGTAAGACAAACACAGTAGTACTAGAAGAAGCAATATTAAGAGAAGATAAATCATAACCTAAATTAGTTCTATCCAAAGTAGATTCTGAAAATTAAGCATTTCATCAAGTTTTGTACTAGACTTCCTTTCTAATTGAGCTCTGACTTGAAACAGCTTCACTTTAAGCTTATTGGTCCTTTTAGCAAGAAAGTTGTTCTCAAACCGCAAATTTCCAATGGTCCGATTTGCTTCATCAAACTTTGTGGAGAGCTTCTCTCGATCTAGCTCAACATCACTCAGCTTCTTGGTGGCCAACCTATATAGTTTCTCATGCTTCTCAAAAACCTTGTACAATTTTTCATAGGCTGTATGAACATCATCTTGATCATCCATTTTCTCAAACTTAAAGTCCACCAAGTCCTCTTTATCATCTACTGTTTCTGAAACCCCATCTGTGGGATCAACTGTAACAGTGAAGGCATTCAAGATTCCCTCGTCATCATTGTCATCTGAATTATTCTCAGGCTCGATGTCACTCAAGGTAGGAATAAGGGCCTTGCTTTTCCCAATGGTCTTGAAATATGTTGGATATTCTTGTTTCATATGTCCAAAATCTTGACATCCGGAGCACTTTGGTTCGGAGGGAACAGTGTACTAACCGCCATCCCTAGCATCCTTCTTCCGCTTATCTTGGCTCTTGAATTGTGAAGAATTGAATTGCTTTCAGTCCTTGTCAAATTTTTTTACATTGGCATTCTTCGTAAACTTTTTGAACCACCTTGTGATATAAGATTTCATCTTAGAATCTTCATCATCAGATGACTCATCAGTATCACTACTTTTGGCCTTCAATGCCATGCTTTTGCTCTTTCTTGATTTCTAGATCCTATCAAACCCAATTCATAGGTTTGCAAGTTGCCAACCAGCTTTGTCAAAGGAATTTTGTCAATGTCCTTTGATTCCTCAATGACGGTAATCTTGGCATGGAGTCTTTTTGATAGAGATCTGAGCACCTTTCTTACAACTTTGGGTTTGAGAAGGGTTTTCCTAAGATTGAAGGCAGAGTTGACTATATCCTTCAGCTTAGCATAGAACTCATCAAATGATTCATCCTCTTCCATCTTAATTTCTTCAAAGCTTCAAGCTTGGGGTAAGCCTTTGAAGCTTTGAATTCTTGACAGCCTTAGTCCCTTCATAGGTTGTCTAGAGGATAGTCCATGTTTCCTTAACAATTTCTATAGAGGATATTTTCTTGAACTCCTCATTGGTGACCGCACTGAACAAAGCATTCAACGCTTTGCTGTTGAAGTATGCCGCTTTGATCTTGGCATCATCCCAATCAGTCGGCGCTTCTTTTGGCTTAGTCCAGCCAATCTCCACAGCTTACCACACTTTCTCATCTAAAGACTGCAAGAAAGCTCTCATGCGTATTTTCTAGTGTGCATAGTTAGTGCCATCAAATAAAGGAGGTATAGTTAAAGATTGTCCTCTATCCATGACAAATATGGATCAATGGATTACACAGCAAAGATTAACCCCAATCAGAGTGATACGCCACAAATTCGTTGACCCATTGTGATTAATTAAATTGATTAATTAGCCGAGTTATTAATTAATCAAGTTAACATGCAAATTCATGTGGCAGCACAAACAAATCACCAATAACTAAAGTATGCAGCGGAAAATAAATGACACGGTGATTTGTTTACGAATAGGGAAAACCTTATAGCAAAAACCCCACCGGGTGATTTAAGGTCACCACTTCCGAAACTCTACTATTATCATAACAAGCGGTTACAAGCAAGGAATTCCAAGTACCTTACCAACCAACAGTTGAACCCTTACCCCAATACCTAATTGGACTTGTTCTGTAGTGACAGTTTCTCCTTATGTGTGCTGATTTTAGTAGTTGTCTTGACCCCATTTTTGATCAGATGTGTCAGATGAACACTAGGATTGGTCGCATCGCCTGTCGACAATCTCGTCTTGGCGGCTTTGCTCCTTCTCCCTCTCCCGAGCTTGCTGAGGATTCTTCAAATGGTAAAGACAATGATGAAGATGCTTCTAGCTTTGAGTATGATGTTGAGACGACTTCTTTTCCTTGATTCACCCTTTGTCACTTGTGACAAAAAGGGGGAGTAGTTTTGATTATTAGAGAGTAGTCATCTTGTTAGTGGGAAAGCTAACATAGAGACAGATTAGTTAGGGGGAAAGTGCTTTGAGTGATGTAGTGAGGTTTTGATGTATCTTTCTCATTACATGTACCATGGTCTTGTGACTGTTTTTACATACATAATTATATTTCTTGATATATGTATATATATGATGTATGTTTCTTTACCTTTATCTCACATATGTTGTTTATTTTCTCTCTATAAGCACATGTTTCTTCTTTTATATAACTTGTCAATAGTTCACACTTGATGCCTTGATGGATCTTGTTTAAGTGTTTTAGATAAAACAGGTTTCAAGTCTCTCATGTCGTGATCTCTTTTCTTGAAAATTTTTTCGAGCGTTTATAGTAATAATTAGACTTTTGTACTTTTGTGTAATAGTTATAGAGATTGTTTTTTATATTTCTCTCATAATTATGTTTGTGGTTTTGTCACGGATTTCCAAAGGGGGAGATTGTTAGGGTCATATTCTATATGTAATTGGCTAATCTTTTGTAAAAACTAGGGCTGTCCATGGGTCGGGTTTGTGCCTAACCCAGAATTGACCTGCCAGAATTAGGTTGGAAAAAAATGCACCCGTCAGAGTAATCGAGTTGGGTGGTTTAGACCATCAACGGGTGGTGGGTGGGTTAGTCGGAGTCATGGATCTGAGAAGACGGCGAGAAAACGGTAAAAAAACACAAATCCGACGAAAATCTCATCGAATTCTATGAGATTTCGCCAGATCTGGTGAAAATCTCACCGGATTCGATGATATTTCGCCATATCTGGTGAAAAACTCACTGAATTCGATAGATTCCGCCAAATCCAATCAAAATCTCACAGGATCTAAGTGAAATATCACCGGAATCTAAAAAACTATCACTGGAATTTGGGATTTTTCACCGGATTTTGGGAAATTTACACTGAAATCTGGAAATCTTACAGTCGGTTCGGGTTTTAGGGGAGGAAAATCGAAACCAACCTGCCGGAATCGGTTTCTAGTGGTGAAGATCCGTCGCCGACTTGTCGGAGTAGTCAGGTTGGCCGGTTTTAGGTCGGATCCAGTCATTTCTTTAGGTGGGTCGGGTCTTCGGATCAATATGGACAGCCCTAGTCAAAACACATTTTACTTATGGATGTATTAAAGACATGAAGGTTGATCCAAAAAACAAGTGAAGAAAAACTGTTTTATTGAAACTTAACAGATAGCTCGACAAATGGCATCTATTGAGATTTACTCAGTACCAGCTCAATTTATTGAGCTTTACGAATTCAGAAATTCTAGATCTGAATTTCGGCCCATGTTGATGTATTTGTTTAGGGTTTCTTTTCTCACAACCCTATATATATAAGGTTTATTTTAAAAGTCATCACACATAGAAACAAAGACTAAGAACTTTATTTTTACTGTGAGAAGAAACTGTCTTTGTACACCATTGGGTTTTGTAAGTAAGTGCTTTTCGATCTTCATCATTGATGAAGTGAAGAACTTTGCAGTCAACAACATTCATTCAGGTTGCTGGAGTTAGTCATGTACTAGGATACATGCAAAAGAGTTTGTCACATATTGGAGATTTATGTATCAAGGGAAAGAATGCTACTACAAGATTAAGTCCAATTGAATATTGGAGCAAATGTTCAATTATAAGTTAGTATTTTGGAATAGGCTAAGGTAGTGGTAGGATTCCTTTTACTTCTAACCAGTTGATTGTTGATTAGTAGATTCTTGGAAGTGGTGACCTTAAAATCACCCGGTAAGATTATTTTTTTGCGAGAGGTTTTCCTATTTGTCAACAAATCACCGTGTGAATTTATTTTTTCGCTTCATTTAGTTTTATTGGTGATTTGTTGGTGTATTCACGATTTGCATGCAATTGAACCTAATTATTGAACTTAGGTAATTGAATTAATTAATCAGAGTCAAGTTCTATTAACCCAACAGCTTACATTTAAGCTACAATAAGTTCTAAATTTAAATACAAGCCCGAATATTGTTAGAATTTTTGTGTTTGAGATGTAAAATAGCATTTTGGGAGCTTTTACAACCCACAATGCTAATTCTCTTAGGAGGGATTGGAGTGAAGGAAATAAAAATGGAGGTATCCATTTTCCTCCATGGCCCGCCAAATTCTTTCCTCCCAAATTGGGAGGAAAGGGAGAGAGAAGAGAGAGTTTTGATGGTGGGACTGACCAAAAAATTATATTTTTCTCCATTTCTCTCTTACAAACCAAATAACTTCTTGTATTTTTTTTTTCTTTCCTTTCTCTTTCCTTTCCTCCCCCATCCCTTCCTCCCTTTCCTTTCTCTTCCCTTCTCCTTGTTTTTGCCAAACTTAATGGATCGAAATGACAACTCATCAAACCTAAAGGGTATAATTCATATTTTTGCTTCTTTTTTTATTTATTTTTTAAATAAAGACCACATGACATCATGATTTGAAATTATTAAGAAAAATTATACTTCATCCCATAAATTAGGAAAATTATTAGGTACTCCCGAAGTACTATAAATGCGTATCCTCTCTTTTCACATGAATGGTGAGTCCCACTAATAAGTACGCATTTATGGTGTTTTGAGAATACACAATAATTTTTCCATAAATTATATCACATTTTACATGTATCACCATAAATTATGGGAATGCACATTTATCTCCTAATATATTTTCCATGTAACACTTTTGCACCCCACTGTTTATTTGTCAATTAAATACGATAGAAAACCAAGTCACACACATCCCATGTGACACCTGTTGAGTTGAAAGACCAAAACACCCAGTTATCACTCTCGGTCAAACATGAAGATGCACACTGTTTGTTTCCCAAGAAAAAAAAGACATCTAAAGAAGATAAGAGTATACAAAACAAAAAGTTGAAACAATTAGAACCCCAAAACAATTCAAAACTGCTTAATGAGATGTATAGAATCTAATAATTAGAGCTCATCACTGTTTCCTTAAAATGGTATAGAACCCTAGCAAAAAGACATAAGAAAGGCAACTTAAACCCAGAAAATGAGAGGAACATCAAACCCATAAATTTACATCAAACCAATAAATTAACATGGATTCATAAAATAAGATGAACATCAAACCTAAAAATTAAAATCGAACCCAAAGATCAAACAATAAACCCACTAAGATGAACATCAAATCCAAAAAAATAACATCAAACCCACAAATTTACAACCAGAAATAAACGACATAGAGAGATCAAACAACAAAGCCATTGAGATGAACAACTCGGAACCCAAAGGCAGCTCCTAGTTTCGATCATCAGCAAACCCAGAAACCATAAACCCAGAACCTACAATCTCTATTTTGATCATAGACTTTGTCGGTGGCCAGATTTGAAACATCACACCGAGTACAATCTCACCCAATCTTTTAGAATCCTCCACTAGCATTAATACTCTTTCTAACCATTGAATCACTGACTTGCAAGGCCAACAACAATAGGTTTCGTGACTCACTTAGTCGCGACTCACAAGGCCAACAAGCCTGATTTCAACTAGCTTGATTTGGGCTTACCCATTTCATGACTTGCTGTGTGATCGATTGCCGTCAGCCAGGACAAGGCGGCACCGTACGGAGGAGAGATAGATTAAAAGAGCAAGAGACATTTAGGTCATTTTAGGGGTTCTGTGTAAGCTCCAGTCACGAGGCTTGTGCATGTCTGTAATTTCTGTCCAACTTAACAACTAATACGTAAGTAATACTTCAAGAGGGTAAGCGTCCATTCGCATAATTTTGGGTGGTAAGTGTAAATTAAGGTATAATTTAGGGGTAAAATGTAATTTCTTTAAATTATTATTTTATGAGTAATATTAGGGATGCTACCAATTTTATTGAGTAATGTTACAACTACAAACAATTTTGTAACATTTTTATAAACTATTTATATGACAAATTTTTACTAGTTCTCATTTGAGCCCACTATTAATATGAATTTTTTTTTTTACTTACCAAAAATTATTCACCACATCAACAATTTGTAAAAAAAAATATATATATAAAATATTTTATAATTGTAGCAATTTTTCCATTTTATTACATAAGGAGATAGTAGCTTAATTTTTCATATTGATATCATTATTAGAAAATATACTTATATTTGTGTTAATTCATACATTTTATATTTAATTTTGGAATAATGTTGAATAATTAATTTTTTGCTTAAAAATTTTTTTTTGCACAAATATGTCTTTTGTAAAAGAAAAGAATTATTTCTATCAAGATCTAGCAAGAAAGATAGTGGATTTGTGTAAAGAAGGCTATGGACTAAATTTTTGCAAGGACCATAATAAATTTAAATAAATTCAAACCAATTAAATTTATGTCCAATGAGTAAGGAATCACACTAAATCCAAGTTCATTTGGATCAAGATTTTAGCATGCGCAAGCGTTACTATCTTAGACATAATTTTTAACTTAGATATTGAATTGAGATGATTCAAGTTGAGCTGGAAAGAAAACTCATAATTAGACAACTTTGTAGTTTATGAAAAATCCAAATTCTTCAATTTAATGAGACAAAAAAGTCGGTTAGCATAAGCATGAAAATCATGTATTTTTTCCAAGCATGAATTCTACTTATAATAGGATTTCTTAGCTTATTTAGGTCATATTCAAAGGGTGGCAGCCTTATAAAGAAAAATAGTTTTTTTTTTTTTTTTTTTTCCAATTTTAAGAGACTTTTGTGTGTGTGTGTGTGTGTGTGTGTGTTAACTTTCTAGAAGCCTTTTTAGGGTAAGGGGTGAAATACAACCTTCCATTAGTATGTTCTTAACAATACCTTGATTATTTTAGTGATTCGGTTTTTGTGTTTTTGATTGATTTACCTATCTAGAAAAGTGTACTTTTTTCTCCAGTATAATTCTTTGATTTAAAGTAGACTCTGGACATGTTAAACATATGATTTCCCATGAATTAAAACACTAGTTTTGTCTTACCTAAAATCAATTAAATTCATTGAACTAATAGATGTGTTGTGTAGATCCCTAAATCTTAGTGTTTGAAGAAATTTTTATTTCTAAGTTTAATTTTTCCTTATCAACTCATCATAATTTCACTTTAATTAAAATTTATTAATTTTTGTTTTATTTATTTATTTTTATCTCATGGTTTGCTAATCTA
Source organism: Castanopsis chinensis (assembly GCA_032878915.1). Taxonomy (NCBI): domain Eukaryota; kingdom Viridiplantae; phylum Streptophyta; class Magnoliopsida; order Fagales; family Fagaceae; genus Castanopsis; species Castanopsis chinensis. Next base: position 2,373,939 of record JAVQMG010000074.1, on the reverse strand, counting down.
CTCTCTTTCCCTGTGAATTCAACCTTGGAATCATTGAGTTGTTACTTCGAGACAATTTTGCACTTGGGAGCAGTATTGAAGTTGTTGCATAAGGTTTACAAACTAGCATTTCACCCAATCACATGAAAGTAATTCAAACATTTATGGCAAAAATACATTTTTAGTTCCTATATTTTGATCATATTTCCAATTTGATCCTCAAGTTTTTATAACTTCATTCGGTCCTTATATTTTTAAACTTGCTATCATTTTGGTCCATGCCATCATCTTACATACAAAAATGCAATTTCAAAACACTGAAGGAAATTTACTTGGGACCAAGACGACCAAACTATCCCTTTTAGTGTATTGAGACCAAGAGGACCAAAACACTAAAGGAACCTTACTTAATACTGACTCTAAAGAGTTAGGACATAGAAGAAATTTTGGTGAAAACGAGTTGTGCTTTGAATTAGTACGGGAAAGGGGTATTTATATAGGATGCTGGGGATTTGTGATGATTATTTAGGCAATGTAGGAGGCAAAAGTCAACTTGAGTCGGGAGCAAGACAGGCAAAAAAAAGGAAGAGATTTGGGTGATTTTGGTCTAAGTGTCAATTGGCACTAGTCCAAAACTTCCCTAATTCTTTCCTTTTCGATTGATTCTCTCCGATTCCTTTTAATGATCTAATTTTCTCCAAATTTTCACCGATTTTTCAAACATTCTTGGACCTTAAGTTCAACAAATTAATTCTATTTTTATTTAATTGAATTAACTAATTATTTAATTAATTAATTTTTCCAATTTTGTTAAGAATCCATTAATGCTTTTGTTAGGATTAGGTTGATTTGGATGTTAGGGCTGGGCTGATTTAGGGTCTGTTAGTAGGTTGCTTTAAGGGAACCTAGGCCTCCATAGAAGAATTGAGAGAGAGAGAGAGAGAGAGAGAGAGAAACCAGTCAATGGTATTGACAAACTTGTTCAATGCTTTACATTCAGTGTATTGCCTCTATATAACCAATCGCATTCTAACTAAGTCACTGTAACCAATCCCATTCTAACTAACTAACAGCCCTGCTCTTAACTACTACTTGACCCCTACAGTTATACAAATTGTAGTACATTACACAAGTTCAATTACCAACTAGTACATGTGTCTAACAGCTTTGTCTCCCAAATCAAATTAGGTGCATGTAATTCCACAATAAATTAAATCCACAACCAATAGAATTATGAAACTTCATTGAACTTAATCTGGACTAAAAATAGACCAATTAACATTAAAAGTTCATAATCACATATGGTTGAGAGAGTTAATTCATGCAAGTGCATGTTAATTATTAAAATTGTTTTCATGATACCTTTCATTCCAATGGTCCGATTAGAGCTTTTGACTATCATTTTGATCTTTATGACTTCAAGATTTATATCATGCAATGTAATTAAAAATCAAACGGTCAAATGTGATGTGATGATTATATGAAATGAGATGTAGGTGAGACTAAAAGGGTGTCTACATGAGCATGCACACATTTACCACTCAAGTTTATAGCATAATCCTTTGTATCAAGCATCTTCGCTGGTATGTTGAGATTTGTTAATCACTATCATCATCCTTCCAAAGGAATCATAACAGATGAAAATCTCAACACTTTCAAAATCAACCACAATGCGAGCAATTGCGCGCCTGACTTGACTCATTTCCTTTTTAGTCAAGCCAAACTCATGAGAATGGTTGGAGTTGTGTTGGTGTCTCTTAAGAGTGGAGGTTCTACTAATTTTATTTTCCCTCCTAAATTAAGAGTTTTACAATGGATTTGTCACTTATTTTATTTGGAAAATAAGAAAAACAAATCGAAAAGATACATACATATTGATGAATTGAAATTGTACATCTCTTTGATAAATAACCAAAAAATTACATGACTTTGATCATAGATACAATCTAAGTAAAGTATGTGGTTTTGATTCCTAATTAAAATCTAGAGATTGGAAAGTACTAAGATAAAATTTAATCCACTAACCCTTGATCTAAGTTTGGAGGCTAGGTTATAAGATGGGAAGGTGTTAGACATCCACTTTGCCTTGTGAAACCAATATTGGAAATGATTTTGGTAGGAATACATTTTGTTTGGTTTTGGGAAAAAATGACTCATCCTCCCATGAATGATGTATTGTGAATCTATAATATTCCATAAAACAAATATTTGAAGAAAATTTTTTCAGATGCCAAAATTTCAAGACCTGACCATTTACATCTCAAATTTGAATTTGATCCAAAAAAAGCAGCACTTCTGGTCTCTACATTTTGATCCTATTTTCATTTTGGTCTCGTTTTGGTCCCTATTGTTATCTTATTAACTGGAATTGCATGTGGTAGATGGACTGTACTATTAGCATACTAAAAGCTGACGTGGCCTTTGAAAGCTCAAATTTGTGTTAAAACACAAGAGCTTGTTTAGACCCCCAATTAAAAAATACAACTAGATTGCTTTTACTTTTACTTTTACTTAATCAAAGTGTGGAACAAAAGTAAATGTGTACAATGAACTGATACTACTCTAGTGCATAAACATGAACAAAAAATAAAATTAAAGTACAAGAGTAAGGGAAGAGAGATGCAAGCACAAATAAAATTAAAGTACAAGAGTAAGGGAAGAGAGATGCAAGCACAAGATAACACCAAGACGTGTTATTGAAGAGGAATCTGAAGAACTCAACGAAAAGCCTCTCCGCGACCCTCCAAGTCAAAATCGATTCACTAGAGAATAAAGTTAGAATACACGAATCACTAAAGGCCCTCCAAGCCTAGTCTACTCAATGTACTTTAGCCCTCCAAGCCTAGCCCACTCTTTACACTCTGAATATGTGTGGGTTGTGTTTGGGTACAAATCTCCTCTCAAGGTATGATAATAGGAGAAGGAAGGAGAAGAGGCTACAGTGATTTCTCACTAAGGATGAGTAGCTCTCTCTCTAAAAAATGGATGTGTTGTGTTGTAGAAAACCTATCTAGGGTTTTTCTCTCTGAATGCCCTCTTATACTTTTATGGGTAATGAAGGTATATATAGTATAGGTGAAGGGTAAGAAAGTCACACTTAAAATCCTCCAGGCAGAACGTTTCCCGAGTATTTCGCGAAAAGGTCTTACTCACAAGACAGCCTGACACGTCTCTTCAGCTTCCAGCTTGTAATTCTCACGTGGCTCTTTCGCGGGTAGGCTTCTTACGAGACACTCACAAAATCCATTTGTCCATCCAATACATGCTCGATTCTTCACCAACTTAATACTAAGCCCAATATAATAAAATCTCACAAAATACAAGGATCAAAATTAAAGCAATTACAACACTTTTTGTCATAGAATAAAGCCAACATTAAACATAGTTGTAAATCACAACTTTACAGCCTTTATAATAATATTTAAAAAATTCCATGTCAAAATTTTCATTAAAAAAAGTCCACATCAGATAAAATAATAAAAACACAAAATTCTAAATTTCTAATTTAAAAAAAATAATAATAATAATTTTTTTTTATTTACAATATGTTTATCCCCGTCATCATGAAGAACATGTTCTTCATGTTCTCCATCAAATAATATGTTTGGTTGCCTAGAAAGTTAAAAAAATCAAGAAAAACTCAATAGGGAACACGTAAAATCAAAGCCCACAAATCTATAAAATACAAAGACTCCTGAAGATTCAAAACCCAAAGAACACAAACACAAACACAAACCCAATAATCGATCTTCAGCAAACCCAGAACATCACGTGAACCCAAAAATATCAAACCCTCCACAAGTATCAAACCGAAAAAGCAAACTCATAAATTCCAGACCTATAAAAATTCAAAACAAACAAATCCATTGGAGGAAATCTAGCTTCTTGAAAACCAGGGACCTGAGAATCTTGATCTAGGTCTATATGAAAATGGGTGTTTATCGATTCTACCATCTATCTCCACCGCAATCTCCACCATTGAGTTGAGAGATAGAGAGATATGAGAGAGACCCACCCACAAATATGAGAGAGAGAAGATTTTGGGTTTTCAGTTGAGAGAGAGAGAGAGAGAGAGAGAGAGAGAGGGGGGGGGGGGAGGGGAAGAGATTTGGTTTTCAACTGAAAGATTGAGAGAGTTTTGAGAGAGAGAGGGAGACATAGGAAAATAATAATGACGATGGATTTTCAACTAATGTTGTGATTGGTTGCCAAAAATGTTTAAGATAAGTTGTGAAATTTACTACAAAATTTTTTCTCAATCTCTAAAACTGAAAAAGTAAATTTTTTGGGCAACCAAACAGGATATTTAGGGGAAGATCACGAAGAACATGAATAGTCATGTTTTGGTGCATGTTCTTCCAAAAAAATAATGAAACGAAAAAAAACATTTATTTTAATTATTTTAATAAAATCATAAAATTATATTTTTTTAAAAAAATTGTTTTCTAACATGGCTTTTTTTTAATATTTAAAATGTTGACATGACATTATTTAAATGCTAAATAAAAGTTATTATTATTATTTTAATGGCTACCTAGGTGTTCTATGTGCCATATATACACTTCATTTGCCACATAGACTATTTTCTATTAATGAAATAACAGTAAAAACCAAAATAAAATGCATTTTTATTTTGGAAACTAAAGGTAGTAAAATAAAATAAAAATGAGGATCAAAATAAAAATAAGGTCAAAATATAGAAATCAAAATGCATTTATGCCAAGAAAATTTAAAAATGCTCTAAGAAGTCAGAACTAACAGGTTAAAGGGATGTTGGACTAAGTAAGAAGTAGTAATAGGTAAGATGGCAGGTTAGCTTATGTCACCAGCTTTTAATGGTCTGTTTTCTTCTTATTGGTTGATACTACACAATAATTTCCAAAAAGAAGTGTATGTCCTTGACATTGGAAAATTGTGAGGTACTAATATAGTATTCTAAGTAGGGTGGCAAAATTGGACACGACCTGCGAACCCGACACGACACGACACGAAATTAGCAGGTTATGGGTTGAGGCTTAATGGGTTCGTGTCATATTCGGGTTGACATAACGAACCCGTTTGATAAATGGGTTGGGTTAGGGTTCAACCTATGGAACCTGTTTGACCCGTCTGACCCGTTTAATTAAATGAAATTTTACCAATATACCTTTCAAACTATAGATATATAAACTTATTAGTTGTTGTAATTTATTTTCTTTGACGTATTGTGATTGATTATTTATGATATTGAGATATGCTTTAATTTTGAATGATTATTGGTGATATAATTACTCATTAGTTCTGAATTTTATATTTAAAATATTTATTTGCTTGTTTTTCCATAAATGTTTTTCTTCATTTTGATAAAATCAGATAAACAGATCGACACGACTGACCCGTTTAATAAATGGGTCGTGTTAGGGTTAAGGAATCTTGACCCGTTTAATAAACATGTCGGGTTAGTGTTAACCCATATAGTCAGATACGTATGAGTTGACACGACATGAACCTGACACGCAAACACGAATTGCCACCCCTAATTCTAAGGAACGTTGGACTAAGTAAGACATAGTAGGTAAGATGGCAAGTTAGCTTATGTCACTAGTTTTTAATGGTCTGTTTTCTTCTTATTGGTTGATACTACACAATAATTTCCAAAAAAAAGTGTATGTCCTTGACATTGGAAAATTGTGAGGTACTAATATAGTATCCTAAGGGACGTTGGACTAAGTAAGACGTAGTAGGTAAGATGGCAGGTTCACAAGTTTTTAATGGTTTGTTTTCTTCTTATTGGTTGATACTACACAATAATTTCTAAAAAGAAGTGTATGTAGCATTGGAAAATTGTGAGGTACTAATATTGTATTCTCTTCGTGAATAACACGAGAAGAAAGAAAGAACTATTCTTGTTTTCCGAGAGTTAGAGCACTCACATCAGTGGGTGCAAAAAAACATGCAAAATTTACACAATATTCTCTAAATCTGCTCCGCATAAGTCCAGCTATTGTTGTGTAAATATACACATTTACTACAGTAACCATGCAAATATGCACGATTATTGTAGATGTGTATATTACTACCTTATTAATTTTTTCTCTTACATTTGCTCTCATCAGTCTCTCTTTTCCCACACTCTCAACACTGCCTAACCACCACTCAATCACCACCACCACAACCCATCACAACCCATGATATTCCAATCATAAAATCAACCAAAAACAAAGAAAAATCAAACCAAACCAAAAATCAATCCAAACCCAAAATCAAACCTTTAATGGAAAACTCAACAACTTAGAACCCAAAATCAAACTTTCAACAAAAAACCCATCAACTCAAACCCAAACTCAAATCAAAGCCACTGTCACCATTGCCATGGAGAGCTTGCTACTACCATTAGAGAAGAGAGAAACAAGTGCAAGGCAGCAACGACAAAGGAAAAGATCAAAAAACAAAAACAAAAACAAAAACAAAAACAAAAAAAAAAAAGAAGGGAAAGGAATGTGGGAGAGAAAGTAGAGAAAAGTGGGATATTGTGAGATAAAAAAAAAAGGATAAAAAAAAAAAACAAAAAAGAGGGTCAGACTAGTGGTGGGGCTTAAAAGTGAGGGGAAAGGAAGCTTCCTTACTTGTAAATATCTCTACAATATAATATAATTATAAAAGAGTTATAATTGAGTTTTTTTTTTTTAATTTTTTTTTCAAACAAAGCGTGATTTTATTTGGTATTTTGTTAAAGTCTATATTACAATTTTTAATTCAAATCAGTGCCTTTTTTTATAAAAACTAAAATCATATTGACTGTAAATAATATATATATATATATATATATATATATATCTCACTCTCTCGCTCTCTCTCTCCAATGCGTAATCCTAAAACGACACACCGAAATATTTAATTGATGGTCAAAGACACCAATTTGTCAGTTATCGCCGAAGCCATTATTTTGGTGGTCTAGCCACTAGTGCTGGCAACACAGTGGGCGGAGACACCAATCTAGTGACGGTCATCAGAAACATTATTTCGGCAGTTCGACCATTGGACCTCCACCACAACCAGCTTCATTGGCCAAACCACTGGTGTTGGTAGTTTACTTAAAATATAAGTTTAAATTAAAAAAGTATGACCATTAGGAAAAATAATAAAAAAATTGATGAAGAATGAATATTTTATTGAAATATCTTGTAAAATAGACAAACTGATGTAAGTATTTTATAAAAATGATAGTGTAAAATAGAAAAAAGTAGATTTTTTTATATAAATTAGACAGAATCTTTTAGAAAAAAAAAAACAAAAAAGAGGGTCAGACTAGTGGTGGGGGTTAAAAGTGAGGGGAAAGGAAGCTTCCTTACTTGTAAATATCTCTACAATATAATATAATTATAAAAGAGTTATAACTGAGTTTTTTTTTTAATTTTTTTTTCAAACAAAGCGTGATTTTATTTGGTATTTTGTTAAAGTCTATATTACAATTTTTAATTCAAATCAGTGCCTTTTTTTATAAAAACTAAAATCATATTGACTGTAAATAATATATATATATATATATATATATATATATATATCTCGCTCTCTCTCTCCAATGCGTAATCCTAAAACGACACACCGAAATATTTAATTGATGGTCAAAGACACCAATTTGTCAGTTATCGCCGAAGCCATTATTTTGGTGGTCTAGCCACTAGTGCTCGCAACACAGTGGGCGGAGACACCAATCTAGTGACGGTCATCAGAAACATTATTTCGGCAGTTCGACCATTGGATCTCCACCACAAGCAGCTTCATTGGCCAAACCACTGGTGTTGGTAGTTTACTTAAAATATAAGTTTAAATTAAAAAAGTATGACCATTAGGAAAAATAATAAAAAAATTGATGAAGAATGAATATTTTATTGAAATATCTTGTAAAATAGATAAACTAATGTAGGTATTTTGTAAAAATGATAGTGTAAAATAGAAAAAAGTAGATTTTTTTATATAAAATAGACAGAATCTTTTAGGGAAAAAAAAAACAAAAAAGAGGGTCAGACTAGTGGTGGGGGTTAAAAGTGAGGGGAAAGGAAGCTTCCTTACTTGTAAATATCTCTACAATATAATATAATTATAAAAGAGTTATAATTGAGTTTTTTTTTTAATTTTTTTTTCAAACAAAGCGTGATTTTATTTGGTATTTTGTTAAAGTCTATATTACAATTTTTAATTCAAATCAGTGCCTTTTTTTTATAAAAACTAAAATCATATTCACTGTAAATAATATATATATATATATATATATATATATATCTCTCTCTCGCTCTCTCTCTCCAATGCGTAATCCTAAAACGACACACCGAAATATTTAATTGATGGTCAAAGACACCAATTTGTCAGTTATCGCCGAAGCCATTATTTTGGTGGTCTAGCCACTAGTGCTGGCAACACAGTGGGCGGAGACACCAATCTAGTGACGGTCATCAGAAACATTATTTCGGCGGTTCGACCATTGGACCTCCACCACAAGCAGCTTCATTGGCCAAACCACTGGTGTTGGTAGTTTACTTAAAATATAAGTTTAAATTAAAAAAGTATGACCATTAGGAAAAATAATAAAAAAAATTGATGAAGAATGAATATTTTATTGAAATATCTTGTAAAATAGACAAACTGATGTAGGTATTTTATAAAAATGATAGTGTAAAATAGAAAAAAGTAGATTTTTTTATATAAATTAGACAGAATCTTTTAGAAAAAAAAAAAACAAAAAAGAGGGTCAGACTAGTGGTGGGGGTTAAAAGTGAGGGGAAAGGAAGCTTCCTTACTTGTAAATATCTCTACAATATAATATAATTATAAAAGAGTTATAACTGAGTTTTTTTTTTAATTTTTTTTTCAAACAAAGCATGATTTTATTTGGTATTTTGTTAAAGTCTATATTACAATTTTTAATTCAAATCAGTGCCTTTTTTTATAAAAACTAAAATCATATTGACTGTAAATAATATATATATATATATATATATATATATATATATATATCTCGCTCTCTCTCTCCAATGCGTAATCCTAAAACGACACACCGAAATATTTAATTGATGGTCAAAGACACCAATTTGTCAGTTATCGCCGAAGCCATTATTTTGGTGGTCTAGCCACTAGTGCTGGCAACACAGTGGGCGGAGACACCAATCTAGTGACGGTCATCAGAAACATTATTTCGGCAGTTCGACCATTGGATCTCCACCACAAGCAGCTTCATTGGCCAAACCACTGGTGTTGGTAGTTTACTTAAAATATAAGTTTAAATTAAAAAAGTATGACCATTAGGAAAAATAATAAAAAAATTGATGAAGAATGAATATTTTATTGAAATATCTTGTAAAATAGATAAACTAATGTAGGTATTTTGTAAAAATGATAGTGTAAAATAGAAAAAAGTAGATTTTTTTATATAAATAGACAGAATCTTTTAGGGAAAAAAAAAACAAAAAAGACGGTCAGACTAGTGGTGGGGGTTAAAAGTGAGGGGAAAGGAAGCTTCCTTACTTGTAAATATCTCTACAATATAATATAATTATAAAAGAGTTATAATTGAGTTTTTTTTTTAATTTTTTTTTCAAACAAAGCGTGATTTTATTTGGTATTTTGTTAAAGTCTATATTACAATTTTTAATTCAAATCAGTGCCTTTTTTTATAAAAACTAAAATCATATTGACTGCAAATAATATATATATATATATATATATCTCTCTCTCGCTCTCTCTCTCCAATGCGTAATCCTAAAACGACACACCGAAATATTTAATTGATGGTCAAAGACACCAATTTGTCAGTTATCGCCGAAGCCATTATTTTGGTGGTCTAGCCACTAGTGCTGGCAACACAGTGGGAGGAGACACCAATCTAGTGACGGTCATCAGAAACATTATTTCGGCGGTTCGACCATTGGACCTCCACCACAAGCAGCTTCATTGGCCAAACCACTGGTGTTGGTAGTTTACTTAAAATATAAGTTTAAATTAAAAAAGTATGACCATTAGGAAAAATAATAAAAAAATTGATGAAGAATGAATATTTTATTGAAATATCTTGTAAAATAGACAAACTGATGTAGGTATTTTATAAAAATGATAGTGTAAAATAGGAAAAAGTAGATTTTTTTATATAAATTAGACAGAATCTTTTAGAAAAAAAAAAAACAAAAAAGAGGGTCAGACTAGTGGTGGGGGTTAAAAGTGAGGGGAAAGGAAGCTTCCTTACTTGTAAATATCTCTACAATATAATATAATTATAAAAGAGTTATAACTGAGTTTTTTTTTTAATTTTTTTTTCAAACAAAGCATGATTTTATTTGGTATTTTGTTAAAGTCTATATTACAATTTTTAATTCAAATCAGTGCCTTTTTTTATAAAAACTAAAATCATATTGACTGTAAATAATATATATATATATATATATCTCGCTCTCTCTCTCCAATGCGTAATCCTAAAACGACACACCGAAATATTTAATTGATGGTCAAAGACACCAATTTGTCAGTTATCGCCGAAGCCATTATTTTGGTGGTCTAGCCACTAGTGCTGGCAACACAGTGGGCGGAGACACCAATCTAGTGACGGTCATCAGAAACATTATTTCGGCAGTTCGACCATTGGATCTCCACCACAAGCAGCTTCATTGGCCAAACCACTGGTGTTGGTAGTTTACTTAAAATATAAGTTTAAATTAAAAAAGTATGACCATTAGGAAAAATAATAAAAAAATTGATGAAGAATGAATATTTTATTGAAATATCTTGTAAAATAGATAAACTAATGTAGGTATTTTGTAAAAATGATAGTGTAAAATAGAAAAAAGTAGATTTTTTTATATAAATAGACAGAATCTTTTAGGGAAAAAAAACAAAAAAGAGGGTCAGACTAGTGGTGGGGGTTAAAAGTGAGGGGAAAGGAAGCTTCCTTACTTGTAAATATCTCTACAATATAATATAATTATAAAAGAGTTATAATTGAGTTTTTTTTTTTAATTTTTTTTTCAAACAAAGCGTGATTTTATTTGGTATTTTGTTAAAGTCTATATTACAATTTTTAATTCAAATCAGTGCCTTTTTTTATAAAAACTAAAAGCATATTGACTGTAAATAATATATATATATATATATATATATCTCTCTCTCGCTCTCTCTCTCCAATGCGTAATCCTAAAACGACACACCGAAATATTTAATTGATGGTCAAAGACACCAATTTGTCAGTTATCGCCGAAGCCATTATTTTGGTGGTCTAGCCACTAGTGCTGGCAACACAGTGGGAGGAGACACCAATCTAGTGACGGTCATCAGAAACATTATTTCGGCGGTTCGACCATTGGACCTCCACCACAAGCAGCTTCATTGGCCAAACCACTGGTATTGGTAGTTTACTTAAAATATAAGTTTAAATTAAAAAAGTATGACCATTAGGAAAAATAATAAAAAAATTGATGAAGAATGAATATTTTATTGAAATATCTTGTAAAATAGACAAACTGATGTAGGTATTTTATAAAAATGATAGTGTAAAATAGGAAAAAGTAGATTTTTTTATATAAATTAGACAGAATCTTTTAGAAAAAAAAAAAACAAAAAAGAGGGTCAGACTAGTGGTGGGGGTTAAAAGTGAGGGGAAAGGAAGCTTCCTTACTTGTAAATATCTCTACAATATAATATAATTATAAAAGAGTTATAACTGAGTTTTTTTTTTAATTTTTTTTTCAAACAAAGCATGTATTTATTTGGTATTTTGTTAAAGTCTATATTACAATTTTTAATTCAAATCAGTGCCTTTTTTTATAAAAACTAAAATCATATTGACTGTAAATAATATATATATATATATATATATCTCGCTCTCTCTCTCCAATGCGTAATCCTAAAACGACACACCGAAATATTTAATTGATGGTCAAAGACACCAATTTGTCAGTTATCGCCGAAGCCATTATTTTGGTGGTCTAGCCACTAGTGCTGGCAACACAGTGGGCGGAGACACCAATCTAGTGACGGTCATCAGAAACATTATTTCGGCAGTTCGACCATTGGATCTCCACCACAAGCAGCTTCATTGGCCAAACCACTGGTGTTGGTAGTTTACTTAAAATATAAGTTTAAATTAAAAAAGTATGACCATTAGGAAAAATAATAAAAAAATTGATGAAGAATGAATATTTTATTGAAATATCTTGTAAAATAGATAAACTAATGTAGGTATTTTGTAAAAATGATAGTGTAAAATAGAAAAAAGTAGATTTTTTTATATAAATAGACAGAATCTTTTAGGGAAAAAAAACAAAAAAGAGGGTCAGACTAGTGGTGGGGGTTAAAAGTGAGGGGAAAGGAAGCTTCCTTACTTGTAAATATCTCTACAATATAATATAATTATAAAAGAGTTATAATTGAGTTTTTTTTTTTAATTTTTTTTTCAAACAAAGCGTGATTTTATTTGGTATTTTGTTAAAGTCTATATTACAATTTTTAATTCAAATCAGTGCCTTTTTTTATAAAAACTAAAATCATATTGACTGTAAATAATATATATATATATATATATATATATATATATATATCTCTCTCTCGCTCTCTCTCTCCAATGCGTAATCCTAAAACGACACACCGAAATATTTAATTGATGGTCAAAGACACCAATTTGTCAGTTATCGCCGAAGCCATTATTTTGGTGGTCTAGCCACTAGTGCTGGCAACACAGTGGGCGGAGACACCAATCTAGTGACGGTCATCAGAAACATTATTTCGGCGGTTCGACCATTGGACCTCCACCACAAGCAGCTTCATTGGCCAAACCACTGGTGTTGGTAGTTTACTTAAAATATAAGTTTAAATTAAAAAAGTATGACCATTAGGAAAAATAATAAAAAAATTGATGAAGAATGAATATTTTATTGAAATATCTTGTAAAATAGATAAACTAATGTAGGTATTTTGTAAAAATGATAGTGTAAAATAGAAAAAAGTAGATTTTTTTATATAAAATAGACAGAATCTTTTAGGAAAAAAAAAAAAAAAAGAGGGTCAGACTAGTGGTGGGGGTTAAAAGTGAGGGGAAAGGAAGCTTCCTTACTTGTAAATATCTCTACAATATAATATAATTATAAAAGAGTTATAATTGAGTTTTTTTTTTAATTTTTTTTTCAAACAAAGCGTGATTTTATTTGGTATTTTGTTAAAGTCTATATTGCAATTTTTAATTCAAATCAGTGCCTTTTTTTATAAAAACTAAAATCATATTGACTGTAAATAATATATATATATATATATATATATATATCTCGCTTTCTCTCTCCAATGCGTAATCCTAAAACGACACACCGAAATATTTAATTGATGGTCAAAGACACCAATTTATCTGTTATCGCCGAAGCCATTATTTTGGTGGTCTAGCCACTAGTGCTGGCAACATAGTGGGCGGAGACACCAATCTAGTGACGGTCATTAGAAACATTATTTCGGCAGTTCGACCATTGGACCTCCACCACAAGCAGCTTCATTGGCCAAACCACTGGTGTTGGTAGTTTACTTAAAATATAAGTTTAAATTAAAAAAAGTATGACCATTAGGAAAAATAATAAAAAAATTGATGAAGAATGAATTATCTTGTAAAATAGATAAACTGATGTAGGTATTTTGTAAAAATGATAGTGTAAAATAGAAAAAAGTAGATTTTTTTATATAAAATAGACAGAATCTGTTAGAAAAAAAAAAAAACAAAAAAGAGGGTCAGACTAGTGGTGGGGGTTAAAAGTGAGGGGAAAGGAAGCTTCCTTACTTGTAAATATCTCTACAATATAATATAATTATAAAAGAGTTATAATTGAGTTTTTTTTTTAATTTTTTTTTCAAACAAAGCGTGATTTTATTTGGTATTTGGTTAAAGTCTATATTACAATTTTTAATTCAAATCAGTGCCTTTTTTTATAAAAACTAAAATCATATTGACCGTAAATAATATATATATATATATATATATATCTCTCTCTCGCTCTCTCTCTCCAATGCGTAATCCTAAAACGACACACCGAAATATTTAATTGATGGTCAAAGACACCAATTTGTCAGTTATCGCCGAGCCATTATTTTGGTGGTCTAGCCACTAGTGCTGGCAACACAGTGGGCGGAGACACCAATCTAGTGACGGTCATCAGAAACATTATTTCGGCAGTTCGACCATTGGACCTCCACCACAAGCAGCTTCTTTGGCCAAACCACTGGTGTTGGTAGTTTACTTAAATTATAAGTTTAAATTAAAAAAGTATGACCATTAGGAAAAATAATAAAAAAATTGATGAAGAATGAATATTTTATTGAAATATCTTGTAAAATAGATAAACTGATGTTGGTATTTTGTAAAAATGATAGTGTAAAATAGAAAAAAGTAGATTTTTTTATATAAAATAGACAGAATCTTTTAGAAAAGCTGATGTGGGTACTCTTAGAGCATCTCCAATATGCTCTCTAAAGCCTAATTTGGAGAGCAAACACACAAACAAACCCCTCCAATAGCTTCTCCATCTCCAAATCTTTTTTTTTAGATTTGCTACAGTAGCTCTCCAGGCATGGAGAGCACTGTAGCAATTACTGTAGCAACTCTAGACAATCTTCTCCCTTAAAATAATACCCAGTGAAATAAAAAATGACTTTTTTCTCTTTCCTCCCTTTCTCTTTCTTCCTCACTTTCTTTCTCTCTTCTTTATCTCAATGGCTACAAAACGCAGAATACAATCTAAACATGAAAACAATTTTTCTCATAAACCAAATGAAATCAGAAAAATAAAAGAAAAAAATAAAAGAAAAGAGAGGGACCTATTCATGAGCAAAAGAATTAATTCAATCTCAATAATCACAACCAATTAAAATATTTAATTTTCACTCAATAATCACAACGGTAACAATAGAACTATTCTTGATCTTTTCCCTTAAACATCTCTAAACTCAGCCTCAATCAAAATACAAACTCAAATCACAATTTTAGAACTAATCAAATTAGGAAAAAAACAAAAAAGCAAAGCTGACCCATCTGAGCCTCGGTGGGGAGGAGGATATGCGACGGTGGGAGGACGACAAGCGGATGATCTTTGCGTGTGAGAGAGAGCTCCAACCGAAGTGCTACTAGAGAGGAAAAGTGCTCCTAGAGCTCCAGACAAAGTGGTAGAGAAGATAGACATTAGGGAAAGGTGTGGAGGAGAAAAAAAGAGGAAAAAAGAAAAGAAAAGAAATGTGTGGAGGAAAAAAAGAGATAAGGGAAAAATAAAATAAAGAATAAGAAATTAAAATTGAGAAATGTTACTACAATATTTTTACAATAAATCTTAAGTGGTGGATTGTTAATAACTAATACTGACTGTAAGAGCACAAATAGTATTGGACCTCAGTTGCACCAAGGGAACCAGCTTAAAGGGCCCAAAAAAATAAATTTATAGAGAGTAGGCTTTGAATCTAGGTCTATGGACGTTGGATAACATGAAAGTTAAACTAGATCACAAAACACATGCATAACATCTGTACGTGAATGAAAATTCTTTTGTATATTGATGCCAAGGACAATCTTTGGTGTTTTTCTTATAATTCTCTCTTGTGTATCTTTTTTTTTTTTCCTCTTTCTCTACCGTTTTCCTTTATATTGTCTTCCTCCCCCTTCCTTTTCTTCCACGTGTGGATCAAATGCTCCATCTGAATACTTGTCCCATCACCCTTTTTTTACCAAAGTCCTTGGCGGTAGGTATAAGGCTGGACTCTAATACTTAGGCGTCACTTCTCCATTAATACGGTCAGAGAGGTAGGTGCAGGGCCTTCAATGCGATGGTAGCAGTTTTACCCCAGATATTTTGTGTCTCCTCTTCTTATCCTTTACCTTCACTTCTTCTATCTTCATACTCAAGGTCTTTAGTGATGATGCCCTCGAATTGCCAGATCATTCTTTCTCATCCTCGGCCCCCAATGTTGAGGAAGTTCCCCTCCTCGGACATAATGCCCCGAATATTTTAGATGAATGTGACTTCTTCCCCCTTTTACGTTACTTCATGGGCGAAGTTTCTCATGTCCTCGGACCAATTGTATTGTTGGGTTAGGCTTTCAACCCCATAGGTACTCTTGGGCCGGCCCAAAACATATCTTGGGTCTGTTGGCCTTACACTGGCGAAAAAAAATTTAAGTGATGTGTTCTAATTAAAATTAGTAATAACTTACCACATATAATTTATTGTGAAAATATTGTAAAATATTAAAAATATAGCATTTCTCATTAAAATTAGATAACTAAAAGAAGATTGAAAAAAAATTAAAAAAATAAAAAAATAATATTTTAATGAAATAGAGAAAATGATAAAATATTTATTAAAAAGTATATTTAAAAAAATAGATAAACAAAAGGTGAGCATGAAGTAAAGTTTGGCGGACTACCCAAGGTCAACCATTTTGCAACGCACGCGCATTAAGTTTTGTCTTGTTCTCATTTTTTTAAAGCCACGGAAGTTTCCGAGAAGGTCGGTTTCCTTGCTTTTATTTATTTTTTTAATTTTTCAGTATACAGGTTCCTGCATTTTTCCACTAATCACGGAGGGAATGATAGTGGATGTGTAATGGCTTCTACTAGCATCGCGCCTTCTCTTTGATTTTTTTTGTTTGTATAGTTTACTTGCTTCTTGCCAACTCCTTTTGAATACATGACATTCTGTCTTAAAATCTCAACTCTAACTCGCCGCCTGGTATATTTTGTCTTAGAAAGATAGAATCTTAACTCAAAGAAGCTTAGCTAGAAGGTGTGCAATGGCTTCCACTAGCATACAAGCTGCTCAATCGTCTCTTTGATTTCTCTTATTGTTCTAAAAGATGTAGTTTGCATGCTTCTTGCAAATCCGTTTGAAGACATGACATTGTCTGTCATATATGGAATCTAAACTCAAACAAGCTATGTAGTAAGTACTTACCAATGGCATCAACCAGCATTCAAACTGTCCCATCCTCTTCTACCTCCGATTTTTCTAAACCCCAACCAGAATATGACGTTTTCCTCAGTTTTAGCGGAGAAGACACCCGTCATCAGTTTACCGACCATCTATACCATGCTTTGAATGATAAAGAGATTATCACCTTTAGGGATGATAAAGAACTTAAGAAGGGAGAGCCCATTTCTCAAGAACTCTTGGATGCAATTGAGAAATCGAGGATTGCGGTTATCATTTTATCTGAAAATTATGCATCTTCCACATGGTGCTTAGAAGAACTTGCAAAGATTGTTGAATGCAGGGAAAGAGGAATATTGACAGTGTTGCCCATTTTCTATCATGTGGAACCCACTGATGTGCGATATCAGAAGAAGACTTTTGAAGAGGCCTTTGCTAAACATGAAATACGTTTCAAGGAAAACCCAAAGAAGGTGTTGAAGTGGAGAGCTGCTTTAACAAATGTGGCCAATCTCTCTGGAGAGCCTTTAAAAGATGGGTAAGTAGTAACGCTTATAGATTTGCTTCTGATAAGAATCTCTTTGCTTGTTTGACAGTAATACTTTGTTACTTTAAAATTTAAATATAGATGTTATTAAAAAGTTTAACATAATCAACATCATAAAATCATGAATTATATGTAGTTTTATAAACAGTACTAAATATATATTATTGCAAAATTAAGAAAAATAATAAAAGCATGAATTATATATAGTTTTATCAACAGTACTAAATATATATTATTGCAAAATTAAGAAAAAGGTTGTCATTGATTTAAATTCAAGTTTTAGGTTAGGTTATCATCAAGAGTTTTGTAGCTTAATTAGGAGAACTAACTTGTTCTTTATTAGGAAAAATCCCCTACTAATTTTGTTGTAACTACTGAATTATTGAAATAATAAAATAAAAGTTGTCACTAGATATGTATGTGCAGCTAAGAGTCCTCCTATAGCTCAACTAATACCCTTTGATGATCTTTACAGAAGTATATATAGTTCAAATCCCCCTAGTGATTGTAACTATAAAATTAATATATATATATATATATATATATATATGTTTTAGTTTTAGTTTTTTTTTTTTTTTTTTGGGGATTGGTTAAAAATCTTTGTGGTTAGGATTTTGGTCTATGGATTTCAATTTGGGTAATTATAATCAAAATATGTTGTTTTAATAATTTAAAAGGTCAAGGATTTGGATATGTGCCAAATTCACCAAGGATTTTAAATCTTGAAATCCTTTAATTAAAAATAATAATAATATCTAACCTAGGAAATTTCATACATTGTTAGTCACACTCCAAAATAGCAAGAACACCACACAAAAACAAGAAATAAAAGGACCAAAGTTCTCCTAAGAGGAGAAAGTTTGGCTATAAAAGCTTAAATAGTGTAAAATACTATTGCTTGTTTAGACCAATTTTAAAAAATCCGGCTTAATTGCTTTCATTCTAACTTATCTAAGTGTGGAATAAGAGTAAATGATACGCAATAACCGATACAACTCTCTAAACCATAACCACAAGCAAACAATAATAAATATAAAGCTTAAAGAGTAAGGGAAGAGAGATGCAAATACAAGATAATACCAAAACGTGTTATCGAAGAGGAAACCGAAGTACTTAGTGAAAAACCTCTCTGAGGCCCTCCAAGCCAAAATCGATCCACTAACAAATAAATTTGGAGTACATGAATATTAAAAAGACCCTCCAAGATTAAGCTACCCAATGTACTTGAAGCCTCCAAACTCCTGCTACCAATGAGCTTCACCGAGCTATTTTTTCACTAGTATTTTGGATCCCACAATTAGCTCCAAATTGCATCTGCCATTCAATGGCTTCTTCCAATACTTCCCATGCTACCAAATCTTCTATCAACACTTAGAATGAGTGAGATAAGTGTTTGGGCTTAAGACATCTCAAGGATTTGCAATTGGAGAGGTAGGAGTAGTGGATAATTAAGAGAAATTGTATAGATGATTGTGGGTTTACAATCCCTAAATCTCAAGTGTATTGCTAGGGTTTTCTCTCTCAAAAGCTTCTTACAATGTCATGGGCAATGTGGGCTTATATAGTGTTGGTAAAGAAATGAGAAAAACACATTTCAAAAAGGTATATGCTGTAAGTTTCACGGGTCACTTGCAACTTGGTTGAGTTGCAAAGTGACTCGCAAAATACAGCCTGTGAAAAACTGTTCATATTCCAACATGTGCTTCTCATGTGGCCTTTCACGGGTTGTCAACTCGCAAGCCAGTCACGTACTTCACATTTTTCACAAATCTTCACCGAACTCTCATAAAAATAAAGGGAAATGATTGAATAAAATACAATCAAAATTGACACAGAATTACAGCCAACAAAAACTTAGTTGTAAATCACAACTTTACAGGTTATAACTTTCACTAAAAAAATTAACATGGATAGATATTTTGAAAATCTAACCGTTGAACTGCATATTCTTTATGTTCTTAGCACACATGTTAAGTTTTTAGCCAATACGATATTATTTACTATTTGATCCATATATTTATTTTTTATGTAAAATTATAGATTGCAACAACTTGAAATTTAAACATTTTTTTTTATGGCATAAATACTTCCAAAAAATAACCAAAATACCTCCAAAACCACAAAAAAAAATTATTAAAATGCCCCAAAATCTCTAAAATGAATACAATATCCCAAAAGTTAAAAAATAACCAAAATATATTCAAAAGACCAAAAATACTTCCAGACCTGTAAAAGGACCAACATAGCTTTAATTCCTCAAAAAGAACAAAAATAGCCCCAAAAGCTCCAAAAAAAAGTAGAATAACCATAAATCTTAAAAACAACCTAAACATCCCTAAGAGCTTTGAAATGAAGGAAATGCCCCCAGTTCTCTAAAAGGACCAAAACAACCTACAAATGACCAAAGTACCTTTGTAAGCACCAAAATGACCAAAATAATCTTGAATATCTGACTGATCTAATACCCCTAAAACCTTTGAAATGTCCAAAATGCCAATGAAACTCTAAAATGACTAAATATCCCAAAACCTCCGAAGTGACCTAAATATCACTTAAAACTCCAAAATGATCAAAATACTTTCAAACACAAAAAATGAACAAAATTCCACCCTCTTAAAATTATTAGTATTAGTGAATTACACTAGAGATAATGTGGTCCAATATGACGAATGCATAATAAGTAACACCGATGTTGTTGGTGGCTATGAATTACATTAGGGGTCCTGGACATTGTTTTGTGCAATTTTTAAAAGTTTAGGGGTCATTCTTGAAATTTTGAGGCATATTATGATCATTTATAAGATTTAGAATCTTGGTCATTTTCATGGTTGGGGTTGGGATTTTTTTTGGGGGGGGGGGGGGGGGGGGGGGTTATCATTTTGGTGGTTTTATGTGTATTTTAGTCACATTGGATATTTTGATCATTTTGGAGATTTCAAAGTTATTTTGGCCATTTTATAGGTCTTATTTTCTATAAATTTGGATATTTTAAGCATATTTTGATCATTTTGGAGGTTCTAATGTTATTTTGGTCCTTTTATAGAATAACAGGTATTTTGGTCATTTTGGAGATTTTAAGGGTATTTTGGCTATTAAAAAAATTTTAGAGGTATTTCTATCATTTTGGATTGTTTACATAATATTTTTGTCATTTTCGAAGGTATTTTGTAAGTTTTCAAGATGAATTTGGAGTATTTTGGAAAATTTGTAGATTTTGAAGGCATTTTTGTAATTTCATAAATTTTAGAGGTATTTCTGTCATTTTGGATGTTTTGGGATACTTTTGTCATCATGGTGGCTTAGAAAGTATTTTTCCAATTTTAAGATTTTAGGTGACATTTAGGGAATTATGATGTTAGTTTAGTCATTTTGAAAGAGGGAGGATTTCTAATCCAATTTATAGGTTATTAAATCATCCAAACAATATATTTAAGAATTTGGAATTTCAAATCCTTATATATATATATATAAAGTTGATTTAAATAAGAAATTTAAGAATAAGAATCTATAAATATGGAAACAAGACATTCTTGATCCATTGATTTGAAATTCAAATCCAAATTCAAATTCATGTATCCAAACACAACTTTAAGAATTTAGAATTTCAAATCCTTATATATATAAAGTTGATTTAAATAAGAAATTTAAGAATAAGAATCTATAAATATGGAAACAAGACATTCTTAATCCATTGATTTGAAATTCAAATCCAAATTCAAATTCATGTATCCAAACACAACCTTATTAAATTTCTTCATTCACATAAGAATAAGTTGTGGTCCACTATGTGATGATACCTCATGTTTCCTTTGGGCACCCATTCAAGCCAGGTTTCAAAAAACTTTATAAGTTGTTGCGTAGGATCTTGAAATTAAGAGAGTAATTCTAGGACCACGTCCTTTACCATACACTTTTCCAAGACTAATTTATGCTAGGAAGCATAGACAAGGGTATAGGTACAAGCACAACAAGGCGATACGACAATATTCAGATACGTATATTATATATATATATATATATATATATAATTTCAAAGCTTATAAAGTTTATATTATAACAAAATTATTATTTATTTTTAAATAATTGTTAAAAATTCTCTTAGAAGAATATTAAAGTCTAGCCACTATATATTCATGTACATACACGTATCTATTGTCAACCTAAATAAAGAAAAAAGAATGGTAAAAAGTTAACTCATAAAAGACAAAATTGAAAAGAAGCTATTCACGTAGGTGGGTAGGCGTAGATAAGTGCTTCATGCGTGTGACGGTGTAAAATAGATTTAAGAAGCTAACCTGAGCACACATGGACAAAGTAAGGAAAAAGGGCAAAAGCAGGAAATTGCAAAATAGAAATAGATCTAGCAAGCTGGTCTGAGTAGTGAGAAGAGGAGGAAGAAAACGTGGGAAGAGATTGCATAAGAGGAAGAAGTGGGAAGAGATTTCCATGACTCGCATTAGAGTAGGGATGTCAATTCGGGTTAGCGTGTCGTATTTGTGTTGTGTCAAGGTAGAAGTATTGGACTAAATGGCTCAACCCTAACCCAACCAATTTAATAATTGTGTCATGTCTCTTCAACCCTAACCTAATAAACAGGTTAGGTTGGGTTAACACGAACGTGACACAACCCATTTCAACCCATATATAATAAACATAACATCCATATAGAAATAAGTTCTTTACATCATAAAAGTAGTGTATGATAGGCCAAAAATATATTGGCCCCTTGTGATAAATTAACCGATTAATTTAGCCAAGTGAATTAATTAAGTTAATTAACATGCAAAGAGCATAGTAGCACAAACAAATTACCAAATAACTAAATGCAGAGGAAATTAAATGACACGGGTGATTTGTTTATGAATGGGAAAAACCACCGAGGCAAAACTTCACCGGGTGATTTTAAGGTCACCACTCCCAAGAATCCACTATTATCATAACGAGCGGTTACAAATAAAGAAATCTCAATATCTTATACCAACTTATAGTTGAACCCATACCCTAATATCTAATTGGACTTGTTTTCTAGTAACAATCTCTCCTTTTAATGCACGGCTCCTAGTACGTGACTAACCAATAGATGTACGGATCCTAGTATGTGACTTAATCACCAACTTGAGTAGGATGTTGGCTACAAAGTTCTTCAATTCATCACACGATGAAGATCACGAAACTCCTTGGTCACAAAACCCAATGGCGTACAAACGCAGCGGCTTCTTCAAGAAAAAGATGAATTAGGGCAAATTCTGCTCCAGTCACAATTTGCATGAACACAAATTTTCTTCATACTCGTGCAATTGTGCAACCTTTGAATGCCTTTAAAAAAAATCCTTATATATGTTTAGGGTTGTGAGAAAAGAAAACCCAAACATCTATACACGGATTAGAATGAAATCAGATCTGAAAAACTGATTTTCATAAACCTTGACAAATACCTTATCTATCAAGCAGCTGTTAAGCATCGGGCTAGAACAGCCTTTTAATCCTCGATAGATACTAGCTGTCGAGATAGCTGTTGAGCTTTAAAATCCAGCACTTCTTTACTTGATTCTTGGACAGATTTGCATGGCTTTAACACTTGAACTTGAAACCTTGTTCCTTGAAGTATTAAACACATCCTAGATCTACCCAATTACAAGGAAAGTGTGTTTTGTCAAAGGATTAGCCAATTCTATAATGACATATGTTCCTAACATGATTTACATATGTCCTAATAATCTCCCCCTTTGGCAATCCGTGACAAAACCACAACAAACAAATGAACATTTGAGCGAAGTCATAAATCACTCAACTCATACTCATTTGTTGAATACAATAAAATCTATCCTAATACAAACTCTTTAAAAACTTTGCAAGAAGAGAGTTCATGGCAAGAAGACTTTGACAACCTGTATTTCTGAAACACTTTAAACAAAAATCGTCAAGGTATCTTAGTGTGAAACAGAAATAAAAAGATTGCATACAAGATATAAGAAGCATGTGCATAAAGAGAGAAAAGAAACAACACATGTAAATATAGGTGAAAAACTGTAATAACAACCTCATCATATATATATATATATATATAACATCATAAGTACAAGGTTTGCTATCACAAAGTAAGAACAATGTATCTCTAAAAGAAGAAAAGAAAAAATACCTAAGTCCTCACTACATCCCTAAAAAATATAAATAGTCTCCCTAACAAAAATCTCCTATGCAATACGACTAGTACAGATGTTCACCTGACATAACTCATCACTGAGAATGTCAAGGTGAGCATCCAGGCACACAACCTATGCCATGATGGCTTTGAGAGTCACCCCACCCTCAGAAGAAGAAGGAGCGGAGGTGGATGGAGTAGAAGAAGCCAAAGGAGCTGCTGTCCCTGTCTGTGTCCACCTTAGACGAAGCTGAGCATCACTCCATCTAACGATAGCAGCATCAATGGCAGCCATGACGAAAAAGTGATTAAACTTAGGATAGGAGATGGAAAAATGGTGAATTATCCGCGTAATAACCGAAGGAAAAATGAACTTATCACGGGTCACCGTATCCCTATAGACATCTATAAGGGATAAGATGAAGTGAAAAGGGAAGTCAATAGAAATGTCCTCTAAGAGTGATAACAAAAATTGAGCACGAGATTTTGTGATAGAGTTATAGTGAGACAATGGATGAAGAACGAATGTCATCACCATGTTAAGGAATGTCGAACCTTTAGCAAAGATTGAGAACCGGGTGTTTTGACGATCACCCCAAGAAGAAGGCATCTCATAGAATGAAGACATGAGTTCGTCTTTGGATACAGTCCTCAGAAAATCACAACTAGGGTAGTTAGGATACGCTACCCTTAGTACGTGTAGCACCTTAAATATAAGATTCGAAGTGACTACAATGCGCATACCCCGAATGCAAGTGACAAACTGGGGTATAGAATAATCAAATTTGTGCATGTTGAGCAAGACTCCTATATGATCACGGAAGGGCATGTGACTGAGACACCACACAGTGACTCCCAACCCCTATTGTAGATGACAGTGGGAAGGTCAGTATTGGAAAAATCTGAAAGGATGACTTGGCATTCTGAATGAATGCCTCATCTAGAAAAGTTCTCTGAAAAGTCCTTTAGGGCTTTATCATCACAGAACTTGACTTGTGAAGGAGTAGAATCAGAGGAAGATGCTCCGAAACAAAGAGGGTTGCTAGACAGAGCAGATTTGAGTTTAGGTGCCATAGAGCAAACTAACGCAAGAAAGAGAGAGGGGGAGAGAGAGAGAGAGACAAGTAGAAAAGCTCGACACAGATCAATTTAAGAATATAACAGCAAAAGTAAATATATCATGGAGTCAGCCCAATCCAATCCTAACAGCACACAACAATTTAATATATATAGCACACATCTATAATGAATGAAAATATAGTTAAAATTCAAATGTAATGCAATACATTATGATTTGAAATCATTTGAACAAAAACCCATCCCAAAATTTCACAAAAAACTCAATAATTTTGAAAAATCCCAAAAATTTTTAAATACCCCAAAAGTTAGGTCAAAATATATGAAATGCATGATTAATGAGCGAGAAAGCATCATACTAGATGAAGACAATGATCTTGAGATCGAAGATTGAGTGGGGAAGAGGTTTGGAGTGATTGAAAGGTGTTTGGGAAAGTGAGGAGTCAAAAGGAGTCGAGAGAGATCAAGAGAAATGAGAAAGAATTCGCGCTAACCCTTTATATAGAAATCCATAATTATCAACAGATCGAGAGGTGTCAAGAGGTATCGGGATTAAAAACTTCGACAAATACAACTATTGAGGAGCTAACAAGAGGTGTCCACAGGAAAAGGGGCTTGATGGATTGAGAAGCTATCGAGCATCTATCGAGCATACAGAAACTTCCTCGATGGATCGAGCATTCATCGAGAAACTATCAAGACTGCGATTAAAAAAAAAAAAAAAAAACACACACACACACACACACACACACACAGAAAAAGGCTCGATAGATAGCCTAGCTGTTGAGAGATGTCTAGCAGCTATCGAGATTGCTTAAAAACAGTTTTTTAAGAAGAGAAAAATACAGATATGAATGCAATCAAACATGTTGCTCAACCAAACATCTAAACAAAATTTTAAACTCTCAAAATCATCTCTTAACAAAAAAATGATAAGCATTTAGATCCAAAACACACACACACACACTAAACAAGTCTAACTAATTTTATATTTCAAAAGCAAGTTAAAACAGTTTAATGTGCATACATTAACACATGTATTCCTTGTGATAGTCAAATCACATTGTACCTGCACATGTATCAAAAGTAGCAAAGAATTTGCATGTTATATGTGAAAAACATCACAAGATTGCATAAGAGTCTACATGTTATAACGATTTGAGATATGAGAAAATCACTTTAACTCACACACAATCATAACTGTTTGATGGGGACTATCACCTTCGAGGTACATCCTATAACTTCCACATCTCCTAAAATACATGCTTGCAATCATATATAAATCATTTTTATTCTTTTTGCTTTTATTTTTCTTTGTATATTTTTCTTTTATTAAGCATATCATACATGGGCATATAAGAGAGAGAAAAGAAATACTCAATTATGTTAAGCTTTTGACATTGTACTTTTGCTATACCGAAGCATGTAGATGTCATTTCATGATTGACGGGCAATAGTGGTGAGATGGTTATTTATGTCTTTCTCTTTTGGATTTTGTAATCCTTCATGTCAAAAAGAGTGATATGAGTGTTACGTACAAGAGATTATTTAATCTTACTCATCACAAACATGAGCCATAAAGCTCACTTGCTTAGTTGTGCATAGAGGTGCTTATCTAAGCTATAAAAGATACAAAATTTAGAAAACTTTGTTTCAATAGCTATCCAAGGTATACAAGTACCAATGTACACAAAACACACACTGTTTTTGTATTTTTCTGATTTTTCAAAATTTTTTATTTTTGAAAAACAAAATAAAGTAAAACTGAAAATAAACAAACAAACAAAAACATGTTAAACAAAGCAATGCATAAAACTAGATGTAATGCATGAGGAAGAAAGAGGAGAAGAGGAGATCAATCCATGGAGATAACACCAATGTTTTGGCGAAGGAATTCAAACCATTTACTATCAAAAGGTTTGGGGAAAAAATCAGCCTTATGATCATCAGTGTGAATGAACTCAAGAGTGAGAGTACCATTTTCGACAAGCTCCCGAATGAAGTGTTGTCGAATCTCTATATGTTTATTTCGAGAATGTTGAATCGGATTCTTAGGGATATTGATGGCACTGGTATTGTCACAATAGATGGTAAGATGTTCTTGATGAATACCATAATCAATTAGGAGTTTTTGCATCCATAGAAGTTGGGTGCAACAGCTACCGGCAGCGATGAGAGTACTATCTTCGACAAGCTCCCTAATGAAGTGTTGTCGATTCTCTATGTGTTTAGTTCAAGAATGTTGAACCGGATTCTTAGAGATATTGATGACAGTGGTATTGTCACAATAGATGGTAAGATGTTTTTGGCGAATACCATAATCAAGGAGGAGTTTTTGCATCTATAAAAGTTGGGTGCAACAGCTACCGACAGCAATGTATTCAACCTCTGTAGTGGATAATGATATAGAATTCTACTTTTTGCTCATCCACGAGACAAGATTGTTACCCACATAAAAACAGCCCCCCGAAGTACTCTTTCTATCATCAGCATTCCCAGCCCAGTTTGCGCTAGAATATCCAACTAAGACATTATTTGTATCCTTGTTATACCATACACCAAAGTCGGCAGTGATTTTGACATACTTTATGATTCTCTTCAAATTAGTCATATGAGACTCTTTGAGATTAGCCTTATATCTAACACACATTCTCACACTGTAACTAATGTTAGGTTTACTAGCAATAAGGTAAAGAAGACTACCTATCATGCTTCTATAGAGAGAAGTATCAACACTTTTATCTAACAAATCAACAGTGAGTTTTACATTTGGGCTCATAGGGGTTCTAACAGAACTAGCAGATTCTAAGCCAAACTTTTTCACAAGACTTTTAGCATATTTAGATTGAGATATGAATAAACCCAACTCTTGTTGACGGATTTGCAACCCAAGGAAGTGATTCAACTCTCTAATCATGCTCATCTCGAACTTAGCCTGCATGAGTTTGAAGAAACTATGAGCAAGTCCATCCTTTATCGATCTGAAGATGATATCGTTAACATAGACTTGAGCGACTATAAACTCGCCATCTTCTCTTTTGATGAAGAGAGTTTGATCAGCTTTTCCTCTTGTGAACCCATGTGACACCAAGTATTGTGTGAGCCGATCATCCCAAGCTCTAGGGGTCTGCTTTAAATCATAGAGTGCCTTCTTAAGGTACAACACATGATCCGTAAAGTGTGGATCAATGAACCCTTTTGGTTAAGCCACATAGATATCTTCTTTAAGGAACCCATTTAAGAAAGTGATATTGACATCCATCTAGTAAAGCTTGAATTTCAAGTGGCACGCCAAGGCTAGAAGAATCCTGATGGACTCCATACGGGCTATTGGAGTAAATGTCTCATCATAGTCCACTCCTTCCATTTGAGAGTATCCTTGAGCCACAATACGAGCCTTGTTTCGGATCACATTACCCTCTTTGTCCATCTTATTGCGGAATATCCACATTGTGCCAATGATGTGCTCACCCTCCGATCTAGGCACTAGAGTCCAGACATCATTCCTTTGGAACTAAAGCATTTTATCATGCATAGCTTCAACCCAGCTTTCATCCTGAAGAACTTCCTCAACCTTAGTGGGTTCAACTTGTAAAAAATAATAAGAATAAGACACAAAGTTAATAGCACATTTATCAACTGTACGCTTCCTTAGTGTAAGTTCATTCATGTTTCCCATGATATCCTTAGGAGGATGATTTTACTTAATCCTGGAGGAAGGTCCTTTCTCTTCATGGGATTTAGAATCATGTGAGGTAGACATGTCTGTTGAGCCTTCTACAACACTCGTAGTGGTGGGAGTACTTGGAGATACGGGCTTTTGATCAGTCAATTCTTGAACATCCTTAGGCTCGGGAGGAAGAATTTCTTTAGGGATCTCCTCACCAATTTTCTCTGAACCGAACTTTGAAGCTTTATCGATAACAACATTAACAATTTCCATCACCTTATTGGTTCTTTTGTTGTATACCTAATAAGCCTTGTTTGTAGAGAAGTATCCTAGAAATATTCCTTCATCGCTCCGAGAGTCAAATTTGCCCACATTCTCTCTATCCTTGAGAATGAAACAAATACTTCCAAAAATTCTAAAATACTTAACATTTGGCTTCCTTCCCTTCCATAACTCATAAGGAGTCTTCTTGGTACCGGGCCTAAAGTACACCCTGTTAACCATATGACTAGGACTGTCTAACCAACCTGTATACCCGAGCAACCCGCCCGAGCCCGAACTGAAAAATGCCCAAACCAACACTCCGACGGTTGGTGGTAGGTGGCCGCCTACAAAACCCGACGCCTTTGGGTCAGTTGGCAGGTTTCCTATCCCAAAACCCAAGCAACCCGACCCAATCATAAACCTAGAAACCTCCGGCGATATTCAAAGGATTTTCGATGAAAACTTACAAAGACTGGCAGTATTGGAGTTCTCCGATGAAGGTTACTTGAAATCCAATCAGATCCGACGAGATCTCGTCGAGGTCTAGTCCAGATCAGACTAGATTCGGCGCAATCTCGTCAAGATCCGAATAGATTCGGTGCGATCTCACTAGATTCGGCGCGATCTCGTCGTAATTTGGTCAGATCTCGACGGATCCGGCCAAAATAACATCACCGGCAACACAACTCGAAACCCGATCTTTCAACCCGAAACCCAACGAGACCCGAACCACCAGATCCAACTAGCTTTTCGGGTCAGTTTTAGTTTCCGTTTTTACCCACCCGAAAGTATCCCGACCCGACCCGTGGACACCCCTACATATGACATGTGGTGTTGACGGCTTCTCTCCACAAGTTTCTAGCCACATCCTTGTTGTGCAATATGGCTCTAACCATCTCTTGAATAACCCTGTTCTTCCTTTCTACTACACCATTCTGCTAAGGGGTAATAGGAGTAGGGAATTCTTAAGATATACTTGATCTAGTGCAGAAGGACTCCATGTAAGAGTTCTTGAATTCTTTATCGTGGTCACTTCGAATTCAATCAATCTTTAGGCTTTTCTCATTTTGCATTCTTGTGCACTAGGCTTTAATGTGCTCAGGAGCATCTGACTTGGATCTTAGAAGAATTACCCAAGTGTACCTAGTGAAATCATCTACCACAACCATGATGTATCTCTTTCCACCAAGAGACTCAGTTTTAGTTGGACCTAATGGTCTAGATGTAGCGGATGTCTGAGTGCTAGGATGTTTGGCTTTTGTTTGTTTTCCAAGCTGACATGGTCCACACACCACATTGTTCACTCTAATGAGCTTAAGTATCCCCAAGACTGATTCATGCTTAGATATAATTGAAAGATGTTTGTAACTAGCATGTCCCATCCTTTGGTACCATAGATCTTCATTTGGCAAACGAATACTATTGCACACAATATTAGCATCAGGAACCAAATTATAGCAATTGTCTAGAGTGCGAACACCACTTATAAGTTTCTTTCTAGACTCAACCAAGACAAAGCATTTCCCTTTGGAGAATAGCACCATAAAGTCTTGATCACATATCTGACTTATGCTCAACAGGTTCACTCTCAAACCTTCTACATATAAAACATTTGCAATGCCTGGCAGTCCTGGTAGAGAGATGATCCCCTTTCCTTTAATTTGTGATTTACTCTCATTACCGAAAGTGACATTACAGCCTTTCTTAGACTCAAACACCTTAAAGAGAGATCGGTCTCTAGTTATGTGTCTTGAGCAGCCGTTGTTAATGTACCATTAACACGTGTCCATAACCTTAAATACGAACTTCATCATAAAGCACAATTCATGCTTAAATGACAAATCAGTAGAGATGGTGTTTTCTCTCATCTGCCATTATTGAATAAAGCTTTTAACTTTCACATTTCTCAGACAAACTCCTCTGCACATTTTCATTCTGAGAAAGTCTAGTTTCTCCTTTGTTAAGCTAAGATCTTTTCCAATAATCATCATGATGGATTTCAAATAACTTTTAGACTTGCATTTTTTGATACACTCAATCAAGTAGAGATTAGAAAAAAAAAAAAAAAAAAAAAAAAAAAAAGAAGATGTATTTAAAAACAAAGATCTTTTCATGCTGGTTGCAACCATGACAATAGGGGTCAATGGATTACACAGCAAATATTAAAACCTAATCAGAGCGTGCCTACTCTAATACTACTTGATAGGCAAAAAATGTATTGACCCCTTGTGATAAATTAACCAATTAATTTAGTCAAGTAAATTAATTAAATTAATTAACATGCAAAGAGCGTGGTAGCACAAACAAATTACTAAATAACTAAATGCAGTAGAAATTAAATGACACGGGTGATTTGTTTACGAATGAGAAAAACTACCAAGGCAAAACCTCACCGAGTGATTTTAAGGTCACCATTCTCAAGAATCCACTATTATCACAACAAACAGTTACAAGTAAAGGAATCCTAGTACCTTATACCAACCTACAGTTGAAACCTTACCCCAATACCTAATTGGACTTATTCTGTAGTGACAATCTCTCCTTTTAATGCATAGCTCTTAGTACATGACTAACCAATAGATGCGCAGATCCCAGTACGTGACTTAATCACCAACTTGAGAAGGATGTTGGCTGCAAAGTTCTTCAGTTCATCACACGATGAAGATCACGAAACTCCTTAGTCACAAAACCCAACAGCGTACAAACGCAATAGCTTCTTCAAGAGAAAGATGAACTAGGGCAAATTTTATCTCCAGTCACAATTTGCATGAACAAAACTTTTCTTCACACTCGCGCAGGAGTGCAACCTTTGATAGCCCTTAAAATAATCCTTATATATGTTTAGGTTTATGAGAAAAGAAAGCCCAAACATCTATACACGGATTGGAATGAAATTAGATTTGAAAAACTGATTTTCATAAATCTCGACAAATACCCTATCTATCGAGCAGCTGTCGAGCATTGGGCTAGAACAGCCTTTTAATCCTCTATAGATACTAGCTATCGAGATAGTTGTCGAGCTTTAAAATCCAGCACTTCTTCACTTGATTCTTAGATAGATTTGCATGGTTTTAACACTTGAACTTGAAACCTTGTTCTTTAAAATATTAAACACATCCTAGATCAAACCCAATTATAAGTAAAATGTATTTTGTCAAATGATTAATCAATTCTGTAATGACATATGTTCCTAACATGATTTACATATATCTTAATAGTGCATACACTTCAAATCTTCAACTCACATTCAAAAAAACATAGTTCAACAAAATAAAATAAAATAAAATATTTATAAGAAGGTTTAGAAATTTAGGGTTTGTAGGGTTTATAAAGATCTAGGGTTTGTAAAGTTTCAATTTACAATTGTACCACTTATAAATTTTTGTAATTACTCACTTTTCTTTTAAGTTTAAAATATAGGTTGAATATAAAAAGTATTTGACAAATCTGAAATAAAATGAATATACATTTGTTATATGAGTCAAATGGGTTGTGTTAAAAATGTCATTTTGGGTTGACACAAATAAATTGGCGTGTCAAGCGTGTCTATAGTGGGTCACGTGTGTTGGCTTGCTAATCACACGTTTCTTATAGTGTTGCTTTTGGATTGACCCGTTTATGACTTAAACCTGCTAAGTCCTAATCCTAACCCACAAAAACTCATGTCATGTTCGTGTTATGTTCGCTAGTTTTGTCAAACATTGACACCCCTACATGAGAGGTATAGTATGTTACAGGCTTTCAACTTGCTTTATTTATTTATTTATTTATTTTTGGCATAGGCCGTGTCCCAACCATGTCCTCGTCGTGTTTGTTATTTTTCAGAAAAAAAAAAAATTTGTTGGGACACACATGCAGTCATGTCCAATGAGTGTCTCGTGTCCCATACGTGTCAGACACAGGCACTATAGCCCAAATGTTGTGTTCGTGATTTCTAGATTTTACGTGACAGACTATAATTGGTTATTTGTCACTTTCACATGAATCCACGGGTTTTTCTCCACCACTCACAAATTGCCACGTTAGAGTTGTGGCAAAATTAGGGAAAAAATGTGTGTGGCCCTGGATTTTTCAAATTAAGATGATTTTTTTCTTATGTCAATAGTTCCAAATCTATGGATTGTCTACTATTTTTTTTTTTGAAAAGAAAATAATCAACATGTTAGTTTTAACCCCTAGACAAACACTGTTTAACGAGCTTTAAGGCCAACTTGTTAATTAGATCTATTAGACCTATTATGAAAGCCTTAGGTTAAACAAAAAAGTGCCAATATCATGCTTAACGGAAAATAAATATGACACAAGATATGATGACTTAAGAAACCTTATGAAAGAATTGTTCCTAAGGAAAAACCTAGGGGACTTTCATTATAAGATGGAGATTTACAATCAAAAATAATTCTATTCATAGTAAATCTAACTTTAGTTACCGAACTGAGCTTTGATTCCCACATACTTCCTCTAAAGTGAATTGATGCAACGTGAACCTCCAATTCACATACTTCAAAATCCCATTGAAATTTTGAATCTTCAATACACTTGATAACTAAAGGTTAGCAACTTGAATCCATTGATTCAATGAGTGTGTGAGTGATCACCGGTAGTGACTTTGAAAAAGCAGTAGGCACAAATCTTTAGATCTCAAATAGAGTGCTTTAGAGTTTCGCTTAAATACTTAGTGAAGTAGGTTTGGAACCCTAGATATTTGATGGGCTGATGAGCTGAAGAACCGATTCTGGAAAATGACTTTCAATCAGTTGAAGTTAAGTTTTGACTTGTCTTAATCTTTAAATATTCAAATCCTTAAATCTACTTCTTTCCTGTTCTTGCACACTGAATACTATCTACTTGAATAATCAATTCTATAGACTTTAAGAGATATATCTAGGCAAGTTTGTGTTCATCTATTTGCCAACAAAAACTATACAAGTATAGAACCTAACACAACAAATTGTGTACTACATGACATGGCATTTGAGATTTGCTTGTGGTTGATATTTAATTAGGTTTCAAATAGTTAACTTACGTTTTTTTTTTTATAATTTTTTTTATAGTATAAATAAAAGATCATCCATATTTTCTCTTTTTGGAACTAATAATCCACTTGTGTAGTACCATTGCTTTTTTGCCAAGGGTTTTGTAGTTGATTGACACCTCCTCATGCACAAAGTTCTTGAGGGGTTTAGGGAGTAAAGAGTTTGAGCTGCGGATTAGCAACATATTGTAATTATCTCTAAAACAAAAATTTATGTGGAAAGCAATTTTTCTCTTTTGGGATCTAATAATCTACTTGCATGCCCTAAAGTTTTGTCAAGCAAATTGAGCTCGACTTTGTAGTTTAGTTCAATATTAGAGTTCTCTTTTCTGAGATGGACAAGCAGAACATCAATGCCTATATCTCCATTCTCCAATTAGTTTGTGTTGACACAAATATTTTTGTTTGTCTTTTTTATAGGGCGCATGAGGCAAAGTTTATCCGACGCATTGTTCCTTGGTTATATTATAAGTTGAAAGATAAACGTCCAAAAGATATTGAAGACAATCTTGTTGGAATAAAGTCTCGTGTTGAGGATATGATTTCATATCTAGATATGGAGTCGACTGATGTTCACTTTATTGGGATGTGTGAGACAAGTGGTATGGGCAAGACAACTCTTGCGCGAGCTGTTTTTGACAAAATTCTTGACCAATTTGAAGCTTGTAGTTTTCTTGAAAATGTTACCGAGGAATCTAAAGCACATGGTATAAAGAATTTACAAGAACAACTCCTTCGCGATATAGGTAAAGGGGGTTTAAGGGTAAAGGATGTGCATAAGGGAATGCATGTGATCAGGAATATACTGCGTAATAGAAAGGTCCTTATTGTTTTTGATGATGTGAGCGAAAAAAGTCAATTAGAGACATTAGTAGGAAAGCGTGGTTGGTTTGGCCAAGGAAGTAGAATCATTGTAACTACTGAAGACGAAGATTTATTGGCAAGCTTAGATATTAAAATGATATACAAGGCTAAAAAACTAAATACAGATGAAGCTCTACAACTTTTTAGTCTGAATGCCTTCCGCAAACCTCATTGTGAGAATGATTTCCTCCGCAATTCTTGTGATAATGATTTCCTGGAATATATCCACAATTTTGTCAAGTATGCTCATGGCATCCCTTTGGTTCTTAAAGTTTTGGGCTCCTATTTGTGTACTAGAACAAAAAAGGAATGGGAAAGAGCTCAAAATCGGCTAAGAGCGATATCCCCTGAAAAAACTACTAAGAAACTTAGAATAGCTTTTGATGGATTGGGGGCAGATGAGAAAAAACTATTTTTGGACATTGCATGTTTCTTCAAAGGGGAGGAGAAGAGTCGCATAGCTAATATACTAGAATCCGATTACTTCTCGGACACTAATCTAAAAAATCTCATCGACAAATCTCTAATTACTCTTGTAGGGGGGGAAAAATTGTGGATGCATTCTTTGTTACAAAAAATGGGTTTAGAAATTGTTATTAAAGAATCAAAGGTAGCTGGAGGACGCAGTAGGTTGTGGCTTTGTGATGATGTCCTTGATGTATTAAAAAACAATACTGTAAGCAGATTATTATATAGACATAAATTTAGAAAACTATATAATTCTACAATATTTTCATGTAAATTTTTGCTATATCTAGTGGTATACTAATTTTATTATTCTTAATTACTAGGGAACAAACCATATAGAAGGCATCCTACTAAGATTATCTCCAAATGAAGAAGAAGAATTGAACGCTGAATCATTCACAAAGATGAATAAACTAAGATTGCTCAAAATGTGTAAGGTGTGCCTTCCTTGTCTCAGCTATCTTTCTAATGAGTTACGTTTGTTGGAATGGCATGATTATCCTTTGGAATCATTGCCAAAGAGTTTTCAGCCGGGCGAACTTGTTGAGCTCATTATGCATCGCAGTTGTATTCGGCAACTTCCAAGTGAATTTAGGGTAAGATTTTCACTTTTGCTGTATTTTTTTTTATTTTAAATTTTTAAAGATTAAGTTCTTGATTACTTAATTTTTTTTTTTTTTAATATTTGCTTATTGTTTTATCACAGAAGTTGGGAAAGCTAAAACTCATTGACCTGAGTTACTCTCCAAACTTAACCCATACTCCTGACTTCACTGAATTCTCAAATATTGAGAGGCTGAATTTCCAAGGTTGTACAAGACTGCATGAGTTGCACCCATCTTTTGGACGTCTTAAACGACTTTTTCTATTAAATCTAAAAGATTGTAAACGTCTTAAGAACCTTCCACGTGAGCTCAATTTGGAATCTCTTGAAATTTTAATTCTATCTGGCTGTTCAAGATTTAAAAAATTTCCAGGGATTGGGAGAAAAATGACAAGCTTGTTGGAGCTTTATTTGGATGGCACTGCCATTGAAGAACTACCACCAACAATCAGGCGTCTAACTGGACTGACCTTATTGAATCTTCAGGACTGCAAAAACATTAGGAGTTTTCCGAGTGACATTCATAGTTTGACATCTCTTGAAATTCTCACCCTATCAGGATGTAAGTGTCAACCACCAAAAGCAGGGCATTTGCTTGGGCTCTCTCCCATTGGATCCTCAATTGGTGCCACCCTCACTTTTCCACGATTAATTTCATTTCTTTTTCTATCTTTCCTAGCTTGGCGATACACCTATCTTAGAATTCCTGTATTTGCTACAACTGTTTTGTCAACATATTGTTTTTACAATGCCCGACATCCTGAACCAGAGCCCATCAACCTGTTGTTGTCTAATTCGTTCTCAAAATTAAGCACTTTGGTATCTCTAGATTTAAGTGACTGTAATCTGTTGGCACTCCCTGATGATCTTAGCTGTTTGTCCTCACTGAAGTATCTGAATTTGAGCAAAAATAATTTTGCATGCTTGCCCGATTGCATTTCTCAACTTTCAAAGCTCAAAATTCTTTTCTTGGATCATTGTAGCAAGCTTAAATCATTGCCATATGTTCCATTAAGTACACAGTTTGTTTCGGCACAGGGATGTACTTCGCTTGAAAATTATTCAAATCAAGTTGTTGTATGGACTTCGGGTGTAGCAGGATTCACTATTATTAATTGCCTTGGCTTGGCTGAGGATGAAGATGGCAAAATTGCTGAGGTTTCTTTGCTGGACATACCCCTATTCTGGCAAAGATACGTAAAGGTCTCTCTCTCTCTTGTCACACACATACGCATGAACATCTTTTAATGTTGTTTTTAATATTTTACAGGACCAAATTCATCAAATGGAAGGCTTTTGCCATGTTTTACCTCAACCTGAAATTCCAGAGTGGTTCAAGCATCAGAAGCTTGGGTCATTTGCACCAATCCCACTACCTTCAAATCTGCTCAGTGATATAAATTGGAAAGGAATCGCTCTATGTGTCATTTTTGTAGTCCCTTCAAATTTGAATGACGTTTCTTCTGGCCAGGACACAAAATACTTCATTGAATTTCAATGTCGTTTGGACATAGAGGGAGATCTGATAGTTTTTAAGGTTCCTAAGGAAACATATGTTGGTTCATTTGGACTTTGGCTTTATATATCGCATATGTGGTTTGGAAAACATTTAAACGAACGGAGTTGCATTACCCCTTTGATTGGAACCAACAGACCGGATATTGAGATAAAAATGTGTGGTGCACGTATTCTATATGAGCAAGATATGGGAGAATTTCTACAAAACTTAAGCCAAGAAATTTTTGAGAGCCCTAATGACCTCTGTGGAGAGCTCAAGTCACTGCTCTTAAGCTTGTATCAGGTCTGTTCCTATATCTAGTAATGTTTTGAGGGACTTTAATTGAGGAATGAATATAATATATAAGGAGGACACTACTTTATGAGTTTGAGTCAAATTATGTCATACGTTGTTGAAACCCATTAATCACAATTCCTCAATTTATTTATCTTTTATTATGTCATACGTAAGTCATCAACTACTAATTCCTCAATTTATTTATCTTTTGAGTAGGGTTGCAGGTAATACAAAAACATATAAATTGATGTGTTGCTAATCATAACAATTTAAATATTTATTTATGAGGTTGTTGAAACCCATTAATTACAAACATTAACACATCACTTTGTAAGCTTTTATATAGTAAATTTTATAGTACTTTTAACATTTTCCTTATTTTTTTCTATGTGAGTGCCGCTCACCCTTGTAAAGCCTATCATAGGTCAACTAGCACTCATGAAATTTTTTTTTTCTTTAAACTTATTATTTTTTGTATTTGTTTTTTACTTTCACCCATTGAACATTTGAACGCCATATATTTATGTATTTTACAGGTAGATTGGGCACGAAACCATCTGTATGATTATACCTTTCCTCAGATTGCATGTCCACCACGCTGGTTTGCTTATCAGAATAAACCCACCATAAAGATGCAGTTGCCTTCAAATTTGCATGATAATTCAAGATGGTTGGGATTCACTATATATGCTTTGTATACAACTCAGATGCAAAGAAATGGTTTCAAATGCAAGCAGGATTCAACAATTTTTCTTCGCTATTATAGTCTTTCAGCTAGTGATGAAGTTTCTTTTGCACCTTACACGGCCTTTCCCCTCTCTGAAGACGTTTTTGATGAGTCATCACTACGACTTGTGGTATTTTACATACCACGTCTGCTTTTTCAGTTGAATCGGTGTAGTCACATTGAGGCTTTATTTGAAAGCAATGACCCATGCGTGCAAGTTGAAAAGTGTGGAATCCGTCTTGTATACAGGCAAGATGTCGCTGAGTTGGTGCAAGCACTTGTCGAGTACATGTTAGGGAGTCCAGATACCAATCATCATCCTTTTTCCAAAAATCTTTCACATCAACTTGGAATGTTGCAAGACTGCAACCATGAAAAAGATTATTGTTGCTCTTTCTTACCAGAAAGGTTAAAATTAACTAGACAAGTATTTTGTTACCACACTAGGATGCAATATATATGAAATTTGTAAGTCAAATCATACATACGATTTTTTATGCTTTCAGGAGGCTTACCCCCATGCCAAAGCTTCTACCAAGTAATGAAACAATACAAGGAGAGTGTACTTCACGAGAAACAATATTTTCAAATCAAGTAATTGCTGCAGGAACTTCAAAAAATTCAAGTCGACGGTCTATTTATTTAGGGAAGATATCAAGCAGCCTTGAATGTTGGCCTGAACATGGACCATATTTACAGGTCTCTCTCTCTCTCTCTCTCTCTCTCTCTCTCTCTCTCTCTCTCTCTCTCTCTCATGTACCACCACAACAATCAATCAATATTATTAAAATAGAGACCTCGTATGGTAGTGCACAAGGTCCTATCATGTGGCGTTCTAATTTTGTATTTTGATTTTTTTAGCTCTTTTAATTTCATTTAGTTTTTTTATTATTATCCAAAATTTCATATTAACGTACTTGTACCATTTTCTCATTAATCTGTCATTAATTTCATGAGCTTACAACACACCTTTCTCTCTTCTTCATGTTTTTTAGCATACCCACCATTTTAGTATTAAAAACAAAAGCAAAAAAAAAAAAAAAAAATAGTAATTAAGGACTTATAGTAATAACTAACCAAATAAGATCCCAAAGAGAGATAGAAAGACATGAAAATGTTGTGAATTGTTAAATGAAATACATTTCTTCACTATTACCAAAATAAAAGACTTGAGATTGAAAAATCACTTGTAAGAAAGAGAAAAAGGAATCCGAGGAGTCGTCACCTCCGTTGTACTGACCTCCTACCATCATCAAGCCATTGAAATCCCAATGGGTAATTTTTTTTTCTTTTTAAATTAGGGGCTTCAATATGATTTAGGCTTAGGTAATTTGATTGAATAGTTTTTGTCTTGGGTATATAAGTAGAGAGAATATTAATTTGGTACGTAATGTAAAACCATATTTATTCTACCATGGTTTAAATCAACTATAAGACATAGTCATATGCACTTGCCCACAATATGTCTTAATATCGCACTATAGATGAGTGGAAGATAGTGATAGAGTTGGGCATACTTTAATTTTATAGTATGCAATGTTATCACAACACAAATTAGTTGATTTTCATGATCCTGTTACTCTTTTGCATTTATTTTTGGTTTCATTATTTTTTTTTAAAAAAATCTTACCTTGAGAAGGCTACAAATGTGCAGTGAAGCTACTAAACTAATTTTTGATATCCCAAAATATATGTGTTTGTTTACTCTAATTTAGTTTACTTTTTTTTAATATATAATTTATGTACAACATTCTTCAAAATTGTCTTAAACAAAATATCACAAAATTATTCGTGCATCGCACGAGCAACTTACTAGTTGTGAAAAAGATTGAAAATTTTAGGTCCCTAAGGGATGATGTGCCGAAATTGTCAGTGAGTTGTAGGTTCCAAACTACTCCAATGGGTACTTGTAGAATAAGAACAAATGGACCAAATAGAAGGCACTGGTGTGGTACCGGCTAAGAACCCTCCGAAAGTCAAGTTAGTGAATGAAAAATCTCTAAGAAATCTATAGTGAGAGAGCTAGGGATTTTCTGCGTACTTGAGAAAAGTGGAGGTTTGGTGTTTATATAATAGTTGGTGGTGAATCAAGATCCCTTAAGAGTGGGGACTTTTCCTTATGGAGAAGATCTGGTACTAGGGTTTTCAAGATTGTAAGGTGTCTTTCCATATGAGGGAGACATGAATCTATAGCGGCTCCAATTTGTGTGATACGCAAGATGTTTCCTTATATGAACATTCATGAGGACCAAGTAAGGCCACACTGGACCCGTCGGTTTTCATCCACCCTGTTGGCCTTCCATTTGTCTGTCGGCCTTCCATTTGTCTGTCGGACATTCTACCAGTCAAGTTTTAGTGTGGCTACGTCGCTTTTTGTGTTGGTGTTCTAGGCCTTCTATCTACTCCTGTGTGTCTGAAGGTCCCGTAGGCGCCGTCAGTTCCCTTTCATGACATGCATGGGCCTTAGTAAGAAATACCCTTATCAGCTGTCCCATACTCCATGGCTTCACCATCACTCCTAGACCCAGAAGTCAAACTTGAATTCAAATTCAAATCCGCACCACTTTCCCAAACCCCACTTCCTTCCAATCCCATCAAACACACCTCGCATTGTTTCTTATACTGAACGATCACATACCCATACCCTTAACTGCAGAATCGGCCACTCCTCCACACTCAGCCCCAACACCACTAACCTGACCCCAATAAACGCAAAGTTCCAAAGCATATCCAAAACCAAAACCGACTTTAAGTATGCCTAGTTGCTCTGCCTCTCCTCCAAGTACTCTATTGCGTTCTCCCTCACCCGAATTGACGACTCCTGGAGTGGCGCCATGCAGAGGCGATAGCGTGCGCATGATGCTCGACCCATAAGCAAATTTACCCAATTTCTTTGAAGATTTTTCTTGGTATTTTTTGCTTTCAGGTTCTAAGGTTATTCTTTTCTAGGATTTACTCATGGCTGCTATGGTTCTGGAGTGTTCTTATTGTTAAGATCTCACCGAAGTTAGTGATTGTGATAAAGACTAAGCTGAATCTACTCTTGAACACTTCAATACTTTGGGAGCTTTGTGCACGTGTTGGTCATTAGCTTGTGGGCTTTGAGTATATGGGTTCTATTTTGATAAAAAGGAGGTTGCTTTTTAGGCAAAGAAACAGCTAATAGTACAAATCCAAACCAATACATGTTTGAACAACCCATTCAACAAGAGAATAGCAATACTATTAATTTGTGTGCAATTCCTCCACTTTGTTCTCATAGAAGTTCTTAAGCAATAAAAAAACCCTAACTTTTTTTTATCTTTGTTATGTTTGTTTTTCCCCAAAAATATGTTTTTCTAATAGCAAAGGGAGAAGTGAGTAACAAATCCCTAACAGAAGTTACCTCAGGTGGGCAAAGTGTTAAGTTTTGAACAACGGGTAGGCAAAGTGAAAACGGGCCTAACCACAGGTGGGTTTACTGTGATTATCCCTATATTTTATTATTAGGATTTAGAATTATATAACCAAAGTCTTGTACTCCTACTAGGATGTTTATATTAATGAATAAAATTTTTATTGAAAATGCCCCATGGTCTGGTACCGGGTTAGGAAGCACCGACGCGATTAGGAGGGTGCCGCACTAGAGTCCGACGCAAGGTACGGCCACCAACGCGGCTACCCGCATGTCAGTGCCATGTATGAGTTTTTTATTTTTTTTACGAAATTGCGCCAACTCGGCTCCGATTCAGCCAGAATCGAGCCGTATCGGCGGGCAGTCAAAACTGACCAAAACAGGCCAAAACAGGCTGAAATCAGCTTTGAATGAGGCCCAAACATCCTAAATCTGTCCTTCCTCAATTTTATTTTTAATATTTGTTGCTTCTTTTGTGTTTTCTTTTTTGTTTTGTGTTTTTTTTTGTGTTTCTTATCTTCTTCTTTCTTTGTTTTGTGAACCAAGGACATATAATGTGTTTTTAATAGTAAAAATATATAGAAAATATAAATAAAAATATTTTTAATGATTTTTTAATCGCCGCACCCGCACCCGCACCCGCACCCGCACCCGCACCCTACTTTTTCAAAAATTGCCGAGTCTCGCACTCGTACCTGCACCTGCACCCAAATC
The DNA here is from genome assembly GCA_032878915.1 of Castanopsis chinensis. NCBI lineage: Eukaryota > Viridiplantae > Streptophyta > Magnoliopsida > Fagales > Fagaceae > Castanopsis > Castanopsis chinensis. Next base: position 2,331,749 of record JAVQMG010000074.1, on the reverse strand, counting down.
CAAAAACGCACCCATGCTTCATAGGTACTAGGGACTCTAGCAAATTGTCGGTGTAGGTTTCTAATCTTTGGTGCTAACTAAGTAAGCCTAAGTGTTGACTTCTAGGTTCCCTATCTTTATTTTCTAGTTATTTAATTTTCATGTTGAGTTAATTTGGCTTAAACTGAGAGCAAAATTGGACCCACTTGTCCAAACTAATGAAGCATTGCTGCCAATCAAGCCAAAACCATGAAATTAAAAAATAATAATAATAATTCCTTTGTCATGTTTTATACCCATAAGTTTCTCAAAAAAAATGTTTTATACCCATAAGAAAATCTAGCTTTCAAAACCCGAAAAAAAAAAAAAAAAAAAAAAAAAAAAAAAAACAACAACAACAACAACAACAACAACAACAACACCACAAATATCTCAGCACCACCATTACCCACCCCTCATTGTCTACATATCCTCACAACCATGGTTTTCATGACCAGACTGAACTAGCTAGTCTGATTGGGTTAATCGAGAATTGATGATATTATTTTTATATGTGCGAGAACCCGATATTATTTTTATATATGAAAGAACACTATTAATGGAGATTAATAGTGTTTCGATTTATTATATCACCTCTCTCTCTCAACATATTAAATATTAATAAATTTATTTTATTTGTAAAATCTACTTGTAATTTAAGTATTAAGGATTTATTTTAAAAGTAAATTTAAAAAAAAAATTAAATCAAAGTAAAGGATTATTATAAAATTAATTCTTTTTAAAATTTAAATGAAGGATTCATAAAAAATTTATGCTTATTCATGTTTTATTATTAACTATTAACGTTATATTATCAGGAAAATTTATTTGAAAGTTTGTACTATATTTTATTATTAACTATTAAAGTTATTTTAGTCCATTTTACTAATATTTACATATTTAATACATTTATTTTTATTTTAATTGATCACTAAATTAATTATGACCTTCAATTTTAATTTAATACATTTTAAAAATATCTACAAATTTAATACATTTCTATCTTTTAATTATTTCTAAATGTCCTTTAAAAATTGATGTGTTCTAAATTATAAAATTAATATATATATATATATATATATAATTTTCCTTTTTATAAATAATATATTTCTGCATTGAACTTGGATTTAAGCTAGAGTACGACAAACACCGTTTATGAGCCTCATTTACTAACAAACTAAATGCTTCTTGATACAAATCTATATATATAATAATAGGTGAAACTGAGATAAACTCAAATTAGAGTTTCAATTTTGTGTCATGTGTCCTAAATTATTTATTCTTAAAGAGTTTTATTTCTTCATCTTAGAATTAAATGTGGGACAACGTCATAAATATTCACCCAAGTGAGTTATTAAGTACAAAAACCAAAGAGACTAAAATAAATGAATCGTAAAAAAAAAAAAGTGTTTCACAATAATTTTAAAATAAAATTAAAAAATTACATTTTATACCTAATAATATCTTTACAAAATTTTTTAAAGAGTTAACAAAATAGAAAAATGACTATCAATAGTATTTAAATTATATATATAAATTATATGCATCTTATTGTATATTTTTAAGTATATTCATGCATATGCATGAGATTACAAATTAGGGGCGGCGCTGTAGCTTATTTAGGGGGTTCAAATGAACCCCCTGACTTAAAAAATATATATATATATATATATATATGTAAAATATTTTTTTAGTTTAATACTTTAATTTATTCTGAAAAATATTTTTTTGCACACCTTGACTTAAATCTTGCACACTATTATTACAAGTATTTTCAACTCTAAAAGTAAAGAGTACGTATCTGTGAATTATACGTGTAGTTCTTTTTTATAAATTTATATTATATGTGTGTGAGTATGTCAAATATTGATTATGTACATTACTTTTTATTATAATATTATTTGTGTAAATTATGATGTGTATGAATGTTTGTGCGTACAATATAAATATAATATAAGTTTATAATAGAGAAGGTATTTTTTACATGTGAGTGTATTGTTATCATATTATAATAACTTTTTGTTATAAAGTTAGTAAAATTCAAGAAAAAATTGTAAAGTTAGTGATTGTTCAAGCATTTGATTGGTTAAGTAGACACATAGTGTATAATTTTTTGTATGAATGAGTGTGATTCTATGAGTTAATAATTAATACGGAGCCAATTAGTTAAGATTAGTCATTTAGTCTAAAATATTTTTATAAAAAAAAGTCAAATAGATAATAACAATTGTATAAAGATAAAAATGTTAAACAAACTTGACAAAATAAAATCGTCATAGGCTCATAATTACCCACATTGACAATAGACACTCGAAATGAACTATCATGTAACATTCAAAATTTGAAAATTTTTAGAATAAAATTGTAAAACTTCACGTAGTATTATTATTATTATTATTATTATTATTATTATTATTATTATTATTATTATTTGTCGATAACTCAATATATTTAAAATCTCTTTTTATTAAAAAATTTTAATGAACCTTCTCAACAAAATTCCTAGAGCCACCATTGTTACAAGCTAGTTGACTTATAATTGATTAACATTTCTGATATGTTTTCAGGACCACTACAAGGTCCCTGGTGCTTTCAATCAATGTTTGCCTCAAACTGAAATCCCAAGATGGTTCAAATCTGAAAATATTGCTAGATCCTCATCAGTAACAATCCAGCTACCTCCAAATTTGTATGACAATCCTGAGTGGATGGGATTTGCATTTTGTGCTGTTTTCTCATTTCAAAAGCATCCTACTTCCATTCGTATGAAAGGTTCAGGATTTTCTTTTATCATCGTTTGTCATTTGAAGACCAAATTCGGTTGTATGAATCCATTATATAGCATCAGTGAAGAGGACGTAATAATATCATTACATCAACGTGCATTCCTTTGGCTATCATTCATTCCATGTGGGTTTCTTTCACCTAAATTGAGTCGATGCACTTTGGTTGAATTCTCATTTCTGAGCGATAGTTTGGATGTGTCGGCGATAAAGTGTGGGGTCGATCTCGTATATCGGCCAAATTTTGAAATTACACGTACAATGGTAGAACGCATAAGCTCGTACGAGTCTCGTTTTACCTCGTATGGAAGATTTCCCTATCATCGTCCTAATCAGTTCAGTGGCAGTGACGGCTCTAGTGGAACTTCTGGTCACTATTCTAATGATCAATTCTACAGAACTGCCGCCTTGGTAAGATTTCTATACTAATAATGCAAATAACATTAATGTTAGAGTTGGTTTCTTTCTTTAACACAAACCTGATCGATCTTATTCCATTGAGATTAGGTTCCCACTTCATGATCTATATTAAATTTGAGAATAATGTTTATTATAGGAACGTCAATGCACACTTTTACACATGCGAACAATCAACTGAAACAATTGCCAAGTTGTGGAAATCGTACTTTGTTTTTTCAAGTGTGTAATGGTGTGTGTAATAAGTTTTTCCCAAAATTTTATAAGACCGAGCACCATATGTTTCTCAAAATGTGTTTTTGATAAGGGTCATGCTGACGAGTACTCTTAGAGTATTGGTTAACAATATATCCATTTTAAGAAAGTTTTGATACTACTTTTATGGGAAATTAAAAAACTTTTAAAATATTAATTATTTTTCTTTTTTTTCCCCATAAAAAATTTCTTTAAATGGATTATCAAACAATACCCGCATTCATTAACATTTCCCTTCTGATAATATTAGAGATATTATAAATTTTACCACATAAGTTTTATAAATTGATATTTCAATTTTCAAAGAAAAATGTTAAAAAGGCCTACAAACTACGTGATAATGAATGTGGTTGATCATTGGTGCCACCTCAATAATGTTATAAATATTAAATTACTTTTTATGATGGGAGATACATCAATTTAAAGACTCTAGCATCACTGATTTTTAAATACAACGCAACAAAGTAATTAAAACTAATTTACTTATTATGATATTGACATGAATCCTAAATTCCATAATAATAAATTTCAATTATATATATTTTTCTTCAACTACACTATTTTTTAATATTTTGATAATTTGATAGTTGGAACAGGAGAGATTTGAACCTTGGATACCTCTATGGAAGCACCGAAAGGTACCAACCAGTTGAGTTACAAGACTCTTGATAGCATAAACTCTCTTTAATTAGTAATAAATTTCATTATTGAACTTTGATTTCAAACTAGAATATGACAAGGAACATTTATGACTTTTGAATCTCATTTATTGACAACTTAAGTCTTTCTAAATACAAATTGAAACTATCGTCTTCCACTTAATGATGTGGTTTCAGTAACAGCAATGCTACCCTTGGTAGTATCCTTTTTGTTATGGGTAAATTTTCTTGGTCAAACATGTTTATAGGGCTCATAACTATATTACCATCACAAAAAACTTAGTAAAGCTTGATTATCATTTCCCATATGTCTTGCAGGATCGCTATAACATTTTCAATCTATGTATTCCACAAAGTGAAACCCCAGAGTGGTTCAGCCATGACTTGCTACCGTCAGATTTGTCACCTAAGTTTGTAAGAATTTTTAGAAAAATTGGCAATATTATATGAACTATTGAACTATTGGTTTTGCTAAGTGCATTTATACCGAGTAGTTCGTACAAAACATGCCACCAAACAAGGATTATATAATATTATATTCGACACTAAACAAATATGATCAACTCTCTCTCTAATTGCACGCTGTATTACTCTTTTGTAGGACTTTCATCCATCCACTTCATATAACTTTTGTCTCCCTCCAAGTAAAATTCAAGACTGGTTTAGTCATCCGAATCATGGACACTCAGTGACAACTGACCTACCCTCAAATTTGTACCACGATAGTAATTGGATGGGACTTGTTCTGTATGCTTCTTTCTCCATCCATGGGGATCCAAACATCATCTTTAGCAATTTGGTATCAGGAAAATCTCACTTCCTATATTGTCAATGCCAAACGAGTATGGCTAGTGTTGATAATCAAACAATTGCTTTCTCCACCAATAAAGAAGAAATCACGTGGTTACTTAATCTAGGTGAATTCATTTGGATATGCTACATACCAGGAGAGCCATTTAAGAATATGTTGCCACACTGCAGCCACATTAAGGCATCATTTGTGAGTGATTGGCCAGGCGTGATAGTGCAGAATTGTGCGTTACAACTTTTGTACCAGCATGAGCAAGTACAGTTTGAGCAAAAAATAAAGCACTGCAACAACTTGATTTCACAGAAACAGGAGCTCATTCGTAAACAACTAGAGGATCAAAAGAAAATAAATGAACAATACTACGTTGATGAAGGACTTCAAAGAATAATCTTTTCTAATATTGACTTTGAAGTTAAAGTATTTCCGAGACTTATTGATCAACCGGCAACTGGTGAAACCGAGACTCAACTTGGCCAAAGTGACCTGCTGGTAAGTCATCAACTATGATTATTTCTATTGACACAAAGATAATATAAATATATATATATATATATATATATATATATATCATCCCTCGTCTCTTTCACTCTCACTCATTAGACACAATACATTTCACCTGATTGTTAAGGATATATAAAATTTGATGCTAACACATGCTTCTGATTTTTTTTTTTTTTTAATTTATTAAATGATCAGCACTTTAAGATATTTCACCCAAAAAAATATTGGAGGGACCGATTTTTAGCCTAAATTAATTGTGTAGCGGTTTGGTAGATTAATTACCAATTAATTCAGATATGTGATCACTATTGCTAGATTATAAACCACAAAATAGCAAGCACTAGCATTCAAACTGCAGCTGTTCCATCATCTTCTACCTCTAGTTCTCAACCCCATCCGAAATACGATGTTTTCCTCAATTTTAGAGGTGAAGATACTTGAATAATTTTACTAACTATATATATTATACCTTGAAAGATCACAAGATATATTATCACCTTCAAGGACAATAAAGAAGTTTAGATGGGAGAGCCCATTTCAAAGGAATTCTTGGATGCAATTGAGAAATTGAGGATGGGGAGGATGGCGATCATCATTTTCTTTGAAAATTATCCATCTTCCATGTGCTTAGGAGAACTTGCATTGAATACATCGAGGAAGCGATTAGGGTGTTGTCCATTTTCTACCATGTGGAACCTAGTGATGTGTGACATCAGGGGAAAACTTTGAAGAGGTCTTTGCTAAACATCAAGCGTTGGGCTATTTGGAATCTGGTTTTGGTGTTTGATCCAATTTGTAACTCGACTCGACTTGGAAATGTTATGATTTTAAATGAGATATTTTGTGAGACTTAATCCATATAGCGGAGGCTTGACCCATTTTTGGCCAATTTTGGATCCATTGTTTGGGATATACATATGGTTGCTTCAAAATTAGGGTTCGATGTATTGAAATCTATATTGTCACCTTTGTATTTTTCTCATGATAATAGTTGCAACTTCATAGACATAGACATATTGGTGAACCACGTAAATCTTTGTGTTGTATGATTGTTCTTTGTACAATTTTTATCTCTATATTCACATATCACTGATTGTACGAGTTAGTTTAAATTCCTAACATTAAAAACGTTTCCAGGAGAACCAAGAGAAGGTGGAAAAGTGGAGAGTTACTCCAAAAGAAGTGACAAAAATCTCTGGAGAGCATTTAAAGGAAAGGTGACCCTTCTGATCTTTTAATGAGAATTATTTTTTGCTTGTTCTAGCCGCAATACTTAATTTTTCTTTTCAATTTTGATAGTGCGTATTAACAATTAAAATATATACTGTTTGTACACATCATTGTCATTATGTGTTAAATTATTTTACCCATAATAAATATGTGCAATCGAGGAGAGAGAGAGAGAGAGGGAGAGAGAGGAATAATGTTTGTGACAGAAGTGGAGCCACCTAGGGCTGAGCATAGACCTAGCCAACCTGACCTGACCCAAAGGGTCTTGGGCAGGTTGGATGAATGCTTGGGTTGTGTTTGGGTCTGCTATTCAAGTCTGTCTTTGGTTCGTGTCGGTCTCGATTCCAACCCGACCCTACTGATCTTAAAAATTTTTTTTAAAAACAAAATTCTGTAACTTTCAATGCCAAATGTTTTTTTTTATATATTGCTTTTATTTAAATAGTAATGGTCTTTTCTTGCAATTTGGTTTATTGTAGCATAATTTCCTAAATGATACTGATAGTGAAAATACTTTTTATCCAAATGAAGGTTAGAATGATGATAAAATAATTGTACTTTACAAAAAATGAATAACTCTAACAATAATATTTTCCATAGTGAAAGTTAAATTGTTTAAAATTTTTTTATTTCGGTCCTAATTATATTAAGGATCTTATTTATTATTGGAAAGTATATTTCCAAAGTAAGATCTAGTGTTGATGTAAACAAAAATGGTAAAATATATTTTCTCATTCAATGAGAATTGGGTCAAAATGTACACAAGGAAAACAAATTGTAAAAGTTTGTTGCCGATTTTAAACTTTTAGAACCTAATAGAAAGTTTTCGAAAATGTGCTTAATAATTTTGTAAAAACATCAAAGTAGGTCCCTAATAACTTGTTTCCTCACATCTATAAAATTTATGTAATTTACTTTTATTAACAACTAGTGTTATGCATGTGTGATGCAAGGTATAATCAAAAATCATATTTAAACTAAAGTTATACTTCAATAATATTGTTAAAAGTGAATTATCAATTAGATAATAAAATTTTACTTAAGTTACATGGTGAATACACACCATGTAAAAGTAAAAGTAAAAGTAAAACCAAGTTTAACATAGATTATAAAATCATTTAAAATAAATAATGAAATGCGTTCTAAATTTCTTGAATTTTATAATTGACTTTTTACCAAAATATTATTTTATATTTTTAAACATTTTGTAATACGGTTGTACTTAAAAGTAAACTACATTAATAATTTTAATTTATTTATAATAAGCTAAAGGGTGGAATTATATCATACAAATTTCAATACTTATATTTCGCTACATAGTGCAAACATGATTTGTATAATTTAAATTTTATTATTAAACCAAAAATTTGTGGTAGGTCATTAACATAATATAAAATAAATAATGAAAATTCTCTCAAAATTTGAAAAACTCTTTGGAGTAAAATTTTAATTGAGTAACTTTTATTTAAAAATTTTTGAATCATTGACGATAGAGTTCAACTTAGAGCAACTATGAAATTGTTATAATTTACTTATAGTACACCAAGTGACCTAAAGAGAAAAAAGAAAAAAATATATATATAAACCAAATAAATAAAGAGGAGGGCATCCATTTAGCTCAACTACAATGTAGGATACAACTTTTATTATATAGTATATGGTAAGTGTGGGGGGTAAGGAGCTCCAAGACCCCATGTGGGCCGTGGGCCTGACTCGAGGGCGGGGCCCCACCGAAGGGATCGTGGATAGGGCCTCCTAAAGTGGCGGCTCAAACGCCCGCCGACCAGGCCGCCGCCCGAATTTGTACCTGTCCGAGGAGAAAGTCTCCTCGGACCAAGAGACCCTTGTCCGAGGAGCGTAGCACGTTTTCTAGAGAAGGTCTCCTAAAGCTCAGCAAACCGTCCTCCGCCCCAACGGGACGCCGAGAGGGGGGGACAAGAAGTACGAACACTTTACAAAGCCACTGCCTCCGCATTAAATGCCTTCCACCTACCCGCCTGGCCGCATTAATGGAGAAATGACTTCTGAAGGGACGGGGAATGGCCCTAAGGGCATTGGGGAGCGTTTTCAGGGAAAAAACAGGTGGGAACCAGAAAGGGGGAGTATAAATGGGAAGGGGGGAACCACTGGAAAGGGATCCGGACTTTTTGGGTGGAAGGAAGAGGAAGAAGGCTCTCTCTCTCTCTCTCCCTTCCTTGAAGAACAGAACGCCAACCAGCACAGAAGCTCCTCGGCCCACGCCCGAGAAGAACACTAAGCCATTCCATAAGCCGGCCGTCCTTCAGAAGTAGACTTGGACCTTACACCGCGTCCTTCCAAAGCACCAGGAGGTTTAGGCTTTAGCCCATTCTCTACAAATTCTATTGTAAAGGCCACTTGGGCCGGCCCAGTCACCCATTTGGGCAGAAGGCCAATTTGTGCCCTTACAGTAAGATATAATTTGGACATGAGTTCATATAAAATTAACTTTATTGCAAATTTTGTGGTGACAATAATTACTTATTGATTATTTTATCATTTTAAAAAATTTATATAGTGTGCCAAAGGTTTTATAATTTCACTAACAACATAAATTATACAATTTAATATTTAATTTACCAATTTTCTTTATACAGAAATTAACCAAAACTTTTAAAGGCATAGGAACTTGTCTCGAAGAGAGTATGTCACATGTTGTAACCACAAATTTTAGGGTCCAACTTTTGTTATATACGAGTCGTTTTTTTGCATAATGCATTTTTATAAAAAAGTAATACGAATATACCTATTATAATAAGTAAAAATTTCTCTATTATCAAATGAAAAAAAAAATTAATCAAGAACTTAAAAGGTAAAGCATAAAAATAATCGTTCCCATATAATATTTACAATACAGTTAGTTATGTTAGAAATTTGAAAAATTTTCTCAATATCCAAACTTTATCTCCGTAATATCAAATCCACGGAAAATGTATCTAAAAGATTTATAAGTTAAAAACAAAAAACAAAAAAAATGAAACAACTACTTTCAGGACCTAAAATACATCAAAACCCTGATTAAGGGGGAAAAAAGTAGGGCTGTAAACGAGCCGAGCTTTATTGAGTAGTGAATGTCCAAGCTCGGCTCGACAGCAAAAGCAGAATTTTCAAGCTTGGCTTGAGCTTGATATGAGCCTACAAATAATGTTCAAGGTTGAGCTTGTTATAAAGTATAAAAGCTTAAGCTCGACTTGGTTTGGCTTGGTTCGTCAAGCCAAGCTCGAGCTCTATATCAAGCCCAAACTTAAGCTCAATATCATGTTTTTGAGCTTGAGATCCAACACAAATATATTATCAAGCCTATTTGGTTTGGATGAGTGGTCTCAACTTATAATTAATTAAAGTCTTAGAAGGATATAAGTTTACTTATCAAGCTCATATCAATTTTATTACTAAACTCATAAATAAGCCTATGCTCAACTTGTTTTGTTACTTTTTTATCGAGCCTTGGTGTTCACGAGCTTGTTCATGAACAATATTTTTTACTCGGGCTCGGCTCGTTTATTAAACAAGCTTAAGAATAAAGCTTAATCTTGGCTTGTTTATAAATAAACAAATATGAACGAGCTTTTTATCAAACCAAGCCCCGAGCTGTTTATGAACAACTTGGTTCATTTACAGCCTTCTTTGTACCGTAATTGTGGCGGAGCCAGGAATTTGTAGTTGCCTAGTTGGGGGGCCAAGTAATAAATAAGAGGATTATATTTTTTTTTTTCTTAATATATATCCATACAATGTACAATTATCTAAAATATATAGTAGTATCATAAACACAATTCAATATACAATACATGTTTTTTATTATTTTTGTGATACATATATATAATACAATTAAGTGGTTTAATTTATAACTCAATACAGTTTTTAATTTGCCTGTTGACTTAAGTTTTCAAGTTAAACTACAACACATTAATTATAGTGATTAAGATAAAAGAATATTATTAATAGGTTAAAAGATGGCTAAAAATTAGACAACAATCATTGAAATGCATAAAAATAAATTGAATCAAAATATCTAGTAATATATTTTGTCAAATTAATAATAAGTTTTTATATTTATATGTTATATAATATGTTTATCAATTAAAAAAAATAAGGAATAGATGAAGACAAGCCATAGTGGTTCTAGGACCATAATTATTTTACAACTTTTTGCCTTAACTTTATCATTATAAGTTGTGAATGGTTGTTTTTTTACTTATATATGGATTCACTATTTTTTCTCTACTAATCACACTTGACTACATCTTGTAACAAAAAAATTGTGAAATAAGTTGTTGTAATTAATATATTTTTTCCATACCACACGTGGGGGTAAACTAAACTATTATAGTGATATATCAAGTTTGCTTTTGATGTGTATGTTTTTGAACCATTCATGTGGTCATTTCTTAATAGCTTTATTGTATTGGAATTGGAGGAAGTAGTGTAGAAGTCTTGGAGTCTATAAATTGTATAGCATTAATTTGGAAACAAATTATTTAACTGAAATTGAAAATTTTTTACTGAAACTAATATATATAGAAAAAAAAAAAAACAAAAAACTAACTGAATTGTACAGTAGGACCTATAAATAGTACCAAAAATAAGCTAAAAACTCTAATAAATTGTGAGTTTCATCACTTCCCAAACACATTGTTAGTATCAATTACTTGAAGTAAAGAAGAAATGGAAAAGGCAAATGGGACAGAGAGCAAGGAGGAGAAAACTAAGACAACGTAAACTGCAAATCTAATGGCAGTGGTACCAACGGCGTAATTTTTTGAAGGTGAAGAAAAAAAAGTGTGTGAAACACTGGTTCCTTCAGCTAAGGATGGGGGCCAGAAGGGTACATTCTTTGAAATATCTTTTAAAATGTTGGGATATTTCTGAGTGCATATATTTCAATTTTAAAAAAAAAAAAAATTGACCTCAAGTGCACACATATATGATAAGTTGATAACCCCTGTGACTCTTCAGATCATGAAGTAAAGAATTAAGCACAATATCCTATTCTACTTTACACTTTTTCTCCAAAAAAAAAAAAGTCTACATTACACTCCTATGCGTTTTAATTGCCCTTATATCAATTGAGAAGATCGGTTTAGCCCCCAAATTCATTGTGCAGCAGATTTATCAGTTTATTATTAATCAAACCAATTATGTGATCATAGTTATATTAATTTAATCGATAGAACCTAAAAGTTACCAAATCTGTATAGCAACAGACAACGCAATGATACAGCGACGAAATAGAAAATCAATAGAATGCTTTTAAGTGAAAACCCACTACAGAGTGACACACCCCAAATAAGGCAATCCACTATAAAAGAAGGGATTTACAAATCTAGAACATAGCCTATTTTTACCTAGACTTTACACAATATTTTGGGACTTAAAAGTATCATAAAACAAACATTATTACATATAATATCTTAAAAAAATAATAAGAAAATGGGTTTTGTAGGGTTCTTTTTTGGTATTAATATAATGCTAAGCCGTAGCATTCACATGAAGGGTCTTTTCAATGTATGAAAAGATCTCAAGAATTTTTGTTATATTTAGTGGACAAAGACTCACTTAAAAAGCTCATATGACAATGATTTTATAATGATAAGGTGTACAATGATGCAATAAAACTTCAATGTATAAATTAATTTCAAGGTCAAACACTAGGATTTATCATCATGTGATTATCTCTTAATTCTAATACAATTTAGAGTAATGCTAAAGATATAAAAAAATTTACAAATTTTTTTACAAATTGCTAATGTGATGAGTGATTATTGATAAATGAAAAAGTGATATTAAAAGTGAGCCTAGATGAAAACCAGGAAAAAGTTTGCTACATCAACAATTTGTAAAAATGTTGTAAAATAATTTGTGTTTATAGCATTATTTTAAAATATAAGTGATAATCCAACAATGATAACATCTCTTGTAGTTTTCCATGTCTGTGATTTATCTCCTTAATTTGTATATAATGTATGTGGTTCAAAGTTCATACTTTAAACCCTACACTTCCTTTACTCTCTATCTACCTAATAACTATATATAAAAAATAACATTTATATTAATACGTTGCCACTTGCTACCAATTCATCCAAAAAGAATGAGTCAAGAATTGCATGTACAGTTTATTTCAAAATTCAAATCCTGGTAAGTTTGTGAACAAGTTTTGATTTTAGGTCCTGTACTGGCTCAAAAAGAAGTTGTATAGGCTTGGTAGTTGGTTCCATATTATTACTTATCAAGGTTAAGGAAAATTAATACTAGAAAACTAGAAATTAAGCATCAAAATATTTTCATGAAACCAATTTATTTTGCTAGCATGCACTTTGAGGTTAACCTTGGAAATAAGTGATCAGAATATCGATAATTCTTATTTGCATGCTTTCTTGTTTGTCGTAACTCTTAGGCAAGAAAATTCTAGCCTAGGAATTCTGAGTCCCCCTTCCTCTTATAGTTTTTAAAATTTATATTGCTTTGTAAAACTAACCACTTATGCATAATTTATTCTCTTAAATGTTTTTCTTGATTTCATTGTCCAAGCCACTAGGACTAGGCACTCTAATACATAAAGTGATCTTATTATGGTCATCTTTGTTTGCTATTCATTTTATACAATATGAAGTTAGTACTCTTTTTTCCCTAAGTAATTTTAATTTAAGACTGAAAGTAGCGTATGAGTTTTAAAAATTAATGGAGCTTAAGCTTGAATTACCTTGAATAAATTTGAATCCAAATTTCAAAAATCTCCCGCAAATATAAATTCGAATAAATGACAAATTTATATGCTTGAATAAAATGATAATATATTAAACAAGCTTTTTTAAAATAATAATAATAATAATAAATTCTTCATAAAATCATTATTGGACATTTTTATTTCATAAATCTTCCGTTACTTTTCTCGTTTATTGTCATCCTTATCACTGTTTTACTTTTCACACTATTATCAGCATCATTATTATCATCATTGCCTTTGCAGCCACTTCCAATAATGTCCCTTGTTGTGGATATTGTCAGTTCCAAAAGTCCACAAAAAAATTCAAGGATGATATTAATAAAAAGAAATTGGTTTAGGAGTTATTCTTAGAAATATTTTATTAAAAAAATGATAAAATGATAAGAGTACGTTTGGTAAATTATAACGATAATTACATAAGAATATGATAGATATTACAAGGAATACAGAATGTTGTAATGTAATACTTATTACTATTCATTTGTTTGGTGACAATACAATAATAGAATCCTGAAAATTATAGAATGAAGATATATTTTAAGAAATATCTTATTCATATAATTATATTTCCTAAAAATCATATTTTTTAAATTTGAAAAAGAGATTAGTTCTTTTTTATGATTTTTTATTTTCATAATTGTTATGTGTATATAGAAAGTTTGTTTATTTAGAAATATATTAAATGTAAAAATTAATACACTTGTTAAAGAATAGCTATTATATCTCTTTTGGAGATGAATAATTATTCCTCATTTTAAAGAATAGCAATTCATAAGGAATGATTATTCCCTATAATAAACATATAACTTAAGGGTCGTCAATGGGCCGGGCCGGGCCGGCCCGGCCCATTTTCACTTGGCCCATGGGCACAATGGGCTGGGCATAATGGGCTATTAACTAGTTAACGGGCCGGGTCGGGTTGGGCCGAAAGAGTAAACCTTAACCCATGACCCTGCCCATGGGCAATGCCCATTTTGTCTTTAGCGAGCTGGGCGATCGGGTTGGGCCTAATGGGCTACCCATGGACTTGTGTTAGTATATTATTTTATTATTTTTATAAGGAAAGAATCAATTTTTTATAAGGGAATAATCAATCTATTTTTTTAAAGGAAAGAATTAAAGAATTTAATACTTAATTACAAATTTTTTTACATTCAAATCTATTTAATTTTTTGTTTTGTTGATGGAAACCTATTTAATTTTTTTTTTATTAAGGCTTTAAATAGTTTTTTATTTTATCTTTAATAAAAAAAAATGTCAAATGGTTAATTCAAATTTGCTAGACTACTAGAAAAATATATATTTAATAAACCAAGTTTTGCACAATTACTTTGAGTATCTTAGTGGTTGAGGGCTTAAGAAATTGCTCTATAATATCTCAAGATCAATCCTTCATACACTTCTTATATATTTTTGTTATGAATTATAAGTTATTAGGCTGGGCCAACGGGTTGGCCTACTGGGCTAGCCCATCGGGTACCCATGGGCATAAAAACTAGCCCACGGCCTGACCCACTGGGCTAGTGGGCTGCTCATGAGCCTTAATAACAACGGGCCGGGCTGCCCATTAGCTCAGTAGACCATCGGGTTTTTGGGCCGGGCTATGGGCCGTAGGCTATTTGATGACCCTTAATATAACTAAACTACTGAATAGCTAAACCATAGAAATAACTATTACATTACAATGTCTATTACAATCTACTAAACATACCCTAAATGTTGTTGATAACTTTTTATATTTCTCATGAAAGTAGTGTCAAAATTTTCTTATTATAGCTTATTAACAATTACCCTAAACATATCCGTCAACATAACCCTTATAAAAATCCCCATATAATTTCTTAAATTTAGTAATAAAATTATAAGCTTAAACAGTCATTGGGAAAATTTGAAAGACAAACAAAAACGACAGGCGGGTGTGCTGGGTTTTGGCTGTTTATCTAATGAGAAGGTAATATTCTTAGATGAGTCACCATCCAGTTGGACCTAGTGATGACGTGGCAAGTTGTGAGAAATCGATTAAGCTCAAAAAAAAATTTTTTAGAAAATTTCAACCTATGACGTCCACTCTAAACAATAACTCTTTATTATTAAACCTGTAGGCAGAGATTGAATCTCAAACTTCTTATACAACTATTAGAAATTTTATCAACTAAATTATCTAGAACCACGGCTTAGAACAACTACTCTAGGAAAAAAAAAAAAAAGCTTGTTTATTGAGAGAGAGAGTCTAATCCTTCGTTATTCTTATTATCTTCTGTTAAGTATTAGATAGGTTGCACGTATCTTTGTTACTTGTATTTTGTATATATGGGAGTAAACTACAGTAGCTTAGTATAGTTAGTGATATATTGTTATAGTTAGCTAGGTTAGTTATAAGTTTAATCCACGTGTACAGTTTATATTGGGTGATATTTTCTGTTACTGTTCTCACTATATAAGAGAACAGAGCATGATAATTTAATACAAGAAATTCATTTTCACAGGTTTACATTTCTTTCTCTCTACAGTTCACCATTGATAGAATCTTTGAAGCTTGTATGTGATTCAATATCTTCTTCTTTTCTATACTCTATAGCTATATTAGCTAGTGACTCACCTACTCTAATCTAAATTCTACATAACGATTATTATACTTTTTTTTTTGTTTTTGGTAAACACAATTATTATACCTTATCCATTACTATTCTCTCAATTCAGTGAATTCTCTCAATTCCAAGACAACGAGAGCTGCGGTAGTCGACCTGAGCAGTCACCGCAAGGACAGTCTCGGCAGCAGAAGCAGAAGTTGGAGGTGTACAAAAAGGTGCTTAGTAGAATCCAGGATTTGAATTGCGAAGAGGCTAATCTTTTCGGCTTCGATGATCAGCTATGGCTTCACTTCAATCGTTTTCCCTCTCGGTCTCTCTCTCTCTCTCTCTCTCTCTCTCTCTTGCGGGGAAACCTTTTTGGTTACTACAGTAATTGTTGTTGTTTGGAAATGTGAATTTTTTTTTTTTTTTTTTATGTGTTTTAGTTTGTAAATTGAAAAGGTTGCAAATGCATTGTGTCTCTCTAACGTGTTCGAGGTATATCTGATTGTTGCGGGTGTAGATATGCGTTGGAAGTGAATGTGGAGAGGGCAGAGGATGTGCTGACTCATAAGAGATTACTGCAATTGGCAGAAGATCCTGCTAATCGACCCGCATTTGATGTACGCCTAGTTCAGGTAAACTTGTTTGCATTTACTAGACTGTCTTTTTTCGGCTTTTCTTAATGAATGAACTGCAATGTGACTGGAAACTCGATTGGTTTGGAGCAGATGATATATGCCCGATTGCTATTTTATGAATCTTTAATTTGATGCAGGTTTACCCTATTGCAAATGCCAATCCGCCACCTACCTTTGGTTCATCTCCCAATCTTGAAGCACCTGCCATTGAAGGCAATAAAGACAACGTTGAGGATGAGGACAGTGCCATAAATGTGACACCACACTTGTCTCGGTAAGAAATGGATGATTTTGATACTGTGTAGAGTAGTTAGTAATACAGTGTAGATGATGCAAAGTTGCTTCCACATCTCCCTTCTGCCCCCCTTTTTCATCACGTTGTTAAGGAATTTAGTTAGTTAAATTATTACTATTATTGTTTTTTAACTTCTTAAACAAAATAACAATGTGATCTATTCAATTAAGCTCAAAATCTTACATGCACATGAAACATGACTTCTGCTAATGCGTGTGTATGTGTGTATGTGTGCAAGCATGTAAGAGAGAGAGAGAATCACTGGCAACGAGATATATTCAAAATTCCATAGGATCACCAATCATGAAAAGAATTTTCTTTGTGAATTCCTTTGTTGAGAAGCATCAAAGTACAACTTTTTGTAACTTTTACTATGTTATGAATGCAGAGGTGGTAAGGCTCTCTCTTGTGGCCAGTTGTTATTTGTAATATATTGTTCTCCATCATAAAAATTGGCTGTTAGAATTTTCTACTATTTTGTTGGATTTATTTTCATTTCACTTCTTTTGGGGTACTTACTACTTGTATTCGCAAGGCAATCTATTCTAGCTAAACAATTTGACGCTACATACCATGAAGACGACTTTTTACAAATCAATTGATTTTAGTTTGTGTTTTTGTGTTCATTTCTACACAGTTCTAATCCACAGTTGTTAAGGCCTATGCACAAGATCACATTTTCAACAATTGACAAGCCCAAAATCCTAAGCCAGGTACTTAATCCATGTGCATGGAATTTACCATCACGCGTTTTGATATTATTGCTTGATGAAATGGTTGCATGGAATCCACTCTCTCCACCAATTTACCAATAATGTTGATTACTATGCCAGTTAACATCATTACTTTCTGAGATTGGACTGAACATTAGAGAAGCTCATGCTTTTTCCACCGAGGATGGATTCTCTCTGGATGTCTTTGTTGTTGATGGTTGGCCTTGTGAGGTATGGTCTTGTATTTGTGAGCATAACTAATCTGATTTACATGTGTCTTGGTGATCTGGTAAACATGATTAGTACCATATATCAGACATATTGATATCTTGATTTACTTTAATGATAATTTCTCCCTTTCATTGTTGAAATTTTTGCTTGTGGAAATCTCATGTCTACATAGCTTGTTCCTCTGTTTTGCTGAGTAACATGTAAGTGCTAATCTTTGGAACTTCATCTGTTAACTAAAGCTTTTTACATGGCATCTAATGAGGTTTTTTTTTTTTCATTCTTTATTTACTTTATTATTTTAGTTGACAAATGTAAGAAATCAAAGTATTTGTTGAATCATTATCTTTAGATTTTCTTTTTGGCTTTAGGTTCAAGATAATTGGGTTCTGAAAACTATTTTTGGGCTGATAATTGCTGTGAAAGATAGATTTAATTAGGGCTTAGATAAGGGTGCACAAAATTCTGTAACATTCCCTTTTAAGTTGATCTCAATAGTTTCTTCATATTGTTCCCATTATTCAATCTTTATCCATCATACTTTTCTTCTTTCTTTTGTCTTTTTTCTTTTTTTCTTGCTAATATTTGTATATATTTATAATTGATTCTTGTATTTCTTAGGATTTCATAACTTTCAAAAAATTTCCATATGTTTCCCATATAGTTGTCTTTATTTATTGCTGCATCAAGCATTTTGCTTTCTTACTTAAACTTTATAATTTTCTTATTTGGTGCCAAACAAAAAGACATGTAAGTTTAGCATAATACTTTTAGGGGAACTTGGAAAAGGCACTATTCAAATAATTGGAATATAAGATCACAGTGGTACTAATAGATGGCTTCTTGAGGGATTTTCTTTCTAAGATTTTTTTTTCTTTTTTTTGTGGGGGGGGGGGGGGTTGTGGTGGGAGTGGATTTGGTTAGTATTTTACATAATTTCATTGGAATCAAAATCATCTTCTGCTTTGTCTCTTGTACATGATTGTTGAAATGTTTTTCACGTTTCATATCTTATTCCTTTGTTTCCAATTTTTTGGACTTACGTAGTGTATTACATTGACAAAGATACTTCTTCTTTTGATTGAATTTGATTTGTTCTATTTCTAAAACATCCAGGTTGGAATACATTTTTTACGCTTTGAAAGATAATGGACAAATTAACTTTCTTTTTATATCACTCCATCACTATAATGCTTGATATATTTGCAATGTGTAACATTTAGGAAACCGAGGAGCTTAAAAGTGAATTAGAAAAAGAAATTTTAAAGTCTAAGGTAATTCCCATCTTCACTACTTTTTTTAGTTTCCCATTTTGGAATAGATAGTCAATGTATGGAACCATCTACATAATTTAGTTCACTTGCTAACCCTTCACACGATACTCTGCAGGAGCAATATTGGTCCAAAGAGCATTCGGGTTATGCTACAGGTGGGCATAACCAGAGAACGCTTGAAACATTGTCTAATTGCGTAGAAATACCGACTGATGGAACTGATGTCTGGGAAATTGATGCCAGGCAATTGGAAATGGGAAACAAAGTTGAATCCGGGTCATATGGAGATCTGTAAGTTGTTTGCCTGAAAAATATTTTTGATTTAATATAGGTTTTGGCTGATTTTTTTTCCCCCTCTTTAAACAATTCTTCAGGTATAAAGGCACATATTTTAGTCAGGAAGTGGCTATCAAAATCCTCAGACCTGAGCGTGCCAATGCAGAGATGCTGAGAGAGTTTTCCCAGGAAGTTTATATAATGAGGTTGGTTTGAATACCTTCCCATAATTTTTAGTGGCACCTCATGCCCTTTCTAAATTCTGACCTCTAAGCTTTATGCTGTTGTCAATGCATCCTTTAAGACCTGTGTGTGTGTGTGTGTGTGACCAACACTTTGATAATGAAAGAATTGCACTTTCCCTTATGGAGATTACCCTTTCTAGTCTTAATATGTGGAGAAAAAAAAAAGCTCTTTCCAAATGAGATAGTCTGATATTTAAATGCCACATTGGGGCCTCACCTTTGGATCTTGCTATATTCTATCAGTGTGATTCCATCTCAGTGGATGGTATTTGACTTGTCTTTCTATTTTTGTGGTAGTTTCTGGCCTCTGCTTGCATCTTTCTTTTGGAAGTTTCCTCCTTTTCTTGTAATGACTTATCTTAGTTTGCAGGAAAGTCCGTCACAAGAATGTCGTGCAATTCATAGGTGCATGTACACAGCCTCCAAACCTGTGCATTGTGACTGGTAAATCCACAAGAATCTTTGAGATCTATGAATGTATAATCAAGGCTCTCATTTTTTATCTTCTAAAGCTCATGATTGACACTGTTAATAGGTGCTCTCTTTCTCTTGATGAAATTGACACACAAAACCTCCTCTTCTTCTATAAAATGTATCAAGTATTCCATATTAATATTTGTAAGATGACTTGGCTTACTGATTTCAATTTGTTATTCTTAATGTTTGTGTTTTATCAGAATATATGTCTAGAGGGAGTGTATACGACTTTCTGCGTAAACATAGGGGTATATTTAAGCTTCCATCTCTGCTCAAAGTAGCAATTGATGTTTCCAAGGGAATGAATTATTTGCACCAAAACAATATAATCCACAGGGACCTCAAGACTGCCAATCTTCTGATGGATGAAAACGAAGTAAGAGTATTTTATAAATCTGCACATGGTTGATTTTGTCTGTCAATTAACATTTTTTATTCTTTTGTGTTTATAGAATCTACTTTTGACGCATATCTTATTTGGTTGTGATATTTTGTCATTCTAGTAAATGCCATCTGTATTCCTGGTTTTTTTTTTTTTTTTTTTTTCTCTAATCGTAGAATGATAAATTGTAGCAATATGCTTGGTTTATTTGTCCTAAAATCCTAAACCTTTCTGAACAGATCGTTAAGGTTGCTGATTTTGGGGTTGCCAGAGTGCAGACTCCATCTGGAGTGATGACAGCTGAAACTGGAACATACCGTTGGATGGCTCCTGAGGTATGGATCTTTTCAGATTCAGGCGTCAACTTACTTTCTTCTTCTTATTCTTGACATTACCTCAAAATGCAACATAAATCTGGATACTCTGCTGCTTTTTGTTTTCTTGGAAAAAGTTTTTTTGCTTATTTCTCAACCTACTGAAATTATATTGCAAGTGCAACCAACAATAGTTTCCATGTGCCAGAATATGTTCACAGCCATATCATTTTTGCTTAACCCCATGATGAGATCATTCTGTCTTTGATAATCTAGTTCTATCTGTAGTTTACATTATTCATAAGTGCATTTCCTAGCATTTTCTTACAGTGATATTTATGAGTGAGTGAAGGTTATTGAACATAAAGCATATGATCACAAGGCAGATGTTTTCAGTTTTGGAATAGTACTTTGGGAGCTTCTAACTGGAGAAGTAAGTCTTCCTTGCCTTTTGAATGAAAAAAGACGCCCCTTTCTTTGTTAACCAAAGGAACATTTTATAATAATGACTTCCTTTCTCGATTCCTCACATTAACTTATGATGGCATAAATGCTCTCACTATAACCATATTTATGTTGTATTGCCAGCTCCCTTATTCCCTCTTAACCCCATTACAAGCAGCACTCGGTGTGATTCAAAAGGTATTTGTTGTTTACATTTCCATGAGGTATACCATAAACAATTTTGTTATGTAGGTGATAAGTCTCTTTAACTGACATAACTATCAGGGTCTACGGCCTACAATCCCAAAAAACACTTACCCAAGACTCGCTGAACTGCTTGAGAGGTGCTGGCAGCAAGACGCAGCTCAAAGACCTAACTTCTCTGAAATCATAGAAATCCTTCAGCAGATAGCTGATGAGGTAACAGAAAGCATTATATGTCTTTAAAATTGATGATACCAACAACAACAAAATAAAAACAAAAACTGGTCTTATGAAACCATTTTAAGTATGATGTGTTGAAGCAGGTTCGGAATGAAGGATGCAAGGATAAATCATCCTGTGGCATTGTCAGCATTCAGAAAGGGCGATCATTCAAAAGGTACAAGATGAGTAAAAGTCTTTAATGGCACTACACATGATCTGACTGTCTCGGTCTTTTTCAATCAAATGTACAATTTGCAATGTATAGTATTTTGACCGAGATTTCAACCTTGTTTTTTGTCTCGTAAATTAGCTGTATATTGTTCCTTGTATTCCCTTTTGTTCTTCTTCTATCTTCTCCCTCTTCATTCACCCAGCTGTTCTGTTGTACATTCCTTTGATGTGGCGTTTGGGATGGGGGGAATTCACGTTACTCCTAACATCCAGATTCCTAGGAATCACATTCCTAAGAATGTAGCTATTTCTATGTTTGGTTTCATTGGGAATGTGAGATGATAATGATTGGTTTATTTTCAGGAATCTTAAATAAATTATTTATTTTTTCCATTCTATCCTTAGATTTATATGTGAACTACCAAGTCCTTTAAAAAAACTTCCTCTAAATAAATAATGAAAAACCAAATATAAACTATTAATTATGACAAATTCATTAAAATTATAGTCTAACATTTCAAAATGACAAGTGCAATACAAAAATAACTATTTAAATTCTCAAATGCTTTTATTCTTAATAATAATTTTTAAAAAAGTTTAATCCATAAAAAAACAACCGGACAATTTTTTTTTTCCCACACGTGAAACCTAAATAAAACTCTTGTTAAAAAATATTTCAACAGAGTTGTCTATCCTATTTATATTATTTTGGCGGGAAAAGATAAAGGCAAAAGAAAATATATTGATGATTTGTTTTATGTTTTATTTTAATTGCTTAAATGATAAGGAAAAAGGGTTAAAAGTTTTAATTTATAAAAAATATAATTTCTTTTAAGCTTGGGAATCTAAATTCTCACATGTTTTAAAGGGAATCCACATTTCTACTAACGCTCTGTTTGTTTCAATAATAATGTTTTCTAGAAAATGAGTTATTTTCTAAAAAACATTTTCTATAAAACTATCTCGTTTTCCAATGTTTGGTAGCAACTTTAAATGAGTTGAAAAACAACTTTCTAACTTCCCTTATTTAGCTTGCTGTGAGATAGAGTTGTTTTCCAAAAAAATTTAATGGAAAACAATCTCCAAAAATAAGTCATACTTTTTATGTTGACCAAAGATAGTTTTCTTTTGACTCATCTTTTTTTTATGCTATCAAACACTGGAAAATAAGGAAAACTATCTTTACACAAAGTTTTCCATTGAAACAAACGGAGCGTTAAGAGGGGTTTAAAGGGGGAATCCAGATTTTCCTAGCATTTGATTCCCTAGTGTGATTTGCAACCAAACATGAGAATCTTTAAACATTCTTGAGAATCCTAAAACATTATCCCATACCAAACACCAGATAAATGTTTGCAGGCAAAATGCATTATTTGTTCCTCGACTTTTAGGATCAATCCATTTTGATCCTCTAAAATATTATGGGTAGGAACGTGTGAATCATTTTTGAATAAATTAATCAATCATATTTAAGAAACATTTGTAAATTTAGTCAGAGTTTTTGATGCAATGAATTAATCTTGTCAATTTTATAGACAAACAAGGACTAAATTGACAAGAATAATTTTTTTGAGGACCAGAAAGTTGAGGTGCAAAAGTGGCTTTTTGCCATCTTCGGGGGAAAAAAAAAAGTTGCCAACATGTTTGCATCAACCTTGTGGCAGCGCCTTCGTAAAGCTTTTTTTTTCTTTTTTTCTTCTTTTCTTTTTGTAAATCGGACCTATAAATGATTTCAACTTGCTGTTGAATGGTTACTACAAGATGGTGACATTTTAACGTATTTAACGACCGCTTACAGCACAAGCAAATTTTAATCGTTTGCATTGTTCAACTGCATCCTACTGGGAAATGTCAAGAGTCTTGTAGGTTAGTGTAGAGGATAAGCTTTGTTTGAATCAAAAGTCTTGTAGTTAATTGGAGGATAAGCTCTGTTTGAATCGCTCTCCCTCTTGTAAGCAAAAAATAAAATAAATAAATACTGACCAGCTAGAAGATGAACAGCTAAGTAAAAATTATTATTAATTGAATACTTGGGAAAAAAATAACAGAAAGCCCAAGGTGTAAAAAATCATTTGCGACAGTGGACTTTCCAAAATATCAATCTCATATAGGGATTCTTCGCGTTAAGCTAATAAAGCTTCGGTGCCTCAATAATAGTCATGATCATGGGTGAGGATTGGGTCTAGTGTTCCAATGTATTAGCCATCACAACACCTCATCACTGTTAAGGAGCTGCCGTGAGCGAACTCCAACCTGCAATCGAGCAAGTGCGTGCATGCAATGCAGGGCTATACGTGCCTGTTTCCTCACACATACCCCACGAACCACTGCTTGCAGCTTCACCAGGCTCTTGAGTGCTCGAGATGCCCGTCGTGCCTATAAAATTTTGAAATCAACAAAAGCCCTTAGAGTCGGATCATTACAAATTTTCATGCTAAACCGTTTATTAACAATGCATTATTGTTATTAGGAAATGTTTTTGTTATGGGTTGGATGAATTACAAGATGGCCCCTGAAAGTTGTTTGGATCTTGATAGCTGCAATATCTTCTCTGGTTAAATCTTTCTTCTTGGATAACTGTATTGAGCAAGCTGCACCATTGGCGTTTTCAACATTGATTGTTTCTTCTTGTACAATTGCTTCATCGGTGGAGCTTCTTGCACAAGTGTTGGTATGCGATAAAATGATATCCCTATGTGGTGTTTTGAGAAACTTTCTTTGAACTAAGTTGAACCAATTTTGGGACATCTGTGCTGTTCTACGCGGGTCTTCCTTCTTTCTAGAGCTTGATACCAAGCTATTAAGGGACAAAAATCTTCGTCTTGCCTGCCAAATATCATTGTTGGTTTACATGCCAAATCATTATTAATAAATAAAATGTCTAAAGAAAAATCAAAGGGTTGGATAATGTACCTGATGGCCTACAAAAATTGCTTGGATCTTGATGGCTGCAACATTTTCTTTGGTTAAATCTTTCCTTTGGGATGATGGTGCTGATGAAACTGCACCATTGAGATCTTTAGAATTGGTGATTTCTTGAGATAATGGTGTTGATGAAGCTACATCTTTGGGATCTTCAAAATGGGTGCTTTCTTTTTTAACGAGTGTTGCACCACTAGAATTTTCAAAATTGGTGCTTTCTTGGGATGGTGGTGCTGATGAAGCTGCACTTGTGCTTTCATTTTTAACAATTGGTGTACCACTGGTATCTTCAAAGTTAGAACTCTCTTTCTTAACAACTGCTTCTTCTGTGAAATTGCTTGGACTAGTGTTAACATGGGGAGAAATTGTCTCTCTATGAGATCGCTTGCGAACCCTTCTTTGGACTATGTTGAAGCAATTTTGGGGTTTTCCTATTCTCTTCTTTTTTGAGCTTGTTACTACCCTCTCATGTGCTCCAAATGTCTGTCTTACCTGTTCAAAAAAAAACATTGTTGGTTTATATGCCAAATCATTATCAATAAATAAAATGTCTAGAAGAAAATGCAATGGGTTGGATAACATACACGATGGCCTCGAAAATTTGCTTGGATCTTGATGGCTGCAATATCTTCTTTGGTTAAATCTTTCTTTTGGAATGATGGTACTAATGAAGCTACACCACTGTGATCTTCAAAATTGGTGATTTCTTGGGATGGTGGTGTTGATGAAGTTGCACCTTTGTTATATTCAGAGTTGGTGCTTTCTTTTTTAACAATGGCTACGCTGCTAGGATCTTCAAAATTGGCGGTTGCTTTTTCAACAATTGCTTCTCCAACGGAATTGTTTGGACCAGTATTGGTACGGAGAGAAGTGGTATCCCTATGAGATCTTTTGTGTAACTTTCTTTGAACTATCTTTAAGAATTTTTCGGCTTTTCCTATTCTCTTCTCTCTGGAGCTTGTTACATTGCTCTCACGTGCTTGAAATCTCTGCCTGGCCTATTCAAACAACACCCTTGGTTTATAATAAATTCCAAGCTATTATCAATAAACAAAATGTCTAAAGAGAAAATGAAATGGATTGAATAACATACATGATGGCCTCGAAAAATTGCTTGGATCTTGATGGCTGCAACATCTTCTTTGGTTAAATCTTTCCTTTGGGATGGTTGTGCAGATGAAGCTGCACCACTAGGATCTTCAAAAGTGACGGATTCTGCTTTAACAATTGCTTTTTCAATGGAATTTGTTGGACTAGTGTTGACATGGGAAGAAATTGCATCTCTTTGAGATCTTTTGCGAAACCTTCTTTGCACCATGTTGAAGTAATTTTGAGGTTTTCTTGCTCTTTCCTTTTCTGAGCTCGTTACAATGCTCTCACTTGCTTGTAATATTTGTCTTGCCTGTTGAAAGAAAATCATTATTTTATATGGCAAGTTATCATCAAGAAAAAAAATGTCTAAAAAATATACCAGGGGTTGAACAACATACACGATGACCTCGAACAATTGCTTGGATCTTGATGGCTGCAATATCTTCTTTAGTTAAATCGTTCCTTTGGAATGATGGTATTGATGAAGTTGCACCATTGAGATCTTCAAAATTAGTTGCTTCTTTTTCAACAATTGCGTCTTCCATAGAACTACTTGGACTGGTGTTGGCATAAGGAGAAATTTTATCTTTCTGAGATCTTTTGTGCAACCTTATTTGGACTATGTTGAAGCAATTTTGGTGTTTTCCCATTCTTTTCTTTTTGGAACTTGTTGCAATGTTCTCATGTGCTCGAAATGTTTGCCTTACCTGTTCAAAAATCATTGTCAGTCCTAATCATTATCACCAAATAAAATGTTAAAAAATGAAATGAGTTGGATAACATACACGATGGCCTTGAAAAGTTGCTTGGATCTTGATGGCTGCAACATCTTCTTTGGTTGAATCTTTCATTTGGGGTGATGTTGAAGATGAAGCTGCACTATTGGGGTCTTCAAACTTGATAGTTTCTTCTTGATCAATTGATTTTTCAGTGGAATTGTTTGGACTAGTATGGGTTTGGAGAGAAGTAATATCTCTTTGTGATCTTTTATGAAACTTTCTTTGGACTCTGCTGAAATACTTTTGTGACATTCCGGTTTCCTTCTTTTTTGAGCTCTTTACAATGCTCTCACGTGCTCTAAGTGATTTTCTTACCTGTTCAAGTTTAAAATCATACAAATCCAAATAAATATCACTGTTAGTTTACATTCAAAATAATTTCAAGAAAAAAAATTTTGGAAGGAAATATAATGGAATAGATTTAAGTACAAGATGGCCCCTGAAAAATGATTGGATCTTGATTGCAGCAATGTCTTCTTTGGTTAAATCTTTCTTTTGGAATAATTGTGTTGGTAAAGCTGAACTATTGGGCTCTTCAGAAATATAGGTGGTTTCTTCTATAACATTTATTTCTTCAATGGATCCACTTGGACTAGTGTTGGTTTGAGATGATTTGCCAAACTTTAATTGGACCATTTTGAAGAAATTTTTGGGCATTCCCATTCTTTTTTTTCCTAACCTTTTTTCCTTGGTCTTAGGTGCTCGAAATGCCTTTCTTGCCTGTTAAAGTTTGAGATCATCAAAACCCAAATAACACAGTTAGTTCACAAGCCAATTCATCTATTAAAAAAATTATAAAAAAATAAAAAATATAATGTTGAAAAAAGTACAAGATAGCCTCTAAAAAAAGATTGAATTTTGATGGCTTTGACATCTTCTTTGGTTAAATCCTTCTTTTGTGATGATGAAGGTGTTGGTGAAGCTGCAATATCTTCTTCAAAGTTGGCTGTTTCTTCTCTAACAATGGCTTCTTCAGTAGAACTTGTATTGGAAAGATTGGTATCTGTGTGAGCTGATTTGTGGAACTTTTTTTGGACCATGTTGAAGAGGTTTTTGGGTATGACCATTGTTGTTGTATCTGTCTTCTTATTCTTTGTTGGTTGAGCTTGTTTGGTTTAATATCTTCTTCATTCCAAACCTTAAGAAGAGGTCACTTGGAGGTAAGAAAAGTGCGCAGCATGTTTGCTTTGTGAGTGAGAGTGAGAGAGTGGCTTTTGTTGCATAATATCTGTCAGACACCTGAGAACGTGGCAGGATGAATTTCTTTGCAACATGTTGATGTTGTATGCTGAGTTTGTACTTTGAAGCTTTCAACTTCAAGGCCTAGCCAGCTGATGTTTGCAACTGGGACAACAGCAGAAGATTCTTAAAAGGAATAGAAAAAGAAGTTTAATAAGCTGTAATGTTGTTCCATGAAGATTGTGGAAGATTCTTGGTGCACTATACAGAAGGTCAAAATAAAAAAGTAAGACAGAAAATTTGTATTCGGAAGCATGCCTAAGTTGGTAATGAGACGTAGCAAACCTGTCTTTTCCTTCCCTATTCCTAGCTATGCTTCCTGTAACTTTCAAGAAAAATTACAATTCATCTCATATAATTTGTCTCTACCATAATTTTGTCCACAAACTTTCAATTTGACTTTACCAAATTTGTTTACAAACATTCCATTTTTATACTCTTTTTTTTTGGACTGAAATTCCATTTTTATACTTGACTTCCTAAGATTTCAATTGAAATAAAATTTAGGCTTCTTTCCTAAAAATAGAACCCTTAAGAATTTCACTTTAACCAAAAACAAGTTAAAATGTAAGAATTGCAACGATTTGTGGGACTAAATTCTAATTATAGACCAAACTTTAAGGGGCAAAGAGAAATAGTCATAGCCTAAAAGCTTTATTAAGATACTAGTTGCTAACTCATGCGATGCACAGAAAATAGCTACTGGATGAGTTTAAGGAAAAAAAAAACAATGTTGTTTTATTTATTAGTTTGTGTTGTATATATAATATTGAATATATATTAAAGGAGTCTATTGACCGAAAATGTGCCTATTTAGCGAAAATGTGTCTATTGGCCGAAAATGTGCCTATTGAACGAAAAAATGTCTATTAATCGAAAAGGTACCTATTGAACAAAAATGTGCTTATTGACCGAAAATGTACTTATTAAATGAAAATGTATATATTGAATGAAAAAGTACCTATTGAATGAAAATGTACCTATTGACCAAAAGGTGTCTATTGAATGAAAATGTATCTATTGACCAAAAATATGACTATTGAATAAAAATGTATCTATTAACTGAAAATGTGCCTATTTAATAAAAAAAGTGTCTGTTGAAGGGTCATATTTTTTTGGATATAAATAATGATTCATATTCATTTGGTAACTTCTTCTCAACAAAAAGTCAAATATTTTGATTATTAATTATTATATAGATTATTATAGTACTGCGATTTACAAACCTTATATTGCATTTGACCCACTTGTATATAGTATTTGTAATCGTTTATCCTACCCAAGAAAAAAGATAACTAAAAAAAAACAAAATTGTATATAACAGCGTAGGCATATATTGTATTTAGAACGGGACGGGAGAAGAGTAATCTTAAAGAAACAAATTTTTGTTTACAACTTATTAAGGTGATAAGTTGTAATTGGAATAACAAAAGTATATTATTGACACCATTTTTATTACACACTCATCATACCAAATCATGTCAATGAAAAAAAATTGACTTTTAGAATGATCAGGGTCCAGGACAAAGTAGCCTAAACCACAACTACTTACCACAGTATTAAAATTGCCAAATTTGTTTAGTAATGCCAATTTGCTCATTAATCTATATAATATCTAAAATTTGAAACCTAGTATTTATTATTGCTATGTTTTTGTTGAGCTATATCACTATAGCATTTCGGTCTACTTTGGTCCATTACTGTTCATTTGGTCCAATTCGGTCCATTTCTGCCCATTCGGTCTGTTTTAATTCATTTCGGTACATTGTTGTCCATTTCAATCTAATTGGTTCAATTCGGTCCTATTTGTAAGGAACACTAGAAACAAATTCTATCCATACATTACATTATTTACAAAATATCTCACCTTATATAATAATTGAATGTAAAATCTGTTAAGTTTTCTTGAGAAAAAAAAACTTGCAAGATTTAAAACATTTTCAAATACAAAATATCCAAACAAAACAAAGTTTCGTGGGTCCTACTTAACACCCATACTTCCTTGCCACATGTTCTCAAGCACTGGAATTTTTTTTTCAAATAACTTAATTTAGAAAATCTAATATATTGTATTATACTTTATTTGAAAATAATCACAACATTTTAAAAAGAATTTGAAACTAACACTTATAAATCTCATTTATTATTTTATTTTTAACTTAAAAAAAAAAAAAAAAAACCAAATTATCAATTTTTTTCGCGTGTGGAGCGGGTCTACCATTAGTTCTCTATAAAACTCTAGCTCTCACCTTAA
The DNA here is from genome assembly GCA_032878915.1 of Castanopsis chinensis. Taxonomy (NCBI): domain Eukaryota; kingdom Viridiplantae; phylum Streptophyta; class Magnoliopsida; order Fagales; family Fagaceae; genus Castanopsis; species Castanopsis chinensis. The sequence continues at coordinate 2,301,588 of JAVQMG010000074.1, read as the reverse complement.
TAAGTTTGTTTAGTTAATGCCGCTGGAAGACATTATGGAAAAAGTCTTCTTATTAATGCGACATTTATCACCGTAACCACTCTTCATTCCGACTTTACAAGTTCCTTTTCTTAATTGGAAGTTTTTATATGCTTGATCCTAGAGCATGGTAAATTGAAAAGAAATTTTATCTCAACCGGACAAGTTACAACTAATTGTGAAGCTATGAACTTTAAAGATTTACTTGAAAGAGTTTTGTAGTTCAACTAGCAGCTTTTGGTATTTCAACCGAAACGTTTAGAGTTCAAAATTTTGAGCAAAATGGAGAGTCCATTTGTCACCTAAACAATTGTTGGAATACGTCGATGTCACTTTTTTTTAAGTGTCCTTAAAGCATAAGAAAAAGAGGTTGAGGATTAGTAGTCATAACCTATAAGCATAAAACACTGGCATAAAGCAATGAGCTAGTTGTTCATAATTGCAAATGTAAATTAATTGTTTTCGCTTGAGGAATGAAGATCATCTTCAATGAAAGATCTAACGGTTTAATCGAAGTGCACGCAGGGATCAGTTTCATTTGGCATATTTTGTGTTGCTAGAGATCATACATGGACTTTCTTTTTCATTATAATTATTTTTACAATTGTACACACATTGTTTTTGCCACGGTCTCCTTTGAAATGACACTGGTAAATTATTTTACTGTACATAACCTTTAATCTTCCTAAGATTTATTATATCAGTAGGTGAGAATTCTATGAGCAAGCTTCACAAATCTGTTGGAAGTCCATTCTGTGTCCAGGCAGCATATCCACCAGCTATGTCTGTGATGCCAGTAAAACCCTGCAGTATAGAGTAAAGTTCTAATCAGTTTTGTGCAATTCTTTGAGCACAAGGATTTGTGGAATGAAAGCCATTCAGATGCATATTTCAAAGACAATGCATCACATCATTTTGAACCATCAATATAGTCAAAACTAACATAAATTTAATGCTTGTTCATGTGAGAGACTCTTAGCAAAAGCCAAAACGAATAAATGGTGCATCTGATAAATTCTTGCATCAAAGCTCACCTTTAGTCCTTGACACTTGAAGATCTCATTCACAAAACCAATTTACTAATACAAGAAACAATACAAAATCGATGCCTTGAAGCTTTATATTGAAGGACAATACAATATCGATGCCATGGGCAGTAGTTGTGATCTAGGAATCCCCTTCAGAGTTGTGCAAGACAGACTAACCCCAACAGGTCCTCAAGTTTTCATATCCTTAGTGTGATTCCTAGATCATAACTACTGCCCAAGTGGGACTTCTTCACAATAAAGAAGGGCAAGTACCCCAACTTTTTAGCCCAAATTGATACCGGTTTAATAATTAGGAAATCAATCTGGAAAATTTCCAGCAGCAAAGCTCACCTTTAGTCCTTGACACTTGAAGATCTCATTCACAAAACCAATTTACTAATACAAGAAACAATACAAAATTGATGCCTTGGAGCTTTATATTGAAGGACAATACAAAATCGATGCCTTGGGCAGCAGTTGTGATCAAGGAATCCCTTTCAGAGTTGTGCAAGACAGACTACACCCAACAGGTCCTCAAGTTTTCATATCCTTATAGTCTGATTCTTAGATCACAACTACTGCCCTAGTGGGATTTCTTCACAATAAAGAAGTGCAAGAACCCCAATCTTTAGCCCAAATTGATACCAGTTTAATAATTAGGAAATCAATCTGGAAAATTTTCAAATTTATCCTAAAATGGTCAGCAACCCAAACTGAACAGCCAGTTCTAATAAACTTCTACATATTTTAGTTATGGAAGATAATATATAATAGAACTAATTTAAAAAGGGAAGCTGTTTTTCATGCTCTTTATACTCTATTAGCTGGTACAGTTGACAGACTCTTTTAAGAATTCATTCTGCAAATTTAAAAGATAATAAGACAAATATTTCATACTTTATGTTAAAAGAGAAGGAGATACTAAACAAACCAATAGTTCAATAAGTTATTCACAAACAGCTTAGTTTTTACCTACAAGAAATGCCTTTGGCCGAAAGCTTCTAAAATTATTAGGTAACTAGGTAAGATATAACCAACTTGCTAGTTGGTAATGATGCACAACCATAATATTTTCCTTATTTTAAAATCAAATAACCATAAATAATTGCTTAAGAATCAAGTCAAGCTTGATGTGCTTACTGCAGCTAATAGTTCAGTTGCAGCCATAAGCGACCTTTTCCCAAGCTGGCAGCCCTGTAAAGCAAGGACATTTTTTAAGCACATGAGAAGGGCTGCAATAAACAAATTGATGAAAACAATGGGTAATTATTAATTTTAGAATTGTAGCTAGGCAAATAAAGGAAGTTCTAGGACAAGGGAAACCAACCACAATAATTTCATCATATTTCCCGAAGTGTGATAATACTTCTGCCTGAAAGTTGGGGTTCTTTACCATCCCTACATTGACAAACAAAATTACATGAGAACTATTTGGAAGAAGAAGAAAATGCACAATAGGTATAAAAGAAAGGAAAGTATATGTTAGAATAATTATTAAATTCATTATTTCATAATAGCTTCAGTTTTTGAGACAAAAGGTAGTTTATCATTGTATCAGAGCGATCATTCAAACCTTGTTGGAGTTTGAATTTTATCACTAAATACCCATTATAACGCAACAGACTTAATCTATTACCCAAGAAGGACATGAAAATTTGTTCCAGACCATAAATAAATTGGCAAAGTCAATGAATGATGAAAGAACCTGATCCAACTCTGTACATGTAAGGGATGTTAATAGCCCCAGAGGCATGTCCTGCACTGAACTCTTCAGGAGTCCTATATACACAATAACACCACCAAGGCACAGATTAATTAACATTGACCAAGTTCCTTTCTTTTCCTATTAAGGCTCTCTCGCATTTCCATTCGAAATTGATCAATTTCAAATCTAAAGATGTGACGTGACATTCTATATACTGTAAAATTGAGAGCATCGTAATCCTTAACCAAGACAAATTTGCTTCTGAAAATGAAAACACTTGGAAAAAAAACACTACCTGACATCCAAATACCGGTGTCCAGCTTGAAGTAACTCGTGGGCCACACGGACTGGCACTGAAGTTGGAACTCCAGTGGTCTGTAAGTTTCCTCTCTGAGCAGCCTTTGGACTTTTGAGTTCCACATGACCAACAAAGACAAATTACTTTTGATCATCATGAAATCACCAAAACTCAAAAAGTTCTAAAAGAAAACATGGGCTTGTGTAATTGCCTATAGTATTTACATATGTACCTGAAGTTGGAAATCAAATTTTGCTTGTTATAGCCAACGCTACAGCTCTTTGTATTTGTTTTTGGTGACGATATACACCTACAAGTAATGGATATATAATCGTATCAATTTATTGAAACAGAGAGAGAGAGAGAGAGAGAGAGAGAGAGAGAGACAAACAAATAGCAGGGACCAACAACAATGGAATGTAAAATAAAAGTAACCTTTGATTGAGGTTCAAAGGGCAATGAACTGGTGGAAGCAAAGAGCCAGTGAAGCAAGCAGAGGAAACAAACGACTTCACTGCCATTTTCTTAATAATTATTCGTATATTTTTGGTTTTCTTTATTCTCTGCTATCTGGAATTTGCGTGACTCTGTGTAAGGTAGGTAACTAAGGCTGGTTATGGTGGTTAAGGTGCTATTTTATAGTTGATGGGTGTATTGGCAGGGATGGGCATGCATGGCTGCCACGCCATCATTTGTTGTTGTTTGTGATCCACTGATCCCTTTTCTGATTTCTGATAATCCAAACAAAAAGGGCAAAAAGAAATACTATCTGCAACTTTAACTATTTAGGTTGTGTTTGCTGAAAAATACTACTTTTATTATTATTATTATTATTATTATTATTATTATTATTATTTAACTTATTTCTCCACTATTTAGTATACTATTTATTGGTTTTATTATATTTTTGGTACTATTTATCAGTCTTATTATACTATTTCAGTTAATTTTTAACTTTATTTATAGTAATTTTAGCAAAAAAATTTCAATTTCAATTAAATAAGTTGTTCCCAAACAGACTCTTATTGCTTGTTTGAGAATTATTTATTTAATTTTTTGCTAAAAGCAAAAAAAGAAGAAGAGGTTTTAACATGCGGTATATAAAAACTAAAAGTTGAAATATATATACACACACACATGCATACTAGCCTCTTCAAATGCATTTTTCGCAACAAGACTTTTTTTTTTTTTTTTTTTTGTCTATTGTCATTATTTTAAAAAAAAAATTGGATAAGTATTTTTTAATAAATTTTGGATAAGTTTGTTTTGAAGATATAGATTAGTAGGAAAGTATCATATTTTGTAATTATTTTAAGTAAAGTTAGAGATATATTTTTATCAAGTTGTCCTTAAGTTTTTTTTTCCCCTTATTAAGTATAAAGTTTAGGGTTATTTCTGAACTCAAAAAAGGAAAATCCTCTTATAAATAGTGTATGTATATATCTATATATATAATAAATATAGTTTTTTTAATTTCCCAACCAATTTCATTACTTGTTATGTTAAATTGTAAGCTTTATATTACCATAAATGTTATTATAAAAAACTTACATATTGGTGTAATAAAAATAAAATTTGTGTTACATAAACCTCATAATAAATAAATATAAATTTGATTTTTTTTTTAGGTAGGTGACACATTAGATCTAAGGGTTTTTAAGGAGAAGTTCCTAGGAAAAAAAAAGGTTTTTAAGGAGAAATTTTTTTTTAAATATCCTACCATGAACCATCACGCAATCCGAAAAAGGAATCAAAATTTGGGGTGTCCATGTCATGTTGATGGTGGCATTTGGCACACAAACATTTGCTTGGATAAGTTTGAACCGAGAAAAACACCAAGGTCTTTTGTTTTTTGTTTTTTAAGGTGTTTATCTTCTTTGTATTATCCACTACACGTTTCTCTATGCATGGTTGACTCCATTACACGTGGCAATCCAGAAACCCAACCTCACCTTCTCTCTCTAGGCATCAATTTTGCAATGGATCAATGATTAAACACTGAGGTTAGGAGATGAGGACCTTATATGGGATCTTGTTTACATTAAAATTTAAATCTATTCGTGTTATGGTAGGATGGTAAAAGAGAATCATCGCGCATCCTTAGTATAACAGTTATTTCACAAATATAAATATTTGTAGGGTGTTGGGGGTAAGAACTGGAGTTCAAATCTCCAAGAGAAAGTTTCACACACATATACACTTAGATTAAGTTAGAATATAAATTCTATCTTTAAAAAAAATAAAAAAGATGGCAAAAGAGCAATAATAATTAAATGACCTTCACAAATTCTAATAAGAATAATAACATAGTAAATTTCATATTTTTTTACAATAGTTATCATCACCAATTATGTTCCGTAGATAATAAAAATGATATTAATAGACTAATGGTAATGTTCATATAAAAATGATATTATGTTAATTATAATGATTTTTTTTTTATGGACAGAAAATTTTATTGACAAACACAAAGAAATAGAGGCTAAGCAGCAAATACAACATAAAGTTGCTCTAAATTAATTACATCTATAAAAGGGCTAGGAGCATAATCTGAACACAACAAAGAGACAAATTTTGCCTAAGACACCAAGAAACTAGTACATGGGCTACTTTGTTTGATTCTTTTGGACTCCGCTTAAAAATAAATTGCTAGTCACGGGATGCCCAAAAAAAAGTATCAGTATATATGGTTGAGATTCTCCAAGGTACGGCATTAGTAGGGGCTTTAAGAGGTTCAATGCAAGTTTTGGCATCACTTTCAATAATTACATTCTCAAAACCACGTTCAACTACTAAACGAGTCGCAAAATTTATGGCCCCAACCTCTGCTTGGAGAGGGAGGTTGGTTTCCACCCGTTAGACAAGGAAAAAAATCAAAACCCCTCTCCGATCTCTAGCCACAATGGTAATAAAAAAAAAAAAAAAAAAAAGATCGAGCCCCACTGTCGCATAGTCGCATTACAATTTATTTTTACAACTCCTTGCTTTGACCTATTCTAGGAAGAAACAATTGGTCTGGGGGGCACTAGGGGGACATTAGTGAGCACAAAAAAGGTGCTCATTAAATATTTTCAGGATTATTTGAAAATTTTTATATGGGGAAAAAAAATCTTCAAATTTGCTACTCTAAGCAGTGATCGTTTTTAGAGTAGCAAATTTGATATAATATTTAATTAGTGTGTAAAAGTTTGTTAATATTCAAAATCATAGCGTGTACAAGCTGTACAACAAGACATTTGGGAATATAAAGCTCGGAGTCCACAGCCTAGTGAATTTCACTGCAATATCAAATATCAATATTCCCCGAAATAAACTTTGTTATCCAAGTATCAGTAAGAAAATACCATACGTATTGATAGATACAGGACGAAATTCACTACCTTGACAATTGGTAGGAAATACTTGGGCCGTTTTGATTTATAAATTTGGATCAGTCTCCCTGGAACGGTTGAGCCCAAGTAATCTTGGGCCAACATTGGGTTTTCAATTACATTTTAAATTTAAACTTGGGCCTATCACTTCCAATAAAAAAAAGAAGAAGAAGCTCGAGCTAATAGTGAGTACTGAGCGAGCTAAGCTAGCGATTTCGTGAACTCGAAGAAGTGTGGAACTTGATAATGGCGAGCTTGGTGAGCTTCTCGTCTTCTTCTTCGTTCGTGTCTCTCTCTCGTTGCGATTATTACTCGCAAAGCCAAGGCTGAATTGATTTTCTCAAGAATAATTGGTGTCATGGTGGACGGATTTATCACTAAGTCCACAAAGTCTACTGCTAAGACCACAAAGTGGATGAATTTAACACTTAGTCCACAAAGTGGACGAGTCTACTCAGTGGCGGAGCCAAAGGGGGGCGAGGGGGGGCACCTGCCCCCCTGACTCCACTTAAAATTTCCTTTTAAATGGAATTGTAATGTTAAGGGACTTTGACATAGGAAAAAAGAAAGGAAAAAATGAATCCCAATTGGTTGAAACTTGAAGGTGATTCTGACACAAGAAAAGGAAAGTAAAAAAAAGGTTTTGTCAAACATCAAATCATATTCCCTTTTCACTTATTTTACTGTTGGTGTAAGCTTTTATCTTGTCCACGTTTGACACCTATTTCACAATTTTTTTTTCTTTTTTAATTTCTATCATTATTTTCACTCTTGATGATACTTTTTGCAGTATCTTATTGTTAAGTGATGCTAGAGATATTATAAATTTTACTATTTATATCTTACAAATTGACATGTCACTAATCATAAAAAATAATCATTAACATCTATTCATTATATTGTTTAAATAACACTAATCACATTTTTACCACATCAATTTGTAAACTTTTTGTTGTAGATTTTGTAAGAACTATGAATTGGTTATTTTTGTTTATTTATTTTAATGATATGAAATATATTTATTTTATTATAATTGTTTATTTATTTTGTTAGTATTATGGATTAATATTTTTTAGATTAATTTTACTTTAAATGTTGTCTTTTAATTTTGCCCCCTCTAAACCAAAATTCTGGCTCCGCCACTGAGTCTACTAATAAGTCCACAAAGTGGACGAGTCTACTGGAAAGTCCACGAAGTGGACGAATTTAGCACTAAGTCCACAAAATGGACAAATTTATCACCAATGTCTACAAAGTAGACGAATTTAATATAAAGTCCACCAAGTGGACAGGTCTATCAAGTTCACAAAGTGGACACATTCAATATAAAGTCTACCAAGTGGACGGGTTTATTAAGTCCACAAAGTGGACAAGGTCAATATAACGTCCATTAAATAGACGAGTTTATTACAAAACCTACAAAATGAATGAATTTATTAGAATCCACAAAGTGGACAAATAGTCAACTAGGAGAAAGCTGACGCCATTATCCATAAGTTGATGGATCCATGACGAGTACCCAAAAAGATGGGTTGAAATCAGTAGAGAAGACGTGCCTAAGGACAATTTAAGTAGACGGCTTCGCCCTATTTCACAAAGTACCCTGGCATTCAAGTGTAGAGGGAGGACATACACACCAAATGAAAAGCAACACATATATAAAGAGTGACAAATGTAAAATATTACAAATAAAGTAAGTTTTTTACAAGTAAAACCCAAAAAAAAAATAGGCATCAAACATTGTTTAAATTTGAATCCAATTTACAACAAAAAGAAAAAAGAGCTAAGTTCAAGAGGCTAGGGTGTCTTGAGGATTCTCGTCATTCTTGGAAGGAAGGTCCTGAACGCCTTGAGAAGGAAGGTCTTCTGCAGTAGGAGGATTGGCTGATAGGGTCAAAGGGTCTACGGGTTGATCCACGGCAAGTTGGGCAAGGACGACGCTATCATCCTTTAGGTCCGCCTCGAGCTTGGTAGCATCATCACTTTTCTCAAAGTAGTATCACCCACAAGAGTCAACGGCAGAGGCTCTTCCATAGTAACTTTGGATAAATCCAAGTCAAGTTAGACGGACTTGACCTGTTTTAGGCAGTCCTCAAACTCGTCACCGTAGTAGACGGCACAAGTGTCTATGAAGGGCTGCAAATTCTTAAATTCCGCCACAACGTTGCTCTTGTTGGTAAGTTTCTTGCTCTTGTAGTAGGGATGGATGACTTTGACTTCACAATCACCCTTTACTATTGGAGGAAGATTAGGAATAATCCATACAGATACGAAGGAGGGGAGGTACAGATGTATGAAGATAATAATTCTGATGAAATGCCACTTGTTGAGATATGGAATAAGGCCAAAAATTTTGGGAATGGTGAAAATGATGTATTTATGTATAGAGTGCCTACTATGCCATTTGCAGGTGGTTTAAAACTGTAAAATTAGATTTATTCTGTGACAAATTTGCTTTTAATTCAGCATTTAAAAACCCTATATTTAGGTGGGAATAATGTAAGGATTGTGTGTGATAGAATGCGAAGATTTGATCAAGAGTTTGCAACAAGAAGGTGGGAATAATGCAAGTGGCTTTATTCCGTGCCAAATATGCTTGTAATTCAGCATTTAGAAACCCTGTATTCAGGTGGGAATAATGTAAGGGTTGTGTGTGATAGAATGTGAAGATTTGATCAAGAATGTGCAACAAGAAGGTGACTCGCCAAAATGGGGCACACATGTGAAGCATGATAATCTAGTCTATCATAATAGTTATTAGGAAACCATAAATCAATTAATACGTTTTTCATTCCTTGCCAAGAGCAGATGGGATGTTACCTCATCGCTTTCTATCAATTTGAATCTCTTCCCACCATTCCTCTGCATCATCGTCCAATTTATTAGATGCAAGCCATACTTTTTCTTCATCACAAATCTTCCAAAAATTAAAATACTCTTCCAAATTAAGAAGCCAGTCAATAAAATCCAACTTACACATATCTCCATCAAATAATGGAATTTTCTTGTAGTTAGGAGTGCATCTTTGAATATATTGGTCATTGTCGTTGTGAGATGATTTCCTAGCAAGAAGAGTAGCAATCTTTTTCTTGATTTCACCAATAATTTTCTTACTCTTTTCACAAAATTGATGATTCTCATCACGAAAATTAGGGAACTCAACCCTAGTGAGAACAAGGTTGTTAACGCCGTCACCACTGTCATTGTTGTGGTTGTCACCGTCTAGTCGGTTAGCCATCAGATCAGGGTAAGTCAAGGCTCTAATACAAACTGATGTCACAGAAGCCTGAAGAAAGCACACACGATGCTCTCTTTGATCAACGAAAACTAAACTATTAGTTCCTGGGTAGTAAACCTCGAATCCACGAGGGGTTCCTTGAATCCACAATGTGATAAACTGGAATCCACCAGAGAAAGAATTTGACAAAAATTTTGTATTTTTGTTAATCTGAAAACTGAATTTCCTTTGGAGGCTACAATGCGTTTAAATACTAAAAACAAAACCTAGGGCAACTAGATACCCTAAGGCAACTACGAAAGCATATAAAACCCTAATTTGACTAAAAAACATTAAAAAAACCTAAAAAGAAGGAAATAAATAACCTAAATCTAAAATAACAAAAATTACATAAAAATACTAAAATTAAATATTTACAAAAATTAGAGAAGCCGTGTCCTACATCAAAAACTTTAAAAACAAAAGTACAAAAGAAAAAGTACAATGCCAATAGGGGTAATTATCATAATTAGTACCAATATTGTTTTGTGTTTATTTTTAGTACTTTATCCATAAAGGAAACTCTACTCATCTCAGGTACAATCCCGATTTTTATTTTTTAGATAAGTAAATAATAGAGAGTGGAGGTAAAATTAAAAATAAATATATATATATAAGGCACCATAAAAAATGTAATTACCATTAAGTTATCACTTGAACCCCTATATAAGATCTTGATTTAAATAACCTTTATTTAGCTTGGCTCTTCAAGAAAAATTTCTCACTCTTGATTTATGCCAGACATTATTAAAATCAATAAATAATAGATTATTCTATTCTAGGCTTGTGTTTTGCCAAGCTTAGGGAATGAAATTTGAAGTTACAAATACAATTTAGCTCTCTCTCTCTCAATTTCTATAATTAATTAATATATATATATATATATATATATATATATATATATATAAAAGCAGAGATCTCATGTGAGAGTGCATGAGGTCCTGCCACATGGCACGTTAATATTGCATTTAACATTTTTGACCTTTTTTCATTAAGTTTTTTACCCAATAAATCATAGTAAATTATTTTTACTATTATATAAATTTATCATTTTTTATCTCTTTTTATTAAGTTTTTTTTTTACTGTTACTCAATAGGTCATAAAAACTTATTGCATTTAACCTTTTTTTTTTTTTTAATCTTTTTTCATTAAGTTTTTTTTACTATTACCCAATAAATTATAGTAAATTATTTTTACTATTATATAAATTTAGCATTTTTTACCTCTTTTTATTAAGTTTTTTTTACTGTTACCCAATAGATCATAGTAACTTATTTTTACTATTATATTAATATGAGCTATTCTTGACAATTAGACCAATTAGACCAAAAGTTATTCACTATGAAATTGATTACCTTTTAAAAGTAGACCAAACCTTATGAAAAACGTAGGTCCAGTTCTTACCTTACATATTATGACCCAAGTTTAACCATTCCCACATGAAAATCAAAGCAAAAACTCTTACCCTCTTACTAACTCTCTTCTTCCTCCCCCACATATAGATGATACTTCTAGAAAATCTCATTCTCATGAAATATCTCTTCATTTTTCCCCAATTTCAATTCAATATGCTTTTTTCTATTAATAATATTCTATGCAATTTATGCAAACAAATTCTCTATCATCGACCAATGCAACAAAAATATATATAAATCTTGAGATCCCTCATGTTGCTGAAATAATTGACAAGTGCATATTTCTTAAATTTATAATAACAAAAAAGTCTAATAAATAGCATATACTATCTCACAAAATGCCATTAACTTAATATTTTCTTTAAAAAAATTCAATGATAGGAATGGTCAAAAACACGATCCTATACAAGAAATACCAAAAATACATGCAAAACAATTTTCATATGAGGATTTATCTTTAAATAATATGGAGACAGTAAAGATAAAATGCATTGAATGAGATCCTACAAAAAAGGTTTGTTAATACATATTAATTTATGTAAAAAAAAAAATAGATCATATTATTTACATTAAAAACTAATACATATTAATTTCAAAGTTCATTGTAAGATGTGAATTGCTAGGGTAGTGCAATAATAAGTAACATTGATACAACAATGGGTTGGTATTACATTTTGTGCGTACTTTGTGAAAGGAATGTCAAATTACAAACAAGATCATTTTGGTATGCAAAATGTAAAACAAAAATAAATCTTTCTATCCTAAAATTAGAGGCACTCACATTAATTACATACTCTCCAAATATTTATAATATATTTATCTCACTATAACTATTATATATATACAATTGCAAACTACTTTAGATACAGGATTCAAATTGAAGTTTTTAATGCAACTAACAAAACAAAGTTTGTGATATTTGATCGAGATGCTGAGAAAATCCTAAATAAATCTACAAGATCGAGATCTTGCTGAAAAATAAACTAAGGTAGAACTTATTTAAATTATTGTAAAAATATTGATATTGGAGAAGGAATCCCACGTGATTTGAAAAAAAAAATTAGGAAAAAAAAAATTCTCTACTTCATTTGAATGAATTCAATCTAAAAGATGGTTTTGAAAATTACATAGCTAACACTTTTTATGTGCCTTCAAATGATAAAAAGGTATGGAAGAAAAAAAAAAGCACAATTCAACATGCTATGTTAATTCTTTTTGCTACACTATTCCAAAATTAACAAAAATAAAAAATTTACAGAAAACTGTCACATTATTGAAATTTAATATAAATGCAAATACCTATGAAAAATCTTAGTGACAAAGTCCAAACTTTGTTAGATCTAATCAAGAATCTCTTAGTGCCAATTCATTAGTAATTAACACAAATGATGTAATAAAAGGAAAAAATGATGAAAGCTCAAAAGTTGAACAAATATGGACGAACTAAATTTCAAATGTTGAAGATGGAGAAACTGATGATGACAACAAGCGTCACCATACCCCAATAACAAAGCATTGAAGAAAAAAAAAAATCATGATGAAGCTTTTTATTACATCATATAATAAAAATCAATAATATAGAATGGATTAATATTCTTTTATCAACTTTTATTATACAATATTACTCCAAGTTGTTTTCATTATTGCTCATTACTTGAACAAAATAATTATAATAGATATATGCGTGTAATTTATAATTGTTATTTTTTATAATGAACTTATTACTAACAAAGTTTTATAATAAATATGCTATAATATATGTATAATATTTTCCAAAAAAAAATTTACATAAAACATTATAACATAATCCGTGTATCGCACTGAAAACTTACTAGTTTTTAATAAGAGTTGCAAACCTTCATTCATATACAATATCAAACATGTGATATTTCAATACCATCATAATAGGAAAAAAAAGTTCAAAAGAAAAATTAAAGACAGTGCAATGACAAAATATATAAGATCGTAATACATTATAGACATAGTAGATTTTCATAAATATTTGCTGAAATGAAAAACTTCATGGACGGAAATCTCTGAAGAAAATCTTTGTTAATCAAATCCAGCTGCTGCATTGCTTCACTTTCCCCTTTTCTTCTTTCACCTTTACTGCTTTCTTCCAAAATTCTTGAGAAACCTCCCCAACTTTCTTTTGGTTAGGCTATTCCCAATAACAAACCCAATTATTAACCCACTCCCATATCCCATCATTATAACTACCCAATCAGATTTACTTGGGAAATTTGAACCTTCACCTTGTTTGGAATTTAGTGGTGGCTGTGCCATTGTCTCAGAAATTTTGCATTTCATGGTCAAAGGGGTACCACACAAACCCATGTTTCCCAAATATGAATCATTTTCAAAGGTAGAGAATTGTTTACCTTGTGGAATAGGTCCCGTGAAATGGTTATTTGAGGCATTGAAGAACGCAAGGAATGTGAGTTGCAATAATTGTTGAGGAATCTCTCCTGAGAGCTCATTTTGAGAAAGGTCCAAAGATTCAAGCTCTGTTAAGTTTCCTAAAGTAGATAGGATAGGACCAGTGAGAATATTGTTGGATATGTTGAGTAAATGAAGCCCCTTTAGATTTCCAATGACTTCTGGAATTTCTCCTTCTAATTTATTGCTTGAGAGATCAACCGCTATAAGATGATCTTGGATCTTTTCATATAGTGTCTTGATGCCTTTGTTTGTCATTTCCAAGGAGTAACTAACTCTATTTACAAAAGAATTGAAATAAGGTGACGGGTTGCTTGTGACTGCAACCATATAAGCATTATTCTTGTCAAATGTCAAGTTGGCAACTTTCATAGAGGTCCAACTTTGGAAGTGCTCATATGGTAACCTACCTATAAAGTTATTGAAAGAGACATCAATGATTTGCAACTTGGGGAAATTAAGACTGCTTTCAGGTTTCCCAATTGCACCATGGAACCCATTAGATTGCAAACTTAAAACCCTCAACCTTGGAAGTTTCCCCAACCAAGAGGGGAAAATGTCATAAAACCGATTGTTACCAAGAAGAAGAATCTCTAGCATTGTGCAGTTGGACAATGATCTTGGTACTTGCCCTTCCAATTGATTAAAACTTACATCAATCGCTCTCAGACTATTTTGTTCCATGTTAGGAAGTATCCCATGGAAATTGCTGTTTTGTAAATTCAATACTTCTAAGTCGTTCAATTTGCTCAGGCATTGCGGAAGCACGCCCCCCAAGTTGTTGTGTGAGAGATCCAGTCTTATAATTGAGCTAAGATTGCAAAACAATGGTGAGATTTCTCCAGTCAATTTATTGTTTCCGACTTTGTATTGGGCAATGGAAGGTGGAGGAATTGGAAGTGATCCTTGTAGCTTGTTGGAAGCAAGGTTTAAACTAAGTAAACTACCCCATGGAAGAACAAGCGGAGTGTGGTTGAAAGACCCAAAAGTTGTAAGGAAGTTGAAGGATAGATCCAATAATAAGAGAGTTTGTTTCCCCATGTCAATTATCCATTTTGGTATTTGACCGTGAATTTTATTGTTGGTGAGAGACACAATCTTCAACTCATGTTGGGAATGCAAGAAAATTGGAAATTCAGTCAAGTTACATGCATTCAATACTAAAAGTTTAAGCTTTGGAGTACTGGTGTTGAAAGTTGAATTAATGGGGAATGATAAATGGAACCCTGAAAGTTGGAGTTCAGTTAGATTTTTGAGCTTCTGAAATAAGTCCAATTCTACTTTTCCACCAAGGTTTTTGCCTCTTAGACTCACAGACTCAAGATTCGGAAGCCTACAAATTGACTGTGGAATTGAACCATGGAATTTACTATCACTAAGGTTTATCTCAGTTAGTTGGGTAAGGTTTCCCAGCCAAGGTGGAATTTGACCAGTTAGTTGATTGTTTTGTACCAAAAAATGGGAAAGCTGGGTCAGGTTCTTAAGAGACATGGAAGGTCACCATATAAATTCGCTTCCTTTGAGTACAAAACAATGAGCTTTGTTTGTTTATCAAGCCAAGATAATTTACGAGGACCGAAAGTATTCTCTGAAAGTCCTAGATAAGTGAGTTGAGTGAGGTTGGCCAATGAGAAAGGGATTTGCCCCGAAAATATATTATTTGAGAGAGACAAAAAGATGAGACTGGTAAGGTTACCAAGTGAAGTCGGTACCAAACCAGAGAAATAGCAACTTTCGATATCCAATTCAAGCAAGGATTTTAGGTTTCCAATTGAATCTGGTAGCTTACCAGAGAAACCCGTTTGTGCAAATCTCAATATTTGAAATGGACTGCTACTTTGAAATTCTCGTAAATATCCTGCGAGAAATTCATTGTTTTGCAAACTGAGGAACTGAAGATTTCGTAACTTGAAAATCTCTACAGGAAATTCACCATACAATCCGCAGCTGCTCAGGTCAAGAGATTTTAAAGAAGACAAGTTGGCCAAGATGTGAGGTACCGGGGAAGATAAGTTCACCCTACTGAGATAAAGATGTTTGAGGCTGGACAAGTTCTCAACAACACTTTCTAGGCCGGGGTTTTGGAATTTCAATGAATTAAATGAGAGATCAAGGGAAACCAAGTTGGAAAGCTCAAAAATTTCTTGTGGAATTTGACCACTAAAGACAGATATAGAGAGGTTGAGATATGTTAAGTTTGAGAGGTACCTGATACTTCGGGGAATTTGAGAATAATTGAAGTCATTATCAGCGAGATTGAGCTTTTGAAGGTACACCAGGTGGAAGAGGCTGCTGCTAGAGTTGAAGGAGCCATACAGGTGACTGCTACTGAGGTCAAGGCCAATCGCGTAACCTGTAACTCTATCACATAGGACACCATCCCATGAACAACAATCATTCCTTTCTCCAGAGTTCCACGATGAAATCTTTGGATACACAAAAGGATCACCGGAAGCACTCACATTAATTTCAAAGCTTTGCTTGAATTGCAACAAGGCAGAACTCTCAAAATCTTTACACACTGGCTGAGTTGATAAAGAGGAACAACTATTTAGATAATGAAAAATCGACAAGAAGAAGAGCAAGCGCATAGATATCAAGGGACACATGGATGACCCCATATTAGTATCTTCAAAAAACTTCCTTGGCACTCTGATAATTTTGAAACTAGGAACAAGCTGCTTATATAGAAAAAATTCATCGGTGGTTCTATTATGCATGTGTAACCCACACATTGATTAAAAAAAAATCATTGTGTAAATTAAATAAAATATTTTAATATTAATTAAGAATAAGTAATAATAAAATACGTATGTTATGGAATAAAACCACATTTTATGATAAATTAGCCTAAACTATTAACAAATGATGAATTTAACCATTTATGCTATGTTTGTTTTGATAAAAAATCTCTTGTAAAAATAGTTTTTCATTTTTTCTTGTCTTTGATAGCATCAAAAAAGATAAGTTAGAGGAAAATTATCCTTTGTCAATAGAAAACTCTATTAAAATTATGACTAATTTTCAAGATATCGTTTTCCACTATTTTTTTTTTTTTGAGAAATCAGACCATTATTTTTATTATGTGACTGTTTGGATCCGCGTTTTGTGTTTGCGTTTCTCCTTCCTCTTTTTTTTTCTTTGTTTCTGCTGCGGGGGACAGTGCGTGCATAGTGCGCGCAGTGCGTGTACTGTGTTTAAATGTGTGAATAGTACTGCAGAACCCATTTTTAATAAAAAATTATTAAAAAAGTGAGTGAACAATGCGTGTACAGTGCGCGCACTGTGCACACACTGTACACGCATTGTTCACTCACTTTTTTAATAATTTTTTATTAAAAATGGGTTCTGCAGTACTATTCACACATTTAAAAGTTATTTTGCTACAGTGTTTTTAGTTTTCAGCAATAAGTTATATCCAAACGGACTCTAAATCAACGGAAACTTCTGTCACTGAGCACAAGTTGGGTTACATCACTGGGGATGTCATGAAACCAACAATGTGGGGCATGGGAAAATTTTTGCTAGCTTAGCAAGCTTGTCAGCTACACCATTTCCTTTACGTCTAACGTGAGAAAAGGAGATAGACTCAAAATACAACGCCATGCTTTGTGATTCTTCGATGATATGACCAAAGGGTGCCAGACACGGTGGGTCCATATTCATGGCCTTTATGACCTTTTCAGAGTCCCCTTCCACTATCACAAACTTGATTTCGAGTTCCTTGGCAAAAGACACCGCTCTTCGACACGCCAGTGCTTTAGCAACGTCTACAATGTGTGGCAGAGGTATTGTTTCCGATAACGCGCCAACTATCAAACCTGATTCGTCTCTTATCGCCACTCCGATACCTGCCGTTTGAGAGTTGATTTTCTGCTAAAATTTAAGTGAGAACAACTTTATCTCATGTCATGCTAAATAAAGAAAGTTAAAAGGCAATATGAAAACTATTGAATATAACTCTATCTCATGTATGATTACTACTAAATATAAGAAAAGGAGACCGTTTTCCAAAAATACTTTTTGGAAAAAATGACTTATTGGAAAAAATGACTTATTTTTTTTAGAAAATATTAAAATCAAAACAAGCATAGTAGTATAATTCTAACATTCTCCCCACATGTGGATCCAAACAAGTGGAACTTAACATGTAGGATTTTTAACTTTTTTAAATTGGAGGTGAATTAGACAGTGTTTAAACTTAAGACAACCTGCTTTGATACGTTGATCGATTACTAATTGTAATAGAAACTTAAATTATTAAAAGATAATAAATTTAATCATTTAAATATAATTCTAACATTTTTTTTTTGTAGAACCAAGTTTTTATATAAAAAAAATTATATTAGATTTTTAAAATAATATAAAACATAATAAAACTACAAAATTTCTTAGTGCTTTGGATAACATAATTAATAAAAATAATGTTTGTCAAATTAGGATAAACTACATATTTGGTCCTATTCTTTATACTATATTTCAATTTGGTCAATAACCTTTCAATTGTGTTAATTTGGTCAAATAACGTTTCAATTGTCTTATATCCTCCATGCTTGCAAAACTTCAAGAAGATCAAAAATCAATAACTTATGCCCTCAATCAAATGTTTAAATTTTTAGTTTTTGTAGTCTAATGTTATACACAAGAAATAAGTTTATGAATCAAATAGTAAATAACATCCGATTGACATGAAATTTGACATGCGTTTTAAGAACATAAAGAACATACAATTTAATGGTTAGGTTTTCAAAATTGCTCTTAACAAGTAGTGTTTTAAGTATACATAAAACTCCACTAGATCAGTAAATCATCATGAAATAGATCAACATTCAACTAAGAAAGCTGAATTTCAAAGCAACTATTTAAACGACAAAATTGTCCTCCAAACATGGTGGTTTAGAAGACCATCCAATTATTTTAAATCACATGATTCATTGAATTATTTAAATAAATTACATTTTTTTTTAGGGGGATTTAAATAAATTACATGACTATTAAGTGGGTCATACAACTAAAAGTACATGTGAATACTTTTGAGTTGTCATATAGAAAGTTGGAGGCTCTTTTCTTTAAATTGGTTGTGGGAAAACTTTGCCCTTCAATGAAATATTAAATTTTCTGCCACTACAGTTTGGATGACGTCCATCAAGTCCTTTCATCTACATTTAGAATTGCCATTATTAACATATAAGCTAATTGAGAAAACTGGCATAACAAAGCAGTAAAGTGAGATTTTGCCTACTGCCACGAGGGTGATATTGCTCTCTAGAGACACTCTAATCCTAACATAATATTTTTTTCCTTTGATGGCTATTTTAGAGGGATTGGTTAGGTTTCCCATAGACCATCTCATACTCAGCACCCTTATGTTTTATGGTTTATGCCTCGACCAACTTCCCCCCAATTTTTACCGAGTCGAAAGTTGTGTCTGTAGATTAAACCGAATGTACAGGTTACAACAAAACCACCATGACTTAAACTTTATGTATAGCTTATGTGGTAACATTAGGCCCGACTATTACTTAAAGGTTAGGGATGTACGGTTACGACTCATATCATGCCTTCCTGATTCTAACAGAAATTTGGCAAAAGAATTCGTTTGGGTGAGCAACAATTGGCTTACCGAGGAGCTCCCCTACCCAACTTTTCCATGTGATGTTGGTCGGTACCGAGTACTTTTAATTGTTTTAAATTTGATGTTTTTCCTGTACTTGTTTGACTCACACATATACTAACCAGTTTTCATGTTGTTTTGGTGTAGAAAGTAAAAGATTTAAACCAGACCTTAGAGTCATGCACATGAGGGATATCAATTTTGTGCTTAGGTCAGAGATATTTGTGCATTCTGGAAAACAGCTCCGAGCATTTCATCTCCTACTCAGTTGCACTCCCGTATACTCTACATGGCAGCCCTTCAACCAGGCGTTATTGGTGGACAGCCCCTTACTATCGTACATTGACGTACGACATCCCAATTTCTTCCCCCCCCTGCACTAATAGTTGGTGAAGCTCGGGACTTTGGCCCTCGTATAGTTAGAGCGGAGTCATTACTACCTCTCAGAGACACTTCAGCAGAGACAATCTCCCGAAACCGCGCCGTCCATAGATCATTGACAGAATGTAGGAACCTTGCCCCTGTAATTCCTTAAAAAAATAATATGACGTGTAATCGATCTTCTTGTGTTTTTTATGATTCTTATTTTAACTCCTAGATTTGTTTATATTTTAGAAGAATATATTTTGTGCTAGAGAAATGATGGTCGTAAAAAATTAAAGTTAAATTTTTTATGAACTTAAAATGTCATTTTATCTATTTTAACACCATATTTTAGGATACATCTAATATTAATGGTTATATTTTTTTTTACTACTTCATTTAAAATAATATAAATAATTCATTAAAATAATAAAAAAAACAACTACAAAACCCACCACACAAAAAAAAAAAAAAAAAAAAAAAAAAACTGTCAACACTAGCCACTACTAGTTAGACAATCTACCATCAAAACTACAACTCACTGTCATATCCAAACCCATAGCCAAAATTAACGAAATCCATAGCAACAATCAGAATCCACTATCACCACCGCCAACCATACCACAGCCATACCATCGGCCCACCACTAATCACCACCAAACCCACCAAACTCGAAAGTACAAAAACCAAACTTAGCCAAACCCACTATCCACAGTGACCCATGGCAAACGCCGCTAGCAAAACCCACAGCGAATGACACAAGAGAGAGAGAGAGAGAGAGAGAGAGAGAGAGAGAGAGAGAGAGAGAGATGTTGAGCTTGGGTATTAAAAAAATCTTTTTTTTTTTTTGGTTTAGTTGTTTATAGTAGCTACTACATGTTACAGTTTACTGTAGCACTGAGCAAAAAAAATTTAGCTATAGCACCATTGATGTAGGGTTTTTTTTTTTAATATATATATATATATATATAAATATTTGAGTGCTAAAATAGCTTTTTAGTAAATTTATCACTATCAATGTGAATTCTCTTAGATTTTAAATAGTTTTATATTCCCATTTATCACTATATATATATATATATGATAGGCCACAAACACGTTGACCCCTTGTGATGAATTAAGTTGATTAATTAGCCAAGTTATTAATTAATCAAACGATTATGCAAATTGCGTGGCAGCACAAACAAATGATCAATAATCTAAAGTATGCAGCGGAAAAAAAATTGACATGGTGATTTGTTTATGAATGGGGAAAACCTACATGGCAAAAACCCCACCAGGTGATTTAAGGTCACCACTCTCGAAACTCCACTATTATCACAACAAGCGATTACAAGTAAAGAAATCCCAGTACCTTACCAACCTACAGTTGAACCCTTACCCCAATACCCAATTGGACTTGTTCTGTAGTGACAGTTTCTCCTTTTGATGCACGGCTCCCAATACGTGACTAACCAATTGTGCAGATCCCAGTACGCGACTTCAATTCACCAACTAGAGAGAGAGTTGTTGGCTGCAAAGTTCTTCAATTCATCCACACGATGAAGATCCAGAAGATGCTTGGTTACAAAACCTTACGGTGCACATACACAGCAACTTCTTCACAAGAAAGATGAACTAGGGCATGAACTTTGTCTCGGATCACAAATTGCTTGAACAAGAATTTCTCAATGCTCGTGCAACTTGTGTACTTCTTGACGGCCCTTCAAATAATCATTTTATATGTCTAGGGTTAGAAGAAAAGAAGTCCCAAATACACATGTACAGATTGGAATCAAAACAGAACTTAGAATCTATTTTCCTTAAATCTCGACAGCTAGAGGTGTCGAGGTGCTGTCAAGCCTCAGGGCTGAAACAGCTTCTTAAAGCTCGATAGATACATGTGTCAAGCCAGGTGTCGAGCTTTAATGAACTTGCACTTTCTAGCTTGTTTCTTGGATAGACTTGATGACTTCAACACTTAATCTTGAAACACAGTTTCTTGAAGCGTTAAACACATCCTAAATCTACCCAATTACAAGTAAAGTGTGTTTTGTCAAAGGATAAACCAATTACATAAAATAATGATATATGTTCAAAACAACTTGAACCACATATGTCCTAACAATCTCCCCCTTTGGCAATCCGTGACAAAACCACAACAAACAAATGAACATATGAGAGAAGTCATAAATCGCTTAACTCATATTCACTTGTGAATACAATAAAATCTATCCTAACACAAACTCTTGAAAAACTTTGCAAGAAGAAAGTTTATGGCATGGAAGACTTTGACAACTTGTATTTCTGAAACACTTTTAAACAAAACACATCAAGGCATGTTTGTGTGAATCAGAAATAACAGATTGCATAGAAATAAAGAAACATGTGTATAAAGATAGAGAAGAAACAACACATGTAGAGGTAGGTGAAAGAAACATACATCAACATATATATATATATATATATAAAACATAATGTATGTAAAAGAAAAAAAAAAACACAAACCGATTACTGGGAAAAAAAAACTTTAGGCACTATAGAAATTAATGTCAAAATATTGTGGATACATGAGGATTTACGTTGTTTCGTAGCTTTGCAAGGTTGGATTCACGTATTTCAAGTGTAGGACAGACTGCTACCAAGATAGGAGATCATTTGCAGGTAAAGCTTTCCTATGCTTTACTGCATTATGCCCTAGATCCCTAAACTTGATAAAATCTTGGTACCATCTCCATTGAAACTTAGTTATTTTATGTTTTTGTTTATACGTTATTTTTCTTGTCAGAGTGCAGATGCTCAGCGAGAAATTGCTAGTCAAACAATAGAGCTGATAAAGGTATTTGGTAATAGATCATTTAGTTTATGCTACCCTTTGTTTAATATTACTAATTCCATGTTATTAATTTAATTCTTGCAGTACTTGATGGAGTTCAATAGCAGCCCGAGAGACCTAATGGAACTTTCACCTCTATTTTCTGATGACAGCCGTGTTGCTGAGGCTGCTTCAATTGCACAAAAATTGCGTAAGATGGCCTCACTTTCCTATATTGTTATATTTTCATGAGCCAACTCCTTATTGGTTTGCAAAGCTTGATGATGTTCTCTCCAAACTTAACTGCTTTTTGTGACCTATTCATGAATCATTCTTTTGTTAGTAGAATTAGTTGTAAGAAGAGCAATGAAGACTTATACTGAAAAAGCATGAGAAAAATAGATTGAGCTTCTTTGCAAATATGAGAAGAGGGTTGAAGACCAAGGAAGGTTTAGTGGAAGATTGTATGATATAAACAGAATTAAATGATCTAAAGTTCCTCGTTATTGAGAATGATTAGAGATGAATGTGCATAGGTCATCATGAGTTTGGAAGCTATACCCATGATTAGGTTTCTTTTATGTTTACCCCAATAACCAAACCAACAGTTACATGGCAAGAATGTTAGAGAAGTTTACAATATGATTGTGTCATATGTGAATTATCTGTGCTAATATTTTGAGGCTTTCACAAATGAAAGGAAGGTGGGGGTGGGGGGGGTGGGCAAAAGGTTTTTTATCATTAATATTGCTTTTTATATACTTTCTTATGCTTTCTAATGCCTGCCAATCATCTTATTGTTTCTATTGATTTCAGGGTCTTTTGCTGAGGAGGATATTGGAAGACAAGGCATAGGTGCAGCATCAGTTATGGGAAATGCAACTGCTAGCAGAGGATTGGAAGTTGCGGTTGCTAATCTGCAGGATTATTGTAATGGTAAATTTTACACAATAGAGGGCATATTTGTTTATTATTAATATCAAAATTATTTATTGTGTTTTACATAATTTAAGAAGTTCACTTTGCTTGAAAGAATTTGAAAAGTGTGTGTGTATATATATATATATATATTTATAAAATGCTTCGATATAATTTCTTTTTGCCTGGATGACCCAATTTGAAATTTATGTTGGAAGTTGATATTGTTTTTCAATCTTAGTTCATCTGGGAAAAAAATTGAAAAAAAAAAATTGTTTGATATAAACAGAATTTGTAATCTCTGTGTCTATTGAGTTCTTGTATGATTGGATGACTACATTGGGTAGCATCCCTTTGATGTCCTCTTTTGATTTTATAGACTTGTATGTGTGATTGTATTTTTAATATAGGGATAGATTCACATATCTTATATGTTATCTTCCCTCCTTTTTTGAATTAATTTGTTTACTTTTTAAAAGAAAACATAGATGGTACAAATAATAATCATATACAAAGTTTCAACATTGTTGCATAGTACTTTATAATTCTGCATTTTTGACAATGTATCTCTAAAAGGAAAGAAAAGAAACGAAATACTTGTAAATCCTCACTACATCCCTCATAGTAACACTCCCCCTATCAAAAAATGTCCTATACAAGCTCTCCCCCTAAGTATGACTACTCTCATAATCCAAAACTGCTTCCCCTTTTTGTCATAAGTGACAAATGGTAGAGTGTCAAGTAGACATCTCATCGGTAGAGCTAGCATCTCCATCATCATCATCTGAAGCATCATCGTCATTACCATCATCATCCTCAGTCTTAAAAGCCACATGAGGAGGTGGAAGAAAAGCCTCAGTAGCAAAACCGCCCATGGTCGCCTGTCGCCTGACAATGCGACCTACACAAACGTTCACCTGATACAACTCCGTAGAGAGCGTATCGAGGCGATCATCCAGG
This sequence comes from Castanopsis chinensis, assembly GCA_032878915.1. Taxonomy (NCBI): domain Eukaryota; kingdom Viridiplantae; phylum Streptophyta; class Magnoliopsida; order Fagales; family Fagaceae; genus Castanopsis; species Castanopsis chinensis. The sequence goes on along the minus strand of JAVQMG010000074.1, from coordinate 2,277,387 downwards.
CGCTGAAGCTACGCCATGATATCTCCTAGTGACACATCGCTTGTGGAAGAAGAGGGAGCAGATGTGGCTCGAGCAGATCTAGATGGAGCTAGACGGGAGGAAAGAGTTGCTGAATCCATCTGTCTCGACCTAAACTGCGCCTCACTACGTTTTACGGTAGCGGCATCTATGGCAGCCATGACATGGAAGGGGTCGGACGAAAGAAAAGGGATGGAGAAATGGCGTAAAATCCTCGTGATAGCAGAAGGAAAGATGAGCTTATCACGGGTAGCCGTACCCCTATAGACATCTATGATAGAGAAGATGTAGTGTGAAGGAAAGTCTATAGTGAGGTGCTCTAAAAGAGACAACAAAAACCGAGCACGAGGCTCTATGATGGAGTTGTAGTGAGAGAGTGGGTGCAAAACAAATGTCATCACCATGTTCAGGAAACGAGAACCTTTAGCAAAAGGCCTACATGGTGTGAACTGACGCTCACCCCAATCAGAGGGGCACTCACAAAAAGCTGACATCATCTCGTCTTTGGACACAATCCATAGATGCTCACAATCGGGGTAGTTAGGATGAGCAGCCCTCGAAACATGAAGCACTTCAGAAACCAACTTCGGAGTGACTACAATGCGCGTACCTCAAACGCGAGTGTGAAAGCGAGGTACTGAAGAATCAATTCCATGCATGTTGGAGTAAAACCCCTGTATCAGCATAGAAGGACAAGTGACCGAGACGTCACACAGTGACTCCCAACCCCGACTGTGAATGACATCGGGTAGGTCGGTGTCAGCAAAATCTCCCACAATAACTTGGCGTTCCGAATGAACACCTCGTTTAGAAAAGTTCTCCGAGAAGTCCTGTTGGGCTTTCTCAACACGAAACTGAACAGAAGAAAGAGTAGGATCAGAAGACGAAGAGCCCCTAGAATGAAGAGGGTTCTGGGACGGAATGGACTTACGTTTTGGTGCCATAGACACTACTAACACAAACAAAATGAGAGGGAGAAAGGGAGAAACACTCAGAAAAGTCCCAAAGCAATTCAATATATAACAAGAATATTGAAAAGAAAGGACGTATGCATGGGAAATGCATGAATATGTGACATGCAACATGAAAAACATCATGGGCTCAGCTCAATCCAATCCTATCAACACACAATCAGTTAACACGCATCTAAATGCATGAGAATACTGTTAAAATGCTAATGTGATGCAATGCATGGAGTTTTTAAAATTAAATCTACAAAACTCATCCCAAGAATTGCAACAAACACTCATCAATTTCGAAAAACCCAAAATTTTCAAAAAAACCCAAAACCTAGGTTTCAAAACATGAAATGCATGTAAATGAATGAGAGATTAGAAGCTTACCAAGAGAGGAAAACTTGAAGGAAGCTTGAAGAAACCTTTGGGAAGAGGTTTGGAGTGAGTGAGAGAGGTTTTAGGAGAGAAAACACAGAGGTATCGAGAGAGAGATCGAGGGAAATGAGAACAGAATTGCGCTGAACATATATATAGGAGTTCAGTAATTCTCGACAGATGCAGGTATCGAGAGGTGTCAAGACATCTGTCGAGGTAGGTGTCGAGAAAAGCAACTTCGACAGATACAAGTGTCGAGAAGGTGTCAAGGAATCAACACAAAGACACAAAGAGAATCTTGATCGATCCACCAGGTGTAGAGAAGCTATTGAGATTGCGATAAGAAAAAGCTGGGAAGCTCGACAGACAGCCATGTATCAAGGAGGTGTCGAGCCAGCTTTAAAGAACAATTTTTCAAGAAGAGAAAAACATAGATATGAATGCAATCACGCATGCAATTCAACCAATGATCCAATCAACATATTAAGCTCTCAAAATCATCTCTCAACAACAATTTTAAGCACATGGATCCCAAAACGCGCGCGCGCGCACACACACACACACACACACACACACACTAAACAAGTCTAACCAATTTTATGTATCATAAATAAGTTAAGACAATTTAGTGAGCGTACACTAACGCATGTAAATTGTGATGACCAAATCACATTGTACCTGCACATGTATCAAGAATAGCAAAGAATATTGCATGTTGTGTGTGAAAAACATCGCAAGATTGCATAAGTGTCTCAACGTTATGACGATTTGAGATATGAGAAAATCACTTTAACTCACACACAATCATAACTATTTGATGGGGACTATCACCTTCGAGGTACATCCTATAACTCCCATATCTCCTAGAATATACGCTTGCAATCATATTTTAAAGCATTTTGTTCTTTTTACTTTTATGTCTTTGCATATTTTCTTTTATTAAGCATATCATGCATAGGCATATAAGAGAGAAAAGAAATACCCAATTATGTTAAGCTTTTGACATTGCACTTTTGCTATACCGAAGCATACAGATGTCATTTCATGATTGGTAGGTAACAGTGGTGAGATGGTTATTTATGCCTTTCTCTTAGGATTTTCTAGTCCTACCCGTCAAAAAGAGTGATACGAGTGTTGAGTATAAGAAATCACTTAACCTTACTCATCACAAACAAAGAGCCACAAAGCTCACTTGCTTAATTGTGCATAAGGATGTTCATCTAAGCTACAAGAGATACAAAGTTTAGAAAACTCTGTTTCAATGGCCATTTTAAGATTCACAAGAACCAATGTACACAAACACATACATAAAAACATATTAAAGAAAGCAAAACAATGCAAAAAAAACTAGACTGACTCAAAACAGTAACACACACAAGTAATGCAAAAATAACAAAAATAAGACGGGGAGAGAGAGAAAAAGTGAACAAAATCACTTAGAACCCTTTTCCTTCCACACCTTGGAAGAACCTTTCCTTTTTGCCAAACCTTGAACCTGTGATGAAAGGGAAGGATTGAAACCATTCAAGTTCGAAAGGAAGATGAGGGCTTTGAGAAGATCTCCAAGAGGAGCAAGAGAGGTTTGAAGCTGATTCTAGTTCCCAGATGCTATCATGCCATTGCTCTGTTGAGTGGCTAACCACTTATTACAATTTGGTCGAGTATGACTGGTAATACCACAATGATATCAGAGATGTTGCTTCTTCTGTTTAGGCTTTTGAGGATAGCCTTCTTAGTCCTAGGGATTTTAGTTTCCTTATTATCAAGCTTAGGGGGCGCTCCTAAGATGGACTTACCCTTGTCTAAGTTCTCACTAGCTAATAGAGGTTTAACATCATTGTTCTCAATTTTAATGTTATTAGCAAGAGGAACAAAAATAGTAGTACTAGCAGAAGGAGTATTAGAGGAAGAGAATTCATATTCTAGTCCTGTTCGATCCGAAGCAGATTTTTGAATGCTGAGCATCTCATCTAGCTTTGCACTTGATGTCCTCTCCAATTGTGTTCTAACTTGAAACAGCTCCACTTCAAGCTTTTTGGTTTTCTCAGCCAAGAAATTGTTCTCAAATCTCAGTGCCCCAATGGCCTGATTTGCTTCATTAAACTTAGTGGAAAGCTCCTCACGGTCAAGTTCCACATCACTGAGCTTCTTGGTGGCCAGCCTATAGAGTTTCTCATGCTTCTCAGAGAGCTTGTATAATTTCTCATAGGCAGTATGGATATCATCTTAGTCATCCATAGTTTCAAACTTAGCATCCACCAACTTTTTTTCTTCATCTACTTCTTCAGTAATCCCTTCAGTAGGATCAACAGTGGTAGTGAAGGCATTCAAAATTCTGTCATCTTCATTGTCGGAATCATCCTCGGGCTCAGTGTCGCTCAAGATAGCAGCAAGTGCCTTGCTCTTCCCAATGCTCTTGAGATATGTAGGACACTCTTGTTTCATGTGACCGAAACCTTGACACTCGAAGCACTTCGGTTCAGTGGGAATAGTGTATTGACCGCCATCTCTGGTATCCTTCTTCCCTTTATTTGGGCTCTTGAATTGAGAAGAATTGGATTGCCTGCAGTACTTGTTGAAGCCTTTTCTATTGGCATTTTTCATGAATTTCTTGAATTGCCTAGTAATGTAGGACTTGATCTTTGAATCTTCATCGTCTAAAGACTCATCTGTGTCACTGCTCTTAGCCTTTAGTGTCATGCTCTTACTTTTACCCGACTTGCCCATTCTTGTCAACCCTAGCTCGTAGGTTTGCAGATTACCAACCAGCTCAGTCAGAGAAATTTTGTCAATATCCTTTGATTCTTCTATCGCTGTGATCTTGTCATGGAATCTCTCGGGCAAAGATCTAAGCACTTTTCTTACTATCTTGGGTTCAAGAATGGTTTCCCTAAGATTAAAAGCTGAGTTCACTATGTTTTTAAGCTTGGCATAGAACTCATCGAATGACTCATCAAATGACTCATCCTCTTCCATCTTAATTTCTTCGAAGCTTGTAGTGAGCCTCTGTAGTTTCGAATCCTTGACAGCCTTTGTTCCCTCATAGATTGTCTGGAGGATGGTCCATGCTTCCTTAGCAGTTTCAGTGGAGGAAATCTTTTTGAACTCCTCATTAGTGACTGCACTGAATAAGGCATTCAATGCTCTGCTGTTGAAATTAGCTGCCTTGATCTTGACATCATCCCAATCAGCTGGTGCTTCTATAGGCTTGGTCCAGCCTATCTCCACAGCTTGCCACACCTTCTCATCTAGTGACTGCAAGAAAGCTCTCATGCATACTTTCTAGTATGCATAGTTAGTACCATCAAACAATGGAGGTGTAATAAGAGACTGACCTCTATCCATGATAAATAAGGGTCAATGGATCACACACAAGGATTAAACCCTAATCAGAGTGTGCTCGCTTTGATACCACTTGATAGGCCACAAATGCGTTGACCCCTTATGATGAATTAAGTTAATTAATTAGCCAAGTTATCAATTAATCAAATTATCATGCAAATTGCATGGTAACACAAACAAATCACCAATAATCTAAAGTATGCAACCAAAAAAAAATTGACACGGTGATTTGTTTACGAATAGGGAAAACCTACATGGTAAAAACCTCACCGGGTGATTTAAGGTCACCACTCCCAAAACTCCACTATTATCACAACAAGCAGTTACAAGTAAAGGAATCCCAGTACCTTACCAACCTACAGTTGAACCCTTACCCCAATACCCAATTGGACTTGTTCTGTAGTGACAATTTCTCCTTTTGATGCACTACTCCTAGTACGTGACTAACCAATTGCGCGGATCCCAGTACGCGACTTCAATTCACCAACTAGAGAGAGAGTTGTTGGCTACAAATTTCTTCAATTCATCCACACGATGAAGATCCAGAAGATGCTTGGTTACAAAACCCTACGGTGCATATACACAGCAACTTCTTCACAAGAAAGATGAACTAGGGCATGAACTTTGTCTCGGATCACAAATTGCTTGAACAAGGATTTCTCAATGCTTATGCAACTTTTGTACTTCTTGACGGCCCTTAAAATAATCATTTTATATGACTAGGGTTAGAAGAAAAGAAGTCCCAAAGACACATGTGCGGATTGGAATCAAAACAGAACTTAGAATCTGTTTTCCTTAAATCTCGATAGCTAGAGGTGTCAAGGTGCTGTTGAGCAACTGCTAAGCCTTGGGGCTGAAATAGCTTCTTAAAGCTTGATAGATGCATGTGTCGAGCCAGGTGTCAAGCTTTAATGAACTTGCACTTTTCAGCTTGTTTCTTGGACAAACTTGATGACTTCAACACTTGATCCTGAAATAAAGTTTCTTTAAGCGTTAAAAACATCCTAAATCTACCCAATTACAAGTAAAGTGCGTTTTTTTAAAGGATAAACCAATTATATAAAATAATGACATATGTTCAAAACAACTTGAACCACATATGTCCTAACAATATATATATGTTCTCATCTAAAATGTCATTTGGTCCCTTATCTTCGCAACATATGCTATCCATTTACACCCATCTTAACAAAATGCCCTCACTCGAACTTTGTCATTTTTTTTTTAACCGAATACCTCAGCCCCCATGAACTACATAATTAGTTACAACATTCTTAAATTGTTCAAGTGAAATAAACAACATTCCCTTTACAAAATACATATGTTTTGGGTTGGTAGGAGGTTTGAACATAGGATAAGGAGGTATAACATTGTTGTCATCATCATCATCCATACTTAGAAGCACCCCTGATTCATAAGGCTAGTCATTGTCACTAAGACCAGTTACAATCTTGGCATTTGACCCCATCGCAATGTTACTATCTTATTCTTTGCTTGCCTGGCCTAAATCAATTGGCCCCCATCACGAACATATCAAAAGCATCATTATCACTGCCACTTGAGTCTTCAGAATTGTCTGAAATATTTATATCATCACCCTTATCCATATCACAATCAAATCCCTTAAACACATCATCAAAAGATGCATCACAACCAACCCCAACAACAGCTGCAACGGATTGAGTGGAATCTCTTACATCATCAATTATGTTAGGCACATCCACACAATGCTCTACATACAACTCTATCACCTTATGGCCCTGAACAGCATATGCATTATCCATATCCAAATCATCATTGTTAGTAGTTACAAGCCTAAGCCCACCATCCTTCAAGCTCACCATAGGCATCCTATACCACAATGTACCATAACTCATATACCCCAACTTCCTAATCATATTTCCCAATTCTTGGATAGACCAACAATCACAATCATTGCCATCAAAATAATTTATAGCAACCCCCTCATACCAAATTGGATTGTTCAGAAGTTTCCCACCATGATGAACTTCCATAGAAAATTTATCTATTCTTGCCAAAAAAAAAAAAAGATACATCCACATTAATTATATTTCTTAATTTTATTAATGTGTGCTATTTTGAAACATACCAAAATAAACTAAGAAGTACACATGATATTGTGTGTCTAGAGTGTAAACATTGAAAATATGATACCGTGAAAGACAATGGAAACAACTCAATGCAAAACTACCATTTTTAATGAACAAAATCAAAATCTTTTGTTTTTTTCTCAATACCTAACAAATTGAATAGAAATTTTATACCATGGAAGACAATTTTGTGATGAAACTATAGAGCAGAGTGATGTCGTGGAAGCCTAAAGAAAGCACACTCGATGTTCTTTTGATGGAATAGAAACTAAATTGTCAATTCCTAGTAGTAAACCTCGAATCCACAAGGGGTTTCCTTGAATCCACAAGGAGAAGAAAACTGGAATCCACCAGAGAAGTAATTTGACCAAAGTCTGTGTTTATTGATAACAGTCTAATTTGCCTCTGACGGCTACCAAAAATATAAATACTAAGAAAAAATGTCTAAAACCCTAATTCGCACTAATTACGCGATTAGGTGACAAAAATATCGAAATTTACCAAATATTGCAAAATTGAGTTAAATGCAGAATGATAAACTACTGACCTTAAGGGTTGTCCCAAAACAAACGAGACCTTATTCAGACTTTTAAACTAAAAGCTATTAAGGGAAAACAAATATAACTTTAAATAACAAAAACACTATTTTTGAGGCCTTAATGAAGGAATTTGCCTAAATTTTGGCAACGTTCATGGCTATGATTCTAGATCAAAATGTTGTTTCCCTTCAACCTGCCGAATTTCATGCAATTCCAACACTGTCACCCCAATGGCCTCTACTAGCACCCCCTTTTGATCTTGCGTTGTGACTTCCTGAGCCCTTACTGTTCTTAGAAGGCTTGTGCTATCTGTTCTACATCATAAAGAAATGGGTATATGGAATTGTGGAGGAAGAGTCAGAGGTTTGGGAATGTTTCTATTGTAATTTGGTTTACTCAGAGAGAGAGAGAGAGAGAGAGAGAGAGGATGAACTTAATGCCGCAGGAAGAGAGACACTACAACAAAATGTATTTTTAGTGATGGAAATTAGTGAGGAAATATTTTTCGTCGTTAAAAGTACAACTTTTGAGATGAAATATGAATTTTGTTGCTAATAATGAAAAAAAAATTATAACATTTAGCGACAAAAAATATTTTTCATCGCTATTGTGAGCTGAAAAATGGGTGGCAGTAGGGGACGCGTTGCCGCGAACTTAATTTATCTATAGCGACGAAATATTTCGTCGCTAAAAGTTGAAATTTTTAGGGTCAAAATATCTCGTCACTGTAGGTATTGTTGTGAATAGTATTAGTGAGGAAAATCATTTTGTCTCTGTAAGGAAGAATTAGCAATGAAAAATATTTGTCGCTAAAAATATTCATAATTTTTCATTCCATTGTTTTAGCAACGAAATCACAATTCGTCACTAAAAGTATGCTATAGCGACAAAATATTAATTTCGTATCTAAAAATCTTTAAAAAATCTGGGTATTTAGTGACGAAATTTACCATTGTTGCTAAAAACATAAAAATGTAATACCAGTTGCAATGAAAGAAGGCATTAGCGACGGAAATATCGCGTCACTAAAGACCCCTATCTAAATCCTTTTAGTTCACATACCCTCATTTCATTTCACTCCCAAACTCTGAACACCAAACACAAAGCCAACCGACGCTGTCTCTTTATCGTCACTTGAAAAAGCTAACCGACGCCGAAGCAAGTGCCGTCGAAACCAATCGACGTCGAAGCCTTCCGATGCTGAAGCCAACCGTCGCCATTAAGTGAATTGTCGCTGATAACCCAAAAAAAAAAACCCAACCATCGCCAATTTCAGATCATTCCATCGCCGATTAAGCCTTCCGTCACCGATTTGAGAGCATTCCATCACCGATGAGCATTCTGTTGCCGATTTAAGCCATCACAAACCCATCCCGACCCTTCACCTTTCACACTCTATAAACCAAGTAAGTCAATCACCCTTTTTCTACTTATTTCTCCATCTCCATCTACTTTTCCCATTTCTCTGCTCCATTTGCTCCTTTGTCTCTCTCTGCTTCATTGGTAAATACTGTGAATTTGTAATGTGAAAGGCTTTAATTTTAATGGGTTTTGCTTATTTGGGCTGTTGGGATTTTTTGTGGGAGTAATTATTCACATGCTTCATGCCCATTTTCTATATTGCTATTGAAGAAATGTTAGCTTGCTACTGCTTACAGTGTTAAAGATGCTATTTTTTTAGTAGTTTGTTTGTTGCTTTTACTGCTACTTTTATGTGATTTTTGATGTGTTGGTTACCACAACTGAGCAATCTGCTGGGATACATATTTGCCTTGATATTTGAAATTTATGAGTCTGCAATGTTTTTTTATGCTCACCAACTGTTTGATCAATTAAATGCTGGAAAGGAAAAGAGAGATGAAATTTTGCCTTATATATGCTCTAGTTGGTTGCTCCTAAGAAAAGAAATACCAGTTACTCATTATATGGCTACTTGGTTTAAAACAAAGGTTGAGTTTTTGTTTTTGGTATTGTTTCGTTTGTGTTTTTATTTCAGTTTTTTTTTTTTTCCATTTACATACATTTTATGAGCAGCCAAACAGAGACTATCTGAATGGCTATGGTTATCTTTATTTGTTTGTAAATAAGAATCATTAGCTAATCGTGTTCGGCACTTGCTTTGGTGATACGCATGTTGAAATTTTTTTAATGTTTGTGCTGTACTGACTGCTTTCTTCTTTTTCTTTTTCTTTTTCTTTTCATTTTGCAGGAAATGCCTTTCTGATAGGAACCTTTTGTAAGTCAAATTAATGCTTAATACTTTAGGAATAGAAATGGTGACATAATTTTTTTTTTTTTTTTGGAGTTTATCTCTCTGTGAATTTTGTTGATATTATTATTTTTATTGTTGGCTATATGGGTTTGGTGAATAGGAGACCCATCAATTGAATTTTCTTTTATACTTCCTAGTCAAGCGAGACAAGTTTTCTACCTTCAAGATATCAAATTAGGTGAAGCTTGGAAAATTGTGCAATCCATCCAACATAAAGGAGTGTTTGATGTCCCGGAAGTCGGGGATGGAGAATCTGATGATAATATTGAAGATTGTGACACGTTTCAACAAGAAGCAATTGTTGATGTTGTCTCTGTTAATGTTATGGACAATATTATTGAGTATTGTATGGGTGATGTTGAAACTGAGGTTGTTCTTGAAGGTGGAACTTCAGGAGATGCTAATCAAAATGAAGAGCATGACATACCTGATGTTGATCTTAATATGGATTATGATATGTTGAGTTCATAATAATTGCCTTAAATGTTGTGTGCTTGTCTTAAAACTTTATGCTTGTCTATGTAGCAATTGTTTTAAAGTTTTGTGCTTGTCTTGAATTTGATATGGATATTGATGTGATCATTTGTTGTGTTAAGTTAGTAGCAATTGTGTTCAAATTTAGCACTTGTGAATTGCTTGATATGGATAATGGTATGGACTATGATATGTAAAGTTAGTAGTAGTTGTTATTGAGATGTTTTGTACTTATCTTGAACTTGATATGGATATTGATGTGGTCATTTGTTGTGTTGAGTTAGTAGCAATTGTGTTCAAATTTTGCAATTCTGAATTGCTTGATATGGATAATGGTGTAGACTATGATGTTAAGTTAGTAACAATTGTACTTATCTTTCATGTCAATACATAGTTTCAAAAAATGCCAAAAAAGGCCAAATACGCTCATATTATACCTAGGTATGAGATGGCAAGATTAGATAAAATGAGGCATAACCAAGAGAGAATTGATACTTTGGGATTGAAGCACATCTCAACTTCTCTAAAGAATTCTGCTCAGTCCAATTGTGCAAAAGGAAAAAGAAGTAGAGCTAGTGTTATGGTAGATGATGATTATGTACCACCTATTGGTGACGATGACAATGGTGATGAGTCATCTAATTCTATAATCTATTAGGTACAATAGATGTTCCATAGGGTATAATAGATTATAATATCTTTGTTGTTTCACTAATGACTTTGTTGTTTCACTAATGACTTTGTTGTTCCATTATATGTATGTTTGTTAGTTACAGATGGCACCAGGACGCTTACACGCTTGCAAGGTGAGGCATCTACTCCGGTGGTCCAATCTACGGAAACACCTCCCGAAGCAAATCCTCTTGCCCAAAGCTCTTCTAGTGCAAAGGCGTAGGCTATCGACGCATTAACTAGCACGACTGGTAATTACATAGAACATAATTACAACTGCACCCTATCTTTACTATTGAGATTATACTTCACTTAATTTAACATTGATAATATTTAAATAGGATCTGCTAGCAACCCGTGGAACAACACATGGTATAACAGTACGGGCACTTGTTGAAAAAAGTGGTAAGCTGCCAGTACGTATAGCTGCAGAGTATGATGCTCCTGTTGGGAAGAATGTGTGCAACATTGTCAATCAAATTGGGGTACAAGTGCGAAGTAATTTATTTAATTACAATGTGAAAATTTGGAAAAGTGTTGATGTTGCTACTAAAGATGTGGAGCTTCAAAATATAGCGGTAAATTTACATTGATAATGTCTAACTCGTCTTTGTTGTCACTAAGTAATTAGGATTGGCTAGTAAATTATTTATGCGTATATTATTATTATCTATGTTTACTATATTATGTTGTCAAATGATTAGCTTAATACTTAGATGAAGTAAATGTATACTGTTTTATTCATGATTTAATAAATATCTTGAATATTCTTTATTAGGAAAAATCAAGAAAGAACTCTAAATATAGGAAGAAAACTTCAGGCAAACATAGATGCGGGACAATGGCACTTGCTGTTAGGGTTGATGAGGAGATACATGTTTTTTCATTTTCTTAAACCTCAATATATTACTTGTTGTGATTAATTAACTATATCTATCTAACACTCGAATGTTAATTAATCAAAATAATAATAATGGCAGTCAAGTTCCTGAATTGGCAAAAATCTTCAAAGATGTTCATTTCAATCCAAATACAAATATATGGATACACCATGAGAATGAAGCAACATATGTATGTGTATCATTCCATCCCTATCATGTTTGTAAAGCTATTACATATATAGTATTAATGTTGTGATTGTTTGTTTCTTTCTCTCTTTCAAATGATAGGAAACTATTCTCAAAGTGCAAGAGGATCATTGTCAAGATCCTAATGCAATTCCCCTTACATAAGAGGAGATCTCAAACTTGGTTTTTAAGAAGAAGTTCGGTATTGTAAAAGGACTTGGCATGAGACCATCCTCTTCTCTAGTAACCACCACCTCATCTAGTTCCTCGATGGAGTATATCCAACAGCTAGAAAATGCGATAATTGAGCTCAAAGAGGCAAAAGCTAGGGACCAAGAGGGACGAGGTAAGCAAGAAGTGGTCCAAAAGATTATTTTTAACTTTTTGAGGAGTAAGGGTTACGATGATGCTCTTACCTATGGGAGTGGTTCATCTTCAATTTAAAACACTTATTGGTTAGTACTTTATTTTAGCAATTGACCCGCACTACATGGTGTGACTACTTTTTTTGATGCATTATTTGAAACTAATTGTATTATATTACACTTGAAAATCTATATTTGCTTTCTACAACTTATACATTAGGAGTTGTGATTTTAATTCATTGGTGTGGCTACTCTTAATGCATTGTTAGAAATATTTCTTATAGCATAGTTAGCATTTTTACTTTACGATTTTAATGTAGTATTGTTTTTATATTTGTGCAGATTTCTTATTGGTGGTTTTTAGGGGATTTACTTTTGGCAGTACTTGAAAACATATGAGGACATCTTCCATTAGTTCTAATTATATTATGCTACATTTTTTTATTATTATAAAACATCTTGAGTTATTGTATGTGTTGCAAACAATTATTGTATGAAAGGAGTTTGAATTGAAAACTTGTTTTATTTTTTTACTTGTGGAATGAATGGATCTTTTTTTTATAAATGTGTTATTGAAATAAATGTGTTATTCAAATGTGAGGTTTTGATAATGTAATGAAAGGTTACAGGTTAATATCAAAGCCATGAAAAAAATAAAAACAGAAAATAAGTTTTAGCTACGAATTTTTCCATCACAAATATAGCAACAAAAAATTGTTTTAGTGACAAAATATTTCATCACTAAATGTAGCAAAATTTCGTAAAAAATGGTTTTGGTGACAAAAATTTTAGTCGCTATATGTGTCTAGATTTTCTTAAAAATATTTTCAATGACGAATTTTTTCGTCACTATATGTACTCAAAAATAGTTTTAGTGACGAAATTGTTCATCACTAAATATGATTTAATAAAATAAATTGTTTTTAGTGACAAAATATTTTCGTCACTGAGTAGTGTTTTTAGCAAGGAAAACATATAGCGACAAAACATTTTCGTCGCTAAATTTTTTTTTTAAAAAACAAATCAGACTTTTAGTGACGAAATTTTTCGTTGCTAGGACTTTTAGCGACAGGGTTTCAGGGACAAAATGAGGTTCGTCGCTAATTAGTACATTTCATTGCTAATGGTCCTTAGTGACGAAAAACTGGATATTTAGTGACAAATTTTTTCCTCACTGAAAATACATTTTGTTGTAGTGAAAGGCCCTGCCAAAAGGAAGGAGAAGGGATGTTGGATTCTAGGGAGATAGTGTTTTACATGGGTCTGAATCAAACTAAAAATATTTGATTTGCGTTTTCTTAAAAAAAAAAATGACGTGTTATTTAAAAAAAAAAAAAAAAAACACTGATGTGTTAGTCCAGGTGGTAAATGATGTGGCAATTTTTTTTTATTTAGACCGTTTGATATGTTAGACTTTTCCATCCAACAAATAACGGAAGGGACTAAATTGACACGATATTGAAAGGTTAGGAACTAACTTGACACAATTGAATGGTTAGGGACTAAATTGAAATTTGGTGTAAACGATAGGGACCAAATATGTAATTTACCCAGTTTTATTTTATTACACTTCCACACTCTCTTTCTCCCTTGCACACTCATCTTCTTCTATTTTTCCTCTTTCTCTCTTGCACGTTGTTTTCTTCTGCTTCTTTGTTTTTTTATATATTTAATTTGACCTCTTTCTCCCTTGCACGCTATTTTTCAGCTAATGACTTTCCACTCTCTTCAGTTTTTAGATTTGATATCTTGGGTTGTTTTATGGGTTTTGCAAATTGAAATTTTGTGAATTTTTAGAATTTGTTTTTTGCAAATTTGTGTGTTAGTGTGTTCAAATCGGAAGAAAAATAAAAGACAAAACCCACCGCAACAGTGGTTGTGATGGTTGTTTGTTGTAGTGAATATATTATTTTATTGTGTTGAAAAAAAAAAAACAAAAACTCTGATGTTGGGTATTTTGTAAAGTGAGAAGATAAAATAAATAAAGTAACTTTTTGTGATGCCAAATAGGTAAGTTTATGGCTCCACCTATGTGGATGCTCTTACTTAAACACCCTTGACATCTCCAACAACTTCTTCTCTGGTCCGATTCCAGATTTGCTACTAACCTGACTCGTATGTGTCGACTCGATCTTTCAATGAACTTGTTCTCCAGTGAAATACCCACCTCGATTAGCTCACTCACTGAGTTGGAGGAGCTTTACCTTGATAACAAGCTCGAGGGAGCAATTCCAGCGAGTTTCAACAACCTAGTGAGCTTAAAAAGACTTGAACTTTAATCAAACAAGCTCACAGGCGAGTTTCCCGAGTTGGGTTCTTTGAACAACCTTTCCTTTTTATACGCTAGCAACAATGCCATCTCTGGCAAAATCCCATGCGTTCTTCCATCTTCACTGGTTCAAATCTCCATGAGAAACAACAACTTAGAAGGAACAATAATCCCAGAGAGTTTCAGAATTTTGGGATATTTACAAATAAGTGATATAAGTCACAATCGACTCAGCGACTCAGTACCATCCCTTCTCTTCGACCTTCCATCACTGCAACAACTCACTCTCTTATTCAACCAATTCTCCTCCGTACAAGCCCCAGCTTCTTTACGCACACAAAGCGAGCTCATACCTATCAATCTGAGCAACAACGAGCTCTAAGGCTTTTTACCTTCATTCATGGCATTAATGCCAAGGATTTTTGCTTTGTCCTTGGAGAACAAATTCACGAGTATGATACCGACCTAGTACACCTTCAAAGCGGTAATACCACCCGGACCCAGAATCTCACTATTAACGAGGCTGTTGCTTGGAGGGAACTTCTTGTTTGGACCCATACTGGATCCTTTAATGGAGGGGCTCAACCCGATTCTGTAAACGTGAGGCTAGTTGATGACTGCTTGTACCAGTGTCCGGTAACTTTCTTTTTCTGTCAAGGTGGTCAGCAAAAATCATTGACAGAACATAGGAACTTTGGCCTTGTAATTCCTTAAACAAATAATATGACATGTAATCGATCTTCTTGTGTGTTTTTATGATTCTTATTTTAACTCCTAGATTCGTTTATATTTTAGAAGAATATATTTTGTGCTAGAGCAATGATGGTCGTAAAAAATTAAAATTAAATTATTTATGAACTTAAAATGTTATTTTATCTATTTTAACACCATATTTTATGATACATCTAATATTAATGGTTATATTTTTTGTACTACTTCATTTAAAATAATATAAATAATTCATTAAAATAATAAAAAAAAAACAACTACAAAAACTTTAGCAAAGCCACAATCATCTCCATCTCCATCACCACTGCAACAACAACAAACAACCATAATCCACCACAAACAAAATAAAAGAAAAAAAAAACTATCAACACTGGCCACAACTAGTCAGACAATCTACCATCAAAACTACAACTCACTATCACAACCAAACCCATAGCCAAAATCAACAAAACCCATAGCAATAGTCAGAATCCACTATCACCACCTGCCAACCATACCACAGCCATAACATCAGTCCACCACTAATCACCCCGAAACCCACCAAACTCGAAAGTACACAAACCAAATTTAGCCAAACCCACTATCCACAATGACCCATAGCAAACGCCGCTAGCGAAACCCACAGCGAATGACACAAGTGAGAAAGGTATAAGAGAGAGAGAGAGAGAGAGAGAGAGAGAGAGAGAGAGAGAGAGAGAGAGAGAGAGAGAGAGAGAGAGAGAGATGTTGGGCTTGGGTATTAAAAAACAATTTTTTTTTTGTATGGTTGTTTATAGTAGCTGCTATATGTAACAATTTACTGTAGTAGTGAGCAAAAAAAAAAAAAAATAGCTATAGCACCACTGATGTAGGGTGTTAGGTTCTAAGACTTTAGATTTAAATGTATTAGAACTTCAATTTGTAATATTGGCAAACCATAATCAAAATGTTTAGTCTTGTTTTAGACTAACTCAAAGTATGTTTTAAATTGTAAAGTTGGAATTGAGTTTTCTGCAGGATTTACTGTGTAAATTTGCCTTGCTCGATCAATCGAAAATTAGATTCGATCGATCGAAACTCATACAGATTGTTTTTCTGCAGAATTTTCCAACTCAGCCCGAGCCTGGTTCGACATGTAGGGTTTTATGTTTTGTATTAAGTATAAAAGGGAAAACCCTAGCCACATTTTAAGGATGCTCTTTATGCTATATGTGTGAATCTTTTGTGAGATCTAGAGGTATTTGCCTTCACATACACTTAGGGTTATCAAGATCTAAATTGATGTCAAGAGCTTAGTGATCAATTCAGTTGCAGATTCAAGAGCTTAAAGGTATACAAGCGAGAGTGTTTGTGCTTGCTAGGAATTCAAGAAAGAAGTAATCTATGGACTCGAAGCTGTCACGTGGTCGTGGTAGTAAGTTTCCTACTCGAGATAGCAATAGGATGTTAGTGGTTTAAGTCGCTATTGTGTAAACTTAAATTCTTTCATAGTGGATTTAGTTTTACCTTGAGGATAGCTAGGTTAAATCCTCCCTAAGTTTTTTACCAGTTTGGTTTTTCTAGGTTATCATATTGTTGTGTTCTTTATTTTCCGCACTTTACAATGATATGATTTATATGTGTTAACATAGATCTGCATAATTTACCTAAGTCAATCACTTGGCTAAATAACTTGGTTAATCTGTTTGTGTTTTAAGGGGTTTAAAAATGTACAAATGGTATCAGAGCGGGTTAGCTCTTGTGTTTAGATCTTTTGATCTAAGAGTTGATCCTTGATCCCTGTTATCATGGATAATTTTAAGTGTCTTACTATTTTTGATTGTGACGATTTGAATATATAAGAAGTACACTGTTGTTTCTGTTGATTTTATTGATGCTTGTGAAACTCTCCATAAGGAATTATTGAAATCTATGAAAATTGCTAAGAAATTCAAGAGTTAAAATTGGCTAATCTTGAAAAAGGGGAATTGGTTGTTAGATTAGATGAATCTAATAAAAAGAATGAATTTTTGACAAATCAAATTTCCTCTCAAGATGAGAAGATGAAGAGCTTGGAACAAGAGTTAGTTGAATCTAAAGCTAAAATTGAAAATTTGACTAGTACCAAGCCTGTTGTTGATAATAGAAGTGTTTCTGTTTCTCTTAAGCCTAAAACTGAGGAAGTTTATATCCCTCCTTTCAAGAGGAATAATAAAGCAAATGCTTATTTTGCTAGGTTAGACAAAGGTAAAAGTTATGATGTAGACGCTAAAGTTTCTAAACCTATGCCTAAACCTACTGCTAGTGGGAAAAAGAAATCTGTTTTTGTGCCTACCTATCATCTTTGTGGTATTGTTGGTCATATTAGACCAAATTGTTATTTGTTGAGGCAAAAATCAAACTTTGAGACTAGATTTGCTATTAGGAATATTGATGTTCCTAAATTTGTTCCTGTTTGTCACTTTTGTGGTGTCTCCGGTCACATTCGTCTTAATTGTCATAAATTTAAATTTAAACATTCTGTATTTCAATCTAGGATATGTGATGATATTTCTCCTGCCATAAGTCCAAATAAATTGTTTCATATGCTTTTGAAAAATTTAAGCTTGTTGGCTTGTGAAAGAAATTTGCAGGATTTCAATCTTTCTCAGAAGATTGGTGTAATCCCTTAAATACACTCTATTTGCCATGGATTCTCACCTACAAAGCCGACGACTCATGCTATATGGGTGAGAAAATATTCTCTAAGGTGAATGTTGTTTACTTGTCCTTGATTTAATTTTTTCAATTATTTGTGGACATGTTTTCTTTTAGTTTTTGGTTGTTTTATTTTCATAGGTTGTTTAGATTTTTCAAAAGTCCAAAAACATTGAAAAAGTTCAAAAAGACAAAAATATTTTATTTTGTGTCTTGTTTTTTTTGTTTTGAGGATTGCATGAGTTATAATATCTCTCTCTTGATTTAGAACATGCTTGACATTGTGGAGAAACTTGAATAGTATGTGTTATATAAGTGCTAAATTATTTCTGATTTTGTGTGAGTATGTAGTAGTTTGTACATGTACTCATGAGTTAATTAAGAAATTGATATTTCTTGTTTGTGTACCCTCTATACCTTAGTTAAACACTATCATGCATAGCTTTGCATTGTTCATTTAGCATAATGTGTGCTTTTTGTTTTTGGTCATAATTTTTTTTTAAAACCAAAAAGATTTTTATTTCTTTTGTATTACACATCATAGATATGTAATTAAGGTTGGCCATAGTATCTTTACATAACTTTTTTATGTACTTTGTTTAGCTTAGATGAGCTTATTTTATAACACTTTACTAGTTTGAGCTTTGTAGTGCATGTTGTGTGGAAAGATGTTTATAGTTCTCAATCAGACTTGAACTTAATGAGAAAGGCATAAATAACCATCTCACCACTGTTTACTAGCCAATCATGAACACCTTAATGCATATCGTAAGATTTTGTGCTCGAGAAAGTGTAACACATGCACAAAAAGAACATAAGGTGTAGCCTCAGTTCGAATGTTAAAATTGGTGTGTACATTATTGGACTATAATTAAATCAATCAAATGAAATTGGTGTGTACATTATCTTGGCTATTTCTAATAAGTTTCTGATCAAATAAAATTTGTGTGTACATTATGAGGCAAATCCAGAAACATAAATGATTGCAAACTTTTATTCTAGGAGATGTGAGAGTTATATGATGTAACTCTTTAAGGAATGGTCTCTTTTGAATTTATGTGATGGATTTTGTAGAAATTGTGATTGATTACTATCTACATATCACCTCACATGTATCTCAAGCTTTTGCTAGTTGCACACACTACATAAGTTACTCTTTGTTAAACTTAGTACATGTTATTGTGTGTGATCTTGTTGTGGCCATCTAAGATTATGTTTTTTATGGTGTTTGATGCAAAATATGTTTAAGGGCTGGCAAAAATTGTGTTTTTGATGATTAAAAACTTTGTTTTGAAGTTCTAGGTTGAAAACTCATGTTTTTGAAAAACTTTTAAACTTATTCTCATGCATTTCATCCATTAAATAACTTGGTTTGAGTGGTTTCTGCAAATTCTTTTTCTGTTTTCAAAAAATTATATTTTCTAGAATTTCGATCGATCGAAGGTGTTATTCAACCGATTGAAAATGCGTGAAAAATTTTGCTTAGCTTCTGCCTGACTCGATTGGTATTCGATCGATGCTCGATCAATCAAAACTGAAAAATTTTCAATTTCTAAGTTTTTGATCAAATTTTTTCATGCATCATTTGTGTTTAGGATTCACATTCATTGCATTTTTTTGTACCCATCTTGCTGTTTTGCGGTCATATCTCTCATTGTTTTCACACATAACATGCATACACTTCGCTAAATTAGGTACTCAACTTGATTTAAAAATTAATTGATTATTTTTTTAGTCCTTTGTACATTTTAGTATATGCTATTTTTTATGTGTGAACTGCAAAAAATATTTTTCTTAAGCGATATGATGAATAATCAATGTGCAAATATTTTCTCTACTCATGCAACTGTTTATGGGTCACATAGTGTTAAGTTTGCATATATTGAAAGAGAGAATATTTTTCTTCAAGTGAATCCTCAATTTTTTTTGTTTGGTTTGTATCTTTTTATTTATCCCCACCTCCTACATTTTCCTCTAAATTTTTTTTTTCCCAAAACTTGTTTTGTTTTTCCTATTTTTATAGGGGGAGAAAAGTTTTTTTTACCTTAGTTGTTGCTCTTCATAGGGGGAGTTGCCTCTATTCTCTATAGAGCTGGATTCATTTGTTTCATTGATTCTCTATTATCTCTTAACTTTTGTTGTGTATGTTTTCTGTTTACTCTTTATTTGAGTTGTCTTTGTCAATACGTGACAAAAAGAGGGAGTTTTAGATGAAATGTGGGAATATGTGTGGAAAATACAAATATGTTTTGTTTAGGGGGAGTTGAAATTGTTTTTGAAAGGAGCAAAAAATAAATTTTTTGATGTATCTAACTTAGGGGGAGAGTTAGTTTGCATATTTGTTGTTTTACTGTATTTCTGTCTTTCTTTCCACACATGCATTTATGTGTTTGTTAAGTGTTACAGGAATTTACATGTTGATTTAGTCATACTGCTCTCTACACTTGCTACTGATGGATAATAGTTAGGTTGAATTTGTTGTGTTAGGCTATGATTTTGTAAAGGGCTGTTTTGTTTGTAACTTTGAGCATTTTGTTTAAGTTTGTGTCTTGTCACAGATTGCCAAAGGGGGAGTTTGTTAGGTTCTAAGACTTTAGGTTTAAACGTATTAAAACTTCAATTTGTAATGTTGGCAAACTATGATCAAAACGTTTAGTCTTGTTTTAGACTTGCTCAAAGTATGTTTTAAGTTGTAAAGTTGGAATCGAGTGTTCTACAGGATTTACTGTGTAAATCTGCCTGGCTCGATCGATCGAAACTCGTGCAAATTGTTTTTCTGCAGAATTTTCCAACTCAGCCCAAGCCTGGTTTGACGTGTAGGGTTTTATGTTTTGTATTAAGTATAAAAGGGAAAACCCTAGCCACGTTTTAAGGATACTCTTTATGCTGTGTGTGTAAATCTTTTGTGAGATCTAGAGGTATTTGCCTTCATATACACTTAGGGTTATCAAGATCTAAATTGATGTCAAGAGCTTGGTGAGCAATTCAATTGCAGATTCACGAGCTTAAAGATATACAAGCAGGAGTGCTTGTGCTTGCTGAAAATTCAAGAAAGAAGTAGTCCATGGAATCGGAGCTGTCACGTGGTCGTGGTAGTACGTTTCCTACTCGAAATAGCAATAACATGTTAGTGGTCTAAGTCGCTATTGTGTAAATTTCAATTCTTTCATAGTAAATTCAATTTTACCTTGAGGATAACTAGATTAAATCCTCCCCAAGATTTTTACCAGTTTGTTTTTCCTGGATTATCATATCGTTGTGTTCTTTATTTTTCGCACTTTATAATGATATGATTTATATGTGTTAACCTATATCTACATAATTTACCTAAGTTAATCATTTAGCTAAATAACTAGGTTAATCTGGTTGCGTTTTAAGGGGTGTAAAAAACATACATAGGGTTTTTAATATATATATATATATATATATATATATATTTGAGTGCTAAAATTGCTTTTTAGTAAATTTAGCACTATCAATGTGAATTCTCTTAGATTTTAAATAGTTTTGTACTCCCATTTACCGCTATATACATATATATATATTTATATATATATATATATATATATATAGAAACCCAACCCAGCCCAAGTATTTTTACTTCCATAAAATAATAAATAAATAAATAAATAAATAAATAAAAGATAGAATGTGATCATTCACTGATTGAGATCAGTAATTGTACGGGTACAATGACCTTCTCCCTCTCTTACAAAAATTGACGTGGAATTGTTATGAATTTTTTTGTAGACATAACACTTCTCATGTATTAATGCAAAACTAACTACCTTGCTACAACAGGGGTCGCTCCACTTGGAGCCTAGAGGGTTCAAATGAACCACCTGAACTAGCCCAAAAAAAATATTGTATATAAATTAAAAAAATTGTTTTGACTTCCATAAATAAAAATTTTAACACCCTAACCCTAGATTTTTTTTTAAGGTTTGCTAAATAAGTTTGAATATAATCCTTTAAACAATATCTTCGCATTTTTAATCATTAAAAAAAAAGCAATAATAAACTAATTTGATCTAAAATTCGGAAAATAAAAATTAATAAGCCTAACAACAAAAGTAGAAATTGGTTAATCTTAAATTTTAGAAAAAGCTAATTTAGATCTTAACAAATTTGAAATAAATCAATCAAATGAGAGACCAATTAATGAATGATTGTTTGGCCATCTACATTGAAAGAGATATAGCTTGTAGGATTGATAATGCAAAATATGTAATACGATAGAAAGCAAACGTAAAAATTTATGTATTTCGATTTTTGTTTTTGTTTTGTTTTTTTTGTGATGTCAATATATTCAAGTTCTCTTTTGTTTTGAATTTTGTATAATTTATATTTCTTATTGATCACCCTAAATAATAATCATGGAGCCGTCACTGTACTACAATCAATAGAAACACGATCTCTCAAAGGGTTTGCTTGGTTTGGCGTTTTAGGAGCTTAAAAGAATGTTTTTAAAATCTAAATCTCTGTTTTACAACCACAACTCCTCATACTATTTTTTACAAACACTCATTTTAAATTTAAAACACCGTTTTCCATCGACTTATACAAACACACTTGAAATTTCAAACAACTTAGAGACAATGTTACATGATTTGGTTTCTTCATTTCAAGTTCTTTCTTTCAGATATGTTTCTAGGTCAATATGGAGGCCCAACTTTTGGTTTCCCAACAATTTTCAGTATTTAAATACTGAAAACTGTAGGCCCTAAAAAAACGCATTTGGTAAAGATTGTTTTAATGAATTGTTTGAGTTACTTTTCTCATATTAAGGTGTTTAAACACTAAGTTCAGAAAAATTTCTCTTACCAGTGGTTAGTTTTCAAATAACTTGACTTAACGACACTTTTGTACATATGTTAAAAACTATGGGTCCCACTTGATTAGACAACACTTATACAGACTTCTCTCTCTGTCACATTTCTAGCACTCTTTTCTCTAGCTATCTCCCTCAATTCACACTTGCTTCCCTCAACGTCTCAAGTCAATGATTTCTTCCATGGAGAAAATTTCCACATCTCACAGCTCTTCTTGAAAATTCTACTGATTTTTTCTTCCTATATTAGTGAAGATCTTTTTATTTAAAAAAATTTAGGAGGACAGGGCATGTCAACAAGGAGAACAAAAGCACAAACTATACAAGTAAGGATATTTTCCACTCAAACAAAACCCATGTAAAAGTTCCACATCTCACGGCTCTTTTTGAAATTTCACATGGTTTCTTTTCCTGTATCAGTGAAGAGCTTTTATTTGAAAAATCAATGAAAAAATGGCATGTCAACAAGGACAACAAAACCCAAGAATTTCTCAGCATCGAAACTTCACCTGGGTTTTATTTTCTAGAACCATCGACAGAGAGGATCGAGCAATGGGTTTTGAGGACACAAAAAAAGTAAAAAGAGATGGAGCAGTAGAGGAGAAAAGAAAAGAGAGAAGGAAAGGGTGTGCAATGGTGACAAGGGATTTTCTCCCTCTTCCAATAAAATAAATATACTTTTACTGTGCTTGTGAGATTTAAAAAAACACATACACACATGTCAAACACACAATTATCTTTTTTACATTTTAAAATATCTTATTTAAAACAGGGTACTAAACACAATTTTTTGCATTATGAATACTTTAAATATGTGTTTTAACAACATTTTTTAAACTACAGTTTTCACATCATTTTGAACAACTATGTTTGAAATTGATGATACAATTTCATATATCTTCCATTTTGAGGGCTCTTTTTTTGTTATGGAAATTAGCTTGATCGTTCTCTAGAACATGCATGATCCTAGTCTAGATAAAAACTTATATTGTATAAATCAAAAAATTCCATCATATTATGTCAATGATTTAAAGTCAAAGAGTATGGAAGAAAATGTGCAAATATATAGAGTTTAATGCTAATTTTTTAGCTATTTAAATTATTGAAAATTTATTAATCTTTAATTGCGCCCTTATAACACCTTTTAACAGGATCCTTGATTTATTTTTCTTGAATAATAGGATGTCCTGAGAATTACAATTTATTCTGAAATACAGCTTATAGGGTTGAAATTAATGCAACAAGTTTTCATTGTGTCCTTCCAAGCGATTGTTGAAGACTTTGGCAACAAATTCTTGTTTAGCGGGGGGATCACAGAAACACAACTTCAAATCCTTGTGGCAAAAACAAAATTGTGGATTATGGCACGGCATAACAGCACTGCATTTAACTTGATTAAGTCCTTCAACATCCAACTTAAAACCTGCCATTATAGTATTTGTTAATGATTGCATTCTATAAATTTTAATCAACTAGGAAACATTTAAAGTCATTAAAATTATAAAATGGTCGTATTATACTAGTTTTATATGCATAACAAGGTATCGTTGTACATATAAAAACAAATGAATAAATTAAATCCAAAAAATTAATCTCTTATGTGAATGATAACTAAGTAAACATTCTTGTGTTTGAAACTCATGTATTATAAGTAATAATGTTAATTCTTTTAATCCAAATATTATGCATTTTTCTAATCTTCGTTGGAAACACTAATGTTCATTTTCTCCCTTAAATGAATAAAGATTAAGTAATTGTATACAAAATTGTTTACCTAAATGTAGAATAATGTGAGTAACAGGGAATCTAAATTTTACTTGAGTGAATGAATTAAAAACTTTTACCCTATAACACAGACTTGAATAATTAATAATTTTGCATGTGTATATATATATATATATATAATGAAAGTGACCATTCATTTTTTGTGATGAATAGAAGTATATATTTCTTAATTTTACTTAAATTTCTATCATATTAGAGGTACCAAGCCTATTTAAAATATTGAATTATCTCAAAAATTTATAATTATTTGCAAGAACAATAAGGCCAAAAGTACTATATACATATAAGAAAAAAATTAAGTAAAAATATAGGACGAGATTCTTACAGGAGACAAGAACTAAGAGGGCAATTAAAAAAGCCAACTTGAAGGAATATTTCTCCATCTCTTATGTCTTTGTGTATATAGTTGCTAAGCTCGTTTTTTTGTGTTTACTTTTGCACCCTTACTATTGATGTTCTTCCGCATACATGTATATATAGGAGAGATCTCTGGCCCAACAAAATTAGAAATCTATAAATTTCAAATTTCAAGGAGTGATCTTTGTACGAACAAATTTAGAAATCTATAAATTTTAGATTTCCTTGACTTCTAAAAATTAATGACACATTTAGAGGGTATGTATTCTTAATTAATAGGAAGTAGCTATTAATTATATATATTCTTAATATATGTTATGTGATTTCCTCTATACAAAACAGGAAGTTGCTACTATAGTACAGATATTTTTTTAGTAAATGCATAGCATGTAGTCGAATAGTATCCTAGTATGTGTTGTCCATGACTTCCTCTATCTGATTATGTATTCTCCAACTTCAGATTCGTTTTGTTTTATTTATTTTTTGTTTTATTCGTTTCGTTTTGTTCTTTATTTTGGTTCAGGTTTGGGTAAAACCCAACCTGATTATATTATACCCATTAAAAACCAAATAATATCCAAAACTTTCGAGTTAGGTAGGATTGGATACCCATTACCAATGGTTTTGTTCATTCCTAATTGGAGCTGCTTTTTTGAAGCTTACGATTTACCACAATAATTGCCCAATTGAATCTTTAAACAATTATTGCACAATTATTACCAAAAAATTCCCTTTTCTTCCCCTTCCACTATCGATCTTTGATGATAAAATCCATTGTTGATGTCTATAACGATACGGTAACCCGTGATAAGCTTATCTTTCCTTCTGCTATCACGCAGATCATTCGCCACTTCTCTATTTCCTATCCCAAGTCAGATCACTTCTTCGTCATGTGTGCTATTGATGCGGCGATCGTTAGACAGAGTGGGGCCCAGCTTTGACCAAAGCGGCCACTGACCAAGACGATTACTCCTTCGGCTTTTTCAGCTCCATCCACATCTGCTCCTTCTTCTTCTGCGGGTGGTGTGACCCTGGAGACAGTCATGGCGCAGTTTCAGCGCATGGATGCTCATCTTAACACTCTCAGTGATGTGTTGTGTCAGGTGAACACCCATGTTAGTCGTATTGCATGACACCAGGCTCGCCTTGGTGGCTTCTAGAGTCTCCCTTTCCTTTTCCAGAGGCTTCTAAAGACGAGGACGATGATGGTGACTCCGATGGTGGTGATGCTGATGAGGATGAGGCTTCTAGCTCTTCTGGTGACGAGGAGATGACAGATTTTTAGTGAATTACCCTTTGTCATTCATGACAAAAAGGGGAATAGTTTTGGGTATGAGAGTAGTCATGTATTTAGGGGGAGAGTTAGTATAGGAGATATTTTTGGTAGGAGGAGTGTTTTTGTTTTTGGGGGATGTAGTGAGGACTTTTTGTATCTTTTCTTTTCTTTCTTTTTAGATACATTGTTGCAAACCTTGTATTCTTATTGTTATATATATTGAGGTTGTTATTACATTCTTTCACCTATCTCTTCATATGTTGTTTCTTTTCTCTCTTTATGCACATGCTTCTTATTACTTGTATGCAATCTTTTATTTCTGTCATACACTAAGATGCCGTGATGAGTTTTGCTTAAAGTGTTTCAGAAATACAGGTTATCAAAGTCTTTCTTTCCATGAACTCTCTTCTTGCAAAGTTTCTCAAAAGTTTGTGTTAGGATAGATTTTATTGTATTCAACAAGTGAGTATGAGTTGAGTGATTTATGACTTTTCTCATATGTTCATTTGTTTGTTATGATTTTGTTATGGATTGCCAAAGTGGGAGGGAGATTGTTAGGACATATGTGAATCATGTTAGGAACATATGTCATTTGTAATTGGCTAATCTTATGACAAAACACACTTTACTTATAATTGGGTAGATCTAGGATGTGTTTAATACTTCAAGGAATAAAAGTTCAAGTTTAAGTATTGAAGTCATGCAAATCTGTTCAAGAAACAAGTGAAGAAGTGCTGGATTTTACAGCTTGACAGCTAGCTTGACAAATAGCATCTATCGAGGTTTAAAAGGGATCTTCAGCCCAATACTTGACAGCTGCTCGATAGATAATCTATCTATCGAGATTTACGAAAATCAGTTTTTTAGATCTAATTTCACACATATCCATGTATACTTGTTTAGGCTTTCTTTTCTCATAACTCTAAACATATATAAGAATTATTTTAAGGGCCGTCAAAGGTTGCCCTAGTGTGAGGCAAAGTTTTTTTTCATGCAAATTGTGATTGGAGACAGAATTTGCCTTAGTTCATCCTTCTCTTGAAGAAATTGCTATGTTTGTACCCCGTAGGATTTTGTAACCAAGGACCGTCGTGATCTTCATCGTATTGATGAATTGATGAACTTTGCAACCAACATCCTTCTTAAGTTGGTGGGTTAGTCACGTACTTGGATTTGTGCAAAAGGAGTAAGCTACGTATTAGAATCCATACATCGATTGGTTAGTCATGTACTAGGAGCTATGCAATGAAAAGGAGAGATTTTCACTACAGAACAAGTCCAATTGTGTATTGGGGTAGTAGGTTGGTATAAGGTATTAGGATTCCTATACTTGTAACCGCTTATTTTGATAATAGTGAATTCTCGAGAATGGTGACCTTAAATTCACGCGGTAGGATTTTTACTTGGAGATTTTCCCCATTCGTAAACAAATCACCGTGTCAACTTTATTTTCCACTGCATTTAACTTAGTTGGTGATTTGTTTGTGCTACCACGCATTTTGCATGTTAATTGAATTAATTAATTAACTTAGCTAATTAATTGGTTAATTTATCACAAGGGATCAATACATTCTAGGCCTATCAAAACCAACGTTATTGCGAAAATTATCAAATTTTTAGTCCAACGACTATTCATGGGTCAAAATCGGAGTTAGAATGGCCGAGATATCACGAAAATCGAGTTAACGTACCGATCAATGCACCGCTAACTACCCAGAGCCATAACTTATGATCCGGCCATTGGATTTTTGAGTTCCATACCTTTTTAGAAACTAAAAGTCGAGATCTGTCTAGAGGTGTCAAGATTAACCCCATTTGAGGAGCTTCACAGGTGGTGGCCCTACAAGGTGCGCCACCTCATAAAGCGTGTCGGGGCTATAAAAGGCCCCAGGCACCTCTAGACCACCAAAAAAAAAAAAAAGAGACTTTCCTAGTTCCTGCTTTTTGGCTAGACATTTTCTACGCATTTCCCCTCTCTTCCAAACACATTTTTACACAAAAACACTCACAAAACAAATCAAAGCCTTTTGATTCTTTTCTTCACCAAAAATACAAGGTATTGTCCTTATACCCAATCTTTTTTTCCTTGGTTCTATACCTTGGATTTGGGGTTTAGGGGTGTGGATGTAGCATTTTAGCTACTATCCACACCCCTAACTTTCTAAATCTTTTTCTAGCATTTATCTTGCTCTTTTTGCCTTAATAACATGATTTATTGCTTTATGTAGCATGATTCTTGCTTTATCTTGCTTTTAGCTTGCTTTTTACCTTATTTCCATATGCTTCCATGTTTGTTCATATGTTAGTTTCCTCTTCTACATGTTTTATGGTTTATGCCATGCTGTAGATGCTTAGATCTTTTCTTTCGCATGTACTGATGTTCAGGTCTACATGCTCACATGCTTGATATTATGTCTCCGGCTATGCCTTGCTTAGATCTGCAAGTTTGTATGCATGTTCTATGCTCTTATGCCTATGTCCATGTCAGTCACATGCTTGTATGCTTGGGTTTGCATTCTCCCATGCCTTTATGTTTATATCTACATCCTTAGATATATATCCACATGCTTAAACATCAACAAATAAATTTCAAAGCAATAACAAAGAATTAAGAAAGCAGGGTGATTCATATGATTGCAACAAAATCGTAATTACCACAAAACTAATAAAATAAACAGAAGGAAGCAAATCAGTTCTTTCTTGCAGAGTTAAGAAACCTAAGCAAAATAAACATGTTTATAACTAGATGACTTGGTGCTAGTAATAGAAACTCTACTTTCTTTGAGACTGCAACTCAGTGGGGAGGCAAATCATAAATAGTTCATAACTAGTTTCGAGTATTTCTTTAATACTTTCATAAAAACGAAACTCCAACCAAGGGTAATTAATTTTCTTACAGACCCTACATAAAGGTTCAACCAAAAAAGTGATTGCCAGCTCAAAATAAATAAAATTTCAACATGTCTACAAAATGAATATATTCCATAATTAGCCATGACTTCCTTCCTTTCCTTTTTCACTTTCTCCCCTAAATGATGGTGGTGCATGAATTGATTCCAAACTGTCGAGTATGTTAATTGTCTCCCTATACCTTGTAGTTTGATTAGCAGTCATCAATGCTTCTTTGGTTATAGAAGAGTTGCCTTTCCATGAAGGGGGAGGACCCCATATTTATAGATGTGGTACATTATTGACCCAAGGCTTTATTTTGCCCCAAATTGTATCAATTGCTTTTCTCCTTGACTTCTTCGGCTTTTTACCTCGTGGTAGTGGAACTGACTAACCATTTTCAGCATGGGTAGATGTTTAGGGTGTAGCATTTGCAATTGATTGTGCATTTGCATCACCTTCTGGATGTGCCTGCACACTTGCTGCTGAATGTGGTGGTATTATTGACTGTAAAGGCAGATTTTCATATGCACTTGTATGTGCATTTGTGTTTACACCAACACCAACACTTGCACTTGCACTTGCACTTGCACTTGCACCCTTACCCTATGAAAGCAGTAAAGAAAATTAACTAAAATATCACTTTTATGTAGTAACTAAAATTATACCATGGTAGGCTGTGTGAAATTACTCTGTTGTTGACTAGTAGGTTGCCTTTGATTGCCAAACAACTTTTCCTTTGCATGTCCTCTTGTTATGACCAACCTCTTTACAATATTGACACTTCATAATTGGATGCCTTCTTAGTTTTGAAGATTGTGGCCTTTGCTCATCAATATCTCTCTTTCTATGCTTCTTAGGCCTACCTGGAAGTCTCTGTTTACGTGGAGGTCCCACAAGATTAAACCCAGTATCAGCTTCTACAATAGCAAATGCTAAAGGGAACAATTGATCGTTAGGGTTTGTAGCCATAGTAGTCATGAGTTGGCCACCATAATGTCCCTTCAAATGGCATGCATCCACACCAATAAAAGGCCTACATGCAATAAAACCCTTCTTACATGCAACTAAACAGACATATAACCTCGAAAATAGTGGACATAATGTCCTCCCAGGCCTCTCAATCTCCTCAATAGGTAAGTTAGTCGTAACCACATTCAATAGGATTGAACAACCTCTATTTGTCCTCAACAACTCAGCACAATGTTCTCGAATGCAAAATGTGTTGCTTGGTCACCAATAATCATGTCTTGTGCAGAAACCTTTTCCCTGTGTGTTTTGCTCCTTAAAATGTGCACAACATATTTCTCCTGTGCTCCTTTTACAATTGTGGAACTTGTCATGTTTGGGTGGTCACTCAACTCGCCCACCAGTGTCTTCCCTAACCATTTACTAGTGCATCTCATATTCTTAAAAGTCCTAGTACAAGTATGCAAACCATAGTATGTTCTCATCTAAAATGTCATTTGGTCCCCCATCTTCGCAACATATGCTATCCACTTACACCCATCTTGACAAACTATCCCCACTCGAACTTTATCATTTTTTTAAACTGAATACCTTAGCCCCCATGAACTGCATAATTAGTTGCAGCATTCTTAAATTTTTCAAGTGAAATAAACAACATTCCCTTTACAAAATACGTATGTTTTGGGTTTGTAGGAGGTATGAACACAAGATAAGGAGGTATAACATTGTTGTCATCATCATCGTCCATACTCAGAAGCACCCCCGATTCATAAGGCTAGTCATTGTCACTAAGACCAGTTACTATCTTGGCATTTGACCCCATCTCCATGTTACTATCTTGTTCTTTGCTTTCCTGGCCTAAATCAATTGGCCCCATCACGAACATATCAAAAGCATCACCATCACTACCACTTGAGTCTTTAGAATTGTCAGAAATATTTATATCATCACCCTTATCCATATCACAATCAGATCCCTTAAACACATCATCAAAAGATGCATCACAACCAACGCCACCAACAACTGCAACGGATTGAGTGGGATCTCTTACATCATCAATTATGTTAGGCACATCCATACAATGCTCTACATACAACTCTATCACCTTATGGCTCTAAATAGCATCTACCATATCCATAGCCAAATCATCATTGTCAGTAGTGACAGGCCTAAGCCCACCATCCTCCAAGCTCACCATAGGCATCCTATACCACAATTTACCATAACTCATATACCCCAACTTCCTAATCATATTTCCCAATTCTTGGGCAGACCAACAATCACAATCATTGCCATCAAAATAATTTATAGCAACCCTCTCATACCAAATTGGATTGTTCATAAGTTTCCCACCATGATGAACTTCCATAGAAAATTCAACCATTCTTGCCAAAAAAAAAAAAAAAGATACATCCTCATTAATTATATTTCATAATTTTATTAATGTGTGCTATTTTGAAACATACCAAAATAAACTAAGAATTACACATGATATTGTGTATCTAGAGTGTAAACATTGAAAATATGATACCGAGAAAGACAATGAAAACAGCTCAATGCAAAACTACCATTTTCAATGAACAAAATCAAACTCTTTTGTTCTTTTCTCAATACCTAGCAGATTGAATAGAAATTTTATATCGTGGAAGACACTTTTGTGATGAAACTATAGACCAAAGTGATGTCGTGGAAGCCTAAAGAAAGCACACTCGATGCTCTTTTGATGGAATAAAAACTAAACTTTCAATTCCTGGTAGTAAAGCTCGAATCCACAAGGGGTTTCCTTGAATCCACAAGGAGAAGAAAAATGGAATCCACCAGAGAAGTAATTTGACCAAAGTCTGTATTTATTGATAATAGTCTAATTTGCCTCTAACGGCTACAAAACATATAAATACTGAGAAAAAATGTCTAAAACCCTAATTCGCACTAATTACGTGATTAGGTGACAAAATTACCGAAATTTACCAAAATGGGCAAAATTAAGTTAAATGCAAAATCATAAACTACTGACCTTAAGGGTTGTCCAAAACAGACGGGACCTTATTCTGCTTTTAAACTAAAAGCTATCAAGGAAAAACAAATTTTGGCAAAAATGGGTATGATTCTAAATTTTGGCAAAAACACTGTTTTTGTGGCCCTAATGAAGGAATTCGCCTAAATTTTGGCGATGTTCATGGCTATGATTCTGGATCAAAACACCGCTTCCCTTTAACCTGCCAAATTTAATGCAATTCCGACACTATCAAACATAGATAAAAGTTGGATGACAATGGATAAGACACCTGATGGCAGATTAAGTCGTTCATATAATGAAGAGGTCAATGCATTTATTAATTTTGCAAGACTGGTTGTGGACTTGAGTGGTAATATTCCATGCCCGTGTATTCACTGTGTGAATTGCTATCGACAATCTCCTCAAACTATGTGTATCCATTTGCTTCATCGTGGGATTATGCAATCTTACATTAATTGGTATAATCATGGAGAACCTTGTGTATTGAACGAGAACATTCATGATAATGAAATGTCGGATGGTGATCATATGGATGGTATCAATGCCTTAGTAGGTGATCGAATTAGAAGGGAACTAAGAAATGCAACCAAAGATGAGGAAGTGCATAATTTTGACAAACTTGAGGAAGATGCAAAGCATGATTTGTATCTGGTTTGCACTGATTATAGTATCTTGAAGTTTGTTATTGAGATGTTGAATGTAAAGGTAATGACCAACTTGAGTAATAAGGGACTTGATATGATGCTAGAATTGCTGACAAAGGTTTTACCGAAAGGTAACTTGGTTCCAAGGTCAACTTATGAAACAAAGAAGATATTACGTGACTTGGGCATGTCATACGAGCATATAAATGCATGCAAAAATGATTGTGCACTATTTTGGAAGGAAAATGAAAATGTTGATAAATGTCCAGTGTGTGAGGTGCCTAGGTACACGGATACACGTGCCCAGGGTAAGAAGATTCCTTATAAGGTATTGCGTTACTTCCCGTTGACACCGAGACTGAGGAGGTTGTACATTGATGTCATGCATGTTGAGAAGAACATTAGTGAGAGTACTTACGGTACTTTGTTGGGCATTGAGGGAAAAAACAAAGACGCTGATAAGGCACAGATAGACTTGCAAAATATAGACTTTAGGCACACGTTGCATTTGAAACAACATCCTGATAGATCATATGACAAGTCTCGAGCTTTCTTTTCATTAAGCCCAAATGAAAGGGATGGTTTCTATGACTTTTTGAAATCAATCAAGTATCCGGATGGCTATGCAGCCAACATATCAAGGTCAGTGAATGCAAAAAATGGTAGATTATTTGGTTTGAAAAGCTACGACTGTCATGTGCTACTACAACGAATTCTTCTAATTAGGTTGCAAGGGTTTGCACTTAAAGACATTAGTATTATATTATTTGAGTTGGGTAGCTTCTTCCAAGATGCTCAAGGACCCCAAAGCGGAGTGAATTGGAGAAACTAGAAGAACATATAGTTCTTATACTATGCAAGCTTGAGAGGTTCTTTCCTCCAACATTCTTTGATGTTATGGTCCACCTTGCTGTTCACTTGCCTCAATAAGCAATTCTAGGAGGCCCGGTACAATATCAGTAGATGTATCCAATTGAAAGGTAATTAGATCTTTTGATGCATCCATCAATTGCATCTTTCCCATGTGGTATAAAATCACATAATGTTCATATTTTTTCCTCGTAAGTGCCTTGGAAAATTGAAAAGCTACGTTTCCAACCGAGCTTAACCAGAAGGTTTGATTGTACAGGCTTATATTCTCAAAGAATGTATTAACAACTGGTCTTTGTATATTGATGGGATCAAAACTATGCATCATCAAAGAGAAAGAAATGAAGATTTTGGTGAATCTAGCAAAGGATTGATAGTTTTTTCACAAACTGCCCGACCTATAGGTAGTACGCAGAATGATGGCAACTTGTCTCGTGCATTGCTTGACACTACTCATTGGTACTTATTGTACAATAGTCTTGAGCTAGAGCCTTATTTAAAGTATGTGATTTCATATGGATGTATTGTTTTATTAAGTTTTGAATATTATTTGCATGGCTTAGCTAAAAATAAATCACCTTATTTTTAACAGTGAACATAAAAGCACATTGCATAATCTTATTGGTGAAGCCATAACTCAAATCCAACGACAAGAGTTTCCCAAGTGGTTCAAAGAACATGTAAGACATTTGAAATTTAATCACACGCTAATAAAAATTAAACATTTAAATAGTTTCGTCATTGCTTATTACTAATTAATATCACTTGTTGTATGTCATTATAGATTAATAGCTTGAAAGTTAACAAGTTACCAGAAGCTACTAAACAGTTATGGTCATTAGCAAATGGTCCTAAGCCGCATGTGAAGGAGTACACAGTTTCTATGGTCAATGGTGTAAAGTTCCATAAAAGGGTCCTAGACAATCGTCGTGTAACCCAAAATAGTGGTGTATGTACTGAAGGGGACCATGAGGGAGAAATGCACGACTTCTATGGTCATGTGTGCAAAATTTAGGAATTGGAGTATGTGTTTTGCCATAAAGTTGTTTTGTTCTAGTGTGAATGGTACAATACTGGTACCAATGGTCGAAAGAGAACGATAAGAACTGATGCACACTGCACAAGTATTGGTGTTACAAGTCGATGGTATGAAAATGACCCTTTTATACTTCCTAATCAAGCGAGACAAGTTTTCTACCTTCAAGATACCAAATTGGGTGAACCTTGGAAAATTGTGCAATCCATCCAACATAGGGGAGTGTTTGATGTCCCGAAAGTCGAGGGAGGAGAATCCAATGATAATACAGAAGATAGTGACGCATTTCAACAAGAAGCGATTGTTGATGTTGTCTTTGTCAATGTTGAGGATAATATTATTGAGTATTGTATAGGTGATGTTGAAACTGAGGTTGTTCTTGAAGGTGGAACTTCAGGAGATGCTAATCAAAATGAAGAGCATGACATTCCTAATGTTGATCTTGATATGGATTATGATATGTTGAGTTTATAATAATTGTCTTAAATGTTGCGTGCTTATCTTAAAGTTTTATGCTTGTCTAAGTAGCAATTGTTTTAAAGTTTTGTGTTTATCTTGAATTTGATATGGATATTGATCTAGTCATTTATTGTGTTAAGTTAATTGTAATTGTGTTCAAATTTAGCACTTGTAAATTGCTTGATATGGATAATGGTGTGGATTATGGTATGGATTATGATATGTAAAGTTAGTAATAATTGTTATTGAGATGTTTTATACTTATCTTGAACTTGATATGGATACTGATGTTGTCATTTGTTGTGTTAAGTTAGTAGCAATTGTGTTCAAATTTTGCACCTGTAAATTGCTTGATATGGATAATAGTGTAGACTATGATATTAAGTTAGTAGCAATTATACTTATCTTTCATGTCAATACATAGTTTCAAAAAATGCCCAAAAAGGCCAAATACATTCATAATATACCAAGGTATGAGATGGCAAGATTGGATAGAATGAGGCAAAACCAAAAGAGAATTGATGCTTTGGGATTGAAGCACATCTCAACTTCTCTAAAAGATTCTGCTCAGTCCAATTGTACAAAAGGGAAAAGATGTAAAGCTAGTGTTATGGTAGATGATGATTATGTACCACCTATTGATGACGATGACAATGATGATGAGTCATCTAATTCTATAATCCATGAGGTACAATAGATGTTCCATAAGGTACAATAGATGATAATATCTTAGTTTGTTTCATTATTTGTAATGACTTTGTTGTTCCATTATATGTATGTTTGTTAGTTACAAATGGCACCAAGACGGCTTACACGCTTGCGAGGTGAGGCATCTATTCCAGTGGTCCAATCTACAGTCTAATCTATGGAAACACCTCCTAAAGCAAATCCTCTCGCCCAAAGTTCTTCTAGTGTAGAGGCACAGGCTACTGACGCATTAACTAGCACGACTGGTAATTACATAGAACATAATTACAGCTGCACCCTATCTTTACTATTGAGATTATACTTCACTTAATTTAACATTGATAATGTTTAAATAGGACCTGCTAGCAGAAATATCCGTGGAACAACACGTGATATAGCAGTACAAGCACTTGTTGAAAAAAATGGTAAGTTGCCAGTACGTATAGCTGCAGAGTATGATGCTCTTGTTGAGAAGAATGCATGTAAGCTTGTCAATCAAATTGGGGTGCAAGTGCGAAGTAATTTGTCTAATTACAACGTGAAAAATTGGAAAAGTGTTGATGTTGCAACTAGAGATGTGGTACTTCAAAATATAGCGGTAAATTTACATTGATAATGTCTAACTCGTCTTTGTTGTCACTGAGCATGTTAAATTCATATACACTTCATTTTATAGGATCAGTTTGAGCTACAAGGAGATTCCAACTTGGTAACGAAAGCATTAAATACAAAATGTGGAAGATTATTGAGATGCAGCTCCAACAAGTTGCATCAAACTTATAAAAAGCTTATACAATCTCATGGTGCTGACTATGCAAGAAGCCACCCGCCAAAGAATGCCACACCTGAGCAGTGGACTGGACTCATTGATGGGAAATGGACCAATAAGGATTGGCTAGTAAATTATTTATGCATATATTATTATTATCCAATGTTTACTATGTTATGTTGTCAAATGATTAGCTTAATACTTAGATGAAGTAAATGTATACTGTTTTATTCATGATTTAATAAATATCTTGAATGTTCTTTATTAAGAAAAATCAAGAGAGAACTCTGAAAATAGGAAAAAAACTTCAGGCAAACTTAAATGCGGGACAAAGGCACTTACTGTTAGGGTTGATGAGGAGATGCATGTTTTTTCATTTTCTTAAACCTCAATATATTACATTTTGTGATTAATTAACTATATCTATCTAAGACTCAAATTTTAATTAATTAGAAAAATAATAATGGCGGTCAAGTTCCTGAATTGGCAAAAATCTTCAAAGATGTTCATTTCAATCCAAATACAAATATGTGGATACAACATGATAATGAAACGACATGTGTATGTGTATCATTCCATCCCTATCATATTTGTAAAGCTATAACATATGTAGTATTAATGTTGTGATTGTTTCTTTCTTTCTCTCTTTCAAATGATAGGAAACTATTCTCAAAGTGCAAGAGGATCATTGTCAAGATCCTAATGCAATTCCCCATACACAAAAGGTGATCTCAAACTTGGTTTTTAAGAAGAAGTCTGGTATTGTAAAAGGACTTGGCGTAAGACCATCCTCTTCTCTAGTAACCACCACCTCATCTAGTTCCTCAGTGGAGTATATCCAACGATAAGAAAATGAGATAGTTGAGCTCAAAGAGGCAAGAGCTAGTGTGTTTAGATCGGAAGAAAAATAGAAGGCAAAACCCACTGCAATAGTGGTTGTGATGCTTGTTTGTTGTAGTGAATATATTATTTTATTGTGTTGTTTATATTATTTTATTGTGTTGAAAACAAAAACAAAAACACTGATGTTGGGTATTTTGTAAAGTGAGAAGATAAAATAAATAAAGTAGCTTTTTGTGATGTCAAATAGGTAAGTTCATGGCTCCACCTATGTGGATGCTCTTACTTAAACACCATTGACATCTCCAACAACTTTTTCTTTGGTCTGATTCCTAACTTGCTGCTAACCTGACTCATCTGTGTCATCTCGGTCTTTCAATGAACTTGTTGTACAGTGAAATACCCACCTCGATTAGCTCACTCACTGAGCTAGAGGAGCTTGACGATGATAACAAGCTCGAGGGGGCAATTCCAGCGAGTTTCAACAACCTAGTGAGCTTAAAAAGACTCGAACTTCAATCAAACAAGCTCACAGGTGAGTTTCCCAAGTTGGGTTCTTTGGACAACCTTTCCTTTTTATAAACTAGCAACAATGCCATCTCTGGCAAAATCCCATGGGTTTTTCTATCTTCGCTGGTTCAAATCTCCATGAAAAATACCAGCATAGAAGGAACAATAATCCTAAAGAGTTTCAGAACTTTGGGTTATTTACAAATAATCGATATAAGTTACAATCGACTCAGTGGCTCAGTACCATCCCTTCTCTTCGACCTCCCGTCACTACAATAACTCACTCTCTCATTCAACCAATTCTCCTCCGTACAAGCCCCAGCTTCTTTAATTTATGCACACATAGCAGGCTTATAGCTATCTATCTGAGCAACAACGAGCTCCGAGGCTTTTTACCTTCATTCATGGCTTTAATGCCAAGGCTTTCCGCTTTGTCCTTGGAGAACAAATTCATGGGTATGATACCGATATAGTACACCTTCAAAGCGGTAATACCACCCGAACCCAGAATCTCACTATTAACGAGGCTGTTGCTTGGAGGGAACTACTTGTTTGGACCCATACTGGATCCTTTAATAGGAAGGCTCTAACCCGATTCTGTAAACGTGAGGCTGGTTGATAACTGCTTGTACCAGTGTTCGATAACTTTCTTTTTCTATTAAGGTGGTCAGCAAAAATCATTGACAGAATGTAGGAACTTTGCCCATGTAATTCCTTAAACAAATAATATGATGTGTAATTGATCTTCTTGTGTTTTTTATGATTCTTATTTTAACTCCTAGATTTGTTTATATTTTAGAAGAATATATTTTGTGCTAGAGCAATGATGGTTGTAAAAAATTAAAGTTAAATTATTTATGAACTTAAAATGTTCTTTTATCTATTTCAACACCATATTTTATGATACATCTGATATTAATGGTTATATTTTTTTTACTACTTCATTTAAAATAATATAAATAATTCATTAAAATTATAAAAAAAACAACTACAAAAACTTTAGCAAAGCCACAATCATCTCCATCACCACTCCAACAACAACAAACAACCATAATCCACCACAAATGTCACGGATTGTCAAAAGGGAAGATTGTTAGGACATATGTGAGTTGATGTTAGGAACATATGTCAACATTTTATGTATTGGCTAATCCTTTGACAAAATGCACTCTACTTGTAATTGGGTAGATCTAGGATGTGTTTAATAATTCAAAGAACAAGAGTTCAAGTCTAATATTGAAGCCATGCAAATCTGTCCAAGAAACAAGTGAAGAAGTATTGATTCATTAAAGCTTGATAGTTTCTCGACAATTGCTCGACAAATAGCTTTCTATCGAGGTCTTGACAGCTGGCTCGACAGCTGTATCTATTGAGTTTTACGAAATTCAGATTTTTAGATCTGATTTTCGGCCCATGTTGACATGTATGTATAGGATTTCTTTTCTCACGACCCTAGACATATATAAGGCTTATTTTAGAGGCCATTACACATGAGAATACAAGGAGAACACATGCAAAAGGTGACTGAAACCTTATTCTCTCAAAAAGAAGCTACTGCGTCTTTACGCCTTAGAGTTTTGTAACCAGGTGCTTCTAGATCTTCATTGTTGATGAAGTGAAAAACTTTGCAGCCAACATTCTTCTTCGTCAAGTTGGTGAGTGAGTTATGTATTGAGATTCGTGCAAATGAGTTAGTCACGTACTGGGATCCGTGCATCAAAAGGGTGGCATTCATATATTGAAGAGTTCAGAGGTTCTGAAGCGGTAGAAGGTTTTTGCTGTAAGTTCATCTACGGGGATTGTAGAGTCTAGGGACAAAGGTTTTGTACTAGATCTGAAACTTCTCTTTACTATAGTGAATTTCTTTTCAGGAAGGTTTCCCCCCAGGTTTTTTACTGTAAAACTAGTTTATTTCATTGGTTTTCTTGAGTCATCATATCTTGTCTTATTTATTTTTTCGCTGCACTTATTTTTGACATGATATTGATATTTGTTTGTTTGTTTTAATAAGTTTTGTTCATAATAAATCCAATTAACAACTTGGATTTAAAACTTGTTAATTCTATCAATCGAGGTCTAAATTGTCCAACAACTAAGCAAAAAAATTATTAGTGTTAGTTTGGTCTAAGTTTTGACATATTATTTTATGTGATTATATGAGTTATGTAGGTCAGAAAAGTTTATTTTTGAATAAATCTATGCATATCAATAACACATCTCAGTAATGATAGACCCATTTGTGTCTTGTAAGTAAAATAATATCATAGAAGGAGAAGGACCACATATTGTTTATTGTTTAAATGTTGTATTCATGCATAGTATTAGTTAAAATTCCATGTTTTTTGGTTTTTTAAATACTACTAAATAAGGTATGATTATCAATTGTTTTGAGGAAGTGTGTGAGGTTTTGCAGCTTTATTGTTTCTGTATTGTGCTGAAATGTTGAAACTTTCTGTTTGGCAGAATCAGTTTTCTTATGTAAATATGTTATTTGTGTATAATTATCCAAATGTTACCAATTGTGAATGTTAACATAGGTTTTGTCTAAGTATAAATGTATTGTGCATGTGAGGCAAATTTTTACTTGTTAAATTTAATAGAAGAATATTACTTGTTACTTTTGTTTAAGTAATACCTGTATAACTTGGCAAATCTAATTTGGTCGAGATGCCCAAAAAAGAGTATTGGCATATATGGTTGAAATTCTCTAAGGCACGGCATCAGTAGGCCTTTAAGAGCTTCAATGCAAGCTTTGACGTCACTCTCAACCACTACATTCTCAAAACTACGTTCAACTGCTAAACAAATCACCAAATTTGTGGCCTCAGCCTCTACTTGGAGAGGGAGCTATAAAGATAAATTGGAGAGAGGTTTTGATTTCCTCCTTTTCTCCTTATCTTTATAGCTCCTTGCTCTGGCCTATTTTAGGAAGAAACAATTGGTTTAGGGAGCACTAGGGGGACATGAGTGAGCACAGAAAAGGTATTCATTAAATTTCTTCAAGATTATTTGAAGAATTTTATCTGAGAAAAAAATCTTCAAATTTTCCACTCTAAACAGTGATCGTTTTTAGAGTAGCAAATTTGATATAATATTTAATTAGTGTGCAAAAGTTTGTTCAAGTATTCAAAATCATAGTGTGTACTGTGTACAAGCAGTATAACTAGACATTTCGGATTAAAAGCTTGGAGTCCACAGCCTAGTGAAGTTCATTGCAGTATCAAAATGCCCCCAAATAAATTTTGTTATCCAAGTATCAGTAAGAAAATACTATACGTATTGATGGATACGGTACGAAATCGACTACCTTGATTGGTAGGAAATACTTGGGCCGTTCTGATCCAAAAGAGAGCGTAATTTATAAATTTGGATCAGTCTCCCTGAAACAGTTGAGCCCAAGTAATCTTGGGCCAAAATGGGCTTTTATTTACATTTTAATTTTAAACTTGGGCCCATCGCTTCCCAAAAAGAAAAAATGGTCGAGCTCATTTTTCACCGAGTGAGATTGAGCTAAGCTAGCGATTTCGTGAACTCGAAGTAGTGTGGAACTTGATAATGGCGAGCTTGGTGAGCTTCTCGTCTCCTTCTTCGTTCGTGTCTCGCTCTCGTTGCGATTATTTCTCACAAAGCCAAGGCCGAATTGACTCTGTCAAGAATGGTTGGTGTCTCGGTCCGAGTCCGAGTCGGAGACCAGTAGTGCTTTCCGTGAATTGCTTATCTCCAGGACCGGGTCAAGATTCTGAATCCGAACCTGAAACGACGACGTTGGCGATTGCTACCGACTGGACTGACAAATTGTGTGCGGGGCTCGGAGGGTTAGGGTTTGTAGAGACGACGTACTTGACGTACCTCAAGCTCACCAATTCCGATGCCTTTTGCCCTATCGGAGGTGGCAGTTGCGGCGACATTCTCAACAGTGATTACGCCGTCGTTTTTGGTATCCATTCTAAACCGTTTCAGTTAATTATTAGTGTGAAATAGAATACTTTGATTTTTTTTATTTCTTAATTAAGAAGTACTTTGTAATAGAAATTTGTTAAAAATTAGTTTTGAAAAAAAAAAAAAATTTAAAGCAAGTTTTAATGCTTTCTTGCCGATAGGGGAAGCAATTTGGTGTAATTGATTATAACATATTGAATTTGTTTAGTTGTTGGCCTTTTGCTGTTCTCTGATCATTACTCTAAAGCTTGTGAATTATGAATTATCTATATTTAGAGCTGTAAACTAAGGCCAAATCTTATGTCAAACTCTTCCTGCTCCGATATGTACTCCACAAATAAAAACATGCCACATGTCTATCTATTTATTAAATGCTAAATTTATACATTCTATTATTTCAATTACCTAAATACGATGGGTTATTTATTTATTATTTTAGGAAATTGAAATAATAGAAGACATAAATTTAGCATTTAATAAAATAGATGGACTTGTGGCATGTTTTTATTTGTGGATTATACAGTGGAGTAGGAAGAGTGGGATAGAAGAAATGGACTCTTGTAAACTAGCTTACTCGAGCTGAGCATTTAATTTTATTTCGAACACAAGACAAGCTCAAGCTCGACTTCATCACTAAGCTAGATTATATATTTAAGCTTGGTTCATTTAATTGTCGTACAAGCTCAAGTGGGACTTAGAAATTGATCTTTTGCACAAATTTATGATAACATTTAATAACTAAATTATAGTTAAAATCATAATATTTGAGTAAATAAGATAGAATTGCTTTCTTTTATGAACTTATAAATATTAGATTCGTCATCCTTGTACTACAAAATTCACTATTTATATTATCTGTAAATTTATAAATAATAATTGGATATCTTATGACGTATTTACAAACTTGCACGGTCTAATCTCAGGTCTATTGAAGTATCTTCTATACATGCATAGAAATCAACTAATAATGTTATATGTGTGTGTGAGTATTTCCAGTCATAGCAATTTCATTTTGAACATGGAAGAAATGTTTTATTTGACTGGAAAATTGGTATATGAAATACATTGCAGGTTATGTGTTTGACAGAGGGTTTCAATTTCAATGCTTTTGCATTTGCCAGGTGTTCCTCTTCCACTTATAGGGATGGTTGCATACGGGTTAGTTGCATCACTGGGTCTACAGTTGAGTAGAAAGAAGTTGCCCTTTGGAATGGATGAATCTACGGGTCGTTTAATTATACTTGGAAGTACTACCTCCATGGCGGCTGCTAGTGCATATTTTTTGTACATTCTAGGAACAAAATTTTCAGGAGCATCATGCTCATACTGTCTAATGTCAGCTTTGTTGTCATTCAGCTTATTTTTCATCAGTTTAAGGGTGAGCTCTTTTGTTTTCTTTTCTATCTCTTGGTTGCTGAAATTGCTGTAATTGGTTCTTATGTATAATAAGATGTTTCTGGGGGTTGTTTTGTAGGATTTTGGGTTGGAAGAGATACAAAAAGTGGTTGGTATACAGCTATGTATAGCTAGCTTGGTATTTGTTACCCTAAACACATCATACAGTACTTCTCAACCTATTTCTTCAAGGTAATGGTTTCTATTTACAGATTATTACCGCATCTTTGTTTCTTACATGAGCATGTTCTGCTGGCTTCATTTTCTTTTCTGTTTCCATCTTTTCTTTTTTCCTTTTTTCTCTTAATAAAACACCATTGCAACCAAGTTCTATTAGAGTTATAATGGAGTTTTGTATTTGGTGCTTATTTGGAAATGCTATGCGAAGATTTAGCGAAATGGCAGCTTCTATTTGTTTATCTCCTCTTCTTTCCCTTGTCGCTGCATTAGATGTCAAGAAGCCTAGTTTTCATTTAGACACAGAGCAAGTACATTCACTTAGTAGCAAGACTTCTATTTCCAAAATGGAAAGATCCCCTCCCCCCCCCCCCCCCTCTCCTTCCTTTAATTTCAACAGAGATTGCGCTGCAAAAATCGTGTTCTATTACTATACTAATTATAATCAAGCTTTTCTTCGGTACAGATGTAGAAGTTCTATTTTAAAATCTAAAATTTTCCTCATTTCGTTCTTCCATCCACCTCCATTGAGTTTTTTTGTCTGTCTCTAATGAAATTCATATTTTAGGGACGAAAATAGAACCTCAGCCTAGATTATATTTCAAGGGGAAAAAAAAAAGTTTCCTAAAATTTCGTCAAGGTTCTACTTTTGCCCTGTTATCTGACATGCTGGCAAAAATCTTAAGGAGAGTAAATAGAAGGAAAAAATGTAAAACATTTTTAATTTTCAAGGATGGATCCAATTTTTTTCTATATATATTTGAAGGATAAAAATAGAACTTGGCCTGTATTTGAAGGATGAAAAGAATATTATAACCTTTATTTTATGAGGCACACGTGTAATTCTAGTTAAAGCAATGATTTTATTTTTTAAAAGGTCTCGTTGTTGGAAATCTAGAGTGAATACTTTTTTTTGGTAATTAATATTTGATGAGATACGTGGGCAACTGGTGGATCTTGAACCTATGGCCTCAATCTCCACATTGATCTTACAAGAAATCTAACTCACTTGGTTTGATAATTGACTATTATTAATTTCAATGAATTAATATGCTTTGTCCCTCTTCTTCTTTTTTTTTTTTTCTTTTCTCT
Organism: Castanopsis chinensis; assembly: GCA_032878915.1. NCBI lineage: Eukaryota > Viridiplantae > Streptophyta > Magnoliopsida > Fagales > Fagaceae > Castanopsis > Castanopsis chinensis. The sequence goes on along the minus strand of JAVQMG010000074.1, from coordinate 2,233,001 downwards.
TCTTTTTTTTTTTTTCCACAAGGAATTACTTATCTTAATCTTTTTTCTTTTTTCCTGTTTCATGTGTATATCAACAGCTTGGCTGAAATTGACCTGCCATACTTTACAACAGAGATCATGACAACTTCAAGTCCTTTTGCTGTTTCTCTTGCAAAGCATCTGAACTCCATAGGAGCTAAAATGTATGGGGCTTTCTGGTGTTCACATTGTTTAGAACAAAAACAGGTACATTTGATTTACCTTTACAGGTTTTTTATTTTTTATTTTTTGGAGGCGGGAAGGGGTTTTGTTCAAGTTGAAACATAGAACTTGGTGCAGGATAATGTTTATAAATAGGAAGGTTTCCTCTTCAGCCTCTCTATTAAGTATTCCAAAATTTTGAAAGGATTTCTCAAGACATGCAATGTAGATGATTAGTGTTGGTTTTAAGAGTCCAAAAAGGATTGCTGATAGTTTCGACAAGTCCTCATAGTGGCTACATGAACCCTTGCAGTCCGCACATGCAAGATTAACTGCTATTGAGAAAAATATTACTTAAAAAATTTGTTGAAATTTTCATTTGGACATATGTAATCCACTGGGCATCTTTGAAATCCTTGCTTGATTATGATCTCTTCAAATTTCATATTGTAACGTTGTAAAATTGTCTATTCAAGTAGAGAGAACAAAAAAAAGTAGAGGAAGACAAAAAATATCATTAATATAAGTAAAAAAATAAAAAATGACATGTTAATTAAGGAAGTAACAGCAAGTATGACTTTGGATGGCATAAAACGACGAAAAATAGTACATGTGGTAGACCCTGACTAGTTTGTTGAGGATCATAGCCAACCCCAAATTTAGGAACTAATGCTTGCTTGGTGGTTGGTGGTGTTGTAACGTTGTAAAATTAAGAACCAAGCAGCTAATTTTCTGGAGTCTGTAAATTTGCATTGGTTGAGTACCTAGATTTGCACCACATCAGCGTGATTGATGCATGTTTATTCCATCATGACATTCATTTTCCCTCTCCTACCAACCATCCTTGGTGCTGGATACTGTTCCATCGAGATGGCTTTCCTTGCTTGAGTGAACTATATTGACAAATTAGCAGATTTAGGGTTTTATGATTATTTTAAGGAAGAACTTGGAATAAAATGTTTACAGAAAATGTATCCAAATTGTCTTCCCTTAGTCAGTTCAACATGCCTTTTTATTTCATAGAAATAGTTTATCATCCTGACCTCCTATTTTAATTATGATATGCCACTTATATTACTGTGTCTTTTGTACAGATGTTTGGGCTTGAGGCAGCGAAGCTGTTGGACTATGTGGAGTGCTTCCCTGATGGATATAGGAAAGGAACAAAAATGGCCAAGGCATGTACAGATGCTAAAATTGAAGGCTTCCCAATGTGGGTGATTAATGGTCAGGTAAGGAAGCCTTGTTTTTCCCCTCTGGTAATTAATTCATATGGCCTTAACAAGAGAATTGTTATCAATAATGAAGAAAGCAGCAGTAATTCCCTTTAGTTGTCATTTTTCAATAACAAATGATGCTATAGGTTCTCAGCATTCCAAGCTCTTTCTCTTGAATAGGCGCAAGAATACAAGGATTCATGTGCCACAAAATTATATCTCTCTTAAATTTCATTTTCTCAGCAAAGCAGATACTTCTTTGTAGGTTTTGAGTGGCGAACAAGAATTGTCAGAGCTGGCGCGGGTTTCCAGGTTCGAGTATAATGAATTTAGTCAGCTCACTTAGATCAACGTATTTTTGTAGTATTGTAGCACATGTACAGCTTATAGATGACACCCTTATCACTCATTGACTACACCTTTGGGGTCCTGATTTGGTATATTAAGTTTTCCCTTGTAACTGTTGTTTCTTACAAATTCTGTACAAAGAATGAGAGGTATAGGTGTCTGAGAACACATCCTTAATTCACAACATTTTGGGGACTTTTGTTAATGAAAATGGCCTAAAAAAGGTGATTAATTTATGTGTATATTTCCTTTTGGTTTCTCTACTGATTAATTTAATAGGTCAAACGCTATTCATTTTTTATTTAAGAAATGAGAACGTAAATGATGGCCTTCGATGTTTGATACTGGAAAAACTGGATTCAATACGAAATTGCAATGTGTTAGCGCCACTCTTCTTAAAAAATGAATATCATAAGTAATTAGGCTATGTTTTTTTGTTTTACGTTCATTGAAAATCTTTATTGCCACCGAATATGAGTTTGCGGTCCAAAAATGGAATCTCAATTATATCAAATTAACCTCAATTTTTCCATAATATCTAGGACCACGCATTTATCTCTTCCTGAATAGTAAAAATTGAACTAAGAATTTTAGGGCTTTACCCCGGAGGGAGCCCTTCCAGAAATTCTCGAAGGCCTGAGCTGAACCCAGGCCTAAGAGGGGGTTTGGAAATAGTTTTCAACCAGCAATAGACGCGCCTCGGTTAGAACCTCACTAGCTGCGTCATTGCCCCAAGCGCAAAGATATCTGTATTATTTCCTAAGCTTTGCTTTTATATCCAACTCGACCTCCCGTTATTTTCTTCGCTTTCGGTGTGGGACTTTGACTCGACATCAAAGCGGTTGCTGTTTAAAAGTCCCTGCTAATTCTCTCATCTTTTGATTATTCATCTTCAAGCGAATAGTTCCGAGTTCCAATGTTACTGATCGTGTATGCCTTATCTTATATCCCAGCCAATCAATGAACCAGATTGGTGCTCAAATTTGAATTGTCTTCGCACACTTGACTTGAGCATGAGCTTTTTCTAGGCTTCGTCGCTCCCATCACTACATCAGTGTTGGACTTTTCATGGGCATTAAAATTACAAAACCCAACCGATTTAATTGATTTTTACATGCCTTGACCCATAATTAAATGTGAGTGGTTCTCCTATCTAATTATTACTTCATATATCTTCCCCATTAAAATATGTGGTTCTTATCATCATGTAAAATCTCCAATTTTTTAGAAGAAAAATACATATATCCAATACATGAAATATTTTCTTCTCATATCCAACAGCCAAAAAACTACTTCAAGTCGAGCGGCTCAAGCTTGGTAATGTAGGCTTGTTACCAAATGGGGCAATAAGAGTAGTTAAATCAATGTCAGGTTTGCCCATGTGTTATAATAGGCCAAACCCCATCCACCATGTTTAGGTAGCCAAATCTACCAAAAAAACTACTTCAAGATTAAACTAAAACTAGGCAAAATATATTACGGCCTTCAAGGCAATAATTTGCGAGTTAAAGCATTAGACATATATATAGACTATACTCTAGTTATGATAGTTTGCCAACCAATATAAACTGTAAACCATAGAGCTAATGTTGATCTAACTTTATGAAAATAAGAACATGGCCTAGCAATATGTGGATGGTATTTGACCCGTTGTGTGCATAGGATATCAAGAACGCAGTAGCCAAATAAAATACAGAATTACCTACCAACAAGCAACAAACTGGGGCCAGATTGCATGAAGATATTGCAATGAAGCTTCCTGTGTTGGAGTGGAAGTGAAGACACAAGCTGAGTGCGGAATTGCCCATTTCCTAGCAATTACACGGAAATGGACAAGGAGGATCACAGGCCTTGAGTTTCTCCGTAGTTGGTGAGAGTGAGTGACAAAATAAATTCACAATCTTCTGATGACTTCTTGTAATTAATTTCCAGTAAATAAAAGTTATGTCAATAGTGGAACATTGTAAAATTGATGTTATACACCAATTGCAATTTTTACCTAAAAAAATTGAGATTTTTTTTCTCTAATTTACTTCTTGTTGGGTTAATTGCTTAACTTATCGTCTACTCAACAAACAAGAGCAATTTTTCATCTTTCTTCCAATGTGTTGAATTTAATCAATTTATCACTTTGTAGTTGTGTAATATCTAAAGTACCACAAGTTTTTTTCTTTTTTCTTTTTTCTTGCTACATTCAATCGGGGAAAGGGGAATTAAACATTTTATCTTTCTATCGGAGAGACTAAGAGATGTCAACTAACTTAAGGGTCAGTGGTAGTATAAGTCTTATTTGTTTAGCCTTTTAACTTTTTTATATTTTGCATTTAGCCATGGTTAACATGGTTTTTCACATGTCATATTTTGATCACAATCATCAAATTTATGTTTTTTTTTTTTTTTGGTAAACAAAAGAATTGCATTAAACTTAGGAATTAACAAGTCTGTTACAACACATGTTCGCTTTATCAAATTTATGTTTTACACCTCAGAAAAGTCTTCTTAGTTTAGCCATTTTTTGAACTCACAGCTTTTAAACAATGTCAAATAGCTTCCTTGAGATCACCTTGAGGCTATAGCAAGACTTATCCTCCCAGCGAAATGTTTCTATTGAAAAAAATAGGATAGTTATAGAAATTTAGAATTTAAGTGAGATAGAATATAATTGAGGATATTTTTAATTTAGGCAAATATTTTGTAAATGTAAATTTCTTTTTTGCATATAAAAAGGCAATATCTTTTTTGTCTTGGATTTGACTAGTGTCCATCCGGATGGTCTCAATTTATCCTAACTTTGGATAGAGATGGACTAAAGCCCAATTCTCTGTTCTTGGTCAATAAAGCATTTATTCTTCTTCTTCTTTTTTCGAAAACCTTAAAAGTTAAAAACTGAAATATTAAATCAAATTGTATATTTGTATTTATTTAATAATGAGTTCAAATAGTTTGAATTATTACTCGTTTTGGTTGGATTAGATTAGAAAGTGATGAGAAGGGAAGTGGCCTTTTGTAACCTTGGGCCCATACGAAGCAACCTCAAATTATTGCAGTAGACAAACCGAGATATATGTTCCCATTTTAACCCAAAAGGGTCCCTCGTGATTATCCTGACACGACCTGACTTCCCTAGTGACTCACAGACACAGTACACTAAAAATCTTAGCATGCATTTGGATTGAGACGAAGGGGAGGTTGGAACATGATTTTTTTTAAAAATAATTTTTAGTTTTTAAATATTTTTACACTTTTTTTTCATATTTTTTCACTTATAAATATATTTTTTTTAAATTTAATTTAAAAACTGTTGTTTAAACATACATACCAAAAATCAAAAGTATGCATTTGCTTCTAACTTAAAAAACTAATTTATTTTATTATTTAACTTATTTTTACTACTATTTATGAATCTTATTGCACCTTTTGATACTAGTCATGAGAATTACTGTATTATTTTAGCTAATTTTTTCTTTTATCTACAGTAATTTTAACAAAAAATTTTCAATTTTAGTAAAATAAAAGAATTCCAAACGGACCGAAAAAATTAAAATAATTTTACTATTTAATTTATTTTTACTACTATTTATAAATCTACGAAACTTTTTGATACTATTTATGAGTCTCATTATACTATTTTAATTAATTTTTACTTTTTTTTTTACGATACTTTCAATAATAAATTTTCAATTTTAGTAAAGTAAGCGTATTTAACCCCTTAATCTTAAATATTAAAAATTCAACGGCCTGGATAAGTTCTGATCCAAATAGAGATAACTCCTAGTGGGACCCAAAACACGTCACTAGTAGCTGTAGCAAAGGCAAAGCAAAGCACGGCGTTCGAATCGGACTATTCATTCAATCAAATCAAATCAATCTTCGAGTCTCTTTTGAGTCTGGAAAGAAATATGCTTTCATGCTTAAAGAATATTCCTTCTCTTTCTTTATGACCAAAGACCATTTCACTTTTTTCTCTCCGATTTTCTCAAACCTTGTCCTCTCCAATCCATCCATCTCGACCCATATGTCCCATAATTACGCTTGTCCTCGCATATATTATTGATTCTTTAATATCACACATACATGCTCTTTTTCTCTCTCACTCCCTCTTTCGTAACAGTTTCTTCATATAAACTAAAAATGGTGGGACTCTCGTGAAACCAAACTTCCAACCCTTTTTTTATAGAGTTCCAAATTCATCAAATACTCGTACAAATAAAATAATATACTTTTTGTTTTGGTTAAGGAAAAAAATGTGTGCTCAGGCTCAGGCAGCTGACGGTTCCCAATACGAGGAGCAAGAACAAGTTATCGACAAGCTCGAGGTTTTCAAGATCAAAGGAAGAGACAAACGTGGCCGCAAGATCCTTCGTATCATCGGAAAATCCTTCCCTGGTAAATATATATATAACATCATTATTATTTTAATATTGTCTTTTTGTTTGTGTCTGTGTTTGATGTTTGTTTTGGTTTTGGTTTTGGTTTTTGTTTAATTTATAGGTCGGTGTGCGAGTGTGGAAACAGTGAAGACGTATTTGGAGGAGAAGGTGTATCCGAAATTGGAAAAGAAGCCATTTTCGGTGGTGTACGTGCACACCGGAGTTCAAAGGAGCGAGAATTTTCCGGGAATCTCAACCCTACGATCAATCTACGATGGGATTCCGATGGAGGTGAAGGACAATCTACAGACTGTGTATTTTTTACATCCAGACCTTCAAGCTAGGCTCTTCTTCGCCACCTTTGGTCGCTTTCTCTTCACCGGAGGGTAATAACCACATGTTCATCTTAAACTACAATATTATTTAACTTTTTCCGGTCACTATATAACAATTAATATTATTTTTTAAATTATATCAATTAATTTTTGGTATAATCAAAGTTTTGACCTAGATTTCTTATCGAAGAAGCAAACTTATTAAAAAAAATCACAGCTTTGGGATAACATTAATTATTTTCATTTTTCACAGACATGTTGCTATTAGCCACATACCCAAATACTATCTTATATTATATTTTATTGTGCACTAATTCTAATACAATAGATTACTGTGTTAGATTAATAATAAGTGGTGGGTGGTGCATGAAATTGATGTTGTATTTTTTTTGTTTTGTGTTGTGTGTGGGTGAGTTAGGTTGTACGGGAAGCTAAAGTACGTGGCGAGGCTTGATTTGTTGTGGGAGCATGTGAGGAGGAACGAGATAGAGATCCCAGAATATGTGTACGATCATGATGAAGATTTGGAGTACCGTCCGATGATGGATTATGGGTTGGAGAGCGATCACCCTAGGGTGTATGGTATTGGCGGTGCACCCGCGGTGGACTCGCCTGTGTCAATGTACTCTATGAGGTGTATCTCATAGGATATGATAAATTTACTACAACATGGGTGCCTCTTCTTTAATGTGAATGTGAATGTGAATGTGAATGAAAGAGATAGGTAGACTTTTCTTTTGCTGTTTGGTTTTGGCTATTATGGGCCTGGTTTTGTAAATATGGTGGCTAGGGTGGTCAAATTTATCTGCACTAAACAAGAAATTTAAGATCTCAATTGATTTTGTTTCTCAAATTTTTCAATGGCTCGATAAGACAGGTTTGGCAACTAATTTCGATATAGAAGCAATCTTATCTTATCTCATGCCTGCTAATTAGCTTGATTCAAGTTGGATCAAAATTTTTGCTAACAGGATAAGATGAGCTTGGCAACTAATATTGATTTTGAATCAATCTTATCCTTGGCAACTAATTTCGATTTAGAATCAATATAAGATTGGAAAATGAGGCCCATTATCACGAATAAAAGGGCCACATTACCTGTCTTCTGATCTTGGTCAGTTAATAAAGCTCAGAAGAATGGTAACATAGCAGTCCATAAGCCTTGCTAGGTTGGTCTTTGGGTCAGGACTCTTTTGGGCCGACCGAAGTTGGAGTTGTTTCTCCCCTAATCGTTCAAGAGAGTATCTCATGCATGCAATTGATTGATCCCACACCTCTAAGGACCACATGATGTCATTGGATACGGCCCATACGGGAGATAATTCATCCAAGTAGCCCATCGCTAATACTTTGTACTAGTTTTGGGTTCTGTGTATGTTGCGACTTGCGATACATTCAATACGTATATTTTTTTTTTGGTAATCAGGAACATGACATTAACTAAAGAAGATCAACAAAGGAGCAATTACGCTCATACAAAGTCCCATCAGCATCTAGGCTGAGCAACAGGGAAACATCACTAGGAGGGGAAGAGAAAGTTACAAAATCATGAGACAAAAGAGATCCTCTCCTAGCAAGGGCGTCAGCACACTTATTCGCCTCTCTATAGCAGTGGAGAACTCTAATTCTCCGGATCTTCTGCAGCCCAACCTTGCAATCAGCCAAAATAGTATCATTGTTATGCAAACTACCTTCATCCTTTTGTAATAAATCCACCACCACCTTGGCATCAAGCTCAATTAATACATTAGGCAAGTTTAACTCAACACACAAATTAATACCATCCCTCAAAGCCCACAGCTCCGCTGCCACACTGGTGGTGTACCCAATGGCTCTAGCATAGCCACACACCCATTCCCCGTGATGGTTGCGGATTAAACCACCACCACCCGCTCTGCCTGGGTTACCTAAAGAAGCACCATCAGAATTTAGCTTGAACCAATGCTCTGGAGGAGGCAGCCACCTAACCTGAATAATTGTCAGAGAGCAGCGGTGCCTTTCATTCACACCGAGAAAGCTGAATTCAAATGCTTTGGCAATTGTTTCAGCCATAAGATTCCTCTTATAGTGCTGATTCTTGAAGATAACATTATTTCTTCTAAGCCACAAACACCACACGCCAAAGGAAAAGAGAGTGCTCCAAGGGATGCCCATAGAGGACTTAAGATGGGAAGTACAGTTAATTTGCAACCAACCCAATAAATTGGTGCCATAAAACAGATTGGGCTGAATTGGAGGGGGGAACGAATTCCAAAACTCCCGAGCATGCCGACAATCTCTCAAAGTATGAACAATGGATTCAACATCTTCATTACATAAAGGGCAGCAGGAAGGAATGTTCAGCCCTCGCATATTTAGAACTTCTTTGGTTGGAATGCTTTGGTGAAAGCATTGCCAAAGAAAACATTTAATCTTAGGCAGCGTAGAAGCTTTCCAGATCCAATTTCCCAAGAACTGATCAGCAAAGGTGTTATTATGCGGCATACAAGCAAGCTTATACGCTTCCTTAAGCTCAAAATCCCCATTTGGAGAGGAAGACCAAGAAATTCTGTCAATCCCAGCCGCTGACATGGGGATGGGAGTAGCTTTAATTTTCTGACCTAAAGAGAAAGGCAAAACAAAAGATAGGCTACCCAAATTCCAGAAATTATTCTGAGTAATATCCCTAAACAAAGTAGAATCCTCATTCCTCTGAAAGGGGCCTTCAATGAGGCTCCTAATAGGTCCATCGCTCAACCATTTGTCATACCAGAAGGATAATAAACTATGCTTGCCCGGAATCCACTTAATGCCCTTCTTGAAAATTGATTCGCCTTTACTAAGCGCCTTCCACGTGGTTGAGCAAGATCTGATATGGGATGCAGAGCTTTTCCCTCTCCTAGTATATTTATGCGCAAGCACTTTAACCCACGGAGAATCCTTCTCATGATGAAAATGCCAGTTGAGTTTGGCAAGTAAAGCCAAATTTTTTTCCTTTGCCGATTGAAGACCAAGGCCTCCCTCCTTTTTTGGTTTAGTGATTTTTACCCAACTGACAAGGTAGAGTTTCTTCTTGTGCTCTGTTGTACCCCAAATGAAGTTACAACACAATCTATCCACACCTTGGGTAATCTTCGACGGAAGGGCAGCACATTGCATTGAGTAATTTGGAATAGTGGAAAGCGTAGCTTGTGTCAATACAAGACGACCAGCAAAAGAAAGAAGGTGGGCTTTCCAACCCGCAAGTTTGCCTTGAACCCGCTCAACCACAGCCCCAAAATCTTGCGGAGACGATGTGTGCTTTAAGGGAAACCCAAGATACTTACCCAAAGATGGCATGGAGCGGAATTCCAAAATGTTGCAAAGCTCCTCTCTACAACTACGGTCCACATTAGGAGAGAAAAAGACCCGAGATTTCCCAACATTCACCTTTTGGCTGGAAATCTCACAAAAAGTGTCTAACACCTCTCTAACAGCCCGACAATTTTTTACATCAGCTTTCGCGAAAAGAACAAGATCATTCGCGAAAAAAAAATGAGAAAAAGGCAAACCACCCCTTGACGCCGATATAGGATCCCATAAATAATCTTCACACTTATCCGTTATGAGAACCCCAAGGATTTCCATGCACAAAATGAACAGGTAAGGGGAGAGGGGGTCCCCTTGCCTAATACCCCCTTGAAGGCTGAAAAGAATCCAAAGCCCCGCCATTAAAGAGAATAGAGATGGAAGAAGACGAAACACAACTCATAATAAGGGAGATGAGGTGATTAGGAAACTTAAACAAAGTAAGAGTGTCCTTAATAAAACTCCATTCAAGACGATCATAGGCTTTCTCCAAATCAATTTTTATAGCCATGACATCCTCTCTACCCTTCTTGTTGGAAATTGAGTGAATAAGCTCCTGAACAATAATGGCGTTATCAACACCCTTCCTCTTGGGCACAAAAGCTGTTTGAAGAGGTGAGACAAGGTATTCAAGGGCTGGTCGAAGACGAGCCACGATCATCTTGGTTATAACCTTGTATACAGTGTTACAAAGGCCTATGGGCCGGTAATTACTAAACGTTTCCGGGCTGTTGCACGTGGGGATGAGAGTAATTAAAGTTTTGTTGAGATACTCCGGAACTTTTCCTTTGGCAAAGGATTGCTTAACTTCACTCTTCACCGAATTGCCAACGATTAACCAAAATCGTTGAAAAAAGCCCGCATGAAGTCCATCCGGACCCGGCGCTTTGTAAGGTTTTAGAGAGTGAAGAGCTGCAAGAATCTCCTCATCAGTAACCGGTCTGTCCAACATGGAAATATCTTCCGCCTTTAAGAAACATCGCCAGCAAGGAGGGAGCCATTCCTGCCTAGAGGCACTGGTATGGGCAGTAGTGAAGAGTTGGATAAAACCATGTCTAATAAAATCAGCAACTTGACGATCGGTTGTAGGAAATAGTTATTTCAAATCCGCCAGGCTAAATACTTTCTGGTGGCAGTACTGTAGACTAGTAGTTGTGACTTGTAGGGCTGTCAACCCACCAATAGACCCAATCCATTCGAGAAATCTAACCGGACCCAAGTTGACCGCTGCTCAACCCGACTTCTTCGGCATCGGTTACGGGTCTCTTCCTTTGTAAATGGTGTCTTTGGATTTGTTGTGAGTCTCCTCCCCCAAAATACAAAAAACCCAAACAAAATAACTAGTAGACGCATTTCTAGTGAGATCTCATCTAGATTTGACAATAAAATTATCAATGACTTGTTCATTTGATGATGAAAACTAGGTGATGATGCTTCTGTCCTCCTCCCAGCATTCTACGAACATTGGTTACAACCCTACTTTGGGGGATTGGAATTTGGTGAGATTTCTGCTAAATCTAGTGAAATCTCATTGAATTTTCTCTGTTTTTTAGATCTACGATGCCGGTTGAACCAATCACCACCCGTTGAAGGCTCGATCCGATCAACCTCTCCGATTAGTGGTGGGTTGAGAAATGCTCCACCCGATTAGGTCAGGTCAGGTGCGAGTTAAGTCCAAACCCAACCCAACACGCGGATAGCCCTAGTGACCTATGATAAAGGAAAAAGAAAGTTTGCTAAAAGCTTATCAACTCAATTGTTAAAAAAAAAAAAAAAAATTCATGTACATCTAGAGGGAGTGATTGGTTGTCATTCTAAAATTTCTATTGGCATAATAGAATTCATAATTTCTTTCACAAATGTTGAAATGCCATTGTGATTGGCATATAATAAAAGTGATGTCAATTGTGATTTTAATATAAAAGTGATGTTGCACAAATTATAAAACCTAAACAAGTTGTTAAAAAATTTGGTCGTGTCCTAAGCTCCTAGCATTTTTGTTGTCATTATCTATTGCTATAAGTTTGAGAATGAGTTAATGAAGATGTCAAAGGGCGCTATATCGTGTTAATATCTAACAAGTATTCTACTTGGGTAATTGTTAATAAACTATGATAAGAAAGTTTTTACACCACGTTCATGGGAAATATAAAAATTTGTCAACAAAATTAATTGTGTTTATCATTTTTCCACAAAAATGTTTATAAAAATAATTTTTAAACCAATTCCTTTAGTGTATTCATTTACATTTCCCTTATTGTTATCATTATTTTTAATAAAATGACATTTTTTTTTTTGTAAGAGGAGACTTTATTAATTGAGTTGATTGACGTTGCCGAAGTTCCTAACATCACACCTATATAGAAGTCTTACTTACTCATCTATTTTTTTTTTTTTTTTTTGGGATAAACTTTACTCACTCATCTTACATGATAGTATGTCCCACACTCCTACTAATTAAATTTATAATGATATTCACCATTTATGATTTATGTGAGAAGATAAATTATCTCGTGTTGTATTCCTAAAATACCTAATAATAATTTGGATAATGTTTGGATACAATATTACTCTCACATTGGATGGATTCTAAACATACCGAGTTCATTATTTAAAGGGGATATTATTTTTTGCTGTGACGTAAAGGGGATATTATATGCAAATACTTTATATACTTTTAATTTGGCCCCTCCCAATCATACTAAATTGTAATTCAATTTTTTTTAATGTATTTCTGGGCTATATTTATAATTTAAGAGTTCAGAGTCTCACTCTCACAGTCACAGCTTCACCGAAAGTAAAAACGGAAATACATACGCCAGTGTCGTCTCGTCGCAACAAAACTGAAACCCAACCTTGAGCTTCTTCGAACAGAGAAGGTAAAAACTGTAGGCAATTTTGTTGTTGTTTCATTTTTGTAGTTAATAATGTCTTAATCAAACTCATTCAATCCCTGTTGGTTGTAATTCTAATTCGCAATTATCTTAATATTTGAATTATTTCATCGTTGCAAGTCTGCCATTTTGTTGGTTCATTTAGTGAAAGAGAATGATTTTCATGTAATTTGTTAAATTAAGCCCTGAAAACCAACTGGGATTTTATTTATCTGTTAGTTTTTGCTATGAATAGGATTATGTCCAGTGATATGATTTTTGACAAAATAGAATCACGGAAGAGAATACACGTATCTGCCCCTGACTAATTTGTTGAGAATTCATAGACGACCCCAAAACTTTGGAACTAAAGCTTGGTTGTAGTTGTAGAAAGGTGGAGTAGAATGAATACATATTAACTATGCCATTAGTCTGTTGCAATTCATAGCGGACCCTATAGTTTTGGGACGAAGCTTTGTTGTTGTTGATTATGTAGAGTGCTGTTTTTTTTAACTACTCCACCCTATCGCAATTCTTATGGTTGCATTTGATGTGAGGATGAAAAAAATCAAGAGATTTGAGTAGAAACTTTCAGTCCAAATAGTTTGATATGAAATTCACTAAGGTATGATTGTTTTGAGATTTTTGTTTTGGATGAACGAGCAAAACCTTTACCAAGCTACTGAGGGGAAGAGCTTTTTAAGTGCAGAGAAAAGAAATTCCTCGAATACAGCAAACTGTTCTATTCAACATAGAAATAGAATTACAATAACTCTGCTCTTAACTTCCCATCTTATCATTCTCTCAATGCCTTCCTCAGAACTAATTCTCCTTTGGTGAATTACTGCATTCCTTTGCTGCCAAATATGATAAACAGCAGACCGCAAAGCTATTCTGCATATTATAGACATGGGGCTTTTTTCCTTTCGATTGAGCCTGTCCCCGAGCTATAATGTCATCTCAACGGGACTTAGGATACTTGGCAAGGTATTGACACATGTTATTGTTCCAGATCCCTTTGGGAAAAAGGGCATTCAAAGAAGAGCTCTGCTTGCTAATCTGAACCTGCGTATGGGACAGTGAGCATCATCACCGAAGCCCCACTGCAACTGAAACTATAACGTTCTAGATTGTTTTGAGTTATAGTTTAAGCTTTCAAATCACTCATGGTATGAATTTGAAATAACATCATGCCCTTTCAAACCTGCATTTAGTCAATGAATTTCATTGATACAAAAAAATTGTACTTTTTCATATAATTATTACATGGTATATGGACCATATAATTATTATTTGTTCAACATGTGGCACATCATAATTATCATCTGATGATTATCGATATATTTGACAGAGATGGTTTTCTTGTGCTGGACTCGTCCATCTCCTCAAGAACAGAAGGCCTGCATCAACAAGTATGAGAACTTCAATTTGACTAAAGTCTTGTGTCAATGAAATGAAATCTTTATTGTTAGATTTTCTAATCTAAACTGATGTCCGATATTTATCATTAGGTCAGGTGCATTCAACTATGATGCTAAATTCAGAGGAGCTACTGCTAAGCCCCTGTCTTGCCTCCAAGAAGATAAAGAGCTCTCGAAAGATGGTTTCTTACTAAACCATGCGCGTGTGTTAGTTGGCTCCGGTCTTGAGACTTTTGAAAAGGGTAAAAGCGCTCTACAAACTTGGAGGTGCGTGGATTTTTTTTTTAATATATTTTTTGAGTTAGAAAATTTTTATTAGGGAAATCCAAATTCTAAGATTAATATGATTATTGCAGGCATTTTGGATTGGATTGGGCATTTGTTGATTCTAAAACTCCAATTCAGAATGGAGTCAAGTTCTGTGTTTGTCTCAAGGAGTTTCTCCCATGGATGATGATGCCACTTCAGGTTGTGTATGTAAATGACAAGAGAAAGGCTAACAAGGCCATGATGTCATTTGGTTTTGGAAGCGGTACCCTTCAAGGTCACCTACTGGTTTGTGCCTTTTCCTATGTTACTCATATTTTATAGCTATGAACCTTTAAGGTTGTTTCCATACATTTCTGTTTCCATATTTTTAGAAATAGAGATCAGAATATAGGTTGGAAGGAATGGTTTTAACAATGGCTGTGACTGGATGACTTGAGGTTTATTTTCCTAATAATATTTTCATAAGAGTTGCCAGTGGTCCTTGGATCAGGTGGCCCCTTTTTCTAAGTAGTTTCTCTCTCTCTCTCTCTCTCTCTCTCTCTCTCTCTTGTTTGCTCACTATTTGTCTTAATGTTTGTCTCTTTGGAAGATTTGTTCTATATCTTAGACATGACTTATCATCGTGTCTGTGGAGATCTAATCATTTATTTATCCATTTTTGGCTCTAATGCTCCAAGACATCAACCATTTTCTAATTGTGTGTTTGACTGCCGAACGCTTCCTTGAAACTTCTTTAAAATAGAATTATTTGTTATTATATGTTAGACCATAACGTAACCAAGTTGGCATGGTATATATGTGATAGTTTGGCAAAAGCTCTTGCACTTGCTTTGGTGTATGTGATAGTTTTGTTTGAAAATCCATAACTCTCATTGTCTCTGCATCATCTGGACTTGCTAATGAAGTAACCTGCTGCAGTTGATCTATTATATGTTGGAGTTTTTCTATTCATACTACATGGCATATCCTAAGAGCTGGTCAATTTTTATTTTCATTTTTTTAAGTCCAGAGATTAGATTTTTTTTTTTCTTTTCTTCAATAAAGTCTCTGTTTTAAATTCTTGCATGTAATTTTTCACCTTGTTTAACACTTCTATTATTTTTGTTGTGTTAAACCTGCTTGAATTTGATGAACCCTTGCTGACACTAATATGTGTCGTGGAAATTTGGTGGATTGCAGGCTGGGGAAGAACGTTTTTCCATTGAGTTAGACGAGAACAACCAAGTGTGGTATGAAATACTTTCCTTCTCAAAACCTGCCCACATTTTGTCATTTATTGGTTATCCATATGTAATGCTAAGGCAAAAGTATTTTGCTCATCAATCTACCCATGCAGTTCTGAAACATATGACTGCTTCACAATCCTAATGTAAAAGCAAATGTAAATGACAACTCGTCTTACAAAGACTTCATGTGTTCTTCACTTATATTATTCTAGCAAACTATGCCATTTTGCTGTGTTGATGCATCATGATGACTGTTGATAACGCACTTTACATCCCTTAATTTTCATAAAAAAATATTTGAAGAGAATCAACGACGACTTCTTTATGAAAACACTAGCAAACTGTATTTTTTCGAGGTTAAATATAGGCTACAAGGCTTAAGAACCTTAAGAAAATTACTGTTTTTCTCAAAACAAGACTATAATTTAGGTGAAGCTTAAAACTGTTTTGGCAGGTGGGAAATAAGAGGAAAGCAGAAAAATGAAGGGAAAAGAAATGGAAGGTATAGCTTATGCTACATGCTGTAGACAACAGCAAACAGGACCTAAAGCTTATCAACTTGAAAAATGACAAATAAAAGAAGAAATTTGGTACTCTAGCAAACAAATCAGGGATATTCTTTGCACTATATTTTGTCCAATCAAACTGATTACGCAAGTAGACATGCTCGCCCCATCTTCAAAAGTGTTTCTACATCATGATTATTGTGGAATTATGGTAAGGAGTAAGGATTAATCATTCAGACAACTCTTAGTGCTTCTACACAAAGCTCTTAGACTTGTTGGGAGGTTCTTTGGAGATGTTTGCATAACTGGATGATAGGAAGATGAGATGTGGAAGTTGATTGGGCAGTCATATGGGCTGAGGGGGAAATAGTTTGAGAGTTGTATCACAAAACTGGCTTGGGCTGTTACTATCATATTTGGAGAGCAAAAGATGAAATAGGCCATGGGGTTGTTGGAGTGAAAAGGAAATCTTTAAAGCATTAGATGCAGGATGTTGCTGCACAAGAAAAAAAACCAAGAGTTCCATTCAAAATAAAGTTTTGTGTTGCCTTTGGAGATGAATTTCCCCTGTTTTAGGATGTATTTGCTGTTTGTTGGGGTGGGAGTTAAAGCTGTGGGTTTCTTTTGTTGCTACTTTATTTTTCTTCATTGATTTGGGTCTGAAGTATAGCTGCTTGGTTGTTTGGGTTGATCTGTACTGTTTGCCTTTTGTCTGAATAAAATTTTCTCATTCATCAAAATGAAAAAAAGACTTGAGAGGATGTCAGAAGCACAGGAGGATTAAAATGTTCTTAAAGCTTAATCTTTTATCAGACTCTTGCATCTTATGTATTTCAAACAATATCAAGCCTTTGCGTTTGCCCTGCTAGAGGAGCCCTATTGGCTTACCATGTTTGGAGTATGGTTCAGCATCCAAGCCTTAGAATTAGGTGAGCAACATATGCCATTAACAATGCCAGTTACCAATTTACAGAACAGCTATATTTTTTTTTGCCCAACAAATTCAGCCATTTAATTTTAGAAGACATACAAGAGCTTCAACCTTCCAGTTCCATAATTCATCAATCTGAACTTCTCCTGGAAAGAGAGTTTGCCAAGAAGATGCTCAAATTGTAAAAGGATCCCCCAATTATAACCTCTCCAATTATCACCACTCAAGAAAAGATATGTTTATCTGCTCTTCAATTTAGTATTCTATACAAAATATTTTAATCCTCCCGTTGTACCATACACATGATCCTCTTGACCAATACAATTAAGCCATTGTGAGTTTCAGTGACAATGGACTTCATAAAATTGGCAATTGATAAGTAATAACTTCGTTGTATTGGTTGGGAGAATCACATAAGTATAACCATACTCATATTGTAATGAATAATTTCTCTAGTCATCATATATATCTTAAACATTTACACCACTAATTTGCTGAATCAGTTGGACTACCAAAAACACAAACAAATAAATAAAAAGGCTAGGCCATGAGTAGATTTGTGAGAAAGTTCTATTTCTGCATAAGCTTTAATATTTTACAATCTGCTCAACATCTCCATTGAAATCAAATTTTCAATCAACATGGATTATCAAATGACAAGAATGAACCACTATGTCAGGCTGATAACTGATTAATATCACAATCAATAAACAAATTGACACAGGAGACATCACAAATAAAGCTAAATTCATAAAAGACACACCAACATAGAGCAGTTCAAGGGCACTGCTATCTCATGCTAAATTAATTTAAAAAGACAACCACCAAGTAAAAATTTACTTAAACTCAAATTTAGATGAAGATTTTTAGCTGAGCCAAGATGGGGGAGGCTGAAATAGAGGACAGGGGTCTTGGAAATCTACAATCTCGCCAGTCTTCTGATCGAAGACGCCATTGTCATCTTCAAAAGTGAAGTAAATGCAATTCCCTTTACTTCCGGAGAATTCTGTAGCTGAAACAGAGAAGGAACAGTCTTTGCCCAAAATAAAAATTTGATCACCCAAATTCTTGGCCTTTACCCAACGATGCCGCTCTTGGTCCAACTTATAAACTATGAAAGTATTTGTCTTACCAACACGGTATCTACGGAGATCATGTTCCAACCTCCTCTCTATATCAGAGTACCTATCAACAAGGTAGAGCTCTCCACATGACTCCACCAAATGCTTCTGCCCTCCTCCCCAATCATAAGAATTCGAAAATTCTATCAGCTTCATTGATGAATCAATCCATGAAACTGTTCCCCATATATTAACAACATAGGGTTTTCCCTTGGATACAATAATGTCATCGTAGTGATGAAAGTCGAAATCATCTACAAGGGTCCAATTTTTATCTCCATATTTCACATACGAAAACACTAGCAAACTGTATTTTTTCGAGGTCAAATATAGGCTACAAGGCTTAAGAACCTTAAGAAAAATACTGTTTTCCTCAAAACAGGACTATAATTTAGGTGAAGCTTAAAACTGTTTTGGCAGGTGGGAAATAAAAGGAAAGCAGAAAATGAAGGGAAAAGAAAAGGAAGGTATAGCTTATGCTACATGCTGTAAACAACAGCAAACAGGGCCTAAAGCTTATCAACTTGAAAAATGACAAATAAAAGAAGAAATTTGGTACTCTATCAGGGATATTCTTTGCAATATATTTTGTCCAATCAAACTGATTATGCAAGTAGACATGCCCACCCCATCTTCAAAAGTGTTTCTACATCATGATTATTGTGGAATTATGGTAAGGAGTAAGGATTAATCTCAGACAACTCTTAGTGCTTCTGCACAAAGCTCTTATGCTTGTTGGGAGGTCCTTTGGAGATGTTTGCATAACTGGATGATAGGAAGATGAGATGTGGAAGTTAATTGGGCAGTCATATGGGCTGAGGGGGAATAGTTTGAGGGTTGTATCACAAAACTGGCTTGGGCTGTTACTATCATATTTGGAGAGCAAAAGATGAAATAGGCCATGGGGTTGTTGGAGTGGAAAGGAAATCTTTAGAGCATTAGATGCAGGATGTTTCTGCACAAGAAAAAAAAAAAAAAAAACTAAGAGTACCATCCAAAATAAAGTTTTGTGTTGCCTTCGGAGATTGAATTTCCCCTGTTTTAGGATGTATTTGCTGTTTGTTGGGGTGGGAGTTAAAGCTGTGGGTTTCTTTTGTTGCTACTTTATTTTTCTTCAATGATTTGGGCCTGAAGTATGGCTGCTTGGTTGTTTGGGTTGATCTGTACTGTTCGCCTTTTGTCTGAATAAAAGTTTCTCATTCATCAAAATGAAAAAAAGACTTAACAGGTTCTCAGAAGCACAGTAGCCTTTATCAGACTCTTGCATCTTGTGTATTTCAAACAATATCAAGCCTTTGCGTTTGGCCTGCTAGAGGAGCCCTACTGGCTTACCATGTTTGAAGCATAATTCAGCATCTAAACCTGAGCATTTTGGTGAGCAACATATGCCGTTAACAATGCCAGTCATCGATTTACAGAACAGCTATTTTTTTTTGTTGCCAACAAATTCAGCCATTTATTTCTCACTCAATACCCTAGACCTGATAAAATTGGGTTCCTTCAAATCATTTTGTTTGTTATTAGATTCTGCATTTTTAATTTTAGAAGATATACAAGAGCTTCAGCCTTGCAGTTCCGTAATTCATCAATTTGAACTTCTCCTGGAAGGACAGTTTGCCAAGAAGATGGTCAAATTGTAAAAGGATCCCCCAATTATAAACTCTCCAATTATCACCACTCAAGAAAAAAGATATGCTTATCTGCTCTTCAATTTAGTATTTATACAAAATATTTTAATTCTCCCATGGAACCATACACATGATCCTCCTAACCAATACAATTAAGCCATTGTGAGTTTCAGTGACAATGGATTTCATAAATTGATAAGTAATAACTTCTTCTTCTTTATTTTTTTGTTGGGAGAACCACATAAGTATAACCATACTCCTAATGTGATGAACAATTTCTCCAGTCCGTCATATATATCTTGAACATTTACACCACTAATTTGCTGAATCAGTTGGACTACCAAAAACATAAACAAATAAATAAAAAGCCTAGGCCATGAGTAGATTTGTGAGAAAGATCTATTTTACAAAAGCTTTAATATTTTACAACCTGCTCAACATCTCCATTGAAATCAAATTTTCAATAACATGGATTATCAAATGACAAGAATGAACCACTATGTCAGGCTGATAACTGATTAATATCACAATCAATAAACAAAGTAACACAGGAGACATCACAAACAAAGCTGAATTCATAAAAGACACCAATAAAGAGCAGCTCAAGGGCACTATTATTATCTCATGCTAAATTAATTTAAAAAGACAACCACCAAGTAAAAATTTACTTAAACTCAACATTTAGATGAAGATTTTAAGCTGAGCCAAGATGGGGGAGGCTGAAATAGAGGACACGGGTCTTGGGAATCTACAATCTCGCCAGTGTTCAGATCGAAGACACCATTGTCATCTTCATAAGTGAAGTAAATGCAATTCCCTTTACATCCAGAGAATTCTGTAGCTGAAACAGAGAAGGAACTGTCTTTGCCCAAAATAAAAACTTGATCACCCAAATTCTTGACCTTAACCCAACGATGCCGCTCTTGGTCCAGCTTATAAACATTGAAAGTATTTGTCTTACCAACACGGTATCTACGGAGATCGTGTTCCAACCTCCTCTCTATATAAAAGTACCTATCAACAACGTAGAGCTCTCCACATGACTCCACCAAATGCTTCTGGCCTCCCCAAGCCAAAAGTAAAAGCGGAAATAGTATCAGCTTCATTGATGAATCAATCCATGAAACTGCTCCGCAATTATTAACAACATAGGGTTTTCCCTTGTATACAATAATGTCATCATAGTGATGAAAGTCGAAATCATCTACAAGGGTCCAGTTTTCATCTCCATATTTCATATACCCCAACTTTCCTTTATCATATAAAGCGAAAATCACAGTGTCTTCAACACAACTATTCCACGCAGAGTCAGGAAACAACACTAATTTATTCACACCAACAATAGGCATGCGACTAAGAGATTGAAGTTTATATTCTTTGCTTACCTCGACAACTTGATAATCCAATAAGTTAATCCCTTTTGGAAAAGGAAACCCGGAACGGAGATTTGGAAGTGGATTTAAAAGACATTTTCGACCAAATTTAAACTCTTCCACCTTGACCAACCAGCTCTTTGAAGAACATGTTGAAGGGTTTCGATTAACATCATCTGGTAGCTTGAGACGATAGAAGGTTATGCGAGAGACATAGGCTTCGCGAGCAGATATGGTGGGGCAAGGAGGAGGGAGTGGATAAGGAGGCAATATGTCACATGGTGGAGGGATAGAGGATCGCCATGAAGCACAGACGCTGCGAAATCTTACAACACCGATGCGATCTTGAATGGATTTTCCGATTAAACGCAAGATTTCTTCTGGAAGATCAGACCAGTCGACCTCTCTCTCATCCATATTTTCGTTAATGGACTTAGAGAATGACTTTGCAAGATAGAGGAAGAAGACCTAAATCGCTTTTTTTTTTTTTTTTGGGGGTGCTTAAATTCAAACTAACCCTCTATTACTACCTATACCCAATATAACACAAGCAAAATTAGAGGTAAATTTCACAACAATTTAAGACCTAGGTGATAATACCAAGTCCAAAACAATTTAAAACCTACCAAATCTGATCCTCAAAAGACCATTTTGTCCCTAATTTTCATTATCTCTTCTTTCTCTCTCCTGTCTCGTTAGAGTTCTCTCTCTAACCGGTGAAACCCATGAGTTTTGGTCACCGGAAATACCGCCCAGCAAAGGACTTCCCGATTCCCACCGCAGGTTTGAGTCGTTTGACGCCATCAGTGCTGTATAACGGACTCTCGTCCCTCTCAGATCGGAACCCACGCGGCGGCGATGGTGCTTCGATCTGGATCTTGCCAACAACAGACTCTCTCATCCACTTTGTGGCGGCGTCGTTGATCATGGCATGGCTTTTGGATTTCCGATTTGGGTAGTCTTTCTTCAGGAGACGATGAAGCCGATGGTGTGGTTTTTTAGTTTTCATTTTGTTGGTTTTTTTTTTTTTTTTTTTTTGGGTTTCTATTGGTTTGAAGGGGATATTTTTTTTTGTGATTTTTGCTGGTGTGTTTTTGGTCGTGTCTCGCAAGGCAGAGCCAAGATGTAGCACTCTTGTCATCTGCAAATATCTGAAGCCGAGAAAGGAGAGAGAGTTTTGAGAGTGAGAGAAACGAGAGAGAACAGAGAGTTTTGTATGATTAGATGGTTAGGGGTAAAGTTGTCTTTTGAGGACCAAATTGGTGGGTTTTAAAATGTTTTGGGCCCTGCCGATCTCACTAAATTGTAATTGGGCTATATTTATAAAGTTATAATTTAAGAGTTCAGAGTCTTACGACTCTTACCCTCACAGGCACAGCTTCACCGAAAGTAAAAACGGAAATACATACGCCAGTCAGTGTCGTCTCGTCGCAACAAAACTGAAACCCAACCTTGAGCTTCTTCGAACAGAGAAGGTAAAAACTGTAGGCAATTTTGTTGTTGTTGTTTCATTTTTGTATTTAATAGTGTCTTAATCAAACTCATTCAATCCCTGTTGGTTGTAATTCTAATGCACAATTATCTTAATATTTGAATTATTTCATCGTTGCAAGTCTGCCATTTTGTTGGTTCATTTAGTGAAAGAGAATGATTTTCATGTAATTTTGTTAAATTAAGCCCTGAAAACCAACAGGGATTTTATTTATCTGTTAGTTTTTGCAATGAATAGGATTATGTCCAGTGATATGATTTTTGACAAAATAGAATCATGGAAAAGAATACACGTATCTGCCCCTGACTAATTTGTTGAGAATTCATAGACGACCCCAAAACTTTGGAACTAAAGCTTGGTTGTAGTTTTAGAAAGGCGGAATAGAATGAATACATATTAACTATGCCATTAGTCTGTTGCAATTCATAGCGGACCCTATAGTTTTGGGACGAAGGCTTTGTTGTTGTTGATTATGTAGAGTGCTGTTTTTTTTTTAACTACTCCACCCTATCGCAATTCTTATGGTTGCATTTGGATGTGTGGATGAAAAAAATCAAGGGATTTGAGTAGCAACTTTCAGTCCAAATAGTTTGATATGAAATTCACTAATATATGATTGTTTTGAAATTCTTGTTTTGGATGAACGAGCAAAACCTTTACCGAGCTACTGAGGGGAGAGCTTTTAAAGTACAGAGAAAAGAAATTTCCCAAATACTGTTGTGTTCAACATAAAAATAGAATTACAATAGCTTCCACTAATCTTAACTCTGCTCTTAACTTCCCATCTTATCATGCTCTCAATGCCTTCCTCAGAACTAATTCTCCTTTGGTGAATTACTGCATTCCTTTGCTGCCAAATATGATAAACAGCAGACCGCAAACCTATTCTGCATATTATAGACATGAGGCTTTTTTTTTTTCCTTTCGATTGAGCCTGTCCCCAAGCTATAATGTCATCTCAACGGGACTTAGGATACTTGACAAGATATCAACACATGTTATTGTTCCAGATCCCTCTGGGAAAAAGGGCATTCAAAGAAGAGCTCTGCTTGCTAATCTGAACCTGCATATGGGACAGTGAGCATCAGCACCAAAGCCCCACTGCAACTGAAACTATAATGTTCTAGATTGTTTTGAGCTATAGTTTAAACTTTCAAATCACTCATGGTATGAATTTGAAATAACATCATGCCCTTTCAAACCTGCATTTAGTCAATGAATTTCATTGATACAAAAAAATTGTACTTTTTCATATAATTATTACATGGTATATGGGCCATATAATTATTATTTGTTGAACATGTGGCACTTCATAATTATCATCTGATGATTATCGATATATTTGACAGAGATGGTTTTCTTGTGCTGGGCTCGTCCATCTCCTCAAGAACAGAAGGCCTGCATCAACAAGTACGAGAACTTCAATTTGACTAAAGTCTTGTATCAATGAAATGAAATCTTTATTGTTAGATTTTCTAATCTAAACTGATGTCTGTTTTTTTTCATCAGGTCAGGTGCATTCAACTATGATGCTAAATTCAGAGGAGCTACTGCTAAGCCCCTGTCTTGCCTCCAAGAAGATAAAGAGCTCTCAAAAGATGGTTTCTTACTAAACCATGCGCGTGTGTTAGTTGGCTCCGGTCTTGAGACTTTTGAAAAGGGTAAAAGTGCTCTACAAACTTGGAGGTGCGTGGATTTTTTTTTTTTTTTTAGAGTTAGAAAATTTTTATTAGGGAAATCCAAATTCTAAGATTAATACGATTATTGCAGGCATTTTGGATTGGATTGGGCATTTGTTGATTCTAAAACTCCAATTCAGAATGGAGTCAAGTTCTGTGTTTGTCTCAAGGAGTTTCTCCCATGGATGATGATGCCACTTCAGGTTGTGTATGTAAATGACAAGAGAAAGGCTAACAAGGCCATGATGTCATTTGGTTTTGGAAGCGGTACCCTTCAAGGTCACCTACTGGTTTGTGCCTTTTCATATGTTACTCATATTTTATAGCTATGAACCTTTAAGGTTGTTTCCATACATTTCTGTTTCCATATTTTTAGAAATAGAGATCAGAATTTAGGTTGGAAGGAATGGTTGTAACAATGGCTGTGACTGGATGACTTGAGCTTTATTATCCTAATAATATTTTCATAAGAGTTGCCAGTGGTCCTTGGATCAGGTGGCCCCTTTTTCTAAGTAGTTTCTCTCTCTCTCTCTCTCTCTCTTGTTTGCTCACTATTTGTTTTAATGTTTGGCTCTTTGGAAGATTTGTTCTATATCTTAGACATGACCTATCATCGTGTCTGTGGAGATCTAATCATTTATTTATCCGTTTTTGGCTCTAATGCTCCAAAACATCAACCATTTTCTAATTGTGTGTTTGACTGCCAAACACTTCCTTGCAACTTCTTTAAAATAGAATTATTTGTTATTATATGTTAGACCATAACATAACCAAGTTGGCATGGTATACATGTGATAGTTTGGTCGAAAGCTCCTGCACTTGCTTTGGCGTATGTGATAGTTTTGTCCAAAAATCCATGACTTCCGTTGTCTCTGCATCATCTGGACATGCTAATGAAGTAACCTGCTGCAGTTGATCTATTATATGTGGGAGTTTTTCTATTCATACTACATGGCATATCCTAAGATCTGTTCAATTTTTATTTTTATTTTCATATTTTAAAGTCCTGAGATTACATTTTTTTCCTTTTCTTCAATAAAGTCTCTGTTTTAAATTCTTGCATGTAATTTTTCACTTTGTTTAACACTTCTATTAATTTTTGTTGTGTTGCTTGAATTTGATGAACCCTTGCTGACACTAATATGTGTCATGGAAATTTGGTGGATTACAGGCTGGGGAAGAACGTTTTTCCATTGAGTTAGATGAGAACAACCAAGTGTGGTATGAAATACTTTCCTTCTCAAAACCTGCCCACATTTTGTCATTTATTGGGTATCCATATGTAATGCTAAGGCAAAAGTATTTTGCTCATCAATCTACCCATGCAGTTCTGAAACATATGACTGCTTCACAATCCTAATGTAAAAGCAAATGTAAATGAAAACTTGTCTTACAAAGACTTCATGTGTTCTTCACTTATATTATTCTAGCAAACTATGCCATTTTGCTGTGTTGATGCATCATGATGATTGTGACCCACTTTACATCCCATAATTTTCATACAAATTATTTGAAGAGAATCATTTTAACACGAAGACTTCATTACAAAAACACTAGCAAACTGTATTTTTACGAGGTCAAATATTGGCTACAAGGCTTAAGGACGTTAAGAAAAATACTGTTTTCCTCAAAACAGGACTATAATTTAGGTGAAGCTTAAAACTGTTTTGGCAGGTGGGAAATAAAAGGAAAGCAGAAAAATGAAGGGAAAAGAAAAGGAAGGTATAGCTTATGCTACATGCTGTAAACAACAGCAAACAGGACCTAAAGCTTATCAACTTGAAAAATGACAAATAAAAGAAGGAATTTGGTACTCTATCAAACAAATCAGGGATATTCTTTGTACTATATTTTGTCCAATCAAACTGATTACGCGAGTAGACATGCCCATCCCATCTTCAAAAGTGTTTCTACATCATGATTATTGTGGAATTATGGTAAGGAGTAAGGATTAATCACTCAGACAACTAATAGTGCTTCTACACAAAGCTCTTAGACTCGTTGGGAGGTTCTTTGGAGATGTTTGCATAACTGGATGATAGGAAGATGAGATGTGGAAGTTAATTGGGCAGTCATATGGGCTGAGGGGGAATAGTTTGAGAGTTGTATCACAAAACTGGCCTGGGCTGTTACTATCATATTTGGAGAGCAAAAGATGAAATAGGCCATGGGGTTGTTGGAGTGAAAAGGAAATCTTTAAAGCATTAGATGCAGGATGTTGCTGCACAAGAAAAAAAACTAAGAGTTCCATCCAAAATAAAGTTTTTTGTTGCCTTTGGAGATTGAATTTCCCCTGTTTTAGGATGTATTTGCTGTTTGTTGGGGTGGGAGTTAAAGCTGTGGGTTTCTTTTGTTGTTACTTTATTTTTCTTCATTGATTTGGGTCTGAAGTATAGCTGCTTGGTTGTTTGGGTTGATCTGTACTGTTCGCCTTTTGTCTGAATAAAATTTTCTCATTCATCAAAATGAAAAAAAATACTTAAAGAGGTTCTCAGAATCACAGGAGGATTAAAATGTTCTTAAAGCTTAATCTTTTATCAGACTCTTGAATCTTATGTATTCCAAACAATATCAAGCCTTTGCGTTTGGTCTGCTAGAGGAGCCCTACTGGCTCACCATGTTTGAAGCATGGTTCAGCATCTAAGCCTGGGCATTTGGGTGAGCAACATATGCCATTAACAATGCCAGTTATCAATTTACAGAAGAGCTATATTATTTTTTTGTTGCCAACAAATTCAGCCATTTATTTCTCACTCAATACCCTAGACCTGATAAATTTGGGTTCCTTCAAAACATTCTGTTTGTTATTAGATTCTGCATTTTTAATTTTAGAAGCCAAAAACATGAAAAAATAAATAAAAAGGCTAGGCCATGAGTAGATTTGTGAGAAAGTTCAATTTCTGCACAAGTTTTAATATTTTACAGCTTGCTCAACATCTCCATTGAAATCAAATTTTCAATCAACATGGATTATCAAATGACAAGAATCAACCACTATGTCAGGCTGATACCTGATTAATGTGACAATCAATAAACAAAGTGACGCAGGAGACATTACAAATAAAGCTAAATTCATAAAAGACACACCAACATAGAGCAGTTCAACGGCCCTGCTATCTCATGCTAAATTTATTTAAAAAGACAACTGCCAAGAAAAAATTTACTTGAACTCAACATTTAGATGAAGATTTTGAGCTGAGCCAAGATGGGGGAGGCCAAAATAGATGACACTGGTCTTGGAAATCTTCAATCTTGCCAGTCTTCTGATTCTCAAAGTAGAAGACACCAATGTCATTTTCATCAGTGAAGTAAATGCAATTCCCTTTACATCCGGAGAATTCTGTAGCTGAAACAGAGAAGGAACTGTCTTTACCCAAAATAAAAACTTGATCACCCAAATTCTTAACCATAACCCAACGACCCCACTCTTGGTCCAGCTTATAAACTTCAAAATTAACTGTCTTAGGACAAACACGGTATCTACGGAGTTCGTGGTCAAACCTCCTCTCTCTATCAAAGAACCTATCAACAACGTAGAGTTCTCCGCATGACTCCACCAACTGCTTCTGGTTTCCCAAACCACAAAGTGGAGGCGAAAACTGTATCAGCTTCATTGATGAATCAATCCAGAAAACTGTTCCCAATCTATCAACAACATAGGATTGTCCCTTGTATACAGTAATGTCATCATAGTAAAAGTTGTGATCATCTACAAAGGTCCAATTCTTGTCTCCATATTTCACATACCCCAACTTTCCTTCATGAAATAACCCGAAAATCAATTTATCTTCAACACAACTAGCCCACGCAGAATTAGGAAACAACAGAAGTTTATTCACACCAGCAATATTCATGCCACTACTATGTTGAAGTTTATATGCTTTGCCTACCTCGACAACTCGAAAATCCAGTAAGTTAATCACTTTTGGAAAAGAGTCTGGCAGAAACCTGATATGGAGGCTTGAAAGTGGATTCAAAAGACGTACTCGACCAGGTTCAAACTCTTCCACCTTGACCAACCAGCTCTTTGATGAACATGTTGAAAGGTTTGGATTATCATCGAGTGGCTCGAGACGGTAGATGGTACTTTGAGAGAGAAAGGATTGACCTCCAGCTGAGTTGATGGGGTAAGGAAAAGGGAGAAGCAAAGGAGGAGATATCCCACGTAGTGGAGGGATAGAGGATCTACATGAAGCACAGACGCTGCGAAATCTTACAACATCGATGCGAGCTTGGACGGTTTTTCCGATTAAAGGCAAGAGTTCCATTGGAAGATCAGACCACTCGACCTCTCTCTTATCCATATTTTCGTTGCTTGACTTAGAGAAGACTTTGCAGGCAAAAAGAGAGAGAAGATCAATTTTGATGGGCGAGATTTTTATTTATTTTTTCATCTTGGTGTATATGAGTTATGCTGAATATTCGAATTTTAGAATTGGTTCATATAGTTTTATTTCAGACATGAACCGAATTCAAATTAATCAGTAAGTTAGATTATGTGTCTAAGTTTGGTTCATTTTTTTTTTTTGAATAAATTCAAGCTTGTTCACAAGTTATTTAATTAATTTATTATTTTCCACATATAGTAAGCACCACTATTAAAATAGAATCTCAAAATTTAAGTTTAATTTTTTATATGTATACATATAACCATATAATCTTATATGAGTCTAGTTAATGTATGCCATTTATTTTAAGAAAATTTTTATGGAAAATTGAAAAAGTTGTCATAAAAGTTTGATGATTTTTTCAATTCTCGATAAAAAGTTTACTAAAATAGTTTACTAACATATGCTCTTAGGGCATACGTTAGTAAAACCCATCTTATATATACTAAAATCGAGTTTCATACTTTTTGATGAATAAATCAAGTCTCATACTAGTAAGCTTATTTTATGAATATGTTATTATTTTTTAGCTTAGCTCGTTCAATAAATAAACAAGCAAAATTTTAGAAATAGATGTGATGTATTGATTCCTGCACAAGCTTAGTGGCTTCTAAAGTACCGTTGTTGAAACTAAGGTAATGTTTGGTTCAGTGAAAGGAGAGGGAAGAGAAGAGAAATGAAAAGCGAAGGGAAAGGAAAAAGAGTGGGGGAAAAAAGTACTTCCTCAAGTGTGTTTGGATAGAAAGAGGAAGAGAAAGGAAAGTTGCAAAGTATTTTACACTTTTATCCTTTTAAATTATAAATTAATAAGGATATAAATGTTATTTCACAAAAATAATCAAGAACTTTTAAGGGTATAAGAGTAATTTTAGGAGAAAAAAATTGATTCCACAACAACCTTTTCCCTTCCATTCTTCCTTCTTCCTGTTTTCATTTCTAACCAAACAAAGGAAAGTCATTCCTTTCTTTTTCTTTTTTGCTTCCTCTTTCATCAAATCAAACAAAGCCTAAACCAGTGAGGAAGATAACTTCCAATATCCTACCATTTCCATATTTTATGTCAAACTGATCCCCTCTTTGTGGGTCCATCATGCGAGAGCGTAGCACCAAATATTTACTAGTCTCCTTTCAACCAAAAGTCCTTCTCTTATGAGCTTT
Source organism: Castanopsis chinensis (assembly GCA_032878915.1). Taxonomy (NCBI): domain Eukaryota; kingdom Viridiplantae; phylum Streptophyta; class Magnoliopsida; order Fagales; family Fagaceae; genus Castanopsis; species Castanopsis chinensis. Next base: position 2,203,158 of record JAVQMG010000074.1, on the reverse strand, counting down.
GCCTATAGAGAGAAGAATGAGCAAACTATGGGCATTAAAACCTGTTTGGGGAATGTGATTATAACTTGCAGAAGATGTGAAATGAACCCACCCTGTCCCTCCTAATGTCCTTACCAAAATTTATGGGTAGGACTGATTACACTTTCACTATTAGGTCAAGATCTCACCTGTTTTCACAATCAGATTGTGATTGAAATATGTTTTGCACGATCTATTTCCTTCTTTTGGTTTGATGCTATGCAAATGGTTGGGCAATAATGAAAGAGAGGAGGTACCAAAGCTTGATTTTAATTAATAGCAAGGTTTGGCAAGCCATTAAAAACAAAATTAGATAGATGGCAGCTACAAAATATGTTCTCCATAATTTATTTCCTTCGTTTGGTTTGATGATATGCAAATGGTTAGGCAATAATGAAAGAGAGGAAGTACCAAAGCCTGATTTTATTAAAAGCAAGGTTTGGCAAGCCATTAAAAACAAAATTAGACAGATTGCAGCTATATGGTCTAGAAAACCATGCTATGCCCATTCCATGTACCATAGCATTCCAATTATCCACTCAAGAAAAGATCTACTGATCCGCTCTTCAATAAGTATTTTATACCGTTTTTTCGAACAAAATACTTTAATCCTCCTATTGTACCATACAAATGATTCTCATAACCAATACAATTAAACCATTGTGAGTTTCAACGACAATGGACCTCTTAAAATTGGTAATTGGTAAGTAATAACTTCTTTTTATTGGTTAGGAGAACCACATAAGTATAACCATACTCCTATTGTAATGAACAATTTCTCCGTCCATCATATATATCTTGAACATTTCCACCACTAATTTGCTGGATCAGTTGGACTACAAATTAAAACGTGAACAAATAAATAAAAAAGGCTAGGCCATGAGTAGATTTGTGAGAAAGTTCAGTTTCTTCACAAGCTTTAATATTTCGCAGTCTGCTCAGCATCTCCATTGAAATCAAATTTTCAATTCACATGGACTATCAAATGACAAGAATCAACCACTATGTCAGGCTGATACCTGATTAAAATCACAATCGATAAGCGAAGTGATACAGGAGACATCACAAATAAAGCTAAATTCATGAAAGACACACCAACATAGAGCAGTTCAAGGGTACTACTATCCCATGCTAGATTAATTTATAAAGACAACGACCATGTAAAAACTAACTTAAACTCAACATTTAGATGAAGATTTTGAGCTGAGCCAACATGGGGGAGGCCAAAATGGATGACACTGGGCTTTGTAATCTAGAAACTTGTCAATTTTCTGATTCTCTAAGTAGAAGGCACCAATGTTTTTTCCATCAGTGAAGTAAATGCAATTCCCTTTACATCCAGAGAACTCTGTAGCTGAAACAGAGAAGGAACAGTCATTACCCAAAATGAAAATTTGATCACCCAAATTCTTGACCATAATCCAACGACCCCACTCTTGGTCCAGCTTATAAACTTCAAAATTAACTGTCTTAGGATAAACACGGTATCTACGGAGATCGTGGTCAAGCCTCCTCTCTCCATCAAAGAACCTATCAACAACGTAGAGTTCTCCACATGACTCCACCAAATGCTTCTGGTTTCCCAAAGCACAAAGTGGAGGCGAAAATTGTACAAGCTTCGTTGATGAATCAATCCAGAAAACTGTTCCCAATCTATCAACAACATAGGGTTGTCCCTTGTATACAGTAATGTCATCACAGTAAAAGTTGTTATCATCTACAAAGGTCCAATTCTTGTCTCCATATTTCACATACCCCAACTTTCCTTCATGAAATAAACCGAAAATCAATTTATATTCAACACAGCTAGCCCACGCAGGGTTAGGAAACAACAGAAGTTTATCCACACCATCAATATTCATGCCACTACTATGTTGAAGTTTATATGCTTTGCCTACCTCGGCAACTCGAAAATCCAATAAGTTAATCACTTTTGGAAAAGAGTCTGGGAGACACCTGATATGGAGGCTTGAAAGTGGATTCAAAAGACGTACTCGACCAGGTTCATACTCTTCCACCTTGACCAACCAGCCGTTTGATGAACATGTTGAAAGGTTTGGATTATCATCGAGATGCTCAAGACGGTAGATGGTACTTTGAGAGAGAAAGGATTGGCCTCCAGCTGAGTTGATGGGGAAAGGAAAAGGGAGAAGCAACGGAGGAGATATCCCACGTAGTGGAGGGATAGAGGTTCTCAATGAAGCACAGACGCTGCGAAATCTTACAACATCGATGCGAGCTTGGACTGTTTTTCCGATTAAAGGCAAGAGTTCCATTGGAAGAGCAGACCAGTCGACCTCTTTCTCACCCATATTTTCCTTGCTTGACTTGGAGAATGACTTTGCAGGCAAAAAGAGAAAGAAGATCAAAAGCAACATGGTGCTTAAATCTTAATCTATGAATTTGTCCGGGATGTAATATTCATACTATATCCTTAATTTTGATGGGCCATATTTTTTTTTTCCTCTTGGTGTATATATGTTTTCTTGTCGACACGGTTTTTTGAGATGTTGCGTGTGTATGGATTGGGCGTTTTGCCCAATTCGCGCGTTCAACGTTTTTTTTAGTAGGTCCCAGTGGTACTGCTCACATATCACCAAACTCATTTTTTCACAGATTTTTAGGTAAATTTAGGTCCCACATCACTATTCACTCATTTAAAAATTATTTTGCTACAGTATTTTTTGTTTTCAGCAAATAAACAGTATCTAAACACACCCATAGAGTTGTATAAGTGAAATTAGTTAAGCTGAATATTAAAAGTTTAGAATTAGTTTATTTAGTTTTATTTCAAACATGAACTAAAGTTAAATTAATCACTAAGCTAGATTATATATCTAAGTTTGGTTCATTTTTTTGTTGAATAAATTCAAGCTTGTTTGCCATGGATGTATATTGGGCCGTGGGCCTTGTCTGAAGACATTTAGTAGTTCGAAGACATGTAGACGTTAGTGAAGAAGTACAACTTAGCAAATTATGGAAGGTTTCTGGTCAGGAAGGTTTGTGAAGGTAGTCCGAGGAGGAATGCCTCCTTGGCTAAGCAAAGAAAAGGTCAGAAGATTTGATCTGCCATCAAGAGCAACATGCTGGAGGATTCCGCTAATAAGGACAAACATTAGAACAGAATAGGACAAAGGGAAACTAAGAAATATTTAAGAGAAAACTGCTACCATCGCATTAAATATTCTGCAGCTAACTTTCTGGCCTCATTAATGTAGAGGTGATACCTGAACAGTGATATTCAGCCATACAGCTACCCCTCAAATATTTCAGGAAGGGGTTGATGGGACAAGGATCAAAGCAAGCAACTTGACCTACACGTGAAGGGTGGAGATGAAGCAAAGCATGAGAATATAAGGAAGAAAGACCCCATTACAGAGGAGGGAGGAGAACCTATAGAAAAAAAAACACTGTAGCAATAAGAACTAAAATTGTAATCAAGTCTAAAAGAAATATATTCAAGAACTACTCTCTTCGGACTTTGCTGAGGAAGGATTTCTTTGCATAAAACTTGTTTTTCTTTACTTTTTTACCATTTTTATTCCATTGTGAGCGTTGTTCAATTCATTGAAACCTAGTTTTTGGTCCACTCTCTACAAATTCATTGTGTTGGGCTCTTTGGGCCTTAATCTTATTACCTCTTGAGCTTAGGATCCAAATCTCGCCCTTACAAAAATAGAATCTCAAAATTTAAATATATAATCTTATATAGGTCCGGTTAATATATGCCCTTACGGCATTTATTAATAATCCATTTTAAGAAAATTTTTATGTGAAAATTGAAAAAACAATCACATGAGTTTGACAACTTTTTCAATTTTCGATAAAAAGTTTCCTAAAATAGTTTACTAACATATGCTCTGAGAGCATACATTAGTAAACCCATCTTATATATACAAAAATCAAGTCTCATACTTTTTTATAAATAAATCAAGTCTTGTACTAGTAAGCTTATTTTATGAATATATTATCATTTTTTTAGCTTAGCTAGTTTAATAAATAAGCATTTTTTTTAAGAAATAGATGTGTTGTAGTGATTCCTACAAAGCAGAGGTGATGCTATAACCAATTTAGGGGTTAAAATGAACCCCTCGACTTCCCAAAAAAAAAAAAATTATATAAATAAAATATATTTTTTTGTTAGTTTAATACTTTAATTTATTCTTAAAAATATTTTTTTTCACACCCTGACTTAAATCTTGCACACCTTTATTGCAAGTATTTTCGACTCTAAGAGTAAAGAGTAAGTGTTTGTGAATTGTAAGTGTAATTCTATTTTATAAATTTATATTATATGTGTGTGAGTGTGTCTAATATTGATTATGTACATTACTTTTTGTTATAATGCTATTTGTGTAAATTATGATGTGTGTGAATGTTTGTGTGTACAATATAAATTGAATATAACTTTATATAATTTAATAATTAAGAAATAGAGAGGGTTTTTTTTTACATGTGTGTATTGTTATCATATTATAATAAAATTTTGTTATAAAGTTAGTAAAATTCAAGAAAACAAATTGTAAAGTTAGTGATTTTTCAAGCATTTGATTGGTTAAGTAGACACGTAGTGTATAATTTTATGTATGAATGAGTGTGATTGTGTGCATCAATAATTAATATGAAGCCAATGAGCTAAGAATAGCCATTTAGTCTAAAATATTTTTATAAAAACAAAGTCAAATAGATAATAACAACTATTTAAAGATAAAAACGTTAGACAAGCTAAACAAAATCAAATGGTCATAGGCTCATAGCTACTTACATTGGTAATAGATACTCATAACAAACTATCATGTAACATTCAAAATTTGAAAACTTGTAAAATAAATTTGTAAAACTTCACGTATTATTATTATTTGTTAATTACTCGATATATTCAAGTTTTCTTTTTATTAAAATTTTTTTATGACCCCCTAAACAAAATTTCTAGAGCAGTCACTGCCGCATAGGCTTATTGGCTTCTAGAGTACCGTCATTGACACTAAACCAGTGAGGAAGATAACTTCAATATCCTACCATTTCCATATTTTATGTCAAACTAAATCCCCCTTTGTGGGTTCATCATGCGAGAGTGTAGCACCAAATATTTACTAGTCTCTTTTCAACAAAAGGTTTTTCTCTTATGAGCTTTGCCTACAGAGAGAAGAATGAGCAAAAAACGTGCATTAAAATTGTTTGGGGCATGTGTTTATAACTTGCTAAAAATATGAAATGAACCTACCCTGTCCATCCTGATGTCCTTAACCAAGATTTATAGTTAGAATTAATTTCACTTTCACTACTAGGTCAAGATTTCACTTGTTCTCACGTCTCCTTTAGGCCTCGTACCACTTTGTTGGTCATTGTTAACATTTAGCTGGTTATCCCTTCGTCCATCTCCTATGATTCTGTTCACTTCCCTTTTTTTTTTTTTTTTTTTTTCTCTCTTCTTCTTATTTGTTGTTTAGACTACAACTGCAACCCCCTTGGTCCTTTTGCTTTGTGTGGTTCTTGTATTCTTATTTTGTGTGTTTTGACACCACACATGCAGACATTGTTATTTAAAACAAGTTTGAAATTTCAATTACATCTTTTATTTCAAATTTTCAACTATTGTCACTCACTAGTTTTTTTTTTTTATTAATTAATAGGCTAATATGTGAGCTAGAGATAAACAATAAGTGAAATATTATATGCTTATAAATTTAAATCTAAGTGCTCATAATAAATTATTATTATGTGAACTTTAACTACTAAACATATAAATATAAATAAAAAATAAGTGTGTGTGTGTGTGTGTGTATATATATATATATAATTAGCGATAATCCTAAAACGGCACATCAGTATTAACCGATACTGAAATATTTCATTTCTTTGGTCAAAACGAAATGGCCTTTGGTACGGTATTGACTCCCTTAGTTTAGATATCACTTATTGCTTACAACTAAAAATTAAAAATACTATAGCAAAATAATTTTTAAATGTGTAAATAGTACCGTGAGACTCAGTTTTAAAGTTGTTTTTGCTGAATTCCGTACTTGCGAGTCTTGTAAATAGTGCATAAGACCCACAGAAAAAAAGAAACGTGTTGCTATCCAAACTTACGCTAATTTCACTTTCACCATTAGCTCAAGATCTCACCTGTTTTCACAATCAGATTATAATTGAAATATGTTTTGCATGATCTATTTCCTTCTTTTGGTTTGATGATACGCAAACGGTTAAGCAATAATGAAAGAGAGGAGGTACCAAAACCTGATTTTATTAATAGCAAGGTTTGGCAAGCCATCTAAAACAAAATTAGACAGATGGCAGCTATAAGGTCTACAAAACCATGCTATGCCCATTCCATGTACCATAGCATTCCAATTATCCACTCAAGAAAAGATCTACGGATCTGCTCTTCAATTTAGTATTTTATACAGGTTTTTTCAAACAAAATACTTTAATCCTCCTATTGTACCATACACATGATCCTCATAACCAATACAATTAAACCATTGTGAGTTTCAAGGACAATGGACTTCTTAAAATTGGTAATGGATAACTAATAACTTCTTTTTATTGGTTAGGAGAACCACACTAGTACAACCGCACTCCTATTGTAATGAACAATTTCTCCGGTCCATCATATATATATATATATTATTTTACATTTTACTAATATCAGTTGTGCTTCCGCCATCTGCGCCTTGGTCCCCCTCCCTTTATGGTATTAGAGCCATTCTTTCCTTGGCCGCCGGTAGAGTTGTTGTGTTTCCCTGTTTTTCCTGTATCTGTCTAACCTTGTGACCCTTCGTTGTTGTGTCGATCTTGCCGTCATTGGCGCCATCGTAGTCGTAAAGTGAATTCCTGAGTCCGAACAGTAAGGCCCGTGAAGCAGAGAGAGAGGCGTGAGGGCGTGAGAGGAAAAAGGGTTGATTGCGGTATGTGTTACGAAATGCAACGGTTGCGAGAAAAACATGATAATTGAGTGTTATAACTAGGATAGTTATAGAAAGAATGTGGAGATCCAATTCCTCTATTAGCTCCAGGACTGGTTGTCCTCCTGATATTGTGAATGAAGAAGACCATACTGTAGAAAAGAGTGAGTACCCTGATTTTAGAAAATGGAACATACCTAAAGTTTCTACTAAATCTGTTTACGAACTTGGTTGGTCTGAAAATACTTTTTCTCTGAATATAGAGTCAAAACTGTTGAACAAACTTTTTCTATTTCTAAGTTTCATGAAAAATGCTGTTTATTTTCCAAAAAAGATGATGCAAAATCTGATGCTCCTTCCGGATATGATTTTCCTCCTATTGAAACCCCTATTCTTCATAATCATCTCTGAGTTCTTACCAGACTCGAACCTTTTGAATATGATATGGTGTTTCTGTATAATGAATTTATGTTATTAAAGAATCGTCCTAAAAGGAAATTTTACTAAGATACTTTTACTCAGTCCGAAAAAGACAGAGTCAAAAGAAAATGGAAAGAAAAAATGGTTGAAGAAAGAAAACATATTTTGTTCTTTGATTATCTTGAAAACTATTATGTTTCCAAAAATGATGTTCATAGTAATTATTTAAATGTTATTAGAAAATCTAATTTTGTTAAACCTGACAAAACCGTTATTCGGTCTAGTCACCCTCTTCTTGAAACTGTTTTGATTACTTGCCAAAGTGCTAATGAGAAAGTTGAAGTGAAAGCTTCTCCTTTCAAAATTGCTGATGATAAAACCCCTGTTTCTACTATTATTAAAAAAAACAATTTTGCTAATGAATCTTTGCATATCATTGGTCAACAGCTTGACCGTATTGAAGAAAAAATTGTTCAAAAAACTGTTGCTCCAAAACCTGAGATTCCTTTGATTGATTTAAGTGATCAAAGAGAAAAGATTAGTTTCAAAACCTCTCAGAGTAAAACTGTTGACTTAGTTGCTTCCCAAAATTCAACTCTTGACAAAGTTGAAAAAATGCTTTCTGATTTAAAAATTAAAACCGAGCAGGCTTCTGCATCTAAAAGTGCTGCTTGTGCTATTTCAAGAAATGAAAAAGAACCTGTTTTTGAAGAAAAAACAGATTCTGAATCATCTTCTCATGTTTCTTATGAAAATGTTTTTGATGAATTACAATCAGAAATTAAAAGATTCATTGGAAAACCCAATTCCATGTCTTTTACAAAAAACTGGTATCCAAAACCTACTCCTCCTGATATGCAGTTTGAAGAAAGATCTTTTCAAACTCAGTTTTCTGTTTCTGCTAATAAAATGTATGAATGGAACATTGATGGTTTGTCTGAACAAGAAATTATTAACAAACTTGCTCACATGTCTATGGTTGGTTTTGCATACATAAACAATCATAATGATCTTGATCATCCTGATGTTGTTAACTTGCTTGTCACTGAATATTCTGGTACTCTTCGTGGTTGGTGGGATAAACATCTCACAGAAGAATCCAGAGAACTTATTAAACATTCTGTTAAAAAAGATGATGATGGCATGCCTATTTTTGATGAAGATATTGGTTGAGGTATTCCTGATGGTGTCAATACCTTGGTCTATACTATTCTCAAACATTTTGTTGGTATTCCATCTAATATTTCATCTCGCATTTCTGATTATCTGACTAATTTGAAATGTCCTACTATGTCTGATTATAGATGGTACCAAGATGTCTTTTTCTCTAGGGTTATGCTTCGGAATGATTCCCAAAAAGCTTACTGGAAAGAGAAGTTTATTGATGGTCTTCCTCTTACTTTGCTCATAAGGTAAAATAAGAACTAATGGGTAAAAGTGATTCTATTGACGATGATAATTTAACTTACGGTGATATTTTCAATACTATTAAAAAACTTGGTATTAACATGTGTAATGATGAAAAATATTTACGACAACAATTAAAAAATAAAAAGAAAGCTAAATATGAAATGGGTAATTTCTGTGAACAGTATGGTTTACCTCCTATTGCCCCTTCCAGGCAAAAAGGAAAAAGTAAACATGATAAGGTTTACAAAAGTTATTCCCATAAAAATCATAAAAGATACTGTTTTGTTAAACCCAATGATTTTTATTCTGAAAAGAAACCTGCTTTTAGAAAACATCTTAAACAAAGATCGGGTAAAGGTAAGTGCTTTAACTGTGGCAAATTTGGCCATTTCAATAAAGACTGTACCCAAAAGCCTGGTAAACTAAAAAACAAATTAAAAATGTTAAACATTAATGATAATGATCAAAATGAACTGTTTCAGATTCTTGAATCTGCTATTTCAAATGAGTCTTTTGAAGAGGATTTCTCCTCCTCATCAGATTCGTCTTATCAGTCTTGTGATTCTTCTGAAACTCCTAATATTATATTTGGTTGTAAAAGATCTTGTTGTAAAGCTATGAAATCCCTTAATGTTTTAACCAAAGAAGAAGAACAAGAACATTTGCTATTAACCACTATTGCTAAAATTGAAAACTCTATGCTTCAGAAAGAACTCCTTGATAAGTTTAAACAAAACTTAACAAGAGATAAAACTGTTGAAAAAACCAAAGCTCCTATTAACTTTGAAGAAACCCTAGAAAGATTTAATAAAAATCGATCTAAAGAAATAACTGTTAACGATCTTCAAAAAGAAATTAACAATGTTAAACAAGAGATAATTCAATTAAAAAATGATGTTAAAAACATTAAAAAAGATAATATTGATCTTAAACAAGAATTACTGATTTTCAAAATTGACAAAAATCTAGATAAAAACTTGTCTGATAATGATGAGCACCACGATGGAGAAGGATCTTCTCAACAAACTCCTCCTTTTGGTAATGTTTTTGATAACCTGATTACTTGGAATGATAATCAGCTTGCTTTTGTTAAACATATGATGCCTCCTAAATGGTTTACTAAAGTTAGAATTGTTGTTTCACATGATTATGCTTTTGATACTATTGCCATGATTGATTCTGGTGCTGATGTTGATTGCATTCAAGAAGGTTTGATTCCTTCCAAATATTTTGAAAAATCAATTGAAAGATTGGTATCTGCTAATGGCACACAGATGAAAATTAAATATGAATTGAACAATGCTCATGTTTGCCATTCTGATGTTTGTTTTAAGATATCTTCTGTGCTTGTTAAAAATATGACTGATAAAGTGATACTTGGATTGCCTTTCATTACTTCTTTGTATCCCTTTCTTGTTGAATATGATGGAATTACTACTGATCCTTTTAGACAAAAGGTGAAATTCAAATTTTGTTCAAAAAATGCTGATAATGATGTCTTTAATCTTATTCATGCTAAAGTCAAGCATCTTAATTTCCTTAAACAAGAAATTAAGTACAAAAAATTGTTGAATAGTTTTCTGATAAATTATTACAATTTAAAATTGATAATTTTCAGAAAATCTTGATGAATGATGTTTGTTCTGATATTCCTAATGCTTTTTGGTATAGGAAAAAGCATATTGTTGATCTGCCTTATATTAAAGACTTTAATGAAAAGAATATCCTTACTAAAACCCGACCTATTCAAATGAATGCTGAAACTGTTGAATTTTGTAAAAATGAAATAAATGATTTGCTCAAGAAAAAACTGATTAGGAATAGCAAGTCCCCCTGGTCTTGTGCTGCTTTCTATGTCCAAAAAATTGCCGAACTCGAGAGAGGAACTCCTCGCTTAGTGATCAACTACAAACCTCTGAACAAAGTCTTAGAATGGTTTAGGTATCCTATTCCAAACAAGAATGATTTAGTTCATAGGTTAAGTGAGGCTGTAGTGTTCTCCAAATTTGATATGAAATCTGAATTTTGGCAAGTCCAAATTTCTAAAGCAGAAAGATACAAAACTGCTTTTACCACCCCTTTTGGTCACTATGAGTGGAATGTTATGCCTTTTGGTCTAAAAAATGCCCATAGTGAATTCCAAAATATTATGAATGACATATTCAACTCCTTCAGCCATTTTACTATTTGATGATGTTCTGGTATTTTCCAATTCTATTGATGAACATTGGAAACACTTGTATTCATTTCTAGAAACCATAAAAAGAAATGGTCTTGTTGTCTCTGCCAAGAAAATCAGACTATTCCAAACCAAAGTCAGATTCCTTGGATATGATATCTCTGAAGGTCAAATCCGTCCCATTGATAGAGCTATTCAATTTGCTGATAAATTTCCTAATGAAATTATTGACAAAACGCAGTTACAAAGATTCCTTGGTTCCTTGAACTATGCTGCTGATTTTTACAAAGATCTGAGGAAACAATGCAAACCACTATTTGATAGGTTGCAAAGTAATCCTCCTTCTTGGACTGATGTCCATACCTCTCTTATTAAACAAATCAAGTCCCATGTCAAGACTTTACCTTGTCTTGGTATTCCTACTGTCAATGCCTTCAAGATTGTTGAAACCGATGCCTCTGATATTGGTTATGGAGGTATTCTGAAGCAGAGAGTTTCACCAAACTCCCTAGAACAAATTGTTCGTTTCTACTCAGGAGTTTGGAATATTGCACAATTAAATTATATTACTATAAAAAAGGAGATTTTAGCTATTGTACTTTGTATTTCTAAATTCCAAAGTGATTTGTTAAACCAAAAGTTTTTATTAAGAATAGATTGCAAAAGTGCCAAATATGTTATTGAAAAAGATGTTGAAAATATTGCTTCAAAACATATTTTTGCCAGATGGCAAGCTATTTTAAGTGTTTTTGACTTTACTATTGACTATATTAAAGGATCCCAAAATAGTGTTCCTGATTTTCTTACTCGTGAATTCCTGCAGAATTTCAATGGCGGATAGAAGATCTAAGGATAAAAACCCTGTTGAACCACAAAAACATTTAGTCAAAAAAGAACCAGTCTCTCCTACCGAACTTGTTAACTGTTTTACTCCCTAAGGAACAATTCCTAAGCCAAACTACTCTTCTGTTTTGGCTTCAGCCTATGATCCTTATGCTTTGACCCCTGTTCACCAGCCAGTCAAAACTATTTACCCCAAAAAAGTCAATATTGCCCAGTATGTTAAAAAACAATATTTTTAGAATCTGTTTTTCATTGAACCAAATAGATCTACAATTAGGAACCCCCTCCAAATTGCCAGATCTTATTTCCCTCCATTGTTCCATTGGATTCCGGAACATTTTGATAAAAAACTTGAATACTATTCCGAGATTTTGCGGCAGGAAGAAGCCGTTTTGATCAAAACTATTTATGATCTCACTGATAAAACCAAAATTATTTACCACAGTGTTTACATTAAGAACTTCATTTCTGAAGAAGAATGGGGCCCCTCCCTTGCCTTTTTAAGAAGGTTGCCAAAATCTTCTGTTCCATATTCCTATTATGATTATATTACTGTTTGGTTTCGATTCATGCTTCACCATAATGAAACAATGACTCATTCATGGTTTGTTAACTTTGACAAAGAGTTTGATGCTAGCACTACTTTACCTCTTTGGTTCAACAGATGGTAGACTCAGTTTGGTCCTGTTACTGATATTTTTCCTGAACTATTATTAACTGCTTATAGATCTTTTGAAAGCAATTTCAGGACTGATGCTCATAATGCCAAGTTCCCTACTCTCCTCCATTTTGTTAAACAGTTTAGAGTTCCTTGGATTTTAAAATGGCAGTATGAGAAGAATGATGATGTTCTTACTAGGTGCTGGTATGTTAAATGGTGGGATAAGTTTGGATATGTTCAACACATTATTAACTATATTTCCAGACCTTTGCCCAAGAAACCTTCCCCTACTTTTCAGGATAGGAAAATTGATTCTCCTTCCTCTTCCAGTAAACCCATAAAAAGCAGTTCTCCTTTTGATGAGTTAAGTAAGGAAGCTCTTTGCATTCTCCTTGAAAGAAAGATTAAAGAAGAAATTGTTGCTTCTAGAAGCTCAGATGAAGGTTCTATTTCAGCAAGCCCTTATTTCCCTCATCCCCAGCCATTTCCCAAAGAATGGTTCAGTCGTGATGAAGATTATGATGAAGAAGAAGATACTCCTGATCTAGGAGCAAATTGATTCCCTATTCTGCCTAGCCAGCTCAAAAGGCCAATAATGATGTTGCTTCCACTATTGATTAACCTGGAAATGATTCTCTTATTGACCACTTTTGGCACTTCGCGCCAAGATACTTTTGGCTCCTGAAAAGGCGCTCTTGATGCTGATTCTCTTATTGACTACTTTTGGCACTCCACGCCAAGATACTTTTGGCTCCTGAAAAGGCACTCCTGATGCTTTCTACTGTTTTTGATGCCCTTCACGGGTCCTGATATGAATAGTGAAGAAAGTCACTATTCACTTTTTACTATTCACTGCTTTATTTGCCTATTTAAGGGGGGTTGTCCCTTATTGTTAAACTCAGAATCTCTCTTTGTGAAAGAATTTCTCTTTGTGAGCTTACTTCAGAGTTGTCTGAGAGCTTTCTTTAGGACTTCTTTAGAATCTCCTAAACACATAGAGTTTCTCACTATTTCCCACAAAGCTTGTAACTAGGTTGATGACTAGCCCTCAAGCCTTGTACTGCTATCCCTATTGATCACTGTAATCTTGTAACTACTACTACTGCTGTAAGTGTTTTGAATTACTTTCAATAAACACTTTTGTTTTCAATACTTTGATTATTTTGATATAACTGCTTGGCTGGTTCTACCGCCTTAATTTCAATTACATTATTTTGATATAACTGCTTGGTTGGTTCTACCGCCTTACTTTCAATCGTATTATTTTGATATAACTGCTTGGCTGGTTCTACCGCCTTACTTTCAATAGTATTATTTTACATTTTACTAATATCAGTTGTGCTTCCGCCATCTGCGCCTTGTATATATATATATATATATATATATATCTTGAACATTTCCACCACGAATTTGCTGGATCAGTTGGACTACCAAAAACATGAACAAATAAATAAAAAAAGGCTAGGCCATGAGTAGATTTGTGAGAAAGTTCAATTTCTTCACAAGCTTTAATATTTTAGCTCAACATCTCCATTGAAATCAAATTTTCAATCCACATGGACTATCATATGACAAGAATCAACCACTATATCAGGCTGATACCTGATTAAAATCACAATCAATAAACAAAGTGACACAGGAGACATCACAAATAAAGCTGAATTCATAAAAGACACGCCAACATAGAGCAGTTCGAGGGCACTAGTATCCCTTGCTAGATTAATTAAAAAAGACAACGACCATGTAAAAACTAACTTAAACTCAACATTTAGATGAAGATTTTGAGCTGAGCCAAGATGGGGGAGGCCAAAATGGATGACACTGGGCTTTGTAATCTAGAATCTTGTCAATTTTCTGATTCTCTAAGTAGAAGACATTAATTTTCTTTTCATCAGTGAAGTAAATGCAATTCCCTTTACATCCAGAGAATTCTGTAGCTGAAACAGAGAAGGAACGGTCATTACCCAAAATAAAAACTTGATCACCCAAATTCTTGACTATAATCCAACAACCCCACTCTTGGTCCAGCTTATAAACTTCAAAATTAACTGTCTTAGGACAAACAATGTGTCTACGGAGGTCATGATTTATATCCTCATCAAAGTGCCATCTCCTCCGCTCTCTATCAAAGAACCTATCAACAACATAGAGTTCTCCACATGACTCCACCAAATGCTTCTGGTTTCCCAAAGAACAAAGTGGAGGCGAAAACTTAATCAACTTCATTGACAAATCAATCCAAAAAACTGTTCCCCATCTATCAACAACATAGGACTGTCCCTTGTATACAATTATGTCGTCGTAGTAAAAGTTGTGATCATCTACAAGGGTCCAATTCTCATCTCCATATTTGACAGATCCCAACTTTCCTTCATGAAATAACTCAAAAATCACAGTTTCTTCAACCCAACTGGTCCTTGCAGAGCTTGGAAACAACACAAGTTTATTCACACTAGTAATATTCATGTCACTACTATATTCAAGTTTTACGCTTTGCCTACCTCGACAACTCGAAAATCCAATAAGTTGATCACTTTTGGAAAAGAATCTGGGAGAAACCTGATCCGGAGGCTTGAAAGTGGATTCAAAAGACGCACTCGACCAGGTTCAAACTCTTTCACCTTGACCAACCAGCTCTTTGACGAACTTGTTGAAGGGTTTGGATTATCATCAGGTGGCTCAAGACGGTAGATGGTACTTTGAGAGAGAAAGGCTTCGACTCCAGCTGGGCTAATGGGGGTAAGGAAAAGGGTGAGGCAAAGGAGATATCTCACGTAGTGGAGGGATAGAGGATCGACATGAAGCACAGACGCTGCGAAATCTTACAGCATCGATGCGAGCTTGGACGGTTTTTCCAATTAAAGGTAAGAGTTCCATTGGAAGAGCAGACCACTCGACCTCTCTCTCACCCATATTTTCGTTGCTTGACTTGGAGAATGACTTTGCAGGCGGATAGAGAGTTAGCCTCAGACACAACAACCAACGTTATATTTTCTATGAATGAAAAACAAAATGGTATATCTTAATCTATGGATTGGGCCTTAGGCCTGGAGGGTTTGTACTTTGTGTTACAAACTTACAATTTTCATACTATATCCTTAATTTTGATGGGCCGGATTTTAATTTTTTCATCTTGGGGTATATGTTTCCATGTCAGACATATGGGACCGGATAGGCACAAAGTGGACCGAAAAAGACCAAAGTGGTCAGAATGGACCAAATACAACTCAAGTGGGCCGAATAAGACCGAATGGACCAAATAAAAGAAAAGTGGACCGAATGGACTAAATAGGACTGAAGTGAATTGAATAGGACTGAATAAGACCAAAGTGGACCGATTAGGACAAAGGTTGACCAAATAGGACCGAATATGATTAGAGTTGATGGAATAGACTGAATAGGTTGAGGTGGTCCAAGTAGGACCAAATAGGATCGAAGTTGACCAAAGTCAAGTGAACAGGATTGAATAAAACCAAGGTGGACCAAATGAACCGAATATGACCAAAGTGAACTAGAAATTATTATTATTATTATTTTAATAAATATTAGGCTTTAGATACCCAAAGTATATTATTTTAGTAATATGCATTTCCTAAGAAATATAAAAAGTATTATCAAATGTTCAAATTTTATTGCATTTTTTTAACCTATGCTATTTTTTTTTTTACATATATGTTACATGCACGACTCTAATGAAATATGCAGGATTTTTATTAATAAGTAAATTAGACCATAAAATAAAATGTAAAAAGTTAATCTATAGTGTACTTATTCAATATTTTGAAACCAATTGAAAAAGAACCACTCATCTTTGCCAATAATCTTTTGTATTAAATTTCAGCTCTATAATTAATTTTTTAGAAAAAAAAACAAAAGATTTCTATTGACATAATTTTGTGAATTTCACGACTTTCATATGACAAAATATTTTGTCAACACTTCTAAAATGCTTGAATCCACAAAAGGTTCCCTTAAAAATTAGAGAGGAAAAAAGAGAGAGCCAGTAATAATCAATAATTGCATCAACCAATAAACATCTTAAGTAAATTTTAATGGAAATATTCACTAATAAATCATAAATAAGTTCCATTAAAAGATTTTGGAAACAAAATTTTCCCCCCTTGTTGAAGTCAAATGGCTTTTCAATTTTCATACACATCTTAAGTGGGATATGAGAACTAGATGTGTTGTTTTGGTTCCAATATAAGCTTAGGGTATCATCAAATATTTACTAGTCCTTTTCAACCTGGGTCTTTCTCTTATGAGATTTGCCCATTGAGAAAAGAATGAGCAAACAATGGGGTTAAAATTTTTTGGGTCATGCGTTTATAACTTCATTGTTTCCTACTAAAAATATGAAATGAACCCACCCTATCCATCCTAATGTCCTTCATAAATTTATGGGTTGGACTAATTTCACATTCACAATTAGGTCAAGATCTCACCCGTTCTCACAATCAGATTGTAATAGAAATATGTTATGCATGATCTATTTCCTTCTTTTGGTTTGATGATATGCAAATGGTTAAGTTAGAATAAATGGATTCTGTGTTTCCTTACTAATGGTGAGTGGTGACACATTTCCCTCTTGCACATTTGATACCCAAAACCCAATTTTGTTAAGATTAGTGTCCTTAAATTTTATTATATGATGCTATGTATAGCATTATGTATGATTTAATGTTATGATTAATAAAGTTGTTGTATTATTATCTAAAATAATGGTAACATGAATATTTGGATATTATCATATAGTTTATGAGATGCATAGTATGTAATTTATGTGATTTAGTCACAGAAGATATAGATCACAAATTCTTTGTAAACTCAGAATTTTAGTTCGTAGTCGATGATAAAATAGGGCATTTCATCTGCGAAGACTATAGCATATTAACTAAGATGATTTGTCTTAATCATGGAAGTGGAGATTTCTAGTTGATATATTTTAAGAGTTAAGACATATTGAACTAGATTGTTATGAGATTTATTATTTTCCTAACGATTGTCTAATGAATAATAAATCTCATGACTTCTATTTACGTGAACTCTTAATCCTAAGAAGATAATAGACCTGATCATGAAGTGTAGGTTGCTTTGGTATATTAGGAGTGAGATCTAAAGTAACGATCAAAATCTCAGTATATTGGGCAGCCACATTTAGTGTTGATGGAACATATATTCTCAAGTAGAATTCATAATCTCTTAACGGAGATACAAAATATTCCCTTGAAAATAAGTTTAATAGGTTTGGTTATTTAGAGTGTTAGGCCTAGCCACTTTAATAAGAAGTTACTAAAGAATATATTTATGAAATTGGATTTCATAAATATATGATGAATAACATAAAGGATTAAACCGGGAACTCAAGGATTAAGATGTAGTAATCTTCAAAGTGGTAGTTTACATTCATGACTTTGTATTACTTCGAATATTTTATGAAGGGGTTGCATGTACAATAAAGTATTGGGATATAATTTATAAATAAGGCCTACAGAGCAACTATATTTATATAGTGGTATTAAATATAGTTAATGGTAACTTTAGACTTGTTAAGAGTTTACAGAAAAGCCCAAGGCCCATTAGAGTTAGTGTCTTGTTGGTCTCTTTTGGTCCCACTTTAAGCTACACACTAAAGTCCAATTAGAAAGGCCCAAAAGGCTAGCTCAATTAGATAATCAGTTAGATACAAAAGGAGAAACATACAAAATTTTAGAGGTAGACATCATTGTGAAATGGTGTGTATATGAGTAAAAGCCACTCTCTTATTTTTCCTTGGAAATTGATCGAGTAACCACACTTCTTGGGCATAAAATGGAATTGAAGTGAAGATTTAAAGTGTTTCCAAGTACTTCTGATCTTTTGTTTTGAATTTCACCACACCAAGGTACGCTTTCTTGTTTTTAAATTTTGAAATTTACATAGTGAATGTTATTAATCATGAATGAAGTAGATCCGTTCATATTCCATTGCGTGTATTTGTATGAGATACAAATTTGTTATTCCATGTGTTTTTCCAACAAATTTGTCCTTTTCCACCTACCTTATTACATAACAGTAACACTCAGCACACTGCATATAAATTTCAATGACAAACAAGCACTTCAAAATTTGTCTGGACCTCTACAATAATGGCAAGGCAAAAGGATACCAAATATTCTCTGGCCAACATAAATTGATTCACACCCCTGACTATTTTGCAAATTGCAATGACCCGCTCATCAATTTGGTTACCAAACAGATGTAATAACTTTAAAGAACTTGTTCTAATTTGCTAAATTAGCTCCAATAGCAAAAATCATTAAGTTAAAACTCATTATCACAAAAGCACTACAGCCTAAAGTTCTATTTCTTACAACAATCCCAATCCGGCTCTTAATCTAAATGACCTTCCTCATATATACCTACCTAATTCGGTAAATGAGTTGTATTTTCTGAAAATACTAGCTCATGGGTAGATCAAAGCAATATTCAACACATGATCAAGCTTATATCTATTTAACAAGGATTATTGAAGTTTGAGTTTGTGATCATACAAACCACCACAATGGGCTACTATATGATTAAAACTTACAATCATCGAAAGTATCTATTACAGCAAGCAAATAGGGGCACATAACAATGAAACCAAACACACCATTAGATTGAAAAGTTTCACAACATTAATTTCATACTTACATAGGCCTAAAGCAAATTTGGAAGAGGCCAAGATGGATGACTGTCCTCGAAATATGATAAATGTCCAAAGCTATTATCTTCCAAACTGAAAACTTGAGTTTCATTTTGATCAGTGAAGTAAATGCAATTCATTTTATACCCAAAAAGCTCTTTAGTCATAACTGAGAAACAACAATCATTACCCAAAACAAAAGCTCGATCAACATTTAGACCAAGCCTCTCTCTTCTCTCTCATCCCCTCTCTCTATCACTCTCTCTTTAAATCGAGATTCTCAAGGGTTTTTAGGTTTGGGTTAAGATCAAAATCAAAATCAACCAAACCCACAACAAAAAATGGATAGCCACAGTGGCAAGCAAATGGACTTTGGTAGTAGCAATGGTTTTTTCAAACCATCAACACAGAACACAGAACCCATTTTCTTCAAACCCAAAACCCATTTTCAAAGAACCCATTTTCTTCAAACCCAAAACCCATGCACATGAACACCATCACCAGAGCCACCCATGGCCGGATCCACTAAGCAGTGTTTATGTTTGGATTGATGGCAGTGGCAGTGATTATTTTTTGGTGATTTGGTGGATTTGCTACTTTGTTCTTGGCTGTTTTTTTTTTTTTTTTTTTTTTTTTTTTTTGAGAAAAATCTTGGCTGGGTTATTGGTGGTTAAATAATGGGTTTTGGTGTGGTGGTGCCTGTTGTTGGTGGCGATGTGGCTAAGAGAGAGAGAGAGAGAGAGAGAGGCAGTGAGGAAAAGTGACCGAAATTAGGGATAAAGGAAAGAGAGAGATAATTTTATATTATTTTAATGTGTTGTATTGTAAAATAAAAGTTGGAATGCTAGAGTATTGTAAAATGGTATTGTAAAATAGTATTGTATAAATTGATAAAGTAACTTTTTGGGATAGTTAAATAGAATATGATGACATTTTGGGCTATGGATGCTCTAAGAGGCTATTGTAGCAAGATTGTATTCTTAAATATTATTATTTTATTATGCTTCCAATTTTTTATTAATAAAAAGAAGAGAGATGATTTTGTGTTGTATATTTTATTGTGTAGATATATATTATTTTAATGTGTTGTATAAGAAAATAAAAATTAGAATGTTGGGTATACTGTAAAATGGTATGGTATAATAAATAAAGTAGTTTTTGATATGGTAAAATGAAATTTTTTGAAGAAACCGGATGCGAAAGCTCTGTCTTGGTGAATGGTTAATAATAACGCAGGTCTACCACCAAGTCACCAACCAGTACCATGCACTCATGGTTAATAATAACACAGGACCACCACCAAGTCACCAACCAGAACCATGCACTCAAATTTCCTTGTAATCATCCTCCAGGACATAACCACCCATCTAATTAGATCCAATGTATCGCTTTCTTTGTCCGCACGCTGATTCTCTTCACCATACGGACTATTCTTTGACAGTTCCAACTCTGCCAATCCTAGATTTCAAGTCTTATTACACTTTCATGTGCTATAAACTATAATAAGCGTACAAGTATAACTATGAACTCATTAACTGAGACTACTACATCTCTAAACAAGGTGGCTGATGACTGATGAGTGACTGAGTTCTGAGTCTGAGAGGTGAGACCGTGACAGGAGCACAAGTCTAAAAACTCAAGAGAAGAAATGAGATTATGAGAGTAGCTGAGTCTGAGTAGGAGATAACTTAAGAGAAAAGCGTGTGTGGCAAAGATAAAAAAAAAAAAAAAAGATAAAACTTACGCGGTGATGATTCCATCAGTGACTCAGACAGTGAAAATACGACATCGTTTTTTTTTTTTTTTTTAATTTTTTATTTCAGAAAACACAAGTCGCAAAACAATAAGTGTGCATTTAGATACCGCTTATTTTATCGAAAATTAAAAACTGAAAACAATAAAAAAAATTAAAATTACTGTTCATGCTTGAAAGTACTGTGCATATGCCTGATTGGACTGTTCATGTCTCATGAACAGTGCAAGAGGCGTTGGGCTTAAAATAAAAAAAGAATCAGCCAGACGCAGACGTGGTAAACACAAAACGCGTTTCCCAAATGAACCCACATGTGAGTCAGTGACTAATAGGGCCATACAACATTTTTTTTAAAAATGCAAATGGAAAGAGTACACTAAAGTTACTAGACAAGGCCACTCACTCTTAATGATGAGACTATTCGTCTATTTCTACTGATATACATTTTTGATTGAGAAAGGTACACTAAAGTTATTAGACAAGATCATGTGACAAGAATATACGACTATTCCTACTGACACACTTTTTGATAGAAAAAGGTACCCTCACTCACATCGTCACACATGTTAACTTCTTTTTTAATTCAATTTTTTTTTTGATAGGAACGTTAGGCCTATTCATGGATAAGAATTCAAAATTTGTTTTTGACCTGTTTATGGATGAGAACGTTAGGCTTAGGCCTACTGGCTTACCATGTTTGGAGCACGGTTTAGCATCTAAGCCTGAGCATTTGGGTGAGCAATATGAAAATTTCTTAGATGCTCTCGGAGTATAGAAAAATGGTGCTTCTTCCTCTCACATTCATTATAGACTCCACCATTAATTTAATGAGTGGATCCTACCATGAATGCAAGAGGAGGGAGCACCATTCTCCGTACTCCAAAAGTACTAAAGAATTACTCGTGCAACATATCCTATTAACAATGCCAATTATCAATTTACAGAACATCTATATATTTTTTTTGTTGCCAACAAATTCAGCCTTTTATTTCTCACTCAATACCCTAGACCTGATAAAATTTGGTTCCTTCCAAACATTTTGTTTGTTATTAGATTCTGCATTTTTTTATTTTAGAAGATATACAAGAGCTTCAGCCTTGCAGTTCCATATTTCATCAATTTGAACTTCTCCTGGAAGGACAGTTTGCCAAGAAGATGGTCAAATTGTAAAAGGATCCTCCAATTATAACCTCTCCAATTATCACCGCTCAAGAAAAAAGATATTCTTGTCTGCTCTTCAATTTAGTATTTATACAATATATTTTAATTCTCCCATTATACCATACACATGATCCTCCTAACCAATACAATTAAGCCATTGTGAGTTTCAGTGACAATGGATTTCATAAATTGATGAGTAATAACTTCTGTTTTGTTGGGAGAACCACATAAGTATAACCATACTCCTATTGTAATGAACAATTTCTCCAGTCCGTCATATATATCTTGAACAATCCACCACTAATTTGCTGGATCAGTTTTTTTTTTTTTTTTTTTTTTTTTTTTTTTTTTTTTTTTGAGAAAAAAAAAACATGAACTATCAATTTGCTGGATCAGTTGGACTACCAAAAACATGAACAAATAAATAAAAAGGCTAGGCCATGAAATTAAATTTTACAACCTGCTCAACATCTCCATTGAAATTAAATTTTCAATCAACATGGATTATCAAATGACAAGAATCAACCACTATGTCAGGCTGATACCTGATTAATATCACAATCAACGAACAAAGTGACACAGGAAACATCACAAATAAAGCTGAATTCATAGAAGACACACCAACATAGAGCAGTTCAAGGGCACTACTATCTCATGCTAAATTAATTTAAAAAGACAACCACCATGTAAAAAAATTACTTTTTTTTTTTTGAGGAAACAAGTAAAAAAATTACTTAACATTTAGATGAAGATTTTGAGCTGAGCCAAGATGGGGGAGGCCAAAATAGATGATAATGGTCTTGGAAATCTACAATCTTGCCAGTCTTCTGATTCTCAAAGTAGAAGACACCAATGTCATTGTCATCAGTGAAGTAAATGCAATTCCCTTTACATCCAGAGAATTCTGTAGCTGAAACAGAGAAAGAACTGTCTTTACCCAAAAAAAAAATTTGATCACCCAAATTCTTGACCATAACCCAACGACCCCACTCTTGGTCCAGCTTAAAAACTTCAAAATTAACTGTCTTTGGACAAACACGATATCTACGGAGATCGTGATCAAACCTCTCTCTATCAAAGAACCTATCAACAACGTAGAGTTCTCCACATGACTCCACCAAATGCTTCTGGTTTCCCAAAGCACAAAGTGGAGGCGAAAATTGTATCAGCTTCATTGATGAATCAATCCATGAAACTGTTCCCAATCTATCAACAACATAGGGTTGTCCCTTGTATACAGTAATGTCATCATAGTAAAAGTTGTTATCATCTACAAAGGTCCAATTCTTGTCTCCATATTTCACATACCCCAACTTTCCTTCATGAAATAACCCGAAAATCAACTTATATTCAACACAACTAGTCCACGCAGAGTTAGGAAACAACACAAGTTTATTCACACCAGCAATATTCATGCCATTACTATGTTGAAGTTTATATGCTTTGCCTACCTCGAAAACTCGAAAATCCAACAAGTTAATCACTTTTGGAAAAGAGTCTGGGAGAAAACTGATATGGAGGCTTGAAAGTGGATTCAAAAGTCGTACTCGACCAGGTTCAAACTCTTCCACGTTGACCAACCAGCTCTTTGATGAACATGTTGAAAGGTTTGGATTATCATCGAGTGGCTCGAGATGGTAGATGGTACTTTGAGAGAGAAAGGATTGGCCTCCAGCTGAGTTGATGGAGAAAGGAAAAGGGAGAAGCAAAGGAGGAGATATCCCACGTAGTGGAGGGATAGAGGTTCTCAGTGAAGCACAGACGCTGCGAAGTCTTACAACATCGATGCGAGCTTGGACGGTTTTTCCGATTAAAGGCAAGAGTTCCATTGGAAGAGCAGACCAGTAGAACTCTCTCTCACCCATATTTTCGTTGCTTGACTTAGAGAATGACTTTGCAGTCAATAATAGAAAGAAGATCAAACGTAATAAAAATTTTTCCCCTAAAGTGGGTATAATTTTCCTCTTAAATTATACCTAAGAGGCATATATATATTTTTTTAGTAACTAGAAAGTCTTTTTTTTTTTTTTAGGGGAGGGGGGTGGAAGTAACCTAAAAGGCAAGAGTTAAAACAATTAATTTATGTACAGTTTCCCTTATGCTATAATTGGGAAAAAAAGTCGTTCCCTGTCTATATATTTCTTTTATAAAATTCTCATTTGTGAAGGAAAGTCTCAAATTTTTCATAAACTTATGTGGTAGCCCAAAAATCCTTTATTCAGACTTATTATTATATTACCACATTGGAATTGATGAGTTATTTATTTTTATTTTATATTTTATAAGAATATATGTGTTAGTGTATATATATATCATCACTTTAACTTTAAAATTTACCAATTATAAATACATTTTTCAATTACCAAAACATACAAAGTCTCTTCCTCTTCCCTAACCTTCCCCTTCCTCAACACTTATGTGTTGTATATACCTTTTCCCAGGGACAGACCCACTAAGGGGCTGAGGGGGGCCGTGGCCCCCCCCCCCCCCCCCCCCCCCAACCCAATTTTTTGAAAAAATTAAATAGTATATATGATGAACAAAAAAAATCTCCAATTTATAACAAAAAAAATCTCCACTTCATCAATATCATAATTCAATAATTCATAACCAAAAAAATCTCATAGAAAAAAAAATCCCCTTACGGTGTTACAACAATTTATATGACTTTTTTAATTAATTTATAAACTATGGGAAAGTGAATTATAATATTTATATTTTTATTAAAAGATAAAATAACAAAATTATTTTAGAAGCCAATATTGAAGACGTAGCATTATCAACTCTTAATATTGATATGATGATATCTCAATTTTTAAAAATTCTCAAACAAAGTTTTGAAAAACTTCATTAGTGTGATTTTCAGTTGCATCCAAAAGTATGAGATTATCATATTGGTGAGTCGATCAACATGATAAAATTAACATATTAATTCTAATTACCCAAAATATGGAGATCTGAAGTCCTCTTTTTCTTTTTTTCTTCTTCTTCAAAAAAGTTTACAATATCACGTTGTAACTTTCAAATTTTTTTGTTTATATTATATTTTTCTTGACTTAAATATTTGGGTAATAAAGTGCAATTTTTTGTCTACCATGAATTTTTTTTTTAATAGACCATGTCACATGAATTTTTTTTTGGTTCATGCTTTGGCCCCCCCCAGGTTCAAATCCTAGTTCCGTCCCTGCCTTTTCCCCTTCCCCTACATAATTTTTATATTTATATATGTTCTCTATTAATCTCTCTTAAAACCAATAAGCATAGTATTTGTGATGGAAATTTTTTGAATTATCACTACATGTTTGTTTTTGATATCTACTATCAAAGGTACCCCTCTCTCTCTCTCTCTCATTTCAATTCCTCTATAATCTTAATCTTCTATTTGTTAAAATTTAGAAATTGTGTTTGACTTCATCTCGCTTGGTTCTTTTTGATGATCATTGGTTTATGGGGAAATCGCACTTTACCCACCTGTAGTTTAGCCCGTTTTAACAGTGCTCACCCCTGATTTAAAAGTTATCACTTAACCCACCTGAGGTGGCCTCCGTTAGACTCCCTTTACTCACCTCTACCCTTTCCGTTAGAAAATCTCATTTACTATATAAGCTAAAATTAGAACCCAAATAGAACCCTAAAAGGAAGCTCTCTCCCTCTCTCTACCCTAGAATCCCTAAAAATCCCAAACCCATAATCCCTTTCTCTCTTCACTTAGATTGCCAAAGTGAAATCTGAACACTTGCAAGCAACGAGGTGTATTGAAGCTTGGGTTTTCCTCTCCTGTAAATTTTCTCACCAACCAAACAAGAGTAAATCCTTAACTTTATCAACCTGTGTTCACCACGCCAAAAAAAAAAAAAAAAAAAAAATGATTGCAAGCAGAGAGAGAATTGCAAGCAAGCAAGTCTCAAGTCTTAGTGTCAAAGCACGCAAATATTAGGGCCTCAAGTCCCAAATTGAAGGTCTCGATGCGAAATATTGCTCAGAATCGCAAGATTTGAGGTGATTGAATTTAATTTTAGCCCAGTCTCCTTCACACTCTCCATCAAAGTCGCCAACACAAGCACCTGCTTCTAAAGTTTCAGCGTCGTCGCTAATACAGTAGTACTCCACCTACTAAAGCTCCTGGACCGGCTCAGAGTGGCGCCGTTTTGAACAGAGTTGGGTTCACTGCTGGATTTGTGGCTATAGCAGTATTAACCCATTAGCCCACAAATCCATTAAACCCAAAAAATTTGAACAAATTGCTGTTTTTTTTTTTTTTTTTTTTTTTTTTTGTAGATTTTTTTGCTGGATTTTCTTCGTCTCGCTCTCAAATTTCTTTTTTTTTGTTTTCCAATTAGGTTTTTGTGTTGCTACTAGCATTGTTCCCCAAATTCTCAATCTTCCGCTTGTTTTCTTCTTGGACTCAACTGCTTTGTTGAAAACTCCATTACAATTAAATATGTTATCTTATCTTGCACTGTAATGAGGAATTTTGTTTTGTTGTTGTTGTAAATTAGTATTTCTTTCAATACGTTGATGGCTTGATCTTTCTTTTGTTTAATGTATCTTTTTTTTGGGCCTAATAGTGATGTAATGGGGTATTGGGGTTCACTTGTGGTGTTTTAATTTTATTTTATTTTATTTTTTGTTCTCTTTTCAATCATACATGTGATTTTGTGTTTTGAGTAGTGTTGCTTGTCCTGAATTGTAGCTTTGTAATGCATGTATTTTCAATTTGCTCTTGTGGGAAATCAATGGGATTGCATTTTCATTTTGTTGTTATTCTCTAGCTTTCTGCATTTTCATTTTGTTGCTCTTGTGTGTGTTTCAGTCTGCATTTTTGTAGTCTTAATAGATCCCAGCATTGCTTAGCATGTTTTTAGCAGTGGAAGGCTAGTGAATCTGTGGGTGAATGTTCACATGGCTTTGTGGCTCTGTTTGTGACTGTAGGTGTATTGGATTTTATTTTTATTTTTATTTTTTATGTTTTATGTGAAGAAGAAGGAGAGAAAAGAGGAGAGAGTAATAAAATATAATGAAAAAGACACATTTACCCCTATTTTTAACGGTGAAGAGGGAGAGGTGGGTAACGGAGGTCTAACGGAGGCCACCTCAAGTGGGTTAAGTGATAACTTTTAAACCACGGGTGGGTACTGTTAAAACGGGCTAAACCACAGGTAGGTAAAGTACAATTTCCCCTTGGTTTATATACTGTGAGTTGGCCTAAAGTTGAAAACTTGGGAGATATCAAACAAGATACAGTTGCTACATGAAAATTATAGAAATCATGAGTATTAATATATACAAAAACAAATATGAACATATATAAATAATTATACCTTGAATACGTTTACTTTCCCCTACCCCTTTTTTGTTATTCATTGATTGACTAAGGTCAACTATAGATTTAGCTTCCTTAGTTTTTCACATTTTTGAAATTGTATGGAAAGGAAAAATAAAAATCAATATATGTTTTGGGGAGAAATTTTTTTTGTAATAGTTGATTCTCATATATGAGTTTAGTGATTATGAAAATATAAATTGCATAACTTTGTTTAACAATTCTTATGCGATAAAATGGAAACAAAGTTTGAATAAATTGCTCAATAACTTCACAAAAAATGCAAAATAATGTTAGCTTTCATATGAAACCTTCAAGATTCATTTTTATGTTCTAATAAAAATTATACATTTTCCATTTTTTAATTGTGTTTGTGTTTGATGCATATCTCACTATATTATAACGTATTACAAATATTGTCATATATAATAATTGAAAGTAAATTGCAACATGTTTCCTTGCCAAAAAAAAAAAAAAAATTTATACAAAAATCAAGATATAGACTTCTTTACTTGCATAAAATATATTATATATATTACAATTAATCACATTATTGTGTGATGAGGTTGAGACTATTACTTATAATTCTCAACTATTATTCTCATTCTTTACTTAGCAAAAAAGAATATTACGTCAAATTTTCCCACGAATTGTGCGGGTCTGCCACTAGTTTGTTCATAAAAGGAGGCACTCACTTTTTGAGTCAATAAATGGATTCTGCGTTTCCTTACTAATGGTGAGTGGTGACACATTACCCTCTTGCACATTTGATACCCAAAACCCAACTTCGAGTTTTCCAGTTACCTTATTACGTAATAGTTACACTCAACACACCGCATGTAAAAAATTTCAATGACAAACAAGCACTTCGAAATTTGTCTGGACCTCTGCTACAATGGCAAGGCAAAAGGATACCAAATATTCTTCTGGTCAACACAAACTGATTCACACCCGACTATTTTGCAAATTGGAATGACCTGCTCATCAATTTGGTTACCAAACAGATGTAATAACTAAAGTACTTGTTCTAATTTGCTAAATTAGCTCCAATAGCAAAAAATCATTTAAGTTAAAACTCATTATCACAAAAGCACTACAGCCTAAAGTTTTATTTCTTACAGCAATCCCAATTCGGCTCTTAATCTAAATGACATTCCTCATATATACCAACCCAATTCAGTAAATGAGTTGTACTTTCTGAAAATACTAGCTCATGGGTAGATCAAAGCAATATTCAACAAATGATCAAGCTTATATCTATTTTACAAGGATTATTCAAGTTTGAGTTTGTGATCATACAAACCACCACAATGGGCTGCTATATGATTAAAACTTACAATCATAGAAAGTATCCGTTACAGCAAGCAAGTAGGGGCACATAACAATGAAACCAAACACATCATTAGATTAAAAAGTTTCACAACATTAATTTCATACTTACATAGGCCTAAAGCAAATTTGGAAGAGGCCAAGATGGATGACTGTCCTCGGAATATGATAAATATCCAAAGCTATTATCTTCCAAACTGAAAACTCGACCTCGAATTTCATCTTGATCAGTGAAGTAAATGCAATTCCTTTTATACCCAGAAAGCTCTTTAGCCATAACCGAGAAACAACAATCATTACCCAAAACAAAAGCTCGATCGCCCAAGCTTTCCTTCAACTCCCATCGACCCCACTCTTCATCAAACCTATACACTTTGAAACCAATCGATTCGGCACAATCTGTACCACCCATATAAAACGCCTCATTCTCTACCCTCCTTTCCCTGTCAAGGTACCTATCTACAACATAGAGAGCTCCACAAGACTCCACCAAATGCTTCTGGCTACCCAACCCACAAAGCGGAGGCAAAAATTGAACCAACTTCAATGACGAATGATCGATCCACGAAACGATTCCCAAACTATTAATCACGTAGAATTGGCCCTTATACACAATGATATCATCATAATCAAAACTATTAGGATCTACGAGGATCAATTCCTCGTCCCCAGATTTTGCAAAGCCTAACTTACCGTCATTAAAGATAACAAAAGCGGCAGAGGCGTTTACATTAGTCCAAGGAGAATCGGGAAACATAACTACCTTATTCACTCCAAAAATAGAGGTGTCAAAGACACTGAGGACTTGTTCGATTTCATTAGTGGATGTGGATGATCCAGCTCTAAATTGATATCTAAGCGTATATGCTTTAGTTAACTCTACGACTCGAAAGTCAAATAAGTTCAAAGTCTTATTGGGGATGGGGTACCTGGAACGACGATTGGAGATCGGATCAAATAAACGAAACTTGCCTCCTGAGTTTGAGTCTTGTTCGACTTTGATCAACCAAGCCTTATTCGAAGAAGTCGAGGAGGGATTTTGACTTTGTATTCGATAGATAGTGCTTTGGCAGAGATAAGCCGGAGTTCGAATTGGAGATCGAGCTGGATAAGGGGTAGGGAATATGAGAGGGAATCGAGGAGAGTAGGAGTGAAAGTGAGGGATAGAAGAGCGCCACGTGTTGCAGACGCTGCGGAATCGAACAATATCGATGCGGGTGTCGAGGTTTTTGCCGATCGTTGGTAACAGTTCCTTGGGAAGTTCCGACCACTCCACTCTCTCTCCATCATCCATATCTTTGTTCTCTCTTTTGGATTTCTCCATATCTTTGTTCTTTGTTGACCAGACTTAAACCAGAGATCTTCATTCTATATTAAAAGACAAAGACCCAATTGGCCAAGGAATTGATGAAAAAATACAAACAGGAAAAAGCCAACGTTTTCACAACTAAAGTGATGATGTGGAATGGACGGTTACCTTTTAAGGTGCCACAAATATGTGGGATCATTGTCATGTTAAGGGTGAGCGGTAATATTGTAATATAATATTTTAGGTTTTCTAAATTAAGCTATTAATATATGTTAAAATGAGTTAAATTTCTCCAAGTAAACATAATGCATTTTATAATTTACATTCAATTTTATATAAGGCAAGATATTTTATAAATAATGTGATGTGTGGTTGGAATTTACTTCTAGTACTCATTTAAACAGTTCATTCCCTATATATTTTGAATGGTCTAAAAATGAAATATAATAAATTTATTACTTATATTAGAAAAAAAATACAAGACTTTTATGACATAAGAAAAATGTAATTTTATTAGAAACCTACCAAAATTATGTTGAGAATGTAACATAATTGTCAATGAAGTAACTAATCTTTCTCGTTCTCAAAAAAAAAAAAAAAAAAAAAAAAAAAACAAACAAACGTAACTTCTCTTTCTACACAAACCTTTCCTTCCAAAGCATCACCAAAGTGGACTGAAATGGACCTTAAATGGATCAAAATAGACTAACAGAATTGGGCTGGAATGAAGGGATCAAATTGGACTGAAATGGATTTAAGTGGATTAAACTTGACCAAAGTGAATCGAATGAATTGAAATACTATATTGATGTGGCTCAATAAAAACGTAATAACAATATATACTACGTTTTAACTTTTATGTATTATATATAGGGATTTGGTTCAAGTTACACCTAGTTTAACTCTAAGCAATGTTACACCACTCAATAACTTGTTATTGAATTAATATTTTGAAAATCCAACCGTTGAATTACATGATCTATATGTTCGTAACATGCATGCCAATTTTCATACCAATCGGATGTTATTTACCACACGATCTATAAACTTCTCTTTTATGCATTATATATAGATAGCTAAGAGACTAGTGCATTTTATGTATTTCAAACAATATCAAGCCTTTTGCTTTTGCCCTATTGGAGGAGGCCTTATTGGATTAAGACATAGGCTTTGTTTAGGTGGGGGATTAAAAAATTAGGGATAAGAAATATTTAGTTTTCTCATGTGTATTTGGTTGATATGATGAAAAAGTGGAGAGGAAGAAAACACTTTTGTTTGGTTGAGAAGAAAAATAAGAGATATAAAATGTAATTTGTGTAAATTTATTTTCATATCCTTATCACCGTTGTTTAAAAAATTGGATTGGACCAGACAATTGAACTAGTTCAATCGACAGTGGCAACGCCACGTGCAACTCAGGGTGTTCCCAGGAACACCCTGACCTGAGAAAGAACCTGAAAAAAAAAAAAAAAAAAATTTACAAAATTTTTTATATTTTCTGTGTATTAGGAACACCCTCAACACAAAATTAGGAACACCCTCAGATTAAAGAAAAAAAAATTTATTTGTTCTACTTTCAAGCAAAAAAAAAAAAAAAAAAAAAGCCCAAAAAAAAAATTTGAACTAAAATCTAGAAAAAAAAAAAAAAAAATTTGTGACAGAGCCAAGCCCACGGCCACGGCAACTCGGCAAGCCCACGGTAACTCAGCAAGCCCAACAGATTACAGGTAGCAAACCCACGGATTTTCCCAAAAAAAAAAAAAAAAAAAAAAAAAAAACCAAACCCCAATACAGAGCTGCAGAGCAAATCAAATCAAAAATCACTTCTAAATCAGAAATCCTAAAGGCCTAAAGCAAACCTAAAGACTAAAGAGTAAAGACAGCAAGCAACACCTCACACGCCTCTCGCCTCAGGCTCAAGCCAACAGACGGAGTCACGGGGATCGGATCGGTCCAGTCCAGTCTGTCCAGATCGTCGTCGTCGTCGCTCGCCGCTCGCCACTGCCCTCATCAGAGATAGCTCGTTGCTTCGTCACTGCCTTAGCGGCCTCAGCCTTCAGGCCTCTCTGCTCTGCTCTGCTCCGGTGCTCCCTCCCTCCCTCCCTCAAGGTATTTCTCATTTTACTAAAATAACTTCTCTCTCTTTTTCTCTCTGACTCTCTCTCAGTCTCTCACTCACTCTCTCTCTCTTTCTCTGAAGTCTGAATCACTCAAATGGAATTAGGAGTCTCTCTGACTTCTCTCTTTATTCTTTTAAGTCTAATTTTAATACTATGTCTTTATTCGATTATGTGATTGGGCATTTGGGTGGCTGAAAGCTTTAACTTTATCTTTATTAATATTTGACTGTTTTTTAACTTTTTTGAATTTGGCTTTATCTTAATATCTTATCCGTTGCTATTGTTGTTATTGTTATTGTTGTTGTTGTTGTTGTTGTTGTGTGTTTGTGTTGATGAGATATTAAATTATTAATTGTCTTTTAGTGTAAGTATTGTGATTTGTGATTGTGAAATTTTTTGATTGGCTCTTGAGATTGGGGAAATTTCTTAATGATAAATAAACAATACTTAATCATTTAATTAACAATACTTAATAATTTTATTAACCAATACATTACAAAAGACAAACAAATTAAATTATGTTAGGATAAACAACAATTAATAATTTAATAATTAATGAAATAATAATATAATAAATTATAGTTTATAAAAGACAAACAAATTAATGAAACAATTAAACAACAATAATTAATAATTTTATTAATATTTTAAATGAACTTATAGTTTATTGTATAAGTATCTTTGTTCATTTCTTTTCTTTTCATTTTTTTTCCTTTTGAGGTTTTTTGGTGTACAGAATGCAAATTTATTTTGGTTTTAAGAACTTTTTTTTGTTTTTAAGCACAAACTTCATGCCGGCCAAATCTTAAATTTCGGCCAGTATTTCTCAAAACATTCGAAATAGACCGAAATGACCCGAAATTTTTTCAAAGTAAAATAGGAACACCCTGAACAAAATTCCTGGAGTCGTCACTGTCAATCGAGAACCAAATCTTGAACTGGGCTGGCCAAAATCGGGAAAACAACAAAAAACTGACCAAAACCGGGAAAGAACTTGTAAAAACCGGAAACCGGTCTCTTTTTTGGATATTTGACCATTCATTTTTTTTTTTTTTTTTTGAACGAGAGGTAGAGACCGTTCATGTTTTTAAAACTATGCTTTATCACATAAAAATTATTAATAGATCAAAACATTGTTGTAAGTAAATAATTATAATTAAAAAAAAAATGCCAATTCCTATCAGTTTACAACAGGTGCTATTAACAATGCCAATTCCTATCAGTTTACAGCTAACTTTTCTTTTGGTCCAACAACTACAGCCATTTCTTACTCAATACCCAATGGCCAACACCAATCAATATCGGGTTCTTTCAAAATATTTCGTTTGTTATTACACTAGGCATAATTACTTTTAAAGCAAAAGAAGAACTTCAGTCCTCTAGACATAGTTTTAAACCATTCCATAATTCATCAATTTCAACTTCTCCTAGAAAGAAAGCTTTGCTGTTCATAAAAAAAAAAAAAAAAGAAAGAAAGCTTTGCCAAGACGATTGTCAAATTGTGAAAGGACCCCCAACAAAGAACGAACCTCTCTAATTATTGCCACTCAAGAAAAGTCGGCTTATTTGCTCTATGATTTACGATTTTATACTGAGTCTTCAGTCCTATTGTATTGAATAATTTCTCAAAGCCATTATATATATTGTTACATTTCCAGTCATTACATATCTTTACATTTCAAACACTACTTATGTAGATCATTGGACTTCCAAAAACATGAACAAATAAATAAAAAAGGCTAGGCCATGAATATAATTGAGAGAATTTCAAATTCTGCACAAGACAAGCTTTAAGATACTGCAGCCCTGTTCAACATCTCCAATGAAATCAGGTTTTCAATTAACATAGATGATTGAATAATTCTGAGACGAATTGATAATCAGCCACTATGACAGGTTGATACATGATTAAAATTAAAATCACTGAACAAAGTGACATAGGAGACATCACAAGTAAAGCTGAATTCATAAAAAGTCAACAACAACAACAACATCATAGAGCAGTTCAAAGGCACTAATATCAAATGCTAAATTAATTTAAAAACACAACCACCATGTAAATTTACTTACACTCAGCATTTAAATGAACGCAGATTTTGAGCTGAGCCAAGATGGGGGAGGACAAATTATAGGACACTGGTCTTTGTAATCTACAATCATGCAAATTCTCTGATTCTCTACGTAGAAGACACCAATATCATTTCCATCAGTGAAGTAAATGCTATTCCCTTTACATTCAGAGAATTCTCTTGCTGAAACAGAGAAGGAACACTCATTACCCAAGATAAAAACTCAATCACTCAAGTTCTTGACCATAAGTTCATAACCCAACAACCCCACTCTTGGTCCAGCTTATAAACTTTGAAAGTAGCTGTCTTAGGACAAACACTGTTACTGGGGAACAGATCAAAGTGCCATCTCCCCCCCCTCTATCAAATTCAAAGTACCTATCAACAATATAGAGTTCTCCACATGACTCCACCAAATGCTTCTGGTTTCCCAAACCACAAAATGGAGGCGAAAATTGTATCAACTTCATTGATGAATTAATCCATGAAACTGTTCCCAATCTATCAACAACATAGGATTGTCCCTTGTATACAATAATGTCATCATAGTCAAAGCTGTGATCATCTACAAGGGTCCATTTCTCATCTTCATGTTTCACATACCCCAACTTTCCTTCATTTAATAACGCGAAAATCAGAGTGTCTTCAACACAACTAGTCCATGCAGAGTTAGGAAACAAAACTAGTTTATTCACACCAGCAATAGGCATGCCACTACTAAATTTAAGTTCATATGCTTTGCTTACCTCAACAACTCGAAAATCCCATAAGTTAATCACTTTTGGAGAAGGGTCTGGGAGAAACCTGATATGGAGGCTTGAAAGTGGATTTAAAAGACGGGTTCGACCAGGTTCAAGTTCTTCCACCCTGACCAATCAGCTATTTGATGAACATGTTGGAATCTTTGGATTATCATCATCATCAGGTAGCTCGAGTCGGTAGATGGTACTTTGGCAGACAAAGGCTTGGTTTCTAGCTGATCTGACGGGGTAAGGAAGAGGGAGTGGCAAAGAAGGAGATACCTCACGTAGTGGAGGGATAGAGGATCGCCATGGAGCACCGATGCTGCGAAATCTTATAACATCTATACGATCTTGGAGGGTTTTGCCGATTAAAAGCAAGATTTCCATTGGAAGAGCAGACCAGTCGACCTCTCTCTCATCCATATTTTCTTAAATGACTTAGAGAATGACTTCGCAAGATAGAGAGAAGACCAAAACCAACGGCAAATTGGTGTCCTAATATCTTAATCTATGGAGTGGGCCGGGATGCTTTTAGTCCTGGAGGGTCTGTAATTTGTGCTGCAATATTCATATTATACTTCAGCCACAAAGTGACATAACTGGATGTATCCTTAATTAATTTTGAGGTGCTGGATTCCTTATTTTTCATCTTGGGGTATATGACTTCGTTCCCTATCAACACTGCAACTGATTAATTTTTTTGAGATATGTAAGGCCATAAATGAGTCGAGTTTCATCAAGCACTAAAATTTAAAACACGAACCAACCTAGCTCAAAATCATTACTAAACTTAATTTTACATTTAAGTCCGATTCTTTTTTTTTGCCCAACAAATTCAAACTTGTTCACAAGTATGATTAACTCATTATGAGAGAGAGAGAGAGAGAGAGAGAGAGAGAGAGAGAAATCCTCTCGTGGGTTCATCATTGGAGAGTGTATCACCAAATATTTAGTAGTCCCTCTCAACAAGGCTAGTCTTTCTCTTATGAGCTTTGCCCGGTGAGAGAAGAATGGGCAAACAAAAGGCGTCAAAATTGTTTGGGGCATGCGATTGTAACTTCATTGTTTCATGCTGAAAATTATCAAATGAACCCACTCTGTCCATCCTAAGGTCCTTACTAAATTTTATGGGTAGGATTAAATTCACTTCACTATCAGATCAAGATCTCACCCATTCTCACAATCGGATTGTAATTAAAATCTATTGTCCTGCATGATCTAATTTTTTCTCATGTTTTGATGATATGCAAAGAAAAACTATTGAATACTTTGAGAGTACTATAAATACGTACTTCCCTCTTTTACATAAATTGTGAATCCCACCATAAATTTAATTAATGGGACCTGCAACTATGTGAGAGTGAGATAATTATTGAGTATTCTCAGAGTGCCATAAATGTGTACTCTCTCTTCTTACATAACTGTGGGTCCCACTAATTAAATTTATGATGAGACCCACAATTTATGTGAGATGGTAGAGTACGCATTTATAGTACACATTTATTGAGGAAAAATTATTGAATACTCCGACAGTACCATAAATGCATACTTCTTTCTCTCACATGAATTGTGAGTCCCACTGTAAATTTAATTAATAGGACTCACAATTATGTGAGAAACGAAAATACGCATTTATGGTATTCCGAGAGTACTCCGAGAATACCATAAATGCATGCTCCATCTCACTCTCATGGAAATTTTTGAGTATTCCAAGTGTACTATAAATGCGTACTCCGTGGATGGCAAAATTATAATAAAAGAGAGGAGGTACTAGAGCCTAATTTTATAAATTGCATGGTTCGGCAAGCCATAAAACAAAATTGGACATAGATGGCAGCTGTATGGTCTACAAAACCATGCTTTGCCCACGCCATGTACCATAGCAATCCAATTCTGCAACAAGCCCCAAATATGTGTAAGTATTACTGTAAAGACTTCAAAGAAATTCTGTTTTTAAGTATTCAGCAAATGTAACTTACATTTATTCATTAAAGGAGGCACTCACTTCGTGCCCCAATAAATGGATTCGGTGTTTCCTTACTAATGATGAGTGGTGCCGCATTGCCATCTTGCATATTTGATACCCAAAAAGGGCCAAAACCAAATTTGGCTTTTTTCCAGCTACCATATTAGGTAACAGTAACACTTAACACACATAAATTTCAACTACAAACAAGCACTTCAAAATTTGTCTGGACCTCTGCAACAATGGCAAAGCAAATAGATACCAAATATTCTGGCCATCATAAACTGATTCACACCCGACTATTTTGCCAATTACAAGGACTCGCTTATCAATTTGGTTACCAAAGATGTAACAACTTCAAAGCACTTGTTCTAATTTGCTAAATTAGAACCAAAAGCTAAAATTTTGGAGCTAAAATTTTTTATGTAGAAACTCATTATCACAAAAACACTACAGCCTAAAGTTCTATTTCTTACAGCAATCCTAATCAGGCTCTTAATGTACACGACATTCCTCCATATATATACCCACCCAATTCAGTAAATGAGTTGTGCTTTCTAAAAAATAGTAAAATACTAGCTCATAAGTAGATCAAAGCAATATTCAACACACGATCAAGCTTTAATCTATTTAACAAGGATGATTGAAGTTTGAGTTTGTGATCGTACTAACCACCACAACAGGCTGCTATATGACTAAAACTTACAAGTTACAATCATGAAATTAAAGTATCTGTTACAGCAAGCAAATAGGGGCACATAACAATGAAACCAAACACACCATTAGATTAAAAAAATTCACAACATTTATTTCATACTTACATAGGCCTAAAGCAAATTTGAGAGAAGCCAAGATGGATAGATATCCTGTAAATCTCCAAAGCTACCATCTTCCAAGTTGAAAAGATGAGTTCCATTTTGATCATTGAAGTAA
Source organism: Castanopsis chinensis (assembly GCA_032878915.1). NCBI lineage: Eukaryota > Viridiplantae > Streptophyta > Magnoliopsida > Fagales > Fagaceae > Castanopsis > Castanopsis chinensis. The sequence continues at coordinate 2,165,346 of JAVQMG010000074.1, read as the reverse complement.
ATGCAATTTTTTTTATACCCAGTAAACTCTTCAGCTGAAATCGATAAACAACAATCATTACCCAAAACAAAAGCTCGATCACCCAAGCTTTTCTCCAACTCCCATCGACCCCACTCTTCATCCAGCTTATACACTTTGAAATCAACCACTCTGGGACCCTCACAGTCTCTAACATACCAGTTGTTATGTTCTACCCTCCTCCTCCTCCTCCTTTTTTTTCTAAAGTATCTATCAACAACATAGAGAGCTCCACATGACTCCACCAAGTGCTTCTGGCTACCCAACCCACATAGCGGAGGCAAAAATGGAACCAACTTCAACGACGAATTATCGATCCACGAAACGTTTCCCAATGTATCAATCACATAGAATTGCCCCTTATATACAATAATATCATCATACTCAAAATCGTTATCATCTACAACGGTAAAACTCTCAGCCCCAGATTTTGCAAAGCCTAATGTTCCGACACCAAAGATAACAAAAACGGCAGAGTCGTTTACATTAGTCCAAGGCGAATTGGGAAACACAACTACTTTAGTCACACAAGGAATAGAGCTGTCTCCGACACTAAGGACTCGTTCGATTTGATTAGTGGATGTGGTGAATCCAGCTCTAACTTTATATCTAAGCGTATATGCTTTAGTTAACTCGATGACTCGAAAGTCTAATAAGTTTAAAGTCTTATTGGGGTACCTGCTACGACGGTTGGAGATTGGATCAAAGAAACGCAACTTGCCTCCTGAGTTTGTGTCTTGCTCGACTTTGACCAACCAAGCCTTATTCGAAGAAGAAGTCGAGGAGGGATTTAGTCTTTGTAGTCGATAGATGGTGCTTTCGCAGAGATAAGCTGGAGCTTGAGCTTGAGCTTGAGCTTGAGCTTGAGTTGCTGAAGTGGACGAGTAAGGGTTAGGGAATTTGAGAGGGAATCGAGGAGAGTTGTTGGAGGGAATAGAGGAGCGCCAAGAGTTGCAGACACTGCGGAATCGAACAATATCGATTTGGGTGTCGAGACTTTTGCCGATCGTTGGTAACAATTCCTTGGGAAGATCCGACCACTCCACTGTGTCTTCATCCATATCTCTGCTCTTTGTTGACTTGCTCCGTGGCGTGACGCCAGGCAATATCCACAATTCTATTTTAAAAAGCATGGACCCCAAGGGCCAAGGGAAAGTTTTTGAGAAACTGGTGAAGTGGCTTTGATCTTAGGCATGATGTCACTCTCACGAGTAAGAAAGTTTGTGGTAATTTCTTTTAATTTACTACGTAATGATTTATAAAAGAGTAAAAATGTAAAATTGACTTTCAAAAATTTTTTAAATTTTATTTTAGTATTTTAATTTTGTTTTTATTTATTTCAGTTGTTTAACTTTCAAGCTTATTTAATTAAGCATTTTCCATCAACTTTTATTATATATTGTGGTTAATTTTTTAATTTTATAAATTTTTCTTCAAAATTTTTAAATTAAAAGAATTTAATTAATGATTGAAAAATATTTTTCATAATTTTTTTTAGAATATTTTAACAAAAATTAATGGAAAAGCCTTAATTGAATAAATCTAAAACTTAAAGGACTGAAATGAACAAAAGTAAATTTAGAGGACTGAAACGAAATTTAAAGAAAGTTAAAGGGTTAGTTTTACATTTTAGTACTTATTTGGGCATTGATGAAACCAAACACGTCTGTGTCTGCATTTCCTCTTTTTTTTTTCTTTTTTTTTTTTTTGAGCTTTTTGTAGTTATGGTAGGAGTTCCAATGGGTCCTGTACACTATTCGTGGGACCTACAAACCTCTTTTTTCAACAAAACTTTCATTATAAATAAGTCTCATGGTGCTATTCACACATTTAAAAAATTATTTTGTTATAGTGTTTTCAGTTTTCAGTTTTCAGCGAAATAAGCAGTATCCAAACGGACCTTTAACCTTCATAAAATTATAAAGTCATATAACTTATTTAAAAAGTTATGTAATTAAAATTATACATTAATAATTTCTTCAACGGCCATATAATGGGTTGTAGGAAGATTTTTTTTAACATGTTTTGAAAATGACCTTTTTCTAAATCTTCATTGGCACTCCCTACATGTTAATAATATTGTTTTTGCCTACTAGGCTACATTTTTTCTCTTTTTTTTTTATTTTCTTTTCTGGTAGAATTTATCTCTATCTCTATTGTCTACATTATCCTTTCTCTATTGTATTCTACCATTCCCCCAAGTTTCCCTCTCTGATGTGGAGAAAAAGATACTACTCCCAAGTGTGTGGAAAAGACTTGGCTTCAAACATGTTTAGAGCTATATTTTTTAGCTGGTGATTGAAAAGATCATCTATATGTAATTGTAGCCATATGACGTTGTTAATGAGGTCATGTGACTCATTTAAATATTGATAATTGCAACATAATGAAGAGCTCTAAACATATTTAAAGTCAAACTTTGTTTGTGCAAACTCCTCATCCCACACATCACATAAACTCTTGCTGAATAAGTTGTTCCATTAGTGGTTATATATATGATGTTGAAAATCGTCAGTGAGCAGAATAGTCCTCACGTGCCCTTGATAACCTGCACAACTTAAATAAAAAGAAAACCTCGCATAGAGTACCAGTGTGGTACTAGCCAAAAACCCTCCACAGGTTAAGTTAGAAAAGAGAATTTTCTATCACTCTAGAGTGCTAGAGCTAGGGTATCATTATACGTACCTTGATTTGTGAGGGGTTTGTGGTTTTTATAACAGTGTAGAGTCGACCTTAATTTCTTGGTGGAAAGGGTATTTCCTTGCAGGGAAGACCCTCATTAATGCTCGTATTTCGTGGGATCCTTTCCTTGTAGGGATGCACTTGATTATGGTTGGGCATAGAATGTAAGATATTTCCATATTAGGATTCTTAGAGACCACTTAGTCCACGCAGGCGCCACGTGGCTTTGCCACCCGTTTCCGTTGAGTATCTTAAATAGTCTGTCCACCTTAAAGAGTTCGTCTACTTTAAAGAGTCCGTCAAGGAGAGCCTTGAATCTCCAATTAGAACAGTCATTAGCTCTGATAGCCTTAGGAATTTTGTACTTCCCCTCTTGTGGACGATTAGTGATTTTAATTTGACCATTAAAAGCACACACTTCAACACCTTACGGGAGAGGTACCAGATTCCCATTGACATCCCCATCCATTTGCCTTTTAAGTTTGAAAAGTGCTACTACCGTGGTGCTAAGTATGTCGGGGTGTACGAGAAAATGTTCAAGGCAGGATTTAGACTGCCCTTGAGTGCTCTCCACCATCGCTTACTTTAATACCTAGGACTAGTTGTCACCTAGAGTGCTCCGAATGCTTAGAGGATCTTCCTTGGTGCGGAGGTGTTGTACAAGGTTCTAAGTAAGGGGAGACGAAGCCTAATCATGGAGGAGTTCTTTCACTGTAATGTCCTAGTGAGATCATCAAGTCTAGGGACATCTATAGCTTTCTGCCTAGGAAGCCGGTGCTCAAGCTAGTGTACGAGACCCTTAACTCCAACCGGAATTAGAAGAACTGGTATTTCTTCATCCAGGGAGACAACTGGCACCCTGTTGAATGGGAGGAAATGACCTTTGTGAATAGAACTTGGGGTATAATGCCCCTGTCTGGTAGGCGTCTGTTAACTTATTTAGTTTATCTATTTATTTTGTTTGTTTGTATTTTGTTTGTCTTACTATGTTTGTCTAACCGTCTCTTGTTATAGCTCAGTACCGTCTAGAGGTTGATCTTGAATAGTGGAGCTTCTTAGAGAAGATTTTTAACATTTCGTTAGAAGAGAGGACGTGGAAGAAGCTCATCACCTTAGACACCCTACATTGGTATTGTGAAGGTCTCGAGCCCACGGATATTGCTTGTTGCTATGACGCACAAGCACGCCAACATGAGTCTGTTGCTTATTCCTTTCTCTTTTAATTGCTTTTGTAATTTTTGTCTAACTCTTTCTTACCGTTCTCTTCGATGCAGAAATGGAAGACGACAAGAGGAAAGCTTACATCCACCAGCAAGCCGCCGCTCAGGCAAAGAAGAAATAGAAGGAGGGTGTACCCGTTACTGGAGGGATGGGCCTACTTAAACCGTTCATGAAGAGGAAGACAACGGGCAAAGTTGACCGTCCTAAAAAAAGTCTAAATTGGTAATCACTACAACCGTCAGAGAGATGCCTCCAACTACCAAGCTGCCTCCTCCCCCGCGGTCACGAGGTTAGGAAAGGCTTGATGTCAGCCAAAGGTCCCATTGTTAAGCAGGGTCCCCTCTCCTCTGCGAAGACTCACGATATGCTTTTGGGCAGCTCTCGTCCATCATCAAGGACGAGGATTATGAGAACTTGGGCAATCATGCAACGGAGGCTATGGGGGAAATCGGCCTTTTCAGTTTGGCTCAGGTGTGTGACCATCCACTTTTCCCTTCCATCCTTTTTTCCTTCTGTCTCTCAATTACCCTCATCTCTAACTTTTCTCATAAGGGGTGCTTATCATGAAGGGATTGATGGACCGTTGCATGGCCTGTGAGAAGCTTATTGACCATCTGAAGGAGGAAGTTGAGACTGCGGAGACAGAGTGGAATGAGCTTAAAGCCTCGTGGGAGGTTCAGGTAAAAAAACTTGATATTACGAGGAAGGGTCTGAAGGAGTCAGAGAATCAAGCTGAGGTGCTAAAGCTCAGCAAGGAGGGCAAGATCTCTTCTTTAAGGAAACAAGTCCGTCAGGCTAAAGAGGACGAAAAGACGGAGTTTCCCAACTCCGATGGTTTCCTTGCCAAGCTTGGCGGCTGCTATGCTAACAGTTTTAACAAGTGCCTCCGTCAAGTCAAGGCATTCTTCCTCGACCTGGACAATTCTAAAGTCTCCTTGGATGACGTGGCCCAGACCCCAACAAGGTCCGTCGAATCCGAGGGCACAGATGAATTATTTGAGGTCAATCCTCCTCTAAATGCTCAAGGTGACGGGAAAGTCGCTCTATAGGATAAACAGGCTGAATCTATCGCGGATGAAAACCGTCCTGTCGAGGAAGCCAAGTCAACAGATGACGAGAATGTCTTGGATGAGGAGGCCCCTGTTGACCAGCCTTAGCTTTTTTAGATTTCTAATTATGTCTTCTTCTTTTTTTGTGGAAATTATGTTGAGGACAATGGTTGTATAATTTTAACAATACCCTTAACATTTGGAGGTTTTTAATTATAAGCTTATTTGCTTTTGTCCTATCTAAAATATTTTCTTCCATCTTATCTAAAAGATTTTAATCTCATGCCCGTTGGCTTTGTAGGTTTTAGACCATTTGCTTAGATTTATACTTAGGAATGGTTCGTCTCTTTTATAAGTGGGATGCACCCATCCATACGAGGACTTTTTCAAGGTATCCTTTGGGATTCCTTGCATCCATCCACCCATGGACTCATCTACTCAAGGACTTATATAAACTTCAAGGCATCCCTTGGGATGCATTCGTCCATCCATGGACTCACAAATTTCAAGGTATTCTTGGAGATTTCCTTGTATCCGTCCATCTTTCCTACCAAAATGAGAAGCTTTCAGTTGCATTTGGAATCATTTAAACTCCACCAGGAATGACAACAAGCTTTTCAACAACTTATCTCTGGAGTCGGCTAATGCCATGCTATGGTATTGAAGCATTTTTTCTTTTTTATTATTTTATAATAATGAAAGGTTGTCCTTTCCTACCCCTGCTATGGAAACTTTATATATTCGGATCCTTGTTATTTAGTTTCTTAGTGAAGCAAATATGCCATCGTGGCTAGAAGCTAGAAAACACTTTGTTCAATGGAAGCCTGTCTCTTCAGTTGAAGATATGTGTCTTTGGATATTCATAGGTACTAGTTGTGTTTCTCCTTCTTATTCTCTCTCCTATCAATTTAGGGGAGACAGAAAGGGGTTGGGGGGATATCACTTAATTAAGGTGAATTATTGACTAGCTATCTTGGGAGAGTTCCAAATCTCATGACAAAACAATTATTGCAGATTTAGATGATTTTAAACTTACTGTTAGTAGTGCGTTTTTCATAAGCGAGTTGGCAATGACTAAAATGACAGCAAATTTAAAAATATAACGACCAGATTGAAAGTTGTAAAAGCTTAAGAACCAAATTGAAAACGAGGTCAAAATACCAAATATGAGTTTTTGCCTAAATTGAACTGTGGCAACTGCCTATGTTGTAAGGTGTCTGTTTCCTCTTTGATCTGCTAGTCTTTTTTTTTTTTTTTAGTTGTAGATTGTTTTTGCTATTTTAAAATTTAAAAAGTTCTTTTATTTTTATTTCCTGTGAACTATATTAGTTGCTTGTAGTTGTAGATCTGTGTTTCTGTGCTTGTGAGTTATATTTATTATTTGAATTTGTTTGCTGTGCTACTCTGAACTTTGGATTTTACACAGCGATCCATATCGTGATTTTTTGTTCTGTTTTCAGGGGTAGGGTCGTACCCCTTAGCTGCCTCTTTTTTTTTTTTTTTTTTTTTTTTTCAATAACTATTTTTCATTTTTTTTATTAAAAAAAAAAAACATGTCGTTTTGGTGGGTAAACGGAAAGAGTTAACAGAAGCTTATTGGAATACTTAATTGACAAAATTTGCAACTTAGAGGACTGAAATGACAAAACTAGAACTTAGAGAACTGAAATGACAAAAAGATGAAACTTAAGGGGTCAGTTATGCATTTTACCCTTATCTAAATTACATATTGTGTATGGCTGTGTGTCTTTGATAGAGAGAAAATGCGCCAACCTGTTGAGATAGATAATAGGCGAGCATTAATGAGTTGCTGTTTTTGTTCTGTCCACCACTTTGGTAAATTGCTTCCACTTATGTTAATAATCAGTCTTGACCTTTGTCCTATAGACTCCTGGCTGCTCTGATGCATAGCAAGCTCTCTAAGAATATCATGTTGTGTGACAAAGTCTTCATTATAATAGCTTTTGACCTCACTTGCATCTTTCCTGTGAATGGGAAAAATTTAAGCTTAGAACATATTCAAAATTTTCAGCTTCACATATGAAAAATATATAAAATTAAGAATATAATGACACAACAAAGGGAAATAGATACTACTATAAGTTTTTATCTACAATGATTATATTCAAGTGTATGCCAGACAAGAAGCAAACAGGTGTTAAGTATTAAAATTTCAAACACCCCTCTTTGCCAGGGCACGGTAGTTGGAAACTTGGAATATCTTGTTTCTAGATTGGCATAAGTTTCCTTTTTTCTAGCTCTTGTTAGTAATCACCTTTCAAATCAATGGCATGAAAAATCCTAAATTGGCCATTGACATGTCAAATAAATTATAATAACATATTATCAAATGCCATCAGAAGTTAATTAAGCCATAATAAAAATATTTTGGGCCTTAGGCCAGGTATAGATTACAGCATAATACAACTAGCAGTAATCGCGTGAAGAAATCACACAACAAAAAGACTGTAGTATAGAGATAAAAAGCCAGCATACCTTGCCATCACAAGACTAGCTAGATTTCGAATGTTGAGTTCTTGTAAATTGGCAATGGCATGGATGCCATCTTCATCCAGTTTATACAATTCTGCCCACATATCAATGAGGGCAGCAGCAGGGATCCTTTGGTCTTCGGGAAATGAACCTAGGTCCATGAAACACTCTTTGATGATGACCTTGTCATCGGAAAATTCTAGGCTTTTTTGAAGATGAGCAAGCAGCTCCGTATCAGAACTAAAATAAAATTGACCATCAGACCATTTCATTAGTCTACTGTGCCATACTACTTCATGCTTCCTACGCAGTGAGCCACCAATAACTTTAATGACTAGTGGGAATCCCCCACAACCTCTTACTATCTGCAATTCAAGGAAACAAATAAACTCAGTTATTGTTTGGAGGTTACAGGGGTAATTTTTGGCCCAAGCAAAGCTTAGATGTATGCGTATGTATGAAAAGTGAAAACATAATTTCGGCAGGTGTATATATATATATATTGATAAGCTATATACATCTCTCACAGATTGACAAAGTACCTTTTTGGCATCTTCTTCTGCTGGAATGTAAGAGTTCTCATCATGTAGGGATGCTGAGCGACGAAAAAGAGTCATTGCATCAACATATTCTAGTGGTTTTAAGTGATACGTAAATTCCAATCTTGGAAATAAAGTTCTTGAAGTAACCAAAACCTTGTAATTGGGAAGATCAAACTTAAACTTTTCAGGAAGGGATTCTGATCCGAGCCAGACATCATCTAGGATCAACAATATAGGATTAGGGCTAAGATGGTTCAGTAGTTGTGACAGCTGGTCGATTGCATCTTCATCACATTGAATTTGAAAATTAGGCTGCATATCCTTATAATTTAATAGGTTCTGCACAATGACCTTCACGTTGGGAGTTTTTGAAACGTTCACAAAGAGAATATTGTCCTCAAACATTCCTGTCCAAACACAATATAGTTAGAAAACTGCCACAGAGGCACATTTCATATCGCATAATATTACACATATTGGCGCAGTCATATGAATAGAATACCCAATCCCTATCGCAGCAAAAGGTGAGATGTGAGGAAAACAAATTATGAGAAACACCACCAATTATGAATATATGAGAATTGCCTTTTAATTTTTTTTTTTTTTTTGATCATCTTATTTATTTGACTGCATTATTTCATTTTAGGATTCAACAAGGAAGTTCAATGTATTTTGTTTTGGTTACTACCTAACTGTTTACTTTACTATATATTAAGGATCCACTTACTAGCACCATAAATAACTTCAAGAATATGCAAACTATATTTCGTAAAACACTAGCCAATTGGAAAGTAAATTTACACACTGACACACAAAAGACAAGGAATTACTTCTGATTTGATCATCCTGACAAATCATTTGCCTCCAGGAGCAGTCAGTAGAAGCAGCTGCACCTCCTCCTTCAACAGAAGCGTCTTCAACTCCTTCATTGGCATATCCAACCTCCAGGGGATCACGAACCGTGCACAGCACCCTTGGTCTATCCACAACAGAATCCACTTTTTGCAGATTAATATTCACATTTACCAAAGTCCTCAACCCATTCCTTGTGCTATGCACTTGCATATCAAGCTGACAGCAGAAGCTGACGATTTCTTCCACCAACTCTTTATGTTTAGGCAGCTTCACCTCCTCCTTCAACAGCAGCGTCTTCAACTCCTTTATTGGCATATCCAACCCAACTGTCAAATCTTGGGGTCCAGAAACCCCGCCCAACTTCCTTAGTGTCTCCACGCCCCTGAATGAATCTATTTTCTTGTTTATACTATTCACCATTTCTAAAGTCCTCAACCCATTCCTTGTGCACAGTGCTTGCAAATCAAGCTGACAGAACCTGAAGATTTCTTTGTCCAATTCTTCAAGTTTCGCATAGTAGTTGACCTTGAAAACGCAATTCCACCACCGGATTTTCAAGCACTTGCTAACCAGCTTCGCTCCCTCTTCCAATTGTTCCATCTGTTCCATCAATCTCTTTGTTTCCCTTTCTGGGAATTCAAGTTGTTCGCTTAATCGTTTTATTTCATCGACCGTAGGCACCAAACTATCTAACGTGGATTCGAGGTGCTTAAGAATGGGTTTGAACATACGGGCTTTGCTTACCACATCTTTAACTGTGACATGTAACACTGCAAAGCCCTCTTCAAATGCTGCCCCAAGAGCAGCCCCACCCACAAATGCTGCTGCCATAACGTTTTAGTTCAAAGATTTTATATCCAATGTAGTATTTGGAAGCTTTGTTGAGAAATGAGGTGTTTGATAACGTTGTTCTAGTAATGTTATTTGTGTTTTTTAAAAATATGTGTGGATAAAAGTGTGTAAATATATGTATAATATTGTTTAAAAACTAAAAATTATTACTCAAAATCACGTATCAAATGACCCTAAGACTTTTTTTTCTTTGAACAGTAAGTTTTTTTTTTTTTTGAAACAAGAAACTATAATAAGACTTCGATATACCCAACTATGCAAAATACAAACTTAAAAAAAAAAAAAAAATTAGGTCGAATTAGATTTATATTCTATTAAATGAAAAGTTGCAACACAGTGCAAGTAAAATAAACTAGCAGTGATTCAGCCAAAAAAAAAAATGAAACCTATCAGTGAAACCTGAAAATTATAAAGCTAACTGTTCACTTATATATTATAGAGTTCATCTCGGCACAAGGAATCGGCTTGGAAGTAGAGAAGAGTGTCACTGCTTCTTTCGTGGATAAAGAGAAGAGTGTCAGGCTTTCAGCGCGTCATATTCACAGACTTAGGACGCGTTCAGCATTCCCCCCCCCCCCCCCCCCTTTTTTTTGTTTCTGCTGCTGCGACAAATGCAGTGTGCGCACTGTATATATACTGTATACAGACTGTTCATGTATTTTTTTAGTAACTTTTTTATTAAAAATAGGTTCTGTAATATTATTCACACATTTAAAAATTATTTTGGTATAGTATTTTCAATTTTCAATAACAAGCTCTATCCAAACGACCCTAGAAATGTCTATGTTGACTTTGTGGCAAAAGCTAACCATGTACTAAGGTTTGTTTGGTTGCAACTTGTGGCCCTGCAGTACAAAGAAAGTGAGAGGTGGAAAATATGAAATAATATAAAATAGAATTTGTATTAATTTACTCATATACTATTATTAAAAATTGATGTCCAATTATTAAAAAAAAAAAAAAAGACAATCACCTATGCTTGTTACAAAATAAAAGATGTGCCCTGTTCCAAGAAACAAAAAAAAAAAAAAGGCATGTTCCAGTAAAACCCAAAAAAGGAAAAAAAAAAAAACCGAATGAAGCTAAAAACAAGAAAAGGAAGCAGTATGTGTATCACTATCACGGAAAGGAAAACAAAAAACAAAAAAAAAAAAAACAAAAAATAGAAAGAAAAAGAAAGTAAGAAACAACCAAAAAATCAGAGAGGGGTAGTTTAATAATTTGAGTGTAACTATTCTTCTTCTTTATACTTTCTCTTTAAATTGGGAGATAGCATTTTGGTGGGTTTAGAGAGAAAATACTTGAGCCCCACTATTTTTTTTTTCTCCCTCCTCCCTCTAATCAAACATCCACAGAATTTGTTTTCTCCCCCCTCCCCCTTTTTGTTTCCATCCTCCCTAAAATCTATCAAACCAAATGGAACCTAAAAGTATTGGTTTAAAAAATATTTTAAAAAAATTTTATGAAGAAAGAAAAAAAAAATTTTAATGATTTTTTTATATTTTTCATAAAAGTGGTGTCAATTTTTCCTAAAATAGTATGTCAACGATTGCCCTAATTAAGGACACCTATTAACATGAACCTTATATTAATGGTTTGGTTTTGCTCACCTATCCATCTAGTTATTAGTACTTATTAGTGGCAGACTTGTGCTATATGTGAAAAAAAAAATGAGACTTATAAATGTTAGTCCCGAACTCTTCTAAAAAATATATGATTATTTTCTAATAAAGTATAGTTGATACAATATATTATGTTTTCTAAATTAAGCAATATTTTGCTATTTGAAAGTATTTTAAATTTTAAAAGTTTTTCCTTTTTTAAATGAAATATAATGCATTTTATGTTCAATTATTATATAAGACAAAATATATTGTAAATAATGTAATGTGTAGTTTAAATTTGTCTCTAGTACTACTTACAAATAGAGGAAAAGAAAAATACAAAACTCTAATAACATAACAAACCTCTCATCACAAATCATCACTAACGTGGATTGAATGAAACAAACTAGACCAAAGTTGTTGAAGTAGGCCGAACTAGATCGAAGTAGTCGAATTAGACCGAAATAAACCAAAGTGGATTGAAGTGGCCAAATTGAACCAAATTGACCGAAGTAGACAAATGAATCGCAATGGACCAAAGTGGATCAAAATGCTACCCCGATGTGGCTCAATAGCAACGTATCAATAATAAATGTTATGTTTCAATTTTTAGATATTATATAAATATAAATTACAATTTGACTAATGTCATTGACTGTGGAAGGTTGAGGCCAAGTTGTTTTATAAAGTTTTGATCCTAACTATTGAATCGTTGGACCATGTCATTTAAACGTAAACCTATCTAAAATTTAGTAAATTAAAATATTGTCCCAGAGATGCTAGTAGCTAGAAGAGTTGTTTTGTTTGCAAAGGATATTGAGATTAATCATTCTATTTTTTAGGGTGATTTTGCAGTTGTTATTAATTCTCTTAGTACGGGTGATATGCTTTGTTCAGTGTTTGGTCACCTTGCACGAGACACATTATCTCTAGTTAACTCTTTTTAGAGTTTTTCTTTCTCTCACACTTATAAGAAAGGTAATGTAGTTGCATATACCTTAGCAAGGAGAGCACGTTTGTTTTTTCTTTTTTTGTTTGGATGGAATATGTTCTGCCAGATATTGCTTCTGTCCTTCAAGTTGATTTACCAGCACATTCAATAAAAAGCAAGACTGGTTTGTTCAAAAAAAAAAAAAGTGGTTGGCACCTCTTGGTGTGCATATTGTTAGAACATATGTGATTCATGTTAGGAACATATGTCATTTAGAATTGGCGAATCATTTGACAAAACGCACTTTACTTGTAACTTGATAGGCCAAGAATGTATTGACCCTTTGCGATAAATTAACCAATTGATTTAGCCAAGTTAATTAACTAATTCAACATAGACTAGAACTACTATCAACTCGCCATTTTCTTTTTTGATAAAAAAGGATTGATCTGCATGTCCTCTTGTGAAGCCATGCGAGACTAGGTATTCAATAAGCCAGTCTTACCAAGTTCTAGGTGCTTGCTTAAATCCATAGAGAGCCTTCTTGAGGTACAACACATGATCCGGAAAGTGTGGATCAATGAATCCTTTTAGCTAAGCAACATAAACATCTTCTTTAAGAAATCCATTCAAGAATACAGTTTTTACATACATTTGGTAAAGCTTGAACTTCAAGTGACAAGCTAGGGCTAGGAGAACCCTAATGGATTCCATGCGAGCTACAAGAGCAAATGATTCATCAAAATCCACTCCTTCCACTTGAGAGTATCCTTGGGCCACCAGATAAGCCTTGTTGTGGATCACATTTCCCTCCCTATCAGTTTTATTGCGAAATATTTACTTTGTGCCAATGATATGCTCTCCTTCTGGTCTAAGTACTAGGGTCTAGGCATCATTTCTTTGAAACTGAAGTGGTTCATCATGCATGGCCTTAACCCACTTTCATCCTGGAGAGTATCCTCAACCTTGGTGGATTCAACCTACAACAAGTAATAAAAATTAAGACACAAAGTTAGCAACACATTTATCAATTGTACACTTTCTTAGTGGAAGTTCATTCATATTTCCCACAATAACTTCAGGAGGGTGATTCAACTTGATTCTTGAGGAAGGTCATTTCTCTTCATGAGATTCAGACTCAGGTGATGTAGGAATATCTGCTAAGACTTCTACAACAATTGGAGTACTTGGAGAAGCAAGCTCTTGATCAACTTCTTCTTGAACAACCTTAGGCTCTAAAGGAAGAATTTCTTTAGGTATTTCCTGACTGATTTTTTCAGAACTAGAGTCTGAAGCTTCATCAATAACAACATTGACAGTTTCCATCACCTTCTTGGTTTCTTTTGTTGTACACCCGATAAGCTTTGCTTATGGAGGAGTATCCCAAAAATATTCCTTCATCACTTCGGGAGTCAAACTTTCCCACATTTTCTCTATCCTTGATAATGAAACAAGTACTTCCAAAGATTTTAAAATACTTCACATTCGGCTTTCTTCCCTTCCATAATTCATAGGAAGTCTTCTTTGTGCTGGGTCTAAAATATACCCTGTTAACCATATAACATGTGGTATTGACTACTTCTTCCCATAGATATCTAGCCACATCTTTATTGTATAACATGGCTCTAGCCATCTCCTGTATGACTCTATTCTTTCTTTCTACTATACTATTTTGCTAAGGAGTAATAGGAACAAAGAATTCTTGAGATATACCAGATCTGGTGCAAAAAGATTCCATGTATGAGTTCTCAAATTATTTACTATGATCACTACGGATTCAATCAATCTTCATATTCTTCTCATTTTGTAATCTTGTACACAAAGTTTTAATGTGCTCAGGAGCATCTGACTTAGATCTTAGAAGAATGACTCAAGTATACCTAGTGAAATCATCTACTACAACTATGACGTATCTCTTTCCTCCAAGAGATTCGTTTCTAGTTGGACCTATGAGATCTAAATGTAGTAGCTCTAAAGGTCTAGATGTAGCTGATTACTGAGTGCCTAGATGTTTTGCTTTCGTCTGCTTCCCAAGTTGACATGGTCTGCACACAACTTTGTTAACCCTGCTGAGCTTTGGTATTCTCAACACTGATTCATGCTTAGATACAATTGACAGATGTTTGTAACTAGTATGTCCTATCCTTTGGTGCCATAGGTCTTCATTTGGAAAACGAATACTATTGCATACAATATCAACATTAGGTACCAATCCATAGTAGTTATCCAGGGTGCGGACTCCGCTTACGAGTTTCTTCCTAGACTTATTCAACATAAGGAATTTCCCTTTCGAGAACAAAACCATGAAGTCTTGAACACATATCTGACTTATGCTCAACAAGTTCACTCTCAAACCTTCCACATACAACACATTTGTAATGTCTGGTAGTCCAGATAGAGAGATAGTTGCTTTCATCTCCGAAAGTGACATTTCCACCTTTCTTAGACTCAAAAACCTTGAAGAGAGAACGGTCTCCAGTCATGTGTCTTAAGCACCCACTGTCCAGATACCACAAACATGTGTCTATTACCTTAAATGCAAACTTCATCATAAAGCACACTTCATGCTTACTCATGCTTACTTGACAAATCCATAGGAATGGTTTTCTCTCTCATTTGCCACTTATGTACAAAATCTTTAATTTTCATCATTCTTAGATGAACTCCATTGCAAATCTTCATTTTGAGGCTGTCTAGTTTCCTCATTGTCACACTAAGACCTTTTTCAACAATCATCAAGATAGCTTTCAAATAACTTTTAGACTTACATTTTCTAAAAAACTCAATCAAATAGAGATTAGAAAAGCAAGATGTATTTCAAATAAAAGATCTTTTTATGACGTTTGTAGCCATGACAACATTGGTCAATAGATCACACAGCAAAGATTTAACCTAATCAAAGTGTGTCTGCTCTAATACCACTTAATAGGCCAAAAATGTATTGACCCCTTTAACAAATTATTTAATTAATTATCCAAGTTAATTAATTAAGTCAATTTAACATGCAATAGCGTGGCAGCACAAAAAAATCACCAACTAAGTTAAATGAGGCGGAAAATAAATTTGACATAGGTAATTTGTTTATAAACGAGGAAAACTACTGTGGCAAAACCTCACCGAGTGAATTTAAGATCACCACTCCCGAGAATCTACTATTATCAAAACAAGCGGTCACAAATAAAAAGAATCTCAGTACCTAATATCAACCTACAGTTGAACCCTTACCCCAATACCCAATTGGACTTGTGTTCTAGTGGCAATCTCTCCTTTCAATCCACGAATCTCAGTATGTGACTAACCAATGATGCACGGATCCTAGTACGTCACTAACACACCAACTTGAGAAAGATGTTGGCTGTAAAATTCTTCAGTTCATTAACATGAAGATCAAGAAACTCCTTAGTCAAAAATCCCTGGGCGCAAAGACGCAATAGCTTCTACAGAGAGAAAGATGAACTAGAGCAATTTCTGTCTCTAGTCACATTATGCATGTATGGATTCCAAAGGACCTTGAGATGGCTTTTAAAATAATCCTTGTATATGTCTAGGGTTATGAAAAAAGAAATCCTACACAAATACTCAAGGATATGTGTGTAATTAGATTTGAAAATTTTGATTTCGTAATTCTTGACAGATATAGCTTCTATCGAGCTTCAACTTTAATCTTCGATAGATAGGATTCTGTCGAGACATTTGTCGAGATTTAATGAACAACACTTCTTCACTTATTTCTAGGATAGATTTGTATAGAATAACATGTTTCTTGAAGTCTTAAATCATCCTAGATCTACCCAATTATAAATAAAGTGCGTTTTATCAAAAGATTAGCCAATTACATAAAATATATCCCTAATATAAAACATTGATGTAAGTAAATAATTATAAGTAAAAAAAAAAAAAATGCCACACACAAGTGGGAGGAGATGGGGGTAGATATTTCATCCTTAAGAATCACCCCAACCTTACAACATGGCTCATTGTCTAGCCCTTAGGCGAGCAACAAATGCTATTGACAATGCCAATTCTTATCAGTTTATAGTGCAACTAAATTTTCATTTGGTCCAACAACTACAAACATTTCTTACTCTTTTTTTTTAGAATGAAAACATGTCCTTTAGTTAATCAATAGAGGCTAAATCATCCCGAACAACATGAAAAATGTTTGGTGGTACATCTTCCATCTAGATAGTTAAATTAGACGAATTAATTGCCCATCTAGCTAATGCATGGACTACATTATTTCCTTGTCGACGAACAAGGGAATAACGAATACATTCAAAAGAAGAAGCTAATTGTTTTACATCATGTATTAGATGACCATGTAAAGCTAGGGACGAGTCTGAGTCTATCTGTTCCTTATAGATGATGTCCGAGTCTCCTTCTAAAACTGCAGTAGTGATGCCGAGTTCCAATGCGAGTTCAACTGCTCTCCTCACTGCTAGTGCTTCTACCTGAGTCACAGTTGTTGGGAGGGGAATTTGCTGTGACAGAGATGCCATAATAGCTCCTTCTGAGTTGCATATCACCACTCCAAGCTTAGCTCTTTCCTGCTTTGAGAAAATGGTGCCATCGTAGTTCACCTTAAAGTCACCTAAGTTTGGTGACTTCCATCTAATATGCTTTCTGTGTACTAGTTTCAGGATGGTTGTGAGGGTGTGTTGACATTCAGCCTTCCTTTCCTTCGACAAGTTGAGGATTTGGTTCAAATGACACGCAGCTTCTTTGAACTGAATCATAGCAATTTCTTACTCAATACCCAATACCAATCAATATTGGGTTCCTTAAAAATATTTTGTTTGTTATTACACTCTGCATAATCTATATATATCTAAAAGCTAAAGTGTAGCATTTATTATTGCCACACTCCTATTAAGCCATATTAGCGATCACATCACTATTTTATTTTATTTTATTGGTTTTTCATCTTTATTAATTGTCTATTGCAAAATTAATTTTTTGTGGCCAAATGTAATACACTACATGCCATCATAAATTCTATTTTTTTATTGTCTATATTGAAAGCTCATTTCAAAATTGAGTGTTATTTTCTTTCCATCCCAAACCTTACACACACACACACAAAATACATTTTGCTACTCAATCATTAATCCACATCATCTACTTATTTTTTATCTCTTCTTTTCTTTTTTAGACTTTTCTTCTCACTACTCTCTAAAGAAACAAAAACGAAAATTTTTACTTCTCCCTATTAGTCCACACCTACGGTTACATTTCCTCCAACCTTTCCCTTCCCTCTTTGCCTCTTTAGCTCCCCTACTACTCTCTATTTCGCCGTTACACTTCCTTCATCTTTTTTCATAACTTGACTCTTCTTCTTTCCATTTTATTAGTATCCACCTACGGTTACACTTTCTTCAACATTTTCCTCTTTGCCTCTTTACTTCCCCACTGCTCTCTACTTCGCTGTTACACTTCCTTCATCTTTTTCTATTTTTTATAACTTGACTCTTCTTCTTCCTATTTTATCTGTATAAATTTTATAAAATTTCTTTCATTTCAATCCATATTTTTATTATAAATGCGTACTTCCTTCTTTTATATAACTGTTGGTCTCACTAATTAAATTTATGGTGGGATCCACAATTCATGTGAGAGGAGGGAGTACGCATTTATAGTACTCTCAGAGTATTTAATAATTTTCCTAGCTAATTATTGAGTACTACTAGAGTACTATAAATGCGTACTCCCTTGTCTCACTCTCACGAAAAATTATTGAATACTCCGAGAATACCATAAATGCGTACTTTCTTCTCTCACATGAATTGTAGATGACAAAATTATAATGAAAGAGAGGAGGTACAAGAGCCTAATTTTATAAATTGCATGGTTCGACAAGCCATAAAACAAAATTGGACATCGATGGCAGCTGTATGGTCTACAAAACCATGCTTTGCCCATGCCATGTACCATAGCAATCCAATTCCGCAACAAGCCCCAAATATGTATAAGTATTACTGTAAAGACTTCAAAGAAATTCTGTTTTTTAAGTATTCAGCAAATGTAACATACATTTATTCATAAAAGGAGGCACTCACTTGCTGCCCCAATAAATGGATTCGGTGTTTCCTTACTAATGACGAGTGGTTACACATTGCCATCTTGCACATTTGATACCCAAAAGGGCCAAACCCCGAATTTCGCTTTTCCCAGCTACCATATTAGGTAACAGTAACACTTAACACAAATAAATTTCAACGACAAACAAGCACTTCGAAATTTGTCTGGACCTCTGCAACAATGGCAAAGAAGAAAGATACCACATATTCTGGCCATCATAAACTGATTCACACCCCTGACTATTTGGCCAATTACAAGGACTCGCTTATCAATTTGGTTACCAAACAGATGTAACAACTTCAAAGCACTTGTTCTAATTTTCTAAATTAGCTCCAAAAGCTATTTGGAGCTAAAAATTTTTATGTTGAAACTCATTATCACAAAAAACTACAGCCTAAAGTTCTATTTCTTACAGCAATCCTAATCGGGCTCTTAATGTATCCGACATTCTTCCATATATATACCCACCCAATTCACTAGATGAGTTGTGCTTTCTAAAAAATAGTAAAATACCAGCTCATAAGTAGATCAAAGCAATATTCAACACACGATCAAGCTTTAATCTATTTAACAAGGATGATTGAAGTTTGAGTTTGTGATTGAACTAACCACCACAACAGGCTGCTATATGACTAAAACTTACAATCATCAAATTAAAGTATCTGTTACAGCAAACAGAAACCAAACACACCATTAGATTAAAAAATTTCACAACATTAATTTCATACTTACATAGGCCTAAAGCAAATTTGAGAGAAGCCAGGATGGATGGATATTCGGTAAATCTCCAAAGCTACTATCTTCCAAGTTGAAAACATGAGTTTCATTTTGATCATTGAAGTAAATGCAATTCCTTTTATACCCAGTAAACTCTTCAGCCGAAATCGATAAACAACAATCATTACCCAAAACAAAAGCTCGATCACCCAAGCTTTTCTCCAACTCCCATCGACCCCACTCTTCATCCAGCTTATACACTTTGAAATCAACCACTTTGGAACCATCATAGTCTCTAACATACCGGTTGGTATGTTCTACCCTCCTCCTTTCTTTATTAAAGTATCTATCAACAACATAGAGACCTCCACATGACTCCACCAAGTGCTTCTGGCTACCCAATCCACAAAGCGGAGGCAAAAATGGAATCAACTTCAATGACGAATTATCGATCCACGAAACGTTTCCCAACGTATCAATCACATAGAATTGGCCCTTATATGATATAATATCATCATACTCAAAACCATTATCATCAACAACGGTTAAACTCTCAGCCCCAGATTTTGCAAAGCCTAATCTTCCAGCACCAAAGATAACAAAAACGGCAGAGTCGTTTACATTAGTCCAAGGCGAATTGGGAAACATAACTACTTTAGTCACACAACGAATAGAGCTGTCACTAGTGAGTATAGGCTCGCCGATTTCAGTGGATCCAGTTCTAACAACCCCAACTCGATCTCGTAATCTAAGTGTATAGGCTTTAGCTAATTCGATAACTCGAAATTTTAATAAGCTTAGCGTGATATTGGGGTACCTGATAGCGATACGACGGTTGGAGATTGGATCAAAGAAACGAAGCTTGCCTCCTGCGTTTGAGTCTTGTTCGACTTTGACCAACCAAGCCTTATTAGAAGCAGAAGTCGAGGGATTTAGACTTTGAAGTCGATAGATAGTGCTTTCGCAGAGATAAGCCGGAGTTTTAGTTGGAGCTGTGGAAGACGAGGTATTGCGAGGGTAAGGGAATTTGAGAGGGAATCGAGGAGAGTTGTTGGAGGGAACAGAGGAGCGCCACGAGTTGCAGACACTGCGGAATCGAACAATATCGATTCGGGTGTCGAGGCTTTTGCCGATCGTTGGTAATAGTTCGTTGGGAAGATCCGACCACTCCACTCTCACTTCATCCATATCGATTCGGGTGTCGAGGCTTTTGTTGAGGCTCTTTGTTGACTTGCTCTGTGACTCAACACTGAAGTAAGAGACAATATACCATATACATTTCTATTTTATAAGACATGGACCCCAAGGGAAAGTTTTTGAGAGACTGTTTAAGTGGCTTTGTTCTTAGGCATGATCTCATGGGTAAGAAAGTTTGAGGGAATCTATTCCAATTTACTACGAGTTGATTTATAAAATTATAAAGTCATGACTTATTAAAAAAGGTTATATTAATAATTTCTTCAACGTGAATTTCAATTGGCTTCAAACATGTTTAGAGTTATATTTTTTGGTTGGTGATTGAAAAGATCATTCATGTATAATTCTAGTCATATAACATTGTTAATGAGTCATGTGACTCATTTAAATATTAAAAATTACAACATAATAGATATCTCTAAACATATTTAGAGTCACTTTGTTTGTGCAATCTCCTAATTCCACACATCACATAAACTCTTGCAGAATAGACTCAAAGTTGCAAGGGGGAAAGGTCCATGACTCAAAGTTCAAGGAAAGGTCTAAAGTAGAAAATTAAAAAAAAAATGGATTTAATTTGTCACAATGGATGGAAAAATGAGTTTTTTTTAATAAATATTTTCCCTTTTATAATAATTACATGTTCTCTTTGAGTATTGGTCAAAATTTCAGTTACTGCCCATGGAAAAAAAAAATTCAGTTACTGTGGTCCTTCAACAATTCTCTTCTCAAAAAAATAGGAATGACAACTCAGGTTTAGGACGAAAACTGTCTTTCTAAATCTATATATTATTTTATATACCAAACCCTCGCATATCCTATCATATCCATTTTTCCTTTAAAAAAAAAAAATAAATAATAATAATAATAATAAACCCATACAAAATCCACTCATTTATGATTTATCTTATCATAAGCTAGTTTTTTTTTATAGAAACCATAAGCTAGTTAAATAGGTTGGATCTAGTCAAGTAAGCTTTAAATTGAACGTCTAGAATACTCTTTTTTTTTTTTTTAATTAATATTAGTAAGCAATTGAAGAGCAGACTTGAGAGGGGCAAAATTTATAACATATATGTCTCCAGACAATTGTGAACATACATACATACATATATATATATATATATATATATATATATATACACACATTATACTGTGCACATCTATCTATATATTACTAAAAGCTGAAGTATAATATTTAATGTTGTTACGCTCACGTTGAGCCACATCAGTAATCATGTCATTTCCAAAATATTTTTTTTGTATTTTCCCAACAAATTAAAAATAGATTTTATCAATTTTAAAATAACAAAATAAATCTAACCTCTATCTTCACCATAAAGGCTACTTCTTATTAAAACAATTCCCACCACTATCTCCACCATAAGCCCATTTATTAATTCCCACCACTATATCTATATATCTATATCTATATCAGTTTCTCTCTTCATCTTTGCTAAAACCTACGGTTTCAAACTCTTAATCTAATTCTCACTAGCATTTTCCCTTAAAAACCAACAAACACAACATATCGGCTTTAGGAAGTTACAAATCTCACCTCTATCTCCACCATAAAGCCCACTTCCTATTAAATTAATTCCCACCACTATCTCCACCATAAAGCCCATTTATTAATTCCTACCACTATCTCCACCATAATTCCCACCACTATACCTATATCTACATCAGTTTCTCTCTTCATCTTTGCCAAAACCTACAATTTCAAATTCTTAATCTAATTCTTACTAGCATTTTCCCTTAAAAAAAAAAAAGCAAACACAACATTCCGGCTTTAGGAAGTTACAAATTTGTACATTTCATATTCCTTCTCCCTCAACTTCTTTCTTTATCTCTCTCTACGTTCTTCTCTCTGTCCCTCTATCTAAAATGCCAAAGCAACTTTCTCTCAGTCTACAACCTTTCCTTCTTCTTTCCTCTCGCCTTTCTTTGAATCTAACAACAATGAAGAAGCATGATGGTTGAATTCGAACTGTTTAAATTGGAGCTATTGACAACGGTGTTGTTGAAGGCGAGAGTGGCCTTGATGATCGCCTCCTAGGCTGTTTGTTTCTTCAACCCAGAAGACTGAGTCGTCTTGCACAATGATTTTAAAGGCTTCGCAACAGGTTTATAACTCCAAAGATCAAAACCTTTTTTTTTTCTTTTTTGTTTGGTGGGTTTCGTTGAAATTTACCATATGAATGAAATGTTTTATTTCTGAATGTGGAATTTAAAGAATTTTTACTTTTTTTGTAGTATTACATAAAGCCCAATTCGGGGAAATGCAAATCGAAACATATGGGAAGAATAGAAAGTAGTGTTTTTTTTTTTAATCAAGAAATGGATGTGTGAATATATATGGAGACTATGGCAATAATTAGTTGGTTGATAAATCTTTAATTTGCAAATAATTTTGATACCATGCTTAGCAAGTTGTTATATTTAAAGCTGTTTTAATAAGTGTTTAAATGGTATCCTTTATTTTGAAGCAAACTGGCTGTGTTAGATAGTGATTATTTAGAGTTTTGTTCTTACATTTGAATTATGCATCAATTCATAATTTTTGTGCAACTATTTAAACCCCTACTTTAAACTTGGATAAATTTCATAGTGTTACATGTGCACGAATAATTTGATAAAATTCTTAAGTGATGTTTCATTTGCCTTTTTTAAAGATGGCATTTTTCATACAATATAATAAAAGTTGCCAACAAATTATTTTTATATGGATTATGTTTCTCCAACTTAAAATGAATTACTGGCTTCTATAGATGGCACCTATTCTTTGAACTGGATTTTAGGTTTCTTTTGATTCTATGCTTTTAGAAAACATATACATTCTACAATTATAAGTTTTGGTTTGGTTGATAGATCTTGAATTGCAAGCAAGCATAAGCTACATTTAATAGTTTAAAGGTTGGCAATTAAAGTCATTCATTAACCTAGCAAATGTTCAGGTTTGTGTTTGGTTCTAAAGGAATGGTTTCTCTCTCTACTATTCGATGAAATTTTTTTAAAAAATTTAAATTTAAATTTAAATTTAAAATTTATTTTATTTTATTTATCTTGGGTCTCATACTATTTTTCTCATTGTTTAATCAAAATGCAAAAATTCAATTTAATTCAAGGTCATCAAACCTGTTGGCCAATATCGTGTACTCTTGGGCCTATCTGTTGGGAACTTAATTTCTTGATGAGATGAAATGGTAAGTGTTTTTTCTTGAATCGTCTTTTTGGGTTGCTTTGAATTAATCTATTCTATAGGTGTTCTTTTGGTGTTGCACAACATATGCTCGATGAAATCTCTTTTAAATTTGATGTGAAATCTTTCCATTCAAAGTTTTTTCCCCTCCTCATGTTGTGATAAATCTAAGTAGCTATACTATGGTTGTAAAAAATTAAGTTTTCTATGCAAATGATTATTTTGGTTATAAAAGAAATTTCCCAAATATTTTTATTTAAATAAAAAAAGTAATTTGATTGTAGAAAACTTAACTACTTTTATGACTCCATGAATTGACTAATATGTCATTTACTATAATATACAACAAATTTTGTGCATATTGTTTATAAGTTTAATTTTCTTTCTTGCTTGCTTTGCACTTCCTATGAATGGTTTAAAATTTTTTTTCATTGCTTGCTTTGACTAATTTTGCTTATTGTTGATTTCATTAAAGAGTAGTATTACCAAAAAAATAAAGAAAAAAAGAGAAAGGGAAAATTGAGGCTGTGGGTCATAATAGGTAGGCTTTTTATTTTTTATTTATATTTATAAATGTACTGTTATGATTTTATGAGATTTTTATGCCCCTTTGTAAATTATTAGCCATTTGCTCTAACCTCTAAATTTGGAATGATGTCCTAGGACTATATAATGGTTATTGGAGCATCAAAGCCAATTGCAGGAGCTGATGCTGATAGGTTTTCCAATATAAAAATGTAGAATGTTGGTGAGTTTTATTTAGTTTAAATTTATTTATAATGTATAAATTGTGTTTCACTTCTCCGGCCTTATGAAGTTTGACGAGTCCAAACAAGTTCCTATAAGTACACTTTGGTGAGATTTCTTATCTTCAAAGAATTGGCATAACAATTATCATGGAATTTATTGTAGCATAGGAACTATAAAGCAATCTGCTATACATAGCCATGAATTTTGATTGAGTAAAATACTATTTTGGTCCCTAAACTTTGACAAAAGTTTTTTTTGGTCCCAAAACTTTAAATATTTCTTTTTTCATCCCTAAACTTTGTAAAGAGTTCTTTTAAAGGTTTTGAGACAAAAATATGGATGAAAAATGAACTGATTTCAATAGTTTAGAGATGAAAAGTAAAGCTTAAGAACATAAATAAAACATTTTCAATAGTTTAGGAAAGAAAAATGAACTTTTCAATAATTTAGGGATGAAAAATGAACTCCTTAAAGTTCAGGGATGAAAAACAAATTGTTGATCAAATTTAGGGACCAAAATAGTATTTTACCCATTTTGATTCTATATATCTATTATACCAAGCAATGATTGATGCTTTTGAATGCTTCAAATTCTATCATCAATTTGTTCGGTTTTCATGGATAATCTATCGTTTCAGGTTTAGGTTATTCATGATACTCAGATTCAGAGTTTGAACTTTTGGATTAAGTTTACTGTAAATGATTGCAACATTATGGTGTCCTTCATTGCTTTGAGAAATAAATTTTGACTTGAACGAATAAGATGAACTAAAGTGTATATGAATGAAATAGGATGCATGTGGCTGTGTTGTCAATTTCCATTACTTGTATTCTATACCATGTATAAACTCTACAATGACGTAGCTCTTCATTATAATGAATGGTCTTGGTTGATGAAAGTGAAAAATCACTGCAGACAAAAATCAAAACTGCTGACAAAAAATCAAAACTGCTATCTTTATTTTGACCTCATATGTGCTCAATTAGGATTGATATATATTGTTCATGGTGAGCAAAGAAAACAAAATTTATTTTTTATTTTGCACACATGCATGCAATGAATATATGAACAGGATGGCTTCAGTCAATTTCCCAGATAATGTCTTCCAACTCTTTTTAACATTGCTTCATAGAATTAACATCTCATGCTGGTGGTGTTTGATGATGTGTAAGGCTATAAGATGTTGAAACATAAGAAACTCTAGGATCTTTTGTTTTTGGTTTTACATAGTAAGAGCATGCAATTACAAAAGGCAAAACCCACCCACACTCCAAAAGGAGAAAAAAGGGCACTTAGATTTGGGCAAAAGTGACTTTTATTTACTCGAAAACTTTAGCTAAAACTATTTCACTTAAAATTGTTCATATGCAGGTTTAAAGAAAAGAGATGAGACTCTAGAAGGAGAATGCTTGAGTGAAGATTGTTAGGTGAATGATCTCCAAAATCATATAAGTGTAGAATATATTTTTGTAATGAGGTTTATTTATATGTAATAATTTATAATAGAAAATAACGTTACTTTATATGTAATATGAAGTCACATAGATTTGTTGGTGCAAAAATGAATGTAGATTTTGCATAAAATTCTCTCATTGCCTTGATTTTTTTTTTTTTTAATAAAAAAAAATTACCATCTTTATATTTATATTGTATTCTCTTTTTTCTTTTAGTTTATTTTTGTTGGGCTAATTAGGCTCTTATTGATATTTGATTTCCTTCAAGCTCATATTCCATGTTAATTAGAATTTAGAGGTGCATGTTTAAGAAGAATAAAAAGAATAGATGGGATTCTAGAATGATATTTATGTTAAAATTTGAAAATCCTTTATTATTTATGATGACATAATAGTGTTTTAGGTCTAACTATAGTAGATAGCATGCTTGATCCTAAGAAATCATAATTATTATTTTTTAGACCTTAACAGTATCAAATTGGTCTCTTCAATTTTTGAGAAATTATTCTAAAAGCCTTTCTAAGCATTTAGATTCATTTACATTAATTTATCTTAAATGTAGTCACACATTTGTTTTATCTTTATTATTATTGTTATAAGTTATTTTAAATTTAACTATCCCGTGCATTGCACAAGTTAGCGACTAATCTATATATTACTAAAAGCTGAAGCGTAGCATTTAATGTTGCTACGCTCACATTGAGCCACATCAGCAGCCACATCATCATTTTTTGTTTCCAATTTTTGTTATATATATTTTTTAAAACATTTTCTCATTTAAGGTGACTTAAAAACTTCATTATTTAAAAATTAAAATATCTTTTAACCATTATTTTTATTATTAATTTTCCAAAACTCTCCCTCCCTTTTACCTCTTCATCTCCCCACTACTTTCTACCTTAATATTATTCTTTCTCTAACTTTTTGTCTTCCTTTATTTTGACCCTTCTTATTCTCAACATTTTACTATAAATTTGACATTTTCCTTTTCATTCTATACAAAGTTTTCTCACACAAAAAAGGTTACTTCTCTCTCTCTCTCTCTCTCTCTCTCTCTCTCTCTCTCTCTCTCTCTCTCAATTTTTTTCATTTTTTGTTTGATTTTTTTTTCATTGCATCAATTCTTTAGGTTGATGAATTTTTTTGTTAATTAGAATTCTACTTTAGGCTGATGCAATTTATTTTTGTGCTTTAAGTTGTTATCTTTTTATATTTTCTTTGATTAAATATTATCCTACTGCAGTATGCATACAGTACATAATAATATTATGTTATTATATTACATAGTGAATTTTTATGTTAATTATAATTCTACTTTAGGTTGATGTAATTTATTTTTGTGCTTTAAGTTGTTATCTTTTATATATTTTTTTTATTAAATATTATCCTAAAAACTGAAGCGTAGCATTTAATGTTGCTACGCTCACATTGAGCCACATTAGTAGCCACATCATCATTTTTTGTTTCCAATTTTTGTTATATATATTTTTTAAAACATTTTCTCATTTAAGGTGACTTAAAAACTTCATTATTTAAACATTAAAATATCTTTTAACCATTATTTTTATTATTAATTTTCCAAAACTCTCCCTTCCTTTTACCTCTTCATCTCCCCATTACTTTCTACCCTAATATCATTCTTTCTCTAACTTTTTGTCTTCCTTTATTTTGACCCTTTTTATTCTCGACATTTTACTATAAATTTGACATTTTCCTTTTCATTCTATGCATAGTTTTCTCACACAAAAAGTGTTACTTCTCCCTCTCTCTCTCTCTCTCTCTCTCAATTTTTTCATTTTTTGTTTGATTTTTTTTTCATTGCATCAATTCTTTAGGTTGATGAATTTTTTTGTTAATTAGAATTCTACTTTAGGTTGATGCAATTTATTTTTGTGCTTTAAGTTGTTATCTTTTTATATTTTCTTTGATTAAATATTATCCTACTGCAGTATGCATACAGTATATAATAATATAATGTTATTATATTACATATTGAATTTTTATGTTAATTAGAATTCTACTTTAGGTTGATGCAATTTATTTTTGTGCTTTAAGTTGTTATCTTTTATATATTTTTTTGATTAAATATTATCCTACTGCATTATGCATATAGTATATAATAATATAATGTAATTATATTATATAGAATGACTTGGATAATTTGATGTTTGTTTCTATATAGTTTATTTTTAATCTCTTTTCATCTCGTCTTATTTTATATAACATTTAAATCAAGTCACATCCTTCATATTGTTAAATTATGCGGCACAAATCAAGAAAATGGCTAGACACAAACTTGCCTTCCTTTACCATATGTTGGTAGAATCAATATGTTTGTGTGATAAAGGGTCATATAATTTATAATTTAGATAGCACCATTTGAATGTGAATAGGCCCATAGATTGAGCAATTTGTAGACTTAAAAAGGCTATTGAGAATGAACTTTTTGAATTAAGTCTAAAAAAGTATGAAATACTATATATTATTTAGATAAAAACTTTTATCATAGATACATTAATATTTTTTTTGCCACATTTTTAAATCACACAAACTTAATAATTTTATATTACGTGTTAGCATAATCTCTATTTCTTCTTCTTCTTCTTCTTCTTCTCAGAAATATTATGTATCATCTTTAAAGAATGCCAACAATATTGATCTTATGGGAAAAGTTACATAAAATATTGAGAAAAAAAAAATTTATATTACAATCTACTAAAAATGTTTTACACATTCATCTATTTTAATTTACATTTTTTTTCCAAAATAAAATTTCAATTTAGATATTTATAAGTAAACAATGAAATAATAATTCATGAATAATAAAAAAAATATCTATACATATTTATCTTGTACCGTTGTAACTTTACATATGCTTTTGCATTTACATATTCATTTATTTTAATTTAGATGTTTATAACTTAATAATGAAATCTATTAACAAGGTGATTAAAACAATCATATTTGTACAATTCAAAAAGTCACAAAATTTCTTTTTTCAAAAAAGGCCTTTTACATTTCCTTGGAATTATTTTTTATTTTTTTTTTTATAAAACCTTTGACATACCACTTAACCACTTCATACATTAAAAAAATTTAAGGCTCATTATTACTTCCGTTAATATATTATGGATATCTTAATTAATTCAGACCAAACTAGAGAAATCTCTTTCATATTTCCTTGAAAATTCAAAAGGAAAAAAAAAAAAAAAAAACCCCTTTGACATACCACTAATGTAACTACATCTATAACTATTCAAGCCATCCATGATATCTATTTACAACTAGCAAGGGAACATACAAAGTAATAAAGAATAAATGAAGGAAGATAAAAATAAATGAAATCAAACGTCAATTAATAACTATTATTTGGAAAATAAAAAGGTGGTAAAGAGGAGTAAGAAATAAAATAGAGATGGCTATACAGAGGACATTAAAAATTTATAGTGCAATGAAATCAACAATTAAATATAATAATACAAAATAGTAACTTAAAACTAATCAAATTCTAACTAGGGAAATTTTATATATATATATATATGTGTGTGTGTGTGTGTGTGTGTGTGTGTGTGTGTGTGTGTGTGTGGGCGCGCGCGCGTGTGTGTGTGTGTAAAATCATAATCTTCATACACCATGACTTAAAAAATTATTGAATAGTTCTACCTCTTATTTAATGTCTATTTAATACAAATCATTAACCAATAAATATATGATAATGGTAAAAAATATTATAGACAAGATTATGAAAAATATGATAAAACTATTTTTTTTTTTTTAAAAAGCTCTTTATAAATTCTAGGGATTAAAATAGTATTTTATATAAAAAATTATTATGCGCAACGCGCAGGTCTGCGACTAGTTATATATAATACTTATGACCAATCTTTTTTTTTTTAAATGACACTCGTGTGAATACTAAGCAACATTTTAATGTTATAAATCCACATAAATATAACATATACATTATATTGTGTATATTTGTTAAGGTTTTAATAAAAACTGTGTTGTAATTTTTTGCATTATCAAACTTCCAATTATAATTCTCATGTAATTATTTTTAGTTCTTAAAGAAACCTCAATAAAACTTATATTATTTTTTGTTAAAGTTATAAAATGATTAAATTATAAAGATTTTAAGACATTGTAAACATTACTCATCATGTACATGTAAGGGTGGCAAAGTAAGCCCAAACCCATTTGCCCGCCCAAATCCATCTACTCTAATTGAACCCAAACTCACCCAATTATTAGTAGGGTTAAATGGGCATCAGCCCAGTTAGACCCAATGATTACCCAAAAACAATATATCCAAAATCAACCCAGCCCTCCCCATTAAAAAAAAAAAAAAAACCAGACGTTTCAGTGTTTTCATTTTCCTTCATTTTCTCGGCCTCCAAACACTTCTCTCTCTCCTCTCGCTTGCTCTCTCTCTTTCTCTCTCTAGCTCTCACAGAGATCAATGAGGCACAACAAACACATTTCTCTATAGCAATCCGATCTACATTTAGCAAATCAAAAGCACGAAAATTCAAACCTGCAAGTTTCACCGACGCGTGGATTGGTGTCGCCCAAGGCTTTGATCTGGATCTTAAGCCCTTCTTCATAGCAAGCGATTGAGCGATCCACCTGTTGAGGCATCAAAAACGTGTTGCCGAGTTGCATTTGACCGAAAAATGCCACGAGTGCGTGATCGGCGCCTTTAGGAGGATCCAGAACCTGAATGGCTTGCTCGAGTAGATTGCCGCCAAAACGTGAAGGCTCATCACCAAGTCTAGACTCGGCTTGCCGTCATCTCCATCGGAGCACCGCTTGAACACCATTATTGGGCTTGAATTTTTTTTATTTTATAAATTTGGGTAATTTAAGAATGGAGTAATTGATAAGGATGCGTTCATTTTTCTCTTTTGTTGGTTCAGAAGAATTTCTATTTGTTTCAAGGACAATTGCTTTCAAAATTTCAGGAAAGTTTTGAGCTTGAAATGACATTTCTTTGTATTTGTTGCACTGTTTGGCTACCAAGAAAGTGAGAGAAAATAGAAAAGAAAAGAAAATATTTTTTTATTTGGATTTTTAATATAATTGCTGATGTGGATGTGTTTATGTGAAATTTTTTAATCCCAAGAATAGAGACCAGAGAGAGTGAAAAAGGGAATCCAAAAAATTATTAGGGTTTTCACTTTAATGGCATTTTAGTAATTTTGATAATTGGGTAATAGGGTGGGTTGGGGTTTACCCAAAATAATTGAGTTGGGTTAGAAACAATTAGTTAAATGAATTCTAATGGGTAAATAGGTTTTATATACCCAACCCAATAGGTCCAACCCAAACCCACCAAAACCCATCCATTTGCCACCCCTATGTACATGTCAGGCACCACTGGGTGCCTCAATACTATCAGTGTCCCAAAGCTCTAAAAAAGGTTCTCAACCATAAACTCAGGTTTTGGGATCTTAGAACTAACCAAACCAAATTTAGTTAGTTCAGGCATAGATTTTTAATCCAGACCCAACTCAAGCTGTAACACCAATAAATTCTTTTGAAGCATATATACACAACACTTTTTCATTAAAAAGAAAAATATTATCCAATTTCGTGGTTTCCCCTTGATTTAATACCCCATGACAAGGCTGCCAGAGGCTCGAGAGTAACATAGTAAGTACACCAAGGCATTTGGAATAGGCACACACCCAACCACCTGCTAGGCTGCTAATAATTCAATGGATAATGATTACAAGCTTCATGTTATCCTAAAGAGGTATGCAATAAACAATATGGGACATATGTCTCTGGTTCACAATATGCTTGTGAAAAAATTTTGCATCAAGTTGCACTCACTTGCATCAGCTGTGACGGACCTTAAAACAATCCTGATATATAATTAGGATTGTGAGAAAAGAAAGCTCAAACATCTATACACGAATTGGATAAAAATTAGAACTGAAAATATGATTTTCTTAAATCTCGATCGATACCCTATCTATCAAGCAACTGACAAGCATCGGGCATAAACAGCAGCCTTTTAATAGATACTAACTGTCAAGCTTTAAAAATCAGCACTTCTTCACTTGAATCTTGGACAAACTTGCATGGCTTTAACACTTGAAATTGAACTTGAACTCTTGTTCTTTGAAGTATTAAACACATCCTAGATCTACCCAATTATAAGTAAAATGTGTTTTGTTAAAGGATTAGCCAATTCTATATTGACATATGTTCCTAACATAATTCACATATGTCTTAAAACCTCCTAAACTTTAAAAGAAAGAGACTAGAAACTCTAGGACTAAGAATGGTAATAACCAAAAGTCTAATCAGAAAAAGCAGCATCTCTGTCATCATTGTGGAGCTTTAGGGCATACTCGTCCAAATTGTTACAAATTGTTAACCACTCAACAGAGCAACAGTATGATCTTATCTGGAAACCAGAATCAGTTTCCATCCTCTTTTACTCCTCTTGGAGATCTTCTTAAGGCCCTCATGTTTCTTTTAAACTTGAACGGTTTTAATTCTTCTCCCTCATCGCCGGATCAAAGGTTCGCTCAACGAAAAAGTTCTTCCAAGATGTGAAAGGAAAAATGCTCAAAGTGATCTAGTCACTCACGTTCAAGGTATGCGCATCGTAGTCACTCCAAATATTGTATCCGAGGTGCTACATGTTCCTAGGGTAGCGCATCCTGACTACCCTAGTTGCGATTGTCTGAGGACTGTGTCCAAAGACGAACTCTTGTCTCTTTTCTATAAGACACCTTCTTCTTGGGGGTGACCGTCAAAACACCCCTTGCTCGGACTTTGCAAAAGGTTCGAGATTCCTTAACATGGTGATGACATTCGTTCTTCATCCTTTGTTTCACTATAATTCTATCACAGAGTCTTATGCTCAATTTTTGTTGTCCCTCCATGAGAGGCTTACCATTGATTTTCCTTCTCACTTCATTCTATCCCTCATAGATGTCTATAAGGATACGACGACCCGAGATAAGTTCATTTTTCCTTCAGCTATCACAAGGCTTCTTCTCCATTTTTCTGTCTCATATCCCGAGTCTCCTTATTTTACAGTTATGTGTGCCATAGACACTACACATTAATGCTACACATTAACGAGAAAGTAGGCTCAAAGAATCAAGAAAGCACATTAACATTGTTATGCTTATGCATCTAGAAATTAAATGGCATTAAGTTTTAAATGGTAAAGGCCTAAAAGGACTGACATGATCATCTCAATAAGTTTAAATGCTTATTAACTTCACTTAGGAGACGATGACAAAATAGTCAGGTTCATCATGTCTGACAAATCACAGAGAGAGAGAGAGAGAGCAAATTACATTTTAATTGCAGAAGTTGAATGTTTTAGTTTAGTTAGTTTCAAATTGAATCCTAATCTTTTAAAATAATACTATCATTATCAATTTAAACCCCAATCAAATCCAAAAACAAACCACCACATCATACTTAAAAAGGTTCGAAATTTAAGTTGACTTGATTTTACAATTTCAGAACTCAATTTGAAACTAAAACTATAAAATTTAACTTATACATATCTATCTTAAACTTCAATGTTTAATTTCAAACTTCTTGAATTAAATAG
Source organism: Castanopsis chinensis (assembly GCA_032878915.1). NCBI lineage: Eukaryota > Viridiplantae > Streptophyta > Magnoliopsida > Fagales > Fagaceae > Castanopsis > Castanopsis chinensis. The sequence goes on along the minus strand of JAVQMG010000074.1, from coordinate 2,132,115 downwards.
TTTAGTTTAAAAAATTTTAAGTTGTAAAATTTATTTTGAAACCAAACCACCTTCTTTTTTTTTTTTTTTTTTGAGACCAAACCAAACCACCTTAAATCATAAGATTTAAAATATAATTTATTAAAAATAAAACCAATCAAGCTACCTAGGCACTTGGGACATGCATTTACTATGCATTTATTACCTAGCAAATCACACAAGCATAGAAATTAGAATAACAATTATAAATAAGAAATGATATACCCACAATATTTTTACAATATTTTCATAACAAATCTTAAGTAATAAATTGTTACTAGTTGTTATTGTTGGAACAAAAAAATAATCTTAGTAATAAGTTTAAATTTAAACCAATAACAACTAACTACCTATAATTTGTTATAAAAATGTTATGAATATAATACTTCTCGTTACAAATAGCAGCACATATTGTAAATAAAGAAACACCGAGACCCCAAACATGAGAAAAGACACAAGGAGAGACGTGGAAGCGTGCAAAAACATTTGGACCCCAGGTTGAACAAAAACGAAAATAGCGCGCATCATCATGCTAGAAATCATTAATATAAGTTCACACAAGTTGAAAGCATTTAGGGCCCAAACACTGTTTATCTAATGGCATTACTCTCAAGCCTTGAAAAAATGTCATACTCCTGCAAGCTCACGTCACTACACTTTTATGTCTTTTGCTGCAACATAATTAAATTTACAAAATTTTATAAATTATATAAAAAAAAAAAAAAAAAAAAAAAAAAAAAAAGAGTCAGCTACTATAAGACTACACTGGTTCCACTCCTTTCCTCATTTTCCCCTCACATCTCACAAAGCCAAAGCCGCTTGAAATGCTCTAGTTAATCAACCTTAGTAGCCATATCCTGATAAAAACAACACAGAAAACAAAGGCATTTAGTTTAGTTTAGTATCTATTTTTGAAATAAGCAAAGGGCAGAGTTATAATTTTTAGCACTACAGAACTGAGTTGTCCATGGGGTTGCCAGGCATTGGTTCCGGCTCCTTGATTTCAACAACTACACAATCTGACACCAAGAACGTTTTTGCAACTGAGGATGCATGCCCAAGGCAACATCTAACCACCTGAAGTAAGAGAATACAAATGTTTCAGTAAATAGCTTCAATAGTTAGCTGTCTTAGAAAAAGTATGATAAGTTATGATTCACTTAATCGACATGCAGATTTGAACCGGGTAAACCCACATGCTAACTAAACCAAAAGAACTGAAGCCACAGATTAAGGGTCATTTCAATACTTGAACCATCTATATAGTAAACACTCTACAGCCAACACTTTTTTAGTCTAACAAGAAGGAATAACAGAATCCTTATTTTCTATTTCTATTGTTAACGATATACATAAAAGAGGTGAATGGAAAGTAGATAGCTTCAATAGTTAGCTGTCTTAGAAAAGAATGACTAGTTATGATTCACTTGATCAACATGCATATTTGAACCAGGTAAATGACTAGATAGCTTCAACAAATGCAACAAATTTCTTCACAATGCCATCAGGTATGATAAATGACTTTTAGGATGTCAATTTTAAAATGGTTGTTAGAGGTTTAAAACAATTTTAATGTCTTCATTTAACTTGTTCTCATTTTTGCCTTTGTAATATTTTTTTGTCATTTTATTCCATTTATACGCACTTATTGAGTAATTGTACTTTGTATGTAGGATGCTCCTCTACCCCAACAATCTCCAGCTCTCCCCAAATCATCAGCCGCATCTCATCAACCAAACACCTCATAAGTTTTATCTTGGTGTTGGTGAACTTTTTTGTGTACAAAGAATGGAAGAACAACCACATTTTTTGATAGTGTTGAAGGATATTTTTGTATACCACTTTCGAACTTTCATTATAGTATTAGATTAACTTCAGCACTTGTTTTATTCAAAGGACCACATCATTTTATGTTAATCTTATGATGGTGGTTCTAAACAATGTTATGTATATATTTCTATGTTAATATTATGTTAGTTTTGAGATATTTATGGTGTTAGTTACATTTGTGGTATTATGTTAGTAGAGGTAAACTATTACAGGTTCTTTCCAACAGGTTTATGAATCATTTTTTAATAGCAAACAGTGATTTTAAAACTGACCTGGAAAAAAAAAAAAAAAAGACCTACAACGGCGGTCAAAAAACGCCGCTAAAGGTGTACATTTATGTTTAAATTGAAGCTCTATAGCGGCGCTTATTGACCGCCGCTATAGGTTCGGACATATAGCGGCGGTCAATAAGCGCCGCTATAAGTGAACACTGTCCACTTTCATTGATTACTTATAGCGGCGCTTATTGACCGCCGCTATATGTCCGAACCTATAGCGGCGCTTATTGGACCTATAGCGGCGGTCAATAAGCGCCGCTATAGAGCTTCAATGAAAGTGGACAGTGTTCACTTATAGCGGCGCTTATTGACCACCGCTATAGGTTCGGACATATAGCGGCGGTCAATAAGTGCTGCTAAAGGTCAACCTATAGCGGCGGTTTTTGACCGCCGCTATAGGTATCGACCTTCAGCGGCGGGTCAAAGTGCTATTGGCCCGAATTCTAAACCTCTATAGCGGCACTTTTTCCCCGCCGCAATAAACCCTTCCCCGCCGCTAAAAGGTATATCTATAGCGGCGTTTTTGGTGACCACCGCAATATACCTACAGCGGCACTGGAGCACTGGCGGGTTCGACCGCCGCAATAGCACCCGCCGCTAAAGGTTATAGGTACCTTTAGCGGCGCTTTTTTGGGCTTTAGCGACGCTGCTGCATAATGAATTTGGGGGATAAACCGATCTCCTCAATAGATACAAGGGCAATTAAAACACATAGGAGTGTAAAGTAGACTATTTTTTTCTTTTTATTTTTTTTGAGAAAGAGTGTAAAATAGAATAGGATATTGTACTTAATTCTTTACTTCATGATCTGAAGAGTCACGTGGGTTATCATACATGTGTGCACTTGAGGTCAATTTTTTTTTTTTTTTTTTTTAAATTGAAACATATGCACTCATAAATGATGTAGGTGCACAATTTGTACCTGGACCCAAACGTGTAAATGGGACAGGCCCAAGAGGCCTAACAATGAATTTTGTAGTAGGTGGGCTTAAAACCCAAGTTTATGGACACCTAAAGAACGAAGATAGTGGGTTCAATCCACAACACGCAAGCAAAAAAAAAAAATTGGTTTGATATAAAAACCTCTCCTTAGACGTAAGCCGATGATGATATGTAGTGCTTTTATTATTATCAAAGATCAATTACAACTGATAATGGTGTGTACATTTTTTTTCTCTCTTCTTCTCCCCCTCCCCTTTATTGGTCTCCCCTTCTCTTTTATATCATCCTACCTTTTCTTTACCATCTTCCATGTATGGATCAGATCACCCTCAAATAGATACTTATCCCATCCTCCATCGCACTAGAGTCTTCAAATGATAGTTGTAAGGCTGATCCCCATCTATTCAGAAGTCACTTACTCATTAATGCGGCCAAGGAGTTAGGTGTATAATCTTTAATGCAGTGGTAACAGTTTTCTCCAAGATATTTGCTATTTGTTCCTCCTTCCTATGATCTTCTGGAGCTCATCCTCACCCACCTAACCTTCTAGAATCTCCTTCCATCCATCATGGCATATCACTTGATCCTTTCCTTAATTAGCCGAGGATCTGACCCTCCTTGGACCATTCTCTCCTTCCTTACCACAGTAGTCGACTAATAGATTTACAAATTTGGTCTCCTTTACTCCCCATATATCCTCCTCGGACAGGCTAACACTCTTGGATCGAGCCCTAAGGCCCAAACTCATACTTTGACACTTCTGCCCCCACAATAGCCCCTCAAAAATTTATTTTTCCAAAGAGAAAAATGAAATTTTGACTCAACAACACAGCCTTTACATGCCTCCCAAATCGTTACACATGAGAAATCCATTCTGCTTCCTCTAAAACGGCTTTTGATGCCTTGAAACACACGATGCCTTCATTAATTGCTCCAAGTAACTCCCTGTCACCTACGTTCAACGGTGAGATGCAAATCCAATGGTCCGGGTTTTTTTTTTTTGAAAATTTGTGCGGGGAAAACTCCCACCAACCGTCGCCTCCCAAACGCCCAAAATGCCTAGGAAATCGTGACTTCCCTTCTTACCCCAAAAAGCAATCACATTCGGAGAATCTCTACTCTTATTTTCTTTGAAGAAGTTCACAAAGAAACGACTACTTATTTCCTATAAGTTCTCACTCTCTTAGACTTTTTTCTCCTCGGCTTTAATCCTCGACTACCAACTTTCCCCTTTTTTATTCTAAATCTCCACACTTACTTCGACCAAATGCGTAGGCTTAAATGTCTAGTAGATACCGACTCTGGCATGGAGGGTTTTCGGGCCAAATACCACATTCCCCCAGAAGTGGGTTTAAAGTACTGCCCTCTAGAAGCCATAACTGACTCTAGGAGAGAAGGGCAAGTTGTCATTCCCATAATCTCCTTTTTAGAGGGTGGGATGACACTTCCCATGAAGAATGTCACTAGTGAATACCTATGCAACCATAGATTATGCCCTGACCAATGTACACTTAACATGTTTAGAATCCTAGGTTGTGTCGATGCTCTAAACGAGCAAATGGGTCTAAACCTCACATGGCTTGATGTTGTCCATTTGTATGAGTGCCACCATTTTAAAAATGTAGGTTATTACCTTAAATCTAGGTCCAACGTCGTTAGACTCATATCGTGCCTTTCTAAGTCTAACAAATGTAGGAAGGACGACTACTTAATCGTCTCCGGGAGATGGTATGACGGTCCTCACTGCCCCGTTAAAGAGGGAAAACCAGGTGTGAATCCCTTGGATTTAGAACCTCTGGTCTGAGTTTTAGTTCCTTTGGCTTCATCGCTTAGATTCACTGCACTTTAATATTCTTTTGGTATAACGTTTATTTTGAATCTAACCACATATGGATTCTTGGGTATTCCCTTTGCAGACAAATAACACACATCACCTCGTTTAAGCAAAGCTAACATTTCGGACCTGAACAGAGTTTTGAGATCTAAGGTGTTTGTAAATGAAGACTTACAAGTGAGGGTTGCTCATCTCATATTGGGGTACGACCCTCTTTCCAACATCTACCAGGAAGTCGGCAACGCAATCATCGTGGGTGACAAGAGACGTAGAAGGATAGACGTCTCAAAGCCCGATTTCCTTGCTCCGTTCGATCTGCCGGACGACTCAACTATCATCTTGCACTCACGCCCACCTAAAGCTACCTCTCTTCCAATGAAACTCGAGACAAAAATTGTCCGAGCAGATACCACAGCCTCACCCTCGTCCCTTGAAGAGGAAATAGATCAATTCTGTTTAGAGGAAGCAGAGAGACCTTCGAAAGGTCATATTGTTGAAATCTCGGACGAAGAAAGCAATTTGGACAAGAGTTCTAGTATTAAAGGCTTGCTTGTCACACAAGTGGACAATAGTTCCGAAGAAGAAGAAGACATGTCAAGCTTAAAGGCACTCTTTGCCAAGAGAGGCGCACAAGTTACCAAGAAGGACGCTGCTGGTTCCTAGCATCCTCCCAAGTTGCCACTTCCTCCCCTTTCTTCCGACCCAACCATTACAGCCCCTAACCTCCAAAAGAAGAGGAAAAAAGAGAGCGAGGAAGCAAAAAAGGAGTGGGAGAAGAAGCGGAAACAACAACAAAAACAACAACAACAACAACAACAATTCCAAGGGTGGAGCACGCGCCTCCTCTATCGAAAGTGGGGACAGCCATGGTCTGGCCGAGGTGCACCGCACATAGTCTAATTGGTCTCCCGCACTAGAGTTGGATGGGGCTCCGATTCCTCGCCACTCCAGTATAAGGGAGTTTCAATAAGGACACGCCCACCACCTAGCTAATGCTCTGGAACAGCCTATCTTTCTACCCAAGGACATGGAGGCTCTAGCGAAGATAAGCCAGGAACACTTTTTCCTTTCCCTAAAAAAGGACTTGGCTTTGGTATGTGCCACTTAATCATTTCTACCTCACTACTTTTATTTCCCTTTTACTTACATAAACTTTTATATTAACCCTACCATAATGCACTTGTTAAACATCTCCATGCAAACTATTCAAGAGGTTTTTACTACCAAGAAGTGGGTGGAGGACTTTAAGAACAAGGCAAAGGCTGAGTTTGCCATTAAAGTTGAGATTGAGAAAGCCTTGGGTCATGCTGAGAAGGAGAAAAATGATCTGGCCACCCAATTGGCAGATGAAAAGAATGAGAGGAAGAGTGCCGAGGCTGGACTAAAAACTACTGAGGCTTAAGTGGAGGTGCAACGCAAACTACTGCGCCGAAAAGAAGAAGACTTGTCCAAAGCTCAGCAAGAAATCTCAGACTTTAAAAAGGAGCTTGCTCTAGCCAAGGAAGCGGCCCGTACTATCAGAGAGACCATGGAAGCTGCAACAAAGGCTTCTTACAACGAAAGGGTTGAAGCAATGGAGACCCGACTAGCTGAAGAGCTAGCAGAACTATGTAGGGACGACTGCCAACAAGTTTGGGCAGAAGCCCTAAATATGGCAGGAGTTCCTGCTACTTTTGAGTGGAGAAAAGCAGAGAACATTTGGATTCCCAAGACATCCGAGTGATTGAAGACCTTCCACCCACTTCAGTTGTCTCCAAGACTGCACCCTTGATACATCCATCTATAAATCAAGAACCTGTTCCACCTCCAAAAGAAATCATTGCTTCTGATAAAGAAAGGGAATGAGGTGACAAGGCTGAAAAGCGCTTGAGGGAGCAAGCTGATCAAGATGCCCTTCCACCAAAAGCGTAGGACAAAGGAAAGCAAGTTCAAGACTTGTCCGAGACTGAGCCTAAACAAACAGAAGAGAAGGGAAAAAAAAAAGAGGCTGCAGCGAAGCTGAAAAAAAGACCCTCCGTTGAAAATCAAGACATAGGCCACCTAGGACTCTTTCTTTATGTAGCTTCTCTTGGTCACAACTTTATTTTGACCCTTTTTATGCTACAATTTTACTTCCAATGTACCCACATACAAAATTAATGACAAGTTCAAGAGTTGGATTTTTAATTTCTTACAGACTTCATTTACTGCAATATATACTATTTCATTGTAACATAAGTTATACGCATAGCCTAAATGACTTAATGTTCAGTTTTACAAGATAGATTTCCACAACGCCTTAGCTAAAAATCAATAATCCGACATGGGAATAACTTCATTTTATTGACATACCAGGGCCAATATAGGACTTAAGTGATGAAACTACACTATTCTTGAAACAGTTGAAATGTACAACAATATATTTGAAACCAAAATGAGAGCAACTTAATTTAAGAGTAGTTTTCGTGTCAAACCAGATCACAAAAGTGGGTTATCAAACTCACCTGGATATGCAGCCCAAAAGTTAAAGTAATCAAAACATTATTTGATTTTCAAAAAGGTGAACAGAAGTGTTAATTTCTCCAAAGTAGATGATCTGATGACCAGACGTAACTAAGGTTTTGTTTAACACTTAATAAAAATATCAATTTCCACAAGGTATGTGGTCCAAGGCGCTTGACATAACTAAGTTTCTGTTTGATACTTAGAATAATATATTGAAATATTAATTTCCCCAAAGTAGATGATCTAAGAACCAGATGTAACTAAGGTTTTGTTTAACACTTAACAAAAATATCAATTTCCACAAGGTATGTGGTCCGAGGAGCCTGACATAACCAAGTTTCTGTTTGATACTTAGAATAATATATTGATAACAAACACAATAAATAATCGACACAAGTAAAGTGGCAGGAAAGCTTTTCGTTAATAAAAATACCTTCGCAAGTTATTTACATTCCAGGGATGTGGTACAATTTTTTCATCTTAGTCTGCGAGACAATATGCTCCTATGCCAGCTACTGAAGTAATACGGTAAGGTCCTTCCCATGTAGGTCCCAGCTTTCCTCAGGCCGGGTTCTTGGCAGTGCCCAAGACTTTCCTTAACACCAGGTCTCTGGGTGCTAATGGTCTTAGTTTCACATGAGAATCATACCCCCTTTTGAGCTTATGTTGATAGTAAGCTAATTGGACCATGGCATTCTAGGTTTTTCTCTAGAAGACTGTCATTATTGCTTGGAGTGAAAGAGCTCGTTCTCAATGTTGGAAACCCAGTTTCTAAAGGAATCACAACTTCAGCCCCATAAGTCATGGAGAAGGACGTCTATCTAGTGGATCTCCGTGGTGTAGTTCGATATGTCCACAGAACATGTGGCAATTCTTCTACCCATCTTCCCTTAGCATCATCCAACCTCTTTTTAAGCCCACTTACTATAACTTTATTAACCGCCTCAGCTTGCCCATTTCCTTGCGGATAAGCTGGAGTTGAATATCTATTTGTGATACCCAGGTCATAACAGTATTTTCTAAAGGCTTTACTGTCAAACTGCAGGCCATTGTCTGAAATAAGCGTGTGAGGAATCCCAAACCGAGTGACGATATTCTTCCAAACAAACTTCTTTGCATCCACGTCTCTAATGTTTGACAGTGGCTCAGTTTCAACCCACTTAGTGAAATAGTCTGTTCCGACAAGCAACCATCTTCTATTCCTTGCTGCCTTTAGGAAAGGTCCCACAATGTCCAAGCCCTATTGTGCAAAGGAATAAGGACTAGAAAGAGGGTTAAGAACTCCACCAGGCTAGTGGATGTTAGGAGCGAATATCTAGCATTGGTCACATTTCTTCGCATAGTCTTGTGCCTCTCTTTGCATGTTGGGCCACCAATACCCCTAGGTAAGAGCTCTGTGAGCTAAAGACCTTCCCCCTATATGACTCTCACAAATCTCTTCATGCAATTCCTCCAAATGTAAATCAGTTGCTTCAAGATGTATACATAGCAAATACGATCCTGAAAAAGAGCGTCTGCACAATTTTTGATCCTCGGATAACCAGAAACGAGGTGCCTTCCTGCGTATCTTATCTGCCTTTGATTTATCCTCGGATAGGATGTCATCCCTAAAGAAGGACACTATAGGGTCTATCCAACTAGGCCCCACCCTAATCTGATGAATCCGAATGGCATTACCACTCGTTACAGTAGATTTCAATAAGTCTTCAAGGAGAATGATTCGAGGTAAATTTTGCGGCGAGGACATCGCAAGGGTAGCTATGAATCAGCATGTGTATTTCCACTCCTAGGTATATGCACCAAGGCAAAAGAATCAAATTTAGATTGCAAATACCTGACCTTGGATAAATATTCTTGCATCCTCGGTTCTCTGGCCTCTAACTTTCCCTCAATTTGGCCTACTACTAGTTGGGAATCCGAGAACATTTGCACTCTTTTTTCACCCATCTTCTGCACCATATCCATCCTGATTAAACAACTTCATATTTCACTTCATTGTTGGTGGCAGTAAACCCCAACCTCAAGGACTTTTCAAAAGTAATTCCTTCAGGAGATACCAGCACTAGTCCTACTCCAGATCCTCTTTGATTCGTTGCTCCGTCAACATATAACTTCCACATTGGGAGTTCCTTGCCTTAGATCATGCCAACTGATTTTTCATCCATGTGCATCTCTATAACACTCTCTTCTAATGAAGGCTCAGCAAACTCTGCCACCAAATCGGCGATGACCTGACCTTTTACAGAGGTGCGAGGCATGTATTTGATATCAAAAGCCCCCAAAATAGTTCCCCACTTGGCTATCCTTCTCGAGTAATCAGCACTCCGTAATACCGCCTTAAAAGGGAGTTGAGTCAAAATAACAACCGTATGAGATTGGAAATAATGAGGAAGCTTACGTGTAGCATGCACCACAGCCAGAATGGCTTTTTCCAATGGTAAATAGCACACATCGGCTCCTTGCAGAGACTTACTCACATAGTAAATTGGTTTCTGTACTCCACTATCATCTCGTATCAAAACCGAACTGACAGCATAAACGTCCACAACTAAATATGCAAACAGGATTTCATCAACCTCTGGCCGAGACATGATAGGTGGTCGAGAAAGATATTCTTTAAGCTGTTAAAAAGCCAAGGCACATTCCTCGGTCCACTCAAATCCCTTCCACTTATTCAACAACTAGAAGAAAGGCTTACATCTATCTGCAGACTGGGAGATAAACATATTGAGGGCAGCAGTCATGCCAATTAGCTTTTGAACCTCTTTCGGATTCCGAGGTGGTTGTAATCTGTTGATCACTCTCACCTGCACAGGATTAACTTCAATTCCTTTGTGAGTCACCATGTAGCCTAGGAATTTTCCTGATCTCACACCGAAGGAGCATTTAGAAGCATTAAGGCGCAATTTGTACTTCCTCAACGTCTGAAAGGTGTCATTTAGATCTTTTACATGATCGTGCACTATCTTGCTCTTTACCACCATGTTATCCACTTTTACTTCAATTATTCTCCCCAGAAGCGCCTCAAACATCCTGGTTATCATCCTTTGATAAGTAGACCCCACGTTCTTTAGACCAAAAGGTATTACCTTATAATGATAATTCCCCGTAGGAGTAATGAAAGCTATTTTCTCTTGATCACCTAAAGCCAAAGGTATCTGATGATAACCCTGGAAAGTATCTATAAAGCTCATCCGAGGATGCCCAACCATAGCGTCTACCAATTGATCTATACGAGGCATTAGAAATGAATCCTTAGGACAAGCCTTGTTCAAATCTGTGAAGTCCACACACACTCTCCATTTCCCGTTCTTCTTCTTCACGACTATCGTGTGAGCCAATCACTCTGGATAAAACACCTCCTTGATTGCTCCAGCCCTTTTGAGCTTAAGTACCTCCTCCTTGACAGCCTCAGAGTGTTCCTTGGAAGAACGCCGAGGTGGTTTCCTCCACGGAACAGTGGCCGGACTGACATTTAAGTGATGACAAATGAAATTCGGATCAATTCCAGGGGTCTCATAAGCGTCCCAAGCAAATACATCTATATTGTTCTTCAGAAATGTAACCAACTCCAACTTCTCCTGAAGTGGCAATTGAACTCCCACCTGAAAGAATTTCTCAGGGTCATCGTTTATAAGAACTTTCTCTAATTCCTCACATGTAGCTTCCTCAATTGCCGCTACATTGGGTGTTACAGAAGGCTTTAATTGCTATGAAGCCCCAGCAACTGAGGCCAAGGAATCTGGCCCAGGCTAATGCATAACTGCCGCCGAAACATACTGTCTAGTTATAGATTGGCTTCCAACAGTTTCCTCTATCAATCCCCTAGATGGGAATTTCCCCTTAACATGTAGAGTTGAAGAGACGACACCTAGAGCATGTAACCAAGGTCTTGCCAATATGGCCGTAAAAGGAGAATAAGCGTCTACCACAATGAAATCTACCTCTACAACCTCTGAACCTGATTGCACTGGTAATCGGATATGCCCTTTTGGCATAACAGCCTTTCCCTCAAAGCTTATTAGTGGTGACTCATAAGCCGTAAGATCCTCAAGTCTCAGGTTAAGCCCCTTGAACAGTTCAGGATACATAATATCCGCACCGCTACCCTCATCAATCATTACCCTTCTCACATCGTAGCCCCCTATCCTCACCGTAACAACCAATGCGTCATCATGTGGTTGGATAGTTCCAACCTTGTCTTCCTCCGAGAAACCCAAAATAAGTGGAGTATTTCTCCTGACCCTTTTCTACTTGGAGTTAGTTACCTCAGCAAGAGCTCGCGACACAAACATCACTTTGGTAGGATGAGAACCAGTTCTTCTAGGAGTGGCAAAAAATAACATTGATCGTTCCCAGTGCAGGTCTTGATACACTGTTCCCTTGGTTCACCGAACTCGAATGACCTCCCTGCCCATTAGGCTGACACAAAAGGTGCTTCAATTTCCCCTCCTTAACCAACTGTTGCAAATGACTCCAAAGAGTCCTACAATTCTCAGAAGTATGACCTTGGTCCTCATGATAACTGCAATAAAGGTTCTGATTATGCTTTGCGGGATCCTCAACCATCTTATTGGGCCATCTAAAGTAAGGCTTATTTCGAACTTTCTCCAACACTTGATGCACTGGTTCTCGGAAGACAGTGTTAACCACCAGTGATGTAACAGGGCTTGACGACCCAGCAAAGTCCCTCTGAGGTCTACTATTGTTGTATCTGTTCGACCTGAAATCCCTCCTTTCATGAGGAATAACCTTCGCCTTTCCTTTTCCCTGCTGTTGATCTTCCTCAACTTGCTTATACTCATCAATTCGATCCATGAGCCGACGTATGCTCCTTATCGGCTTTTTGGTCAGAGACTTGCGTAAATCATGTTCAGTAGGGAGGCCAACTTTGAAAGTCCGTACCACTACATCATTAAAGTCGCCATCAATCTCATTAAACATCTCCCAATACCTATCAGAATATGTTCTGAGGGTTTTGCCCTCCCTCATGGCCATGGATAACAACGAATCCAGAGGCCGAGGAACCCTACTACAAGTGACGAAACGAGAGCCAAATGCCCTAGTGAGCTTCATGAAGGAGTCAATAGAACCCGCCTTCAACCCATTAAACCATCTCATTACAACAGGCCCCAAGCTAGAAGGGAAGACCTTGCACATCAAAGTTTCATTCTTAGAGTGTGTAGCCATCCTCTGGTTAAAATGGCTCACATGTTCCACACGGTTTGTTCGACTATTATAAATAGTGAAGGTTGGCTGAATGAAACGTCATGGAAGCCTCCCTTTCTCCACCCTACGCGTGAAAGGTGACTTGGAGATCTGATGCAGCGCCTTGCTCATGGCATCGCTTCCCAAGCCCCTGGGAAGAGTCTTTCTGTTATCACGACCATGAGAGCATTCCTCCTCAAAGGAGAACGACTCACTAGGAGGAGTTCCTGACCTGGGTCTATAACTGCTACCTTGGGTGTCTTCAGAAGAAAGGTCAGAAGAAGAGGAAGTCTGCCTCTGTCTCTCGCGACGTAGTTTCTTCTTCAGATGGTCAATCTGCTTTTGCATGGCCCTTTCTTTCTCCTCGTGAGGAAGTCTGCTCCCATTTCATGAATGACTCCTACCGGTGTGCTCCGTATGAACACTGCCTTCCCTATCTCTTTCACGCTCAAGATGCAAGAAATGGTTTTCATGCTAGAATGCCACAAACTTTGCACGTTGTGGACCTGAGCCTACCATGATGTTAGATGTCCTAAAACACAAGATCCCCACAGACGGCGCTAATTGTAGGTGCACAATTTGTACCTGGACCCAAACGTGTAAATGGGACAAGCCCAAAAGGCCTAAAAATGAATTTTGTAGAGGGTGGACTTAAAACCTAGGTTTATAGACATCTAAAGAATGAAGATAGTGGGTTCAATCCACAACACGCAAGTAAAAAAAAACTGGTTTGACATAAAACCTCTCCTCGAACGTCAACCGAGGATGATACGTAGTGCTTTTATTATTATCAAAGATCAATTACAACTGATAATGGTGTGTACAGTCTTTTTCTCTCTTCTTCTCCCCCTCCCCTCTGTTGGTCTCCCCTTCTCTTTTATATCATCCTACCTTTTCTTTACTGTCTTCCACGTTTGGATCAGATCACCCTCAAACAGATACTTGTCCCATCCCCCATCGCACTGGAGTCTTCAAATGATAGTTATAAGGCTGATCCCCATCTGTTCAGAAGTCACTTCCTCATTAATGTGGCCAGGGAGTTACGTACAGAATCTTTAATGCGGTAGTAGCAGATTTCTCCAAGATATTTGCTATTTGTTCCTCCTTCCTGTGATCTTCTAGAGCTCATCCTCACCCACCTAACCTTCTAGAATCTCCTTCCATCCATCATGGCATATCACTTGATCATTTCCTTCATTAGTCGAGGATCTGACCCTCCTCGGACCGTTCTCTCCTTCCTTACCACAATAGTCGACTAATAGATTTACAAATTTGGTCTCCTTTACTCCCTAGGCACAAATTTGGGATCGGGCCTCAAGGCACAAACTCATACTTTGACACTTCTGCTCCCACAAATGAAATATCCCAAAATTTTAAAAGATATTTCAAAGAATGTACCCTTTTGGCCACCATCCTTAGTTGAAGGAACCTCTATTTCACACACTTTTTTTTCTTCACCTTCAAAAAATTACGTTGTTGGTACCATTGCCATTAGATTTGCAGTTTACGTTGTCTTAGTTTTCTCCTTCTGTCTCTCTGTCCTATTTGCCTTTTCCTTCTCTTCTTTACTTCAAGTAATTGATGCTTACAGTGTGTTTGGGAAGTGATAAAACTCACAATTTATTAGAGTTTTTAGCTTATTTTTGGTACTATTCATGGGTCCTACTGTACAATTCAGTTAATTTTTTGTTTTTTTCTATACTAGTTTCAGCAAAAAAATTTCAATTTCAATTAAATAATTTATTCCCAAATTAATGCTATACAATTTATAGACTCCAAGACTTCTATACTACTTTCTCTAATTCCAAAACAATAAAGCTATTAAGAAATGACCATATGTATGGTTTAAAAACATACACGTCAAAAGCAAACTTGATATATTACAATAATAGTTTAGTTTACTCCCACATTTGGTATGGAAAAAATATTTTAATTACCCCAACTTATTTCACAATTTTTTTGTTACAAGATGTAGTCAAGTGTGATTAGTGAGGAAAAAATAGTGAACCCATATATAAGTAATAAACAACCATTCACAACTTGTAATGATAAAGTTATGGCAAAAAGTTGTAAAATAATTATGGTCCTAGAACCACTATGGCTTGTCTTCATCTATTCTTTATTTTTTTTATTGTTAAATATATTATATAGTATGTAAATATAATAACTTATTATTAATTTGACAAAATATATTACTAGATATTTTGATTCAATTTATTTTCATGCATTTCAATGATTCTTTTATCTTAATCATTATAATTAATGTGTTGTAATTTAACTTGAAAACCTAAGTCGACATGCAAATTAAAAGCTGTATTGAGTTATAAATTAATCAACTTAACTGTATTATATATATGTATCACAAAAAAAAAAAAACATGTATTGTATATTGAATTGTGTTATGATACTACTATATATTTAGATAATTGCACATAGTATGGATATATATTAAGAAAAAAAAATGTAATCCTCTTATTAATTACTTGGCCCCCCAACTACAAATTCCTAGCTCCGCCACAATTAAGGTACAAATAGGGCTGTAAATGAACCAAGCTGTTCATAAATAGCTCGGACTTGGTTCGATAAAAAACTCGTTCATATTTGTTTGTTTATAAACAAGCCAAGCTTAAGCTTTAGTCTTAAACTTGTTTAATAAACGAGCCGAACCCGAGTAAAAATTATTGTTCATGACTAAGCTCATGAACACCAAGACTTGATACAAAAGTAACAAAACAAATTGAGCCTAGGCTTATTTATGAGTTTGGTAATAAAATTTATATGAGCTTAACAAGTGAACTTATATCCTTCTAAACTTTAATTAATTATAAGTTGAGACCGTTCATCCAAACCAAGTAGGCTAGATAATAAACTTGATATAGGCTTGATAATATACGTGTGTTGGATTTCAAGCTCAAAAACATGATATTGAGCTTGAGTCTGGGCTTGATATAGAGCTTGACCTTGGCTTGACTAATGAATCAAGCGAAGCCAAGCCGAGTTCAAGTGTTTATACTTTATAACAAGCTCAAGCTTGAACATTATTTGTAGGCTCATATCAAGCTCAAGCCAAGCTTGAACATTTTGATTTTACTGTCAAGCCGAGCTTGAACATTCACTACTCGACAAAGCTCAGCTCATTTACAACCCTACTTTTTTCCCCTTAATCAAGGTTTTGATGTATTTTAGGTCCTAAAAGTAGTTTTTTCATTTTTTTTTTTTTTTTAACTTATAAATCTTTTGGATTCATTTTCCATGGATTTGATATTATGGAGATAAAGTTTGGATATTGAGAAAATTTGTCAAATTTCTAACATAGCTAACTTTATTGTGAATATTATATGGGAACGGTTATTTTTATGCTTTACCTTTTAAGTTCTCAATTAATTTTTTTTTTCATTTAATAACAGAGAAATTTTTATTGATTATAATAGGTATATTCGTATGACCTTTTTATAAAAATGCATTATGTAAATCAACGACTCATATATAACAAAAGTTGGAGCCTAAAAGTTGTGGTTACAACATGTGACATACTCTCTTCGAGCCAAGTTCTTATGCCTTTAAAAGTTTTGGTTAATTTCCGTAAAAAGAAAATTGGTTAATTATAAATTAAATATTAAATTGTATAATTTATGTTGTTAGTGAAATTATAAAACCTTTGGTACACTATATAAATTTTTTAAAATGATAAAATAATCAATCAAGTAATTATTGTCACCAAAAAATTTGCAATAAAGTTAATTTTATATGAACTCATGTCCAAATTATCTCATACCATATACTATATAATAAAAGTTGTACCCTACATTGTAGTTGTGCCCTACATTGTAGTTGTGCTAAGTGGATGCCCTCCTCTTTATTTATTTGGTTTATATTTTTTTTCTTTTTTCTCTTTAGGTCACTTCGTGTACTATAAGTAAATTATAACAATTTCATAGTTGCTCTAAGTTGAACTCTATCTCAATGAATCAAAAATTTTTAAATTATTCAATTAAAATTCTACTCCAAAGAGTTTTTCAAATTTGAGAGAAATTTCATTATTTATTTTATATTATATTAATGACCTACCACAAATTTTTGGTTCAATAATAAAAGTTTAATTATACAAGTCATGTTTGCACTATGTAGCGTAATATAAGTATTGAAATTTGTATGATATAATTCCACCCTTTCGCTTATTATAAATAAATTAAAATTATTAATATAATTTACTTTTAACCAAAACCGTATTACAAAATATTTAAAAATATAAAATAATATTTTGATAAAAAGTCAATTATAAATTTCAAGAAATTTAGAACGCATTTCATTGTTTATTTTAAATGATTTTATAATCTATGCTAAACTTGGTTTTACTTTTACTTTTACATGGTGTGTATTCACCATGTAACTTAAGTAAATTTTTATTATCTAATTTATAATTCACTTTTAACAATATTATTGAAGTATAACTTTAGTTTAAATATGATTTTTTATTATACCTTGCATCACACATGCATAACACTAGTTGTTAATAAAAGTAAATTACATAAATTTTATAGATGTGAGGAAACAAGTTAATTATTAAGTACTTTTTCGAAAATTTTCTGTTAGGTTCTAAAAGTTTAGAATTGGCAACAAACTTTTGCAATTTTTTTTCCTTGTGTATATCTTGATCCAATTCTCATTGAATGAGAAAATATATTTTACCATTTTTGTTTACATCAGCACTAGATCTTACTTTGGAAATATACTTTCCAATAATAAATAAGATCCTTAATATAATTAGGACCGAAATAAAACTTTTTTAAACAACAATTTGACTTTCACTATGGAAAATATTATTGTTAGAGTTATTCATTTTTTGTAAAGTACAATTATTTTATCATCATTCTAACCTTCATTTGGATAAAAAGTTTCTTCACTATTAGTATCATTTAGGAAATTATGCTACAATAAACCAAATTGCAAGAAAAGACCATTACTATTTAAATAAAAGCAATATATAAAAAACAACATTTGGAATTGAAAGTTACGATTTGTTTTTTTTAATATAAGATCAGTCGGGTCGGGTTGGACCGAGATCGACACGAACCTGAGGCAGACCCAAACCCAACCCAAGCATTCATCCAACCCGCCCAAGACCCTTTGGATCAAGTCGGGTTGGCCAGGTCTATGCTCAGCCCTAGATGGCTCCACTCCTGTCACAAACATTATTCCTCTTTCTCTCTCTCTCCTCGATTGCACATATTTATTATGGGTAAAATAGTTTAACACATAATGACAATGATGTGTACAAACAGTATATATTTTAATTGTTAATATGTGCAATCAAAATTGAAAAGAAAAATTAAGTATTGCGGCGAAAACAAGCAAAAAAGGATTCTCATTAAAAGATTAGAAGGGTTACCTTTTCTCTAAATGCTCTCCAGAGATTTTTGTCACTTCTTCTGGAGTAACTCTCCACTTGTCCACCTTCTCTTGGTTCTCCTGGAAACGCTTTTAATGTTAGGAATTTAAACTAATGCGTACAATCAGTGATATGTGAATATAGAGATAAAAATTGTGCAAAGAAACAATTATACAACACAAAGATTTACGTGGTTCACCAAAATGTCTACGTCTATGAAGTTGCAACTATTATCACGAGAAAAATACAAAGGTGACAATACAGATTTCAGTACATCAAACCCTAATTTTGAAGCAACCATATGTATATCCCAAACAATGGATCCAAAATTGGCCAAAAATGGGTCAAGCCTCCACTATATGGATTAAGTCTCACAAAATCTCCCATTTAAAATCATAATATTTCCAAGTAGAGTCGAGTTACAAATTGGATCAAATAATCATAGTTGATGACTTACCAGCAGGTCACTTTGGCCAAGTTGAGTCTCGGTTTCATCAGTTGCCGGTTGATCAATAAGTCTCGGAAATATTTTAACTTCAAAGTCAATATTAGAAAAGATTATTCTTTGAAGTCCTTCATCAACATGGTATTGTTCATTTTTTTTTTTTTTTTGATCCTCTAGTTGTTTACGAACAAGCTCCTGTTTCTGTGAAATCAAGTTGTTGCAGTGCTTTAGTTCTTGCTCAAACTGTACCTGCTCATGCTGGTACAAAAGTTGTAACGCACAATTCTGCACTATCACGCTTGGCCAATCACTCACAAATGAAGCCTTAATGTGGCTGCAGTGTGGCAACATATTCTTAAATGGCCCTCCTGGTACGTAGCATATGCAGATGAATTCACCTAGATTAAGTAACCACGTGATTTCTTCTTTATTGGTGGAGAAAGCAATTGTCTGATTATCGACATTAGCCATACTTGTTTGGCATTGACAATATAGGAAGTGAGATTTTCCTGATACCAAATTGCTAAAGATGATGTTTGGATCCCCATGGATGGAGAAAGAAGCATACAGAACAAGTCCCATCCAGTTATTATCGTGGTACAAATTTGAGGGCAGGTCAATTGTCACTGAGTGTCCATGATTCCGATAACTAAACCAGTCTTGAATTTTACTTGGAGGGAAACAAAAGTTATACGAAGTGGATGGATGAAAGTCCTACAAAAGAGTAATACACCATGCAATTAGAGAGAGAGAGTTGATCATATTTGTCTAGTGTCGAATATAATATAAAATAATCCTTGTTTGGTGGCATGTTTTGTACGAACTAATCCGTATAAATGCACTTAGCAAAACCAATAGTTCATATAAATGTTAAAGGTATTGCCAATTTTACTAAAAATTCTTACAAACTTAGGTGACAAATCTGACGGTAGCAAGTCATGACTGAACCACTCTGGGATTTCACTTTGTGGACATAGATTGAAAATGTTATAGCGATCCTGCAAGACATATGGGAAATGATAATCAAGCTTGACTAAGTTTTGTGTGATGGTAATATAGTTATGAGCCCTATAAACATGTTTGACCAAGAAAATTTTACCCACAACCAAAAGGATACTACCAAGGGTAGCATTGCTGTTACTGAAACCACATCATTAAGTAGAAGACGATAGATTCAATTTGTATTTAGGGTCCGTTTGGATAGAGTTTATTTTTGCTGAACTGAAAACTGAAACTGAAAACACTGTAGTAAAATAATTTTTAAATGCGTAAATAGTACTGTGGGACCTATTTTTAATAAAAAATTACTGAAAAAGGACGTAAACAGTGCGCACACAGTGCGCGCACAGTACGCGCACAGTGCGCGCTGTCTCCCAGCGCTAGAAACGAAAAAAAAAAAGAAGAAAATGTGGAGCAGCTGGACGTGCACGTCCAGCTGCTCTATCCAAACGGGCAATTAGAAAGACTTAAGTTGTCAATAAATGAGATTCAAAAGTCATAAATGTTCCTAGTCATATTCTAGTTTGAAATCAAAGTTCAGTCATGAAATTTATTACTAATTAAAGATAGTTTAATGCTGTCAAGAGTCTTGTAGCTCAACTGATTGGTACCTTTCGGTATTTCCATAGAAGCATCCAAGATTTATTATTATGGAATTTAGTGTAGTTGAAGAAAAGTATATATAATTATCAAAGTATATATAATAATCTCCCCTGTTCCAACTATCAAATTATCAAAATGTTAAAAAATAGTGTAGTTGAAGAAAAGTATATATAATTGAAGATTTATTATTGTGGAATTTAGGATTCAAGTCAATATCATAATAAGTAAATTAGTTTTAATTACTTTGTTGTGTTGTATTTAAAAATCAGTGATGCTAGAGTCTTCAAATTGATGTATCTCCCATCATAAAAAAGTAATTTAATATTTTTAACATTATTGAGGTGGCACCAATGATCAACGACATTCATTACCACGTAGTTTGTAGGCCTTTTTAACATTTTTCTTCGAAAATTGAAACATCAATTTATAAAACTTATGTGATAAAATTTATAATATCTCTAACATTATCAAAAACACATTTTGAGGAATATATAGTGCTCGGTCTTATAAAATTTTGGAAAAAACTTGTTACACACACCATTACACACGTGAAAAAACATAGAACGATTTCCACAACTTGGAAATTGTTTCAGTTGATTGTTCGCATGTGTAAAAGTGTGCATTGACGTTCCTATAATAAACGTTATTCTCAAATTTAATATAGATCATGAAGTGGGAACCTAACCTCAATGGAATAAGATCGATCAGGTTTGTGTTAAAGAAAGAAACCAACTCTTACATTAATGTTATTTGCATTATTAGTATAGAAATCTTACCAAGGCGGCAGTTCTGTAGAATTGATCATTAGAATAGTGACCAGAAGTTCCACTAGAGCCGTCACTGCCACTGAACTGATTAGGACGATGAAAGGGAAATCTTCCATACGAGGTAGAACGAGCCTCGTACGAGCTTATGCGTTCTACCATTGTACGTGTAATTTCAAAATTTGACCGATATAGGAGATCGACCCCACACTTTATCGCCGACACATCCAAACTATCGCTCAGAAATGAGAATTCAACCAAAGTGCATCGACTCAATTTAGGTGAAAGAAACCCACATGGAATGAATGATAGCCAAAGGAATGCACGTTGATGTAATGATATTATTACGTCCTCTTCACTGATGCTATATAATGGATTCATACAACCGAATTTGGTCTTCAAATGACGAACGATGATAAAAGAAAATCCTGAACCTTTCATACGAATGGAAGTAGGATGCTTTTGAAATGAGAAAACAGCACAAAATGCAAATCCCATCCACTCAGGATTGTCATACAAATTTGGAGGTAGCTGGATTGTTACTGATGAGGATCTAGCAATATTTTCAGATTTGAACCATCTTGGGATTTCACTTTGAGGCAAACATTGATTGAAAGTACCAGGGACCTCGTAGTGGCCCTGAAAACATATCAGAAATGTTAATCAATTATAAGCCAATTAGTTTGTAACCTCATACATATACATAGATACACTTAAAGATATACAATAAGATGTATAATATAATTTATATATATAATTTAAACACTATTGATAGTCATTTTTATATTTTATTAACTCTTTAGAAAATTTTATAAGGATATTATTAGGTATAAAATGTAAATTGTTCATTTTTAAAAAAAATTATTGTGAAACACCTTTTTTTTTACAATTAATTTATTTTAGATTTTTTGGTTTTTCTACTTAATAACTCACTTGGGTGAATATTTATAACGTGGTCCCACATTTGATTCTAAAATTAAGAAATAAAACTTTTTAAGAATAAAAAATTTAGGACACATAGCACAAATTTAGAATTCTATTTGAGTTTCTCTCAGTTTCACCTATTATATATATATATATATATATATATATATATATATATACACACACACACACACACACACAGATTTGTATCAAGAAACATTTAGTTTGTCAGTAAATGAGGCTCATAAACGGTGCATGTCGTATTCTAGTTTAAATCCAAGTTCAATGCAGAAATTTATTATTTATAAAAAGGAAAATTAATATATATATATATATATATTAATTTTATAATTTAGAACACATCAATTTTTAAAGGTAATTTTTATAGAGAAATTTTTAAAGGTCATTTAGAAATAATTAAAAGATGGAAATGTATTAAATTTGTAGATATTTTTAAAATGTATTAAATTAAAATTAAAGGTCATAATTAATTTAGTGATCAATTAAAATTAAAATAAATGTATTAAATATGTAAATATTAGTAAAATTGACTAAAATAACTTTAAAATAGTACAAACTTTTAAATAAATTTTCATGATAATATAACGTTAATAGTTAATAATAAAACATAAATAAGCATAATTTTTTTTATGAATCCTTCATTTAAATTTTAAAAGGAATTAATCTTATAATAATCCTTTACTTTGATTTAATTTTTTTTAAATTCACTTTTAAAATAAATCCTTAATACTTAAATTACAAGTAGATTTTACAAATAAAATAAATTTATTAATATTTAATATATTGAGAGAGAGGTGATATAATAAATCGAAACACTATTAATCTCCATTAAAAAAAAATACTAAAGATCATGTAAAATTAAAATAAATATAATAATGCTTTTCTTTTTCTTTTCTTTTTTTTTTTCATTATAAAATCCAACAACTCTAGCCAGTCTGTTGGTTACTATACCAAACATGGTTCTTGAATCTTGATTAAGGGGTCTCAGGTTCACAACCACGACCACATTTCTCAATAATCAAAAAACCCTTGATCCAATTGAACAATAATTATTTTTCAAAAAAGCCTTGACCAAATTGAATCGGTGTACAGTTTTGACAGTTTTTTTAATTCGACAGCTGGCTCAAGAGGTTATTTTCAGATTATTTAAATATCTGGTTCTTTCATATATAAAAATAATATCTAGTTCTCTCACATATAAAAATAATATCATCAATTCACAATTAATCCAATCAGACTAGCTAGTTCGGTCTTGTCTTGAAAACCATGGTTGTGGGGATATGTAGCCAATGAGGGGTAGGTAATGGTGGTGCTAAGATATTTGTAGGTTTTTTTTTTTTTTTTCGGTTTTGAAAGCTAGATTTTCTTATGGGTATAAAATATAACAAAGGAATTTATTTATTTAGTATTTCATAGTTTTGGCTTGACTGGCAACAATGCTTCATTAGTTTGGTCAAGTGGGTCGAATTTTGCTCTCAGTTTAAGCCAAATTAATTCAACATGAAAATTAAATAACTAGAAAATAAAGACAAGGAACCTAGAAGTCAACACTTAGGCCTACTTAGAGTTAGCACCAAATATTAGAAACCTACACCTGCAATTTGCTGTAGTCCCCGATACCTATGAAGCACAGGTGCATTTCCATATTCGGGTGTGGGTGCAGATGCAGGACTTGGCAATTTTTGAAAAAGTAGGGTGCAGATTTGGCGATTAAAAAATTGTTAAAAATATTTTTATTTATATTTTCTATATATTTTTACAATTAAAATATTCTTAAAAAGCACATTATATGTCCTTGGTTAACAAAACAAAGAAAGAAGATGGCAAGAAACACAAAACAAAACACAAAACAAAAAAGAAAACACAAAAGAAGCAACAAATATTCAAAATAAAATTGAGAAATGATAGATTTAGGATGTTTAGGCCTCATTCAAAGTCGATTTCAGCTGTTCTGGCATGATTCAAGGCTGATTTCGACTTGTTTCGGCCGTTTCGGTCAGTTTTGACCGCTGGCCGATATGATTTGATTCGGCTGATACAACCCAATTCTGGCCAAATTGGCTTAGTTCGGCGTGAATCAGAATCGAGTTGGCGCGATTCTGTTTAAAAAAAAAAAAAAACCTCAGACACGGCACTAACTCAGAGGCAGTTGTGTTGGTGGCCGCACCTCGCATCAGACTCCGGTGTAGCACCCTCCCAGCCGCATCGGTGCTTCCTAGCCCAGTACCAGACCATGAGGCATTTTCAATAAAAAAAAAAAAAATTTTATTCATTAATATAAACCTCCTAGTAGGAGTACAAGACTTTGGTTATATAGACTTCTAATTCCTAATAATAAAATATAGGGACAATTATAGTAAACTCACCTGTGGTTAGGCCCGTTTTCACTTTGCCTACCTGTGGTTCAAAACTTAACACTTTGCCCACCTGAGGTAACTTTCGTTAGGGGTCTGTTACCTGCCTCTCCCTTTGCCGTTAGAAAAACATATTTTTAGGGAAAAACAAACATAACAAAGATAAAATAATAATAATAATAATAAATTAGGGTTTGTTAGGACATATGTGATTCATGTTAGGAACGTATGTCAACATTTTATGTAATTGACTAATCCTTTGACAAAACGCACTTTACTTGTATTTGGGTAAATCTAGGATGTGTTTAATACTTTAAGAAATAAGGTTTCAAGTTCAAGTGTTAAAGCCATGAAAGTATATCCAAGAATCAAATGAAGAAGTGTCGTTCATTAAAGCTTCATAGCTAGTATATATTGAGGCTTAAAAAGTTGTTTCAACCTGAGGCTTAATAGCTGCTTAATAGATAGGGTATCTGTTGAGGTTTATGAAAAACAGATTCCTAATTCTGATTTTCATCCAATCCGTGAATGTATGTTTGTACTTTCTTTTCTCACAACCCTAAACATATATAAAAATTATTTTAAGGGCCGTCACAAGTTGTACAGTTGCACAAGAGTACAAGAGCACAAGAGCACAATTGCATAAGTGTGAAGTAAAGTGTGACTGAAAATCTAGTTTGCCCTAGTTCATCTTGAAGAAGCAGCTATGTTTGTACATCGTAAGGTTTTGTGACCTAGCAACTTCGCAATCTTCATCGTGTGATAAACTGAAGAACTTTTCTGCAACATCCTTCTCAAGTTGGTGATAAAGTCGCGTACTGGGATCCGCGCATCTATTGGTTAGTCACGTATTGGGAGCTGTGCAATACAAGAAGAGATTGTCACTATAGAACAAGTCCAATTAGGTATTGGGGTAAGGGTTCAACTGTAAGTTGGTATAAGGTACTGGAATTCTTTTCCTTGTAACCGCTTATTTTGATAATAGTGAATTCTTGGGAATGGTGACCTTAAAATCATCCGGTGGAGTTTTTGCCTTAGAAGTTTTTCTCATTCGTAAACAAATCACTGTGTTAACTTTATTTTCCACTGCATTATACTTTAATCGGTGATTTTTTGTGCTACCACGCTCATTGCATGTTAATTTGATTAATTAATAAACTTGGCTAATTAATTAATTAATTTATCACAAGAGGTCAGTATATTCTTGGCCTATTAGGGTTTTTTATTGCTTAAGAACTTCTATGAAAACAAAGTGAAGGAATAGCACACAAATCAACAGTGTTTCTATTCTCTTGTTGAATGGGTTATTCAAACATGTATTGGTTTGGATCTATGCTCTTAGTTGTTTCTTTGCCTAAATAGCAACGTCCTTTTTATCAAAATAGCACCCATATACTCAAAACCCAGAAGCTAATGACCAACATGTGCATAGAGCTCCCAAAGTATTGAAGTGTCCAAAAGCAGATTCAGCTTAGTCTTTATCACAAGCATTATCTTCGGTGAGATCTTAACAATAAGAACACTCCAGAACCACAGCAGCCCACGAGTAAATCCCAAAAAAGAATAACCTCAGAACCCAAAAGCAAAAAATATCAAGAAAGATCTTCAAAGAAATTGGGTAAATTCGCTTGTGGGGCGAGCATCATGCGCACACCTTCGCCTTTGCGTGGCCCCACTTTAGGAGCCATCGGTTTGGGTGAGGGAGAACGCAGCAGAGTAGTTGGAGGAGGGGCAAAGCAATTGGGCATACTCAAAGTCAGTTTTGGCTTTGGATATGCTTCGGAACTTTGTGTTTATTGGGGTCGGGTTGGTGGTTTTGGGACTGAGCATGAAGGAGAGGCCGATTGCGCCATTGAGGGTGTAGGTGTGTGATCGTTGAGGATAAGAAAAGATGCGAGGTGCATTTGATGGGATTAGAAGGAAGTGGGGTTTGGGAAAGTGGTGCGGATTTGAATTTGAATTCAAGTTCGACATTTGAGTCTAGGAGTGATGGTGAAGATTATGGGATTGAGAAACTAGGTTGAGGAAGAAACCAAGGAAGGCCAGTTTTAACAATGTTGTCCTTGTCGTTTTTGTTTTTTTTGTTATTTGCTTCGATATATCTTTTGTTTAACATGGGGCTTGGTTAAAAATTCATTTTGCATTGAGAAAATTTGTTCTCATAGAAGTTCTTAAGCAATCAAAAATCCTAACTTTTGGATCTTTGTTATGTTTGTTTTTTCCTAAAAATATGTTTTTCAAATGGCAAAGGGAGAGGTGTGTAATAAATCCCTAACGGAAGTTAACTCAGGCGGGCAAAGTGTTAAGTATTGAACCACGGGTAGGCAAAGTAAAAATGGGCCTAACCACAAATTTTTTTTTTTTTTTACAACTATAATATTTAAAACGTTAGCATAAAAGACCAAATTGTAGTTATTTATTTTAAGCATAGGTTTTTATGTGTGCACTTGAACCCACCAAATAGAAATGAGCTGATAAAAGTCTCAAGTTAATTTAATCCAGAATCATTAATTCTTAGTGATAAGGGTATTTCTTACTAAGGCCCATGAACATCATGAAAGGGAACTAACGGTGCCTACGGGACCATCAATCACACAAGAGTGGATGAAAGGCCTGGAGTGCCAACACAAAAAGCTACAGAGCCACACTAAAACCTGACGGGTAGAATGCTGGATGGATAAATGGAAGGCCGATGGGGTGGATGAAAATCGATGGGTCCAACGTGGCCTTACTTGGTCCTCATGAATGTTCATATAAGGAAACATCGTGCGTATCACACAAATTGGACCCGCTACAGATTCATATCTCCCTCATATGGAAAGACACCCTACAATCTCAGAATCCCTAGTACCAGATCTTTTCCATAAGGAAAAGTCCCCACTCTTGAGGGATCTTGATTCACCACCAGCTGCTATATAAGCAACAAACCTCCACTTTTCTCAGGCATGTAGAAAATCTCTAACTCTCTCATTATAGAGTTCTTAGAGATTTCTCATTCACTAACTTGACCTTCAGAAGGTCCTTAGCCGATACCACACCAGTGCCTTCTGTTTGGTCCATTTGTTCTTATCCCACAGGTACCCATTGGAGTGGTTTGGAGCCTACAATTCACTAACAATTTCAGCACATCATTAGTTGGCGTCATTTATGGGAAAACACAATTGTGATTAACCATATCACTGCCTCAGAGACAAAAGAGTTTCATGGTCCAAAGAAGAGAATAGGGAAACCCCAAAATTGCTTCAACATAGTCCAAAGAAGGTTTCGCAAGAGATCTCATAGAGAGACAATTTCTCCCCATTGTAACACTAGTCCAAGCAATTTCACATAAGAAGCAATTGTTAAGAAAGAGAGTTCTAACTTTGAAGATACCAGTGGTGCACCAATTGTTAAAAATGAAAGCACAAGTGCAGCTTCATCAGCACCACCATCCCAAGAAAGCACCAATTTTGAAAATTCTATTGGTGCAACAATTGTTAAAAAAGAAAGCACCCATTTTGAAGATCCCAAAGATGTAGCTTCATCAACACCATTATCCCAAGAAATCATCAATTTTAAAGATCTCAATGGTGCAGTTTCATCAGCACCATCATCCCAAAGGAAAGATTTAACCAAAGAAAATGTTGCAGCCATCAAGATCCAAGCAATTTTTCGAGGCCATCGGGTACATTATCCAACACCCTGCTTTTTCTTTAGACATTTTATTTATTAATAATGATTTGGCATGTAAACCAACAATGATATTTGGCAGGCAAGACAAGGATTTTTGTCACTTAATAGCTTGGTATCAAGCTCTAGAAAGAAGGAAAACCCGCGTAGAACAGCACAGATGTCCCAAAATTGGTTCAACATAGTACGAAGAAAGTTTCGCAAAACACCACATAGGGATATCATTTTATCGCATACCAACACTTGTGCAAGAAGCTCCACTGATGAAGCAATTGTACCAGAAGAAACAGTCAATTTTGAAAACGCCAATGGTTCAGCTTGCTCAAGACAGTTATCCAAGAAGAAAGATTTAACCAAAGAAGATATTGCAGCCATCAAGATCCAAACAACTTTCAGGGGCCATCTTGTACTTCATCCAAACCATAACAAAAACATTTCCTAGTAACAATAATGCGTTGTTAAGAAACGGTTTAGCATGAAAATTTGTAATGATCCAACTCTTAAGGGTTTTTGTTGATTTCAAAATTTTATAGGCACGACGGGCCTCTCGAGCACTCAAGAGCCTGGTGAACCTGCAAGCAGTGGTTCGTGGGGTATGTGTGAGGAAACAGGCATGTATAGCCCTGCATTGCATGCACGCACTTGCTCGATTGCAGGTTAGAGTTCGTGCACGGCAGCTCCTTAACAGTGATGAGGTGTTGTGATGGCTAATATATTGGAACACTAGACCCAAACCTCACCCTTGATTATGACTATTATTGAGGCACCGAAGCTTTATTAGCTTAACGCAAAGAATCCCTATATGAGATTGATATTTTGGAAAGTCCACTGTCGCAAATGATTTTTTACACCTTGGGCCTTTGTTATTTTTTTCCCAAGTATTCAATTAATAATACTTTCTACTTAGCTTTTCATCTACTAGCTGGTCAGTATTTATTTATTTTATTTTTTGCTTACAAGAGGGAGAGCGATTCAAACAGAGCTTATCGTCCAATTATCTACAAGACTTTTGATTCAAACAAAGCTTATCCTCTACACTAACCTACAAGACTCTTGACATATCCCAGTAGGATGCAGTTGAACAATGCAAACGATTAAAATTTGCTTGTGCTGTAAGTGGTCGTTAAATACGTTAAAATGTCACCATCTTGTAGTAACCATTCAACAGCAAGTTGAAATCATTTATAGGTCCAATTTACAAAAAGAAAAAAAAAAAAAAAAAAAAAAAAAACCTTTACGAAGGCGCTGCCACAAGATTGATGCAAACATGTTGGCAACTTTTTTTTTTCCCCGAAGATGGCAAAAAGCAACTTTTGCACCTCCACTTTCTGGTCGTCAAAAAACTTATTCTTGTCAATTTAATCCTTGTTTGTCTATAAAATTGACCAGATTAATTCATTGCGTCAAAAAATCCGACTAAATTTACAAATGTTTCTTAAAAAAGATTGATTAATTTATTCAAAAATGATTCACACGTTCCTACCCATAATATTTTAGAGGATCAAAATGGATTGATCCTAAAAGTCGAGAAGCAAATAATGCATTTTGCCTGCAAACATTTATGTGGCGTTTGGTACGGGGTAATGTTTTAAGATTCTCAGGAATGTTTAAAGATTCTCATGTTTAGTTGCAAATCACACTAGAAAATCAGATACTAGGAGAATCTGGATTCCCCCTTTAAACCCCTCTCAATAGGAATGTGAATTCTCTTTAAAACATGTGAGAATTTAGATTTCCAAGTTTAAAAGATATTGTATTTTTTATAAATTAAAAATTTTAACCCTTTTTCCTTATCATTTAAGCAATTAAGATAAAATACAAAACAAATCTTCAAAATATTTTCTCTTGTCTTTATCTTTTCCCGCCAAAATAATATAAATAGGATAGACAACTCTGTTGAAATATTTTTTAACAAAGTTTTATTTAGGTTTCACGTGTGGAAAAAAAAAAATAATCATGTTGTTTTGTTATGGGTTAAACTCTTTTAAAAATTATTATTAAGAATAAAAGCATTTGAGAATTTAAATAGTTATTTTTGTATTGCACTTATCATTTTATAATGTTAGACTATAATTTTAATGAATTTGTCATAATTAATAGTTTATATTTGATTTTTCATTATTTATTTAGAGAAAGTTTTTTTAAAGAACTTGGTAGTTCACATTTAAATATAAGGGTAGAATGGGAAAAATAAATAATTTATTTAAGATTCTTAAGAATAAACCAAACATTATCATCTCACATTCCTAATGAAACCAAATATAGAAATAGCTACATTCTTAGGAATGTGATTCCTAAGAATCTGGATGTTAGGGGTAATGTGGATTCCTCCGATACCAAACACCACATCAAAGGAATGTACAATAGAACAGCTGGGTGAATGAAGAGGGAGAAGATAGAAGAAGAACAAAAGGGAATACAAGGAACAATAAACAGCTAATATACGAGACAAAAAACAAGGTTGAAATCTCGGTCAAAATACTATACATTGCAAATTGTACATTTGATTGAAAAAGACCGAGACAGTCAGATCATGTGTAGTGCCATTAAAGATTTTTACTCATCTTGTACCTTTTGAATGATGGCCCTTTCTGAATGCTGACAAGGCCACAGGATGATTTATCCTTGCATCCTTCATTCCGAACCTGCTTCAACACATCATACTTAAAATGGTTTCATAAGACCAGTTTTTGTTTTTATTTTGTTGTTGTTGGTATCATCAATTTTAAAGACATATAACGCTTTCTGTTACCTCATCAGCTATCCGCTGAAGGATTTCTATGATTTCAGAGAAGTTAGGTCTTTGAGCTGCGTCTTGCTGCCAGCACCTCTCAAGCAGTTCAGCGAGTCTTGGGTAAGTGTTTTTTGGGATTGTAGGCCGTAGACCCTGATAGTTATGTCAGTTAAAGAGACTTATCACCTACATAACAAAATTGTTTATGGTATACCTCATGTTGGAAATGTAAACAACAAATACCTTTTGAATCACACCGAGTGCTGCTTGTAATGGGGTTAAGAGGGAATAAGGGAGCTGGCAATACAACATAAATATGGTTATAGTGAGAGCATTTATGCCATCATAAGTTAATGTGAGGAATCGAGAAAGGAAGTCATTATTATAAAATGTTCCTTTGGTTAACAAAGAAAGGGGCGTCTTTTTTCATTCAAAAGGCAAGGAAGACTTACTTCTCCAGTTAGAAGCTCCCAAAGTACTATTCCAAAACTGAAAACATCTGCCTTGTGATCATATGCTTTATGTTCAATAACCTTCACTCACTCATAAATATCACTGTAAGAAAATGCTAGGAAATGCACTTATGAATAATGTAAACTACAGATAGAACTAGATTATCAAAGACAGAATGATCTCATCATGGGGTTAAGCAAAAATGATATGGCTGTGAACATATTCTAGCACATGGAAACTATTGTTGGTTGCACTTGCAATATAATTTCAGTAGGTTGAGAAATAAGCAAAAATACTTTTTCCAAAAAAACAAAAAGCAGCAGAGTATCCAGATTTATGTTGCATTTTGAGGTAATGTCAAGAACAAGAAGAAGAAAGTAAGTTGACGCCTGAATCTGAAAAGATCCATACCTCAGGAGCCATCCAACGGTATGTTCCAGTTTCAGCTGTCATCACTCCAGATGGAGTCTGCACTCTGGCAACCCCAAAATCAGCAACCTTAACGATCTGTTCAGAAAGGTTTAGGATTTTAGGACAAATAAACCAAGCAAATTGCTACAATTTATCATTCTACGATTAGAGGAAAAAAAAAACCAGGAATACGGATGGCATTTACTAGAATGACAAAATATCACAACCAAATAAGATATGCGTCAAAAGTAGATTCTATAAACACAAAAGAATAAAAAATGTTAATTGACAGACAAAACCAACCATGTGCAGATTTATAAAATACTCTTACTTCGTTTTCATCCATCAGAAGATTGGCAGTCTTGAGGTCCCTGTGGATTATATTGTTTTGGTGCAAATAATTCATTCCCTTGGAAACATCAATTGCTACTTTGAGCAGAGATGGAAGCTTAAATACACCCCTATGTTTACGCAGAAAGTCGTATACACTCCCTCTAGACATATATTCTGATAAAACACAAACATTAAGAATAACAAATTGAAATCAGTAAGCCAAGTCATCTTACAAATATTAATATGGAATACTTGATACATTTTATAGAAGAAGAGGAGGTTTTGTGGGTCAATTTCATCAAGAGAAAGAGAGCACCTATTAACAGTGTCAATCATGAACTTTAGAAGATAAAAAATGAGAGCCTTGATTATACATTCATAGATCTCAAAGATTCTCGTGGATTTACCAGTCACAATGCACAGGTTTGGAGGCTGTGTACATGCACCTATGAATTGCACGACATTCTTGTGACGGACTTTCCTGCAAACTAAGATAAGTCATTACAAGAAAAGGAGGAAATTTCCAAAAGAAAGAAGCAAGCAGAGGCCAGAAACTACCTCAAAAATAGAAAGACAAGTCAAATACCATCCACTGAGATGGAACCACACTGATAGAATATAGCAAGATCCAAAGGTGAGGCCCCAATGTGGCATTTAAATATCAGACTATCTCATTTGGAAAGAGCATTTTTTTTTTTTCTCCACATATTAAGACTAAAAAGGGTAATCTCCATAAGGGAAAGTGCAATTCTTTCAGTATCAAGGTGTTGGTCACACACACACACACACACACACAGGTCTTAAAGGATGCATTGACAACAGCATAAAGCTTAGAGGTCAGAATTTGGAAAGGGCATGAGGTGCCACTAAAAATTATGGGAAGGTATTCAAACCAACCTCATTATATAAACTTCCTGGGAAAACTCTCTCAGCATCTCTGCATTGGCACGCTCAGTTCTGAGGATTTTGATAGCCACTTCCTGACTAAAATATGTGCCTTTATACCTGAAGAATTGTTTAAAGAGGGGGAAAAAAAATCAGCCAAAACCTATATAAAATCAAAAATATTTTTCAGGCAAACAACTTACAGATCTCCATATGACCCGGATTCAACTTTCTTTCCCATTTCCAATTGCCTGGCATCAATTTCCCAGACATCAGTTCCATCAGTCGGTATTTCTACGCAATTAGACAATGTTTCAAGCGTTCTCTGGTTATGCCCACCTGTAGCATAACCCGAATGCTCTTTGGACCAATATTGCTCCTGCAGAGTATCGTGTGAAGGGTTAGCAAGTGAACTAAATTATGTAGATGGTTCCATACATTGACTATCTATTCCAAAAATGGGAAACTAAAAAAAGTAGTGAAGATGGGAATTACCTTAGACTTTAAAATTTCTTTTTCTAATGCACTTTTAAGCTCCTCGGTTTCCTAAATGTTACACATTGCAAATATATCAAGCATTATAGTGATGGAGTGATATAAAAAGAAAGTTAATTTGTCCATTATCTTTCATTTTGTCCATTATCTTTCAAAGAGTAAAAAATGTATTCCAACCTGGATGTTTTAGAAATAGAACAAATCAAATTCAATCAAAAGAAGAAGTATCTTTGTCAATGTAATACATTACATAAGTCCAAAAAATTGGAAACAAAGGAATAAGATATGTAACGTGAAAAACATTTCAACAATCCTGTACAAGAGACAAAGCAGAAGATGATTTTGATTCCAATGAAATTATGTAAAATACTAACCAAATTTACTCCCACCCCCCAAAAAAGAAAAAAAGAAAAAAAAATCTTAGAAAGAAAATCCCTCAAGGTCAGCAGATCTGAAGCCATCTATTAGTACCACTGTGATCTTATATTCCAATTCTTTGAATAGTGCCTTTTCCAAGTTCCCCTAAAAGTATTATGCTAAACTTACATGTCTTTTTGTTTGGCACCAAATAAGAAAATTATAAAGTTTGAGTAAGAAAGCAAAATGCTTGATGCAGCAATAAATAAAGACAACTATATAGGAAACATATGGAAATTTTTTGAAAGTTATGAAACCCTAAGAAATACAAGAATTAATTATAAATATATACAAATATTAGCAAGAAAAAAAGAAAAAAGAAAAAAGAAAGAAGAAGAAAAGTATGATGGATAAAGATTGAATAATGGGAACAATATGAAGAAACTATTGAGATCAACTTAAAAGGGAATGTTACAGAATTTTGTTCACCCTTATCTAAGCCCTAATTAAATCTATCTTTCACAGCAATTATCAGCCCAAAAATAGTTTTCAGAGCCCAATTATCTTGACCCTAAAGCCAAAAAGAAAATCTAAAGATAATGATTCAACAAATACTTTGATTTCTTACATTTGTCAACTAAAATAATAAAGTAAATAAAGAATGAAAAAAAAAACCTCATTAGATGCCATGTAAAAAGCTTTAGTTAACAGATGAAGTTCCAAAGATTAGCACTTACATGTTACTCAGCAAAACAGAGGAACAAGCTATGTAGACATGAGATTTCCACAAGCAAAAATTTCAACAATGAAAGGGAGAAATTATCATTAAAGTAAATCAAGATATCAATATGTCTGATATATGGTACTAATCATGTTTACCAGATCACCAAGACACATGTCAATCAGATTAGTTATGCTCACAAATACAAGACCATACCTCACAAGGCCAACCATCAACAACAAAGACATCCAGAGAGAATCCATCCTCGGTGGAAAAAGCATGAGCTTCTCTAATGTTCAGTCCAATCTCAGAAAGTAATGATGTCAACTGGCATAGTAATCAACATTATTGGTAAATTGGTGGAGAGATTGGATTCCATGCAACCATTTCATCAAGCAATAATATCAAAACGCATGATGGTAAATTCCATGCACATGGATTAAGTACCTGGTGTAGGATTTTGGGCTTGTCAATTGTTGAAAATGTGATCTTGTGCATAGGCCTTAACAACTGTGGATTAGAACTGTGTAGAAATGAACACAAAAACACAAACTAAAATCAATTGATTTGTAAAAAGTCGTCTTCATGGTATGTAGCGTCAAATTGTTTAGCTAGAATAGATTGCCTTGTGAATACAAGAAGTAAGTACTACAAAAGAAGTGAAATGAAAATAAATCCAACAAAATAGTAGAAAATTCTAACAGCCAATTTTTATGATGGAGAACAATATATTACAAATAACAACTGGCCACAAGAGAGAGCCTTACCACCTCTGCATTCATAACATAGTAAAAGTTACAAAAAGTTGTACTTTGATGCTTCTCAACAAAGGAATTCACAAAGAAAATTCTTTTCATGATTGGTGATCCTATGGAATTTTGAATATATCTCGTTGCCAGTGATTCTCTCTCTCTCTCTTACATGCTCGCACACATACACACATACACATGCATTAGCAGAAGTCATGTTTCATGTGCATGTAAGATTTTGAGCTTAATTGAATAGATCACAATGTTATTTTGTTTAAGAAGTTAAAAAACAATAATAGTCATAATTTAACTAACTAAATTCCTTAACAACATGATGAAAAGGGGGGGGGGGGGGGAGAGAGAAGGGAGATGTGGAAGCAACTTTGCATCATCTACACTGTGTTACTAACTACTCAACACAGTATCAAAATCATCCATTTCTTACCGAGACAAGTGTGGTGTCACATTTATGGCACTGTCCTCATCCTCAACGTTGTCTTTATTGCCTTGAATGGCAGGTGCTTCAAGATTGGGAGATGAACCAAAGGTAGGTGGCGGATTGCCATTTGCAATAGGGTAAACCTGCATCAAATTAGAGATTCATAAGATAGCAATCGGGCATATATCATCTGCTCCAAACCAATCGAGTTTCCAGTCACATTGCAGTTCATTCATTAAGAAAAGCCTAAAAAAGACAGTCTAGTAAATGCAAACAAGTTTACCTGAACTAGGCGTACATCAAATGCGGGTCGATTAGCAGGATCTTCTGCCAATTGCAGTAATCTCTTATGAGTCAGCACATCCTCTGGCCTCTCCACATTCACTTCCAACGCATATCTACACCCGCAACAATCAGATATACCTTGAACACGTTAGAGAGACACAATGCATTTGCAACCTTTTCAATTTACAAACTAAAACACATAAAAAAAAAAAAAAACATAAATTCACATTTCCAAACAACAACAATTACTGTAGTAACCAAAAGTTTTCCCCGCATGAGAGAGAGAGAGAGAGACCGAGAGGGAAAACGATTGAAGTGAAGCCATAGCTGATCATCGAAGCCGAGAAGATTAGCCTCTTCGCAATTCAAATCCTGGATTCGACTAAGCACCTTGTTGTACACCTCCAACTTCTGCTTCTGCTGCCGAGACTGTCCTTGCGGTGACTGCTCAGGTCGACTACCGCAGCTCTCGTTGTCTTGGAATTGAGAGAATTCACTGAATTGAGAGAATAGTAATGGATAAAGTATAATAATTGTGTTTACCAAAAAAAAAAAAAAAAAAGGTGTAATAATTGTTATGTAGAATTTAGATTAGAGTAGGTGAGTCACTAGCTAATATAGCTATAGAGTATAGAGTATAGAAAAGAAGAAGATATTGAATCCCATACAAGCTTCGAAGATTCTATCAATGTAGGAAATAAGAACCACACAGAGAGAAAGAAATGTAAACCTGTGAAAATGAATTTCTTGTATTAAATTATCATGCTCTGTTCTCTTATACAGTGAGAACAGAGGTGTGAACAGTAACAGAAAATATCACCCAACACAAACTGTACACGTGGATTGAACTTATAACTAAATTAGCTAACTCATCAACTGTACAGTATTGAACTACAACAATATATCACTGACTATACTAAGCTACTGTAGTTTACTCCTATATATACAAAATACAAGTAACAAAGATATGTACAACCTATCTAATACTTAACATAAGACAATAAGAATAATGAATGATTAGACTCTCTCTCTCTCAATAAACTAGCTTTTTTTTTTTTTTTTTCCTAGAGTAGTTGTTCTAAGCCATGGTTCTAGATAACTTAGCTGATAAAGTTTTTAATAGTTGTATAAGAAGTTTGGGATTCAATCTCTACCTACAAGTCTAATAATAAAAAGTTATTATTTGGAGCGGACGTCATAGGTTGAAATTCTCTAAAAAAAATCTTTTGAGCTTAATCGATTTCTCACAGCTTGCCACGTCATCACTAGGTCCAACTGGATGGTGACTCATCTAAGAATATTACTTTCTCATTAGATAAACAACCAAAACCCAACACACCTGCCTGTCGTTTTTGTTTGTCTTTCAAATTTTCCCAATAACTGTTTAAGTTTGTAATTTTATTACTAAATTTAAGAAATTATATGGGGATTTTTATAAGGGTTATGTTGACGGATGTGTTTAGGGTAATTGTAAATAAACTATAATAAGAAAATTTTGATACTATTTTCATGAAAAATATAAAAAATTGTCAACAACATTTAGGGTGTGTTTAGTAGATTGTAATAGGCATTGTAATGTAATAGTTATTTCTATGGTTTAGCTATTCAGTGGTTTGGTTATATTTTTATTATAGAGAATAGACATTCCTTATGATTGCTATTTTTTAAAATGAGGAATAATTATTCATCTCCAAAAGAGATATAATAGCTATTCTTTAATAGGTGTATTAATTTTTACATTTAATATATTTCTAAATAAACAAACTTTCTATATGCATATAACAATTATGAAAATAAAAAATCATAAAAAATAACTAATCTCTCTTTCAAATTTAAAAAATATGATTTTTTAGGAAATATAATTATATGAGTAAGATATTTCTTAAAATATATCTTCATTCTATAATTTTCAGGGTTCTATTATTGTATTGTTACCAAACAAATGAATAGTGATAAGTATTACATTACAACATTATGTGTTCCTTGTAATATCTATTCATATTCTTATGTAATTATCGTTATAGTTTACCAAACGTACCCTTATTATTTTATCATTCTTTTAATAAAATATTTCTAAGAATAACCCCTAAACCAATTTCTTTTTATTAATATCATCCTTGAATTTTTATGTGGACTTTTGGAAATGACAATATCCACAACAAGGGACATTATTGGAAGTGGTTACAAAGTCAATGATGATAATAATGATGTTGATAATAGTGTGAAAAGTAAAACAGTGATAAGGATGACAATAAACGAGAAAAGTAACGGAAGATTTATGAAATAAAAATGTCCAATAATGATTTTATGAAGAATTTATTATTATTATTATTATTTTAAAAAAGCTTGTTTAATATATTATCATTTTATTCAAGCATATAAATTTGTCATTTATTGGAATTTATATTTGCGGGATATTTTTGAAATTTGGATTCAAATTTATTCAAGGTAATTAAGCTTAAGCTCCATTAATATTTAAAACTCGATCATACGCTACTTTCAGCCTTAAATTAAAATTACTTAGGGAAAAAAGTGTACTAACTTCATATTGTATAAAATGAATAGCAAACAAAGATGACCATGATAAGGTCACTTTATGTATTAGAGTGCCCAGTCCTAGTGGCCTGGACAATGAAATCAATAAAACCATTTAAGAGAATAAATTATGCATAAGTGGTTAGTTTTACAAAGCAATATAAATTTTAAAAACTATAAGAGGAAGGGGGACTCAGAATTCCTAGGTTAGAATTTTCTCGCCTAACAGTTACGACAAACAAGAAAGAATACAAATAAGAATTATCGATATTCTCACTTATTTCCAAGGTTAACCTCAAAGTGCATGCTAGCAAAATAAATTGGTTTCATGAAAATATTTTGATGATTAATTTCTAGTTTTCTAGTATTAATTTCTCTTGACCTTGATAAGTAATAATATGGAACCAACTACCAAGCCTATACAACTTTTTGAGCCAGTACAAGACCTAAAATCAAAACTTGTTCACAAACTTACCAGGATTTGAATTTTCAAATAAACTGTACAATTCTTGACTCATTCTTTTTGGATGAATTGGTAGCAAGTAGTAACGTATTAATATAAATGTTATTTTTTATATATAGGTATTAGGTAGGTAGAGAGTAAAGGAAATGTAGGGTTTAAAGTATGAACTTTGAACCACATACATTATATACTAATTAAGGAGATAAATCACAGACATGGAAAACTACAAGAGATGTTATCATTGTTGGATTATCACTTATATTCTAAAATAATGCTATAAACACAAATTATTTTACAACATTTTTACAAATTGTTGATGTGACAAACTTTTTCCTGGTTTTCATCTAGGCTCACTTTTAATATTACTTTTTTATTTATCAATAATCACTCATCACATTAGCAATTTGTAAAAAAATTTGTAAATTTTTTTATATCTTTAGCATTACTCTAAATTGTATTAGAATTAAGAGATAATCACATGATGATAAATCCTAGTGTTTGACCTTGAAATTAATTTATACTTTGAAGTTTTATTGCATCATTGTACACCTTATCATTATAAAATCATTGTCATATGAACTTTTTAAGTGAGTCTTTGTCCACTAAATATAACAAAAATTCTAGAGATCTTTTCATGCATTGAAAAGACCCTTCATGTGAATGCTTCGGCTTAGCATTATATTAATACCAAAAAAGAATCCTGCAAAACCCATTTTCTTATTATTTTTTTAAGATATTACATGTAATTATGTTTGTTTTATGATACTTTTAAGTCCCAAAATATTGTGTAAAGTCTAGGTAAAAATTGGCTATGTTCTAGATTTGTAAATTCCTTCTTTTACAGTGGATTGCCTTATTTGGGGTGTGTCACTCTGTAGTGGTTTTTCACTTGAAAGCGTTCTATTGATTTTCTATTTCGTCGCCGTATCATTGTGTTGTCTGTTGCTATACAGATTTGGTAACTTTTAGGTTCTATCGATTAAATTAATATAACTGTGATCACATAATTGGTTTAATTAATAATAAACTGATAAATCTGCTGCATAATGAATTTGGGGGCTAAACCGATCTTCTCAGTTGATATAAGAGCAATTAAAACGCATAGGAGTGTAAAGTAGACTATTTTTTTCTTTTTCTTTTTCTTTTTTTGAGAAAAAAATGTAAAGTAGAATAGGATATTGTACTTAATTCTTTACTTCATGATCTGAAGAGTCACATGGGTTATCATATATGCGTGCAGTTGAGGTCAAATTTAAAAACAAAAAAAAACAAAAAAAAAAATATCCCAAAATTTTAATATATGCACTCAGAAATATCCCAAAATTTTAAAAGATATTTCAAGGAATGTACCCTTTTGGCCCCCATCCTTAGCTGAAGGAACCTGTGTTTCACACACTTTTTTTGTTCACCTTCAAAAAATTACGCCGTTGGTACCACTGCCATTAGATTTGCAGTTTACTTTGTCTTAGTTTTCTCCTTTTTGCTCTCTGTCCCATTTGCCTTTTCCTTTTCTTCTTTACCTCAAGTAATTGATACTAACAATGTGTTTGGAAAGTGATGAAACTCACAATTTATTAGAATTTTTAGCTTATTTTTTGTATTATTTATGGGTCCTACTGTACAATTCAGTTAATTTTTTTGTTTTTTTTTTTGTTTTTTTTCTATATTAGTTTCAGCAAAAAAATTTCAATTTTAGTTAAATAATTTATTTCCAAATTAATGCTATACATTTTATAGACTCCAAGACTTCTACACTACTTCCTCTAATTCCAATACAATAAAGCTATTAAGAAATGACCACATGTATGGTTCAAAAACATCCGCATCAAAAGCAAACTTGATATATCACTATAATAGTTTAGTTTACCCCCACCTATGGTATGGAAAAAATATATTAATTACCACAACTTATTTCACAATTTTTTTGTTACAAGATGTAGTCAAGTGTGATTAGTAGAGAAAAAATAGTGGGTCCATATATAAGTAATAAACAACTATTCACAACCTATAATGATAAAGTTAAGGCAAAAAGTTGTAAAATAATTATGGTCCTAGAACCACTATGGCTTGTCTTCATCTATTCCTTATTTTTTTTTAATTGATAAATATATTATATAACATATAAATACAATAACTTATTATTAATTTGACAAAATATATTGCTAGATATTTTGTTTCAATTTATTTTTATGCATTTCAATGATTGTTGTCTAATTTTTAGCCATCTTTTAACCTATTAATAATATTCTTTTATCTTAATCATTATAATTAATGTGTTGTAATTTAACTTGAAAACTTAAGTCGACATGCAAATTAAAAACTGTATTGAGTTATAAATTAAACCACTTAACTGTATTATATATCTGTATCACAAAAAAAAAAAAATACATGTATTGTACATTGAATTGTGTTTATGATACTACTATATATTTTAGATAATTGTACATAGTATGGATATATATTAAGAAAAAAAATATGTAATCCTCTTAATTATTACTTGGCCCCCCAACTAGGCAACAACAAATTCCTGGCTTCGCCACAATTAAGGTACAAATAAGGCTGTAAATGAACCAAGCTGTTTATAAACAGCTTGGGTCTTGGTTTGATAAAAAGCTCGTTCATATTTGTTTGTTTATAAACAAACCAAGCTTAAGCTTTATTCTTAAGCTTGTTTAATAAACGAGCCGAGCCGAGCCCGAGTAAAAAATGTTGTTCATGAACAAGCTCGTGAATACCAAGGCTCAATACAAAAGTAACAAAACAAGTTAAACCTAGGCTTATTTATGAGTTTGGTAATAAAATTGATATAAGCTAGACAAGTAAACTTATATCCTTCTAAGACTTTAATTAATTATAAGTTGAGACCACTCATCCAAACCAAATAGGCTTGATAATATACTTGTGTTGGATCTCAAACTCAAAAACATGATATTGAGCTTAAGTTTTGGCTTGATATAGAGCTCGAGGTTGGCTTGACTAATGAAACAAGCCAAGCCAAGTTGAGCTTAAGCTTTTATATTTTATAACAAGCTCAAGCTTGAACATTATTTGTAGGCTCATATCAAACTCAAGCCAAGCTTGAACATTCTGCTTTTGCTATCCAGCCGAGCTTGAACATTCACTACTCGATAAAGCTCGGCTCGTTTTCAGCCCTACTATTTTTCCCTTAATCAAGGTTTTGATGTATTTTAGGTCCTGAAAGTAATTGTTTCATTTTTTTTTTTTAACTTATAAATCTTTTCGATACATTTTCCGTGGATTTGATATTACAGAGATAAAGTTTGGATATTGAGAAAATTTGTCAAATTTCTAACATAACTAACTTTATTGTAAATATTATATGGGAACGGTTATCATTATGCTCTACCTTTTAAGTCTCGATTAATTTTTTTTTTTCATTTGATAAAAGAGAAATTTTTACTGATTATAATAGGTATATTCGTATTACCTTTTTATAAAAATGCATTATGCAAAAAAATGACTCGTATATAACAAAAGTTGGACCCTAAAAGTTGTGGTTACAAATGTGACATACTCTACAACAAAATGTATTTTTAGTGACGAAAAAATTCGTTACTAAAAGTCCAGTTTTTCGTCACTAAGAACCTTTAGTGACGAAATTGGACTTTTAGTGACGAAATTCATTTCGTCGCTGAAACCCTATCACTAAAAGTCCTAGTGATGAAAAATTTCGTCGCTAAAAGTCTGATTTGATTTTTTTTTTTTTTTAAAAAAACTTTTATAGACGAAAACGTTTCGTCACTAAATGTTTTCCTCACTAAAAACACCATCCAGTGACGAAAATATTTAGTCACTAAAAACACTTTAGTTTATTAAATCATATTTAGTAACGAATAATTTCGTCACTAAAACTATTTATCTGGTACATATAGTGACAAAAAGGTTCGTTACTAAAACTATTTTTAAGAAAATCCATGCACATATAGTGACGAAAATTTTCGTCACTAAAACCATTTCTTCGAGCCAAGTTCCTATGCCTTTAAAAGTTTTGGTTAATTTCTGTATAGAGAAAATTGGTAAATTAAATATTAAATTGTATAATTTATGTTGTTAGTGAAATTATAAAACCTTTGGTACACTATATAAATTTTTTAAAATGATAAAATAATCAATAAGTAATTGTCGTCACCACAAAATTTGCAATAAAGTTAATTTTATATGAACTCATGTCCAAATTATATCATACCATATACTATATAATAAAAGTTGTATCCTACATTGTAGTTGTGCTAAGTGGATGCCCTCCTCTTTATTTATTTGGTTTATATATATATATATATATATATATATATATATTTTCTTTTTTCTCTTTAGGTCACTTGGTGTACTATAATTAAATTATAACAATTTCATAGTTGCTCTAAGTTGAACTCTATCATCAATGATTCAAAAAATTTTAAATAAAAGTTACTCAATTAAAATTCTATTCCAAAGAGTTTTTCAAATTTTGAGAGAAATTTCATTATTTATTTTATATTATGTTAATGACCTACCACAAATTTTTGGTTTAATAATAAAATTTTAATTATACAAGTCATGTTTGCACCATGTAGCGTAATATAAGTATTGAACTTTGTATGATATAATTCCACCCTTTCGCTTATTATAAATAAATTAAAATTATTAATGTAGTTTACTTTTAAGTAAAACTGTATTACAAAATTTTTAAAAATATAAAATAATATTTTGATAAAAAGTCAATTATAAAATTCAAGAAATTTAGAACGCATTTCATTATTTATTTTAAATGATTTTATAATCTATGTTAAACTTGGTTTTACTTTTACTTTTACTTTTACTTTTACATGGTGTGTATTCACCATGTAACTTAAGTAAAATTTTATTATCTAATTGATAATTCACTTTTAACAATATTATTGAAGTATAACTTTAGTTTAAATATGATTTTTGATTATACCTTGCATCACACATGCATAACACTAGTTGTTAATAAAAGTAAATTACATAAATTTTATAGATGTGAGGAAACAAGTTATTAGGGACCTACTCTTGACCCAATTCTCATTGAATGAGAAAATATATTTTACCATTTTTATTTACATCAGCACTAGATCTTACTTTGGAAATATACTTTCCAATAATAAATAAGATCCTTAATATAATTAGGACCGAAATAAAAAAAAAAAAAATTTAAAACAATTTTACTTTTAGTATGGAAAATATTATTGTTAGAGTTATTCATTTTTTGTAAAGTACAATTATTTTATCATCATTCTAACCTTCATTTGGATAAAAAGTATTTTCACTATTAGTATCATTTAGGAAATTATGCTACAATAAACCAAATGGCAAGAAAAGACCATTACTATTTAAATAAAAGCAATATATAAAAAACAACATTTGGCATTGAAAGTTACAGAATTAAAAAAAAAAAAAAAAATTAAGATCAGTCGGGTCGGGTTGGACTCAAGACTGACACGAACCCGAGGCAGACTCGAATAGCAGACCCAAACACAATCCAAGCATTCATCCAACCTGCCCAAGACCCTTCGGGTGAAGTCAGGTTGGCCAGGTCTATGCTCAGCCCTAGGTGGCTCCACTCTTGTCACAAACATTATTCCTCTCTCTCTCTCTCTCTCTCTCTCTCTCTCTCTCTCTCCTCGATTGCACATATTTATTATGGGTAAAATAATTTAACACATAATGACAATGATGTGTACAAAGAGTATATATTTTAATTGTTGATACGTACTATCAAAATTGAAAAAAAAAAATTAAGTATTGCGGCTAGAACAAGCAAAAAAGAATTCTCATTAAAAGATCAGAAGGGCTACCTTTCCTCTAAATGCTCTCCAGAGATTTTTGTAACTTCTTTTGGAGTAACTCTCCACTTGTCCACCTTCTCTTGGTTCTCCTGGAAACGTTTTTAATGTTAGGAATTTAAACTAACGCGTACAATCAGTGATATGTGAATATAGA
The DNA here is from genome assembly GCA_032878915.1 of Castanopsis chinensis. NCBI lineage: Eukaryota > Viridiplantae > Streptophyta > Magnoliopsida > Fagales > Fagaceae > Castanopsis > Castanopsis chinensis. Next base: position 2,087,532 of record JAVQMG010000074.1, on the reverse strand, counting down.
GATAAAAATTGTACAAAGAATAATCATACAACACAAAGATTTACGTGGTTCACCAATATGTCTATGTCTATGAAGTTGCAACTATTATCACGAGAAAGATATAAAGGTGACCATATAGATTTCAATACATCAAACCCTAATTTTGAAGCAAGCATATGTATATCCCAAACAATGGATCCAAAATTGGCCAAAAATGGGTCAAGCCTCCGCTATATGGATTAAGTCTCACAAAATCTCTCATTTAAAATCATAACATTTCCAAGTCGAGTCAAGTTACAAATTGGATCAACCACCAAAACCAGATTCCAAATAGCCCAACACTTGATGTTTAGCAAAGACCTCTTCAAAGTTTTCCCTTGATGTCACACATCACTAGGTTCCACGTGGTAGAAAATGGACAACACTCTAATCACTTCCTCGATGTATTCAATGCAAGTTCTCCCAAGCACATGGAAGATGGATAATTTTCAAAGAAAATGATGATCGCCATCCTCCCGATCCTCAATTTCTCAATTGCATCCAAGAATTCCTTTGAAATGGGCTCTCCCATCTAAACTTCTTTATTGTCCTTAAAGGTGATAATATATCTTGTGCTCTTTCAAGGTATAATATAGATAGTTAAGTATCCTCACCTCTAAAATTGAGGAAAACGCCGTATTGCGGATGGGGTTGAGAACTGAGTTAGAAGATGATGTAACAGTTTGAATGCTAGTGCTTGCTATTTTGTGGTTTATAATCTAGCAATAGTGATCACATATATGAATTAATTGGTAATTAATCTACCAAACCTCTACACAATTAATTTAGGATAAAAATGGGTCCTTCCAATATTTGTTTGGGTGAAACATCTTAAAGTGCTGATCATTTAATAAAAAAATAGAAAAATCAGAAGCATGTGTTAGCATCTAATTTTATATATCCCTAACAATCAGGTGAAATGTATTGTGTCTAATGAGAGAGAGTGAAAGAGACGAGGGTTGATATATATATATATATATATATATATATATATATATATATATTATATCTTTGTGTCAAAGGAAATAATCATAGTTGATGACTTACCAGCAGGTCACTTTGGCCAAGTTGAGTCTCGGTTTCACCAGTTGCCGGTTGATCAATAAGTCTCGAAAATATTTTAACTTCGAAGTCAATACTAGAAAAGATTATTCTTTGAAGTCCTTCGTCAACATGGTATTGTTCATTTATTTTCTTTTGATCCTCTAGTTGTTTACGAATAAGCTCCTGTTTCTGTGAAATCAAGTTGTTGCAGTGCTTTAGTTCTTGCTCATGCTGGTACAAAAGTTGTAACGCACAATTCTGCACTATCACGCCTGGCCAATCACTCACAAATGAAGCCTTAATGTGGCTGCAGTGTGGCAACATATTCTTAAATGGCTCTCCTGGTATGTAGCATATCCAAATGAATTCACCTAGATTAAGTAACCACGTGATTTCTTCTTTATTGGTGGAGAAAGCAATTGTTTGATTATCGATATTAGCCATACTGGTTTGGCATTGACAATATAGGAAGTGAGATTTTCCTGATACCAAATTGCTATAGATGATGTTTGGATCCCCATGGATGGAGAAAGAAGCATACAGAACAAGTCCCATCCAATTACTATCGTGGTACAAATTTGAGGGTAGGTCAATTGTCACTGAGTGTCCATGATTCGGATGACTAAACCAGTCTTGAATTTTACTTGGAGGGAAACAAAAGTTATACGAAGTGGATGGATGAAAGTCCTACAAAAGAGTAATACATCGTGCAATTAGAGAGAGAGTTGATCATATTTGTTTAGTGTCGAATATAATATTATATAATCCTTGTTTAGTGGCATGTTTTGTACGAACTAATCCGTATAAATGCACTTAGCAAAACCAATAGTTCATATAAATGTTAAAGGTATTGCCAATTTTACTAAAAATTCTTACAAACTTAGGTGACAAATCTAACGGTAGCAAGTCATGGCTGAACCACTCTAGGGTTTCACTTTGTGGAATACATAGATTAAAAATGTTATAGCAATCCTGCAAGACATATGGGAAATGATAATCAAGCTTGACTAAGTTTTGTGTGATGGTAATATAGTTATGAGCCCTATAAACATGTTTGACCAAGAAAATTTACCCACAACAAAAAGGATACTACCAAGGGTAGCATTGCTGTTACTAAAACCACATCATTAAGTGGAAGATGATAGCTTTAATTTGTATTTAGAAAGACTTAAGTTGTCAATAAATGAGATTCAAAAGTCATAAATGTTCCTTGTCATATTCTAGTTTGAAATCAAAGTTCAATAATGAAATTTATTACTAATTAAAGAAAGTTTATGCTATCAAGAGTCTTGTAGCTCAACTAGTTGGTACCTTTCAGTGCTTCCATAGAAGTATCCAAGATTCAAATCTTCCCTGTTCCAATTATCAAATTATCAAAATATTAAAAAATAGTGTAGTTGAAGAAAAGTATATATAATCGAAGATTTATTATTATGGAATTTAGGATTCATGTCAATATCATAATAAGTAAATTAGTTTTAATTACTTTGTTGTGTTGATGTATCTCCCATCATAAAAAGTAATTTAATATTTATAACATTATTGAGGTGGCACCAATGATCAACCATATTCATTATCATTTGAAAATTGAAACATCAATTTATAAAACTTATGTGGTAAAATTTATAATATCTTTAACATTATCAAAAGGGAAATGCTAACAAATGCCTTTAGGGTATTGTTTAATAATTCATTTAAAGAAAGTTTTTATGGGAAAAAAAAGAAAAACAATTAATATTTTGACAGTTTTTTTTATTTCTCATAAAAGTGGTGCCAAAACTTTTTTAAAATGGATTATTAACCAATGTCTTAAGAGTACTCGTTAGCATAACCCTTATCAAAAACACATTTTGAGGAGCATATGGTGCTCAGTCTTATAAAATTTTGGGAAAAACTTATTACACACACCATTACACACGTGAAAAATCAAAGTACGATTTCCACAACTTGGAAATTGTTTCAGTTGATTGTTCGCATGTGTAAAAGTGTGCATTGACCTTCCTATAATAAACATTATTCTCAAATTTAATATAGATCATGAAGTGGGAACCTAATCTCAATGGAATAAGATCGATCAGGTTTGTGTTAAAGAAAGAAACCAACTCTTACATTAATGTTATTTGCATTATTAGTATAGAAATCTTACCAAGGCGGCAGTTCTGTAGAATTGATCATTAGAATAGTGACCAGAAGTTCCACTAGAGCCGTCACTGCCACTGAACTGATTAGGACGATGAAAGGCAAATCTTCCATACGAGGTAGAACGAGCCTCGTACGAGCTTATGCGTTCTACCATTGTACGTGTAATTTCAAAATTTGACCGATATAGGAGATCGACCCCACACTTTAGCGCCGACACCTCCGAACTATCGCTCAGAAATGAGAATTCAACCAAAGTGCATCGACTCAATTTAGGTGAAAGAAACCCACATGGAATGAATGATAGCCAAAGGAATGCACGTTGATGTAATGATATTATTACGTCCTCTTCACTGATGCTATATAATGGATTCATACAACCGAATTTGGTCTTCAAATGACAAACGATGATAAAAGAAAATCCTGAACCTTTCATACGAATGGAAGTAGGATGCTTTTGAAATGAGAAAAGAGCACAAAATGCAAATCCCATCCACTCAGGATTGTCATACAAATTTGGAGGTAGCTGGATTGTTACTGATGAGGATCTAGCAATATTTTCAGATTTGAACCATCTTGGGATTTCACTTTGAGGCAAACATTGATTGAAAGTACCAGGGACCTCGTAGTGGCCCTGAAAACATATCAGAAATGTTAATCAATTATAAGCCAATTAGTTTGTAACCTCATACATATACATAGATACACTTAAAGATATACAATAAGATGTATAATATAATTTATATATATAATTTAAATACTATTAATAGTCATTTTTATATTTTGTTAACTCTTTAAAATTTTTTGTAAGACTATTATTAGGTATAAAACGTAAATTGTTCATTAAAAAAAAAAAATTCTTGTAAAGCACTTTTTTTTTTTTTTTTTTTTACGATTCATTTATTTTAGACTCTTTGGTTTTTATTTTTAATAACTCACTTTGGTGAATACTTATGATATGATCTCACATTTGATTTTAAAATTAAGAAATAAAACTCTTTTAGAATAAATAATTTATGACATGATATAAAATTGGAACTCTAATTTAAGTTTCTCTCAATTTCACATATTATTTTATATATATATATATATATATATATATAAATTTGTATCAAGAAACATTTAGTTTGTCAGTAAATGAGGCTCATAAACGGTGCTTATCGTATTCTAGTTTAAATCCAAGTTCAATGCAGAAATTTATTATTTATAAAAAGGAAAATTTATATATATATATATATATTAATTTTATAATTTAGAACACATCAATTTTTAAAGGTAATTTTTTTAGAGAAAATTTTAAAGGTCATTTAGAAATAATTAAAAGATAGAAATGTATTAAATTTGTAGATATTTTTAAAATTTATTAAATTAAAATTAAAGGTCATAATTAATTTAGTGATCAATTAAAATTAAAATAAATGAATTAAATATGTAAATATTAGTAAAATTCACTAAAATAACTTTAAAAATAGTACAAACTTTCAAATAAATTTTAATGATAATATAACATTAATAGTTAATAATAAAACATAAATAAGCATAAATGTTTTATGAATCCTTCATTTAAATTTTAAAAAGAATTAATTTTATAATAATCCTTTACTTTGATTTAATTTTAAAAAAATTCAAATTTAAAATAAATCCTTAATACTTAAATTACAAGTAGATTTTACAAATAAAATAAATTTATTAATATTTAATATATTGAGAGAGAGGTGATATAATAAATCGAAACACTATTAATCTCCATTAAAAAAATTACTAAAAATCATGTAAAATTAATATAAATATAATAATGCTTTTCTTTTTCTTTTTCTTTTTTTCGTTATAAAACCCAACAACTCTAACCAGTCTATTGGTTACTATACCAAACATGGATCTTGAATCTTGATTATGGGGTCTTAGGTTCACAACCACGACCACATTTCTCAATTATTAAAAAACCCTAGATCCAATTGAACAATAATTATTTTTCAAAGAAGCCTTGACCAAATTGAATCGGCATACGTTTTTGAAAGTTTTTTAATTCGACAGCTGGCTCAAGAGGTTATTTTCAGATTATTTCATATATAAAAATAATATCTGGTTCTCTCACATATAAAAATAATATCATCAATTCACGATTAACTCAATCAGACTAGCTAGTTCAGTCTGGTCTTGAAAACCATGGTTGTGGGGATATGTAGCCAATGAAGGGTGGGTTATGGTGGTGCTGAGATATTTGTGGGGTTTTTTTTTTTTTTTTTTTTTCATTTTTTTCGGGTTTTGTAAGCTAGATTTTCTTATGGGTATAAAACATGACAAAGGAATTTTTATTTATTTATTATTTCATAGTTTTGGCTTGACTGGCAGCAATGCTTCATTAGTTTGGTCAAGTGGGTCGAATTTTGCTCTCAGTTTAAGCCACATTAATTCAACATGAAAATTAAATAACTAGAAACTAAAGATAGGGAACCTAGAAGTCAACACTTAGGCCTAGTTAGAGTTAGCACCAAATCTTAGAAACCTACACCTACAATTTGCTGGAGTCCCTAGTACCTATAAAGCACGAGTGTGTTTCCAGATTCGGATTTGGGTGCGGGTGCGGGACTTGACAATTTTTGAAAAAGTAGGGTGCAGGTGCGGAAATTAAAAAATTATTAAAAATGTTTTTATATATATTTTCTATATGTTTTTACTATTAAAATATTCTTAAAAAACACATTATATGTCCTTGGTTCACAAAACAAAGAAAGAAGAAGGTAAGAAACACAAAACAAAAAAGAAAACACAAAAGAAGTAACAAATATTCAAAATAAAATTGAGGAATAACATAACTAGGATGTTTGAGCCTCATTCAAAGCCGATTTTGGCTGTTCTGGCATGATTCAAGGCCAATTTCGGCCTATTTTAGCCGTTTCAATTAGTTTCGGCCGCCGATAGATATGATCTGATTCGGCCGATATGACCCGATTCGGCGCAAATCGGTTCAAATTGGTGCGAATCGAAGCCGAGTCGGTGTGATTCCGTAAAAAAAAAAAAAAAAAAAAAAAAAAAAAAAAAAAAACTTAAACGTGGCACTAACGCGCGAGCAACCGCGTCGGTGGCGGCACCCCCCATCGGGCTGCGTCAGACTCCGGTGCGACACCCTCCCAGCCGAGTTGGTGCTTCCTAACCCAGTACCAGACCATGAGGCATTTTCAATAAAAAATTTATTCATTAATATAAACCTCCTAGTAGGAGTACAAGACTTTGGTTATATAGACTACTGAATCCTAATAATAAAATATAGGGATAATTATAGTAAACCCAACTGTGATTAGGCCCATTTTCATTTTACACTTCGCCCACTTGAGGTAACTTCCGTTAGGGATCTATTACCCACCTCTCCCTTTGCCATTAGAAAAACATATTTTTAGGGAAAAACAAATATAACAAAGATAAAAAAAGAGTTAGGGTTTTTTTTATTTCTTAAGAACTTCTATGAGAACAAAGTGGAGGAATAGCAAACAAATCAACAACATTGCTATTCTCTTGTCGAATGGGTTATTCAAACATGTATTGGTTTGGATCTATACTCTTAGCTATTTCTTTGCCTAAAAAGCAACCTCCTTTTTATCAAAACAGCACCCATATACTCAAAACCCACAGGCTAATGACCAACACGTGCACAGAGCTCCCAAAGTATTGAAGTATTCAAGAGGAGATTCAGCTTAGTCTTTATCACAAGCACTATCTTTGGTGAGATCTTAACAATAAGAACATTCCAGAACCACAGCAACCCACGAGTAAATCCCAAAAAAGAATAACATCAAAACCCGAAAGCAAAAAATACCAAGAAAAATCTTCAAAGAAATTGGATAAATTCGCTTGTGGGTCAAGCATCATGCCCACGTCACCACCTCTACGTGGCACCACTCCATTAGCTGTCGGTTCGGGTGAGGGAAAACACAGCGGAGTAGTTGGAGGAGAGGCAGAGCAACTGGGCGTACTCAAAGTCGGTTTTGGTTTTCGATATGCTTTGGAACTTTGTGTTTATTGGGGTCGGGTTGGGGGTGTTGGGGTTGAGCGTGGAGGAGAGGCCGATTATGACATTGAGGGTGTAGGTGTGTGATCGTTTAGTATAAGAAACGATGTGAGGTGCATTTGATGGGATTGGAAGGAAGTGTAGTTTGGGAAAGTGGTGCGGATTTGAATTTGAATTCAAGTTCAACTTCTGGGTCTAGGAGTGATGGTGAAGATTATGGGATTGAGAAACCAAGTTGAGGAGGAAACCAGGGAAGGCCAGTTTTGACAGCATTGTCCTTGTCATTGTTGTTTTTGTTTTTGTTTTTTTTGTTTTTGTTATTATTTGCTTCGATATATCTTTTGTTTAGCATGGGGTTTGGTTAAAAATTCATTTTGCATTGAGAAAATGTGTTCTCATAGAAGTTCTTAAGCAATCAAAAATCCTAAAAACAAATAGGTGGGTTTATTGTAATTATCCCTTCGATATATCTTTGGAACTTTTGTTTGTTATGTTTTTTTTTCCCTAAAAATATGTTTTTCAAATGGCAAAGGGAGTGGTGGGTAATAGATCCCTAACGAAAGTTACCTCAGGTGGGCAAAGTGTTAAATTTTGAACCACGGGTAGGCAAAGTGAGAATGGGCCTAACCACAAGTGGGTTTACTGTAATTATCTCTAAAATATAATTACTTTATAAACTGCTAGGATCTAAAGAACATATATATATATATATATATATAATTGACCAATAAAAAAAATTGAATTACAAAATAAAATAAAACTAAACTAGTTTTCTTTTTAATCCTCCCGCATCATTGAGTCAATAGACTTAAGTTTTTTTTTTTTTTTTTTACAACGATAATATTTAAGACGTTAGCATAAAAGACCAAATCGTAGTTATTTATTTTAAGTATAGGTTTTTATGTGTGCACTTGAACCCACCAAATAGAAATGAGCTAATAAAAGTCTCAAGTTAATTTAATCTAGAATCATTAATTCTTAGTGATAAGGGTATTTCTGACTAAGGCCCATGAACGTCATGAAAGGGAACTGACAGTGCCTACGGGACTGTCAGTCACATAGGAGTAGACGAAAGGCCTAGAGCACCAACACAAAAAGTGACGGAGCCATACTAAAACCTGATGGTTACAATGTTCAATGGACAAATGGAAGGCCGACGGGGTGGATGAAAACCGACGGGTCCAATGTGGCCTTACTGGGTCCTCACAAATGTTCATATAAGGAAACATCTTGCGTATCACATAAATTGGACCCACTACAGATTCATGTCTCCCTCATATGGAAAGACACCCTACAATCTCAGAAACCCTAGTACCATATCTTCTCCATAAGGAAAAGTCCCCACTCTTAAGGGATCTTGATTCACCACTAGCCGCTATATAAGCACCAGACCTCCACTTTTCTTAGGTATGCTGAAAATCTCTAACTCTCTCAATATAGAGTTTTTAGAGATTTCTCATTCACTAACTTGACTTTCAGAGGGTCCTTGGCCGGTACCACATTGGTGCCTTCTGTTTGGTCCATTTGTTCTTATTCCATAGGTACCCATTGGAGTTATTTAGAGCCTACAACTCACTGAAAATTTCAACACATCATCAGTTGGTGCCGTCTATGGAAAAACACAATTGTGATTAACCACATCACTGCCTCGGAGACAAAAGAGTTGCATGGTCCAAACACATTCAATGGCTACTATTAACCAGGAAACAGGAAATCCCTCCAATGCCCTAGAAAGACAGGTGCAGTCCTTAGTAGATAACGGGAGTTCAGCAGATATCATCTACTACCCAGCGTTCTAGCAAATGAGGGTTGACAGAGAATGCCTCCTACCATCAGATGCACCATTAGTAGGGTTCGGTGGCACCAAGGTCTTCCCCGTGGGAACAATCACCTTACTGGTAACCATAGGAACATACCCTCAATAGCTCACTAGGGAAGTCAGTTTCCTGGTGGTTGATTGCTCTTCTGCCTACAATGCCATCATTAGTCGACCCATGCTTAACGCATGAAGGGCAGCTACGTCCATGTACCACTGGCTAGTAAAGTTCCCAACGGAGTACAGGATAGGGGATGCATAAAGGGGACCAGATGGAAAGAAACGATCACCTACAAACGTTGAACATCGAAGAAAGGAGGGTGACAGTACAGCCAATGGAAGACCTGAAGGAAATCTCCTTAAACGATAACATCCTGAGCCAAACCACTCGTGTCGGCACAAAAGCCGACCCTTCGGTTCGCAAAGAGCTCGCCCTTTTCCTAAAAAGCAATTGAGACGTCTTCACTTGGAGTCACAAAGACATGCCAAGAATCAGTCCCAGTACCATGGTGCACAGGCTTAATGTATGTCCATCTGTCCCTCCCGTCTAGTAGAAGAAGAGGGTCTTCGCCCAAGAAAGAGACAAAGCCATAGTCAAAGAGGTACCCAAACTACTGAATGCAGATTTCATTAGGGAAGTCTACTACCCCGAATGGTTGGCCAACATGGTCATGGTCAAAAAGGCAAATGACAAATGGAGAATGTGTGTGAACTTCACCAACCTAAACAAAGCATGCCTGAAGGACAACTATCCATTCACGTGCATCAACCTCCTCGTGGAATTTACGATTGGCCATTAGTTGCTAAGTTTCATGGATGCCTTCTCCGAATACAATCAGATCAGGTTAGATGACGCAGACCAAGAGAAGACCTCATTTGTAACGAGCCAAGGACTCTTCTGCTACAAAGTCATGTCATTTGGTTTAAAGAATGCAAGGGCGACATACCAAAGGCTTGTGAATATGATGTTCGCACTGTAGATTGGGAGAAACATAGAAGTATATGTAAAGTATATGTAGACGACATGCTCGTAAAGAACGCACTGGAAGCTAACCACTTAGACGACCTTTGGGAAACATTCGATGCCCTTCACCTCTAAAACATGAAGCTCAACCCCAGTAAGTGTGTGTTTGGCATGGCGTTAGGAAAGTTCCTGGGCTTTATGGTGTCACAGCTCGGGGTGGAAGCCAACATCGACAAAATTCGGGCTATAATGGTGATGGCCCCTCCAAAGAAAGTCAAGGAGGTACAAAGCTTAAACGGTAGAGTTGCAACACTTAACCGTTTCTTCTCCAGGGCAACGGATAAGTGTCTACCTTTCTTTAAGGTGCTAAGGAAGGATTTCGAGTGGACCGACAAGTGCCAGAGGGCATTTGAAGAACTAAAGGCGTACCTTTCGTCCCCGCCATTGCTCAGTCTGTCCAAGCTTAGTGAAGAGCTCTCTCTCTACTTAGCTGTATCCCCAACGGCCGTTAGCTCCGCTCACATAAGAGAGGAAGACCAAGTGCAGTTACCTGTTTACTACACTAGCCGGGCATTCCAAGGAGCTGAAGGGAGGTATCCCCTAATGGAGAAGCTAGCATTCGCACTAATCACAGCTGCACGGAAGCTCAAGCCGTACTTCCAAGCACATACCATAGTGGTTAAATAGATAAGCCACTACGGAAGGAGATGAATAACCCAGAGGCAGTAGGGCGACTAGTTCTATGGGTGATAGAACTTGGCGAGTTTGACGTTCAGTATCGACCTAGGACTGTAATCAAAGCATAGGCTTTAGTTTATTTCATTGCCAAGTTCACAATGAAAGAAGACAAAGAAGTGGAACCGATGGTGTGGATGATATGACTGGACGGTTTGTCTAATCAAAGGGCCAGAGGAGCTGGGGTTCTGCTACGGTCGCCAAAAGGAGATACAATAAAGTGTGCGATCCAACTTTAGTTCTCAATAACTAACAATCAGTCTTGACTTAGCTAAAGCAGCAGGAGCCATATCAATAGTTTACACTGCGATTTGCAGGTTGTTGTCAGACATATCAATGGCGATTACGAGGCAAAAGGGGAGCAGATGAAAGAGTAGTTAAGCATGGTCAAAAGCAAGATGAGTGAGGCATTCTCGGCTAAGTTTGTGCAAGTCCCAAGAGAAGAGAACGAGCAGTGAACCGTTTGGCCAAAGTTGCATCCGTGGAATATACAGACCTTGTCGATCAGGTACTATCCTTTATCCAATACTCCCTTGCCATTGACAAAGTAAAGGTACAAGTTATCCTTATAGGGACCGGCTGGACGACGTTTATTGTATCCTACCTCAAGAATGGGACATTGCCGGAAGACTCTAATGCCTTTCGTAGACTGAAGGTATAGTCGTTGCGTTTCCTAATGATTGGGGATGTCCTTTACAAAAGGGGTTTCTCCCGTCCGTATATAAGGTGCCTAACTCTTGGCGAAGCAGACTATGTCATGAGAGAAGTACACGAAAGGGTATGCGGGAACCACTCAGGAGCATGCTCACTGGTTCACAAGCTGATACGAGCTAGATACTACTGACCCACTGTCTAGAAGGACGTCCAGTTTGATGCAAAAGCGTGTGACAAATGCCAACGCTTTAGCAATGTCATGCGATAGCCGATGGAGGAACTTATGCAAATGAGCGCCCTCTGGCCGTTTGCCCAATCCCCCTGTACATAGTAGGACCCTTCCCCATTACCATACAGCAGCTAAAGTTTCTCGTCATAAGGATCAACTACTTCACCAAATGGGTCGAGGCCGAACCATTGGCCACCATCACAGAGAAAAATGTCCGAAGCTTCTTCTGGAAAAACATCATCTGCCATTTCGAAATCCCCAAAGTCCTCGTGTTTGACAATGGAAAGCAATTTGACAATAATGCATTCAGGGATTTCTGCCAACAGTTGGGGATTAAGAACCACTACTCCTCTCCTGTGCACCCCCAGGCCAACGGACAAGTTGAAGTCACAAACCAATCCCTGCTCAAAATGATCAAGACTTTGCTTGAGGGGGCAAAGGACATATGACCAGATGAGCTACCCAATGTCTTGTGGGAATATAAGACGACAACTCGCACACTTACAAGAGAGACACCTTTCCACCTCACATACAAGTACAAAGCTGTCATCCCAGCAAATTGGGCTGAAAAGCTATCGAGTATCCCACCATGATGGAGGAAGGAATGAGGAGGAGATGCACCTACAGTTAAATCTTCTTGACAAAGTCAGAGCAACGACAGAGCAGAGGATGGTTCGCTATCAAGAGCTTATGGCAAAACACTAAACATTAAGGTCAAACCTCGTGATTTTCATGTCGAGGACCTAGTCCTAAGGAAGGTAATGACGGCCACCAGAGATTCCTTATAGGGTAAGCTAGGCCCCAATTAGGAAGGACCTTACAAGATTGTTGACTGCCATTGGAAGGGGAATTACTACTTGGAAACCATCGACGGGCAAAAACTTCATCACCCTTAGAACATCGAGACTCGAGAAAGTACAACCAATTATAGTCGGATGCAACATATTTTTTTGCTTTCTTTTCGCTTTTTATTTTTATATCATTGAATGTCAAGAGATGTTAAGACTCTAAGGATGTCAATTTACTTTCTAGTTCTTTCTATTATTAATAAGACTTGGATGCATTACCAGAAATGTTACTTTACTCTCTACCATCTAAACTACACTAAGTCCTATCTACGAGGTGGACAGACGACTAAGGATACCGACTGGTACTTGGTCTTGTACATTTTTAAGTCCTACCTACAGGGTGGACGGACGACCAAGGATACCAACGGATACCTGGTCTCAGAAAGATTCATTAAGTCCTACTTACAGGGTGGACGGATGACTAAGGATACCAATGGGTACTTGGTCTTAGAAAAATTCATAAAGTCCTATTTACGGGGTGGACGGACGATTAAGGATACCAACAGGTACTTGATCTCAAAAAAATTCACTGAGACCTACCCACGGAGTGGACAGACGACCAAGGATATCAACAAGTACCTGGCCTTATATACCTACAGGGTGGACGGATGACCAAGGACACCGACAGGTACCTGGTCTTGTACATTTTTCGTAAGTCCAATCTACGAGGTGGACGGACAATCAAGGATGTTGACGGGTATATGATCTTAGAAAATTTTACTAAGCCCTACCTATGAGGTGGACAGAGGACCAAGGATGCCTACATGCTCCTAGTCTTAAAAGTTGCACTAGTCCAACCTGTGGGGTGGACGGACGACCTGGGAAACCGACGGGTACCCAGGGTGAAGCTGTGCAAAGACCTACCTATGAAGTAAACAGATAAAACCGAATATCAATAGCACCAATATAATGGGCGTAGATAAATAGGTATATAAAAAATGGAAGTAGCAAGCAAACACCCAGAAAGGAAAATTTTTTTTTTTTTTTACATAACATAAAATAAAAGTTTCTACATAAAACCCGACGGAGGGGCAAACACCATTGTCTTACAAAGGAAGCTTATGAAATAAAAATTAATTAAGTACAAGTTCTAAGGAGAAAAGAGTCAAGATGGGGGAGCCTGAGAAGCGGACGGGCCTACATGAGACGAGCCACTCGCAGGAGATGGCCATCTTTGTAGATGGGACAGCGAACAACTGGACGGCGAGAGTCTCCAAACCGTTGGGTATGGATTAGACGACTGTCTCAACATCGGCATCCTTTGCTCCTTGCTCATTAGTGTGGATGGAGTCATCGGCCTCTTCACTAACAGCGCTATCTCTTCTAGACTTTAACGGGATAGTATCATCTACGATGATCTGGGACAAATCGAGATCGGGAAAATCAGCTCCCACTTGCTTCAAAAATTGATCGAACCCGTCACCATAGTAGATGCCGCACGCATTGAAGAAAGGTTGAGAAACAAGATACTCCACCACAGTGTCTGCCTTGGCCTGGACCATATGCTCACGGAGGGCAGTTAGCTTCGTCGTCAGATTGGTCTTTTCCTTCTTTGCCTCCTTACCAAGACAAATATCCTCCTTAAGCGTAGCAATTTTGGCATCAACTCCTTGTTGAGGGTGCGGACAGCCTCAACATACTAGGCTCGTTCCTTCTACTCTATCTCCTAATGTTTGCGGAATCGATGAATCATCCCCTCATTGGCTACGCACCTGTTGAAAGGTCGTCATCCGCACTAACGCCTAAAATAAATAATGGTTAAAACAAGAAGGCAGGTTATGTAGCATAATATAAATGATGGAGGCATACCCGTGACAGATCAAAGAGACCAGAAGCCCCCAAGTCTTCTGAGGATTGTTCAGCACAAGGATCTAGATTCGTCTCCTTGATGATCGAGTCGACCATCTCGACAGCGTAGTCCTGGTGTGTGATCAACTGACAGACGGAGTCAGAGGTAACAAACCCTTCCCCATCATCAAACCCTTCCTAACTCCGTGGCGAGAAAGCTTGGGGGGCGAAGGGGACTTCTGTTGTTTGTCACTGGAGGAAGGGCCCGTCCCTTTCTTGGGTGGACAGTCGTTTTTGCCGTTGTTCTTTCTCTTAAGCGCCCTTTAGTGCCGGCCTTAGGGGCTGACGCTGATGCATTACCCTGCTACTTACACAGTGCAGCAGACTTCCTTACAAATGCCCTTTGCTTGCCTGCGTCCATTTCTGCAAAAAGGTGACGAGGAACATTAAGAAGAAAGCAGATAGGTTGGAATAGATAGTCTATTTAAAACTTATGTCGACGGGAAAAAGCGTGCAATCGATAGGCTACTAGCGTCGATTCGGGGCCACCACAAAATGCATGGAGAGTATCAAGGGTGACTAAAGCCTTCTACTTCCTTTGTTCAAAAGGGATCTCTAACACCCGATGGATAAAAACCTCTTGTTCGTCAGTAATTTATGAATAGGCTTGAGCTTAAAACAAGAAAAAGGACGTTAGATATATGACAAAACAGACGGGGTGGTAGGATTAAAAACAGATGGCACACCTGACTCCCTTACTATGCCCCCAAGTATTATCAAAACCATTGGGCATGCTATCCCATTCCTCAGGCCTACACACCCAGCCTGTCCCTTCAACAAAAAAGTATTTGTTCTTCCAATTCCTATTTGAATTAGGCATATTAGACACCAGCCTAAGTGACGTTCTCACTAAAAAATGATAAATTCCCTTAAACAAAGAGATCTGCTGAGGTTTGTAGCAATAAAAGAACTCATAGAGGGTAAGCGGACGATTGCCACCACTTAGCTGACCCCAGATCACTTCTGCTCCCAGGAATATCCTCCATGCATTAGGTATTATTTGACTAATGGATAAAGCTAGGTAGTTGGCTAATTGATGGTGTAACTTCGTCAGCGACAACCTTAGGTCCACAGCGAACATGGCGTCATACATACCAACATCCACCATCTTTCTCGAGTAGCACCTCTCAAACATCCTAGGCAGACGGATAGGAATATTCTCTAGGATTTGAAAGCGGTCACAAAGTTTTTTGAAGATGTTTGGGACATGGTTGGGTAGAAATCGTTAACCATCCATATTAGAGGATGAATGAAAGGCCTGGGGCCATCATTGTCCGCTTGGCTCACCCTTTCTCCGTCACCCTTATCATCCCCTTCTTCCTCTTCTCCCTCTTCCTTTTCCTCTTCCTCTTCTTCCTCATTGACATTATCCCTTTCCTCCCCTTCCTCATCGTCTTCACACTCCTCTTCCTCTTCAACAGGAGAGTGAGCAAACGGATCCCTCTCTGGGGACCAAGTTACATCCTCCTTGGGCTCATGCCCTGACGGATAGGCCTCGTCGTAGCTCGCGCCTTCACGAACTGATGATGACTGTTCACTCGTCGCTTCTCTATCACTTGACATCTATTTACCTACAAGTGATGGAGCTATTCTAAGAGCCTATTTGACAGGTCTCTAAGCGAGTGATGACCAACTAGGGAAAAAAGTTGGAAATTATAAATAAGGCAGGATGGAGAAACTTATGAGACAGACGACGAATTGGGCTAACGAGTTCCTCGAAAATGACAGCTACACGCTGACGGTTGTGTAGCACAATAATTCTGATCTCTAGAGCTCTCAAATTCAAACAACAAAATAAAGACAATAACTTAAGGGGAAGGGACTATTTATAGGGTGGAGAGGCACGACATACGGAGCGACGCTTCTGATTGGAAATGAGGCTAACCAACAAACGCCACGTGTCACCTAACATTTAAAGCCTAAAGCTGCTCACGAAATTTAATGGCACCCTCTTCGATACAATTGTAATTAATAACCATAAATACTCATAGTATTCCATGGTCTGTCAGCTGAAACCGACGGAACCATGGAGTAAGGGACAACTGATAAGGGTATTTCTTACTAAGGCCCACACACGTCATGAAATGGAATTGACGGTGCCTACTAGACCATCAGTCACACAGGAGTAGACAAAAGGCCTAGAATGTCGACACAAAAAGCGACAAAGCCATACTAAAACTTGATGGGTAGAATGTCTAAAGGACAAATGGAAGGCCAACGGGGTGAATGAAAACTGACGGGTCTAGCGTGGTCTTACTTGGTCCTCACGAATGTTCATATAAGGAAACATCTTGTGTATCACACAAATTGGACATGCTACAGATTCATGTCTCCCTCATATGGAAAGACACTTACAATCTCGAAAGCCCTAGTACCAAATCTTCTCTATAAGGACAAGTCCCCACTCTTAAGGGATCTTGATTCACCACCAGCCGCTATATAAACACCAGACCTCCACTTTTCTTAGGTATGCAGAAAACCCCTAGCTCTCTCACTATAAAGTTCTTAGAGATTTTTCATTCACTAACTTGACATTCGAAGGGTCCTTGGCCGGTACCACACTGGTGCCTTTTGTTTGGTCTATTTGTTCTTATTCCATAGGTACCCATTGGAGTGGTTTGAAGCCTACAACTCACTGAAGATTTCAGCACATCATCACTTAGGGACATGAAATTTTTCAATCTTTTTCACAACTAGTAAGTTGCTCGGGCGATGCACAAATAGTTTTGTGATATTTTGTGTAAGACAGTTGTTGAGGACTCTTTTTTCGGCCCACATGGCATCACTTCATTGGCAACCTATGTCACATCAACATATTATTGATTTTTTTGGGTAAATCTCTTTAAAGCCCAAAATAAGCTTATATCTCATTCAACTACATAGATTGGGCTCACATGGCCCGCGAGATCCTTACTTCAAGAGGTGGATTCATGGTCCACATTTCCTCTTCATCAATTGGGATCATAACCCCACAACATCATCAACATTAACATATGGATCTGGTTTAAACAATGAATCAAAGGTCACGGCCCATATTACCTCTCTTACACTCATGGCAAACGACTTCTTCAACAAGAGCCCATATTCACACAAAATGACAACAAAACCTGAGGTACGTCATCTCATCTTCGGCTTATGATCCAAGCTCATAAGTCTCTTTGGGGAAACTTTAGGAGTCGTGGTTTGGAGGGCCGAGAGATATGTTCAGTAAAGCTCCAACAGTTTAAAGTTGATAAAAAAAAAAAAAAACATGTTGCTTGGCATGTTTTCTCCAACTCCTTAAACTCTGACGAGTCCGTGTGTAGCGGATAACATATGGTAAGTGTCTCTTATCACATAGCACTTTAGATGATAAATTTCCCATTGTTCTTTTTTTAAAACTTAATATTCATCACATGACATATACTCAATATCCTCAGCCATCTAACTGCTGGGAAAATAACTGTTCATTTAATCCCCAACTGCTGCTATACAAGTTTAGAAATTTCATTATATTATTTTACATAAATCGTATTGCTGCTTTTAGCTAAAATCCAACTCAAACACATGACCTAATCTAATTGGCTATCTTTTATCTCAAACTATATACAAAATATTCATGATATCTCTCATATCCAGCTGCTATCTACCGCAATCAGACCATATATTTCTTTGCCAGTTGCCACAGTAGAGTATTAAATACTCTTCTTACTCACCAAGATTATGTCACAACACAATGAGACCTCAACTAAATCTCTAAAACTTCATTAGCTTTCAACCAATCCTTCTATTACTTACTAGAAATGTGTTGCAATGGAACCTTACACCAAAAACACAAACACCCAAAAGGGGAAACATTTCCAGCAGAATCCCAGCAGTGTATTCAGCACTTGACACCTAGCTAGAAGTGATATCATTAGCCATTTAATGTTGAAATCTTAGCTGCCAGCTGCTATACCCAATAGCAAGATACCCTTCAAAGAGATCTTACCATTTTCAGCAAAATTCATAAAATAAATGCTTAATGTCCTCTCCAGCAGCCTGAAATCACTGAGTTGGCCTCATTTGTTTCTGCCCAAAGCAACAGCTATCTTATGACATCTGTCTCGTGATAGCTGTCACAGCTCTTCCTGACAACTGAAACAGCTTTTCCTAACAACTAGGACAACTTTTTTTTTAACAGATGCAACAGCTGACCCAGCAACCTGGGCATTACTGATTTTTCCACATTTGGCTAAAACCAAAACCAACTAATGTAACTATCTTTTTCTTGCCAAAATACTTTCCTTTTCTGCTGCTCTTTCCCCAGCAGCTCTTACCCAAAACAGCAAGCATACCTTAAAGCTAAACCTACCTTTTTTGCCCAAATCTTGAGATGGATTTTCTGAAGATTCATTACTGTTTGGGACAGATTTTGGCTTATATTCTTTGCTAAAATACCCCCTTAAACTCAGCTAAATAGACCCCTTCATCAACACCTCAAAGGGGGGGAAGATTAATGGGGAAAACAACTTTTTCAAAATCCTCTCTATGCTCTCTCCTAAGCTCTTAATGAAGTTCTGAGATTTTGGTTTCTAAGTCAGGAACAAAACTCTTCAGCCCTTAGCTCATAAATTCATTCATAAGCCTTCATACACCCTCCAGTAAAAAATCCCAACAGAAAAGCCCAGCAGTAAATCCCAGCAGTAAATCCCAGCAACTTTGTTAAACACACTACAACACTATTACCCATCTTATGCTCATTCTCTCACTCTCCATATTCAAAAAAGTATACTTATCTTACTGCTCCTATCTCCAAATACCTAAACACATCTCTCTTTCCACTTCTCTTACACAATCTCATACACATTTACTACACCTTTACATATAACACACTACATTCTTCTAAACTCCGTTCTCATTCTCTTTCACTCTGAATTTCTACTGTTTTGCTGCTCATAAACACATATCAATACTCTTCTCTATCTCTCTTACAAAAGCCCTTCTCATGAGAGGCATAAACTTTTAATGCTAAAGCCTTTCTCCTAGAAGGCACCAAGCTCTCATATCAAAGCCTTTCTCATGGAAGGCACAAATCCATCTTACATAAAGCCCTTCTCTTAGAAGGCACAAATACTCCATACAAAAACCTTCTCATGGAAGGCGACACTATTCATAACTTCACAGCAACTAAAAGAGCATTGTCAAGGGAAAAACTCATTTAATTGCATGATAAGAGGGGTAAGCTTAACCAGCCCCTACACACAGCTGGGCATACTCTCTCTCTCTCTCTCTCTCTCTCTCTCTCTCTCTCTCTCTCTCTCTCTCTCTCTCTCTCTCTCCAGTTGCACCCATTTTTCCCCTTCGACCTTGAAGTTATGGCAAGCTGCCTCTCTACCACTGGGGGTCACTTTGCTAGGACATCATCAACTCACAGAAGCTGTACAGCTAGGCTACAAACAATACAAAGATAAGTGATTTTGTGTCCTTATCTTTAAATTTACATTATTGAGTACATGATTACTTTACTTCTAAATAAATACTACTTTATTTCAACTACTAATCAAACATATTATATCAAACACATATTACATATTTATTCAATCATTATCGTGATTCTTAGACTTTGGCTTTGATGGTTTTGTAGGCTTAAAAGTATATCGGTAGTCGTTGAACCACATGGCCCAATGTTGAGTTCTGGGGCGCAACTCCCCAAAAAGAACTTGGGCCTAGCAAGGTCACTCCTCAAAGGACCACACGTGGCCGAGCAACCGAAAAAGGCACTCGAACAAGAGTTTTGAAGAATGTTGTACATATATTATATATTAAAAAAAAAGTAAACTAAATTAGAGTAGACAAACATATACATTTTGAGATATTAAAAATTAGTTTAGTAACTTCACTGCACATTTATAGCCTTCTCAAGGTAAGATTTTAAAAAATAAATAAATAATGAAACCAAAAATAAATGTAAAAGAGTAACAGGATCATGAAAATCAACTAATTTGTGTTGTAATAACATTGCATACCATAAAATTAAAGTATGTCCAACTCTATTACCGTCTTCCACGCACTCATCTATAGTGCGATATTAAAACATATTGTGGGCAAGTGCGTATGAATGTGTCTTATAGTTAATTTAAAACCATGGTAGAATAAATATGGCTTTACATTGCATACCAAATTAATATTCTATCTACTTATATACCCAAGACAAAAACTATTCAATCAAATTACCCAAGCCTAAATCATATTGAAGGCCCCTAATTTAAAAAGAAAAAAAAAATTACCCATTGGGATTTCAATGGCTTGATGATGGTAGAAGGTCAGTCTAACGGAGGTGACGGCTCCTCAGATTCCTCTTTCTCTCTCTTACAAGTGATTTTTCAATCTCAGGTATTTTATTTTGGTAATAGTAAAGAAATGCATTTCATTTAACAATCCACAATATTATCATGTCTTTCTATCTCTCTTTGGGATCATATCTGGTTAGTTATTACTATTAGTCCTTAATTACTAATTTTTTGCTTTTGTTTTTAATACTAAAATGGTGGGTATGCTAAAAAACATGAAGAAGAGAGAAAGGTGTGTTGTAAGCTCACGAAATTAATGACACATTAATAAGATAATGGTAAAAGTACGTTAATATGAAATTTTGGATAATAAAAAAAAAAAACTAAATGAAATTAAAAGAGCTAAAAAAAAGTCTAAATGCAAAATTAGAGCGCCACATGGCAGAACCTCGTATACTTCCTTATGAGATCTTTACTTTAATAATATTGATTGATTGTTGTGGTGGTATGAGAGAGAGAGAGAGAGAGAGAGAGAGAGAGAGAGAGAGACCTGTAAATATGGTCCATGTTCAGGCCAACATTCAAGGCTGCTTGATATCTTCCCTAAATAAATAGACCGTCGACTTGAATTTTTTGAAGTTCCTGCAGCAATTACTTGATTTGAAAATATTGTTTCTTGTGAAGTACACTCCCCTTGTATTGTTTCATTACTTGGTAGAAGCTTTGGCATGGGGGTAAGCCTCCTGCAAGCATAAAAAATCATATGTATGATTTGACTTACAAATTTCATATGTATTGCATCCAAGCGTGGTAACAAAATACTTGTCTAGTTAATTTTAACCTTTCTGATAAGAAAGAGCAACAATAATCTTTTTCATGGTTGCAGTCTTGCAACATTCCAAGTTGATGCGAAAGATTTTTGGAAAAGGAATGATGATTGGTATGTGGACTCCCTAACATGTACTCGACAAGTGCTTGCACAAACTCAGCGACATCTTGACTGTATACAAGACGGATTCCACACTTTTCAACTTGCACGCATGGGTCATTGCTTTCAAATAAAGCCTCAATGCGACTACACCGATTCAACTGAAAAAGCAGGCGTGGTATGTAAAATACCACAAGTCGTAGTGATGACTCATCAAAAACGTCTTCAGAGAGGGGAAAGGCCGTGTAAGGTGCAAAAGAAACTTCATCACTAGC
Source organism: Castanopsis chinensis (assembly GCA_032878915.1). Classification (NCBI taxonomy): domain Eukaryota; kingdom Viridiplantae; phylum Streptophyta; class Magnoliopsida; order Fagales; family Fagaceae; genus Castanopsis; species Castanopsis chinensis. The sequence goes on along the minus strand of JAVQMG010000074.1, from coordinate 2,065,777 downwards.
TGAAAGACTACAATAGCGAAGAAAAATTGTTGAATCCTGCTTGCATTTGAAACCATTTCGTTGCATCTGAGTTGTATACAAAGCATATATAGTGAATCCCAACCATCTTGAATTATCATGCAAATTTGAAGGCAACTGCATCTTTATGGTGGGTTTATTCTGATAAGCAAACCAGCGTGGTGGACATGCAATCTGAGGAAAGATATAATCATACAGATGGTTTCGTGCCCAATCTACCTGTAAAATACATAAATATATGGCGTTCAAATGTTCAATGGGTGAAAGTAAAAAACACGTACAAAAAATAATAAGTTTAAAGATAAAAATTTTCTTAAGTGCTAGTTGACCTATGATATGCTTTACCAGTGTGAGTGGAAATCACAGAGAAAAATGAGGAAAATGTTAAAATTATTATAAAATTTACTATATAAAAGCTTACAAAGTGATGTGGTAATGTCTGTGATTAATGGGTTTCAACAACCTCATAAATAAATATTTAAATTGTTATGATTAGCAATCCATCAATTTATATGTTTTGTAGTAAAATTTGCATTACCTGCAACCCTACTCAAAAGATAAATAACTTGAGGAATTAGTATAACATAATTTGACTCAAAACTCATAATTTTATGCTTTGGATAAAGTAGTGTCCTTATATATTATACTCATTCCTCAATTAAAGTCCCTCTAAACATTACTAGATATAGGAACAGACCTGATACAAGCTTGAGAGCAGTGACTTGAGCTCTCCACAGAGGTCATTAGGGCTCTCAAAAGTTTCTTGGCTTAAGTTTTGTAGAAATTCTCCCATATCTTGCTCATATAGAATACGTGCACCACACATTTTTATCTCAATATCCGGTCTGTTGGTTCCAATCAAAGGGGTAATGCAACTCCGTTCGTTTAAATGTTTTCCAAACCTCATATGCGATATATAAAGCCAAAGTCCAAATGAACCAACATATGTTTCCTTAGGAACCTTAAAAACTATCAGATCTCCCTCCATGTCCAAACGACATTGAAATTCATGAAAGTATTTTGTGTCCTGGCTGGGAGAAACGTCATTCAAATTTGAAGGGACTACAAAAATGACACAAAGAGCGATTCCTTTCCAATTTATATCACTGAACAGATTTGAAGGTAGTGGGATTGGTGCAAATGACCCAAGCTTCTGATGCTTGAACCACTCTGGAATTTCAGGTTGAGGTAAAACATGGCAAAGGCCTTCCATTTGATGAATTTGGTCCTGTAAAATATTAAAAACAACATTAAAAGATGTTCATGCGTATGTGTGTGGCAAGAGAGAGAGAGAGACCTTTACGTATCTTTGCCAGAATAGGGGTATGTCCAGCAAAGAAACCTCAGCAATTTTGCCACCTTCATCCTCAGCAATTTTGCCATCTTCATCCTCGGCCAAGCCAAGGCAATTAATAATAGTGAATCCTGCTACACCCGAAGTCCACACAACAACTTGATTTGAATAATTTTCCAGCGAAGTACATCCTTTTGCCGAAACAAACTGTGTACTCAATGGAACATATGGCAATGATTTAAGCTTGCTACAATGATCCAAGAAAAGAATTTTGAGCTTTGAAAGTTGAGAAATGCAATCGGGCAAGTATGCAAAATTATTTTTGCTCAAATTCAGATACTTTAGTGAGGACAAGCAGCGAAGATCATCAGGGAGTGCCAACAGATTACAGTCACTTAAATCTAGAGATACCAAAGTGCTTAATTTTGAGAACGAATTAGACAACAACAGGTTGATGGGCTCTGTTTCAGGATGTCGGGCATTGTGAAAACAAGATGTTAACAAAACAGTTGTAGCAAATACAGGAATACTAAGATAGGTGTATCGCCATGCTAGGAAAGACAGAAAAAGAAAAGAAATTAATCGTGGAAAAGGGAGGGTGGCACCAATTGAGGATCCAATGGGAGAGAGCCCAAGCAAATGCCATGCTTTTGGTGGTTGACACTTACATCCTGATAGGGTGAGAATTTCAAGAGATGTCAAACTATGAATGTCACTCGGAAAACTCTTAATGTTTTTGCAGTCTTGAAGATTCAATAAGGTCAGTCCAGTTAGACGTCTGATTGTTGGTGGTAGTTCTTCAATGGCAGTGCCATCCAAATAAAGCTCCAACAAGCTTGTCATTTTTCTCCCAATCCCTGGAAATTTTTTAAATCTTGAACAGCCAGATAGAATTAAAATTTTAAGAGATTCCAAATTGAGCTCACGTGGAAGGTTCTTAAGACGTTTACAATCTTTTAGATTTAATAGAAAAAGTCGTTTAAGACGTCAAAAGGATGGGTGCAACTCATGCAGTCTTGTACAACCTTGGAAATTCAGCCTCTCAATATTTGAGAATTCAGTGAAGTCGGGAGTATGGGTTAAGTTTGATGAGTAACTCAAGTCAATGAGTTTTAGCTTTCCCAACTTCTGTGATAAAACAATAAGCAAATATTAAAAAAAAAAAAAAATTTAAGTAATCAAGAACTTAATCTTTAAAAATTTTAAATAAAAAAAAAACCATAAAAAAAAAAAAACAGCAAAAGTGAAAATCTTACCCTAAATTCACTTGGAAGTTGCCGAATACGACTGCGATGCATAATGAGCTCAACAAGTTCGCCCGGCTGAAAACTCTTTGGCAATAATTCCAAAGGATAATCATGCCATTCCAACAAACGTAACTCATTAGAAAGATAGCTGAGATAGGGAAGGCACACCTTACACATTTTGAGCAGTCTTAGTTTATTCATCTTTGTGAATGATTCAGCGTTCAATTCTTCTTCTTCATCTGGAGGTAATCTTAGTAGCATGCCTTCTATATGTTTTGTTCCCTGGTAATTAAGAATAATAAAATTACTATACCGCTAAATATAGCAAAAATTTACATGAAAATATTGTAGAATTATATAGTTTTCTAAATTTATGTCTATATAATAATCCACTTACAGTATTGTTTTTTAATACATCAAGGACATCATCACAAAGCCACAATCTACTACGTCCTCCAGCTACCTTTGATTCTTTAATAACAATTTCTAAACCCATTTTTTGTAACAAGGAATGCATCCACAATTTCCCCCCCCCCCCTACAAGAGTAATTAGAGATTTGTCGATGAGATTTTTTAGATTAGTGTCCGAGAAGCAATCTGATTCTAGTATATTAGCTACGCGACTCTTCTCCTCCCCTTTGAAGAAACATGCAATGTCCAAAAATAGTTTTTTCTCATCTGCCTCCAATCCATCAAAAGCTATTCTAAGTTTCTTAGTAGTTTTTTCAGGGTATATCGCTCTTAGCTGATTCTGAGCTCTTTCCCATTCCTTTTTTGTTCTAGTACACAAATAGGAACCCAAAACTTTAAGAACCAAAGGGATGCCATGAGCATACTTGACAAAATTGTTGATATATTCCAGGAAATCATTCTCACAAGATTTGCGGAGGAAATCATTCTCACAATGAGGTTTGCGGAAGGCATTCAAACTAAAAAGTTGTAGAGCTTCATCTGTATTTAGTTCTTTAGCCTTGTATATCATTTTAATTTCTAAGCTTGCCAATAAGTCTTCATCTTCAGTAGTTACAATGATTCGACTTCCTTGGCCAAACCAATCACGCTTTCCTACTAATGTTTCTAATTGACTTTTTTCACTCACATCATCAACAACAATAAGGACCTTTCTATTACGCAATATATTGCTGATCACATGCATTCCCTTATGCACATCCTTTACCCTTAATCCCCCTTTACCTATATCACAAAGGAGTCGTTCTTGTAAAGTCTTTATACCATGTGCTTTAGATTCCTCTGTAACATTTTCAAGAAAACTGCAAGCTTCAAATTGGTCAAGAATCTTGTCAAAAAGAGCTCGTGCAAGAGTTGTCTTGCCCATACCACTTGTCTCGCACATCCCAATAAAGTGAACATCAGTCGACTCCATATCTAGATAGGAAATCATATCCTCAACACGAGACTTTATTCCAACAAGATCATCTTCAATATCTTTTGGACATTTGTCTTTCAATTTAGAATATAACCAGGGAACAATGCTTCGGATAAACTTTGCCTCATGCGCCCTATAAAAAGACAAACAAAAATATTTGTGTCAACACAAACTAATTGGAGAATGGAGATATAGGCGTTGATGTTTTGCTTGTCCATCTCAAAAAAGAGAGCTCTAATGTTGAACTAAACTACAAAGTCGAGCTCAATTTGCTTAACAAAATTTTTGGGCACGCAAGTGGATTATTAGATCCCAAAAGAGAAACATGGCTTTCCATGTAAATTTTTGTTTTAGAGATAATTACAATATGTTGCTAACCCGCAGGTCAAACTCTTTACTCCCTAAACCCCTCAAGAACTTTATGCATGAAGAGGTGTCAATTCAACTACAAAACCCTTGGCAAAAAAGCAATGGTACTACACAAGTGGATTATTAGTTCCAAAAAGAGAAAATATGGATGATCTTTTATTTATATTATAAAAAAAATTTTTAAAAAAAAAAAGAAACCATAATTTAACTATTTGAAACCTAAATATCAACCACAAGCAAATCTCAAATGCCATGTCATGTAGTACACAATTCGTTGTGTTAGGTTCTATACTTGTATAGTTTTTGTTGGCAAATAGATGAACACAAACTTGCCTAGATATGGCTCTTAAAGTCTACATAAAAAATAAATATATGGATCAAATAGTAAATAATAACATATTGGCTAAAAACTTAACATGTGTGCTAAGAACATAAAGAATATACAGTCCAACAGTTAGATTTTCAAAATATATATCCATGTTAATTTTTTTAGTGAAAGTTACAGCCTGTAAAGTTGTGATTTATAACTATGTTTTTGTTGGCTGTAATTCTGTGTCAATTTTTATTGTATTTTATTCAATCATCTTCCTATATTATTGTGGGATTTAATGTAAAGGTTGAGTGAGAGAATTTGGTGAAGATTTGTGAAGAATGTGAAGTTCGAGACTGGCTAGTGAGTGGACAACTCATGAAAAGCCACCTGAGAAGCACATGCTGGAATCTGAACAGTTTTTCACAGGCTGTATTTCGCGAGTCACTTTGCAACTCAACCAAGTCGCAAGTGACCTACGAAACTTACTGCCTAAACCTTTTTTAAATGTGTTTTTCTCATTTATTTACTAACACTATATAAGCCTACATTACCCACAAAATTGTAACGAGCTTTTGAGAGAGAAAACCCTAGCAATACACTTGAGTGTTAGAGATTGTAAACCCACAATCATTTACACAATTTCTTTTAGTTTTCCTCTATTCCTACTTCTCTAATTACAAATCCTTGAGAGATCTTAAGCCCAAACACTTATCTCACTCATTCTGAGTGTTGAGAGAACATTTGGCAACATGAGAAATATTGGAAGAAGCCATTGAATGGCGGATGCAATTTGGAGCTAATTGCGGGATCCAGAAAACTAGTGAAGAAATAGCTTGGTAAAGCTCATTGGTAGCTGGAACTTGGAGGGTTTAAGTACATTGGGTAGATTAAGCTTAGAGGTTCTTTTTGATATTTATGTACTCCAAATTTATTCACTAGTGGATCGATTTTGGCTTGAAGGGCCGCAGAGAGTTTTTTTTACTGAGTACTTCGGTTTCTTCTTCGATAATACGTCTCGGTGTTATCTTTTGTTTACATCTCTCTTCTCTTACTCTTTATTTATATTTATTATTGTTTGCTTATGGTTATGGCTTAGAGAGTTGAATCGGTTATTGTGTATCATTTACTCTTGTTCCACACTTAGATAAGTTAGAATAAAAGCAATAAACCGAATTTTTTTAAATTGGAGGTCTAAACAAGCTATAGTGTTTTACACTTGTACAGGCATCGCCCCCCGTTGAAACCATTCGTCCATAAAAGCCCATTGCTACAACACCACGTGTGGAACCTTATACTGGCTGGACGCATTGATTCATTCTGTGTAATCTTCGGTACTCTAGATGCCTGGCATCACTCAAGGGAAAGCCTCTACCGAGCAAAAGACCTAGTGGTGGACCTGGTCCCAATGCCACTATTACCTCCTACCCACCACCAAACACCCACTCAGGAGCAATGGTATTGGACCTCCCTTCCATTGTCTAGGGAACACCTCTGCCGAACGATAGACCCAGCAGTGGACCTGGTCCCAATGCCACTATTACCTCCTACCCACCACCAAACACCCACTCAGGAGCAACGGTACTGGACCTCCCCTTCACTGCCTAGGGAATGCATCTGCCGAGCAACAAACCTAGCGGTGGAATTAGTTCCAAGGCCATTGTCATTTTTCCCCACTCGCATTTAAAGCACCCACTTAGAAGAGGAAACATTGGACCTCTCCCTCCAATGACTAAGGAAATTATCGTGGCAGTCACACTAACTTGGTCTATAAATAGGCAAGAGAGATTTAGGGAAAGGGGTTGGCAATTCTAAAGGAAAAAGATAAGAGGGAAAAAGCGGTCTCCTTAAAAAAATAAGGGAGGAAGGTGTTAGAGAGAGAGAGAGAGAGAGAGAGAGAGCAAGGGAAACTTGGGAGTTGGGTTTGCCAAGTACAGCATCACCCATTGTAGGAAACTCGAAAGCCCACCATACAAATAGATTGTGAGCCCAAATACCTCTTGGGCCCAATAGTCTTATCTAGGTGCACACAACACTATTTAAGCTTTTATAGCCAAACTTTCTCCTTGAGAACTTTGGTCCTTTTATTTCTTGTTTTTGTGTGGTGTTCTTGCTATTTTGGAGTGTGACTAACAATGTATGAAATTTCCTAGTTTAGATATTATTATTATTTTTAATTCAAGGATTTCAAGATTTAAAATCCTTGGTGAATTTGGCACATATCCAAATCCTTGACCTTTTAAATTATTAAAATAATGTATTTTGATTATAATTACCCAAATTGAAATCCACATACCCAAAATCTAACCACAAAGAATTTTAATCAATCCCACCCCCCCCCCCCCCACCCCAAAAAAAAAAAAACTAAAACTAAAAAAAAAAAAATATATATATATATATATATATGGGTTGGGTTCAAGTTACACCTAATGTAACTCTAAGCAATGTTATACCACTCAATATTTTTTAATTGGATGCAAATATTGACAAATCCACCGTTAGATTACATTATCTTCGTATATTTTTCATGCTTGCAAAATTTCGAGGAGATCAAAGATTAATAGCCATATCATCAATCAATTGTTAAAATTCAAATTTTTGTAGTTTAAAATAATGCATAAAAGATGAGTTTATAGATCAAATGGTAAATAGCATCCGATTAATATGAAAATTGGCATGCATGTTAAGAACATATAGAACATGTAATTTAACAGTTGGATTTCAAAATATTAATTCAAAAACAAGTTATTATGTTGTGTAATATTACTTAGAGTTACACCAGGTGTAACTTGAATCTAATCATATATATATATATATATATATATTAATTCAATAGTTACAGATGAATAGGGGAATTTGAACTATAGATATTTCCATAAAGATCATCAAAGGGTATTAGTTGAGCTATAGGAGAACTCTTAGTTGCACATACATATCTAGTAACAACTTTTATTTTATTTTTTCAATAATTCAGTAGTTACAACAAAATTAGTAGGGGATTTCTCCTAATAAAAAACAAGTTAGTTCTCCTAATTAAGCTACAAAACTTTTGATGATAACCTAATCTAAAACTTGAAATTTAAATTAATGACAACCTTTTTCTTAATTTTGCAACAATATATATTTAGTACTGTTTATAAAACTACATATAATTCATGCTTTTGTGATTTTTCTTAATTTTGCAATTATACATATTTAGTCCTGTTTATAAAACTACATATAATTCATGCTTTTAATTATGATGTTGATTATGTTAAACCTTTTAATAACATCTACATTTAAATTTTAAAGTAACTAATAAGAATTACTGTCAAAACAAGGAAAATGATTCTTATCAGAAGCAAATCAATAAGCGTTACCCATCCTTTAAAGGCTCTCCAGAGAGATTGGCCACATTTGTTAAAGCAGCTCTCCACTCCAGCACCTTCTTTGGGTTTTCCTTGAAACGTATTTCATGTTTAGCAAAGGCTTCTTCAAAAGTCTTCTTCTGATATCGCACATCAGTAGGTTCCACATGGTAGAAAATGGGCAACACTGTCAATATTCCTCTTTCCCTGCATTCAACAATCTTTGCAAGTTCTTCCAAGCACCATGTGGAAGATGCATAATTTTCAGATAAGATGATGACCGCAATCCTCGATTTCTCGATTGCATCCAAGAGTTCCTGAGAAATGGGCTCTCCCTTCTTAAGTTCTTTATCATCCTTAAAGGTGATAATCTCTTTATCATTCAAAGCATGATATAGATGGTCGGTAAACTGATGACGGGTGTCTTCTCCGCTAAAACTGAGAAAAACGTCATATTCCGGTTGGGGTTTAGAAAAAGCTGAGATAGAAGAGGATGGGACAGTTTGAATGCTGGTGGATGCCATTGGTAAGTACTTACTACATAGCTTGTTTGAGTTTAGATTCCATATATGACATCTTTTAGAACAAGAAGAGAAATCAAAGAGACGATTAAGCAGCTTGTATGCCAGTGGAAGCCAGTGCACACCTTCTAGCTAAGCTTCTTTGAGTTAAGATTCTATCATTCTAAGACAAAAAATATACCAGGCGGCGAGTTAGAGTTCAGATTTTAAGACAGAATGTCATGTATTCAAAAGCAGTTGGCAAGAAGCAAGTAAACCATACAAACGAAAGAAATCAAAGAGACAACACGATGCTAGTAGAAGCCATTACACACCCACTGTCATTATCTCCGCAATTAGTGGAAAGATGCAGGAATTTGTTTACTGAAATATTAAAAAAGAGTTCTTCTAGTGCCATAGACAATGGCACAGAAAAAGCCACAACTCGCCACATGGCAAGTTGTGGTTAGTATAGGGGTGGTGATGAGATCACCTCTCCACCAACCACAACCCTCTATATGGTGAGTTGTGGTTTATTTTGCGCCACTCTTTGTGGCACTAAACTTTTCCTTTAAAAAATGAATAAAAGCAAGGAAACCAACCTTCTCGGAAACTTACGTGGCTTTAAAAAGTCGAGAACAAAACAAAACTGAATGCGCGTGTCGTAAAGTGGTAGACCTTCGGTAGTGCGCCCAACTTTTTTTTTTTTTGGGTGAAATGTGCGCCCAACTTTATTTCAAGCTAAATGCTTCGCTTATGCTTATGCTTATGCTTATGCTTATGGACCTCCAGTTCCTTGTGATATAAAATTTATTCCCTGTGTTTCAAATTCTTTCGTTACTTTCTTCCTTACTTTTTCCCGTGACCCTGACAAAACAAGGAAAAAAGAGAAACTCACAGCCACAATTGTTGGCTGTGTGAGTGCTGTGGGAATAATTGTTTTTACATGGTACCCGAGTGTCGGAAGAAAAGGTATGTACCTCAATTGACCAATTGATCAATATGCCCCGCATATGAGCTGTACTGCCTGTCTGAATCGACATGTAATTTTCCATTGATGGATTCTGTGCCTGCAGTCAAGCCAAATTGGCAAATAGGCAGATCATCAAGCTGAACCGGTTTGGACAGTAGAGCTAGAATGCCAAACTCAGACAATAACAAAGAGCTAAGATTTCAGGTCCCATATGTCATGTCAGTCAAACCCATTACTCCTGTTTAAGGCAACCATGAAAGTGTAAAGCTTCTCTTGATAAGATCTAGCAAAAGAAATTTTTCTCCTTTTCCATTTGTTTATTTGAGTTTATAATAAGAAGGATTAATAAAATAAAATAAAATAATTAAAAAAAAAATTTCTTTTCATTATTTTTTTTGGAACAACATGCCCCAAAACATGACTATTCATGTTTTTTATGATCTTCCCCTAAATATCCTATTTGGTTGCCCAAAAAATTTACTTTTTCTGTTTTAGAGATTGAGAAAAAATTTTGTAGTAAATTTCACAACTTATCTTAAACATTTTTGGCAACCATTCCAATCACAACATTAGTTGAAAATTCATCGCCATTATTATTTCCCTATCTATCTCTCTCTCTCTCTCTCTCTCTCTCTCTCTCTCACAACTAAAAACCCAAAATCTTGTCTCTCTCATATCGGTGGGTGGATCTCTCTCTTAGATTGGTGGGTCTCTCTCCCATCTCTCAGCTCAATGATAGAGATTACGGTGGAGATAGATGGTAGAACCGATAAGCACCCATTTTCATATAGACCCAAATCAAGATTTCAAGTCCTTGGTTTTCAAGAAGCTAGATTTCCTCCAATGGATTTGTTTGTTTCGAATTTTTATTGGTCTAAAATTTATGAGTTTGCTTTTTCGGTTTGATATTTGTGGAGGGTTTGATATTTTTGGGTTCACGTGATGTTCTAGGTTTGTTGGAGATCGATTATTGGGTTTGTGTTTGTGTTCTTTGGATTTTGAATCTTTGAGAGTCTTGGTATTTTATGGATCTATGGGCTTGGATTTTACGTGTTCCCTATTGAGTTTTTCTTTATTTTTTAACTTTTTAGGCAACCAAACATATTATTTGAGGGAGAACATGAAGAACAAGTTCTTCATGATGACTAGGAAGAACATAATGTAAATAAAAAAATTATTTTTTATTTTAAAAAAAAATCAAAAGTTTAATTTTGTGTTTTTATTATTTTATTTGATGTGGACTTTTTTTTAATGAAAATTTTGACATGGAATTTTTTAAATATTATTATAAAGGCTGTAAAGTTGTGATTTACAACTATGTTTTATGTTGACTTTATTCTATGACAAAAAGTGTTGTAATTGCTTTAATTTTTTTCCTTGTATTTTATGGAATTTTATTGTATTAGGTTTAATATTAAGTTGGTGAAGAATTGAGCATTATTGGATGAACAAATGGATTTTGCGAGTGTCTCGTGAGAAGCCTACCAGTGAAAAAGCCACGTTAAAAGCTAAAGAGTCGTGCCAGGCTGTCAATTTCTCGAGTGTCTCGCGGATAAGGCCTTCCAACGAAATACTCACAAAATGTTCTGCCTAAAGGATTTTAAGTGTGACTTTCTTACCCTTTACCAATACTATATATACTCTCATTACCCACAAAAGTATGAGAGGTCATTTAGAGAGAAAAAACCCTAGATAATTTTTCTAGAACACAACACACCCATCTTTTAGAAAGAGAGCTACTCATCCTTAGTGAGAAATCATTGTAGCCTCTTCTCCTTCCCTCTCCCATTATCATACATTGAGAGGAGATTTGTACCCAAACACAACTCGCACATATTCAAAGTGTAGAGAGTGGGCTAGGCTTGGAGGGTTCAAGTACATTGAGTAGACTAGACTTAGAGGGTCTTTTGTTTTTCGTGTACTTTAATTTTATTCTCTAGTGAATTGATTTCCAGTTAGAGGGTTGCGGAGAGGTTTTTCATTGAGTTCTTCGACTTCCTCTTCGATAACACGTCTTGGTGTCATCTTCTGTTTGCATCTCTCTTCCCTTACTCTTGTGCTTTACTTTTATTGTTTGTTGTTCATACTTATGTACTAGAGTAGTATCCGTTCATTGCACACATTTACTCTTTTTCCGTATTTTGATTAAGTAAGAGTAAAAGCAATCTAGCCGCATTTTTTAATTGAGGGTCTAAGCAAGCTTTTGTGTTTTAACACAAATCCAAGCTTTCAACGGCCACATCAGCTTTTAGTATGCCAATAGTACAGTCCATCTGCCATGTGCAATTCCAGTTAATAAGATAACAGTACGAACCAAAATGAGACCAAAATGAAAATAAGATCAAAATGTAGAGACCAAAAGTGCTGCTTTTTTTAGATCAAATTCAAATTTGAGATGTAAATGGGCAAGTCTTGAAATTTTGGCATCTAAAAAATTTTTCTTCAAATATTTGTTGGCGAAAACCACATTTTCGTCCCTACATTTTCACCCAATTCTCACTTTGGTCCCTAACTTTTATTTTCACCACTTTTAGTCCCTATTCTGGAAAACGTGTCTCGTTTTTGTCCTTGCCGTTACATCAAAAACGGAAAATGCACACGTGGCAAACAGAGTCCACTGTTGAGCTGACGTGGCAATTAAAATAATAATAATAAATGCCACGTCAGCATTTAAATTAAAAAAAATTTAGGCGAAAACCCCCTTTTAGTCCCTACATTTTCACGCGATTTCCATTTTGGTCCCTAACTTTTTTTTCCACCGCTTTTAGTCCCTGAAATCAAAAAAGTGATCTCGTTTTTGTCCCTACCGTTAGTGCCCTAACAGCAAAGTCCTATGTGGCAGACGGTACCTGACGTGATGCTGACGTGGCGCTGACGTGTCAATTAAAATATTATTAAAAAATATTATTTGGCAATTTTATATGCCACGTCAGCATTTAAAATTTTTTTAAAAGCCACGTCAGAAAATTTAAACCAAAAAATAAAATAAATTGAAAAACAAAACTTAAATTTTATTTTTCTTTTTATTTTTTTTTTACTTTCATTATTTTCTGGGAAGAACTGAAGTTGTTCTTCGTGTTCTTCCTAAATCCCAGAAAAATAAACGATCTCCAGCAAACCCAAATCCAAATCCAGCAACCAAATCCAAATCAAAATCAAAATCCAGTAACCCTACTCCAGCAACTCCAGAAAAACAAGAAATAAATCCAAGCCACCAAATCACAAACAAATAAGAAATAAATCAAAAACACAAACAAATCCAGAACAAAACTCCAGCAAGGATACCCACTCCGATTCCCCCATGCCACAAGACCCGATCAAACCTCCTCATCCTCAAGAACTGAAGTTGTTCTTCGTTTCTTCCTAAATCCCAGAAAAATAAACAATCTCCAGCAAACCCAAATCCAAATCCAGCAACCAAATACAAATCAAAATCAAAATCCAGTAACCAAATCTACTCCAGCAACTCCAAAAAAACAAGAAATAAATCCAAGCCACCAAATCACAAACAAATAAGAAATTAATCAAAAACACAAACAAACCCAGAACAAAACTCCAGCAAGGATACCCACTCCGATTCCCCCATGCCACAAGACCCGATCAAACCTCCTCATCCTCAAGAAACCAATCCCAACCCTAACCCGATCCCGAGCATCCAAAACCCGTTCACCTCGCCGCCAGATTCGCCGCCATCGCCGCAGTCGAATCTTCTCCATCTCTCGTTCAACCAGGACCATGGCTGCTTCGCGGCGGGAATGGACCACAGCTTCCGGATCTTTAACTGCGACCCGTTCCGGCGAGCTGTCGAGAACATTGGTTGGAACTTCGCGGACCTCAAGCTCCTCCACCAGATCTTCAACTTCGCGGATCTTCAACTTCGGATCTTCAAGTGATTAAGAATGTTTGATTTGTTTGGTTTGAGGAAAAATGTGAGTGAGAGAGAAAGATTAAAATTAAAATTAAGAAATTAATATTTGTTTTTTAATTAGATTTTTTTTTTTGAAACCGTTTTTTAATCAGATTTAAGTTTTGTTTTTCAATTTATTTTATTTTTTGGTTTAAATTTTCTGACGTGGCTTTTAAAAAAATTTTAAATGCTGACGTGGCATATAAAAATGCCAAATAATATTTTTTAATAATATTTTAATTGACACGTCAGCATCACGTCAGGTACCGTCTGCCACGTAGGACTTTGCTATTAGGGCACTAACGGTAGGGACAAAAACGAGATCACTTTTTTGATTTCAGGGACTAAAAGTGGTGGAAAAAAAAGTTAGGGACCAAAATGGAAATCGCGTGAAAATGTAGGGACTAAAAGGGGGTTTTCGCCAAAAATTTATTTATTTATTTTAACTAAATTAAAAAATTAAAAACAAAATTAAAAACAAAAAATCACAATAATTAAGATCAAACTGTGTTCTTGAACAAGAACATCAAGAACATAAACCCAGACCCAATATTTCTCACGCATGTCTCTCTTTTCTTTGTTTTTCTCGTGTTTCTATTCTTTCAGCCTCTACTCTCTCTTTTCTTTTCCTCTCTACTCCATCTCTCTGTCTCTCTCTATTACTTCTCTCACTACCGTCTTGCCGCCAAGGCATCTTTGATTTCCGCTCCAACTTGGCAAGTTTTAGATCGGCTCATGGTAGCAGTAGAGATTGCTGTGCATCATTGGCATGTAGTGGTTGTTGAGATCAGCGTTGGGGTTTTGGATTTGTGGGTTGCGGGTTGTTGAGATCGGTGGGTTATGTGTTTGGGTGTTTTGTGGCTGTCGAATGGTATTTGTGGGTAGAAAATCAGAAGCTTTTTGGTGGTGCGTGGGCGTTAATCGGCGTGGAGGATCGTGATGGGTCAGGCGTGGAGGGCGTTAATCGGCGTGGAGGATTGTGATGGGTCAGGCGTGGAGAGCGTTAATCGGCGTGGAGGATCGTGGAGGATCTTGATGGGTCGGACCAAGTGGAGGTTGATCTCGCCGTGGATGTGGGGGTGAGTGGTGGGATAGTGGTGGAGATCGTGGCAGATCGGTGGGTGAAGATCAAGTGGGTTTGTGGTGGGATAGTGGCGGAGATCGTGGCAGATCAGTGGTGGGTTTCTCTGGAGGCGTGGTTCAGGTGGTGGGTTTCTCTGAACGACGATTCTTCACCGTTCCGATTCTTCTTGGATCGTTCGTTGAGTGGGTTTTGGAGCGGAGGAAGATCTGAGGATCTAGAGTTTTGGTTTTGGTTTTGGTTAATTTTGATTTTGATTTTTTTTTTTTAAATTTCTGGGTTTGTAATACTGGGTTTGGTTTTGTGTTCTTGATGTTCTTGTTCAAGAACACACTTTGATCTTAATTTTTGTGATTTTTTGTTTTTAATTTTGTTTTTAATTTTTTAATTTAGTTAAAATGAATAAATTAATTTTTTTTAATTTAAATGCTGACGTGGCATTTATTATTATTATTTTAATTGCCACGTCAGCTCAACAGTGGACTCTGTTTGCCACGTGTGCATTTTCCATTTTTGATGTAACGGCAGGGACAAAAACGAGACACGTTTTTCAGAATAGGGACTAAAAGTGGTGATGTAGGGACGAAAATGTGGTTTTCGCCATATTTGTTTTATGGAGTATTACAGATTCATAATACATCATTCGTGGGAGGATGAGTCATTTTTTCCCAAAACCAAACAAAATGTATTCCTGCCAAAATCGTCTCCAATATTGGTTTCACAAGGCAAAGTGGATGTCTAACACCTTTCTATCTTATAACCTAACCTCCGAACTTAGATCAAGGGTTAGTGTATTAAAGTTTATCTTAGTACTTTCCAATCTCTAGATTTTAATTAGGAATCAAAGCCACGTACTTTACTTAGATTGTATCTATAACCAAATTCATGTAATTTTTTGGTTATTTATCAAAGAGATGTACAATTTCAATTCATCAATATGTATGTATCTTTTCGATTTGGATTTCTTATTTTCCAAATAAAATAAGTGACAAATCCATTGTAAAACTCTTAATTTAGGAGGGAAAATAAAATTAGTAGAACCTCCACTCTTAAGAGACACCAACACAACTCCAACCATTCACATGGGTTTGGCTTGACTAAAAAGGAAATGAATCAAGTCAGGTGTGCAGTTGCTCACATTGTGCTTGATTTTGAGCGTGTTGAGATTTTCATCTGTTATGATTCCTTTGGAAGGATGATGATAGTGATTAACGAATCTCAACATACCAGCGATGATGCTTGATACAAAGGATGATGCTATAAACTTGAGTGGTAAATGTTTGCACGCTCATGTAGACACCCTTTTAATCTCAAGTCAAATAAAAAAAACCCTTTTAATCTCACCTGCATTCCATTACATATAATCATCACATCACATTTGACCATTTGATTTTTAATTATATTGCATGATATAAATCTTGAAGTCATAAAGATCAAAATGATAGTATAAAGCTCTAATTGGACCATTGGAATGAAAGGTATCATGAAAACAATTTTAATAATTAACATGCACTTGAATGAATTAACTCTCTCAACCATATGTGATTATGAACTTTTAATATTAATTGGTCTATTTTTAGTCCAGATTAAGTTTAATGATGTTTCATAATTCTATTGGTTGTGGATTTAATTTATTGTGGAATTACATGCATGCACCTAATTTGATTCGGGAGACAAAGCATTGATGGATTCTTAAAAAAATTGGCAAAATTAATTAATTAAATAATTAGTTAATTCAATTAAATAAATATAGAATTAATTTGCTGAACTTAAGGTCCGAGAAAATTTGAAAAATTGGTTAAAATTTGGAGAAAATCAGATCATTAAAAGGAACCGGAGAGAATCAAATCGAAAAGGAAAGAATAAGGGAAGTTTTGGACTAGTGCCAATTGACACTTAGACCAAAATCACCCAAATCTCTTCCTTTTTTTTGCTCGTCTTGCTCCGAACTCAAGTTGACTTATGCCCCCTACATCCTATATAAATCACCCGACTCAATTGACACAAACCCCCAGCATCCTATATAAATAACCCTTTCCCGTACTAATTCAAAGCACAACTGGTTTTCAACAAAATCTCTTCTATGTCCTAACTCTTTAGAGTCAATAATAAGTAAGGTTCCTTTAGTGTTTTGGTCCTCCTGGTCTCAATTCACTAAAAGGGATAGTTTGGTTCTCTTGGTCTCAAGTAAGTTTCCTTTAGTGTTTTGAAATTGCATTTTTTTATGTAAGATGATGGCATGGACCAAAATGATAGCAAGTTTAAAAATATAAGGACCGAATGAAGTTATAAAAACTTGGGGATCAAGCGGACGCCATAGGTTGAAACTCTCTCAAAAACTTGGGGATCAAATTAAAAAGATGACCAAAATATAGGAACTAAAAATGTATTTTTGCCATATATGTTTGAATTACTTTCATGTGATTGGGTGAAATGTTAGTTTGTAAACCTTATGCAGCAACTTCAATATTGCTCCCAAGTGCAAGATTGTCTCAAAGTAACAACTTAGTGATTCCAAGGTTGAATTCATAGGGAAAGAGAGTTGATTAGCAAACCTTGAGATAAAAATAAATAAATAAAACAAAATTAATAAATTTTAATTAAAGTGAAATTATGATGAGTTGATAAGGAAAAATTAAACTTAGAAAATAAAAATTTCTTCAAACACTAAGATTTAGAGATCCACACAACACATCTATTATATCTATGAATTTAATTGATTTTAGGTAAGACAAAACTAGTGTTTTAATTCATGGGAAATCAGAAGTGTTTAACGTGTCCAGAGTCTACTTTAAATCAAAGAATTATACTGGGGAAAAAATACACTTTTCTAGATAGGTAAATCAATCAAAAACACAAAAACTGAATCACTAAAATAATCAAAGTATTGTTAAGAACATACTAATGGAAGGTTGTATTTCACCCCTTACCCTAACAAGGCTTCTAGAAAGCTAACACACACACACTTTATAGGGGTGAGCATGGATTGGGTTAAGGGGATTTTTTGACCAAACCCACCATAGTGGGTTAAAAAAAAATCAACTCAACTCAACCCATCACATAAGTCCAACCTAACTCACATGGGTCGAGTTGAACCCATAGGTTGGACAATTTTTTTTATTACTATTATTATTAAATTGAGCAGAAAAAAATATATCACACCTACCACCTAAGTTGATAAACAAAATATACATTACTATATGAACTAATATTCCAACTCAATTATACATTAATATTGACTTTTATATAGGTAGGAGGAAGAGTTGGTTATTTAAAAAATTTTATTAATTATATAATGTATTTTAAATATATGGGTGGGTCACGTTGGATTGAGAATTTTATGACCCAAACCCAACCCAACCCAACCTGCTATCAAAAAAAATTTGTAACCCAATCACCAAGCCCTAAAAACTGACCCAACCCAGTGGGTTGAGTCGAGTCAGTTTTAGCGGGTTGGCTGCACACCCCTTAGTGACACACACGCGCACACATTCACACAAAACCGTCTTAAAAAAAAAAAAAAAAACTAATTTTGTCTATAAGGCTGCCACCCTTTGAATATGGCCTAAATAGGCTAAGAAATCTTATTATAAGTAGAATTCATGTTTGGAAAAAATACATGATTTTCAGGCTTCTGCTTAACCAACTTTTTTGTCTCATTAAATTGAAGAATTTGGATTTTCATAAACTAAAAAGTTGTCTAATTATGAGTTTTCTTTCCAACTCAACTTGAATCATCTCAATTCAATATCTAAGTTAAAAATTATGCCTAAAATAGTAACGCTTGCGCATGCTAAAATCTTGATCAAAATCGAACTTGGATTTAGTGTGATTCCTTACTCATTGGACACAAATTTAATTGGTTTGAATTTATTTAAATTTATTATGGCCCTTGCAAAAATTTAGTCCATAGCCTTCTTTACACAAATCCACTATCTTTAATGCTAGATCTTGATAGAAATAATTCTTTTCTTTCACAAAAGACATATTTGTGCATGAAAATTTATTTTAAGCAAAAAGTTAATTATTCAACATTATTCCAAAATATGTATGAATTAACACAAATATAAGTATATTTTCTAATAATGATATCAAGATGCAAAATTAAGCTATTATCACCTTATGTAATGAAATTGAAAAATTGTTAAAGTCATAAACTATTTTATAATTTTTTTTTACAAATTGTTGATGTGGTGCATAATTATTGGTAAGTAAAAAAAAATCATATTAGTGGTTGGCTCAAATGAAAACTAGTAAAAATTTGTCATATAAATAGTTTATAAAAATGTTACAAAATTGTTTGTAGTTGTAGCATTACTAAATAAAATTGGTAATATCCCTAATATTACTCATAAAATAATAATTTAAAGAAATTACATTATACCCTCTAAATTATGTACCTGTTTGGATCCAGCAGCCACGTCTCACGTTTCCCGTTTCTGCGTTTTCTCTCTTTTTTTTTTTTTTTTTAACGTGCATGAACAGTAACTGGCACTGTTCATACACGTTTTTTCACTGTAGCGATACTGTACGGAGACAAAAATCACTGTTTGGCACTGTTTTAACACTGTTCACGCACTATTCATGCACTGTTCATGTACTTTTTTAGCAATTTTTTATAAAAAATGGGTCCCGCAGTATTATTCACACATTAAAAAATTATTTTGCTACAGTGTTTTCAGTTTCAGTTTTCAATTCAGCAAAAATAAACTCTATCCAAACGGACCCTATATCCCAATTTACACTTATCATCTTAAATTATGGGAATGCACACTCTCACCCTAAGTTGGACAGAAATTACTATCATGCACAAGCCATGTGAATGGAGCTTACATAAAACCCCTAAAATGACCTAAATGTCTCTTAGCAAAAACTTAATTTTATCCCTCTCAAATCACTCTCAGATTCAGTCTCTCTTACTCTTATAATCTATCTCTCCTTCTAACGGTGCCGCCTTGTCCTAGGCAATCGATCACACCGCAAGTCATGAAATGGGTAAGCCCAAATCAAGCTCGTTGAAATCAGGCTTGTTGGCCTTGTGAGTCGCAACAAAGTGAGTCACGAAAGCTATCGTTGTTTGCCTTGCAACTTAGTGATTCAATGGTTAGAAAGAGTATTAATGCTAGTGGAGGATTCTATAAAGAATGGGTGAGATTGTACTCGGTTTGATGTTTCAAATCTGGCCACCTTCAAAGTGGATGATCAAAATAGAGATTGTGGGTTCTGGGTTTATGGTTTCTGGGTTTGCTGATGATCGAAACTAGTAGCTGCTTTTGGGTTCCGAGTTGTTCATCTCAATGGGTTTGTTGTTTGATCTCTCTATGTCATTTATTTCTGGGTTGTAAATTTTTGGGTTTGATGTTATTTTTTTGGATTTGATGTTCATCTTAGTGGGTTTATTGTTTGATCTTTGGGTTCGATTTTAATTTTTGGGTTTGATGTTCATCTAATTTTATGAATTCCATGTTAATTTATGGGTTTGATGTAAATTTATGGGTTTGATGTTCCTCTCATTTTCTGGGTTTAAGTTGCCTTTCTTAAGTCTTTTTGCTAGGGTTCAATACCACAGGACTTTAAGGAAACAGTGAAGAACTCTAATTATTAGATTCTATACATCTCATTAAGCAGTTTTGAATTGTTTTTGGGTTTTGATTGTTTCAACTTTTTTTGTTTTGTATACTCTTATCTTCTTTAGATGTCTTTTTTCCTTGGGAAACAAACACTGTGCAGCTTCATGTTTGACCAAGAATGATAACGGTGTGTTTTGGTCTTTCAACTCAATAGGTGTCACATGAGATGGGTGTGACTTGGTTTTCTATCGAATTTAATTGACACATAAGCATTGGGGTGCAAAAGTGTTACATGGAAAATATATTAGGGGGTAAATGTTCATTCCCATAATTTATGGCAATAAGTATAATATGGGGTATAATTTAGAGAGTTAAAGTGTAATCTCTCCTAATAATTTCAAATCATGATGTCATGCTGTCTTTATTAAAAACAAAAAAATATGAATTATACCTTTTAGGTTTGATGAGTTGTCATTTCGGTCCATTAAATTTGGTAAAAACAAAGAAGAAGGAAGAGAAGGGAAAGGGGGGAAGAGAGGGGGGAGGAAAGAAAAGAGAAAGGAAAAAAAAAAAAAAAAGATATTTGGTTTGTAAGAGAGAAATGGAGAGAAATATAATTTTTTGGTGGGTCCCACCATCAAAACTCTCTATTCACTCTCACTTTCCTGGAAAGAATTTGGTGGGCCATGGAGGAAAATGGATCCCTCATTTTTCTTTCTTGCACTTCACTCCAATCCCTCCTAAGAGAATTAGCATTGTGGGTGGTAAATGCTTCCAAAATGCTATTTTATATCTCAAACACCAAAATTCTAACAATATTTGGGCTTGTATTTAAATTTAGAACTTACTATAGCTTAAATGTAAACTATTGGATTAAGATAGCTTGACTCAGTTAATTAATTCAATTACCCAAGTTGATTAATTAAGTTCAATTGCATGCAAATCGTAAAGACACCAACAAATCACCAATAAAACTAAATACAGCCAAAAATAAATTCATATGGTCAATTGTTGACAAGTGGGAAAAACCTCTCGTAAGGAAAAAAATTGGGTGATTTTAAGGTCACCACTCCCAAGAATCTACTAATTAACAATCAAGTAGTTAGAAGTATAAGGAATTCTACCACTACCCTAGTCTATTCCAAAATACCAACTTACAATTGAACCTTTGTTCTAATATCCAATTAGACTTGATCTTGTAGTAGTATTTTTTCCATTGATACACAAATTTCCAATATGTGACTAACCTTTTTACACGTATCATAGTACGTAACTAACTCGAACAACTTGAATGAATGTTGTTGGCTGCAAAGTTCTTCACTTCATCAACGATGAAGATCAAGAAGCACTTAGTTACAAAACCCTATAGCGTACATATACAATTTCTTCTCGTAGAGAAAATAAAATTCTTGGTTTTTGTTTCCATGTGTGATAGCTTTTAAAATAAGCATTATATATATATATATATATATCTAGGGTTGTGAGAAAAGAAACCCTAAATAAATACATCAACATGGGCCGAAATTCAGATCTAGAATTTTTGAATTCGTAAAGCTCAATAGATCGAGCTTCAATAACTAATAGTAAAAATAAGTTACTATAAGTTATTGGATAATAGTTTAAAAACTTAATAAAAAGGTTTAAAAAATTAAATAAAAGCTTAGAACGCCATATGGCAGGACCATATGCATTTCCACATGAAATCTCTACTTTTATATATACTAGCATTTAACCCGCGCAATGCACAGGAACATTTTACATATTTAAAATACCATCAACTTGACATAACAATACATTAAAATTCTTCCAAGTAATGTGGTATATGACTCTCAAAAAAGGTAATGTATTACATCTATTCTATTTTATAGAACAATTAAAATTTTGTATCTCAATTATAGTTATACCATCTAAAAGAACAATAATATTTACAACATTTATTTATTTATTTACAATATAACAAAGGACAAATAAAGGAAAAAACTATGTTTAAAAGAATATAAATTTTAAAATTAAAAATTAAAAAGAACCTTCTAAAACAACATAAACAATGGTCAAACTTGTGGAAAAGGGGTATTTAGTCCAACCCTAATCCACAGTGTATATTGTGGGTTCTTGGTTTGTGATAGGCAATATTGGCATGCAAATCTACAAAATCACCTCCCCAAAAAAAGAAAATGAGAGAGATTAAAATGAATAATTATGTAGCAATCATAACTATTCAATTTTGATGGAGAAGAATTTTAAATATAGTTAACCTCATACTTTAAGTCTATAAAAATTACAAAATCATAATTCTTACCTTGAAGTGTAGAATAACGGTAAACCCATTGGAAAGTATTGCAATAATGACTATATACTATAACAACATCAGGATTTTCTTTTCTCAAAACTTAAAGGGCTTGCTTGAGTTGATCATGTATTTTGATTTATGGAGAAATTAATCAAACCTTTAGGCAATAAAAATTTGTCATATGTAGTAGAATTGGTCTAGAATACTACAAGATAGATTGGTAAATAGCCTATTGGGAGACAAAAACCAATGCGCTTCCAATGCGGCTTGATCCAAGTAGGGGAAGAAAAGGAACTCTTCTGTTAGAGTTGTGAAATTATAGAACATAACAAACAACTTTCATTATAATATAACTTTGTCAATAATATTGGTTAATAAGGTGGGCCTGAGGATCTGAATTATAACCCATGAAATCAAGTCAAACAAAGAAATTAAATTAACTTGCATTGTGTACACAACTGATAAAAAATTCGTCTCTTTCCTCAAAAAAAAAAAAAACTAACAAAAATTCAAACAGAACAACAAATCATGCTTAGCCCTAAAACATTGAACAGAGGATAAGGATTTTTCTATACTTAAACATGCATGTGGCATAAACATATAGTAGGCAATCAACAAAGAATTAAGAAGCAGCACAATGTAACGCCCCACCCCACTTATATTTTATATGATAATGATATAAATCATATAATAGGTACATTCAAAACAGGATTGACAGGGAAAAAATTCATCAGTTATAGATGTCTCATTCAAACATGGTGTCTTCATGTGTGCTTGGCAGCAACAAAAGAAGGAAACCAACTAGGTAATAAACATAAAGATAAAAGAAGTAAAAGAAAAAAAAAAGTAGGAAAACTATGAACATTAATCTCATGAGCTATTCCTTTACACTGATACCAAGATACTATAACCTAATATACACTATACAAATCACATGCATGAACTAATTGAAATATCCTTGTCAATCCCTAGCGCAACATGCAACCCACATGGTTTTTTTTTTTTTTTAATCGTGGTGAGAATTTGTAAAGAAGAAAAGATGTTAGCCACGCGAGTTTTGCAATACCACATTAACTTAAAAGCGAAGTTAATTTGGGTCATTGATGTTATATAAAAACAAATAGCCTAAACAAAACCAAATCTAACACAAATATCCAAAATAAAATAAATCTCTTAAAGCATGTATTTGATTCTAACCAAAAGACTTTAGTTCAAACAGGTTCTAACCCAAATTCTGGACTTTAAAGTCGAATTTGTTATTTTTCTTTAAAAATCTGGACTCTGTTTCCTCTTTCACCGATGGGTGGGAATGCTCTGTCTTCTCTTTCTCGTTGTCCATCTCTTCATCTCTATGTGTGACTTCCAGTTACCAACATTCTCTCAATGTCGATTCTAAATGATTCAACTTCTTCATATGTAAATAACGAAAGGTTGTTAGTCATAAGATATAAGCAAAAACAATCATATAGCAAAATAATCCCAAGCCTAAATAATAATTAAAGCCAATTTCTTTTTTCTAAAAGTAAAAATTGTTTTAAAAAATCAAAATTTACTAATAGCATGTTAGTGAGGGACTAAATGATCATGGAAGGCCAAAATGACAGGTAATGGCAATCCTAAAATTTTTCTCTCTCTGCCTTATGATCTCTCTATCAATCACAGTTTTTCGTAAAATAAGAAGTGAAATATTGTTTTGAAATATTGTTGATGAGGATAATTTTGTAATTAAACCATGACAAAAGAAAAGGAGTTGAACACAATAATCTCGTCGGCATTGCTTATGACAGATAACTACATCATAGAGTCTACAACTTCATACCGAGGCTGACAACCCTACCTTGGTGACGACGCCAGAAGCTGACGAGGACAAGCTGAAGAGAATAAGCAAACTTCTGTCGAATCTCACATGGCCTTACTCGATCTCCACACATCTGTATATAAGAAGACATCTTGCATTGCACGCTTAATCCTAATCAAGAAGATTCCCACAAGGAAAGAACTCTAGGAGATACGCAAATCCAAGAGGTTCTCTCCTATAAGGAAAGAACTTCTTGGCCAAGGCACGGATATCAACCCTACACTACTATAAAACCCCCAAAACCCTTACAAATCAACGTACTCGTAATTTACCCTAGTTCTAGCCCTTTAGAGTTATAAAACAAGAGATTTCTCTAACTTGACCGTCGGAGGGTGTTTGGCCAGTACCACACCGGTACTCCTCTTAAGGTCTTCAGCTTTTGTGTTGTGCAGGTTCTTTATCAAAGGCACGTGAGGACGGTGTGGCTTACTGACAATTTTAGGCATTATCAATTGTTTTGAATAGCTGGTTAGTTTTTGTTAAAAATGCTGAGTAAAGCAATGAGTTAAGCAGTGTGTTTTAAACGGTTTCTTTATGACTGTTCACAATTGAACTCTACACTTGCTAGAATTTTAAGTGTGAAGTTTTCCTACATAAACCAAATTTCACACATGAATCTTACCAAAAAAAAAAGAAATTTCATACCTAAATCTAAAAAGGGGGAAAGAATGTGTCAGTGCCAGTGTCGATAATCTAATGGTGGTGTGTATATGGCCTTATGGAGTTCATGGTCCATAGATTTTTCTTCTATGGTGAGGCTACTAACCCTGTGAAACAGATCAAAAGGTGTTTTCCAAATCAAAACCCCAGGAAAAAAAAAAAACTATGAACGCAGATATTAGAGAATAGGGAAAGCCTTAGTGATATTAAAAAAAAAATCGAAAAATTGAGAAAACAAACATTTTCATGGAGAACCCACAAGACCGAAAGAAAAAGGAATCAAAACCAAAATCAAATCTAAACCTATCCGACAAAAAAACTCAATAAAAAGTAATATTTCATACCCAAATCTAGAAAAATAGAGAAAAACATACCAGAACCGGTTCTGACGATCTGATGTTAGCAGATATATAGCCTAATGGTGTTGATGCCCATAGATTTTTCTTTCTGCTTGCAGCAGTGCTCTAATTCTAGTGAGGGAACAAAGAACTCTCTCTATGCTACGTTTTTTTTTTGGCAGAATTGCTAGACTTTTAATTGTATTCTAACCGGTTATTTTTCTTTTTATACTGAGAGAGTGAGAGGCAATCACACGATGTGTTAACATTGCCAACCAATATAATTTATTGCTTTTTAATTGTGAGCGTGGTAGATTTTTAGATAGGCATTTTTTCTACATGGCAACACCTCCTTAATTGCAGGAAAAGACTTCTGCTATTATATATAGTATAAAATATTGATTGATGGATACATCAACAATCGATGCAGTAAGCCCTACTCTATAACTAATATAATAGTTGAGAATTGAGATTGAAGGTTCTATTTAGCAAGTCCTATTTACCCTGCTATAGTTCTTAGCTATAATTAAGGTAGAGAGTCACTCTAAGTTCTGTAACCTGTTTCCTAGTTGTATTTGTTATTTGTTGTTCCTAGGTTGTGATTTTGTAATGCAAGAACTTCTCAGGGTCTTTAATTTTAGGTGATGAGAGAAAACCACTAAGATCAAATTTGTTCTTAAGAAATATAGGAATTTAAAAAAAGAAAGCACCAAAAAAAAAAATGATAAAACCAACATTCTGTATTGAGCAATACTTATTTTCTTTCGTTTTGTGGAGCAATCTCATAACTCAGATTACTTGGTTACACTGGAGATATCAATTTGGGCCATTATGCCATTTTCTACTATGGCAAGGAGATATTCAAAATAGTAAATTCAACTTCCCACCCCAAGCTCTTTCTAAAAATTCAAACCCTAACTTTTTTATTCGTGTTATGTTTTGGTAGTAAAAGTTGTTTTTCAACAGAAAAGTCAAAAGTGGGTAACAGAGACCAAACAAAGCTAAACACAAGTGGGCAAAATATTAAGTTTTAATTTACGGGGTAGACAATGTAAAAACAAATCAAACCACAGGTGGGTTTATTATAATGGCAACAGTGGATGGCAAGTAAAAGGATGACAGAATTAGGGTGTTGAAACTAAGAGAACTAAAATAAAAGAATGCAAACTTAAAGGATTGAAACGAAAAGTAGTGAAACATAGAGAGTGAATTTTCGAGTTTTGCCTAAATTCTTTTAAAGTGTATATACAAAATACTTCTTCATTAAAACAAAAATACTATCCAATTTCGTGGTTTCCCCTTGATTTAATACGCCATGACCGGGCTGCCAGAGGCCAGAGTCAAATAGTAAGTACAGCAAGGCATTTGGAATAAGCACACATACGACCATATGCTAATAATTCAAAGGATAATGAGTACAAGCTTCATGTTATCCCAAAGAGGGATGCAAAAAACAATATGGGACATCAATTTACAAACATGCCAATTACACAGAGCAGGAATTATAAGAGCCTTTTTCTGTCGTTTCAGTTATAATTAACAGAAGATGAAGACCTTCACCGGCCATGAAGGAATTTGTTACTAACAAACACTCTGAATTAGTAGAAGCTGAACATGGATAGAGGATGAAGCAATTTTGAGCCATTTAAATATTTGCAATAAAAAAAAAAAAAAATGTGCCCATGATCTCTAAACCTTTTTCACTTTACCACCTAAACCAAGGTCCAAGGTTTGGAAATATCACTAACCTAGGTTTTTAAGCCAGGGTTGTGCAATAACTAAACTAAAGAAACGTATATGAGACTACTAGAAGATGATGTTTATTTAGGCTGCCAATCAGCTCTAGCTCAAACAGTACCTCCTCTTCTTGTAAGAGGAAGGTGGAGGATGAGATCGTTGGTTAAATATTCACCGAGTGTTTCCTCACTGATAAATAATGAAGGGCTAAAATGAACACGTTTGAAATAGAGTCAAATATCCAACACATGCGATTAAAGACTAAATTCATATGGTAACGGCTGAAAGAACACCACACCACACCCCCCCCCCCCCCCCCCCCCCCCCCCCCCCCCCCCCCACACACACACACACACACACAAAAGAAGACCCTGTCCATGAGTCCCTTGAGTAGTCCAATGCAACAAATATAAACAACTGAATATCCATTTTCACACAATTTACAGTTAGCATGAAGAGATATAGGAGATACTGTCTCATGGAGTTTAGCTTGGCTTCAGCTAAGGGCGCAGAGGGGGGAGTACAGAGTACTAACTACTTAATTGTCTGACCAGCACAATTGAGTAAAAACTTTAAAAGAGATTCAAGTAAAACTCTACCTAGTCTCTATCCCTCCTTAAATTACTCGGTCTCTGAACCATTCATAGGCAAAGAATATAAATTTGACAATAACAATCCCTACATACACAGAGGGAACAACTTGGAACTACCAATAGACAAAAGCCAAAATACTAACAGCACCATAATTTGATCCTAAAAGATTAATGGTTTAAACCAACAAGAACAATGGCGCATAACAACAAAGGAGCTAAAAGATTGATAGTCACAAGATACATATGTACCCAAGTAGAAGAAGGGAGAGTCCAGTGTGGATTGCTGTCCTTCAAATATCTACATTAGCAATGCTGTCATCCTCTAACTTGAAAACATGAGTTTGATTTTGGTGATTGAAGTAAATGCAATTCCTCTCGTATCCAAAAAACTCTCCAGCCGAAACAGAAAGTGAACAATCACGACCTAAAATAAAAGCTCGATCACCCAAGCTTACCATTAAATCCCATACAGAACTCCCACCTGACTCTTCATTCAGCTTATAATCTTTGAAAAGAACTCTCCCTATGAGGTATCTATCAACAACATAGAGAGCTCCAGCCGACTCCACCAAATACTTCTTTGTACCCAACTCACCATCAGGTATCCGAGGATAAAACTGTTGCAACCCCAACGACGAAACATTGATCCAGTAAACTATTCCAAATCGATCAACCACGTAGAATCGGCCCTCATACACAATAACATCATCAAAATCGTTTCTGTCCTCACCTACAGAGGTCCAACTCTCGTCCCCACATTTTGCGTGAGCTAATTCTCCTTTATTGTAGATGACAAAAACGTGGGAAGTCCAATAAATTGAAGTTGTTGGGGAGCTCATACCTTTCTCGATGTGTGGAGAGTGGATCGAAAAGACACAGTTTGCGGCCTTCAACCTTGATCAACCAGGCCTTATCAGAAGGTGAAGGATGTAGCCTTTGTAGACGATAGAGAATGCTTTGGCGGAGCGTGAATTTGCTTTTGAAGAGAGTGAGAACGTCTTCGTAGAAGGCATTCGCGGAATCTATTGGCTCAGGGAAAGGGAGGGGTAGAGGAGCGCCATGATGTACAGACACTGCGGAATCGAAGATTGTCGATGCGGGTATCGAGGCATTCGCCGATCTTTGCTAACAGTAACTCGGGAAGTTCCGACCACTCCACTCTCTCACTTATGTTTCGTTTGTTGGTCACTTGCTGATGACTTGCACAAACTGTGGGTAGATGATTTGGGGTTTCTAGTGAGTAGGGATTTTAGAGTAAAATTCTAAGCCCTTCCTAACCGATGATTGGGGATTTTGTTTTGTATCATACGGAAAATACTAAGGTTAATTTCATCTTATTATAATATTATTTTCATATGTCCCAATAGTTATATGCCATGTGTCCATAATTTTTTTAAAATAAAATATTTTGGTCCAAGTCAAATACCACATCAGCATTTTGTTAGGCCACATAAGATACACACATATATAAAGTTGACACCCACTAAATTTGCCCAAAAGTCATTTTAGTCCTTTAAATTTGAAGTTGGTCATTTTATTCTCTCTAAATCCTTTTAAGTTTGAATTATCTTTGAATGGATAATTCAAACTTAAAAGCACTAAAATGATTTTTTAGCAAATCTATGGAACTAAAATATCTAACTTCACACTTACATGATTAAAATGATTTCTGGGTAAAGTTACATTGCATTTTTGCCAAAAATAAACTTGTTCATTAAGTAGAAATCCATTAAGCAAGATTTAACTCTTCCTTCTATTTAACATGTTCGACAGAACTTCCGGTATGTAATCATATTAACCACCAAGAGGAACTGGTAAGTAATTAAAAGATGCCATCATTAAAATATATGTTATGAAGGCATATCACAATAAAACCAAACGCACCATTTGCACCAAGTGGTAGTCAGAGAGGATTCCATTCTTATGAAAATACATAGAAGTTACACAACAACATTTCATACTGTCCTTCCCAAGTAGAACATTAGAGGAATAGGCCTAAAACACAGTTAGGAGAGGCTAGGATGGAAACTATGTATCCGTTTGGATACAAGTCTACGTTCTGAGTTTGTGTTTTCATTTTTTTTTGTTTTTTCTCCAGCGTGTGAACAATAACCGATACTATTCATGCACATGAATTTACTATGCAAGAGACAAAGTTACTGTTCACACACTGTTCATAAGATCCACAAGCTCTTTACTCCAAAAAAAATTTAAAAATTGGTCCCACAATACTATTCACACATTTAAAAATTATTTTGTTACAGTATTTTCAGTTTTCAGCAATAAGTTCTATCCAAACGGATCCTATATATCCTTGAAATTATGCTAGATTGGCAATGCTTCCATTTTATAATTTGAAAATATGAGTCTGACTTTGCCCAGTAAAGTAAATGCAATTTGCTTCATGACATGGCTGCCCGTGTCAAACAGTAAGAACAAGGCATTCCAAATAAGTGAACACTCGGAGGCTACAGCCACATGCTAAAATAATTCGATGGATAATCAGTACAAGCTTCATGTTTTCGTTAAGAGAGATGCAATAAACAATATGGGACATCAATCTACAAGCATGCCAATTATACTGTGCAAGAATTAAAAGAGCTTTTAATTCTTTCACAGTTTCTGTTATGATTATCAGAAGATAAAGACCTTTCCTAGCCATGAAGGAATTTGTTATAAATATCAGAAGAGCTTTTTAATTCTTGCACTGTTTCTGTTATAAATATCAGAAAATAAAGACCTTTTCTAGCCATGAAGGAATTTGATTCTGACAAACATTTTGAACTAGCAGAAGCCGAAAATGGATAGACGGTGGAGCACCTTTGAGCCATTTCATTATCTATAATAATAAAAAACAATCCTTCAAAGATACCTGAAACTGTAAAAATTTCTATTAAATAAAAACACTAATGTCTTCAGTGTTCAGATTTGTACCCATGACCCATCTTTTCACTTTACCCCCTAAACCAAGGCATAAATATCACTAACCTAGGTTTTTAGCAGGGATTAAACATTGACTTAACTAAAGAAAGGTATGAGACACAATAGAATATGAAGTTCATTTAGACTGACAATCAGCTCTAGCTTGAACAATACCTCCTGTTCTCGTAAGAGGAAGGTTGAGGATGAGGTCGTTGGTTCAATATCCTCCGGGTGGGTGTTTCCTTACTGATAAAAAAAATCAAGGGCTAAAATGTTTGAAATAAAGTCAGAAATAGCAAACACATGTTATTAAAGACTACATTTACATGGAAACAGCTGAAAGAAACCCCCCCAACCCACCCACTCACACACAAAAGAAGACCCTTGTCAATTAGTCCCTTGAGTAGTCCAATGCAAAAAATATTTTTAAAAAATTGCAAATCCATTTTCACGCAATTTATAATTAGCATGAGGAGATATAATTGGTTAACCATGTCAAGAAGGTCTTACTTGCCAAACAACATGGTAGAACTCAACCACAATTGGCACATACTTGATAATGTAAGTTAGACACTTAGTTAGAACTACAAAAAAAAAATGTGATGTAATTAACAAAAGAATCAGCTAATAAGGATATCCAAGGAAATGATTTTCAAACACATTTTTAAGTTATCGAGAGCTTTCTAGTTTACTGGCATGTCTGATTCACCCCTATCAGGAGAATATGGATTTTTACCCCCTTCCTCACTTGTCGAATGCAATAAAATAAATGTGCATTTAATTATATTAAACTTAAAGCCATCTATAACAGAATTAAAATAAAGGGAAAAACAAATGTATATAGTGAACAAAGCTTCCATTATTTCAGGGTCTGTGAGAGGTTATTAATAGGCTGTCGTACCCCCAAAACAGGGAAGATGATTCTCCAACTTTGACCCATGGCCACATTTTGATAGAAGTACTTGACATCACACCACCGCCCAAAGAACAAGTATTATTCTTGAACAAGTTCTGGGTGGCTAGAAAATCTTAGAATATCAAGGAAAGCTGACATTGGAGAAGCAGTACCATCCTCCAAGTCAAACAAACCCGTGTCATAACTAGGAAAATCATCCTTACCACCTTTGCTGAACAAATCTTCAATGACAAAACAAGCACTAGGCTTATGGAAAATAGTTTGAACAGAGTGACCAAAAATATTTGAGGGGGGTAGTTTTTCCGCTTGTCTAGAACTGAAACATGTGGGATATTCAAGTATTAGGCAATGGCTACTAGCAATACATACACCCAATTCAGTAAAAGATTATGACTTTCTACAAAATAATAGTTCATAATCATGCTTTAATCTTCCTTTTATTCAACATGGATAATAGAACAGAGTATGTAATCATACTAAACCACCAATAACTACTATAGGAAACATATGAGGAAGGAATTTTACAATAAAACCAAACACACCACACCACAAGATAGTTCATAGGACTCCAATCTAGTGAAAATACAAGTGAAGAAAAACGCTCCAACAGTAAGATTCATTAAAACTTATACAACATGAATGGTTTTAACAATGGCCAAATAATGGGTTGGAGGAATATCCTTACAAAGCGGTTTGGTAGTAAACTCTGTCCTCATTCAAATCTGCATTGGTGATGCTGTTATTCTCTAATTTGAAAACATGAATTCGTTTTTGCTGAGTGAAGTAAATGCAATTCCCCTCGTATCCAAAAAATTCTCTAGTCGAAACAGAGAGCGAACAATCACTACGTAGAATAAAAGCTCGATCACCCAAGCTTTCCTCCAAAACCCATTCACCCCATTCATTCTTCTTATACACTTTGAAACCAACCACACAGAAATAATGACAGCCTCTCCATTCCCTATCAAGGTATCTATCAACAATATAGATTGTTCCATCCGACTCCACCAAATGCTTCTGTGTCTTCAGAGAATCCGACCCACAAGGATTCCAGACTTCAACCAAATCCAATGTCGAATCATTGATTTTGATCCACCAACCTATTCCAAACCGATCAACCACATAAACTTGGCCTTCATACACAATAACATCATCGAATTCCATATCCTTTTCACCTAAACAGGTCAAACTCTCATCCCCACATTTTGCGTGGCCTAATTTACCGTCACTATAGACAACAAAAACATGACAGTCGTTGAACATCACAACTTTATTAACACGCCCACTTCGAATCAGGCTTTGAATTTCAAGGGTATGAGCTCTAGTTAATTCGACGGTATCATAGTCCAGTAAAACAAAGTTGCTGGGCAAAATATTGGGGGAATCGGATTCGGATTCGTACCTTTCTCGATGTGGGTCTAAAAGATGCATTTTGCATTTGTTATCTTCAATCTTGATCAACCATCCCTTATCCGAAGAAGCTGAGGGAGTTAGACGATAGAGAATGGATTCGTGGAGAAGGCATACGGTTTGCTGGTGACGACGGTCAGCTTCATCATCATGAAATAGAGCTAGCCAGGTTAACCTTCGCCTTAGCTTCCGCAGTGGCGGAGGAGAAGGGTTGGGAAAATTGAGAGGGAAGCGAGGGATGAAGTCGGAGCAAGAAATAGCCGACCGCCATGATTTACAGACACCGCGGAATCGGAGAATTTCGATGCGGGTGTCGAGGCCTTTGCCGATCAGTAGTAACAGTTCCTCGGGAAGTTCCGAGCATTCCACACTCCCACTCATGTCTCGCGTTTCTTGGTCGACTTGATTTTTGCACAATGAGCTGATTGGTGTCTTGCGGAGAATAAAGTGAGAAAATAGATACAGGCATTTAGGAATTGGGGTTTAATAAAGGGGTTTCCAATTGGGGAAATTTGTTAGTAGTCATGATAACGTTCGGTAATATTGTTGTAGTAATTTTTTTTTTTAAGTGACGTGAAAATATATGTGAATAAAAAAGTATTGTAGAAATATATGTTGTGTTATTTATACAACAAAAACTGTTGTTCAAACAATATTACCAAACAGGCTTATATATTTAGGGGGTATTGCTCCCTCTCACATGACTAGGGGGGCATCACACTTGTGTAATTGTATGGTTAAAAAAACTTATCCTGCAAATATTGAAATTTTTTGAGTGATTTTCCTAAGCTAAGTTGAGAAATACCCCCATAAATAATATAGTGATGGACTTTATCTTGTAAGTGTAAAATGTAATTTGTGTTAGAATCTCATTTTCTCTTTAGTTTATGTTTGTTTCTAAAAATGGGTTTGATACGAGATTTCTATATTTTTGCATAATGATGAAAATCGTCTTCTCTAAGATTTTCTTAGCTTGAATGTACCATACTTATTGTTAGGGATGTTCGAGGCAATTTTAATTTTGCCCTCTAAAATTTAAAAATATTGATCCTCCATTCCTCCCTAACATTAGGTATTATTTGGATTTGTTCCCTTTTGTTAATACAACATGCCTAACTGCCTATTAAGTACCAAATTTATCAAAACAACCTTAAACAAAGAGGGTGTAAAATCAAAACAATCGTAAATATAGAGTGTGTCATTAGGGTTCCAATATGACTGTGGGAGAATGGAAAACCGAGGATAGGAATGAGTGAGAAGAGGTCAACACCAAAAGGGCACACCTTGGGAAGTTTTGTCAAAGAATTCTCAGAGCAAGAGAGAGTGATAGCTCTATAACACAAGAACAAGTGTAAACCTCCATCTTGGACTAAAACCAAGGAGCATAACTTAATCAATCCAAGACTTGTATTATTTAGTTTCCCTAACTTGCATATATTCCAAGTGCATATTCTAATCACTTGATTAATTTGTTTGAAAAGAGTAACTTAATCATGTTTCGTATGTTGGTCATTTGTTGTTGATGACTTGCACAGTGACTTGGACGACTCCCTTTACAAAAGCTACTGCCCATGTTCGAGTTGTTACTTCCCAAGTTTGAGTGGTCCATAGAGGGTGGGGTGAGGTGAGGTGAGGAGGGGTTATTTGTATAGTTTCTAAACAAGATAATAAAATAGTAACGAGAGGTACAACTTATTGACTCGTGGAATTGTGGTTTGATCGAGGTTGTTTGCATGTGATTTGAAATTTAACATTTTACTCTCCTGAGATTTGATGAAAATTTAAATTGCTTACATGTGAATTGAAATCTTATAATGTAAGTGTTCTAGATCATTTTTTTGTTTAATCTTATTTGATCTTTTATTTTTATGAATTTTATGTTTTTAGAGAAAAGAGACATAAAACTGGAGTAAAACTACATATTTATTTATGTTTTTAATAAAAGTGAGCTACACAACTCTAATTGAGCTAATCTCAAGTGGGTAAAGTGTCAAATTTCAAATCGCAAGTAAGTAATTTAAATTTCAGCCAAATTACACGTGGATAAGTTGTAGTTTGTCCAAAATAATAAATAAAAAAAATTAAAAAAAAAAAACTCAACATGAAAGAACTAATTAGAGCTGGGTTTCTATTTTACCCAAAGGGAAAGGGAAAGGGAAAGGGAAAGTTTTTTTTTTTTTTTTCATTTTTCATTTTAGAGTAATTGTTTTCACTGGAGAGACTAACATTAGATTGGATTTAAGATTCAGAGACTAGCATTTGATTGGATTTAACGGACTGAACAGAAATTTCAGTCTCACTAGACTTAATAGTAACAACACATTTTCATTGGAAAAAGTACACAAAACCCAAGTAGGGATTACATAACCTGTTTTGCAAATGGCAACCCAACCCGATCCAAATTATTTTACCCAACCCGCTAGAGGATCGGAGGAGCGGGGCGGGTTGTTCCCCACCCAAGTCTAGTGGATCGAGTGAGGGTACTACCTGAATCCAACTAGTATAATAAGTGGTATTTTTAAAATAAAAAAATATCAAAATATTATTATCATTTTTATAAAAGGTTAGAAGATGCCTTACATTTTGACAAAACCAAATAAAGGGGAAACAGAGAAAGAAAGAATAGGTTGAAATTTGGCCTAAGTTTGATTCGCTCAAAAATAAAAAGTTAAGAATTCTATTCATAGTTGGGGGTACATGATTTGGGGTTTCTAGTAAGTTGGGATTTTAGAGTAAAATTCTAAACCATAACAGATGATTGGAGTTTTTTTCTTTTTTGAAACATACTGAGGTTAATTTCATCTTATTATAATATTATTTTCACATGTCCTAATAGTTATATGCCATGTGTCCATAAGTTTTAAAATAAAATATTTTGATACAAGTCAAATACCACATCAGCATTTTGTTAGGCCACCCACTAACATAAATATAAAGTAGACACCCACTAAAATGATATTTGGGTAAAGTTATCGAACTAAAATATCTAACTTCACACTTACATGATTAAAATGATTTTTGGGTAAAGTTACATTGCATTTTTGCCAAAAATAAACTTGTTCATTAAGTAGAAATCCATTAAGCAAGATTTAACTCTTCCTTCTATTTAACATGTACGACAGAACTTCGGGTATGTAATCATGTTAACCACCAAGAGGACAAATATATGCTGTGATGAAGGCATATCACAATAAAACCAAACGCACCATTTACACCGAGAGGTAGTCTGAGTTCGAGGATTCCATTCTAATGAAAATACGTAGAAGTTACACAACATTTCATACTGTCCTTCCCAAGTAGAACATTAGAGGATTAAGCCGAAAACAAAGTTGGGAGAGGCTAGGATGGAAACTATATATCCTTGAAATTATGCTAGATTGGCAATGCTTCCATTTTATAATTTGAAAACTTGAGTTTGATTTTGCTCAGTAAAGTAAATGCAATTTGCTTCATGAAATGGCTGCTTGTGTCAAACAGTAAGAACAAGGCATTCCAAATAAGCAAACACACGGAGGCTACAGCCACATGCTAAAATAATTCAATGGATAATCAGTACAAGCTTCATGTTATCCTTAAGAGAGATGCAATAAACAATATGGGACATCAATCTACAAGCATGCCGATTATACTGTGCAAGAATTAAAAGAGCTTCTAATTCTTTCACAGTTTCTGTTATAATTATCAGAAGATAAAGACCTTTTCTAGCCATGAAGGAATTTGTTATAAATATCAGAAGAGCTTTTTAATTCTTGCACTGTTTCTGTTATAAATATCAGAAAATAAAGACCTATTCTAGCCATGAAGGAATTTGATTCTGACAAACATTTTGAACTAGCAGAAGCCGAAAATGGATAGACGGTGGGGCACCTTTTAGCCATTTCATTATCTATAATAATAAAAAACAATCCTTCAAAGATACCTGAAACTGTTAAAAATTTCTATTAAATAAAAACACGAATGTCTTCAGTGTTCAGATTTGTACCCATGACCCACCTTTTCACTTTACCGCCTAAACCAAGGCATAAATATCACTAACCTAGGTTTTTAGCAGGGATTAAACATTGACTGAACTAAAGAAAGGTATGAGACACAATAGAAGATGAAGTTTATTTAGGCTGCCAATGAGCTCTAGCTCGAATGATACCTCCTGCTCTTGAAAGAGGAAGGTTGAGGATGAGGTCGTTGGTTCAATATCCACCAGGTGGGTGTTTCCTTACTGATAAAAAAAATCAAGGGCTAAAATGTTTGAAATAAAGTCAGAAATAGCAAACACGTGTTATTAAAGACTACATTTACATGGAAACAGCTGAAAGAAACCCCCCCAGCACCCCCCCCCCCCCCTCCCCCAACCCACCCACTCACACACAAAAGAAGACCCTTGTCAATTAGTCCCTTGAGTAGTCCAATGCAACAAATATTTAAAAAAAATTGCAAATCCATTTTCACGAAATTTTTAATTAGCATGAGGATATATAATTGGCTAACCATGTCAAGAAGCACTTACTTGTCAAACAACATGGAAGAATTCAATTGGCATATACTTGATTATATAAGTTAGACGCTTAATTACAACTACAAAAAAATGTGATGTAATTAATAAAAGAATCAGCTAATAAGGATATCCAAGGAAACGATTTTAAAACACATGTTTAAGTTATCAAGAGCTTTCCAGTTTACTGGCATTGCCTGTTTCGCCCTATCAGGAGAATATGGATTTTAACCCCCTTCCTCACTTGTCGAATGCAATAAAAAATTGTGCATCTAATTATATTAAACTTAAAGCTATCTATAACAGAATTAAAATAAGGGGAAAAACAAATGTATCTAGTGAAAAAAGCTTCCATTATTTTAGGGTCTGTGAGAGGTTATTAATAGGCCGTCTTACCCCCAAAAAGGGGAAGATGATTCTCCAACTTGGACCCATGGCCGCATTTTGGTAGAAGGTACTTGACATCACACCAAAGCCCAAAGAACAATTATTATTCTTGAGCAGTTGAGGGTGGCTAGAAAATCTTAGAATATCAAGGAAAGCTGACAATGGAGAAGCAGTACCATCCTCCAAGTCAAACAACGCCGTGTCATAACTAGGAAAATCATCCTTACCACCTTTGCTGAACAAATCTTCAATGACAAACCAAACACTAGGCTTCTGGAAAATAGTTTGAACAGAGTGACAAAAAATATTTGAGGAGGGTAGTTTTTCTGCCTGTCTAAAACTGAAACATGTGGGATGTTCAAGAATTAGGCAATGGCTACTAGCAATCCAATGACTTTCTACAAAATAATAGTTCATAATCATGCTTTAATCTTCCTTCTATTCAACATGGATGATAGAACTGAGTATGTAATCATACTAAACCACCAATAACTACTATAGGAAATATATGAGGAAGGAATTTTACAATAAAACCAAACACACCACACCACAACACAAGATAGTTCTTAGTGTTCCAATCTAGTGAAAACACAAGTGAAGAAAAATGCTCCAACAGTAAGATTCATTAAAACGTATACAACATGAATGGTTTTAAGAATTGCCAAATAATGGGTTGGAGGAATTTCCTTACAATGCGGTTTGGTAGTAAACTCTGTCCTCATTCAAATCTGCATTGGTGATGCTGTTATTCTCTAATTTGAAAACATGAATTCGTTTTTGCTGAGTGAAGTAAATGCAATTCCCCTCATATCCAAAAAATTCTCTAGTTGAAACAGAGAGCGAACAATCACTACGTAGAATAAAAGCTCGATCACCCAAGCTTTCCTCCAAAACCCATTCACCCCATTCATTCTTCTTATACACTTTGAAACCAACCACACAGAAATAATGACAGCCTCTCCATTCCCTATCAAGGTATCTATCAACAATATAGATTGTTCCATCCGACTCCACCAAATGCTTCTGTGTCTTCAGAGAATCTGACCCACAAGGATTCCAGACTTCAACCAAATCCAATGTCGAATCATTGATTTTGATCCACCAACCTATTCCGAATCGATCAACCACATAAACTTGGCCCTCATACACAATAATGAAGAGGAAAATATGTGATGTTTTGCCAAGGTGTCCTGTGCACCACGTGTAGGGCCCCAAGGGCTTCTGTACAGGCCTGGCCATGGCCCATTTCGGGCTACTGTTGCCTTCGCACGACCCACCCGCCTAGGCCCAAAGGATAGGTAGGGTACCCCTACGAGCCAAAAAGGTTCACTAGGCCTACACGACTATAAATACTCCAAGAACCCTCATAAATCAAGGTACGCACAATCACTTGAACCCGAACGCTCTCCAGTTATTGCGGAGGTTCCTAACTTGACCTTCGGAGGGTTCTTGGCCGGCACCACACCGGTGCCCCCCTTCCAGGTTTTTCTCTTGTGGTCTTTCAGGTCTCTGTATCGTATCGTTCAGGACCGTGCAGCTCACTGGTGAACTTCGGCATCATCAAATAACATCATCGAATTCCAGATCCCTTTCACCTAAACAGGTCAAACTCTCATCCCCACATTTTGCGTGGCCTAATTTACCGTCATCATAGACAACAAAAACATGACAGTCGTTGAACATCACAACTTTATTAACACGCCCACTTCGAGTGAGGCTTTGAATTTCAAGGGTATGAGCTCTAGTTAATTCGACGGTATCAAAGTCCAGTAAAACAAAGTTGCTGAGCAAAATATTGGGGGAATCGGATTCGGATTCGTACCTTTCTCGATGTGGGTCTAAAAGATGCATTTTGCATTTGCAATCTTCAATCTTGATCAACCATCCCTTATCCGAAGAAGCTGAGGGAGTTAGACGATAGAGAATGGTTTCGTGGAGAAGGCATATGGTTTGCTGGTGAAGATGGTCAGCTTCATCATCATGAAATGGAGCTAGCCAGCCTTACCTTCGCCTTAGCCTCCGCAGTGGCGGAGGAGAAGGGTTGGGAAAGTTGAGAGGGAAGCGAGGGATGAAGTCGGAGCAAGAAATAGCTGACCGCCATGATTTACAGACACCGCGGAATCGGAGAATTTCGATGTGGGTGTCGAGGCCTTTGCCGATCGGTAGTAACAGTTCCTCGGGCAGTTTCGAGCATTCCACACTCCCACTCATGTCTCGCGTTTCTTGGTCGACTTGATTTTTGCACAATCAGCTGATTGGTGTCTTTGCGTTTCTGCACCGCACCGGAATCTTCGGTTTCCTAAAAACCCAAGCCGCCGCCGCGCCTGAGGAGCGGTTCTCAGGGAACCTCGGTGGCGGTTTCAGTCTGCGCGGTTGTCGGGTCCACCTGTCTATCACACACGCAGAGGAAGAGATATCTAAATTCTAAAACCAAAATCAAACTCAGAAAATTCAAGGATTCAAACCACAAATCAAAACTCAGATCAAATCTAAATATCTTCAACCCATTACAAACTTAAATATTAAAACCCATTACAACCCACCTGTCTGAGTTCAACTGAGCTGAGTGATGGAGTGAGTGGGTCTGAAAGACTCAGAGCAAAAGTCTAAAAATAGAGAACAAGAGACAAGTTATGTTAGACAACTGGGTAAGCGTGTGGCTGAGAGTAAATAAGGGAAAAAAAAAATCTTATACCGTGACTTGTGTGTAAGATTATACGGCATCACTCAAGTC
This sequence comes from Castanopsis chinensis, assembly GCA_032878915.1. Lineage (NCBI taxonomy): Eukaryota > Viridiplantae > Streptophyta > Magnoliopsida > Fagales > Fagaceae > Castanopsis > Castanopsis chinensis. The sequence goes on along the minus strand of JAVQMG010000074.1, from coordinate 2,025,440 downwards.
TTATAGATAGCAAAATCTAGACAGGTGGACGGCATCACTTGAGTGTAAATAAGGAAAAAAATCTTATTGAGAGAAAAATCTTATACGGCATTGTGTTTTTTTTTTTTTTTTATAAATGCAAGACAATTAAACAAGACCTGAGTGTGACTATTCGCACTTAAAGACTGACTGAGAGCAAAAAAAAGAACATAAAAATGGTTATAACTAGGGGTGTGCAAAAAACCGATGAACCGAAAAAACCGGCCGAAACTGACCGAACCGAGTCGAATTTTTCGGTGCGGTTCGGTTTCGGTTTGAAGTTTAGAAAACCGAAATATTTCGGTTTGGTTTCGGTGTTGGATTTTTTACCCCGAAACCAACCGAACCGAACCGAATATGTATATATGTATATATTTATGTAGCTTTTAAAACGTAACTCAATAGTGGCTTAGTGGTAGAGTCTGTGCGTGTTGGGCAATTGATCCCTGGGTCGAGCCTTCGCGTGGGTGTTTTTTTTGCAATCTTATATTTTAAAACCCTAGTAGTTTCTATAAATACCCCCATAATCCCTTCTTTTCTTCCCTTCCATTCTTCAGCCGCCCCTTCTTCTCTTCCAACTTCTCCGTCTCTCTTCACTCTTCAGCAGTTCATCGCCAGTTCGCCACTTTTTTTTTTTTTCTTTCTCTGAGTCTCAACTCTCAAGGACCTTCAAGCCGCCCCCTTCCCCAATTTTCTGTCTCTCTCTAGTCTCTACCCTTTTCAGATCCGTAGTTTAGCGCCTCCTCTTTTTTTTTTTTTTTTTTTCTTTGATCCTTTCTCTGTTTTCCATGGCCGTGCCTCTCTCTTCTCTCTGAATCACATGCCTCTGCGCCGCCTCCACACGCCGGCCTCGATCTGCGTCGATCTGCCTCTGCCGCCGCCTCGATCTACCTCTGCCGCCGCCTCCAAACAAATCGGCCTCTGTCGCCACCTCCACACGCCGGACTCCCCATGCCGGCTTGATCTTTTCATTCTCAGTTTCTTAGTGACATTTCTTGATAACCCTCTCTCTTATTTATGTATTTTGTATTTTGTTTAATATTGAATCTGTGAATCTGTGAATCTTTGATTGTTATTTGCTTATGTTGAGTTGTTTTTTTTTATTTGTGAGTCTGTGACTGTGAATCTGTGATGTTATTGAAACCGAACACCGACCGAAAAACCGACTAAAGGTCCAAAACCGAGAAAAACCGAAACCGACGGTGTTTCAATTATTTCCGTCGGTTTCGGTTGACAATTTTGGAAACCGAAAATTTCGGTTTCGGTTGGCCAGTTAAAAAAAAAACCGACCGAAACCGAACCGAAACACCCCTAGTTATAACCCATACGGTCACAGTTTTTCATTTTTTTTTCTTTAAATATTTTTTGACGGGAGACACTAGAGTCTAGAGTTACTTATAGACAAGAAGTTGTGCTAGCTAGTCACTCTTTCACTAATCACAACTCGTCACGCGGGTAAGTTGTGGTCAGAGTTGTGGCCAAAGTTGTGACTTAGGGTCCGTTTGGATAGAGCTTATTTTTGCTGAACTGAAAACTGAAACTGAAATCACTGTAGTAAAATAATTTTTTAATGTGTAAATAGTATTGCGGGACCTATTTTTTATAAAAAATTGCTAAAAAAGTACATGAACAGTGCGTGAACAGTGCGAGAACAGTGTCAAACAGTGTTTTTGTCTCCCACACAGTGTTGCTACAGTGAAAAAACGTGCATGAACAGTATCGATTACTGTTAATGCACGTTGAAAAAAAAAAAAAAAGAAGAGAAAACGCACCTAGAAAACGCAACGTCCCAATCAGCTCAATCCAAACGGTCACTTAGTGTGTAATCCTTACATTTTTCATAAACAAGACCACTCAAATACTCGGATTATTATTACTCCTGACACACACATTTCATGACTAAAAAATGGACTCACACATGTTTTTTTTTTTTTTTTTTTTTGACTGAAGAAGGCAAAAAGATCACACACACTAACTCTTTTCTTGATAAGGACAGGCCATGTTCATAGATGAACTTTCTTCAGACTTCAACTCTTCTTAGAAGTTAGAAACTTGGGACGTTCTTCAGACATCAGCTCTTCTTATACATACATATATATATATATATAACACGTCGGGTCAATTCGGTCTTCGTCGGTGTGCAAATCTCGACGCCGATGGCCACACTGGTCCGACGTCGGTATTGAAATTCCACCACCTACTACCGTGCCAGAAACCTTCGGCGGAACTCTAAGCGAGGCGAGGGGTGCAATCAAACCGGTTTTGTCAGTGCCAGTATATTCTTGAACAGGCCTATATAGGCATTTAGGAATTGGGGTTTAATAAAAGGGTTTCCAATTGGGGAAATTTGTTAGTAGTTATGATCGCATTTGGTAATATTATTCTAGTAATTTTTTTTAAGTGTTGTGAAAATATATGTGGATAAAAAAGTTTTGTAGAAATATGTGTTGTGTTATTTAAACAACAAAAACTGTTATTCAAACAACATTACCAAACAGGTTTATATATTAGGGAGTATTGCTCCCTCTCACATGCCTAAGGGGGCATCACACTTGTGTAATTGTAAGGTCAAAAAAACTTATCCTGCAAATATTGAAATTTTTTGAGTGATTTTCCTAAGCTAAGTTGAGAAATACCCCCCATAAATAATATAGTGATGGACTTTTATCTTGTAAGTGTAAAATGTAATTTGTGTTAGAATCTCATTTTCTCTTTTGTTTATGTTTGTTTCTAAAAATGGGTTTCATATGAGATTTCTATATTTTTGTATAATAAGAAAAACAATGATGAAAATGGTCTTCTCTAAGATTTTCTTAGCTTAAATGTACCATACTTATTGTTAGGGATGTTTGAGGTAATTTTAATTTTGCCCTCTAAAATTTAAAAATATTGATCCTTCATTCCTCCCTAACATTAGGTATTATTTGGATTTGTTCCTTTTTGTTAATACAACATGCCTAACTGCCTATTAAGTACCAAATTAATCAAAACAACCTTAAACAAAGAGGGTGTAAAATCAAAACAATCGTAGATATAGAGGGTGTCATTGGGGTTCCAATATGACTGTGGGAGGATGGAAAATTGAGGATAGGAATGAGTGAGAAGAGGTCAACACCAAAGGGGCACACCTCAGGAAGTTTTGTTAAAGAATTCTCAGAGCAAGTATGACAACATAAACACAAACCCAAGAAGATTAGAATGCCCAAGGATCCCAAGGATAATAATACGTCATTGGAAGGATTGAAGTCCAATTCTGAAGACCATCAAGCACGTGCCGAGGAAAAGAAGGAAAGTTTGTCATCAAGTAAGAGAAGGAAAAAATAGTACAGATAAAGCATCTATCACCTCCGCATTCAATGCTCTACACCAACTTAATTGGCCACATTAATGGAGGAATGACCTCTGAATAATGTCATCACAGCTCACAGCCTAATAGAAAAACCTAGATGACTATATAAGCCCTGGCCCTCCAAGTGGAAGGTCAGGATACAACCTGGATGACTATATAAGAGAGAGATATCCATATAAAGTAGGGGATTGGGAATTACAAGGAAGAGAAAGAGAGAGCGATAGCTCTATAACACAAGAAAAAGTGTAAACCTACACCTCGGACTAAAACCGAGCAGCATAACTTAATCAATCCAAGACTTGTATTATTCAGTATATTCCAAGTGCATATTCCAATCACTTGATTAATTTGTTTGAAAAAGAATAACTAAGGTTGATTGGCATCCTATCTTTATAAGTAAATTCTCTGAGGTTGAAATTTTGCTTAACCAATTTTGCCTTGCCACAATGACACTTAGCAACAATTTGGTATGGTGCATTGATAGAAGAGAGCAAATGTAAAAGATATTTGATGTTATGGGAGCATTTCCAATTTTTGAAACTTCAAGGGGCAAAATTAAATTATCTCAAAATATAACAATGTAATTTACAATTTGGACTCACAATAATTATTTAATAAATTATTGCAATTTACTTGATTGAGTTTCAAGTCTAATATCGCAAGTCCAACTTTATCAAAAATCAGGCTCAAATACCAAAATAAATCAAACTAGAAAGATTAGATTAAATCTCAAAATCTAAAATACATCAAACTAATAAATATAAAATCCAACTAGTTATTTGTTTTAATTTGGGTCTACCATTAGCATCACATTTTTTTTACCTAAAGATAACAACTTGCCACCTTTTTATTTTATATATATATATATATATATATATATATATTATTTTTTCTTATTATAATGGGAATTCACTTCTTATTCCACTAATAAATAAATAAAGACTTTTGAAAAAAAATTGTACCCACATGCAAGCTATTATATAATTTCACGGTATAATGTCATGTGATGTTGGCTAAAAGTCCTTTGTTAATATTCTTTATGTTGTTAATAATAATAATAATAATAATAATAATAATAATAATAATATTCTATATATTGCACTCGAAACGGTGTTGTCCTCCCACAATATTAGCAGAAGTGGAGTATGAGAAGAATTCCTACCCAGGGCCGGCCCTTGCACTAGGCCAATTAGGCCATTGCCTAAGGCCTCCAAGTGGAAGGGGCACCAAAATTTTGAAAAAGAAGGGGTACTAGGAAAAAAAAAATTTTAATTTGGTTTCAGATGAAACTCCAAAAAATCTATTACATTCTTGTGACCAAAGAACAAAAATTTTGGAACATCGTTGTAACCCAAAAAATTCTTTGGTCTAAACTCTAAACAAAATCAATTATCCAAACAAAAATCATCAATAACCTCTAGCCAATTCAAAAATCAACTAGATAAAATGAAAATTTGATCTAAAAATTACCCACAAAACAATCTCAAATAAAAAAAAATCTTAAATCCCTAAAATTTACTCATACATTTTCTCTCTCTCGCTCTTGCTCTCCACCTCTTTCTCTCAGCTAGATGATGATAGTTTGCAAAAATAATGTCTTAAACTGGAATTGTTTCTCAAACATGATGTTTATTATGATATTGATGGTATAGATTTATTTTTAGAGTTAAAAGTTTTAAAAGAAATTTTATAAATAAAAGAATATACTACAATTGACATACTAAATTATATAAAAATGTTAGATTCATTTTCAAATACATGCATTGCTTATAGAATTTTACTAATAATAATTGTTATAGTTGCTTCTGTAGAGAGAAGTTTTTCAAAGTTAAAATTAATAAATCAACAATATCTCAAGAAAGATTAAGTAAATTAGCCTATCGATTAAAAATAAGATATTAGAATTACTTGAATACAAAGATTTAATTAATCAATTTGTATTTCAAAAGGAAATAAAAATAGATTTTAAATAAAATATACTATAATATAAAAATATAAAATAAATATTAATTTAATTAATACATAAATATAAAAAAAATGTCTCATTTTAGTTCTTGCCTAAGCCTCCAAAATGTCTAGGGCAGACCCTATTTCTACCAAGTCAAACAATTAAGGTTCCAAATTTTAAATAAAACAATTCTACAATAATAATAAATTATTTTGTGATAAATATGATTATGAAATGCATTACTTTTCATTAAATTAGTTCAAATTACAAAATAATAATAATAATGAGACTACCTTAAAATATAATCACGCGCAATGTATGGGTTCGCGACTAGTGTTTCATAATTGAGGACGTAACTGTCGAGGTCGAGGTTGAGGTTTAGGTCCTATTTTCCGGAAGAGTTGTTGGAAGACATACTTTTAAGGGGGGGGGTTTGGATAACGCTGAACGCGTTTAGCGTTTTCATGTTCCCACCCCCCCCCCCCTTTTTTTTTTTTTGTGCTATTGCACGCTCAGGGGAGACAAAATCTACTGTTCATGTTACTGTTCATGAACAGTAACATGAACAGTAGCCGATTTTGTTGACTTTTTTGGTTTTTTATCATATATGTGGATCCTGTTTACTATTCACGGAACCCACAAATTTCACTTTTCAACTAATTTTTTATTAAAATAGATTCCGCAGTACTATTTACACATTTAAAAATTATTTTGCTACAGTGTTTTCAGTTTTCAACAAAACGCTCTATCAAGTGAAATCTCTAATACATTTCAAGTGCGTCAAAAAGTCACGATCTACTACTTTTTCCCAAAACCAAAGTTTCATTGCCAAACACCACCGTCGCCGTTGTTCCCAACCAAATCCAAGTCTTGTCGTCACAAGCTTTAACGTCATAACCTTACCTTGGGTACTGTCCCTGCATCCTCATCTTGACATGGCCAAGCTTGATAGGATGGACACGTTTGCTTGCATCAATGGTATAATTTGTTTTGGCCGTTACTTCAAAGATGGCTTTCATGGCTTTGTCTAGAACTGAAACATGTGGGATATTCAAGGGATATTCAAGTATTAGGCAATGGCTACTAGCAATATATATATATATATATATATATATATATATATATACCCAATTCAGTAAAAGATTATGATGATAGAACTGAGTATGTAATCATACTAAATCACCAATAACTACTATAGGAAACATAAGAGGAAGGAATTTTACAATAAAACCAAACACACCACAAGATAGTTCATAGGGCCATTCTAGTGAAAATACAAGGGAAGAAAAACGCTCCAACAGTAAGATTCATTAAAACTTATACAACATGAATGGTTTTAACAATTGCCAAATAATGGGTTGGAGGAATTTCCTTACAAAGCGGTTTGGTTGTAAACTTTGTCCCCATTCAAATCTGCATTGGTGATGCTGTTATTCTCTAATTTGAAAACATGAATTTGATTTTGCTGAGTGAAGTACATGCGATTCGCCCTGTATCCGAAAAATTCTCTAATCGAAACAGAAAGCGAACAATCACTACGGAGAATAAAAGCTCGATCACCCAAACTTTCCTCCAAAACCCATTCACCCCATTCATTCTTCTTATACACTTTGAAACCAACCACACAAAAATTGACAGCCTCTCCATTCCCTATCAAGGTATCTATCAACAATATACTACACCAAATGCTTGTGTGTCTTCAGAGAATCTGACCCACAAGGATTCCAGAATTTAACCAAATCCAATATCGAATCATTGATTTTGATCCACCAACCTGTTCCGAATCGATCAACCACATAGACTTGGCCCTCATACACAATAACATCATCGGATTCCATACCCTTTTCACCTAAACAGGTCAAACTCTCATCCCCACAGTTTACGTGGCCTAATTTACCGTCATTATAGACAACAAAAACATGACAGTCGTTGAACATCACTACTTTATTAACACGCCAATTGGAATGAGGCTTTGAATTTCAATGGTATGAGCTCTAGTTAATTCGACGGTATCATAGTCCAGTAAAACAAAGTTGTTGGGCAAAATACTGGGGGAATCGGATTCGGATTCGTACCTTTCTCGATGTGGGTCTAAAAGATGCATTTCGCATTTGCAATCGTCAATCTTGATCACCCAAGCTTTCCACTAAATCCCATACAGAACTCCCATCTGACTCTCCATTCAGCTTATAAACTTTGAAACGATCTCTCCCTAAGAGGTATCTATCAACAACATAGAGAGCTCCACCCGACTCCACCAAATACTTCTTTGTACCCAACTCACCATCAGATATCCGAGGATAAAACTGTTGCAACCCCAACGACGAAACATTGATCCAGTAAACTATTCCAAATCGATCAACCACGTAGAATCGGCCCTCATACACAATAACATCATCAAAATCTTTTCTGTCCTCACCTACAGAGGTCCAACTCTCGTCCCCACATTTTGCGTGGCATAATTCTCCTTCATTGTAGATGACAAAAACGTGAGAGTCGTTTAAATTGATAGAAGGCGAATTGGGGTACATCACAACTTTGTTAACAGAGCCAAATTCAAATTGAATGAGATTTGGCTCTATTTCAAGCGAATAGGCTCTAGTTAATTCAAGGTGCTGGAAGTCCAATAAATTGAAGTTGTTGGGGAGCTCATACCTTTCTCGATGTGCGGAGAGTGGATCGAAAAGACACAGTTTGCGGCCTTCAACCTTGATCAACCAGGCCTTATCAGAAGGTGAGGGATGTAGCCTTTGTAGACGATAGAGAATGCTTTGGTGGAGAGTGTATTTTCTTTCGAAGAGAGCGAGAAAGGTTTCGTAGTGATCAGCTTCTTCGGGATCTGACAATAACTCAGGGAAAGGGAAAGGGAAAAGGTTAGGGAAATCGAGAGGGAAGCGACGAGAGATGGAGTCAAAGGGAGGGATAGAGGAGCGCCACAATGTACACACACTGCGGAATCGAAGATTGTCGATGTGGGTATCGATGCATTTGCAGATCGTTGGTAACAGTATCTCGGGAAGTTCCGCCCACTCCACTCTCTCACTCATGTTTCGTTTGTTGGTCACTTGTTGATGACTTGCACAGTGACTTGGACGAGCCCCTCTACAAAAGCTACTGCCCACATTCGGCGAGTTGTTAATTCCCAAGTTCGAGTGGTCCATAGGGGGTGGGGTGGGTCATGGGTGAGGTGAGGAGGGGTTTTTTGTACCGTTTCTAAACAGGATAATAAAATAGTAACGAGAGGTACAACTTATTCATTTGTGGAGTTGTGGTTTGTTCGGAGTTGTTTATCAATGATTTAAAATTTAATATTTTATTTACTTGAAATTTGACGAAAATTTAAGTTGTTTATATGTAATTTGAAATCTTAGAATACAAATGTTCCAATGGATTTTTTTTAATCTTATTTAATCTTGTATTTTTATGTTTTTTGTGTTTTTAAAGAAAAGAAACATAAAACTGGAATAAAACTACATATTTATCTATGTTTTTAATAAAAGTGAACTACACAACTCTAGTTGAGTTAATCTCAAGTGAATAAAATGTCAAATTTCAAATCACAAGTATGTAACTTAAATTTTGGCCAAAGAACACGTGAATAAGTTTTAATTTGTCCAAAATAATAAATCAAAAAAAAAAAAAAAAAAAAAGCTCAACATAGAAGAATTAATTAGAGCTGGGTTTCTATTGTATCCAAAGGGAGAGGGAAATTTTTTTTTTCATTTTTCATTTTAGAGTAATTGTTTTCACTAGAGAGACTAAGAGCACTCTCATCAGGTGTGCCAAATGTACCAAATGTCAAATATTTGGTACATTTGGCACACCAAAATACGAGCCACATGAGATGTTTCAAATGCCAAATTTTTTGGCACATATCTACAGTATCGTCTCAAATATGAGACGGTACAGACATCAATACCAAAATTTTTTATTATTTTTTTATTCACCAGGTTTTCTCTCTCATATATTCACTCAGACTTTCTCTCTCTCTTTTCTCTAATCTGAGTTCGTTCTTTTCTCTCTGCATCTAAGTTCTTTTCTCTTGCCGATCTCGCTGAAGCCATAGCCGTCCTCCACCGCTTCCTCTTCACTTTTATTCTCTTCCTTTCTCATCCTCAAGCCGATCTCGCAGGAGCCATAGTCGTCCTCCACAGCTCCTTCTTGACTCTCATTCTCTTCCTCTCTCATCCTCAATCCATTGAAACTGATCTCTCCTGAAGTTGCTTGAAACCAATCTTGTCGTCGACGTCTCCCTTCTGAAGCCGATCTCACCGCTTGAGATGTGGGTTTGTTTGATTTGGGATGAGTTTTGAGGTTTGTGAATGTGGTGGGTTATGGGTTAGTTGTGGCAGTGGTGAATGTGGTTGTAGCGGAAATTTGGTGGTTATGGTAGTGATTATTAGGTAGTTGTGGTGGTTTTTTTTGGGTTGGTGTGTGTGTGTGTGTGTGTGTTTTTAAGGTGCTGTTGTTGGATGTGGGTTTGTGCTGGTGGTGGCTGTCGGTGTTGTCGTTGCAGTGGTTGTTGGTGGCCGTTGTTACGGCAGTGGTGGAGGAATTTTTGTTGTTGTTGGGGTTAATATATTATTTTAATGTGTAGTAAATATTATTTTAATGTATAGAATTGAAGGATAAAACATCTGATAAATGGGATATTGTAAAATAATATGGTAAAATAATAAAGTAGGCTTTTGGTGTATTAAATTGACATTTTTTTTTAGAACAGCTAATAAGAATGCTCTAACATTAGATTGGATTTAAGATTTAGAGACTAGCATTTGATTGGATTTAACGGACTGAACCGAAATTTCAATCTCATTAGACTTAATAGGATCAACTCATTTTCATTGGAAAAAGTACACAAAAGCCAAATAAAGATTACATAACTTGTTTTGCAAATGGCAACCCAACCAGACCTAAATTATTTTACCCAACCGGCTAGGGGATCGGAGAAGCGGGGCGGGTTGTTCCCCACCCAAGTCTAGTGGATCGAGTGAGGGTATTACCTGAATCCAACTAGTATAATAAGTGGTATTTTTAAAATAAAAAATATCAGGATATTATTATCATTTTGATAAAAGGTTAGAAGGAGTCTTTAGACATGGCAAAACAGGTCAAAATTTTTTGACCTGACCCGACCCAACCCAAAACATACTTGACCCAAACCCAATTTTTTTGACCCAAAACAAAATGAGTTGACCCATGACCCGACCTGAGTTTTTCGAGTTTTTTGCGGGTCAACCCGACCTGACCCACCCGACCCGAACCCGAATTACTTTTTTAAAACATTTTTTTTCTAAAAAAAAAAAAGTAAAATTAAGACAATAGTAGTTTAATTGTTTATTGTGAGTTTTAAGGAAACAATTGATACATTTACATATGCAAATTAATTGAAAGATAAAAGATTGAGCATTCTGTAATGAGTAAAAAAATTTAGATATCAAATAACAAAGTACATGTTAAAATAATATGGTTATAGTAGAGTTAAAAATATAGATTTAAAATTGTAGACATGTGTGAGAAACATTTACAAATGTAAAAATACTGAAGTCAAAGTATCAAATTAGCATAAATTATGAATGCTTAGACTTATTTTTTAATAATTTATGTCCAAAATAAAGGGCTTTTCAAAATAAATTATGATATTTTATAGAGTGTGTGTTGCTTAACAATGATATGATATTCATAAAAGAGACCATGTATAAATAAGTAAACAATCAAATTTTAATGTATATCTCAAATTGAAATAAAGCGCCAACCACAATTAATAATAGATTATAAAATTAATTTTCAAGATTGTAAATTTTTTATATGTTTTTATTTTTTATCAAATGAGTTATCCAATAAGTCATTGGTAATTTTTTGTTTTATATTTTGGAATGTTGATATTGTGTAGAAATAAAACATGTGTATTTGTTTTACTTATATTTGTGTTATTTTGTTTTAGATAACAGTGTTAGGATTTGTATAATTTTAAAATTATTGAATAAGTATTAATAAATTTAACTGAATTCATTCTTGATATAAGTGGTGAAGTTAAAATAATGCATTTTACATCAAATAATTTGTTGCATAACTTTTCAAATGTCAAATACATATTATTTTATTCATTAAAAAAAATCATGTGAAAAATACGGGTCAACCCGACCTAACCCGACCTGACCCGTAACCCGATTAACTTGAACCCGTTTTTAACCCGCTTAAGATAACTCATTTTTGACTTGTGACCCATTTGACCCGCAACCCGTTTGACCCGCCCCGCCCATTTTGCCATGTCTAGGAGCCTTACTTTTTGACAAAACCAAATAGAAACAGAGAAAGAAAGAATAGGTTAAATTTGGCCTTAGTTTGATTTGCTCAAAAATAAAAAGTTAAGAATTCTATTCATAGTTGGGGGTAGATGATTTGGGGTTTCTAGTGATTTGGGATTTTAGAGTAAAATTCTAAACCCTAACAGATGATTGGGAATTTTTTTATTTTTTTATTTTTGGTATCATACTGAGGTTAATTTCATCTTATTATAATATTACTTTCACATATCCTAAGAGTTATATGCCATGTGTTCATAAGTTTTAAAATAAAATATTTTGGAGTCAAATACCACATTAGAATTTTGTTAGGCCACATAAGATATGAACTAACATACATATAAAGTAGACACCCACTGAGTTTGCCCAAAAGTCATTTTAGTCCATTAAATTTGAAATTGGTCATTTTATTCACTCTAAATCTTTTTAGTTTGAATTGACTGTTCAAACTTAAAAGGCACTAAAATGATATTTGGGCAAAGTTATCAAACTAAAATATCTAACTTCACACTTATATGATTAAAATGATTTTTGGGTAAAGTTATATTGCATTTTTACCAAAAATATACTTGTTCATTAAGCAAGATTTAACTCTTCCTTCTATTTAACATGTACGACAGAACTTCGGGTATGTAACCATATTAACCACCGAGAGGAACTGTTAAGTGATTAAAACATGCCATCATTAAAATATCTGTTATGAAGGCATATCACAATAAAACCAAACGCACCATTTACACCAAGAGGTAGTCAGAGTTCGAGGATTCCATTCTAATGAAAATACATAGAAGTTACACAACATTTCATACTGTCCTTCCCAAGTAGAACATTAGAGGCCGGATTAGGCCTAAAACAAAGTTGGGAGAGGCTAGAATGGAAACTATATATCCTTGAAATTATGCTAGATTGGCAATGCTTCCATTTTATAATTTGAAAACTTGAGTTTGATTTTGCTCAGTAAAGTAAATGCAATTTGCTTCATGAAATGGCTGCCTGTGTCAAACAGTAAGAACAAGGCATTCCAAATAAGCAAACACACGGAGGCTACAGCCACATGCTAAAATAATTCAATGGATAATCAGTACAAGCTTCATGTTATCCCGAAGAGGGATGCAATAAACAATATGGGACATCAGTCTACAAGCATGCCAATTATACCGTGCAAGAATTAAAAGAGCTTTTAATTCTTGCACAGTTTCTGTTATAATTATCAGAAGATAAAGACCTTTTCTAGCCATGAAGGAATTTGTTATAAATATCAGAAGAGCTTTTTAATTCTTGCACTGTTTCTGTTATAAATATCAGAAAATAAAGACCTTTTCTAGCCATGAAGGAATTTGATTCTGACAAACATTTTGATCTAGCAGAAGCCGAAAATGGATAGACGGTGGGGCACCTTTTAGCCATTTCATTATCTATAATAATAAAAAACAATCCTTCAAAGATACCTAAAACTGTTAAAAATTTCTATTAAATAAAAACACGAATGTCTTCAGTGTTCAGATTTGTACCCATGACCCACCTTTTCACTTTACCGCCTAAACCAAGGCATAAATATCACTAAGCTAGGTTTTTAGCAGGGATTAAACATTGACTGAACTAAAGAAAGGTATGAGACACAATAGAAGATGAAGTTTATTTAGGCTGCCAATGAGCTCTAGCTCGAATGATACCTCCTGTTCTTGAAAGAGGAAGGTTGAGGATGAGGTCGTTGGTTCAATATCCACCAGGTGGGTGTTTCCTTACCTTACCGATAATAATAATTAAAAAAAAAGGCCTAAAATGTTTGTAATAAAGTCAGAAACAGCAAACACATGTTTTTAAATACTACATTTACACGGAAACAGCTGAAAGAAACCCCCCAACAACCCCCCCCCCCCCCCCCCCCCCCGGCCCACCCACTCACACAAAAGAAGACCCTGGTCAATTAGTCCCTTGAGTAGTCCAATGCAAAAAATATTTAAAAAAAATTGCAAATCCATTTTCACGCAATTTATAATTAGCATGAGGAGATATAATTGGCTAACCATGTCAAGAAGGTCTTACTTGCCAAACAACATGGTAGAACTCAACCACAATTGGCATATACTTGATAATGTAAGTTAGACACTTAGTTAGAACTACAAAAAAAATGTGATGTAATTAACAAAAGAATCAGCTAATAAGGATATCCAAGGAAATGATTTTCAAACACATGTTTAAGTTATCGAGAGCTTTCTAGTTTACTGGCATGTCTGATTCGCCCTATCAGGAGAATATGGATTTTTACCCCCTTCCTCACTTGTCGAATGCAATAAAATAAATGTGCATTTAATTATATTAAACTTAAAGCTATCTATAACAGAATTAAAATAAAGGGAAAAACAAATGTATATAGTGAACAAAGCTTCCATTATTTCAGGGTCTGTGAGAGGTTATTAATAGGCCGTCTTACCCCTAAAATGGGGAAGATGATTCTCCAACTTTGACCCATGGCCACATTTTGATAGAAGGTACTTGATATCACACCACCGCCCAAAGAACAAGTATTAGTCTTGAGCAAGTTGAGGGTGGCTAGAAAATCTTAGAATATCAAGGAAAGCTGACAATGGAGAAGCAGTACCATCCTCCAAGTCAAACAACCCCGAGTCATAGCTAGGAAAATCATCCTTACCACCTTTGCTGAACAAATTTTCAATGACAAAACAAACACTAGGCTTATGGAAAATAGTTTGAACAGAGTGACAAAAAATATTTGAGGAGGGTAGTTTTTCTGCTTGTCTAAAACTGAAACATGTGGGATGTTCAAGTATTAGGCAATGGCTACTAGCAATACATACACCCAATTCAGTAAAAGATTATGACTTTCTACAAAATAATAGTTCATAATCATGCTTTAATCTTCCTTCTATTCAACATGGATGATAGAACTGAGTATGTAATCATACTAAACCACCAATAACTACTATAGGAAACATATAGGAAGGAATTTTACAATAAAACCAACCAACACCACACCACAACACAAGATAGTTCTTAGTGTTCCAATCTAGTGAAACCACAAGTGAAGAAAAATGCTCCAACAGTAAGATTCATTAAAACGTATACAACATGAATGGTTTTAACAATTGCCAAATAATGGGTTGGAGGAATTTCCTTACAAAGCGGTTTGGTAGTAAACTCTGTCCTCATTCAAATCTGCATTGGTGATGCTGTTATTCTCTAATTTGAAAACAAGAATTCGTTTTTGCTGAGTGAAGTAAATGCAATTCCCCTCGTATCCAAAAAATTCTCTAGTCAAAACAGAGAGCGAACAATCACTACGTAGAATAAAAGCTCGATCACCCAAGCTTTCCTCCAAAACCCATTCACCATCCCATTCATTCTTCTTATACACTTTGAAACCAACCACACAGAAAAAATGACGGCCTCTCCATTCCCTATCAAGGTGTCTTTCAACAATATAGATTGTTCCATCCGACTCCACCAAATGCTTCTGTGTCTTCAGACAATCTGACCCACAAGGATTCCAGAATTTAACCAATTCCAATGTCGAATCATTGATTTTGATCCACCAACCTATTCCGAATCGATCAACCACATAGATTTGGCCCTCATACACAATAACATCATCGAACACCATATCCTTTTCACCTAAACAGGTCAAACTCTCATCCCCACATTTTGCGTGGCCTAATTTACCGTCACCATAGACAACAAAAACATGACAGTAGTTGAACATCACAACTTTGTTAACACGCCTAATTGGAATGAGGCGTTGAATTTCAAGGGTATGAGCTCTAGTTATTTCGACGGTATCATAGTCCAGTAAAACAAAGTTGTTGGGCAAAACACTGGGCGAATCGGATTCGTACCTTTCTCGATGTGGGTCTAAAAGACGCATTTCGCGTTTGCAATCTTCAATCTTGATCAACCATCCCTTATCCGAAGAAGCTGAGGGAGTTAGACGATAGAGAATGGTTTCGTGGAGAAGGCATATGGTTTGCTGGTGAAGATGGACAGCTTCATCATCATGAGACAGAGCTAGACGATCGAGAATGGGTCGCCTTAGCCTCCGCAGTGACGGAGGAAAAGGGTTGGGAAAATTGAGAGGGAAGCGAGGGATGAAGTCGGAGCAAGAAATAACCGAGCGCCATGATTTACAGACACCGCGGAATCGGAGAATGTCGACGCGGGTGTCGAGGCCTTTGCCGATCGGTAGCAATAGTTCCTTGGGGAGTTCCGAGCATTCCACACTCTCGCTCATGTCTTGCGTTTCTTGGTTGACTTGATTTAGGAATTGGGGTTTGCTAAAGGGTTTCCAAATAAGGAAAGTTAGATAGTTAATACATACTCCGATAGTGATGCTCCTTCTCTCACATGATGGATGGGGTAAGGTTGAAAAATCTTTTCTTGTAAATATTGAAATTTTCTTAATGATTTTCCTAAGCTAAGTTGAGAAATACCCCCATTAATAATACAAGCTTTTACTGAAGAGACTTGTGTTGGTTGGAAACATTTAGATGTGGCGTGATAAATAACCAGTTAAGAGTAGTAGGAGGTCATGTTAGAGGGAAGTTTAGGCCCTATTTGGATAAAAAAATTTGGGCCCTGTTTGGATTCAAAAAATTGCTCACTCAATTTTCATCACTCATCACTCATTACTCATCACTCATTATTCTTCACTCATCACTTATCACTCATCACTCATCACTTAAAAATATTATACCCATTTAGCACCATCACTCAGTTTCCATCACTCATATTTTTCACACTATTTGTGGGTCCCATGACTGTCAATCAATGCAGCTTTTTTTTTTTTTTTTTTTCTGAGTTTAGGTGATCCGGTACTGAAGAAAAGAAAAAAAAAAAAAAAAAAAAAAAAAAAAAGAAGAAGAACAAGAACGTTAGTTAACGTTGAACCCAGAAAAAAGAAAAAAAAAAAAAAAAAAACGTTAACGTTGAACCCAGAAAAAAAAAAAAAAAAAAAAAAAAAAAAAGAAGAAGAACAAGAACGTTGGAACGTTGAACCCAGAAAAAAAAAAAAAAAAAAAAAAGAAAAGAACAAGAACGTTGGAACGTTGAACCCAAAAAAAAAAAAAAAAAAAAAAGTCAACAGTCAAAAGTTGGCTGTGGCTCCCCAATGTGTGTTTAATTACAAAAATGCCATTGAGTTATGGGTTATGGAAACTGAAAACAGTTAAAATGTGTTTTCAATTTCCATAACTCATAACTCAAAAATCAGAGAATTGAGTGATGGAAACAGAGTTATGGAAATTGAGTTATTTCCACCCAAACAAAGTTTCAGCCATGGGTCCCATCATTTTTGAGTTATGAGTTATGAAAACTGAGTTATGAGTTATGGAAATTGACAATCCAAACACCCCCTTGCTCACTCAATTTTCATCACTCATCACTCATCACTCTTCACTCATCACTTATTACTCATCACTCATCACTTAAAAATATTATACCCGTTTGGCACCATCACTCAGTTTTCATCACTCATATTTTTCACACTATTTGTGGGTCCTATGGCTGTCAATCAATGCAGCTTTTTCCTTTTTTTTTTTTCTTTTCTTCTGGGTTCGATGTAGCTTTAACGTCAGTTTTTTTTTTTTTTTTTTTTCTGGGTTTAGGTGTAGCTTTAACCTCAGTTTTTTTTTTTTTTTTTTTTTTTTTTTTTTATTTCTGGGTTTAGGTGATCTGGTACTGAAAAAAAAAAAAAAAAAAAAAAAAAAAAAAAAAAACCTGAAGACCAAACTCAAAAAAAAAAAAAAAATTCAACGGTCAAAAGTTGCGGCTATGGGTCCCCCAATGTGTGTTTAATTACAAAAATACCATTGAGTTATGAGTTATGGAAACTAAAAACAGCTAAAATGTGTTTTTAATTTCCATAACTCATAACTCAAAAATCAGAGAATTGAGTGATGGAAATAGAGTTATGGAAATTGAGTTATTTGCATCCAAACAAAGTTTTTGTTATGGGCCCCACCATTTTTGAGTTATGAGTTATGAAAACTGAGTTATGAGTTATGGAAATAGTCAATCCAAACGCCCCCTTATATTTTGAAGTGTGAGACTAATTAAACGCGTTTTTGTGGTTGACTTCTCGATTAAGCGTTTATTACGTGTTTATTGGTGAGAAGTCAAGAGACAAATGAGGATTAGAAAGTGACAATGTTGTTTTTTGTGTGTATTGGAAGTCCTTATACGCAGTAAAAGGGAGTCTTTTTTTTTTTTTTTTTGGGTAATTGAGAAAGTGGAAAAGGTGGTTAACAATTGTTGTGACAATTATATAAGTTTTCTGCTAATAAAAAAATAATTGTTATAAGTTTATCTCTTAAAAAGTTTGAATTTAGTTTACAATTTGTTGAAAGAGGGAAAAAAATTGAATTTAGCAATTGGATAAGTGGAAAACGTGGTCGGCAAATTAAAATCATTTTTTTAGGAGTAAAACAGTAAAACATGATAAATTTAATCAGTTGTAAAAAGGGGAAAAAATTTGGTTGGTAATTGAAAAGTGCAAAATGCTGTAGACACTTGACATAATAAAATCAATTTTAAAGAGTAAAACATGGGTCCGTTAGAGTAAAACATTTGATAATTCATATCCATTTTTCTATTTTAAAAATAAATAAATAAACGAACGTATAATTGCTTTGAATAAGTGGGTTAGTAGAAGAGTGTTCCTATTTTGTAGGCAATATTTTACTATAAACTGCACATGTATTTTTACCAGACTATTCTTTAATTTTGTCTCTACTTAAATAGAAGGGTATAAGGGTATTTTAGAACCAAAAAAAAAAAAAAAATTCAATCTAAACAGGGAAAGCCCTTTAAATTGTAGTATAAACTAACCTCTAAGCACACGAACGCGTGCTCAGAGGATCTTCTATATTTTTTGAAAAAAATTTAATAATTAGCATTCATTATAATTTGGAATTACTATGTTTTTCAATCACAAAAAACCTAGGAGTGTGATAAGTATTATGCTTTTACAAGTGAAATAATTTTTCATCACACCGCTAGATTTTTTTGTAATTGAAAAATGTAGTAATTCCAAATTAGGAATAAGGGTTTGCTAAAGGGGTTTCCAATTAGGGAAAGTTAGATAGTTTCATACTCGGGTAGCATTGCTCCTTCTCTCACATGATGGATAGGGTAAGGTCGAAAAAACTTTTCTTGCAAATGGATAGACGGTGGAGCACCTTTGAGCCATTTCATTATCTATAATAATAAAAAACAATCCTTCAAAGATACCTGAAATTGTTAAAAATTTCTATTAAATAAAAGCACTAATGTCTTCAGTGTTCAGATTTGTACCCGTGACCCACCTTTTCACTTTACCGCCTAAACCAAGGCATAAATATCACTAACCTAGGTTTTTAGCAGGGATTTAACATTGACTCAACTAAGGAAGGGTATGAGACACAATGGAAGATGAAGTTTATTTAGGCTGCCAATGAGCTCTAGCTCGAATGATACCTCTTGTCCTTGTAAGAGGAAGGTTGAGGATGAGGTCATTGGTTCAATATCCACCAGGTGGGTGTTTCCTTACCGATAATAATTTTAAAAAAAAGGGCTAAAATGTTTGTAATAAAGTCAGAAACAGCAAACACATGTTTTTAAAGACTACATTTACATGGAAACAGCTGAAAGAACCCACCCCCCCCCCCCCCCCCCCCTACACACAAGAGAAGACCCTTGTCAATTAGTCGCTTGAGTAGTCCAATGCAAAAAATATTTTAAAAAAAATTGCAAATCCATTTTCACGCAATTTATAATTAGCATGGGGAGATATAATTGGCTAACCATGTCAAGGTCTTACTTGCCAAACAACATGGTAGAACTCAACCACAATTGGCATATACTTGATAATGTAAGTTAGACACTTAGTTAGAACTACTAAAAAAAATGTGACGTAATTAACAAAAGAATCAGCTAATAAGGATATCCAAGGAAATGATTTTAAAACACATGTTTATGTCATCGCGAGCTTTCTAGTTTACTGGCAGTCTGATTCTCCCTATCAGGAGAATATGGATTTTTACCCCCTTCCTCACTTGTCGAATGCAATAAAAAAAATGTGCATTTAATTATATTAAACTTAAAGATATCTATAACAGAATTAAAATAAAGGGAAAAATAAATGCATATGGTGAGCAAGGCTTCCATTATTTCAGGGTCTGTGA
The DNA here is from genome assembly GCA_032878915.1 of Castanopsis chinensis. Taxonomy (NCBI): domain Eukaryota; kingdom Viridiplantae; phylum Streptophyta; class Magnoliopsida; order Fagales; family Fagaceae; genus Castanopsis; species Castanopsis chinensis. The sequence continues at coordinate 2,005,646 of JAVQMG010000074.1, read as the reverse complement.
GAGGTTATTAATAGGCCGTCTTACCCCCAAAACAGAGAAGATGATGCTCCAACTTTGACCCATGGCCACATTTTGATAGAAGGTACTTGACATCACACCACCGCCCAAAGAACAAGTATTATTCTTCAGCAAGTTGAGGGTGGCTAGAAAATTATAGAATATCAAGGAAAGCTGACAATAGAGAAGCAGTACCATCCTCCAAGTCAAACAAACCCGAATCATAACCAGGAAAATCATCCTTACAACCTTTGCTGAACAAATATTCAATGACAAAACAAGCACTAGGCTAATGGAAATAGTTTGAACAGAGTGACCAAAAATATTTGAGGGGGGTAGTTTTTCTGCTTGTCTAGAACTGAAACATGTGGGATGTTCAAGTATTAGGCAATGGCTACTAGCAATACATACACCCAATTCAGAAAAAAGATTATGACTTTCTACAAAATAATAGTTCATAATCATGCTTTAATCTTCCTTTTATTCAACATGGATGATAGAACAGAGTATGTAATCATACTAAACCACCAATAACTACTATAGGAAACATATGAGGAAGGAATTTTACAATAAAACCAGACACACCACACCACACCACACCACACCACAAGATAGTTCATAGGGCTCCAATCTAGTGAAAATACAAATGAAGAAAAACGCTCCAACAGTAAGATTCGTTAAAACTTATACAACATGAATGGTTTTAACAATTGCCAAATGATGGGTTGGAGGAATTTCCTTACAAAGTGGTTTGGTTGTAAACTTTGTCCTCATTCAAATCTGCATTGGTGATGCTGTTATTCTCTAATTTGAAAACATGAATTCGATTTTGCTGAGTGAAGTAAATGCAATTCCCCTCGTATCCGAAAAATTCTCTAGTTGAAACAGAAAGCGAACAATCACTACGGAGAATAAAAGCTCGATCACTCAAGCTTTCCTCCAAAACCCATTCACCCCATGCATTCTTCTTATACACTTTGAAACCAACCACAAAGAAAAATTGGCAGCCTCTCCATTCCCTATCAAGGTATCTATCAACAATATAGATTGTGACTCCACCAAATGCTTCTGTGTCTTCAGAGAATCTGACCCACAAGGATTCCAGAATTTAACCAAATCCAATGTCGAATCATTGATTTTGATCCACCAACCTGTTCCGAATCGATCAACCACATAGACTTGGCCCTCATACACAATAACATCATCGGATTCCATATCCTTTTCACCTAAACAGGTCAAACTCTCATCCCCACATTTTGCGTGGCCTAATTTACCGTCACTATAGACAACAAAAACATGACAATCGTTGAAAATCACAACTTTATTAACACGCCCAATTGGAATGAGGCTTTGAATTTCAATGGTATGAGCTCTAGTTAATTCGACGGTATCATAGTCCAGTAAAACAAAGTTGTTGGGCAAAATATTGGGGGAATCGGATTCGGATTCGTACCTTTCTCGATGTGGATCTAAAAGATGCATTTCGCATTTGCAATCGTCAATCTTGATCACCCAAGCTTTCCATTAAATCCCATACAGAACTCCCATCTGACTCTTCATTCAGCTTATAAACTTTGAAACGATCTCTCCCTATGAGGTATCTATCAACAACATAGAGAGCTCCAGCCGACTCCACCAAATACTTCTTTGTACCCAACTCACCATCAGGTATCCGAGGATAAAACTGTTGCAAACCCAACGACGAAACATTGATCCAGTAAACTATTCCAAATCGATCAACAACGTAGAATCGGTCCTCATACACAATAACATCATCAAACTCTTTTCCCTCACCAACACAGGTCCAACTCTTGTCCCCACATTTTGCGCGAGCTAATTCTCCTTTATTGTAGATGACAAAAACGTGAGAGTCGTTTAAATTGATAGAAGGCGAATTGGGGTACATCACAACTTTGTTAACAGAGCCAAATTCAAATTGAATGAGGTTTGGCTCTATTTCAAGCGAATAGGCTCTAGTTAATTCAAGGTGCTGGAAGTCCAATAAATTGAAGTTGTTGGGGAGCTCATACCTTTCTCGATGTGCGGAGAGTGGATCGAAAAGACACAGTTTGCGGCCTTCAACCTTGATCAACCAGGCCTTATCAGAAGGTGAGGGATGTAGCCTTTGTAGACGATAGAGAATGCTTTGGTGGAGAGTGTATTTTCTTTCGAAGAGAGCGAGAAAGGTTTCGTAGTGATCAGCTTCTTCGGGATCTGACAATAACTCAGGGAAAGGGAAACGGTTAGGGAAATCGAGAGGGAAGCGAAGACGAGAGATGGAGTCAAAGGGAGGGATAGAGGAGCGCCACAATGTACAGACACTGCGGAATCGAAGATTGTCGATGTGGGTATCGATGCATTTGCCGATCGTTGGTAACAGTATCTCGGGAAGTTCCGCCCACTCCACTCTCTCACTCATGTTTCGTTTGTTGGTCACTTGTTGATGACTTGCACAGTGACTTGGACGAGCCCCTTTACAAAAGCTACTGCCCACATTCGGCGAGTTGTTACTTCCCAAGTTCGAGTGGCCCATAGGGGGTGGGGTGGGTCATGGGTGAGGTGAGGAGGGGTTATTTGTACCGTTTCTAAACAGGATAATAAGATAGTAACGAGAGGTACAACTTATTCATTTGTGGAGTTGTGGTTTGTTCGGAGTTGTTTACCAATGATTTAAAATTTAATATTTTATTTACTTGAAATTTGACAAAAATTTAAGTTATTTATATTTAATTTGAAATCTTATAATGCAAGTGTTTCAATGGATTTTTTTAATCTTATTTAATCTTATATTTTTATGTTTTTAAAGAAAAGAAACATAAAACTGGAATAAAACTACGTATTTATCTATGTTTTTAACAAAAGTGAACTACACAACTCTAGTTGAGCTAATCTCAAGTGAGTAAAATGTCAAATTTCAAATCACAAATATGTAATTTAAATTTCGACCAAAGAACACATAGATAAGTTGTAATTTGTCCAAAATAATAAAATAATAAATCAAAAAAAAAAAAGCTCAACATAAAAGAATTAATTAGAGCCAGGTTTCTATTGTACCCAAAGGGAGAGGGAAATTTCTTTTTTTCATTTTTCATTTTAGAGTAATTGTTTTCACTAGAAAGACTAAGAGCACTCTCATTAGGTGTGCCAAATGTATCAAATGTCAACTCTCATAAGGTGTGCCAAATGTACCAAATGTCAAATATTTGGTACATTTGGCACACCAAAATTCCAAAATATGAGCCTCATGAGATGTTTCAAATGTCAAATTTTTTGGCACATATCTACAGTATCGTCTCAAATATGAGACGGTACAGACATCAATACCAAAATTTTTTATTATTTTTTTATTCACCAAATTTTCTCTCTCATTTATTCACTCAGACTTTCTCTCTCTCTTTTCTCTAATCTGAGTTCGTTCTTTTCTATTTGCATCTAAGTTCTTTTCTCTTGTCGATCTTGCTGAAGCCGCCAATCTCGCTGAAACCATAGTCGTCCTCCACAGCTCCCTCTTCACTTTTATTCTCTTCTTTTCTCATCCTCAAGCTAATCTCGCAGGAGCCATAGTCGTCCTCCACAGCTCCCTCTTCACTCTCATTCTCATTCTCTTCCTCTCTCTTCCTTAATCCGCTGAAACTGATCTCTCCTGAAGTTGCTTGAAATCGATCTTGTCATCGACGTCTCCCTCCTAAAGCCGATCTTGCCGCCTAAGCTGTGGGTTTGTTTGATTTGGGATGAGTTTTGAGGTTTGTGAATGTGATGGGTTATGGGTTAGTTGTGGCAGTGGTGAATGTGGTTGTAGCGGCAATTTGGTAGTTGTGGTAGTGATTATTAAGTAGTTGTGGTGGTTTTTTTTTTTTTGGTTGTTGTTGTTGTGTGTGTGTGTGTGTGTGTGTGTGTGTGTGTGTGTGTGTGTGTGTTTTTAAGGTGCTGTTGTTGGATGTGGGTTTGTGCTGGTGGTGGCTGTTGGTGTTGTCGTCGCAGTTGTTGTTGGTGGCCGTTGTTGCGACAGTAGTGGAGGAATTGTTGTTGTTATTGGAGTTAATATATTATTTTAATGTGTAGTAAATATTATTTTAATGTATAGAATTGAAGGATAAAGCATCTAATAAATGGGATATTGTAAAATAATATGGTAAAATAATAAAGTAGGCTTTTGGTGTATTAAATTGACATTTTTTTAGAACAGCTGAAAAGAATGCTCTAACAATAGATTGGATTTAAGATTCAGAGACTAGCATTTGATTGGATTTAACAGACTGAACCGAAATTTCAATCTCATTAGACTTAATAGGATCAACTCATTTTCATTGGAAAAAGTACACAAAAGCCAAATAGAGATTACATAACTTGTTTTGCAAATGGCAACCCAACCAGACCTAAATTATTTTACCCAACCGGCTAAGGGATTGGAGGAGCGGGGCAGATTGTTCCCCACCCAAGTCTAGTGGATCGAGTGAGGGCATTACCTGAATCCAACTAGTATAATAAGTGGTATTTTTAAAATAAAAAATATTAGGATATTATTATCATTTTGATAAAAGGTTAGAAGGAGCCTTTAGACATGGCAAACGGGTCAAAATTTTCTGATCCGACCTGACCCGACCCGAAAAATACTCGACTCGAACCTAATTTTTTTGACCTAAAACAAAACGGGTTGACCTTTGACCCAACCCGAGTTTTTCGAGTTTTTTATGGGTCAACCCGACCCGACCCGACCCGACCCACCCGATCCGAACCAAAATCACTTTTTTTAAAACATTTTTTTTTTTGTAAAAAAAAAAAAAAAGTAAAATTAAGACAATAGTAGTTTAATTGTTTATTATGAGTTTTAAGGAAACAATTGATAAGTTTATATATGCAAATTAATTGAAAGATAAAAGGTTGAGTATTTTGTAATGAGTAAAAAAATTTAGATATCAAATAACAAAGTACATGTTAAAATAATATGGTTATAGTAGAGTTAAAAATATAGATTTAAAATTGTAGACATGTGTGAGAAACATTTACAAGTGTAAAAATAGTGAAGTCAAAGTATCAAATTAGTATAAATTATGAATGCTTAGACTTATTTTTTAATAATTTTTTTCCAAAATAAAGGGCTTTTCAAAATAAATTATGATATTACCTAGAGTGTGTGTGTTGCTTAACAATGATATGATATTCATAAAAGAGACCATGTATAAATAAGTAAGCAATCAAATTTTAATGTATATCTCAAATTGAAATAGAGTACCAACCACAATTGATAATAGATTCTAAAATTAATTTTCAAGATTGTAAATTTTTTGTATGTTTTTATTCTTTATCAAATGAGTTATCCAATAAGTCATTGGTAATTTTTTGTTTTATATTTTGAAATGTTGATATTGTGTAGAAATAAAACATGTGTATTTGTTTTACTTATGTTTGTGTTATTTTGTTTTAGATAACAATGTTAGGATTTGTATAATTTTAAAATTATTGAATAAGTATTAATAAATTTAACTGAATTCATTCTTGATATAAGTGGTGAAGTCAAAATAATGCATTTTACATCAAATAATTTGTTGCATAACTTTTCAAATGACAAATACATGTTATTTTATTCATTAAAAAAAAATCATATGAAAAATACAGGTCAACCCGACCCAACCTGCAACTTGATTAACCCGAATCCATTTTTAACCCGTTTAAAATAACCCATTTTTGACACGTGACCCGTTTGACCTGCAACCCGTTTGACCTGTCCCGCCCATTTTGCCATGTCTAGGAGCCTTACCCTTTGACAAAACCAAATAAAGGGGAAACAGAGAAAGAAAGAATAGGTTAAAATTTGGCCTTAGTTTGATTTGCTCAAAAATAAAAAGTTAAGAATTCTATTCACAGTTGGGGGGCAGATGATTTGGGGTTTCTAGTGATTTGGGATTTTAGAGTAAAATTCTAAACCCTAACAGATGATTGGGAATTTTTTTTTTTTTTTTGGTATCATACTGAGGTTAATTTCATCTTATTATAATATTACTTTCACATGTCCTAAGAGTTATATGCCATGTGTCCATAAGTTTTAAAATAAAATATTTTGGAGTCAAATACCACATTAGAATTTTGTCGTTAGGCCACATAAGATATGAACTAACATACATATAAAGTAGACACCCACTGAGTTTTCCCAAAAGTCATTTTAGTCCATTAAATTTGAAGTTGGTCATTTTATTCACTCTAAATCTTTTTAGTTTGAATTGATTGTTCAAACTTAAAAGGCACTAAAATGATATTTGGGCAAAGTTATCAAACTAAAATATCTAACTTCACACTTATATGATTAAAATGATTTTTGGGTAAAGTTACATTGCATTTTTGCCAAAAATATACTTGTTCATTAAGCAAGATTTTAACTCTTCCTTCTATTTAACATGTACGACAAAACTTCGGGTATGTAACCATATTAACCACCGAGAGGAACTGTTAAGTGATTAAAAGATGCCATCATTAAAATATCTGTTATGAAGGCATATCACAATAAAACCAAACGCACCATTTACACCAAGAGGTAGTCAAGAGTTCGAGGATTCCATTCTAATGAAAATACATAGAAGTTACACAACATTTCATACTGTCCTTCCCAAGTAGAACATTAGAGGATTAGGCCTAAAACAAAGTTGGGAGAGGATAGGATGGAAACTCTATATCCTTGTAATTATGCTAGATTGGCAATGCTTCCATTTTATAATTTGAAAACATGAGTTTGATTTTGCTCAGTAGTAAATGCAATTTGCTTCATAACATGGCTGCCTGTGTCAAACAGTAAGAACAAGGCATTCCAAATAAGCAAACACACGGAGGCTACAGCCACATGCTAAAATAATTCAATGGATAATCAGTACAAGCTTCATGTTATCCTAAAGAGGGATGCAACAAACAATATGGGACATCAATCTACAAGCATGCCAATTATAATGTGCAAGAATTAAAAGAGCTTTTAATTCTTGCACAGTTTCTGCTATAATTATCAGAAGATAAAGACCATTTCTAGCCATGAAGGAATTTGTTATAAATATCATAAGAGCTTTTAATTCTTGCACAGTTTCTGTTATAAATATCAAAAAATAAAGACCTTTTCTAGACATGAAGGAATTTGTTTCTGACAAACATTTTGAACTAGCAGAAGCCAAAAATGGATAGACAGCGGAGCACCTTTGAGCCATTTCATCATCTATAATAATAAAAAACAATCCTTCAAAGATACCTGAAACTGTAAAAATTTCTATTAAATAAAAACACTAATGTCTTCAGTGTTCAGATTTGTACCCATGACCCACCTTTTCACTTCACCACCTAAACCAAGGCATAAATATCACTAACCTAGGTTCTTGGCAGGGATTAAACATTGACTCAACTAAAGAAAGGTATGAGACACAATAGAAGATGAAGTTTATTTAGGCCGCCAATGAGCTCTAGCTTGAATGATACCTCCTGTTCTTGTAAGAGGAAGGTTGAGGATAAGGTCGTTGGTTCAATATCCTCCGGGTGGGTGTTTTCTTACTGATAAAAAAAATCAAGGGCTAAAATGTTTGTAATAAAGTCAGAAATAGCAAACACATGTCATTAAAGACTACATTTACATGGAAACAGCTGAAAGAAACCCCCCAGCACACCCCCCCCCCCCCCCCCCCCCCAACTCACACACAAAAGAAGACCCTTGTCAATTAGTCACTTGAGTAGTCCAATGCACAAAATATTTAAAAAAAATTGCAAATCCATTTTCACGCAATTTATAATTGGCATGAGGAGATATAATTGGCTAACCATGACAAGAAGCACTTACTTGTCAAACAACATGGTAGAACTCAACCATAATTAGCATATGCTTGATTATATAAGTTAGACACTTAATTAGAACTACAAAAAAATGTGATGTAATTAATAAAAGAATCAGCTAATAAGGATATCCAAGGAAATGACTTTAAAACACATGTTTAAGTTATCAAGAGCTTCCTAGTTTACTGGCATTGCCTGATTCGCCCTATCAGGAGAATATAGATTTTGACCCACTTCCTCACTTGTCGAATGCAATAAAAAATTGTGCATCTAATTATCTTAAACTTAAAGCTATCTATAACAGAATTAAAATAAAGGGAAAAACAAATGTATCTAGTGAACAAAGCTTCCATTATTTCAGGGTCTGTGAGAGGTTATTAATAGGCTGTCTTCCCCCCAAAATGGGGAAGATGATTCTCCAACTTGGACCCATGGCCACATTTTGGTAGAAGGTACTTGACATCACACCAAAGCCCAAAGAACAATTATTATTCTTGAGCAGGTTGAGGGTGGCTAGAAAATCTTAGAATATCAAGGAAAGCTGACAATGGAGAAGCAGTACCATCCGCCAAGTCAAACAACCCCGTGTCATAACCAGGAAAATCATCCTTACCACCTTTGCTGAACAAATCTTCAATGACAAAACAAACACTAGGCTTATGGAAAATAGTTTGAACAGAGTGACAAAAAATATTCGAGGAGGGTAGTTTTTCTGCTTGTCTAAAACTGAAACATGTGGGATGTTCAAGTATTAGGCAATGGCTACTAGCAATACATACACCCAATTCAGTAAAAGATTATGACTTTCTACAAAATAATAGTTCATAATCATGCTTTAATCTTCCTTTTATTCAACATGGATAATATAACAGAGTTTGTAATCATACTAAACCACCAATAACTACTATAGGAAATATATGAGGAAGGAATTTTACAATAAAACCAAACACACCACAAGATAGTTCATAGGACTCTAATCTAGTGAAAATACAAGTGAAGAAAAACGCTCCAACAGTAAGATTCATTAAAACTTATACAACATGAATGGTTTTAACAATGGCCAAATAATGGGTTGGAGGAATTTCCTTACAATGCTGTTTGGTAGTAAACTCTGTCCTCATTCAAATCTGCATTGGTGATGCTGTTATTCTCTAATTTGAAGACATGAATTCGTTTTTGCTGAGTGAAGTAAATGCAATTCCCCTCGTATCCAAAAAATTCTCTAGTCGAAACAGAGAGCGAACAATCACTACGTAGAATAAAAGCTCGATCACCCAAGCTTTCCTCCAAAACCCATTCACCCAATTCATTCTTCTTATACACTTTGAAACCAACCACACAGAAATAATGACAGCCTCTCCATTCCCTATCAAGGTATCTATCAACAATATAGATTGTTCCATCCGACTCCACCAAATGCTTCTGTGTCTTCAGAGAATCCGACCCACAAGAATTCCAGACTTCAACCAAATCCAATGTCAAATCATTGATTTTGATCCACCAACCTATTCCAAACCGATCAACCACATAAACTTGGCCCTCATACACAATAAGATCATCGAATTCCATATCCTTTTCACCTAAACAGGTCAAACTCTCATCCCCACATTTTGCGTGGCCTAATTTACCGTCACTATAGACAACAAAAACATGACAGTCGTTGAACATCACAACTTTATTAACACGCCCACTTCGAATGAGGCTTTGAATTTCAAGGGTATGAGCTCTAGTTAATTCGACGGTATCATAGTCCAGTAAAACAAAGTTGCTTGGCAAAATATTGGGGGAATCGGATTCGGATTCGTACCTTTCTCGATGTGGGTCTAAAAGATGCATTTTGCGTTTGTTATCTTCAATCTTGATCAACCATCCCTTATCCGAAGAAGCTGAGGGAGTTAGACGATAGAGAATGGATTCGTGGAGAAGGCATACGGTTTGCTGGTGACGATGGTCAGCTTCACCATCATGAAATAGAGCTAGCCAGGTTAACCTTCGCCTTAGCCTCCGCAGTGGCGGAGGAGAAGGGTTGGGAAAATTGAGAGGGAAGCGAGGGATGAAGTCGGAGCAAGGAATAGCCGACCGCCATGATTTACAGACACCGCGGAATCGGAGAATTTCGATGCGGGTGTCGAGGCCTTTGCCGATCAGTAGTAACAGTTCCTCGGGAAGTTCCGAGCATTCCACACTCCCACTCATGTCTCGCGTTTCTTGGTCGACTTGATTTTTGCACAATGAGCTTATTGGTGTCTTGCGGAGAATAAAGTGAGAAAATAGATACAGGCATTTAGGAATTGGGGTTTAATAAAGGGGTTTCCAATTGGGGAAATTTGTTAGTAGTTATGATAACGTTTGGTAATATTGTTTTTAGTAATTTTTTTTTTAAGTGATGTGAAAATATGTGTGAATAGAAAAGTATTGTAGAAATATATATTGTGTTATTTATACAATAAAAATTGTTGTTCAAACAACATTACCAAACAGCCTTATATATTTAGAGGGTATTGCTCCCTCTCACATGACTAGGGGGGCATCACACTTGTGGAATTGTAAGATCAAAAAAACTTATCCTGCAAATATTGAAATTTTTTGAGTGATTTTCCTAAGCTAAGTTGAGAAATACCCCCATAACTAATATAGTGATGGACTTTATCTTGTAAGTGTAAAATGTAATTTGTGTTAGAATCTCATTTTCTCTTTCGTTTATGTTTGTTTCTAAAAATGGGTTTGATACAAGATTTCTATATTTTTGTATAATGATGAAAATGGTCTTCTTTAAGATTTTCTTAGCTTGAATGTACCATACTTATTGTTAAGGCTGTTCGAGGTAATTTTAATTTTGCCCTCTAAAATTTAAAAATATTGATCCTCCATTCCTCCCTAACATTAGGTATCATTTGGATTTGTTCCCTTTTGTTAATACAACCTGCCTAACGGCCTATTAAGTACCAAATTTATCAAAGCAACCTTAAACAAAAAGGGTGTAAAATCAAAACAATCATAGATATAGAGGGTGTCATTAGGGTTCCAATATAACTGTGGGAGGATAGGAAACCGAGGATAGAAATGAGTGAGAAGAGGTCAACACCAAAGGGGCACACCTCGGGAAGTTTTGTCAAAGAATTCTCAGAGCAAGTATGACAACACAAACAAAAACCCAAGAAGATTAGAATGCCTGAGGATCCCAAGGATACTAATACGTCATCGGAAGGACCAAAGTCCAGTTTTGAAGACCATTAGGCACGTGTCGAGGAAAAGAAGGAAAGTTTGTCATCAAGTAAGAGAAGGAAAAGAGTACAGATAAAGCGTCCATCACCTCCGCATTCAATTTTCTACACCCACTTAGTTGACCACATTAATGGAGGAATAACCTCTGAATAATGTCATCACAGCTCACAGCCTAATTAAGAAGCCTGGATGACTATATAAGCACTGGCCCTCCAAGTGGAAGGTCAGGATGCAACCTGGATGACTATATAAGAGAGAGAAATCCCTATGAAGTGGGGGATTGAGAATTATGAGGAAGAGAAAGAGAGAGTGATAGCTCTATAACACAAGAACAAGTGTAAACCTACATCTCGGACTAAAACCGAGGAACAAGTGTAAACCTACATCTCAGACTAAAACCGAGGAGCATAACTTAATCAATCCAAGACTTGTATTATTTAGTTTCCCTAACTTGCATATATTCCAAGCGCATATTCTAATCACTTGATTAATTTGTTTGAAAAAGAGTAACTTAATCATGTTTCGTCTGTTGGTCATTTATTGTTGATGACTTGCACAGTAACTTGGATGACTCCCTTTACAAAAGCTACTGCCCACGTTCAAGTTGTTACTTCCCAAGTTCAAGTGGTCCGTAGGGGGTGGGGTGGGGTGAGGTGAGGAGGGGTTATTTGTACTATTTCTAAACAGGATAATAAAATAGTAATGAGAGGTACAACTTTTTGACTCGTGGAATTGTGGTTTGACCGAGGTTGTTTGCATGTGATTTGAAATTTAACATTTTACTCACCTGAGATTTGATGAAAATTTTAAATTGCTTACATGTGAATTGAAATCTTATAATGTAAGTGTTATAGATAATTTTTTTTAATATTATTTGATCTTGTATTTTTATGAATTTTATGTTTTTAGAGAAAAGAGACATAAAAATGGAGTAAAACTACATATTTATCTATGTTTTTAATAAAAGTGAGTTACATAACTCTAATTGAGCTAATCTCAAGTAGGTAAAGTGTCAAATTTCAAATCGCAAGTAAGTAACTTAAATTTCAGTCAAACTACACGTTGATGAGTTGTAGTTTCTCCAAAATAATTTTTTAAAAAAAAAACTCAACATTGAAGAACTAATTAGAGCTGGGTTTCTATTTTACCCAAAGGGAAAGGGAAAGTTTTTTTTTTTTTTTCATTTTTCATTTTAGAGTAATTGTTTTCACTGGAGAGACTAACATTAGATTGGATTTAAGATTCAGAGACTAGCATTTGATTGGATTTAACGGACTGAACCGAAATTTCAGTCATTAGACTTAATAGGAACAACTCATTTTCATTGGAAAAAGTACACAAAAGCCAAGTAGGGATTACATAACCTTTTTAGCAAATGGCAACCCAACTCGACCCAAATTATTTTACCCAACCCGCTAGGGGATAAGAGGAGTGAGGCGGGTTGTTCCCCACCCAAGTCTAGTGGATCGAGTGAGGGTATTACCTGAATCCAACTAGTACAAGAAGTGGTATTTTTAAAATAAAAAATATCAGGATATTATTATCATTTTGATAAGCGGTTATAAGGAGCCTTACTTTTTGACAAAACCAAATAAAGGGGAAACAGAGAAAGAAAGAATAGGTTGAAATTTGGTCGAAGTTTGATTTGCTCAAAAATAAAAAGTTTAGAATTCTATTCATAGTTGGGGGTACATGATTTGGGGTTTGGAGTTGGGATTTTAGAGTAAAATTCAAAACCCTAACAGATGATTGGGGTTTTTTTTTTTTTTTTTGAATCATACTGAGGTTAATTTCATCTTTTTTTTTTTTTTTTTTTTGACAAGAATTTCATCTTATTATAATATCATTTTCACATGTCTTAATAGTTATATGCCATGTGTCCATAAGTTTTACAACAAAATATTTTGATACAAGTCAAATACCAGATCAGCATTTTGTTAGGCCAACCACTAACATACCTATAAAGTAGACACCTACTAAAATGATATTTGGGCAAAGTTATCGAACTAAAATATCTAACTTCACGCTTACATGATTAAAATGATTTTTGGGTAAAGTTACATTGCATTTTTGCCAAAAATAAACTTGCTCATTAAGTAGAAATCCATTAAGCAAGATTTAACTCTTCCTTCTATTTAACATGTACGACAGAACTTCGGGTATGTAATCATGTTAACCACCAAGAGGACAAATATATGTCATGATGAAGGCATATCACAATAAAACCAAACGCACCATTTACACCGAGAGGTAGTCTGAGTTCGAGGATTCCATTCTAATGAAAATACATAGAAGTTACACAACATTTCATACTGTCCTTCCCAAGTAGAACATTAGAGGATTAAGCCTAAAACAAAGTTGGGAGAGGCTAGGATGGAAACTATATATCCTTGAAATTATGCTAGATTGGCAATGCTTCCATTTTATAATTTGAAAACTTGAGTTTGATTTTGCTCAGTAAAGTAAATGCAATTTGCTTCATGAAATGGCTGCCTGTGTCAAACAGTAAGAACAAGGCATTCCAAATAAGCAAACACACGGAGGCTACAGCCACATGCTAAAATAATTCAATGGATAATCAGTACAAGCTTCATGTTATCCTTAAGAGAGATGCAATAAACAAGATGGGACATCAATCTACAAGCATGCCGATTATACTGTGCAAGAATTAAAAGAGCTTCTAATTCTTTCACAGTTTCTGTTATAATTATCAGAAGATAAAGACCTTTTCTAGCCATGAAGGAATTTGTTATAAATATCAGAAGAGCTTTTTAATTCTTGCACTGTTTCTGTTATAAATATCAGAAAATAAAGACCTATTCTAGCCATGAAGGAATTTGATTCTGACAAACATTTTGAACTAGCAGAAGCCGAAAATGGATAGACGGTGGGGCACCTTTTAGCCATTTCATTATCTATAATAATAAAAAGCAATCCTTCAAAGATACCTGAAACTGTTAAAAATTTCTATTAAATAAAAACACGAATGTCTTCAGTGTTCAGATTTGTACCCATGACCCACCTTTTCACTTTACCGCCTAAACCAAGGCATAAATATCACTAACCTAGGTTTTTAGCAGGGGTTAAACATTGACTGAACTAAAGAAAGGTGTGAGACACAATAGAAGATGAAGTTTATTTAGGCTGCCAATGAGCTCTAGCTCGAATGATACCTCCTGTTCTTGAAAGAGGAAGGTTGAGGATGAGGTCGTTGGTTCAATATCCACCAGGTGGGTGTTTCCTTACTGATAAAAAAAATCAAGGGCTAAAATGTTTGAAATAAAGTCAGAAATAGCAAACACATGTTATTAAAGACTACATTTACATGGAAACAGCTGAAAGAAACCCCCCCCCCCCCCCCCCCACTCACACACAAAAGAAGACCCTTGTCAATTAGTCCCTTGAGTAGTCCAATGCAAAAAATATTTAAAAAAAATTGCAAATCCATTTTCACGAAATTTTTAATTAGCACGAGGAGATATAATTGGCTAACCATGTCAAGAAGCACTTACTTGTCAAACAACATGGTAGAATTCAATTGGCACATACTTGATTATATAAGTTAGACGCTTAATTACAACTACAAAAAAATGTGATGTAATTAATAAAAGAATCAGCTAATAAGGATATCCAAGGAAACGATTTTAAAACACATGTTTAAGTTATCAAGAGCTTTCCAGTTTACTGGCATTGCCTGTTTCGCCCTATCAGGAGAATATGGATTTTAACCCCCTTCATCACTTGTCGAATGCAATAAAAAATTGTGCATCTAATTATATTAAACTTAAAGCTATCTATAACAGAATTAAAATAAGGGGAAAAACAAATGTATCTAGTGAAAAAAGCTTCCATTATTTTAGGGTCTGTGAGAGGTTATTAATAGGCCGTCTTACCCCCAAAAAGGGGAAGATGATTCTCCAACTTGGACCCATGGCCGCATTTTGGTAGAAGGTACTTGACATCATACCAAAGCCCAAAGAACAATTATTATTCTTGAGCAGGTTGAGGGTGGCTAGAAAATCTTAGAATATCAAGGAAAGCTGACAATGGAGAAGCAGTACCATCCTCCAAGTCAAACAACGCCATGTCATAACTAGGAAAATCATCCTTACCACCTTTGCTGAACAAATCTTCAATGACAAACCAAACACTAGGCTTATGGAAAATAGTTTGAACAGAGTGACAAAAAATATTTGAGGAGGGTAGTTTTTCTGCCTGTCTAAAACTGAAACATGTGGGATGTTCAAGTATTAGGCAATGGCTACTAGCAATCCAATGACTTTCTACAAAATAATAGTTCATAATCATGCTTTAATCTTCCTTCTATTCAACATGGATGATAGAACTGAGTATGTAATCATACTAAACCACCAATAACTACTATAGGAAATATATGAGGAAAGAATTTTACAATAAAACCAAACACACCACACCACAACACAAGATAGTTCTTAGTGTTCCAATCTAGTGAAAACACGAGTGAAGAAAAATGCTCCAACAGTAGGATTCATTAAAACGTATACAACATGAATGGTTTTAACAATTGCCAAATAATGGGTGGGAGGAATTTCCTTACAAAGCGGTTTGGTAGTAAACTCTGTCCTCATTCAAATCTGCATTGGTGATGCTGTTATTCTCTAATTTGAAAACATGAATTCGTTTTTGCTGAGTGAAGTAAATGCAATTCCCCTCATATCCAAAAAATTCTCTAGTCGAAACAGAGAGCGAACAATCACTACGTAGAATAAAAGCTCGATCACCCAAGCTTTCCTCCAAAACCCATTCACCCCATTCATTCTTCTTATACACTTTGAAACCAACCACACCGAAATAATGACAGCCCCTCCATTCCTTATCAAGGTATCTATCAACAATATATATTGTTCCATCCGACTCCACCAAATGCTTCTGTGTCTTCAGAGAATCCGACCCACAAGGATTCCAGACTTCAACCAAATCCAATGTCGAATCATTGATTTTGATCCACCAACCTATTCCGAATCGATCAACCACATAAACTTGGCCCTCATACACAATAACATCATCGAATTCCAGATCCCTTTCACCTAAACAGGTCAAACTCTCATCCCCACATTTTGCGTGGCCTAATTTACCGTCATCATAGACAACAAAAACATGACAGTCGTTGAACATCACAACTTTATTAACACGCCCACTTCGAGTGAGGCTTTGAATTTCAAGGGTATGAGCTCTAGTTAATTCGACGGTATCATAGTCCAGTAAAACAAAGTTGCTGGGCAAAATATTGGGGGAATCGGATTCGGATTCGTACCTTTCCCGTGGGTCTAAAAGATGCATTTTGCATTTGCTATCTTCAATCTTGATCAACCATCCCTTATCGAAAGAAGCTGAGGGAGTTAGACGATAGAGAATGGTTTCGTGGAGAAGGCATATGGTTTGCTGGTGAAGATGGTCAGCTTCATCATCATGAAATTGAGCTAGCCAGGTTAACCTTCGCCTTAGCCTCCGCAGTGGCTGAGGAGAAGGGTTGGGAAAATTGAGAGGGAAGCGAGGGATGAAGTCGGAGCAAGAAATAGCCGACCGCCATGATTTACAGACACCGCGGAATCGGAGAATTTCGATGCGGGTGTCGAGGCCTTTGCCGATCGGTAGTAACAGTTCCTCTGGAAGTTCCGAGCATTCCACACTCCCACTCATGTCTCGCGTTTCTTGGTCGACTTGATTTTTGCACAATCAGCTGATTGGTGTCTTGCGGAGAATAAAGTGAGAAAATAGATATAGGCATAGGGCTGTACACAGTGCGGTGCGGCCGGTTTCCTAAAAACCCAAGCCACCGCCGCGCCTGAGGAGCGGTTCTCCGGTAACCTCGGTGGCGATTTCAGTCGGCGCGGTTGTCGGTGTCCACCTGTCTATCACACACACAGAGGAAGAGATATCTAAATTCCAAAACCAAAATCAAACTCAGAAAACTCAGGGATTCAAACCACAAATCAAAACTCAGATCAAATCTAAATATCTTCAACCCATTACAAACTTAAATATTAAAACCCATTACAACCCACCTGTCTGAGTCTGACTGAGCTGAGTGATGGACTGAGTGGGTCTGAAAGAGACAAGTTATGTTAGACAAGTGGGTAAGCGTGTGGCTGCGAGTAAATAAGGGAAAAAAAATCTTATACCGTGACTTGTACGGCATCACTCAAGTCTTATAGAGAGCAAAATCTAGGCAGGTGGACGGCATCACTTGAGTGTAAATAAGGAAAAAAATCTTACAGAGAGAAAAATCTAATACGGCATGTTTTTTTTTTTTTTTAAATGCAAGACAATTATACAAAACCTGAGTGTGACTATTCGCACTTAAAGACTGACTGAGAGCTAAAAAAAGGACGAGAAAAATGGTTATAACCCCTACGGTCACAGTCCTTCATTTTTTTTTTTTAAATATATTTTTTGACGGGAGACACTAGAGCCTAGAGTTGCTTATAGACAAAGAGTGGTGCTAGGATCACACACAAAGTCACAATTCTAATCACAACTAACATGCCTGGTGAGTTGTAGTTGGTAGAAGGGTGACCTACCATCACCTCTCAACCAACCATAACTCGTCACGTGGGCAAGTTGTAACTAAAATTATGATTTTGTACGTAATCCTAGCATTTTTCATTGACAAGACCACTCAAATACTCAGTTTTTTTTTTTTTTTTTGATAGGGACTCAAATACTCAGATTATTATTACTCTTGACACACACACATTTCATGACTAAAAAATGGACTCACACACGTTTTTTTTTTTTTTTTGACTGAAGAAGGTAGAAAGATCACACACGCTAACTCTTTTTTTTGGGATTCGGATCCTCTCCATTTCTATTTTGAAATGGAGAGTGTCCAGTTAAGGGTTCAGATTTGCTTAAAAAGAATCTAAGGTCTACAAAGTGCCACCTCAATTAAAAATTTTTAACTTAACCAAATAGCAAATAACTATGGTAACCAAAGTTAACTATGGTTCAAAAACAAAAAAAGCACCAGATGGTTGTATCTGGATTTTGAATCCCTTTCAAGACTCAGTTCTTCAATCCCAACTGCCCATCAACCACCAACCACCAGCCACCATCTTTGCTATTATCGCTCAAAGGGGAGGACCCATGTGAGTCGAACTTGGAGACCAGCTCGGGCTTAAGGCTCAGTAAATCCTTGACGAAACCCAAGTGACCCAACATGGAAGATATGTGGAGAGGAGTCTCTGATACGCAAGAAACAATGGTTCTGTCAAGAAGGAAAGGGTCTTCTAAAAGTAACTCTTTGAGGGTCGCAATGTTTCCTTCCATTGTTGCCTCTGAAAGCCTTTTCTCCATTTTTCTCTTTTCTTTTTTTTTTCTTTCTCCCTATGTGGAAAGTTTTTAGCTTTTTGTGTCAGTCTGAGATTTCTTAAGTTCTAAGACTTTTGAGGTTATTTGATTTATGAATGTGAGCTGTGTTGGCTATTGGGGTGTTGTTGGTGGAAGCCAATGAAAGAACCTGCCACCACCACCTCCACCATGAACAAACCCAAAAAGGCTACTAAAATTCAAACAAACCACCCCTACCCCACTACCCATCACTCATCATTGCCAAAACAAAAACCACAAATGACCAACAAAACCCAGCAACATCAGAACCACACCAATGCAACAATATCACTGAAATCGGCACCAAACAAAACCCACAAATGATCAACAAATCGGAACAAATATATCACAAATCGGAACCACAAATAGGAACAACAATATCACCACAAATTGGAACCGAATCGGAACCTCTCAAAACGAAGAGAATATCAGACCCACGCCAATTGCCGATCTAGAAATCCACGCAATCGTCGATCCACCTCAACCGCCACGTCGGTCGTCGATCTAGAAACTAGAAACCTCCACGCCACCGCCAGACGCATGCTACCATTAGACCCACACCAGACCTATAAGCCATGCTAGATAAACACCACCACCGTGAGAGCAAACATTGAGGGAATAATAGCAAAGATGGTGGATGGTGGCTGGTGGCTGATGAGCAGTTGGATTGAAGAACTGAGTCTTGAAGGGATCCAAAATCCAGATACAAGGATTTGGTTTTTTGTTTTTGAACCATAGTTAACTTTGGTTACCATAGTTATTTGCTATTTGGTTAAGTTAAAAATTTTTAATTGAGGTGGCACTTTGTAGACCTTAGATTCTTTTTAAGCAAATCTGAACCCTTAACTGGACACTCTCCATTTCAAATAGAAATGGAGAGGATCCGGATCCCTTTTTTTTATAAGGACATGCCCTGTTCATAGATGAACATTCTTCAGACTTTAACTCTTCTTAGAAGTTAGAAACTTAGGATGTGCTTCAGACTTCAGCTCTTCTTATACATACATACATACATACATACATACATATATATATATATATAACACGTCGGGTCGGTTCGGTCTTTGTTGGTGTACAAATCTCAACGCCGATGGCCGCACTGGTCCGACGTCAGTATTGAAATTCCACCGCCTCCCACCGTGCCAGAAACCTTCGGCGGAACTCTGAGCGGGGCGGGGTAGTGCAGCCAAATCGGTTTTGTCAGTGCCGGTATATTCTTGAACAGGCCTATATAGGCATTTAGGAATTGGGGTTTCATAAAGGGGTTTCCAATTGGGGAAATTTGTTGGTAGTTATGAGCGCGTTTGGTAATATTGTTCTAATAATTTTTTTTAAGTATTGTGAAAATATAAAAAATTTTGTAGAAATATGTATTGTGTTATTTAAACAACAAAAATTGTTATTCAAACAACATTATCAACCAGGTTTATATATTTAGGGAGTATAGCTCCCTCTCACATGACTAGGGGGGCATCACACTTGTGTAATTGTAAGGTCAAAAAAACTTATCCTGCAAATATTGAAATTTTTTGAGTGATTTTCCTAAGCTAAGTTGAGAAATACCCCCCATAAATAATATAGTGATGGACTTTATCTTGTAAGTGTAAAATGTAATTTGTGTTAGAATCTCATTTTCTCTTTTGTTTATGTTTGTTTCTAAAAATGGGTTTCATATGAGATTTCTATATTTTTATAATAAGAAAAACAATGATGAAAATGGTCTTCTCTAAGATTTTCTTAGCTTAAATGTACCATACTTATTGTTAGGGATGTTCGAGGTAATTTTAATTTTACCCTCTAAAATTTAAAAATATTGATCCTTCATTCCTCCCTAACATTAGGTATTATTTGGATTTGTTCCTTGTTGTTAATACAACATGCCTAACTGCCTATTAAGTACCAAATTAATCAAAACAACCTTAAACAAAGAGGGTGTAAAATCAAAACAATCATAGATATAGAGGGTGTCATTGGGGTTCCAATATGACTGTGGGAGGATGGGAAACTAAGGATAGGAATGAGTGAGAAGAGGTCAACACCAAAGGGGCACACCTCAGGAAGTTTTGTTAAAGAATTCTCAGAGCAAGTATGACAACATAAACACAAACCCAAAAAGATTAGAATGCCCGAGGATCCCAAGGATACTAATATGTCATCGGAAGGATTGAAGTCCAGTTCTGAAGACCATCAGGCACGTGCCGAGGAAAAGAAAGAAAGTTTGTCATCAAGTAAGAGAAGGAAAAAATAGTACAAATAAAACATTCATCACCTCCGCATTCAATGCTCTACACCAACTTAGCTGGCCACATTAATGGAGGAATGACCTTTGAATAATGTCATCACAGCTCACAGCCTAATAGAAAAACCTAGATGACTATATAAGCCTTGGCCCTCCAAGTGGAAGGTCAGGATACAACCTGGATGACTATATAAGAGAGAGATATCCCTATGAAGTAGGGGATTGAGAATTACAAGGAAGAGAAAGAGAGAGTGATAGCTCTATAACACAAGAACAAGTGTAAACCTACACCTCGGACTAAAACCGAGGAGCATAACTTAATCAATCCAAGACTTGTATTATTCAGTATATTCCAAGTGCATATTCCAATCACTTGGTTAATTTGTTTGAAAAAGAGTAACTAAGGTTGATTCGCATCCAATCTTTATAAGTAAATTCTGTGAGGTTGAAATTTTGCTTAACCAATTTTGCCTTGCCACAATGACACTTAGCAACAATTAGGTATGGTGCATTGATGGAAGAGAGCAAATGTAAAAGATATTTGATGTTATGGGAGCATTTCCAATTTTTGAAACTTCAAGGGGCAAAATTTAATTATCTCAAACTTTAACAATGTAATTTACAATTTGGACTCACAATAATTATTTAATAAATTATTGCAATTTACTTGATTGAGTTTCAAGTCTAATATCGCAAGTCCAACTTTATCAAAATTAAGGCTCAAATACCAAAATAAATCAAACTAGAAAGATTAGATTAAATCTCAAAATCTAAAATACATCAAACTAATAAATATAAAATCCAACTAGTTATTTGTTCTAATTTGGGTCTACCGTTAGCATCACATTTTTTTACCTAAAGAAAACAACTTGCCACCTTTTTATTATATATATATATATATATATATATATATATATATATATTATTTTTTCTTATTATAATGGGAATTCACTTCTTATTCCACTAATAAATAAATAAAGACTTTTGGAAAAAAATTGTACCCACATGCAAGCTATTATATAATTTCACGGTATAAATGTCATGTGATGTTGGCTAAAAGTCCTTTGTTAATATTCTTTATGTTGTTAATAATAATAATAATAATAATAATCTATATATTGCACTCGAAACAGTGTTGTCCTCCCACAATATTAGCAGAAGTGGAGTATGAGAAGAATTCCTACCCAGGGCCAGCCCTTGCACTGGGCCAATTAGGCCATTGCCTAAGGCCCCCAAGTGGAAGGGGCCCCAAAATTTTGAAAAAGAAGGGGTAGTAGAAAAAAAATTTTTAATTTGGTTTTAGATGAAACTCCAAAAAATCTATTACATTCTTGTGACCAAAGAACAAAAAATTTGGAACATCGTTGTAACCCAAAAAATTCTTTCGTCTAAACTCTAAACAAAATCAATTATCCAAACAAAAATCATCTATAACCTCTAGACAATTCAAAAATCAACTAGATAAAATGAAAATTTGATCTAAAAATTACCCACAAAACAATCTCAAATAAAAAATCTTAAATCCCTAAAATTTACTCATACATTTTCTCTCTCTCGCTCTTGCTCTCCACCTCTTTCTCTCAGCTAGATGATGATAGTTTGCAAAAATAATGTCTTAAACTGGAATTGTTTCTCAAATATGATGTTTATTATGATATTGATGGTATAGATTTATTTTTAGAGTTAAAAGTTTTAAAAGAAATTTTATAAATAAAAGAATATACTCCAATTGACATACTAAATTATATAAAAATGTTAGATTCATTTCCAAATATATGCATTGCTTATAGAATTTTACTAATAATAATTGTTATAGTTGCTTCTGTAGAGAGAAGTTTTTCAAAGTTAAAATTAATAAATCAACAATATCTCAAGAAAGATTAAGTAAATTAACCTATTGATTAAAAATAAGATATTAGAATTACTTGAATACAAAGATTTAATTAATCAATTTGCATTTCAAAAGGAAAGAAAAATAGATTTTAAATAAAATATACTATAATATAAAAATATAAAATAAATATTAATTTAATTAATACATAAATATAAAAAAAATGTCTCATTTTAGTTATTGCCTAAGCCTCCAAAATGTTTAGGGCAGACCCTATTTCTACCAAGTCAAACAATTAAGGTTCCAAATTTTAAATAAAACAATTCTACAATTGTAGTACCAATGGGCCCGAAGTACACACAGTGGGCAGGCCTAAAGGCTCTCACAATGAAAGAAGCCCAACCCCACATCTTGAAATGGTCCGAGGACATAATCAGTCCAACCTACAAAGTCACGTGATAAAAAGGGGTATCATGCATGTCCAAAACACCAAGAAATATGACGTCCGAGGACAACCCAGTCCTCGGCAAGGCGTTACCGAGGACTATGTGAATGATCTAGCAGTTCAACAGCGCCCATGATGAAGGTTTTTGATGCTGGAATTAAGGAAACGAGGGTAAAGAATAAAGGGGGGGATAAGCTATGGTCAAGGAAAAAGCTGCTATCACCGCATTTAAGGCTCTACACCTGCTTCTCTAGCCGCATTAATGAAAAAGTGACGACTGAACGTTGAGTTTCAACCTTATCTTCACCACCAGAGACCTTAGTAAAAAGGGATGATGGGACAAGTATCCAAAAAAAAGAAGATCCGGACTACACGTGGAAGAAAGGAAAGAGGAGACAGGCCTATAAAGAGTGAAGGAAGAAGACAGGGAAAGGGGGACGAGAAAAAAAAGAGAGAGAAGGAGAGAAAGAGAGAGTTTGTGAAAGGGGCATGAAGAACTGTCCTCGGCATTAGTGTATTCAACTTAACATTACATCTTTATACAAGACCAGTGCATGAATTATGTGGTTCAATCCATCCTTTGTGTTATCTATCGTACCAAAAACCTAGACTAAGCATCCATTCTCTATAAATTTATTGTTCAGGGCTCATTGGGCTGGTCCATTGGATGAACCTTGGGTTAGTTTGAATTGTGCCCTTACAATTGGCGCCGTCTGTGGGGATTCTTGAGTTTTTGCGCAGATAACGTGATGGCGAATTTGAATCCAGACCATGCAGAGTCTTTAGGATCTCAGCACGAGGATCCATTACAACAGTTAGAGCAAATGGGAGATCGAGAGGGCAGTGTGCACTCGGGGTGAGTAGTTGGTGACTGCCCGCAGGGCAGAAGCAGGGGCTCTAGAGGAGATAACACTAGGGCCATGCAGAGAGAGATTGACCAGCTAAAGAGGAAGCTTCGTCGTGCCGAGCGGAAACGGACGCCTTCCATATCCAACTCTTCATCAGATGACTCTCAGAACAGTGACTACAGACCGAGGTCGAGGACCCCCTCCCACAAAAACTTTCTTGTACCAAGAGGAAAGTATTCGTGATAGAAGAAGCAGAGGGACAACTCACAGGGGCTCGGGCAGCGACGCCATGGGGAAGGCACTGCTCCAGCTCTCCAAATCACCCTTCACACATCGTATTGAAAAGGGGAAACTACCCTGTCGGTTCACGCAGCCAAACTTCACCATTTATAATGGCAAAACAGACCCAGTGGAGCATGTAAGCCATTTTAATCAACGCATGACGGTTTACTCACAGAATGAAACCTTGATGTGTAAGGTCTTTCCCTCAAACTTAGGACCCGTTGCGATGAGATGGTTCAATGGCTTAAAGGCGAACTCCATTGATTCATACATGGAACTTACAATGGCATTTGGGTCCCGTTTTGTTACGTGCAGTAGAGTACCTCGGCCTCTAGATTCGTTATTATCCATGGCCATGAGAGAGGGCAAGGCGTTGAAAACATACTCGGATAGATATTGGGAAGCGTTTAACGAGATTGATGGTGATTTTGATGAGGTAGCGGTTAACACCTTTAAAGTCGGCCTTCTAGTTGAGCACGATCTAAGAAAATCCTTGACCAAGAAGCCGGTAAAAATGGTCCGTCGGCTCATGGATCGGATCGACGAGTATAAGAGGGTTGAGGAGGATCAGCAGCAGGGTAAAGGGAAAATGAAAAGTGTCGCCCAAGAAAGTAAGGACTTCAAGGCGGAGAGATATAATGGCAAATGGCCACGAAGAGATTTCACTAACCAGAATAGGTCAGCCCCGCCCCGGACAGTGAATGCCATATTTCGTGAGCCGGTACAGCAAGTGTTGTAAAAGATTTGCCGATAACCGTATTTTAGATGGCCCAGTAGGATGATAGGAGACCCTGCAAAACGTAATCAGAACCTCTATTGCAACTATCACCAGGATAAAGGCCACGCCACAGAGAACTGCAGGAACCTGTGGAATTACCTGGATCAGCTGGTCAAAGAAGGGAAATTAAGACAATTCGTGAATCGACCTGATGAACAAGGCACCCAATCTGGCTCCATGAACCAAGGCAGTAACAATGTAAGACCTTCATTGGGCACAATCAATGTCATCTTTGCAGCGCCAGGTCGGACTGGGTCTTGCCCTACTAGAATAATGTTAGTACTACACCCCACTGACGAGGACCTCAACTTTGAGCCGAAGAGAATCAAGAAGAATCCTCTGCCTGTGCTGGGATTTTCTAAAGAGGACAAGGTTGGCACTATCCAGCCACATGACGATGCGTTATTCATTACACTAAGGATAGGGGGCTACGATGTGAAAAGAGTAATGGTTGACCAAGGGAGTGGGGTTGACATTATGTACCCGGATTTGTTTAAGGGTCTCAATTTGAGGTCCAAAGATCTCACGGCTTATGATTCCCCATTGATAAGTTTTGAAGGGAAGGCTGTTATTCCAAAAGGGTTAATCAGACTACCTATACAGTCAGGACCAGTGGTAGTGGACGTGGATTTCATCGTAGTAGACGCCTACTCCCCTTACACAGCCATAATGGCAAGACCATGGCTGCATGCCTTAGGTGCCGTATCGTCAACTCTATATGTTAAACTGAAGTTCCCATACGAGGATAGAGTCGAGGAAATACTAGGCAGCCAGTCCATGGCGAGGCAATGTGTAACAGCAGCCATTACACATCAAACGAGACAGGAGTCTCAAACCCAGGCCGAGAAGAATTTGTAGCAGTTAGTATCCTCGGCCGAACCAAACGAGGCCAAGGCTGAAGGGCCAAGTTGTGAGGATTTGGAGAAGATGGTTATTGCAGATGATACGGAGAAATTCTTCCAGGTAGGAAGTCAGTTGCCCCCACAAGAGAAAGAAGATCTGGTTACATTTTTGAAACGAAACATCGGTGTGTTTGCATGGGATGCTTACGAAGCCCCAGGGGTCGATCTGGAGTTCATTTGTCATCACCTCAATGTTAGTCTGGCCACAGTACCACGAAGGCAACCACCTCGGCGCTCATCTAAAGAGCACGCCGACGCCGTTAAAGAAGAGGTGCTGAAACTCAAGAAAGTAGGGGCCATTAAGGAAGTGTTTTACCCAGAGTGGTTGGCCCACACAGTGGTAATGAAAAAGAAGAATGGAAAATGGAGGGTATGTGTAAACTTTACAGACCTGAATAAGGCTTTCCCAAAAGATTCATTTCCAATGCCCCGCATAGATCAGTTGGTGGATGCTACTGTAGGGCATCTTCGGATGAGTTTTTTAGATGCTTTCCAAGGTTACCATCAAATACCCTTAGCTCCAGAAGATCAGGAAAAGACAGCTTTTGTCACACCCACAGGGAACTACCACTATAAGGTGATGCCCTTCGACTTGAAGAATGCCGGGGCTACCTATCAAAGAATGATGACGCGGATGTTTGAACCGCAACTGGGAAAGATGATTGAGGTGTACGTAGATGACATGGTGGTTAAGAGCAAAATAATCTCGGCTCACATACCAGACCTCGACGACACCTTCCAAATGTTGAGGAAGCATAAATTACGCCTCAACGCATCCAAATGTTCCTTTGGCATTGGATCTGGCAAATTTTTGGGTTACATGGTGACGCATAGAGGAATTGAGGTCAACCCCGCTCAGGTCAAGGCTATTAATAACTTACAGCCACCTCGGAATCCGAAGGAAGTGCAGAAGCTGACCGGGATGACGGCTGCCCTCAACCGATTTATCTCAAGATCTGTTGATTGGTGCAGGCCATTCTTCCAATTGTTAAACAAATGGAAGGGGTTTGAATGGACAGAAGAGTATGCCGTGGCTTTTCAGCAACTTAAAGAATATCTTGCTCATCCTCCTATTATGTCTCGACCCAAAGTCGACGAGGTCCTATTCGCATACATCGCGGTAGTAGCCCACGCCGTTAGTCTGGTGCTAATAAGGGTCGACGGGGACATATAAAAGCCAGTTTACTATGTGAGCAAGTCCTTGCATGAAGCCAAGGTACGTTATCCACCATTGGAGAAGGCAATCCTTGCCGTGGTGCATGGTACACGTAAGCTCCCCCATTATTTTCAGTCCCATACGGTGGTTATTCTGACTCAACTTCCCCTTAAAGCTATACTCCGGAGTGCGGATTATATAAGCAGGATTACGAAATGGGGAACCATCTTGGGCTCTTTCGATATCAAGTACATACCCCGTGTAGCAATAAAGGGTCAGGTGTTGGCTGATCTTGTTGCGGAATTTACTGAACCCACAATGGAAAGTAGTGTGATCGACAGGGACATTGATGAAAAATCAGTTGGTATGGTCGCATGCAAAGGTCACGCGGTATGGATTGTTTACGTTGATGGGGCTGCCAATCAAAGAGGATCTGGGATGGGTGTGGTGATTACGACCCCAGAAGGCCTCACACTGGAAAAGTCCTTAAGACTGGGATTCTCGGCTACTAATAATGAGGCCGAGTATGAAACTTTGCTGAAAGGGATGGATATGGTCCATAAGTTAGGGGGAAAGATCGTGCAGGTGTTCTCAGACTCACAACTAGTTGTGGGCCAAGTAGATGGAAAAGTGAAGGCCAGAGATTCGAGGATGCAGGACTATTTGAATCAAGTCAAAGCTGTACAACACAAATTCGAATCCCTTACTTTGTCCCATGTCCCCAGAAGTGGCAATACGCATGCTGATTCCTTAGCAACTCTTGCCATGTCGTCGGTGCAGGGACTACCTCGGATTATCCTAGTTGAGGACTTACCTAAACCCTCGAAAACGATTGGAAGTGTTATCCATGTACACCAGATTAGAGTGGGGCCTAGCTGGATGGACCCCATTATATCCTTCCTGAAAGATGATGTTCTGCCAGAGGAAAAAGTCGAGGCGGACAAGATACGTAGAAAAGCCTCCCGATTCTGGTTGGCCGAGGATCATAAGCTCTATAAACGATCTTTCTCTGGCCCATACCTGTTATGCATGTATCCTGAGGCGACAGAGCTACTTTTGGAAGAGTTACATGAAGGAATCTGTGGAAGCCATACATGAGGAAGGTCTTTGGCTCACAGAGCCCTAACCCAAGGGTATTGGTGGCTGAACATGCAGCGAGAAGCTCAGAGTTATGTGCAGAAGTGCGACCAATGTCAAAGGTTTGCACCAAACATCCATCAGCCTAGAGGTGTGCTCAATCCTTTAACGAGTCCCTGGCCTTTTGCACAGTGGGGTTTAGACATTGTGGGTCCTTTCCCAAAGGCGCCTGGAAATTGAAGATATTTGGTTGTCGGCACTGACTATTTTACTAAGTGGGTAGAGGCCGAGCTCCTGGCAAACATCAGGGATGTCGACGTGAAGAAATTCGTATGGAAGAATATCGTCACTCGATTCGGTATCCCTCATACCCTCATCTCTGATAATGGTTTGTAGTTTGACAGCAAGGCGTTCAAACGATATTGTTGTGGCCTCGGCATAACCAACAGATACTCCACTCCGGCTTATCCGCAAGGAAATGGGCAGGCCGAGGCTATTAACAAAGTTATAGTGAACGGGCTGAAGAAGAGGCTGGAGGACGCCAAAGGAAGATGGGTGGAGGAGTTGCCCCATGTCCTATGGACGTACCGGACCACACCCTGCCGATCAACGGGAAAGACGCCATTCTCGATGACTTATGGCGCCGAGGCTGTTATCCCATTGGAGACTGGTTTTCCAACAATGAGGACAAGCTCCTTTACTCCAGAAAGCAATGATAGACTGCTAGAAAAGGGCCTAGACTTGATTGGGGAAAGGAGAGAGGTTGCCATGATTCATTTGGCCTACTACCAACAAAAACTGAAGCAGGGATATGATTTGAATGTAAACTCAAGACCTCTTATTCTCGGGGACTTAGTGCTGAGGAAAGTAGTGGGCAACACCAAAAATCCAGCATGGGGAAAGCTTGGACCTAATTGGGAAGGATCGTATCGCATCACGACAATAGCTTGAATAGGAGCTTACTACCTGGCAGACTTAGATGAAAAAGTTGTACCCCATCCCTAGAATGTAAGTAATTTAAGACGTTATTATTATTAATGAAAAGCGCTTTTTGTCATTTTATTCCTTTCATTTTTCTACCATTAATTCTGTTGTGCCTAAGGTTACGCCGGGTCCTCGGATCCTCTACCTTGGTCCAAATTTAATTAAGGTTACGCCAGATCATCAGATCCTCTATCTTAATTTAAAACAAAAAAGTTAGGTTACGCCGGGTTCTCGGATCCTCTACCTCAGTCCAAATTTAATTAAGGTTACGCCGGATCATCAGATCCTCTATCTTAATTTAAAACAAAAAAGTTAGGTTACGCCGGGTCCTCGGATCCTCTACCTCGGTCCAAATTTAATTAAGGTTACGTCGGATCATCAGATCCTCTATCTTAATTTTAAACAAAAAAGTAAGGTTACGCCGGGTCCTCGGATCCTCTACCTTGGTCCAAATTTAATTAAGGTTACGCCGGATCATCAGATCCTCTATCTTAATTTTAAACAAAAAAGTAAGGTTACGCCGGGTCCTCGGATCCTCTACCTTGGTCCAAATTTAATTAAGGTTACGCCGGATCATCAGATCCTCTATCTTAATTTAAAACAAAAAAGTGAGGTTACGCCGGGTCCTCGGATCCTCTACCTTATTCCAAATTTAATTAAGGTTATGTCGGATCATCAGATCCTCTATCTTAATTTAAAGTAAAGAAGTAAGGTTGTCTCGGATCCTTTTCCTTGATATAGAAACAGCGTTGAAGTTACTAAGTGAACGGGTCTTTAATTGTTGTTAAGTACTAAGCGCAAAGCTTGAGGTATTGTTAGTTCAAATGTAGAATATGTCATTACGTTCCCTTTTTAACATGTTGTCATGAAAATAGCTGTTAAGTAAGTCCTAAGCAAACGGATTTCACATTAATGTATTACTTTTTTAGCGTCTTGTTTGTCCTCAAATTTGAACACGAGTTGGTAGTCATCACTTAAAGCATTTGCACGTATATGAGTTGCACAAATTTCCTTGACTAAGGGTAGAAAATTACAAATACATGCTGTGGATCCAAGCTGTTGTATTGTTATATTACATGTACAACAACGAAATAAGATATCAACACGAAACATAACACAGAACATCAGTTTAAATTAGGAACTCTTTTCATTGAACGAAAGATTTGTCAATACACTTATAACCAAATTCGTTAAGTTACAAAGAAAAGAAGGTAAAAAAAAAACCGAAACTAAGAAATAAAAATACAAAGACAAATACGAGAAAAAGAAAAGGAACGGGAAGCGGCTAAGGCATAACTAATTATGGCTTGGGCTTGGGCTGGGTCTGGTCTTTTGGATCAGCAGGAGGCACCACTGAGGCCGAGGATCCCTCAACCTTTTCCTTAGGCTTTATGGGCAAAGTCGCTAGGACTAGCTCCATAGTCCCGCTAACCTCGGGGTTGATGGGCAACTCCTTGGGGGCAAGAGGAGGCGGTGCATCTTTAACTTGGGCAGTAGGGGCAACATCGTCGGCAACATTCTCCTCTATTTGCATCCCAGCTGAAGAAGGAGGGGAATCATCCTTGGCTGAGCTAGAGGCAGCCACGCGGATTGCAGGAGGGATGTAAGCGTTCTCCACCTTCCATAGAGGAGAGGAAGCATCAACCTCGGCTTGAGAGAGAGCTTCCTTCCACACCTGGAGGCAGTAGTCCCTACAAACCCCCGGCACTTGGGCTTTGAATGTTTCCGTGGTTTCTGCCATGCCCATATCATAGCCGCTTTGCTCAGCCTCGTCAACCATTGCCTCGGCTGCTTGTGCCTTGGCAAGTGCCTCTTCCTTGGCCTTAAGAGCTTCCTCCTTAGCCTCCTCGGACCCCGCGAGATCTTTCGCAAGGCCCTCTGCCAGTGTCCTGGCCGAGGCGAGATCTTCATTGACGCGCTTGAGCTGCAACCTCGGATCCTCGGCCTGCCTGGTGGTACTCTTTAGTTCGGCCTCCAGACCCGACCTCTCACTCGCCGCCTTGCCCAGGCTGGTGGTCACCTCTTGGAGCTTCTTCTCCTTAAGCTCCAGTATCTTCCTAGTATGATCCAGCCTTATCTCCTTATCCCTTAGCGCTTTGTAGGAGTTAGCAGCGATCTCCTCTGCCCTATGGGCAGATTGGATGACCTACGTACAAGCATTGTTAGTAAATGGCACACTACATACCCAACAAAAAAAAAAAAAAAAAAAGAATAATAATAACAAATAATGACAATAACAAATACAGTAAGGAAAGGCATAAATGCCGAGGAACGACCAATTTAAATCCTTACCATAGCTAACTCTTCTTTGAGGATCATAAAGACATTATGATCCCTCATCCTACGCAGCTCTCCCATATCCTCAGGCAGTAGCAGCGCCTGCTCCAACGCGTCGGCGATGCAGGCAGCTGTGCCCTCATCGGATCCTCTGATAGATGCATCGGCGGTGACCGCCTGATCGTCTACATGCATCTGAGGAGCCCAAATGGGCGTATGGAAGGCTACCAGAGGATCACTTCGTCTCTCCGACCTCAGATGGGCATGGCGAGCGTGCTTGCCTCCCCTCTCCTGCTCTGTCTCCTTAGTAGGGAGATCCTTACCACCTTCGACTATCTCCTTCCCCTTTAGATGATCCCTTTTTCTTTTGTGGTCAACCGGGTCTGGATGCTGAATTCGAGGGGAAGGAGGAAGAATAACCCTCACCGGAGGAAGAATAACCCTCGCCAGAGGAAGCTTGTCGGTACCCTTATCCTTAGCTTTCTCCGGAGGCACCTTCGAAGGATCCTGCGCTCCGACTTGCCCTTCTAAAACGTCCTTCAGACTGGGCTTGGGTCGGCGCTGGATTCCCATTCTTATTAAAGGTTGGTCGTCATCGTCTGAAGATGTGAAGGAGGGGGAGCCGACGACCGGTGATGGATGCCTAGGTGGAAAGAGCTGATCAAAGGCTTCGGATTCCTCGTCTGAATCCGAGAGCTCAACGATTTCCTCTTCTTCTTTTTCTTCTTCTTCTTCTTCTTCTTCTTCCTTTATGGTTGGCTGGGAAGATGATCCTTCACCTAACTTCGATCGGGCCGAGGAAGTGGCAAGGTGAGAGGCTCCGGGAACAACCCTAACAGGCTCAGTAATTAGAACGCCTTGAGGGATTAGAGCACCAGGAGGCAACAAAAAGCCTTCGACCGCTACACTAATCCTCGGAAGCCGCGGATCTTTCTCCTTGATGACGCACTTGGTTTCTTGAAAGACGGTAGAGATGGGTGTGTAGCCGAGAATGCGGTGAGCAGCGCGAAGCTGACCGTCTGAATGCACAAACACCTCGTCCTTTAAGATCTTGTCGAAACGATCGAAGTTGACGAGATTGGCACAAGGCGCAAGCGCACGACGATCTGCACGTGTGTTTCAAAAGACAGATTAGTACAAGAAAATTAAGGAAGAACACAACCAACAAAAGAAACAATAGATTTATCATTGACTGAGGCTGATGCTACGTGAGGACTCACCAGGTTCCCCCTCCGTCGTCGGACAGTGGAGACCATCATGCCACTCCCCGGACAATATCAGGAAGTCCTTGTCCAAACCTTTGTTGGAATGGGGAAGGCATTGGATCAATCTGACTTCAGGGTGCCTAGACTTCAGGTAGTAGGTATGCCCTCTCAAACGGTGAAGGGTATACACCCAATTCACCTCGTGGTGAGTAAGATCTAACCCTAGTCTCTCGTTCAGGGCGTCTACAGCACCCAAGATCCTAAACATATTTGGAGCGCACTGTGTGGGGGACAACCTAGCGGTTCTAAGATAGTTCATGGTAATGGGCATCATAGGGATTCTCATCCCTCCCTCTATAAAAGTTATCATGGGAATCGCTACCTCACCGGTCTTTCTCTTAGTGAGCCACTCTCCCGTCTTGTAGTACTTAACGAACACTCCGGGTGGGATCTCATATTTGGCTTTAAAGGCTTCTATTTTCTCGAGGATATCCACTAACGATGCAAACCTACCCATTTCCTAAGACTAGGGAGCAAACACTACAGCAAAATCGGAAGATCTAATAGGCCGAGGACAGAAAAATGGGGATAATCAAAAGAGTAAACAGCGATAATGAAAATAGAAGGTTGGAGAACTTACTTTTAAACAACTACGTCACCTCGGCTTAGGAATGAAGGGTGTGAAGACGCGTGCAGATTGCAGGAAAGGTTAAGTTCGGTGTATAGAGTTTGAAATGAACAGAAAACCTTTGAAATGGCGATACTTATTTCGTGGGAATGCGTAAAGCAGAAAATCTCCCGCTTATTTCCCCTTGAAATACGCCCACCCATTGGATAAACATCGCACGGTTGGACGTGGGGAACAGAGAGCCGCCAATATTTAATTGAAGCGCCGCTTACAGACTGAAACGTCAGAAGGGGATCATTCCGCGCTCGTATATCGAAGCCCTCACTTCTCCTAATGAGATAGAATTAAGGGCTTCGATGGGCTAATGTAGTACCAATGGGCCCGAAGTACACACAGTGGGCTGGCCCAAAGGCTCTCACAATGAAAGAAGCCCAACCCCACATCTTGAAATGGTCCGAGGACATAATCAGTCCAACCTACAAAGTCACGTGATAAAAAGAGGTATCATGCATGTCCAAAACACCAAAAAATATGACGTCCGAGGACAACCTAGTCCTCGGCAAGGCGTTGCCGAGGACTATGCCCCTTGCCGAGGACTATGTGAATGATCTAGCAGTTCAACAACTCCCATGATGAAGGCTTTTGATGCTGGAATTAAGGAAACGAGGGTAAAGAATAAAGGGGAGGGATAAGCTATGGTCAAGGAAAAAGTTGCTATCACCGCATTTAAGGCTCTACACCTGCTTTTCTGGCCACATTAATGAAGAAGTGGCGTCTGAACGTTGGGTTTCAATCTTATCTTCACCACCAGAGACCTTAGTAAAAGGGATGACGGGACAAGTATCCAAAGAAAAGAAGATCCGGACTACACGTGGAAGAAAGGAAAGAGGAGACAGGCCTATAAAGGGTGAAGGAAGAAGACAGGGAAAGGGAGACAAGAAAAAAAAAAGAGAGAGAAGGAGAGAAAGAGAGAGTTTGTGAAAGGGGCATGAAGAACTGTCCTCGGCATTAGTGTATTCAACTTAACATTACATCTTTATACAAGACCAGTGCATGAATTATGTGGTTCAATCCATCCTTTGTGTTATCTATCGTACCAAAAACCTAGACTAAGCATTCATTCTCTATAAATTTATTGTTCAGGGCTCATTGGGCTGGTCCATCGGACGAACCTTGAGTTAGTTTGAATTGTGCCCTTACAACAATAATAATAAATTATTTTGTGATAAATATGATTATGAAATGCATTACTTTTCATTAAATTAGCTCAAATTACAAAATAATAATAATAATGAGACCACCTTAAAATATAATCACGCGCAATGTGTGGATCCGCAACTAGTGTTTCATAATTGAGGACTAACTGTGAGCGTGAGGAGTTTCAAATTGTGAATAGGGCGAGTTTGAGATGCATGTTTTCAAGGATTCCGGTGAAAACTCTATAACTTATTATGTCGAGGTCGAGGTCGAGGTTGAGGTTTAGGTCCTATTTTCCGGAAGAGTTGTTGGAAGACATACTTTTAAGGCTTCCAGTGAAATCTCTAATACATTTCAAGTGCGTGAAAAAGTCATGATCTACTACTTTTTCCCAAAACCAAAGTTTCATTGCCAAACACCACCGTCGCCGTTGTTCCCAACCAAATCCAAGTCTTGTCATCACAAGCCTTAACGTCATAACCTTACCTTGGGTACTATCCCTGCATCCTCATCTTGACATGGCCAAGCTTGATAGGATGGACACGTTTGCTTGCATCAATGGTATAATTCGTTTTGGCCGTTACTTCAAAGACGGCTTTCATGGCTTTGTCTAGAACTGAAACATGTGGGATATTCAAGGGATATTCAAGTATTAGGCAATGGCTACTAGCAATATATATATATACCCAATTCAGTAAAAGATTATGATGATAGAACTGAGTATGTAATCATACTAAATCACCAATAACTACTATAGGAAACATATGAGGAAGGAATTTTACAATAAAACCAAACACACCACAAGATAGTTCATAGGGTTCCATTCTAGTGAAAATACAAGTGAAGAAAAACGCTCCAACAGTAAGATTCATCAAAACTTATACAACATGAATGGTATTAACAATTGCCAAATAATGGGTTGGAGGAATTTCCTTACAAAGCTGTTTGGTTGTAAACTTTGTCCTCATTCAAATTTGCATTGGTGATGCTTTTATTCTCTAATTTGAAAACATGAATTCGATTTTGCTGAGTGAAGTAAATGCAATTCGCCTTGTATCCGAAAAATTCTCTAGTCGAAACAGAAAGCGAACAATATCTATCAGCCAAGCTTTCCTCCAAAACCCATTTACCCCATGCATTCTCCTTATACACTCTGAAACCAACCACACAGAAAAATTGACAGACTCTCCATTCCCTATCAAGGTATCTATCAACAATATAGATTGTGACTCCACCAAATGCTTCTGTGTCTTCAGAGAATCTGACCCACAAGGATTCCAGAATTTAACCAAATCCAATGTCGAATCATTGATTTTGATCCACCAACCTGCTCCGAATCGATCAACCACATAGACTTAGCCCTCATACACAATAACATCATCGGATTCCATATCCTTCACCTAAACAGGTCAAACTCTCATCCCCACAGTTTGCGTGGCCTAATTTACCGTCACTATAGACAACAAAAACATGACAGTCGTTGAACATCACAACTTTATTAACACGCCCAATTGGAATGAGGCTTTGAATTTCAATGGTATGAGATCTAGTTAATTCGACGGTATCATAGTCCAGTAAAACAAAGTTGTTGGGCAAAATATTGGGGGAATCGTATTCGGATTCGTACCTTTCTCGATGTGGGTCTAAAAGATGCATTTCGCATTTGCAATCGTCAATCTTGATCACCCAAGCTTTCCATTAAACCCCATACAGAATTCCCATCTGACTCTTCATTCAGCTTATAAACTTTGAAACGATCTCTCCCTAAGAGGTATCTATCAACAACATAGAGAGCTCCACCCGACTCCACCAAATACTTCTTTGTACCCAACTCACCATCAGATATCCGAGGATAAAACTATTTGCAACCCCAACGACGAAACATTGATCCAGTAAACTATTCCAAATCGATCAACCACGTAGAATCGGCCCTCATACACAATAACATCATCAAAATCTTTTCTGTCCTCACCTACAGAGGTCCAACTCTCGTCCCCACATTTTGCGTGGCATAATTTTCCTTCATTGTAGATGACAAAAACGTGAGAGTCGTTTAAATTTATAGAAGGCGAATTGGGGTACATCACAACTTTGTTAACAGAGCCAAATTGAATGAGCTTTGGCTCTACCACTAAATTGAAGTTGTTGGGGAGCTCATACCTTTCTCGATGTGCGGAGAGTGGATCGAAAAGACACAGTTTGCGGCCTTCAACCTTGATCAACCAGGCCTTATCAGAAGGTGAGGGATGTAGCCTTTGTAGACGATAGAGAGTGCTTTGGTGGAGAGTGGATTTTCTTTCGAAGAGAGCGAGAAAGGTTTCGTAGTGATCAGCTTCTTCGGGATCTGACAATAACTCAGGGAAAGGGAAACGGTTAGGGAAATCGAGAGGGAAGCGAAGACGAGAGATGGAGTCAAAGGGAGGGATAGAGGAGCGCCACAATGTACAGACAATGCGGAATCGAAGATTGTCGATGTGGGTATCGATGCATTTGCCGATCGTTGGTAACAGTATCTCGGGAAGTTCCGCCCACTCCACTCTCTCACTCATGTTTCGTTTGTTGGTCACTTGTTGATGACTTGCACAGTGACTTGGACGAGTCCCCCGACAAAAGTTACTGCCCACATTCGACTTGTAACTTCCCAAGTTCGAGCGGTCCATAGGGGTTTGGGTGGGGTGGGGTGAGGTGAGGAGGGGTTATTTATACAGTTTCTAAACAGGATAATAAATTAGTAACGAGAGGTACAACTTATTCAGTGGTGGAGTTTTGGTTTGACCGAGTTTGTTTATCTGAAATTTAGCATTTTATCCGCTTAAGATTTGACGAAAATTTAAGTTGTTTATACGTGACGTGGTTTGAAATCTTATAATATAAGTGTTTCAGTGGATTTTTTTTAATCTTATTTGATCTTATATTTTTATATTTTTTGTGTTTTTAGAAGTAAGAGACATAAAACTAAAGTAAAACTACATATTTATCTATATTTTTAACAAAAGTGAATTACACAACTCTAATTGAGTTAATCTCAAATGGGTAAAGTGTCAAATTTCAAATCGCAAGTAAGTAACTTAAATTTCAGCCAAATTACATGTGGATAAGTTGTAGTTTGTCCAAAAAAATAAAATAATAAATAAAAAAATAAAAACTCAACATAGAAGAACTAATTAGAGCTGGGTTTCTATTTTACTTAAAGGGAACGGGAAAGTTTTTTTTTTTTTTTTTTTTTCATTTTTCATTTTAGAGTAATTGTTTTCACTGGAGAGACTAACATTAGATTGGATTTAAGATTCAGACACTAGCATTTGATTGGATTTAACGGACTGAACAGAAATTTCAGTCTCATTAGACTTAATAGTAACAACTCATTTTCATTGGAAAAAGTACACAAACCCAAGTAGGGATTACATAACCTGTTTTGCAAATGGCAACCCAACCCGACCCAAATTATTTTACCCAACTCGCTGGGGGATCAGAGGAGTGGGGCGGGTTGTTCCCCACCCAAGTCTAGTGGATTGAGTGAGGGTACTACCTGAATCCAACTAGTATAATAAGTGGTATTTTTAAAATAAAAAAATATCAGAATATTATTATCGTTTTTATAAAAGGTTAGAAGGAGCCTTACTTTTTGACAAAACCAAATAAAGGGGAAACAGAGAAAGAAAGAATAGGTTGAAATTTGGCCTAAGTTTGATTCGCTCAAAAATAAAAAGTTAAGAATTCTATTCATAGTTGGGGGTAGATGATTTGGGGTTTCTAGTGAGTTGGGCTTTTAGAGTAAAATTCTAAACCATAACAGATGATTGGAGTTTTTTTTTTTTTTTTTTTTTGAATCATACTGAGGTTAATTTCATCTTATTATAATATTATATTCACATGTCCTAATAGTTATATGCCATGTGTCCATAAGTTTTAAAATTAAATATTTTGATACAAGTCAAATACCACATCAGCATTTTGTTAGGCCACCTACTAACATACCTATAAAGTAAACACCCACTAAAATGATATTTGGGCAAAGTTATCGAACTAAAATATCTAACTTCACACTTATGTAATTAAAATGATTTTTGGGAAAAGTTACATTGCATTTTTGCCAAAAATAAACTTGTTCATTAAGTAGAAATCCATTAAGCAAGATTTAACTCTTCCATCTATTTAACATGTACGATAGAACTTCGGGTATGTAATCATATTAACCACCAAGAGGAACTGTTAAGTGATTACAAGATGTCATCATTAAAATGTATGTTATAAAGGCATATCACAACAAAACCAAACGCACCATTTACACCAAGAGGTAGTCTGAGTTCGAGGATTCCATTCTAATGAAAATACATAGAAGTTACACAACATTTCATACTGTCCTTCCCAAGTAGAACATTAGAGGATTAAGCCTAAAAAAAAGTTGGGAGAGGCTAGGATGGAAACTATATATCCTTGAAATTATGCTAAATTGGCAATGCTTCCATTTTATAATTTGAAAACATGAGTTTGATTTTGCTCGGTAAAGTAAATGCAATTTGCGTCATGACATGGCTGCCTGGGTCAAACAGTAAGAACAAGGCATTCCAAATAAGCAAACACACGGAAGCTACAGCCACATGCTAAAATAATTCAATGGATAATCAGTACAAGCTTCATGTTATCCTAAAGAGGGATGCAATAAACTATATGGGACATCAATCTACAAGCATGCCAATTATACTGTGCAAGAATTAAAAGAGCTTTTTAATTCTTGCACAGTTTCTGTTATAAATATCAGAAGATAAAGACCATTTCTAGCCATGAAAGAATTTGTTATAAATATTATAAATATCAGAAGAGCTTTTTAATTCTTGAACAGTTTCTGTTATAAATATCAGAAAATAAAGACTTTTCTAGCCATGAAGGAATTTGTTACTGACAAGCATTTTGAACAAGCATTTTGAACTAGCAGAAGGCGAAAATGGATAGACGGTGGAGCACCTTTGAGCCATTTCATTATCTATAATAATAAAAAACAATCCTTCAAAGAAACCTGAAACTGTTAAAAATTTCTATTAAATAAAAACACTAATGTCTTCAGTGTTCAGATTTGTACCTATGACCCACCTTTTCAATTTACCACCTAAACCAAGACATAAATATCACTAACTTAGGTTTTTAGCAGGGATTAAACATTGACTTAACTAAAGAAAGGTATATGAGACATAATAGAAGATGAAGTTTATTTAGGCTGCCAATGAGCTCTAGCTCAAATGATACCTCCTGTTATTGTAAGAGGAAGGTTGAGGATGAGGTCAGTGGTTCAATATCCACCGGGTGGATGTTTCCTTACCGATTAAAAAAAAAAAAAAAAAAAAAGACAAAGGGCTAAAATGTTTGTAATAAAGTCAGAAATAGCAAACGCATGTTATTAAAGACTACATTTACATGGAAACAGCTGAAAGAACCTCCCCACCTACCCACTCACACACAAAAGAAGACTTGAGTAGTCCAATGAAAAAAAATATTTTTTAAAAATTGCAAATCCATTTTCACGAAATTTATAATTAGCATGAGGAGATATAATTGGCTAACCATGTCAAGAAGCACTTACTTGCCAAACAACATGGTAGAACTCAACCACAATTGGCATATACTTGATTATGTAAGTCAGACACTTAATTAGAACTACAAAAAAATGTGATGTAATTAATAAAAGTATCAGCTAACCAGGATATCCAAGGAAATGATTTTAAAACACATGTTAAAGTTATCAAGAGCTTTCAAGTTTACTGGCATTGTCTGATTCTCCCTATCAGGAGAATATGGATTTTTACCCCCTTCCTCACTTGTCGAATGCAACAAAAAAAAAAATGTGCATTTAATTATATTAAACTTAAAGCTATCTATAACAGAATTTTTTCTTAAAAAAAAAAAAAAAAAAAAGGGAAAAACAAATTTATATAGTGAACAAAGCTTCCATTATTTCAGGGTCTGTGAGAGGTTATTAATAGGCCGTTTTACCCCCGTTTTGGGGTAAGATGATTCTCCAACTTTGACCCATGGCCACATTTTGGTAGAAGGTACTTGACATCACACCACCGCCCAAAGAACAAGTATTATTCTTGAGCAAGTTGAGGGTGGCTAGAAAATCTTAGAATATCAAGGAAAGCTGACAATGGAGAAGCAGTACCATCCTCCAAGTCAAACAACCCCGTGTCATAACCAGGAAAATCATCCTTACCACCTTTACTGAACAAATCTTCAATGACAAAACAAGCACTAGGTTTCTGGAAAATAGTTTGAACAGAGTGACCAAAAATATTTGAGGGGGGTAGTTTTTCTGCTTGTCCAGAACTGAAACATGTGGGATGTTCAAGTATTAGGCAATGGCTACTAGCAATACATACATCCAATTCAGTAAAAGATTATGATTTTCTACAAAATAATAGTTCATAATCACGCTTTAATCTTCCTTTTATTCAACGGATGACAGAACTGAGCATGTAATCATACTAAACCACCAATAACTACTATAGGAAACATATGACGAAGGAATTTTACAATAAAACCAAACACACCACACCACAAGATAGTTCATAGGGTTCCATTCTAGTGAAACAAGTGAAGAAAAATGCTCCAACAGTAAGATTCACTAAAACCTATTCAACATGAATGGTTTTAACAATTGCCAAATAATGGGTTGGAGGAATTTCCTTACAAAGCAGTTTGGTTGTAAACTTTGTCCTCGTTCAAATCTGCATTGGTGATGCCGTTATTCTCTAATTTGAAAACATGAATTCGATTTTGCTGAGTGAAGTAAATGCAATTCCCCTCGTATCCGAAAAATTCTCTAGTCGAAACAGAAAGCGAGCAATCACTACGTAGAATAAAAGCTCGATCACCCAAGCTTTCCTCCAAAACCCATTCACCCAATTCATTCTTCTTATACACTTTGAAACCAACCACACAGAAAAAATGACGGCCTCTCCATTCCCTATCAAGGTATCTTTCAACAATATAGATTGTTCCATCCGACTCCACCAAATGCTTCTGTGTCTTCAGACAATCTGACCCACAAGGATTCCAGAATTTAACCAATTCCAATGTCGAATCATTGATTTTGATCCACCAACCTATTCCGAATCGATCAACCACATAGACTTGGCCCTCATACACAATAACATCATCGAATTCCATATCCTTTTCACCTAAACAGGTCAAACTCTCATCCCCACATTTTGCGTGGCCTAATTTACCGTCACCATAGACAACAAAAACATGACAGTCGTTGAACATCACAACTTTGTTAACACGCCCAATTGGAATGAGGCTTTGAATTTCAAGGGTATGAGCTCTAGTTATTTCGACGGTATCATAGTCCAGTAAAACAAAGTTGTTGGGCAAAACACTGGGGGAATCGGATTCGTACCTTTCTCGATGTGGGTCTAAAAGACGCATTTCGCGTTTGCAATCTTCAAGCTTGATCAACCATCCCTTATCCGAAGAAGCTGAGGGAGTTAGACGATAGAGAATGGTTTCGTGGAGAAGGCATATGGTTTGCTGGTGAAGATGGACAGCTTCATCGTCATGAGACAGAGCTAGCCAGGCTAGCCTTCGCCTTCGCCTCCGCAGTGGCGGAGGAAAAGGGTTGGGAAAATTGAGAGGGAAGCGAGGGATGAAGTCGGAGCAAGAAATAACCGAGCGCCATGATGTACAGACACCGCGGAATCGGAGAATGTCGACGCGGGTGTCGAGGCCTTTGCCGATCGGTAGTAACAGTTCCATGGGGAGTTCCGAGCATTCCACACTCTCGCTCATGTCTTGCGTTTCTTGGTTGACTTGATTTAGTAATTGGGGTTTGCTAAAGGGTTCCCAAATAAGGAAAATTAGATAGTACATACTCCGATAGTGACGCTCCTTCTCTCGCATGATGGATTGGGTAAGGTCAAAAAAACTTTTCTTGCAAATATTGAAATTTTCTTAATGATTTTCCTAAGCTAAGTTGAGAAATGCCCCCATTAGTAATACAAGCTTTTACTGAAGAGACTTGTGGTAGTTGGAAACATTTAGATGTGGTGTGATAACTGATAAGCATAACCAGTTAAGAGTAATAGGAGGTTATGTTAGAGGGAAGTTTATATTTTGAAGTGGGAGACTAATTAAACGCGTTTGTGTGGTTGACTTCTAGATTACTTGTTTATTAGGTGTTTATTGGCGAGAAGTCAAGAGACAAATGAGGATTAGAACGTGACAATGTTGTTTTTTGTGTGTATTGGAAGTCATTATACGTAGTAAAAGGGAATCTTTTTTTTTTTTTTTGGGGGGTAATTGAGAAAGGGGAAAACGTGGTTAGCAATTGTTGTGACAATTATATAAGTTTTCTGCTAATAAAAAAATAATTGTTATAAGTTTATCTCTTAAAATGTTTGAATTTAGTTTACAATTTGTTGAAAGAGGGAAAAAAATTGAATTTAGTAATTGGATAAGTGGAAAATGTGGTCAGCAAATTAAAATCATTTTTTTAGGAGTAAAACAGTAAAACATGATAAATTTAATCGGTTGTAAAAAGGGGAAAAAATTTGGTTGGTAATTGAAAAGTGCAAAACGCTGTTGACACTTGACATAATAAGTTCAGTTTTAAAGAGTAAAACATGGGCCCATTAGAGTAAAACATTTGATAATTCATATCTATTTTTCTATTTTAAAAATAAATAAATAAACGAACGTATAGTTGCTTTGAATAAGTGGATTAGTGAAAGAGTGTTCCTATTTTATAGGTAATATTTTACTTCAAGTTATACATGTATTTTTACTAGACTATTCTTTAATTTTATCTCTATTAAAATAGAGGGGTATAGGGGTATTTTGGAACAAAAAAAAATCGGTTCAAACAGGGAAAACCCTTTAAATTGTAGTATAAACTAACCTTTGA
This sequence comes from Castanopsis chinensis, assembly GCA_032878915.1. Lineage (NCBI taxonomy): Eukaryota > Viridiplantae > Streptophyta > Magnoliopsida > Fagales > Fagaceae > Castanopsis > Castanopsis chinensis. The sequence goes on along the minus strand of JAVQMG010000074.1, from coordinate 1,962,511 downwards.
GCACGCGAACACGTGCTCAGAGGATCTTTTATATTTTTGAGAAAAAGTTAATAATTTGCATTCATTATAATTTGGAATTTCTACATTTTTCAATCACAAAAAACCTAGGAGTGTGATGAGTATTATGCTTTTACAGGTGAAATAATTTTTCATCACACCGCTAGGTTTTTTTGTGATTGAAAAATGTAGTAATTTCAAATTAGGAATTAGGGTTTGCTAAAGGGGTTTCCAATTAGGGAAAGTTAGATAGTTAATTCATACTTGGGTAGCATTGCTCCTTCTCTCACATGATGGATAGGGTAAGGTCGAAAAAACTTTTCTTGCAAATATTGAAATTTTTTTAATGATTTTCCTAAAGCTAAGTTGAGAAATACCCCATTAATAATACAAGCTTTTACTGAGGAGACTTAATGGTGGTTGAAAACATTTAGATGTGGTATGATAACTGATAAGCATAACCAGTTAATAGTAGTAGGAGGTTATGTTAGAAGGAATTTTATGTTTTGGAGCGGGAGACTAATTAAACATGTTTGTGTGGTTTTTTTTTTTTAAATGAAAAATATCAAACGTGGGTTGCCACTTGCCAATATAGATAATAATGAGTTTTGAATTTTACAATGAATTGGTGTAACCTATTTTCAAAGGTGAACAACATTTTGCACTTTTCAATTAGCAACCAAAATTTTGTTTTTTCTTCCTTCTCAAAAAAAAAAGCCAAATTATTTCTCCCCCTTTTCATAGCCAATTAAATTTATCACATTTTATTGTTTTACTCCTAAAAAATGATTTTAATTTGCCAACCACGCCTTCCGCTTATCCAATTACAAAATTCAATTTTTTCCCTCTTTTAACAAATTGTAAACTAAATTCAAACTTTTCAAGAGATAAACTTATACAATTATTTTTTTATCAGCAGAAAACTTATATAATTATCACAACAATTGCTAACCACGTTTTTCACTTTCTCAATTACCAAAAAAAAAAAAAAAATAGAGATTCCCTTTTACTACAGATTAGAACTTCCAATACACACAAAAAAAACATTGTCACAAATTTAATAAATTATTGCAATTTACATAATTGAGTTTTGAGTCTAATATTGCAAGTCCAACTTTATCAAAATTAAGGCTCAAATACCAAAATAAATTGAACTAGAAAGTTTAGAGTAAATCCCAAAATTCAAAATACATCAAACTAATACATTTAAAATCCAACTAGTTACTTGTTCTAATTTGAATCCACCATTAACATCACATTTTTTACCCATAGGTAACAACTTGTCACCTTTAATATATATATATATATATATATATATATATATATATATATTTCTTTTACAATGGGAATTGACTTCGTATCTACTATTAAATAAAGACTTGAAAAAGAAATCAGTGTACCCACATGCAGGCTATTATACAAGTTCACCATATAATGTCATGTGACATTAGCTCAAAGCCCTTTGTTATTTGTTACTATTCTTTTGGCAAAAATTCAAAACTAGTCCTCTAACTTTCAACGTTTGTCATTTTAGTCATCTAACTTTAAGTCTTATCATTTTAATCATCTTAGTTTCAATTGTTGTCAATTCAGTATTCCCTTAGACATCAGTTAGTCATCTCCGTTAAGTGGGCTAAAAAGACACTGTTTTGGCTCCTTTTTTAAATAAATTTTGTAATTAAAACAAAAATAAAAAATGTGTTATTAAAAAAAAATGATTAAGGGAACGACGTCATTCACCCTACCTGAAATAAAAATACATAAAATCGAAATATGATCAATAGCCCTAAATTGAGAAATTTGGGGGGAAGAAGGGAGAAGTCTGGGTTAGCAGCAATGAGAAGTGAGGCTGAGATTGAGAGAAGTGAGACCGAGATTGAGAGAGAGAAACTAAGATTGAGACCGAGATAGAGATATTTCATTTCGCGGTGGGCTAGGGTTCTCTTCAGCGAGCTAGGGTGTACTCTGTCAGCTCCAACTTCAACCAAGTATAGTTTTGGGTAAGTGATGATATAACTCTTCTAAACTTTTGTGTTTTTTTGGGTATAAGTAGTAGTAGAACAACGAATTATGTGCTAGATTTTATTGTGTGTTATATAAAATTGGTGACAATCAATAGCCCTAAATTGAGACATTTGGGGGAAGAAGGGAGAAGTTTGGGTCAATAGCAATGAGAAGTGAAACTAAGATTGAGAGAAGTAAGACCAAGACTGAGAGAGAGAAATTGAGATTGAGACTGAGATAGAGATATTTCATTTCGTGGTGGGCTAGGGTTCGCTTCAGCGAGCTAGGGTGTACTCCGTCAGCTCCAGATTCGACCAAGTATAGTTTTGGGTAAGTGATGATATAACTCTTTTGAACTTTTGTGTGTTTTTTTTTTTTTTGGTATAAGTAGTAGTAGAACAATGAATTATGTGCTAGGTTATATTGTGTGTTATATAAAACTGGTGACAATTAATAGCCCTAAATTGAGAAATTTGGGGGAAGAAGGGAGAAGTTTGGGTCAGTAGCAATGAGAAGTGAAACTAAGATTGAGAGAAGTGAGACCAAGACTGAGAGAAAGAAATTGAGATTGAGACTGAGATAGAGATATTTCATTTCGTGGTGGGCTAGGGTTCACTTTAGCGAGCTAGGGTGTACTCCGTCAACTCCAGATTCGACCAAGTATAGTTTTGGGTAAGTGATGATATAACTCTTTTGAACTTTTGTGTTTTTTTTTTTTTTTTTTTTTTTTGGGTATAAGTAGTAGTAGAACAACGAATTATGTGCTAGGTTATATTGTGTGTTATATAAAACCGGTGACAATTAATAGCCCTAAATTGAGAAATTTGGGGAAAGAAGGGAGAAGTCTGGGTCAGCAGCAATGAGAAGTAAGACTGAGATTGAGAGAAGTGAGACCGAGATTGAGAGAGAGAAACTGAGATTGAGACCAAGATAGAGATATTTCATTTTGCAGTGGACTAGGGTTCACTTCAGCAAGCTAGGGTGTACTCCATCAGCTCTAGCTTGAGCCAAGTATAGTTTTGGGTAAGTGATGATATAACTCTTTTGAACTTTTGTGTTTCTTTGGGTATAAGTAGTAGAAGAACAACGAATTATGTGCTAGATTTTATTGTGTGTTATATAAAACAAGTGACTTTTTCTTTTGAAGATTATTTTTGTTAAATTTTGTTTGTTTATGTTAGACTTTGTTGACTGATAGGTGAAAAATGCTTTAGGATGATCTACTTTATATTTTTTTTTTTATATTTTTTTTTTTTTGTGTAGATAATATATTTTATTTGTGTCTAGTTTCATTCACAATCGCAAATGTCTCCTAGATTTTTTTTTTTTAATAATTTTTCCTTAGTAATACTTTTTAAATAAGTTATGTGTGATTCAGAGAAGATGATATTGTTTCTTACATGGATGATATGTTTGTTAAACTTCAATTCTCTATTCCTCTTCAATCTCAATCGTCATTTGTTGATAAATCAGTAAATTGTTGATTTTTGTTATGCGTCAGAATTGTGATAGAATATTGGGGAGGATTAATTACTAATCTATATAGAGTGAGAGCTGGTTAAGGGTTTGAGCAGATTATTCTGCAATAACATCTCAGCTATTGCTTGCTTTGGTGTTTATTTGTTCTTGGGAAATTCACTTGGTCACTTTAGGCCTAGGACAGTGAAGATCCCTAGTCCTATCGCTGGGTAATGTGACAAATCAAGCTTCATATATCTATGATTAGTGTAGGTAGATGAATTTAAATAGAGGATGTTTCAAGATGGTATCTAACCCTATTATATGTTTTGTGGTCTCTTTGCATTTCAATTAGATGTGAAAGAACCTAGATGGGTTGACTGAAACTCCAGTGATTGCTAGCTTTTGTAAAACTTTCTATGCCGCTAGGCTTTTTGCTTACAAATTTAAAAGGAAAGTTTTTCACGTTCTAGTATTCATCATGACGTGCTTCTTCTAACCAAGCCACAGGTTTGTGTTCTGTTCCAACTTGCTGCTGTTTTATTATAGTTAAATAAATTAATGGGCAGTAGTTGGAGTTATTTGTATATAGGCAAGGGAATCACATGATGAATTGTGTGATTAGAACACTACCAATATCATTATACCATTTTCATGAAAAAAATTGTTTCTTCTTCTCAATCCCCTTAACATGAGAGGCATTGAAACATGATTACAGTATGATGTGTTACTGTCCAATATTTCATTTCTTTATTATCCTTGTCCACTGCATTCCCAAAAACTCTAGATTAAAAATGGCTCACCTCTGTTTTGCCAATGGTATGGTATGGTATTCATCGAAATATGTAGAATTGTGAGTTTCTTACCATAATTTGACATAAAATTTGAATATTCTTGTGTGAATGCTATATAACTAATAAAATACAAAATTTAGTTTTAGTTTTAGTTTTTGGGGGTTTGGTATATAAAATGGTATATTACCATCAAGTTAATAAAAAAAATAAAATAAAATAAAAAACCTTATCAACAATAGAAAATTTAAGGGGGAAAAAAACAAGTGTCCACATACACGTTAATCCAAAAGGAAGGTGTAGGATAAATTAAGTTTCTTATTCGACCGATAAATAAAATGCTTCTTTAAAATAAAAATAAAAAAAGCCTTCTCAACAATAAAATTTTTATAACAAGTATCCATCATAAAAATGTTTTGGAAATAATAATATATAGATAAATGCTACGTTCACAACATTTTCATAATAAATCTTAAATAAGAGGTTATTACTAGTTGTAATTGTTAGGGTAAAAAAGTAATTTCAGTAGTAGTTTCAAATTAAAATCTAAGAAATATTTTAACAAATGTTTGTTTAATGACAAAGTTTAGTTTCGAACTGTTTTAGAGCTATTCTCTCCGATCCACTCTTGTGGTTATATAATATAAGATTATTCATATTTATAATATAAACAAGTTACATGATTCATTTTAAAAGTCATGTGACAAAAACTATACACAGATAATCTTTTTAATTGCTACATAATGGGTTGAAGAAAGATAGACTTTTTAATTTGTTTAATATCATTTACATTCTTGTCTTTGCCATCATGTTCAAAATCAAAGACTTAAAAAAATAAGAACAAAGTTTGGCTACAACTCTCACTAAAAAAATTAACACAACTACATAATTTTAAAATTAACCATTGAATTACATGTTCTTTAACTTTTCAACACATATATCAAATTTCATGTAAATCAGATGTAATTTATTATTCAATTTATAACATTATTTTTTAATTTATGCATAATTTTAGACTACAAAAATTTAAAATTTAAATATTTGATTGATGACATAACTATTGATTTCTAATCTCCTACAAATTTTGCAAATATGATGAATATAAGAAGAAAATGTAATTCAATAGTACATTTGTCAAAATTCACATTCAATAAAAAGATATTTAGTGAAGTTGTAATCTTAAGCTACAACCATGTTTATTGCCAAACTTTGTCCAAAAAATAATATTTTTCAACCACTGCAATTTTCTTTTATTGAAAAAATTAGCCACTATTGTTGTTAGGACATATGTAGTTCAAGTTGTTAGCATATGTCGCTATTTTATGTAATTGGCTTATCCTTAGACAAAACGCACTTTACTTATAATTGGGTAGATTTAGGATGTGTTTAACTCTTCAAGAAACAGTGTTTCAAGATCCAGTGTTGAAGTCACCAAAGTCTGTCCAAGAAACAAGCAAGGAAGTGCAAGTTTTTAAAACTCGACACATACCTCGACACATGCATCTACCGAGATTTAAGAAGCTGTTTTGCCCCGAGCCTCGACAGCTTCTCGACAGATCCTCAACACCTCTATCTGTCGAGAATTAAAGAAAACAGATTTTCAGTTCTGTTTCAAGTCCAATCCGTGAATGTGTCTTTTGGACTTCGTTTCTCCTAACCCTAGACATATAAAAGGATTATTTTAAGGGCCGTCAAGATGATGCAAATTGCACATTTATTCAGAACTTCTTGTTCATGCAATTTGTGATCTGAAAGACAAAGTTCGTGCCCTAGTTCATCTCTGATGATTTGAAGAACTTTGCAGCCAACAACTCTCTCTCTCTAGTTGGTGTTTGAAGTCGCGTACTGGAATCCGCGCATCTGGTTAGTCACGTACTTGAGAGCCGTGCATTGAAAGGAGAAACTGTCACTACAGAACAAGTCCAATTGGGTATTGGGGTAAGAGTTCAACTGTAGGTTGGTAAGGTACTTGGGATTCCTTGCTTGTAACTGCTTGTTGTGATAATAGTGGAGTTTCAGGAGTGGTGACCTTAAATCACCCGGTGGGGTTTTTGCCGTAAGGTTTTTCCCATTCGTGAACAAATCACCGTGTTATTTATTTTCTGCTTCATAGCTTAGTTTTGGTGATTTGTTTGTGCTGCCACGTGATATTGCATGTTAATTTGATTAATTAATAACTGGGCTAATTAATTAATTTAAGTTATCACAATGGGTCAATGTGTTTGTGGCCTGACATGTGGTATCAGAGCAAGCACACTCTGATTAGGGTTTAGTCTAATGTGTGTGATCCATTTGACCCCTGCTATCATGGATAAAGGACAGTCTCTTAATTGAAGAGATCTGTGATATCAAATACATCTTGTTTTTCTAATCTCTTTTCCTTAAGTGTCTTAGAAACTACAAGTCTAAAAGTTATTTGATTTTTTCCGTGACGATTATTGAAAAGAATCTCAGTTTGTACAAGCAGAAACTAGACTGTTTCAAAATCAAAATGTGTAAAGGAGTTTGTCTGAACAGAGTTAAAGTTAAAGGCCTAGCTCGAAAAAGGAAAATGAGAGAAGATACCATTCCTACCAATTTGTCATCTAAGCACGAAGTGTGTTTCATGATGAAGTCCGCCTTTAAAGTGATGGACACGTGCTTATGGTACCTTGATAGTAGTTGCTCAAGACACATGACTGGAGACCGATCCCTATTCAAAGTCTTCGAGTCTAAGAAAGGTGGAAATGTCACCTTTGGTGATGGGAGCAAGTCACAGATAAAAGGGAAAGGAATTATCTCTCTACCTGGACTACCAGACATTGCAAATGTTCTCTATGTGGATGGCCTAAGAGTGAACCTGTTGAGTATAAGCCAGATATGTGATCAAGACTTCATGGTGTTATTCTTCAAAGGAAAATGTCTTGTTATGAATGAATCTGGAAAGAAACTCATAAGTGGTATACGTACTCTAGACAACTGTTATGGATTGGTACCTAATGCTGATATTGTATGCAATAGTATTCGGTTGCCAAATGAAGACTTGTGGCACCAACGTATGGGGCATGCTAGTTACAAACATCTTTCTATTGTATCTAAGCATGAATTTGTTCTAGAGATGCCAAAGTTGAAGAGGCTGAACAATGTTGTGTGTGGACCATGTCAACTTAGGAAACAGATGAAAGCTAAGCATCCAAGCACTCAGACATCAGCTACATCCAGAACCTTTAGAGCTATTGCATTTAGATCTTATGGGTCCTACGAGAACTGAATCTCTTGGAGGTAAGAGATACATCATGGTTGTAGTAGATGACTTCACCAGGTACACTTGGGTTATTCTTCTACGATCCAAGTCTGATGCTCCTGAGCACATTGAAGCACTGTGTACAAGACTACAAAATGAGAAGAACCTGAAAATTGACCGAATTCAAAGTGATCATGGTAAAGAATTCGAGAACTTATACATGGAGTTATTCTGCACAAGATCAGGTATATCTCAAGAATTCTTTGCTCCTATTACTCCTCAGCAGAACGGTGTAGTAGAAAGAACGAATAGGGTTATCCAGGAGATGGCTAAAGCCATGCTGCACAGCAAGGATGTGGCTAGAAATTTATGGGGAGAAGCAGTCAACACTGCATGTCACACGGTGAACAGAGTGTACTTCAGACCCGGCACCAAAAAGACTCCATATGAGTTGTGGAAAGGAAGAAAGCCAAATGTGAAGTATTTCAGAATTTTTGGAAGCACTTGCTTCATTCTAAAGGATAGAGAGAATGTAGGGAAGTTTGATTCCAGAAGTGATGAAGGGATATTTCTAGGATACTCTACTACAAGTAAGGCTTATCGGGTATATAACAAAAGAACCATGAAGGTCATGGAAACAATGAATGTTGTTATTGATGAGTTTTCAGATGTCAATTTTGAGAAAATTGATGAGGAACACCCTAAAGATATTCTCCCTCCAGAACCTAGGAGAGCTCCGGAGCTCATGGAACAAGAGCCTACATCTTCAAGTACTCCTGGTACTCTAAGTGTTGCAGAAGAGCCAGCAAACATGCCTACATCACCAGATTCTGAGTGTCATAAAGGCAAAGGACCCTCCTCCAGAATCAAATTAAATCATCCTCCAAAAACTATTATGGGAAACATGAATGAACTCACATTGTGGAAACGCACAGTTGATAAGTGTGTTGCTAACTTCGTGTCATACTCTTGTTATTTGTCATAGGTTGAACCCACTAAAGTTGAGGAAGCTCTTCACGATGAAAGTTGGGTAGAAGCAATGCATAATGAACTGCTTCAGTTTCAAAGGAATGATGTGTGGGCCTTAGCCCATAGACCGGAGGGCAAGCATGTCATTGGCACCAAGTGGATATTACGAAATAAGACTGATGAGGAGGGTAATGTAATCCGTAATAAGGCTCGACTTGTAGCTCAAGGATACACTCAGATGGAGGGTATAGACTATGATGAAACATTTGCTCCAGTTGCTCGCATGGAGTCCATCAGAATCCTTCTCGCCTTAGCATGTCACTTGAAGTTCAAGCTATATCAGATGGATGTGAAAACCGTCTTCTTGAATGGATTGCTTAAAGAGGATGTTTATGTAGCTCAACCTAAATGATTCATTGATCTACACTTTCCGGATCATGTGTTGTACCTCAAAAAGGCCCTCTATGGATTAAAGCAGGCACCTAGAGCTTGGTATGAACGGTTGACTCAATACCTGATATCACATGGGTTCACAAGAGGAGAGGCTGATCAAACTCTCTTCATCAAAAGAAAAGCTAGTGAGCTGGTAGTTGCTCAAGTCTATGTTGATGATATCATCTTTGGATCAACTAAGGATGAGCTTGCTCAAGACTTCTCAAAACTCATGCAAGCAGAGTTCGAGATAAGCATGATTGGAGAGCTGTCTCACTTCCTTGGACTGCAGATTCATTAACAAGATTCAGGTATATTCATCTCTCAATCTAAATATGCTAAGAATCTTGTGAAAAAGTTTGGATTGGAATCTGCTAGTTCTGTTAGAACCCCCATGAGCCCAAATGTTAAACTCACTGTTGACATGTTGGGTAAAAGTGTAGACTCTTCACTTTATAGAAGCATGATAGGTAGTTTTCTTTACCTTACTGCTAGTAGACCTGACATTAGTTACAGTGTAGGAGTGTGTGCTAGATATCAGGCTAATCCCAAAGAGTCACATATGATTGTTTTAAAAAGAATCATCAAGTATGTCAAGACTACTGCCAACTTTGGTATGTGGTATAGCAAAGACACAAATAATGTCTTAGCTGAGTGTTCTGATGCTGATTGGGCTAGGAATGCTGATGATAGAAAAAGTACCTCGGGAAGTTGTTTTTATGTGGGAAATAATTTGGTCTCTTGGATGAGCAAAAAGCAAAACTCCATCTCATTATCCATTGCTGAAGCTGAGTACATTACTGTTGGTAGCTGTTGCACCCAACTCCTATAGATGCAAAAACTCCTTCATGATTATGGTATTTGTCAAGAACATCTCACCATTTATTGTGACAATACCAGTGCCATCAATATCTCTAAGAATCCAGTTCAACATTCTCGGACCAAGCACATAGAGATTCGACATCACTTCATTAGGAAGCTTGTTGAAGATGGTGTTCTCACCCTTGAGTTTATCTACACCGATGACCAAAAAGCTGATTTGTTCACCAAACCTCTAGATAGCAAACGTTTTGAGTTCCTTCGTCAAAACATCGGTGTCATCTCCATGGATTGATCTCTTTTTATCCTTTTTCTTCCTCATGCATGTGCATATAGTTTTATGCATTGATTTGCTTTACATGTTTTTGTTTATGTATTTTCAGTTTTGTGTTTAATTTTTTCTTTTCTGATAAAATTAAAAAAAAATTGAAAAATACAAAAACAGTATGTGTTTGTGTACATTGGTTCATGTGAACTTTTAAAATGGCCATTGAAACAAAGTTTTTTAAACTTTGTATCACCTGTAACTTAGATGGGCATTCTTCTGCATAACTATGCAAGTGAGCTTTGTAGCTCTTTGTTTGTGATGAGTAAGGTTAAGTGATCTCTTCTACTTAACACTCGTATCACTTTTTTTGACGGGTTGAACTAGAAAATCCTAAGAGAAAGGCATAAATAACCATCTCACCACTGTTACTCGCCAATCATAATATGACATCTGTATGCTTCGGCAAAGCAAAAGTGCAATGTCAATGACACCTGTATGCTTCGGCATATAAAAAATGCAATGTCAAAAGCTTAACATAATTGGGTATTTCTTTTCTTTCTCTTGTATGCCCATGCATGATATGCTTGTTAAAAGAAAATATGCAAAGATATAAAAAGCAAAAAGATCAAAAAATGCTTTAAAATATGGTTGCAAGCGTGTTTTCTAGGAGATATGGGAGTTATAGGATGTACCTCGAAGGTGATAGTCCCCATCAAGCAGTTATGATTGTGTGTGAGTTAAAGTGATTTTCTCATATCTCAAATCGTCATAGCATTGAGACACTTATGCAATCTTGCGATGTTTTCACACACAACACGCAATACTCTTTGCTATTTTTGATACATGTGCAAGTACAATATGATTTGGCCATCATAAGGTTTACATGCGTTAATGTATGCTCACTAAACTGTCTGGACTTGTTTTTGAAATATAAAATTGGTTAGACGTGTTTAGTGTGTGTGTGCGTGTGTTGAGATACATGTACATCAAAATTCTTGTTGAGAGATGATTTTGAAAGCTTAATGTGTTGCTTGGATCTTTGGTTGAGTTGCATGCATGATTGCATTCATGTCTGTGTTTTTCTTCTTTTGAAAAACTGTTTTTAAAGGCATCTCGACACCTCCTCGATACCTCTCGACACATAGCTGTCTGTCGAGCTTCTTAGACTTTTTCTTATCGCAGTCTCGATAGATACCTCGATACCTGGTGAATCGATCGAGAAACTTTCTGTCTGCTCGATAGCTTCTTGATAGCTTTTGGATCGATCGAGGTTCTTTCATGGTTGATTCTTCCTTCTCGACACATGACCTCGATAGCTTCATCTGTCGAAGTGCTTTTTCTCGATAGCTGTCTCGATAGCAGGCTCGATACCTCTCGATACTTGCATCTGTTGAGAATTACTGAAGGTCAATAAGAAGGTTCTTCGCGATTTCTATCTCACTTTGCTCGACCTCTCTTGCTCGAAAAACCTATTTTCTCTCCCAAAACTTTTATCTCTCCCTCCAAACCTCTTCCCAAGGCTTTCTCAAGTGTTTGTCTCAATTCTCATCACTTGGTAAGCATCTTATCCCTCATTTTCATGCATTTCATGTTTTCTAAAACCCTAGGTTTTGTGTTTTTGAAAATTTTTGGGATTTTTCAAAATTTTTGAGGTTTTCGTGAAATTGTTGAGTTGGTTTTATAGATTTGATCTTCAAAACCACATGCATTGCATCACATTAGCATTCTCATTGTATTGTCATGCATTTAGATGTGTGCAAATCTATTGTGTGCTGTTAGGTTTGGATTGGGCTGAGTCCATGATGTTTTTATATTGCATGTTACATGTTCATGTATTTTCCATGCATACGTTCTTTCTTTTCAGTATATTCTACCTATATTAAACTGTTTGGAACTTTTCTGTGTGTCTCTTCTTCTTTCCCCCTCTTTATGGTTGCATTAGTAGTGTCTATGACACCTAAACGTAAGTCCATTCCATACCAGAACCCTCTGCGTTCTAAGGGATCGTCTTCCTCAGATTCTACTCCTCTTTCTGTCCGGTTCCGTGATGAGAAAGCCCATAAGGACTTCTAGGAGAACTTCTCTAAACGAGGTATTCATTCGGAACGCCACGTTGTCCTGGCAGATTTTGCCGACACCGACCTTCCCGATGTCATACACAGTCGGGCTTGGGAGTCACTGTGTGACGTCCCGGTCACATGTCCACTCGTGTTGATACAGGAGTTTTACTCCAACATACACGGGATCGATTCTTCAGTACCTCTTTTCTTCTCTTGCGTCCAAGGTACGCGCTTTGCTGTCACCCCAGAGTTAGTCTCTGAGGTTCTCCATGTCCCTAAGGTGGATCATCCTGATTACCCTAGCTGTGAGCGTCTATGGACTGTGTCCAAAGACGAGATGATCTCGGCATTCTGTGAGCGTCCTTCCTCTTGGAGAGATCATATGTACACACCATGTCGACCTTTTGCTAAAGGTCCTCGTTTCCTTAATATGGTGATGACTTTTGTTTTGCACCCACTCTCTCACTACAACTCTATTACAGAGCCTCGCGCTTGGTTTTTGTTGTCCCTCCTAGAGGATCTCTCTATAGATTTTCCTTCACACTTTATCTTTTCCATCATAGATGTCTATAGAGATACGGCCATCCGTGATAAGCTCATTTTTCCTTCAGCTATCACGAGGATTCTTAGCCGTTTTTTCATCCCATTCCCTTCGTCCGATCCTTACCATGTCATGTCTACCATAGACGCCGCTACCGTAAAACGTAACGAGGTACAGTTTAGATCGAGACAGTCCAACGGTGCCACTCCTTCCTCCCGTCCGACCACCTCCAGATCTGCTCGAGCATCTGCTTCTTCTTCTTCGAGCGACGTCACATTAGGAAACATCATGGCACAGCTTCAGCGCATGGATGCTCGCCTAGATACTCTCTCCACAGAGCTATATCAAGTGAACGTTCGTGTTGGTCGCATCGCTAGGCGACAGGAGACCATGGGCAGCTTTGCACCAGAGGCTTCTCCTCTGCCACCTCATGTGTCGACTGAGACTGAGGCTGATGATGATGGCGATGACGATGATGCTTATGTCGATGATGATGATGGAGATGCAAGCTCTTCGGATGAGATGTCTACATGACCTACCCTTTGTCATTCATGACAAAAGGGGGAGTAGTTTGGTCTGTATGAGAGTAGTCATGCTTAGGGGGAGTGTTAGCATAGGACATTTTTGTTAGGAGGAGTGTGGATTGAGGGATGTAGTGAGGTGATCATATGTATTTTTTTTTCTTTTTTTATCTTTTAGAAATACATTGATCATGTATTGACATACATTGTATTTATTCTCTTCTTATATATGATGATGTATGTTTTCTTCACCTATCTCTACATGTGTTGTTTCTTTTCTATCTTTATACACATGTTTCTTTACTTGTATGCAATCTATTATTTCTGTTTCACACAAAGATGCCTTGATGTGTTTTGTTTATAAGTGTTTCAGAAATACAGGTTGTCAAAGTCTACTTGCCATAAACTCTCTTCTTGCAAAGGTTTTCAAGAGTTTGTGTTAGGATAGATTTTACTATATGTAACAAGTGAGTATGAGTTGAGTGATTTATGACTTCTCTCATATTTCCATTTGTTTGTTATGGTTTTGTCACGGATTGCCACAGGGGGAGATTGTTAGGATATATGTAGTTCAAGTTGTTAGCATATGTCGCTATTTTATGTAATTGGCTTATCCTTAAACAAAACGCACTTTACTTGTAATTGGGTAGATTTAGGATGTGTTTAACACTTCAAGAAACAGTGTTTCAAGATCCAGTGTTGAAGTCATCAAAGTCTGTCCAAGAAACAAGCAAGGAAGTGCAAGTTTTTAAAACTCGACACATACCTCAACACATGCATCTATCGAGCTTTAAGAAGCTGTTTTGCCCCGAGTCTCGACAGCTTCTTGACAGATCCTCGACACCTCTATCTGTCGAGAATTAAAGAAAACAGATTTTCAATTCTGTTTCAAGTCCAATCCGTGAATGTGTCTTTGGGACTTCTTTTCTCCTAACCCTAGACATATAAAAGGATTATTTTAAGGGCTGTCAAGATGATGCAAGTTGCACATTCATTCAGAACTTCTTGTTCATGCAATTTGTGATCTGAAAGACAAAGTTCGTGCCCTAGTTTATCTCTGATGATTTGAAGAACTTTGCAACCAACAACTCTCTCTCTCTAGTTGGTGTTTGAAGTCACGTACTGGGATCCGCGCATCTGGTTAGTCACGTACTTGAGATCCGTGCATTATGTTAGGACATATGTAGTTCAAGTCTGTGAACATATGTCGCTATTTTATGTAATTGGCTTATCCTTAGATAAAACGCACTTTACTTGTAATTGGGTAGATTTAGGATGTGTTAAACACTTCAAGAAACTTGGGTTCAAGATTAAGTGTTGAAGCCGTCAAAGTCTGTCCAAGAAACAAGCAAGGAAGTGCCAGTTTTTAAAGCTCGACATATACCTCGACACATGCATCTATCGAGCCTTAAGAAGCTGTTTTGCCCCGAGCCTCGACAGTTTCTCGACACCTCTCGACACCTCTATCTGTCGAGAATTAAAGAAAACAGATTTCCAGTTCTGTTTCAAGTCCAATCCGTGAGTGTGTCTTTGAGACTTCTTTTCTCCTAACCCTAGACATATAAAAGGATTATTTTAAGGGCCGAAAAAGGCGATGCAAGTTGCACATACATTCAGAACTTCTTGTTCATGCAATTTGTGATCTGAAAGACAAAGTTCGTGCCCTAGTTCATCTCTGATGATTTGAAGAACTTTGTAGCCAACAACTCTCTCTCTAGTTGGTGTTTGAAGTCGCGTACTGGAATCCACGCATCTGGTTAGTCACGTACTTGGGAGTCGTGCATTGAAAGGAGAAACTGTCACTACAGAACAAGTCCAATTGGGTATTGGGGTAAGAGTTCAACTGTAGGTTGGTAAGGTACTTGGGATTCCTTGCTTGTAACTGCTTGTTGTGATAATAGTGGAGTTTCGGGAGTGGTGACCTTAAATCACCCGGTAGGGTTTTCGCTGTAAGGTTTTCCCAATTCGTAAACAAATCACCGTGTCATTTAATTTTCGCTGCTTTACTTAGTTTGGTGATTTGTTTGTGCTACCACGTGATATTGCATGTTAATTTGATTAATTAATAACTGGGCTAATTAATTAATCTAAGTTATCACAAGGGGTCAACGCATTTGTGGCCTGTCACATTGAAAGGAGAAACTGTCACTACAGAACAAGTCCAATTGGGTATTGGGGTAAGAGTTCAACTGTAGGTTGGTAAGGTACTTGGGATTCCTTACTTGTAACTGCTTGTTGTGATAATAGTGGGGTTTCGGGAGTGGTGACCTTAAATCACCCGGTGGAGTTTTTGCCGTACGGTTTTCCCCATTCGTGAACAAATCACCGTGTTATTTATTTTCCGCTGCATAACTTAGTTTTGGTGATTTGTTTGTGTTGTCACGTGATATTGCATGTTAATTTAATTAATTAATAATTGGGCTAATTAAATAATCTAAGTTATTACAAGGGGTTAACGAGTTTGTGGCTTGACAATTGTTTTGATAAAATATTTTAACAATTATTTGTATTTAAAGAGAAATTTAGAACTCCTAGGGTCAAGTTTCTCATGGACAAATGATGACATTAATTGGAATGGCAACCCACAAGATTGGCCGAATAGATAGAATATTTGAGCCTACCTATATAAAAATGTCAATTTATATCTTAAATTTGATGATAAAAACAATCATTATGAGCTAAAAGCTATAGGTTGAAATTCTATAATATGTGTAATAATTTTTTTTAAAAAAAAATCTTATGTTATGTTGGCTAAAATTCCTTTGTTATGCTTGGCTCTAATATTTGGTCCTAAAAATTGAACAATGAATTAGTGTCCTCAATACATTTATTGAGCACTCTTAATTTAGTACACCAAATAAAAATTTTATTTTATTCACTCCTTCCAATGGATTAAAAAATATATATTTGAAGGAAGGGAGAATAATATTAAAATAGAATACTAGTAGAGTACTGTTTGATGCAAAATCTGATGTAATTATATGTAAATAGTGGATTAGCTAAATAAACAAAATGAGTTTTAGGCTAAATTGTGCTAAATAAAAATCCACTAATAGGGATGTGCACGTAAAGGAAATGTCAAAATGTTTCATAAAAATCCACTGACAAGGATCTGAATGCTCAAAGAAAGGTCAAAAGGTTCATAATATATAGGTAGGCATTTGCCTCTAATTTACAAACTATGCAGCAAAATGTCCATGTTTTGAAACTATTTAGCAAAATATTTCTCAATTTTAACAAAATCAAATTACAGGTAGAAATCGACATTACGCTTACCTCTAATTTACAAACTATACAACAAAATGTTTATATTTTAAAACTATTTAGCAAAACATCCCTCAATTTTAACAAAATCGAGTTACAAGTGGAACTCGACATTAGCTAAAAACATGTTTTGCCATTTAAATTTTTTAGAAAATTTTGAAAATATCGAGTTTTACACAAAACTCAATTATAGCATAATCAAAATTTAAAAATAGTAACATTTTGCTAAATAGCTTCAAAACAGAACATTTTGTAGATAGTTTCAAAACGGACAATTTGTAAGAGCATTCTCATTAAGAATGCTAAATGCTATAAATGCTAAATAGTCAACACTGCTATTCATGATTCAAACATTATTTTGAGTGTGAATCATCCTTATGATGCAATACACTTGAATGGAGTTCCTTATGATGCAATACATTTGAATGGTGTTCAACATGGATGGGTTTCATCAACAACAGTGACATAAACGAACTCGAAGAGGATTGTGACCTTGAGACAATTATATGCTTCGACATGAGCCACGAGGTGTTTCGAATAATAAAGATTGCCAAGTGAGGTGTTTCGAAAACTAAAAAAGCGTTTGGTAATGTTGTTCTAGTAACGTTACTTGTATTTTTTGAAAATATGTGTAAATGAAAAAGTGTATGAAAATACGTATAATGTTGTTTAAATACTGAAAACCGTAGTTTAAAATATCATATCAAACACCCCCTAAGTTCCCATGGCCGGACAATGTTTCCAAGGAAAAAACTTTTTCTATGTTCAATGCTTGCCTTGCTTTTATTGTTTATAATGAACATGGTTTTGAAACCCGAACCGGACCGTACGGTCCGACCGACCGTTCACTTTTACGGTTCTTTAAGCTCCAAAAACCGCTATATGGAAAAAAGCAGAGAACCGTGGGAACCGCAGTCGGACCTCATGGTTCTGAGAACCGTGAACGGTTCTCACGGTTCTTATAGCCCCTTTTAAAAAAAAAAAAAAATTAAAGCCTCAAACGGAACCACACCGGAATATTTGCTATTCTTGGTCGGGAAAAAAAAAATCACTGGTAAAGAAATTGAATAAAAGTAAAAAGAAATTATAAAGCCAGAAAACATCTAATTTTCATTTCAGTCTCTTTGCTTCACTCTCAAAAAATTTCTCACATTCACATAATCCAAACACAAAAAACAAAACAAAACCCAATCCTTACAATAAAGTTGAATCAAAACAAGCAAATATGAAAAAAAAAAAAAAAAAAAAAAAAAAAGAAGGAGCCGATTTGACCCAATCTGGTGGTGGTGAGGAGGACGAGCGGCGGTGGGGCAGCGGACGAGGTAGCAACGCCGATCTCCACTAACCGGCCTTCTATCTGTGCTGAGCAGTGAGCCATCTTCCTCCTCCCTCTCTCTCTGATGGGAAAGTGTGAATGTGATGGGAAAATGTAAATGGATGGTTGAGAGGAGTAAATGCTCTGATGGGAAAAGGTGAATCTGATAAGTGTGAAGAGAAAATGGGTGGTTGAGAGTTGAGTCAATGGGTCCATATGTGTGGTGCTCTTTCATCTTTATCCCTTAGTTTTTTTTTTTATGTAATCATGTGGTATTTTTTTTTTTTTTTTTTGGATTCATACGTGTGGTCTTTGATTTTAAGAAATGACCACTAAAAAATGCTACCATAATATATTCACAATAAATTTTGATGTGAATAAAAAAATATATTAGTGAGTAAAAAAATAATTTCAGTAGAGAGTTCAAATTAGAACTAGTAATAACTTTTTACGTAAGATTTTGATGTGATTCTTATGAAAATGTTGCAAAAAATGTTGTGGATATAACATAACAATTCTTTTGTCCACTTGTCAGTACAAATTGATGCTTTTATTTTTTTTTAAATGGTTATTATTATTATTATTAGATAGATATTTCATATTTGGGTTTAAGATGAATATATTAGACATAGTTAAAATATGGATTTATAGTTTTAATTGGACTATTTTAGTTAATTTTTCCACATTTTACTAATTTAATATATTTAAAATAATTATTAAATTAATTATGACGTCATCACGGTTCGACCTCGGTTTGATCTCAAAAACCTTAAACCTTGAACCTTTTTCTCTTACGGTTCAATAAACGGTCCGAGTTTGAAAACCATGATAATGAATGCATTAGGACAAAGGAATACTTCAATATATGGATGATGCGTGAATATGGGGTCGAGGATTCTTGGATCAAACAACTTGTTGTAGGACCCCTCTTCAAACCTAAAGAGCCACTAGGATTTGCCCAAGAATGGAGAGTTTCTTTTGCTTGGTGACGATAACAAAACAGTATTGTATAACACTAATTCTCAAGAAATGAAGAATCTTCACGGGTGCAAATGATTTTAAAACACATGTTTAAGTTATCAAGAGCTTTCTAGTTCTCGAATGCAATAAAAAAATGTGAATTTAATTATATTAAACTTGAAGCTATCTATAACATAATAAAATAAGGGGAAAAACAAATGTATCTAGTGAACAAAGCTTCCATTATTTCAGGGTCTGTGAGAAGTTAATAATAGACCGTCTTACCCCCAAAATGGGAAAGATGATTCTCCAACTTGGACCCATGGCCACATCTTGGTAGAAGATATATACTTGACATCACACCACCGTCCAAAGAACAAGTATTATTCTTGAGCAAGTTGGGGGTGGCTAGAAAATCTTAGACAAAGCTGACAATGGAGAAGCAGTACCATCCTCCAAGTCAAACAACCCCGTTTCATAACCAGGAAACATCCTTACCACCTTTGCCTAACAAATCTTCAATGACAAAACAAGCACTAGGCTTATGGAAAATAGTTTGAACAGAGTGACCAAAAATATTTGAGCGGGGTAGTTTTTCTGCTTGTCTAGAACTGAAAAATGTGGGATGTTCAAGTATTAGGCAATGGCTACTAGCAATATATACACCCAATTCAGTAAAAGATTATGACTTTCTACAAAAAAAATAGTTCATAATCATGCTTTAATCTTCCTTTTATTCAACATGGATGATAGAACTGAGTATGTAATCATACTAAACCACCAATAACTACCATAGAAAACATATGAGGAAGGAATTTTACAATAAAACCAAACACACCACACCACACCACAAGATAGTTCATAAGGCTCCAATCTAGTGAAAATACAAGTAAAGAAAAACGCTCCAACAGTAAGATTCATTAAAACTTATACAACATGAATGGTTTTAACAATGGCCAAATAATGGGTTGGAGGAATTTCCTTACAAAGCAGTTTTGTTGTAAACTTTGTCCTCATTCAAATCTGCATTGGTGATGCTGTTATTCTCTATTTTGAAAACATGAATTCGATTTTGCTGAGTGAAGTAAATGCAATTCCCCTCGTATCCGAAAAATTCTCTAGTCGAAACAGAAAGCGAGCAATCACTACGCAGAATAAAAGCTCGATCACCCAAGCTTTCCTCCAAAACCCATTCACCCCATTCATTCTTCTTATACACTTTGAAACCAACCACACAGAAAAAATGACGGCCTCTCCATTCCCTATCAAGGTATCTATCAACAATATAGATTGTTCCATCCGACTCCACCAAATGCTTCTGTGTCTTCAGACAATCTGACCCACAAGGATTCCAGAATTTAACCAATTCCAATGTCGAATCATTGATTTTGATCCACCAACCTATTCCGAATCGATCAACCACATAGACTTGGCCCTCATACACAATAACATCATCGAATTCCATATCCTTTTCACCTAAACAGGTCAAACTCTCATCCCCACATTTTGCGTGGCCTAATTTACCGTCACCATAGACAACAAAAACATGACAGTCGTTGAACATCACAACTTTGTTAACACGCCCAATTGGAATGAGGCTTTGAATTTCAAGGGTATGAGCTCTAGTTATTTCGACGGTATCATAGTCCAGTAAAACAAAGTTGTTGGGCAAAACACTGGGGGAATCGGATTCGTACCTTTCTCGATGTGGGTCTAAAAGACGCATTTCGCGTTTGCAATCTTCAATCTTGATCAACCATCCCTTATCCGAAGAAGCTGAGGGAGTTAGACGATAGAGAATGGTTTCGTGGAGAAGGCATATGGTTTGCTGGTGAAGATGGACAGCTTCATCATCATGAGACAGAGCTAGCCTTCGCCTTCGCCTCCGCAGTGGCGGAGGAAAAGGGTTGGGAAAATTGAGAGGGAAACGAGGGATGAAGTCGGAGCAAGAAATAACCGAGCGCCATGATTTACAGACACCGCGGAATCGGAGAATGTCGACGCGGGTGTCGAGGCCTTTGCCGATCGGCAGTAACAGTTCCTTGGGGAGTTCCGAGCATTCCACACTCTCGCTCATGTCTTGCGTTTCTTGGTTGACTTGATTTAGGAATTGGGGTTTGCTAAAGGGTTTCCAAATAAGGAAAGTTAGATAGTTAGTACATACTCCTGCAGTGACGCTCCTTCTCTCACACGATGGATCGGGTAAGGTCGAAAAAACTTTTCGTGCAAATATTGAAATTTTCTTAATGATTTTCCTAAGCTAAGTTGAGAAATACCCCCATTAATAATACAAGCTTTTACTGAAGAGACTTGTGGTGGTTGGAAACATTTAGATGTGGTGTGATAACTGATAAGCATAACCACTCGAGTAATAGGAGGTTATGTTAGAGGGAAGTTTATATTTTGAAGTGGGAGACTAATTAAACACGTTTGTGTGGTTGACTTCTAGATTACTTGTTTATTAGGTGTTTATTGTGAGAAGTCAAGAGAGAAATGAGGGTTAGAAAGTGACAATGTTGTTTTTTGTGTGTATTGGAAGTCCTTACACGTAATAAAAGGGAATCTTTCTTTTCTTGTTTATTTTTTTGGGTAATTGAGAAAGTGGAAAAAGTGGTTAGCAATTGTTGTGACAATTATATAAGTTTTCTGCTAATAAAAAAATAATTGTTATAAGTTTATCTCTTAAAAAGTTTGAATTTAGTTTACAATTTGTTGAAAGAGGGAAAAAAATTGAATTTAGTAATTGGATAAGTGAAAAACATGGTCGGCAAATTAAAATCATTTTTTTAGGAGTAAAATAGTAAAACATGATAAATTTAATCGGTTGTAAAAAGGGGGAAAAAATTTTGGTTGGTAATTGAAAAGTGCAAAACGTTGTTGGCACTTGACATAATAAAATCAGTTTTTAAGAGTAAAACATGGGTCCCTCAGAGTAAAACATTTGATAATTCATATCCATTTTTCTAATTTAAAAATAAATAAATAAACAAACGTATAGTTACTTTGAAGAAGTGGGTTAGTAAAAGAGTGTTTCTATTTTGTAGGCAATATTTTATTGCAAGTTATACATATATTTTCTAGACTATTCTTTAATTTTGGAACAAAAAAAATCCAATCCAAAGAGGGAAGCCCCTTAAATTGTAATATAGACTAACCTTTGAGCACACATGTGAACGCGTGCTCAAAGGATCTTCTATTTTTTTGAGAAAAAGTTAATAATTTGCATTCATTATAATTTAGAATTACTACATTTTTCTATCACAAAAAACCTAGGGGTGTGATGAGTATTATGCGTTTACAGGTGAAATAATTTTTCATCACACCATTAAGTTTTTTTGTGATTGAAAAATGTAGAAATTCCAATTAGGAATTAGGGTTTGCTGAAGGGGTTTTCCAATTAGGGAAAGTTAGATAGTTAATTCATACTAGGGTAGAGTTGCTCCCTCTCTCACATGATAGATGGGGTAAGGTCGAAAAAACTTTTCTTGCAAATATTGAAATTCTTTTAATGACTTTCCTAAAGCTAAGTTGAGAAATACCCCATTAATAATACAAGCTTTTACTGAGGAGACTTAATGGTGGTTGAAAACATTTAGATGTGATATGATAACTGATAAGCATAACTAGTTAATAGTAGTAGGAGGTTATGTTAGAGGGAATTTTATGTTTTGGAGTGGGAGACTAATTAAACGTGTTTGTGTGGTTTTTTTTTTTAATGAAATATATCAAACGTGGGTTGCCACTTGCCAATATAGATAATAATGAGTTTTGAATTTTACAATGAATTTGTGTAACCTATTTTCCAAGGTGAACAACGTTTTGCACTTTTCAATTACCAACCAAATTATTTTTCCCCCTTTTTACAGCCAATTAAATTTATCACGTTTTATTGTTTTACTCCTAAAAAAATTATTTTAATTTGCCAATTACAAAATTCAATTTTTTCCCTCTTTCAACAAATTGTAAACTAAATTCAAACTTTTTAAGAGATAAACTTATACAATTATTTTTTTATTAGTAGAAAACTTATATAATTATCACAACAATTGCTAACCATGTTTTCCACTTTCTCAATTACCAAAAAAAAAAAAAAAAAAAAATCCCTTTTACTACAGATTAGAACTTCCAATACAAACAAAAAAAAACATTGTCACAAATTTAATAAATTATTGCAATTTAAATAATTAAGTTTTGAGTCTAATATTGCAAGTCCAACTTTATCAAAATTAAGGCTCAAATGCCAAAATAAATCAAACTAGAAAGTTTAGATTAAATCCCAAAATCCAAAATACATCAAAATAATAAATTTAAAATCCAACAAGTCACTTGTTCTAACTTGAATCCACCGTTAACTTCACATTTTTTACCCATAGGTAACAACTTGTCACCTTATATATATATATATATGTATATATTTCTTTTACAATGGGAATTGACTTCTTATTCTACTATTAAATAAAGACTTGAAAAAGAAGTCAATGTACCCATGTAGTGCCAATGGGCACAAGGCATGTATTGGGTCAGCCCAAGAGCTCTCGCAGGATTGAAAACCCAATCTAACAGCATGGATGGTCCGAGGACATGAGAAGGCCCGTTTGTGAAGTAATATGACATAAGAAGGATGCCATGCATGAGCAGAACATCCCGATGCATGATATATATGTCCAAGGATGGCAATGTCCTCGGCCATACGCTGCCGAAGATGAGAAGAGTGATTTAACAGTTCAAGGGCATCAGTACTGAAGACCTTGGACACAAAGGCTGGGAAAACAAGGATAGGAGATAAAAATGAGCGATAGAAAATATCAAGGATAAAGCTGCTACCATCGCATTGAAGGCTCTATACCTACCTCTCTGGCCGCATTAATGAGGAAGTGACGCCTGAGTATTGGAGTTCAATCTTAGACCTACCGCCAAAGACTTTAGTGGAGTGGGGTGATGGGACAAATATCTAAAAGAAGCATATGACCTACACGTGGCAAAGGAGGAGAAAGGCCTATAAAAGGCGGAGGAAAAAAGAGAAAAGAGGGGAACACACACACATAAGAGAGAAATTGTAAGGAAACACCAAAGATCGTCCTCGGCATCAATATATAAGACAGGTTTTCATCCATGTACAAAGAGTATGCATGTGTTCTGTGATCTTATTTACCTTTTGTGTTATCCAACGTCTATAAACCTAGATTCGAAACTCACTCTCTATAAATTCATTGTTTTGGGCTCATTGGGCTGGTTCCGAAAGTACAACTTAGGTTCAACATCATTTGTGTCCTTACAACCCACATGCAGGCTATTATATAAGTTCACTATATAATGTCATGTGAATCATGTGACATTGGCTCAAAGCCCTTTGTTATTTGTTAATATTCTTTAGGAAAAAAATTCAAAACTAGCCCTTTAACTTTCAACGTTTATCATTTTAGTCCTCTAATTTTAAGTTTTATCATTCAATCCTCTAAATTTCAATTGTTGTTAATTTAGTATTCCGTTAGACATCAGTTAGTCATCTCCGTTAAGTGAGCTAAAAAGACACCGTTTTGGCTTCCTTTTTAAATAAATTTTGTAATTAAAACAAAAATAAAAAATGTGTTATTAGAAAAAAGAAAACGATTTAGGGAATGGCATCATTCCCCCTACCTGAAATCAAAACACATAAAATTGAAATACAATCAGTAGCCCTAAATTGAGAAATTTGGGGGAAGAGGGGATAAGTTTGGGTCAGCAGCAATGAGAAGTGAGATTGAGATTGAGAGAGAGAAACTAAGATTGAGACTGAGATAGAGATATTTCATTTTGCAGTGGGCTAGGGTTCACTTCAACGAGCTAAGGTGTACTCCGTCAGCTTCAGCTTCAGCTAAGTATAGTTTTGAGTAAGTGATGATATAACTCTTTTGAACTTTTGTGTTTTTTTGGGTATAATTAGTAGCAGAACAATGAATTATGTGCTAGATTTTATTGTGTGTTATATAAAACTGGTGACTTTTTCTATTGAATATTATTTTTGTTTGTTTATGTTGGACTTTGTTAACTGATAGGTGAGACATGCTTTAGGATAATCTACTTTTTTTTTTATTTTTTTTTTATTTTGTGTAGATAATATATTTTATTTGTGTCTAGTTTCATTCACAATTGCAAATGTCTTAGATTTTTTTATTTTTATAATTTGTCCTTAGTAATACTTTTTAAATAAGTTACGTGTAATTTAGAGAAGATGATATTGTTTTTTATATGGATGATATGTTTGTTAAATTTCAATTCTCTATTCCTCTTCAATCTCGGTTGTTTGTTGATAAATTAGTAAATTGTTGATTTTTGTTATGTGCCAGAATTGTGATAGAATATTGGGGAGGATTAATTATTAATCTATGTAGATTGAGAGTTGGTTAAGGGTTTGAGCAGATTATTTTGCAATAACATCTCAGCTATTGCTTGCTTTGGTGTCTATTTGTTCTTGGGAAATTCACTTGGTCACTTTAGGACTAGGGCAGTGAAAGTCCCTAGTCCTACCACTAGGTAATGTGACAAATCAAGTTTCATATATCTATGATTAGTGTAGGTAGATGAATTTAAATAGAGGATGTTTCAAGATGGTATCTAACCTTATTATAGGTTTTGTGGTCTCTTTGCATTTCAATTAGTTGTGAAAGAACTTGGATGGGTTGTCTAAAACTCCAGTGATTGCTAGTTTTTGTAAAATTTTCTAATCCGCTAGGCTTTTTGCTTACAAATTTAGGAGGATAGTTTTTCACGTTCTTGTTGGAAAAAACTCTATATAACTATGAATAAATTTCAGCAAGTATAGCGAAAGCACAACCACACAAGAACATAAAGATTTACGTGGAAACCCTTTCTCTTTGAAGGGAAAAACCACAAGACAAATTCTGAATAATTTCACTATATTAAATTGAGATTACAACACTTAGAAGTACAACTTGAGCAAAAAAAAAAAAACTATTTTTTTTCTTTTCGCTCTCTATTCTCTTTCTCATTGTTTATCTCTCACAATTTTCTCTTACTTTCTCTATTTCTTTCTTCTCATTTGCTTGCTCTCACACACGCAATTCTTCAACATTTCACTGTCCTCAGTCTCACTTGCTAGGACCTCTCTTTTTTCTCTAGTACTCTTCAAATGGCCGAATGGCCTCTCCTTTTATTTCTTCGTCTTTTCCTTTGTTTCTCTCTTTCACATTCTTCACATCTAGTCACAATAAATACAAACCACTTCCCTTGACTTTTCCTCAACCAAAAAGTCCATTTCTTCGGCTCTCGTGGCCAAATGGCCTTTACTGCATCAACTCCTCTTTTCTTCTTTTTCTGCTCAACGTTTCCAACATGCCTAAGCCAACTAGCTCCAATAACGCATGTTGACTATTGCACATGATGACGAAAAGATAACATCGTTAAAGACAAGCTCATTAAATGAGCATGTCTATTACAAGTGGGCTGGACTCAAGGTACAGTGCACCCAACAGTTCTAGTATTTATCATGACATGCTTCATCTAACCAAGCCACAGGTTTGTGTTCTGTTCCAACTTGCTGCTGTTTTATTACAGTTAAATAAATTAATGGACAATAGTTGGAGTTATTTGTATATATGCAAGGGAATCACATGATGAATTGTGTGGTTCGAACACTGTACCAATATCATTATACCATTTTCATGAAAAAAATTGTTTCTTCTTTTCAATCCCCTTAACATGAGAAGCATTGAAACGTGATATAAGTAATAGTATGATGTGTTACTGTCCAATATTTCATTTCTTTATTATCCTTGTCCATTGCACTCCCAAAAACTCTAGTTTTGCCAATGGTGCAGTATTCATCGAAATATGTAGAATAGCGAGTTTCTTACCATAATTTGACATAAAATTTGAATATTCTTGTGTGAATGCTATATAACTAATAAAATATAGAATTTAGTTTTAGTTTTGGGGAATTTGGTAAATAAAATGGTATATTACCATCAAGTTCAAAAAAAAAAAAAAACTTATCAACAATAGAAAATTTAAGGGGGGGAAAAAAAACAAGTGTCCACATACACGTTAATCCAAAAGGAAGGTGTAGGATAAATTAAGCTTCTTATTCAACCGATAAATAAAATGCTTCTTTAAAATAAAAATAAAAAAAGCCTTCTCAACAATAAAATTTTTATAACAAGTGTCCACCATAAAAATTTTTTGGAAATAATAATATATAAATAAGTGTTACATCCACAATATTTTCACAACAAATCTTAAATAACAGGTTATTACTGGTCGTAATTGTTAGGATTAAAAAGTAATTTCAGTAATAGTTTCAAATTTAAACATGAGAAATATTTTAACAAATATTTGTTTAATGACAAAGTTTAGTTTCGAACTGTTTTAGAGCTATTCTCTCCAATCCAATCTTGTGGTTTATATAATATAAGATTATTCATATTTATAATATAAACAAGTTACATGATTCATTTTAAATGTCATGTGACAAAAACTATACATAGATAATCTTTTTAATTGCTACATAATGGGTTGAAGAAAGATAGATTTTTTACTTTGTTTAATATCATTTACATTCTTGTCTTTGCCATCATGTTCAAAAACAAAGACTTAAAAAAAAAATAAGAACAAAGTTTGGCTACAACTCTCATTAAAAAAATTAACATAATGACATATTTTTAAAATTAACCATTGAATTACATGTTCTTTAACTTTTCAACACATATGTCAAATTTCATGTAAATTGGATGTAATTTATTATTCGATTTATAAAATTATTTTTTAATTTATGCATAATTTTATACTACAAAAATTTGAAATTTAAATATTTGATTGATGGCATAATTATTGATTTTTAATCTCCTACAAATTTTGCAAATATGGAGAATATAAGAAGAAAATGCAATCCAATAGTAGATTTGTCAAAATTCATATTCAATAGAAAGATATATAGTAAAGTCGTAATCTTAAGCTACAACCAAGTTTGTTGCCAAACTTTGTCTTGATAGAATATTTAGACCCCTTAAAACAATCATTTTAACTTAGTTATTTAGCCAAGTTATTAACTTAGATAAATTATGCAAGTCTAGGTTAACACAAAACAATCATATCATGCAAAGCAGCGGAAATATAAAGAACACAATGATATGATGAATCAGGAAAATCAAACCGGTAAAAAACTTAAGGAGGATTTAACCTAACTATCCTCAAGGTAAACCTGAATCCATTATGAAAGAATTGAAATTTGTACAATAGCAACTTAGACTACTAACATCCTATTGCTACCCACCAGTAGAAAACTTACTGACATGACCACGTGCAAGCTCCGAGACCACGGACTCCTTCTTTCTTGGATTCTCTAGCCAGTACAAGCACTCTCGCTTGTGTATCTTTAAGCTCTTATGGCAGCAACTGAATGATCATCAAGTTTTTGAAGAAATCTCCTTCTTGATAATCCTAAGTTTATGTGAAGGCAAGCAACTCTCAGATCTCACAAGAAATTCACACAAACAGCAATATGAGCAATCTCAAAAACGTGATTAGGGTTTTCCTTTTATACCTAGGGCAAAACATAAAACCCTATACGTTATATGAGCTTAGGGTTAAGTTGGAAATTCTGCAGAAAAAACAACCTGCACGACTTTCGATCGGTCGAGTCTAATTCTAGATCAATCGAGTCAGGCAAAAATGCACAGTAACTTCTGCAGTTAACTCGATTCCAGCTTTACATTAAAGACACACACTTTAAGCAGTCTAAACACGACTTAAACATTTTGATCATGGTTTGCCAACATTACATACATTAGTTTCTAAGTACTTAGAACCTAACATGTCCAAAAAATAATATTTTTCAACCATTGCAATTTTCTTTTATTGAAAAAATTGGCCACTATTGTTTTGATAAAATATTTATACAATTGTTGTATTCAAAGAGAAATTTAGAACTCCTAGGGTCAAGTTTCTCATGGACAAATGATGACATTAATTGGAATGGCAACCCGCTAGATTGGCCAACCACTAGATTGGCCAAATAGATAGAATATTTGAGGTTTGAACCTACCTCTCTCTCTCTCTCTCTCTCTCTCTCTCTCTCTCTCTCTCTCTCTCTCTCTCTCTCTCTCTCTCTCTCTCTCTCTCTCTCTCTCTCTCTCTCTCTATATATATATATATATAAAGGGAAGGGCTTATGTCCAGTGAAAGTTATCACTGGACATGTCAAGATTTGGACACGTGTCCAAGAGTGGACACGTGTCTGCAATCCAACATGTCCAGTGATAACTTTCTCTAGACACAAGCCGCACTCATATAGAAAATCAATTTATATCTTAAATTTGATTATAAAAACAATCATTATGGGCTAAAAGCTATAGGTTGAAATTCTATAATATGTGTAATAATTTTTTTTTAAAAAAATCTTATGTTACTTTGGCTAAAATTCCTTTGTTATGGTTCGCTCTAATATTTTGTCCTAAAAACTCATCAATGAATAGTGTCCTCAATACATTTATTGAGTACTCTTCACTTGATACACCAAATAAAAATTTTATTTTATTCACTCCCTCAAAACAATGGATTAAAAAGATATATATTTGAAGGAAGGGAGAATAATATTAAAATAGAATAATGGTAGAGTACTGTTTGATGCAATTTCTGATGTAATTATATGTAAATAGTGGATTAGCTGAATAAATAAAATAAGTTTTTAGGCTAAATTGCGCTAAATAAAAATCCATTAACAAGGATGTGAATGCTCAAGGAAAGGTCAAAATGTTTCATAAAAATCCTAACAGGGATGTGAATGCTCAAAGAAAGGTCAAAAGGTTTCATAATATATAGGTAGGCATTTGCCTCTAATTTACAAACTATGCAGCAAAATGTTCATGTTTTGAAACTATTTAGCAAAATATTTCTCGATTTTAACAAAATCGAATTACAGGTGGAATTCGACATTATGTTTGCCTCTAATTTACAAACTATACAGCAAAATGTTCATATTTTGAAACTATTTAGCAAAACATCCCTCGATTTTAACAAAATCGAGTTACAAGTGGAACTCGACATTAGCTATATACATATTTTGCCATTTAAATTTTTTAGAAAATTTTGAAAATATCAAGTTTAACACAAAACTCAATTATAGCATAATTAAATTTTAAAAATAGTAACACTTTGCTAAGTAGCTTCAAAACAGAACATTTTGTAGATAGTTTCAAAACGGACAATTTGTAAGAGCATTCTCATTAAGAATGCTAAATGCTATAAATGCTAAATAGTCAACACAACTATTCATGATTCAAACATTATTTTGAGTATGAATCATCCTTATGATGCAATACACTTGAGTGGAGTTCAACATTGGGTGGGTTTCATCGAAAATAGTGACAGAAACGAACTCGGAGAGGATTGTGACCTTGAGATAATTATATGCTTTGACATAAGCCACGATGTGTTTCGAATAATAAAGATTGCCAAGTGAGGTGTTTCGAAAACTAAGGGGGTGTTTGGTAATGTTGTTTTAGTAACGTTATTTATATTTTTTAAAAATACGTGTAAGTAAAAAAGTATGTGAAAATATATGTAATATTGTTTAAACACTGAAAACCGTGGTTTAAAATACCTTATCAAACACCCCCTAAGGTTCCCAGGCCAGACAATGTTTCCAAGGAAAAAACTTTTTCTGTGTTCAATGATAGCCTTGCTTTTATGGTATATAATGAATGCATTAGGACAAAGGAATACTTCAATATATGGGTGATGCGTGAATATAGGGTCGAGGATTCTTGGATCAAACAACTTGCTGCAGGACCCCTCTCCAAACCTAAAGAGCCACTAGGATTTGCCCAAGAATGGAGAGTTTCTTCTGCTTGGTGGCGATAACAAAATAGTATTGTGTAACACTAATTCTCAAGAAATGAAGAATCTTCTATGCGGGGGGTTTCCAAACTGGTTCGCGCCAAGACAAGCTATGATTTACGTGGAGAGCCTAGTTTCATTCGCGGGTGCAAATGATTTTAAAACACATGTTTAAGTTATCAAGAGCTTTCTAGTTGTCGAATGCAATAAAAAAATGTGCATTTAATTATATTAAACTTGAAGCTATCTATAACATAATAAAATAAAGGGAAAAACAAATGTATCCAGTGAACAAAGCTTCCATGATTTCAGGGTCTGAGAAGTTAATAATAGACCGTCTTACCCCCAAAATGGGAAAGATGATTCTCCAACTTGGACCCATGGCCACATTTTGGTAGAAGGTATATACTTGACATCACACCACCGCCCAAAGAACAAGTATTATTCTTGAGCGAGTTGAGGGTGGCTAGAAAATCTGAGAATATCAAGGAAAGCTGACAATGGAGAAGCAGTACCATCCTCCAAGTCAAACAACCCCGTGTCATAAGTCATAACCAGGAAACATCCTTACCACCTTTGCCTAACAAATCTTCAATGACAAAACAAGCACGAGGCTTATGGAAAATAGTTTGAACAGAGTGACCAAATATATTTGAGCGGGGTAGTTTTTCTGCTTGTCTAGAACTGAAACATGTGGGATGTTCAAGTATTAGGCAATGGCTACAAGCAATACATACACCTAATTCAGTAAAAGATTATGACTTTCTACAAAAAAAATAGTTCATAATCATGCTTTAATCTTCCTTCTATTCAACATGGATGATAGAACTGAGTACTAAACCACCAATAACTACTACAGGAAACATATGAGGAAGGAATTTTACAATAAAACCAAACACACCACACCACACCACAAGATAGTTCATAGGGTTCCAATCTAGTGAAAACACAAGTGAGTTAAAATGCTCCAACAGTAAGATTCATTAGAACTTATACAACATGAATGGTTTTAACATGAATTCCCTTACAAAGCAGTTTGGTTGTAAACTTTGTCCTCATTCAAATCTGCATTGGTGATGCTGTTATTCTCTAATCTGAAAACATGAATTCGATTTTGCTGAGTGAAGTAAATGCAATTCCCCTCGTATCCGAAAAATTCTCTAGTTGAAACAGAAAGCGAACAATCACTACGCAGAATAAAAGCTCGATCACCCAAGCTTTCCTCCAAAACCCATTCACCACCCCATTCATTCTTCTTATACACTTTGAAACCAACCACACAGGCATATTGACGGCCTCTACATTCCCTATCAAGGTATCTATCAACAACATAGATTGTTCCATCCGACTCCACCAAATGCTTCTGTGTCTTCAGAGAATCTGACCCACAAGGATTCCAGAATTTAACCAAATCCAATGATGAATCATTGATTTTGATCCACCAACCTATTCCAAATCGATCAACCACATAGACTTGGCCCTCATACACAATAACATCATCGAATTCCATATCCTTTTCACCTAAACAGGTCAAACTCTCATCCCCACATTTTGCGTGGCCTAATTTACCGTCACTATAGACAACAAAAACATGACAGTCGTTGAACATCACAACTTTGTTAACACGCCCAATTGGAATGAGGCTTTGAATTTCAAGGGTATGAGCTCTAGTTATTTCGACGGTATCATAGTCCAGTAAAACAAAGTTGTTGGGCAAAACACTGGGGGAATCGGATTCGTACCTTTCTCGATGTGGGTCTAAAAGATGCATTTCGCGTTTGCAATCTTCAATCTTGATCAACCATCCCTTATCCGAAGAAGCTGAGGGAGTTAGACGACAGAGAATAGTTTCGTGGAGAAGGCATATGGTTTGCTGGTGAAGATGGTCAGCTTCATCATGAAATGGAGCTAGCCTTCGCCTTCGCCTCTGCAGTGGCGGAGGAGAAGGGTTGGGAAAATTGATAGGGAAGCGAGGGATGAAGTGGGAGGAAGAAATAGCGGAGCGCCATGATTTACAGACACCGCGGAATCGGAGAATTTCGATGCGGGTGTCGAGGCATTTGCCGATCGGTAGTAACAGTTCCGCGGGAAGTTCCGAGCAGTCCACACTCTCACTCATGTCTTGCGTTTCTTGGTTGACTTGACTTGCACAGTGCCAACTACTTTGGCGGCTGTTTGGTGTTTTGTGGAGAGTACAGTTAGAAAATAGATATAGGGATTTAGGAATTAGGGTTTGCTAAAGGGGTTTCCAATTATGGAAAGTTAAGGCAGTGTTTGGTTCACCACTTACTCATATCTCAGTTCTCATCACTCAAACTCTATTTCCATATCTCATTTCTTTATCTCTAATTTTTCCATAACTCCAACAGATTTTTGTTTGGGTCTTGTTCTCAAGTACATATCTCACTAGTTAAACTCAATTTTTTGATAAAGTGGTGGAGCCCACACATTGTGGTTGGTCAAAAATCAGAACGGTAACAAGAAGCACAAAACTCACATTTGCCCAGCAGAATCACAAATGAAATTGAGAGAGAGCAAACGAAATCAAACAAGAATCACAATACTAGCAACAAAATCTAGAGAGCGCACACAAATGTGACAAACACAAATGAAATCAAGGAATAGCTCACCACCGTTAAATGCATAAACCCATGATTACCACAACGCAAAAAAACCCATCAACCACCGACGAGTATGCCACCATAAACAACCCACAAACACACCAATCTCAACCCACAAACCCAACGCCACCAAAAACAACCCAATACCCACTGAGAAAAAGGATCTGTAAAGAAGAAAGAATAAGAAAAAATATTATGTTATGAGAAAGGCGAAAAGGAATGGGAAAAAGAAAGAAGAAGAAAGAAAGAACTCAGTTGCTTGCAACGAAGAACAGAGAAAGAAGAGAGACAAAAAGAAAGAAAAGTGGGAAAAAAAAAAAAAAAAAAGAGGAGGGTGACCGGTGAGAGAGAGAAGTAAAGTCTGACTTGACAATGACCAATGGGTCCCAGAACTTTACTTATTTACAAGTTTGCCATTGAACTTAGTTTTCAATCACTTGAAAATATCTCAAATATGTTTTCAATTTTTATAACTATAACTCAGATTTTTAGGGGTCGTTTGGTAATGTTGTTCTAGTAATATTTTTTGTATTTTTTTAAAATACGTGTGGGTGAAAAAGTATGTAAAAATACGTATAATGTTATTTAAACATTAAAAACTGTTGCTCAAAATACCCTACCAAACAACCCTTAAGAGTTCTGAGTGATGAAAACATCACTCAAAAATTTTCCCAAACAACGTTTCTTCTGTGGATTCCACATATTTTGAGTTAGGACAAAATTTAGCAACAAAATCGGTTGTAACTTTAGGCTACAAACTCACTCAATATCTTTTTATTAGAGGTGAATTTTGACAAATCCACCATTGGATTACATCTTCTTCTTATATCCTTTATGTTTGCAAAATTTCAAGAAAATTAAAGATCAATAACTATGTCATCAATACATTTTTAAATTGCAAGTTTTTGTAATTTAGAATTATGCATAAAATATAAGTTTATAGATTATATAGTAAATAATATCCAATTGACATAAAATTTGACGTATGTATTAAGAGTATAAAGAAAATGTAATTCAACGGTTAGATTTTCAAAATACGCAGTAATATTTATTTTATTAAGTAAGTTTGTAGTCTAAAACTACAACCAATTATGTAGCTAAACTTTGTCCTTTGATTTATGGGTGATAAAAATTGAGTTATATAACTTAGTTTTCACCAAATCCAAGCAACCCCTTAGTAGTTATTGCATACTTCAGGAGCATTGCTCCTTCTCTCACATGATGGATGGGGCATCACACTTATGCAATTGTAAAGTCGAAAAAACTTTTCTTGCAAATATTGGAATTTTCTTAATGATTTTCCTAAGCTAAGTTGAGAAATACCCCCATAAATAATATAATGATGGACTTTATCTTGCCAGTGTAAGTAATTTGTGTTAGAATCACATTCTCTCTTTAGTTTATGTTTGTTTCCTAAGAAAAGGATTTGATATGAGATTTCTATAATTTATATAATAAAAAAAACGATGATGAAAATGGTCTTCTCTTAAATTTTCTTAGCTTAAATGTACCATACTTATTGTTAAGGATGTTTGAGGTAATTTTAATTTTTTCTCCTAAAATTTGAAAATATAGATCCTTTGTAACATTAGGTATGGTTTTAATACAACAGGACTAACTGCCTATTAAGTACCAAATTAATCAAAATGACCTTAAACATAGAGGGTAGAAAATCAAAACAAATCCTACATATAGGGGGTGTCATTCGGGTTCCAATATGACACTAGTGGACAATTAGGTATGGTGCATTGATGGAAGAGAGCAAATCTAAACTATATTTAACGTTATGGGAGCATTTCCAATTTTTGAAACTTCAAGGGGCAAAATCAAATTATCTCAAACTTTAACTATGTAATTTACAATTTGGACTTACAATAATTATTTAATAAATTATTGCAATTTACATAATTGAATTTTGAGTCTAATATTGCAAGTCCAACTTTAACAAAATTAAGGCTCAAATACCAAAATAATCGAACTAGAAAGTTTAGATTAAATCTCAAAATCCAAAATACGTCAAACTAATAAATTTAAAATCCAACTAGTTACTTGTTATAATTTGAATCCACCAGTAACATCACATTTTTTACCCATAGGTAACAACTTGTTACCTTTTAGAAAATACACACACACAAACACACACACACACACACACACACACACACACACATATATATATATATATATATTCTTTTACAATGGGAATTGACTTCTTATTCTACTATTAAATAAAGACTTGAAAAAGAAATCAATGTACCCACATGCAGGCTATTGTATAAGTTCACCATATAATGTCATGTGATATTGGCTCAAAGTCCTTTGCTATTTGTTAATATTCTTTAGGCAAAAATTCAAAACTAGCCCTCTAACTTTCAACTTTTGTCATTTCAGTTCTTTAACTTTAAGTTTTGTCATTTCAATCTATTAAGTTTCAATTATTGTCAATTCAATATTCCATTAGACACCAATTAGTCATATCCATTAAGTGAGCCAAAAAGAAGCCGTTTTGGCTCTTTTTTTAAAAAATAAATTATGTAATTAAAACAAAAATAAAAAATGTGTTATTAAAAAAAAGAAAACAATTCGGGGAACAAAATCATTCCCCTTACTTGAAATCAAAATACATAAAATCAAAATACAATCAATAGCCCTAAATTGAGAAATTTGGGGGAAGAAGGGAGAAGTCTGGGTCAGCAGCAATGAGAAGTGAGACCGAGATTGAGACCGAGATAGAGATATTTCATTTCGTGGTGGGCTAGGGTCCACTTCAGTGGGCTAGAGTGTACTCCGTTAGCTCCAGCTTCAGCCAAGTATAGTTTTGGGTAAGTGATGATATAACTCTTTTGAACTTTTATGTTTTTTTGGGTATAAGCAGTAGCAGAACAACAAATTATGTGCTAGATTTTACAATGTGTTACATAAAGCTGGTGACTTTTCTTTTGAAGATTATTTTTGTTTAATTTTGTTTGTTTATGTTGGACTTTGTTGACTGATAGGTGAGAAATGCTTTGGGATAATCTACTTTATATTGTTTTTTTTCTATTTTTTTGTGTAGATAATATATTTTATTTGTGTCTAGTTTCATTCATATGTGCAAATGCATCTTAGAATTTTTTTTTTTTTTTTTTTTTATAATTTGTCCTTAGTAATACTTTTTAAATAAGTTATGTGTGATTTAGAGAAGATGATATTGTTTCTTATATAGATGATATGTTTGTTAAATTTCAATTCTCTATTCCTCTTCAATCTCTGTCGTCATTTGTTGATAAATCAATAAAGTGTTGATTTTTGTTATGCGTCAGAATTGTGATAGAATATTGGGGAGGATTAATTATTAATCTATGTAGAGCAAGAGTTGGTTAAGGGTTTAAGCAAATTATTCTGCAACAACATCTCAACTATTGCTTGCTTTGGTGTCTATTTGTACTTGGGAAATTCACTTGGTCACTTCAGGACTAGGACAGTGATCGAAGGTCCCTAGTCCTATCACTGGGTAATGTGACAAATTAAGTTTCATATATCTATGATTAGTGTAGGTAGATGAATTTAAAAGAGGATGTTTCAAGATGGTATCTGGCCTTATTATAGGTTTTGTGGTATCTTTGTATTTCAATTAGTTGTGAAAGAACTTGGATTGGTTGTCTGAAACTCAATGATTGCTAGTTTTTGTAAAATTTTCTATGCCGCTAGGCCTTTTGCTTACAAATTTAGAAGGATAGGTTTTCACTTTCTAGTATTCATCATGACATGCTTCTTCTAACCAAGCCACAGGTTTGTGTTCTGTTCCAACTTGCTGTTGTTTTATATATTACAATTAAATAAATTAATGGGCAATAGTTGGAGTTATTTGTATATAGGCAAGGGAATCATGATGTGGTTAGTACACCGTACCAATATCATTATACCATTTTCATGAAAATAATTGTTTCTTCTTCTCAATCCCCCTTAACATGAGAGGCCTTGAAACATGATTACAGAATAATGTGTTACTGTCCAATATTTCATTTCTTTATTATCCTTGTCCATTGCACTCCCAAAAACTCTAGATTAAAAATGGCTCACCTCTGTTTTGCCAATGGTACGGTATTCATCGAAATATGTAGAATAGTGAGTTTCTTACCATAATTCGACATAAAATTTGAATATTCTTGTGTGAATGCTATATAACTAATAAAATACAGAATTAAGTTTTAGTTTTGGGGGGTTTGGTATATAAAATGGTATATTACCATCAAGTTCAAAAATAAAAAATTAAAAAAAAAAAAAAAAACTTATCAACAATAGAAAATTTAAGGGGGGGAAAAAACAAGTGTCCACATACACGTTAATCCAAAAGGAAGGTGTAGGATAAATTAAGCTTCTTATTCAACCGATAGATAAAATGCTTCTTTAAAATAAAAATAAAAAAAGCCTTCTCAACAATAAAATTTTTATAACAAGTGTCCACCATTAAAATGTTTTGGAAATAATAATATATAAAGAAGTACTACGTTCACAACATTTTCACAACAAATCTTAAATAACAGGTTATTACTGGTTGTAATTGTTAGGATAAAAAAGTAATTTCAATAGTAGTTTCAAATTTAAACATGAAAAATATTTTAACAAATGTTTTTTTAATGACAAAGTTTAGTTCCGAACAGTATTAGAGCTATTCTCTCCAATCCACTCTTGTGGTTTATATAATATAAGATTATTCATATTTATAATATAAACAAGTTACATGATTCATTTTAAAAGTCATGTGACAAAAACTATACATAGATAATCTTTTTAATTGCTGCATAATGGGTTGAAGAAAGATAGACTTTTTACTTTGTTTAATATCATTTACATTCTTGTCTTTGTCGTCATGTTCAAAATCAAAGACTTAAAAAAATAAGAATAAAGTTTGGCTACAACTCTCACTAAAAAAATTAACATAACTACATAATTTTAAAACTAACCATTGAATTACATGTTCCTTAACTTCTCAACACATATGTCAAATTTCATGTAAATCGGATGTAATTTATTATTCAATTTATAAAATAATTTTTTAATTTATGCATAATTTTATACTACAAAAATTTGAAATTTAAATATTTGATTGATGACATAGCTATTGATTTTTAATTTCTTACAAATTTTGCAAATATGGAGAATATAAGAAGAAAATGTAATCCAATAGTAGATTTGTCAAAATTCACATTCAATAGAAAGATATTTAGTGAAGTTGTAATCTTAAGCTACAACCAAGTTTATTGTCAAACTTTGTCCAAAAAATAATATTTTTCAACCACTACAATTTTCTTTTATTGAAAAAAGTGGCCATTATTGTTTTGATAAAATATTTTAACAATTGTTTTTATTCAAAGAGAAATTTAGAACTCCTAGGGTCAAGTTTCTCATGGACAAATGATGACATTAATTGGAATGGCAACCCACTAGATTGGCTGAATGGATAGAATATTTGAGGTTTGAACCTACCTATATAAAAAATCAATTTATATCATAAATTTGATGATAAAAATAATCATCATGGGCTAAAAGTTATAGGTTGAAATTCTATAGTATGAGTAAATTTTTTTTTAAAATCTTAAGTTATCTTTAATGAAATTCCTTTGTTATGGTTCACTCTAATATTTTTTCCTAAAAACTCAACAATGAATAGTGTCCTCAATACATTTATTGAGCACTCTTCACTTAATACACCAAATAAAAATTTTATTTTATTCACTCCCTTGAAACAATGGATTCAAAAATATATATTTGAAGGAAGGGAGAATAATATTAAAATAGAATAATGATAGAGTACTGTTTGATGCAATTTCTAATGTAATTATCTGTAAATAGTGGATTAGCTAAATAAACAAAAATGAGTTTTTAGGCTAAATTGCGCTAAATAAAAATCCACTAACAGGGATGTGAATGCTCAAAGAAAGGTCAAAATGTTTTATAAAAATCCACTGACATGGATGTAAACGCTCAAAGAAAGGTCAAAAGGTTTCATAATGTATAGGTAGGCATTTGCCTCTAATATACAAACTTTTCAGTAAAATGTCCAAGTTTTGAAATTATTTAGCAAAATATTCTTCGATTTTAACAAAATCAAATCATAGGTAGAACTCGGCATTATATTTGCCTCTAATTTATAAACTATACAGCAAAATGTTCATATTTTAAAACTATTTAGCAAAATATCTCTTGATTTTAACAAAATCAAGTTACATGTGGAATTCGACATTACCTATATACATATTTTGCTACTTAAATTTTTTAAAAAATTTTGAAGATATCAAGTTTTACACCGAACTGAATTATAGCAAAATCAAGTTTGAAAGCAGGAACATCTTGCTTAATACTTCAAAATGGAAGATTTTGTAAATAGTTTCAAAACGGACAGTTTGTAAACGAAGGGTAAATGCCCATTTCCCCTGTTTAAGACTCTTTCAAATTTCAGCGAGCATGTGAGAGTGTGAAGAGAGAGAGCTCAATACAATACTCAAAAATCAATCAAAAATGGTGATACCGGAAGACTTGGTGGAAGACATCCTGTCAAGGCTTCCAGTGAAATCGGTAATACGTTTCAAGCATGCGTAAAAAGGTCATGGTCCACTCTTTTCCAAAACCCTAGTTTCATTGCAAAACACCACTGCCACCGTTGTTCTCAAAGAACTCCAAGTATTCTCGTCGGGAAGTCTATCATTCCTTGCTGCCCAGAATCAAACTTGTCCCTGCACCCTCATCCTGACGATGATGATCCTCATGAAGGAGCACGTAGTATGGACATTCGAGAAATCATGGGTATGAAAATTCGAGTGATCAACATGCTTGCTTGCATTAACGGCATAATTTGCGTTGGCGGTTGCTTCGTTGGCGGCTTTGAGGGCTTTGAATTATGGAATCCGGCAACCAAAGAATCTAAGGTTGTTTCCTATCCCACAGCTGATTGTCGAACCATGTATGCATTTGGTTATGATCACAATTCTAATGACTATAAGGTGGTTTGGTTTGTATACCATTCTGTTCATGTTTACACCTTAAGTACTGATTCCTGGACCCAGTTAGTCAACACCGCTATTCATTCAAAAATTACTTCGATTAATCGTTTTGATGCAATATACTTGAATGGGGTTCATCATTGGGTGGTTTTCATCAACAACAACGGTGACATAAACTAACTCGGGGAGGATTGCGATCCTGATCAGGCAATTGTATGCTTTGACATAAGCCGTGAAGTTTTTCGAGTAATAAGATTGCCAGATGAGCTGGACAATGTTTGGACTGAGGATAAAACTTTTGCTGTGCTCAATGATTGCCTTGCTTTTATTGTTTATAATGATGAACGTACTATAACAGAGAAATACTTTGATACATGGGTGATGCGTGAATATGGGGTCAAGGATTCTTGGACCAAACAACTTGTTTTAGGACCCCTCTTAGGAATTAAAGAGCCACTAGGACTTGCCAAGATTGGAGAGCTTCTTCTCCGTGGTGGCGATGAGGCGATAGTATTGTATAATATTGATTCTCAAGAAATGAAGAATCTTCAATGTGGAGGGTTTCCATCAACAGCTATAATTTATGTGGAGAGCTTAGTTTCATTCCCTAGTGGAAATCTGTCTTAGATTTTATTTATTTTTTTAATTTCTCCTTAGTAGTAATTTAGAAAAAAGTTGTGTGTGATTTAGAGCAGGTGATATTGTACCTTATTAAGGATGATGTGTTTGTTAAATTCCAATCCTCTTTTCCTTTTCAGCCTCTGTAATTTGTGACGGACCAGTAAATTGTGGATTTGCCATGCTTTGGAGTTGTGATAGAATTTTGGGAGAGGTTTGGTTATCAATCTATGTAGAGCAAGGGTTGGTTAAGGGTTTATTAGATTTTTCTGCAATAACATCTCAGCTATAGCTTGCTTTGGAGTCTATTTGTTCTAGGGAAATTCATAAAGACAGTGAGGGTTCCTACTACTAGGTAATGTGACCAATTAAGTTTAATATACTTTGATGGAAACCGTGGTTTGTATAAGTCGATAAATTTATATAGAGAATGTTTCAAGAGGGTATCTGACCTTAAAATTTCAATCAGTTGTGAAAGCACCTGGATGGGTTGTTTGAACCTAAGTGATTGCTAGTTTTTGTGAAATTGTCTGTGATGTGGAGCTTTTTACTTACAAATTTAGATGGGTAGACCACATTCTAGTATTCATCATGATGCGCTTCTTCTAGCCAAACCACAGGTTTGTGTTCTGTTCAACCTTGTTTCCATGTACAGTTGTTCCATTATAGTTAAAATCAATTAATGGGCATTAGTTGGAATTCTTTGTATATAGGCTGGATGAATTTTGTGGTTTGTACACTGTACAAAGTATTCTACCTCTTTTTTGACACAATTTGTTTCTTCTCCCCAATCCTCTTCATTAGGCCTTAGCCTGAGGCATTGAAACATTATTACAGTATGGAGTTCTGTTCTTTTCTTTCTCCAATGAATCCTATCCCAAATACAAACAGCCTCTTAGACGACGTTGTATTCCGGAATTTACTTTTATAATGGCCAATTCTACTCCTGTTTGACATTTTATTATTATGTTATCTGTAGGCTGTACTTACAGTTAAGTTATTCTAGTTGCTCCTAAACTAAGCCAAGGCGTCCTCAGATGTCAATTGCCCAAAGCTCTGAGTCTGACCTCTCCAAGTTGAACAACTATTCCTAAAATTTTATCTCAAGATTTGTAAAATCTTTCACTGGCCATTTTTCTTACAATAGTAGTAGTAATTTTGATTTGCCTGATGCTTATTTTTTTGACTTCCCATATATGATATATGCTCTCTGTTTTGTGAATGTTATTCTTAGAAATGAAATTCCCTGGTAATTTTCTATTAGATCCTAATCTTATCTTTTTCCAACTTCTCATCTGATCACATTTGCTGGTTGTGACTACCATGCTTGTCCCCCATTTTCCCCATATACGCTTTTGGCACGGGCCAGAATAGTAAGGTCTGTTTATTAATATGCAAAAATGAACTGTGATGATCAGCCAGCTGAAAATGACAGTTGACTGCCTGAAAAAACGTAAAAGAAGAATGATATTTGTTTAATCATGAACAATTGTAAATTCCTTCCTTCACTCACATACAAAATTCCATTAGCCTCTGACTGCTAAAAGGGGGCTGGAGGAACCTACTTAGATCGATATCTCAAAATTTATGTAGAGAAACAGATCAAGCAACTAGCCACAAGAATTAGGCTGACCAAAGTGTTAGTAAAACTGACCCCAAAGCATATGCCCACAGCATGATCACGGAACATTCACTCTTACTTACATGCTCCAAACAATTGCCTAACTGTGCCTGTAACATCAATATGGAAAACATATTACCAAGGATTCCACTCTCTATATATATAAGACTAGCAATGATTTCCAAATAAGAAACATTCCACCTTCTTGTAATCACTCACCAATTACATAAACTTAGGCGGTGCATATATGGCCAAGTCAGCCTCACACAGTTAGTCATTTGGCTTAGAGTACAAATTGTTTAATTTGAAATTTTTAGGTCAGCTGCAATATACCTCAAACTGAAGTAACCACATGAACTAGAGAAATAGAGAAATATTAAAGTTGGTTTTGCTTGTAACTGACTAAAGGTCGGTGCTGACACATTAGGTGGTTGTGTTGAAACCAAGGAATTAAAAGAAGATGATGAATTATATTTGAAAATGGAAAGCCTTAGTTGAGTCAATAATCTGGACAGTTTTTCTTGCACTCAGCAAAGGCCGCTTTTTATATGTAGCTGTTAGTAGATTGGTACTTCATGGCAGCAAGGCAATGAAATTATTCTAGTCCCCTCAACATTTCGTAAATATTTTAATTCTTTGGGAAGTGGTGATGAATAGTGATACAAAAGGAAATCTATTTAGATGAAATGAATATAATCATGACAAAGATTTGTCTCTTTTTTTTTAAGTCAAAGATTTGTCCACTCTGATGTCTGGATCTTGTGTTGCCACAGATATGGGCTCTGTTCTTTTGCCAAAAATTTAGGTCTATCTCTATGTATGGTTGCATATATGAGCCTAGTTTATTCTTATTTGTTCTAATAAAAGCTTTATTATTATATACTTCTGTATCACCTCAGAATGATATGACTGTCATTAATGATGACCGGAGAGAAGTTGATAATGTTCAGTTACACTTATCACTGTACATAACTTAATGTTTTGCAAAATAAATTTTAGCCAGCAGTTATATCTCTGATGCTTCAAATTGTTTCCCAATTGACAACAAAATCCCTTTGTGTTTACAGACCAACTCTTCTTGTTAGTGATGTAGTGTTTATGTCTCTTCTCCTGTTGAAAACAACCTTCCGTATGATTAAACTTCTTTAACACAGAATGTCCATGGCAGATTTCCAAGACAATCTCAAATCAGGGTCAAGTTGGACATTTGAATTGCAACCACCTTTTAGATTCCTATTCCCATTTTTACAAACTCTCTCCCACATCCTGGCTTCCCATCTCTCTCTCTCTCTCTCTCTCTCTCTCTCTCTCTCTCTTGCTCTCTCTCGTTTATTTGCTTTTGACTTTGAACTTCTTTTATTGCAGGCTCCCATTTCATCCTCTTACTCCAATTTCAAAACTCATTATTATGGTAGAGAATGCAACAGTTGACCTCTCTTGGTTATCCTACTCTTATTTGTTTCCTCAGCCTAAATAGTAAATAATAATACCATTTTCATGACATAACGTCGTTTCTTCTTCTCAATCTCCATACTAGTAGTGGTAATTTTGATTTGCCTAATGCCTATTTTTAGACTTCCCATATATGATACATGATCTCTGTTT
The DNA here is from genome assembly GCA_032878915.1 of Castanopsis chinensis. Classification (NCBI taxonomy): domain Eukaryota; kingdom Viridiplantae; phylum Streptophyta; class Magnoliopsida; order Fagales; family Fagaceae; genus Castanopsis; species Castanopsis chinensis. The sequence goes on along the minus strand of JAVQMG010000074.1, from coordinate 1,918,609 downwards.
TGCCAAAGTTATTCATTGAAGTGCAATTTCTAGTAATCTTCTGTTAGATCCTGACTGATATTGGTTGGTTTAGAACAGCGAGGGTCAGTACCATTAGGTAATATGGCAAATTAAGTTTCCTATGTATATGTCGTATGTATATTGATGGAAATCATGGTCAATGCAGGTTGAATTTAAATAGAGTTATTTCAAGAGGGTATCTGACCTTATTATAAGTTTTGTGGTCTCTTAGCACTTTGTTGTGAAAGCATTGAAGCTCAGTAATTGCTAGTTTTTTTTTTTTCTGAAATTGTGTGCGCAGTTGAATTTTTACTTAACAAATTTAGAACAATGGTTTTTCATGATATTTGGTCTTCATCATGTGACATACCTTTTTCATGTTTTGTCGATAACTTTCTCCTTTCAGCCCGAGTTAGAGCTTTCAGCCCTTTGAATCCTTGCAATAGCATAACAGTTAATGGTTCACTCTGTCAGAGTTGAATTATGAGCACTCATGGATGACATGTGCTTGCAAGCACGACTAGTAAATGCTAAGTCTTGGATTCCATGACAATATATTTGATTTGATTTAAAATTTGGCAAGATCGACATTCTGATACTTTTTGAATGTTGATTAAGGCTCTAAATCGTTAGGACATAAGGCTCTTTCGCTATATATGGATAGTTAAAGTCCCGTTTGGTATAGTAGTTTAATAATGTGTTTTTAGTCTTTAAACAACATTACACGTATTTCTATACACTTTTTCACCCACATGTATTTTCAAACATTTTTTGCAAAGCAGTCCCGAACTGCTGTCATCCTGATTTCTTAAACTAGTTACGTGTGTATACTTATCGACATGTATGATTTCCTAAACCAATGACCAAGCCCAATCTATGTTGTTTCAGCCACGCCTTCAATACCATCCCTTTCTTGATGTCCAAAATTATGGGCCCTATTTGTGGTCGTTGCTTTGGAATCTAACACCATTTTGAGAACCAGAATGATATTTTCAATTACTATGAGGGTTCTTTATATATATATATATATTTTTTTTTGAGAAGCCTTTATATATATATATATATATATATAATGGGAAAAACTATGAGGTAATTTAAGAATTAATGTTTTCACTAAACTTTCCATTAAATGTGTTTGAAATATCATATAAACATGTGCATTTGCAAGTTAAGACAAACGCACAACTTGCGTCAGGTACTACTTTGTGCTAATGAGTTTTGGCTCAAATTGCACATCATCCTATAAGAATAAGTGGAGGGTGAGTGCAGCCCTGGTAATTGTGAGAGGGAAGTTTCTTGAGATGTTATTAAGATGAGTTTTCCTCAATCTAACAATCCAAGCAATACAGTATAAACATATCCTTAACATTTATTGTTGTTATATTTGTTAAGCTATATTACCATTACATTTCAGTTCATTTTAGTCAATTTGGTCCAATATTTCGGTCCATACAGTCCAAAAGAGATTTGCATAAAAAAATAAGCTGTTTCATTGACATTTATGTTACATTTCCTTCGTAATGTTTGTAGCTTCTTAGTAAAATTATATTTTTCTTATATTATCAAGTTTGGTAATTTCTTTTTCTAATATAAGTTATAAATTTACTTATATTTACTTTCTCCTTAGATCATTTAAGACATATGGAAGAAAAATTATTTGCAAGGAGTTTTAGAAACAAATTTCAACCACATATTACATTATTTACAAAATATCTCACCTTATATAATAATTAAATATAAAATGCATTATGTTTCCTTGAAAAAAAACAAAACAAAACAAAAGGCAAACTTACAAAATTTAAAAACTTTCAAATTAAAAATATAAGCAGCTTAATTTAGAAATATAATAATGGCTAAAATGCAAAATGCACCTTTTATATTTTACCATATTTCATTTCAATGTTCTAACATTGCTTTCCTTCATTTTAGTCCTTTAACTTTCAAGTTTATTCAATTAAAACTTTTCCATCAAATTTTATTATATGTTGTGTTTAACTTTCCAATTTTTAAAATTTTTCTTCAAATTCTTGTAATTAAAAAAAAAATCAATTAATGATTAAAAAGTATTTTCTATATTTTTTTCCCAAAAACCCTTTAACAAAAGTTGACAAAAATGCCTTAATTAAATAAATATGAAACTTAAATGACTGAGATAAATGAAAGTAAAGTTAGAGAATTGAAATAAATTCTAAAGAAACTTAAAGTGTAAAATTTCCATTTTAGCCTATATATAATATATTATCAACTATATTTATTAGTGTGGTACCCATGGGCCCAAATCACATATTTGGCCGGCCCAGAGGCCCTCACAAAGAAGGAAGTCCAGTTTAACAGTCCAGAATGGTCCGAGGACGTAATAATTTCTTCCTGCGATGTTACGTGACAAAGGAAGTTATCATGCACGAGCATTGCATCACAGGACATGACGTCCGAGGATGACATTGTCCTCGGCAGATTGTTGCCGAGGACAATATTAGTGGCCTGGTGGTTCGAAGGCTCCCGTATTAAGGGTCTTATGTACAAGTGACTAAGAGAGAGTAAGGATAAGGGACAAAGCAAATTGATGGACAAATATCAGACAAAAGGCTGCTACCACCGCATTGAAGGCATTATACCTACCCCTCTGGCTGCATTAATGGAGAAATGACATCTGAACGTTAAAATTCAGCCTTACCATCATCGCCTGATACTTAAGTAAGGGGGAATGATGGGACAAGTATCTAAAAGGAAACACCTGGATTACACGTGGAAGGAGGAAGAAGGAGAAAGTCAGGCCTATAAAGGGAAAGGGAAGACGAGAAAGAGGAAGGATGAAAAAGAGGACAGAAAAATAGAGGTAGAATAAAAGAGAGAATTTGTAAAAGAAGTATGAAGAATAGTCCTCGGCATTTATGCATCTAACTTAATATTATACTTTTATATTAGACGAATACAAGAATTACATGATCCAATCCATCTTTGCGTTATCTGTTGTCCCAAAAACCTATATTATACATCCACTCTCTATAAATTCATTGTTTAGTACTTATTGAGCTAGTCCATTAGTCCAAACTTGGGTTAGTTTAATTTGTGCTCCTACAATTAGAAAATAATCATATCATTTAAAGAAGAGTATGAAACTAATACTTATACGTCTCATCTATAATTTTCATTTTTCACTTAACCAAAAAAAAAAAAAAATCAAACTTAATCAATTTTTTTTTTTTCCGGGAACTAGTGTCTCACACTCACAAACACACTGAATGCTTTTATCACCAACCTTTCATTCACAAAACATTGTTTATAATATATCTTAATCAAATGCATCAACCATGTCACAAAAATGATTTGACACACATAAGTTATTTTTATTAAAAACTTGTTGAGATATTAGAAAAAACTTTTTTTTTTCTTTGCTCTATAGTTTTGATTACTGAGAAAATTTACAAAAACAAGGTAATTGATAACTGAGAAAATCTACGAAAACAAGGTGAGGATTTTCTGTGAGATTCTTTTTGGTAGAGAATTGCATTGCATTGAGCTGAGTTAATTTCTTTTCAACGAAGATTTTACGCTCAACAACATGCCATCTAAGGACTGAAGTCCAGTCGATACTTGAAAGATTTTACACTCAAGTTTTGTATAAAATTAAAACTATGAAAGAGATTCAAGAAGAATACACCTAGTTTCTTAAATAGTTCATAAACACAGAAAATAAAGTCGATAACAATCCCCACATAGATGAAACAGCAAAGAACTAACAACTTAAAACCATTAGTAGATAAAAGCCAAAATACTAACAGCGCCATAATTCCTAAAAGATTAACAACAAAAGGAGCTAAAAGATTGAAAGTAAATAACTATTAGTAGATTAAAGCCAAAATACTAACAGCACCATAATTCCTAAGAGATTAACAATACAAAAGGAGCTAAAAGATTGATAGTAAATAACTACTAGTAGATAAAAGCCAAAATACTAACAGCACCATAACTCCTAACATATTAACAACAAAAGGAGCTAAAAGATTGACAGTAAATACTACAACTGTGTAGAACAAACTTCAAAGTGATGTTTTAGTCTTCATCATCAGTTCATAACTGCAAAAGATAACAAATCCTCTGTAACAATCAAGGTAGGAAAATATATTATTTACCAGGATGTTTTAGTACATGCGAAGTTTTTGCAAAACCAAAAAAAGATAGAGATAATTTTCTTGATTTTTCTTCTGACTTGATACACCATTACACTGTTGTCAGAGTCAAAACAGTAAGTAAAAGGCATCCAAAATAAGCACACACGTATAGGCTTCATACTATACTAAACATGGATGTAATAAACAATATAGGACATCAATCTACAAGCATGCTGATTACACTATGCAGGAATCAAAAGAGGTTTTTTAGTTTCTGTTATAATTAATTGACATTGGAACAAACATTTTATACTAGTAGAAGCTGGAAATGGCTACAATATGTTGGAATCAAAAGAGCTTTTTTTGTTTGTTTGAACTTTGAAGTGATAGAAACTGAATATGGATATAGAGGATGGAGCACCTTTGACCATTTAAATATCTGCAAGAATTGAAAAACAGTCCCTTCGAACATATCTTGAAACTGTAAATAATTTCCCTTCGGTAAAACACAAACAATTTCCCTCCAGCCAACTTTTTTCCATTACCACCTAAACCAAGGCTTGGAAACATCACTACCGATTTTTAGCAGGGGTAAAGGCGTAAAGAAATCAAGGGCCAATGAGCTCTAACTCATATAGCACCTCCTGCCCTAGTAAGAGCAAGGCGGATAATGAGGTAACAGGTTTAATACCCACCAAGTGGGTGTGACTTACCTATAAAATATTAACGGCTAACATGAGAAAAGTTAAACTAAAGTCAGAAATAGCCAACACATGTTATTGAAGATTATTTACATGGCAACAGCTGATAGCACCCTGCTTACACATTCGCACAACATTTTGCATGCGCGCACACATAAAAGGATGAGTAACTATAAAATACTCTCACAGTACAGCAACATGGTACTCCATATCAATAAGAGTACAAAACTTTCGCCCATGATTTTTTTAGCTTATATTAGTTATTTCTGTTTTAAATGGTTTATGCTATTCATGTGGAGTACCAAGTTAGCAGATGCTTTGAAAGTATCTAATAATTCCAGTATCTAGCACTTGTCATAATGAACAACACTCAACAATAACTGGCATTTACTTGATTATATATGTAAGTTAGCCCTTAATGAGAACCACAAAAACATGCTATGTATTTAATAAAAGAATCAACTGATAAGGATATCCATAGAACACAAATAAATTTAACACAAGTTTCATTTAATTGTTATCCATAGAACACAGTGATAAATTTAACACACATATTTCAGTTAATTGTCAAGTTCTTTGTACTTTAGTGGCAATACCACTTGTTGACTGCAATTGATAATAAAAAAGTGCATCTAATCATTTTAAAGCTATCAATAGCGGAAGGAAAATAAAGTGAAAAACAAACGTACCAAGTACATAAATCTTCCTTTTTTGCAAGTTGGTCAGACTCATGGACTATGACCTGTGATCTGTAACTTTTGATTGAAGGTACTTGTCACCGCGGTTATGCCTGATGAGCAAGAATTAGCCCTGAGCCAAGTTGGGGGTGGCCAGAAAACCTTAGAATAGCCAGGAAAAGCTGACAATGGAGAAGCAGTACCATCCTCCAAATCAAACAACCCAGTGTCATAACCAGGATAATCATCCCTACCACCTTTGCTGAACGAATCTTCAGTGAAATACACACAATTTGCCCTGCATCCAACGTAATCCTTAACTGAAACACAGAAAGAACAATCATCGCCCACAAATAACGCTAAGTCCCCCAAGCTCTCCACCTTAACCCACTCACACTCTTCCTCATTCAACTTATACACCATCAAATAAAGTGGAAACTCACTACTTTCACTATCAGAATCCACACCCTCATCCCTAAACATTTCCCTTTCCACATCATAATACTTGTCCACCAAAAACAACTCATCTGGGGACTTCACCAAATACTTGAACTGACCATCATGTCCAAACCCAAAACGAGGCAAAGGATGCGCAACCTTTTTGATCTTCATAGAAGAATCCACGGAAATAGCCAACCCAGTGATATCCACAGCGTAGAACTTTCCCTTATAATAAACAGCATCATCATAAAGAGCTCTCTCTCTCCCATCATCTATGTTAGTCCACTTCTTATCACCCATTTTCCACACACCAAGTTTTGCACCAGTGTGAACAGCCATGACCGCAAAGTCCTGATCTTTCTTCGAGTCCGACACTACAACTTTCCTAATCCTGATGGATTTCATTTCGTTTAACTCAATCTCTTTTGGGTTTTTCCCAACAGCAACAAACTCAAGCCCACAAACTTTACTCACCTCGGAGACCTTATAGTCGAGCAAGTTCAAAACTTTAGGCAACTTTTGGGTCAGACCCTCGAAACCAAACCTTGAAAGAGGCTCCTTGAGAAGGACTTTAGTGTTGGGTTCATTTGAAGCAGTTAAAAACTCGACCTTGATCAACCAGGTCTTGGTGGTGGAGTAATATGAGTTTGAGATTTTGGTGATGGGTTCGATGGAGAAGACTGTTGATTCTTTGAGAGTGAAGTGGCCACGGCGCTTGGGGTTGAGACGAGGGTTTGGGCCAATTGGGAAGGGAAGTTTGATGAGAGAAGGCAATGAGGTTTTTGGTGGGAGCGGAATGGAAGAGCGCCATGTAGTGCAAACGGCGCGTAAATGGAGAACATCGGTTCGAGTGTCGATGCACTTTGCTATCTTTTCGAGTAGGTCTCGATTGAGACCTGACCATTGGGGCGAGTTTGCTATTGGTGGCGGTGATGGCGGTTCCATTTCGATTTTCTCTCACTCTCGAGTCTTTGTTTTTGTGTTAAAGTTTGAGTCTTTGTGATTTTGAACCCTTGAAAGATAGGAAAGCAGCGATAATATGTAGGCGGGGCTCTTGCCTTATGTTGTGGCGTGGAATTGGTCTGCGTGCGTGTGTGTGTGAAGAGGGACGTCGATGAGAGTCTGATTAAAAAGTTTGTATAATAGAATAACCATTATTCTATTATACAAACTTTTTTTTTTATATATATAAATTGTTGATTACTATTTGACTTTCACATATTGTTCTGCCCGTGAGATACGCGAGACAATTAAATTTAAAATTACATATATTTAAAAAAACAAATAGAGAGTCCTGTATAAAAAAAACTATTAATTAAAAGTTAATAGAAAAATTATTTTATAATTTAAAATAGTTTCCATAGGTATTGTATAGGTATCAACCAAGTATGATGCATAAAGGAGAAAGATAATTAGATAAGAAAATACACTCGTGCTAACACTAAAACTGTATGCGACACTGAGTATTTTTTTTTTTTTTTGAGAAAAATACATACACATATATATAGCGGTAGAATGATGAGATAAGGAAATACACACACGCCAATACCAAAACTACATGCGTCAGTTAGTATCACGGAGCAAGTAATATACCTCTTCTCAATATCACATCTTACCAATGTAGAACAATTCAACAACACTGAGTATCTTTTTTTTTAGAAACACACACACACACAGAGCACCAAAACTACATACAGCAGTTAGTATCGCAAAGCAAGTGATATATCCCTTCTCATCCCCCTTCCCATATATATGTGTGTGTGTGTTTCTCAACAAAAAAAAAAAAAAGACCATAATGGTGGTGGGCGGTGGCTGCTTTTGTTTTATTATTTATCCCAAAAAAAAAACAAAGAATTTGATAGAATATGAAGAAGTAAATTGTAGTAGAATTTAAATAGTTTCTCCAAGGTATTATATAGGTATCAACAAAGTAGGCTTCATATTTTAAATAAATAAAAAAGACAAAATTTTGTCTTCTAATTCTCATATGCACCAACACTACACCACCACCATATGTATAGAGGTTATTACACGCTCTTTTTAGTTTCTTATCAATGTGAATTGCCACTTTCAATATGAATTATGCATCTCCTCACTCCATATTATTCTACTAATCAATCTGAGATTCCAAAATCAAGTAGGAAACATCTAAACCATTCCCATATGGACTTACTTCTCCTTTAAAAAAAAAAATACCTACGGACTATATCACAACATTATTATAAAATTGATTATTGATGATAGGAAATTTGTGGTTTTAATGGTCAGGAATAAGCTCTTCTTCTTGTTATTGATTACAATTGTTTTTATAGAGTGGTTTTCCAAGATCATATAAGGGTTCTATATATAAAATACATAGTAAATCAAATTACACAAACGTTAGAGAAAATTTGATTGATGAAATTGTTAATTATTAAATTAAAATTATGATTAAATCTAACGTTTTAATCATACAAACAAATTTTAACAATTAAAATTTTCACATGTAGATTTTTCATACTAATAAACTCACTCACAAGTCACAACAATAACAATATTATAAAGTAGTAATCATAGAGAGTTAGAGCATGAAAGATGACAACATGTCCATACCTCTGCATTTACTTTATGCAACTCCATGGATACAACATTACAAAGTGGTCTCATGAAATCCCATACACTCTTTGCAAATTCTTCAATTTGATGTGTGTGTTTTCTTTGTGAAAATTTGAGTGAGTATGAAGAGTTTCGACCTTGACAGGGGTTTATATTTGTTGAAATTTTTGTTATAGAATTTTAGTTGAAGTAGAATTTTCGAACTCTTGAAACATATATCTAATAAAGTTTTACTTAAACTAAACTATTGTAACACGTGATAAGATACTTACACGTTGAATAGAAATAATAAATATATAAGATATAAAACCTAAAATAAAACTAATCTAAAATAAAAAGAAAATGAAAATAATGGTGACGTAAAAAATTGTGGGAGAACTAGAGGCTTCTATTTATTTTATATATATATATATATATATAGATTATTTTATACGGCAAACTATGAGTAATAGAAAAAAAATAATGGGTTAATATGAAAGTGAAATTCAGGCTAATCACAATCTGTCATATAAAATAGTTATAGCAAGATATATGTGAAAGGTGTGGCATTAGTATTATTGTATAGTGAATATTGGTGGTTGCTTTCGGCTTGCAAAACGTCTAATTTGGACTTAATGGTTGATGCTCTAATTGTTGGGTGCACTGCACCATTTGTCCAGCCCACTTGTAATAGACTTTATTGAGCTTGTCTTTCTTGTCTTGCAATAATCTTAGTATATGTTTGGATCCAGCTTATTTGAGTTCACGTTCACTTTTTATCAAATTTTTTTTTTTTTTTTTCGGTTCTGCTGGGGGACAAGAGGCAGTGCGCGCACTGTTTACGTACTTTTTCAGCAATTTTTTATTAAAAATGGGTCCCGCAGTACTATTTACACATTAAAAAATTATTTTGCTACAGTGTTTTCAGTTTCAGTTTTCAATTCAGCAAAAATAAGCTCTATCCAAACGGACCCTTAGTTTTTCTTCATCACGGATAAAAGTCATTAAGTTTAAGTGAACTTACTGGAGAAGCTTGCCAAAAAGAGGAGTTGAAGTCATCTTCGTCATGTACAAAAGTCAAGGTAAGTAGGTTGCATTTATTGTGAATTGATACCAAGAGTGTGAGAGGAAGAAAAAAAGATAAAGATGAAAGAAATAAAAGGTCATTCGGCCATTTGGTGCAGAAGAGAAGAGAAGTCCCAGGGAGTGAGACTGAGGATAGTTCAGTTTTGAAGAATTGTGTGGGTGAGAGCAAGCAAAAGAGAAGAGAAAAATGTGAGAGCAAGCAAAAGAGGAGAAAAATATAGAAAACAGAAGAAAATTGCGAGAGATACACAGTAAGGAAGAGAGCATTGAGTGAAAAGAGAAAGAGAGTTTTTTTTTTTTTTGCTTAAGTTGTATCTCTAAGTATTCTATTAATATAATAAAATTATACAGAGTTTGTCCTGTGATTTTTTCTTTCAAAGAGAAAGGATTTTTACGTAAATTTTTGTGCTTTCGTGTGATTGTACTTTCGCTGTGCTTGCTAAAATTTATCGCCACTTGTATAAAAATTTTCCCAACACTAAGAGCATCCACATAAGTGGATGCAAAATTTTTCAAAATACAAAAATTTCTTCATTTTACACATTTTGATCAAAAAAACACCTACATCAATGGGTGTAAAATTGTGCATTTATGCACAATTGCTACAGTAATCGTGCATATATGCATGGTTACTGTAGCACTTGCATTTAATATTTTATTAAATTTTTTCTCTCTCCTTCTCTCTGTCTCTCTAGTTGCTCTCACTCTCACCTCACTCTCACTACCCCCGATCATCAAAGAACGCCACACCATGCATCAACAGAGAACACCACATCAACAAATTTCTTCCAAAATCAAGTAAAACAAGAAATTAGTATTACACAAGATTTGTTTGGTTGCCAAGAAAAACACAGAGAAAAAAAAAGAATAAATAAATAAATAAATTTGAGATAAACCTCACTCAAATTTGAGTGGAGCTAATCGTCTTTCCTTCCATTTCTACTCTTTTCCACCACTTTCTCACCAACCAAACAAGAAATAAAGAAAACTAACAACAAAAAAGGCGTACCTTGAAGGTCCTAGGTCTTCAATGCTAAGAGGAGCATAAGAAGACCGATCCAAGAAGCGAAGCCATTTTGATCAATGGTTCGCCAAAACCAGACGCCAACAAAAACAACAGAGCTAGCACACCAATGAAAACAACCGCTACTTTCCTTTGCGTGTTGGGTCTGTGAGAGAGTGGGGTAGTGAGGGAGAGAATAATAAAAAAATTGTAAAAGAATTAATATTTTATTGAATAAATGTGTAGAATAGATAACCTGATGTGGGTGTTTTGTAAAAATAAGTGATTAAAATAAAAAAAAAAAAGTAGCTTTTTATGCAAAATAGATGGAAATTTTGCATCCATTGATGTGGATGCTCTAATGGAGTTTAGATATGGGTAAAATTGGTGTATGGAGCATGATCCTAGGCCCATTGAGCCTAAAACCCTGGCCTTTTGATACAGTACAGGATCTCATGCCCACTGTACCTTAGGGCCATGTCCAAACATACTTCAAGGCCCGACTTGAGCCCAAATACCATAATAAAACCATTTCGTCTCGAACATATCAGAGGCAAGCCTGTGCCGATCAAAGGGCAATCTGGTCGAAAAGCCTTATAATCCCAAATAACATACTGGTCTTAGCAGCCCGGTATTGCCTTGGGGAATATAGCTGTCGAGAAGTCTTTTGAGGGTTGGAACCAGTTTCAATGCCATTACCACCGTTCTAGGCCTAGTCCACTAATGCCTCCACTCACACGAGTGAGATTAGAAAGTAATCATAACGCCTCCACCCACCTCAAGCTATAAATAGAAGAATAGAATGAGAGGTAGGGAGTTGGCAATTCTAAAGAAAAAATAGAGTTCAAGAGAAAGGTATCATCACTAAGAGGGTAAGTAACTCAAAGGGGAAAGAGAAGGAGTTTGATAGGGCTAAAGGGGGTCGTTGGATTGCTTGGTGAGGAACTACTCTCAGTAAGAAACGCATAACCCACCATACAAATACATTGTGAGCCCAAATCTAGGCCCTGTCCACTAAACAGAATTTGGGTACGCACAATTGGTTTTTGGGATGTGAGGGCAATATCCATGTGATAGGATTTGTAAACCGGAATATGGGGCTGTGGGCAGAAAAACTCGGTTGAGATAAAAAGGGGTGAGTCGTGAGTGATGCTTCATGCTTGTTTGTAGGTGTTTCTCAAATTTGTTTTTAGTACTACTTGACGAATAAATTGTGTGGGATTCATTAAAGAAAAAAAAAAGTTTGGTTCATTGTTTTTGCAAAATCATCTTAAAATTTATTTTCCACAAATACTATCTAGATGAACTTTTGAGTATCTTTTTGGTGTTTTCGATATCAATTTTCTATTCTCTCAATGAGATGGTGGAAACTTGTGATAAAAAAACCCAAACATAGAATTACATTGCAAAAACTTTTTTTCAGAAAGAAAACATTAGAAAAAGTTTTGAGAATAAAAACTCTCAAAAGTCAAAACACAGTTTTCAATATTTTATAGAAAATTTTTTTATGTTGAAATTTGGTACCAAACATATATTTATGATATTACCTATTAAGAAGGGAAGATTTTATTAAGAAGGGAAGATTTTAGTTTTTAGAATGAAAATATGGATTCATTATAGACAAAAATTTTCATCATTTTTTGGGGAAGTTTATAAGACAATTTTAGGTATTAAATGACCTTATAAACTTTTCTTTAAATGTTGTTGTTTGTTATATATGATTCCCTTTGAATGGTAAGAAGCATGGTTTTTAAAGGTATGTTTGGTAGACTGTAATAGACATTGTAATGTATAGTTTTTTTTAGCAAAGAAAAAGGGGACTCACGTGTGCAGTCATTATCCCAAGCCCCAAGGTACAGTTGGGTAAGCCCAAGGGTACCACTAACCCGAAAGTGGAGTTCAGAGACCCCAACCCCACACAAGCTCTATTGGTTTTTAATCCACACATTGAAATTGTGTAACCCACACAGCGCGGGCATGGGGTGTCGAACCTGGGCACCTGATGGGGACACAGCAACCATTTACCACTTTGGCACACAAACTGGTGGTATAATATAATAGTTATTCTTATGGTTTGATTATTCTTTAGTTTGGTTATATTTTTATTACAAGGGATAGTTATTCCTTATAAATAGCTATTCTTCAAAATAAGGAATAACTATTCCTCTTTAAAATGAGAAATTATTATTTATACCTAGAGGACTGCTGATGTGGTCCTCCCTAACCAATGAAATAATGTCATCTATACAAATGTATATGTGAGCTTCCTAATCAGCGTTAAGAATAAAAAATAAAAATTACTAGATGATGTCACATTTACATAAATAATAACATTTTATTAGTTGGGAAGTTAAGAAAGACCACATTAGCAGTCTTCTTAGTGAACCTAATAATTTCTCCTTTAAAAGGGTTGTATTAGTTATTCCTTAAAGTGCAATAATTTCAAAAACTTCATATATTTCTAAATAAACAAACTTTTCATATGCATTTAACAATTATAAAAATAAAAAATCATAAAAAATAACACATATCTCTCTTAAATTTAAAAATAACAATTTTTAGAGAGATATAATTGTATGAGTAAGATATTTCCTAAAATAATCTTTAGTTTTATTCTAATATTATAACTTACAACCAAACTTATGAATAGGTTTAGTTATTATATTACATCACATTTTATTTCTAGTAATAAAGATTACAATTTCCGTTGTAATCTTCAATCAGTGTACCAAACGTACCCTTATGGTCTGTTTAAATTGAAGAGGAGGGAGGAGGAGTAGAGTAGAGTAGATTTGCCCCAAAATTAACTTATTTTTAATCAACTCTACTTTACTCCCCTCCACTCCCCCTCCTTCCAAATAGGCCCTAAGTTTAAACAAGAAGAGGTATTGTACCTATGCAAATAGCCAACTAGGTAAATAACACCTTTTCAATCAATTAAACTCTTAGGGAGATTGTGGAACGGAAAGCAAAATTAGGGAACCTAGATACCATCAACTCCATTTGATGAGGTGAACTTTGATGTAGCTATGAGGGAAGAAAAAGCTTGTATCACGTCAGTAATCAAAGATCATAAAGCCGAGTGCCTAGTTGCTTGGACTATATTCACAGAAGTGATTGATCCTCTAACTGTAGTGCCAAAAGATGCACTATTGTTGCTAACAAAAGTCAAAAAATTGAGATACCAATTTGTCATGTGCAAAGGGGATGCTCTCAATGTTATCCTTTCTCTGCAAAGCTCCACTAAAATGATGCACTATTGTTGCTAACAAAAGTCAAAGAATTGAGATACCAATTTGTCATGTGCAAAGGGGATGCTCTCAATGTTATCCTTTTTTTGCAAAGCTCCACTAACTAGCTGCATTGAACAATTGAGGTTGTCCTTAGTGAATGATTCCCTTAGTCTATTTGGATTGAGGGGGAAGGAGGAAAAGTAAAATTGGTCCAAAATTAGCCTATTTTTAACTAATTCTACTCTATTTTCTTCCACTCCCTCTCTCTTCCTCCCAATCCAAACGAGCCCTAAAGTCTTTTTTTAATGTGTATTCATAGACCATGGTTGTAGAGATTTGAATTTTTTGGTCGGCAATGTGGCTAGAACCTAAGGCTGTCCACGGGTCAGTCCGGGTTGGTTTTGGCCTCAACCCGAACTCAATCCACTCAAATCCAGTGGAACAAAAACGCACCCGCAACCAACCGCCAACCACCATGGGTTAGGTGGGCCAAGCTCAGGGGAGCGAACAGTTGGGCCGGTTGAGTCCAACGATGAGCAACAGCAGGCAGAGGAGAAGTTTTGTCTTCACCGATCTGAGTTGAAGGCGTTGGATTCAAGTAGATCGAAGTCTATCTTTGCCAATTTTAGTAAGAATCTTCACCGATCTGAGCTAATCTTCGCCGATCTGAGCTTATCTTCGTTGATCTGAGTCAGATCTAACCATATATCGCCGGATTTGAGCAAATCAAACGAAGGAGGAGAGTAGATCTTGTCTAGATTAGAGTGAATTTGAGCAAATACCACCAGATCTAAGCGAAGGACGACCAAAGGTGGACGGATCGGAGCTAGAGAACACTAGAAAGTCGCCGGATCTACGAAAGTTTGGCATTTTTTTGGTATTTGTTGGTCGAATCGGGTGGCTCAGGTTTTAGAGACCAAAACCTGACACTCGACCAGCCGGCGTCGGGTTTTAGAGAATAGGAACCGTCTCGACCAGCGAAGGTGTCGGATTTGGCCGAGGCAGGTTGGGTTCGGTCGGATTGGTCGGTTTGACCGGGTCTCCGGGTTGCTTGGACAGCCCTACTAGAATCTAGATAGGCACATTGTGTAATAAGGAGAAATGATTCCCATCTCTACTATTCCTGATGGTTGTTTTTGTTGTTGAGATAGAGATGAACATTAAATCACGTTATAACTAGATTAGTTAAACAAGTCACATGATTATGAAGTAAGCCACCTTATAAAAATATTTATGTATATAAATAATATTTTAAGGTATCGCATATTGGGTTGGAGAATCTTTTCCCTGAACTAGATTTTGCCAATGAAGTGTGAAAACAAATTTAGTACAATTTTGTCTAGATCTAGCCTAATTCGTTATAACCAAGTTGAGACATAAACAAGAAACTACTAATTACCCAAATTTTAAATGGTTTTTTTTAATGTAGTTGGATATGTAAATTGGGACTAGGTCATATTGTGAGCTTTTTTTTCTTTTTCTTTTTTTTTTTTTAAATCCTATTCTACTATGGAACTATTACTATTTAGTACTTACTACTATGAGGATCATTAATTTCAAAAGTATAGAGTGGCAAATAAGGTCTGGCCCATGCATAGGGGAAGTTGAATATTGATGAACCACATTAATCATAAGAAACTGACCTCTCGATTCCATTACATCAGTCCTAGCGCACAACACAATAAGTTATTCAAACACATCACACTCGAACGCATACCTATAGTAACATCCTAAAGAAATTTAAAAAAAAATTCTTAAGCAATTAATTTTTTTAATTATAAATTAAATCACTAAATTTGACGTGTTTTCATTTTTGTCCCTTTAGTTTCAATTTTTTCAATCGAGTTCTTTAACTCCCATCAACTTCCAACGTAACCCATTCGTCCACCTCCATCCAAATTACGATGTTAAATCCACCAAAACAACATTATTTTGGTATTTTCCTATAGCATTACATTTGCGTCCCACATAATTAACAAACTAATGGTTAAAGAACCTTTATGTAATACTTATACTAGTCTACCCAAAAGAAGGGAAAGTTCATGGGCTTAAAAAAAATAAAAAATAAAAAACTCACAATATTTTATTGGCAAAAAACTCATTTTAGTCCTTAGATTTTCATGCGATTCCCACTTTGGTCCCTAACTTTTTTTTTTCACCGATTTTAGTTTCTATCCTGGAAAACGTATCTCGTTTTAGTCCCTGACATTACATCAAAGATGGAAATTACACAGCTGGCAAACGGAAAAAATTAAAAATATTAAAATAATGCACACTATGTCCACATGGCTTTCCATGTCAGCCTCTAAATTTAAAAAAAAAATTAATTTATTAATTTTAACTAAATAAAAAAATTAAAAACAGAAATAAAAACCAAACCCAACAAGAATAACAAATTTAAAATTCAGCAAGAACAAGATCAACAAAAGACAAACCTAGCAAATTTAAAACCCAAAAAATTAATTTCAAACCCATATTTCAAACCCCCACACCACCAAAACATCAAACACAAAAATCAAATCCAAATTTTCAGCCCCAAAACTCAAAAATCAAAACCCAAATTTTCTTATACTTTCTGAGAAACCAAACACAAACCTCAAATCCAAATCTCAGAACAACAAAATTATACTAACCCTGAAGTGGTGAAGTGAGGTGTGTGGTGGAGTTGGGTGGTTGGAGACTGAGCATAACCAAGTGGGCAAAGAAAATTGAGAGAGAGAGAGAGAAGAAGAAGAAGAAGAAGAAATGGAGGGAGATGAGAGATGAGAAAAGAAGGGATCAGCGGCACTAGTAGATCAAAGCCGGATCTAATTATCTTAGCCGTGAGAGAGAGAGAGAGAGAGAATGAAAAGTAGATCAGGTTTGAGTCTTTTGGCTATGCAGAGCCTCTTAGCCTCTCACAGACTCAGCCGCGACAAAAAGAGAGACCCAAAAAGCTTCAGATTTGTTTTTTGTTACCCTTTTTGCTTGTTTTGTTTCTCTCAAACGGCTCACTCACTCATCATGACTCAACCAAACACACGCTTCTTACTCTTGGTTGCTCTTGGTGTGGGGGTTTGAAATATGGGTTTGAATTTAATTTTTTGGGTTTTAAATTTGTTGGGTTTGTGTTTTGTTGATCTTGTTCTTGCTGGGTTTTAAATTTGTTGTTCTTACTGGGTTTGGTTTTTATTTCTGTTTTTAATTTTTTTATTTAGTTAAAATTAATAAATTAATTTTTTTTTTTAATTTAGAGGATGACGTGGAAAGCCACGTGGACACAGTGAGCATTATTTTAATCATTTTAATTTTTTCCATTTGCCAGTTTTGCAATTTTCGTCTCTGATGTAACGTCAAGGACTAAAACAAGATGCATTTTCCAAGATATGAACTAAAATCGGTGAAAAAAAAAGTTAGGAACCAAAGTGGGAATCACGTGAAAATGTAGGGACTAAAATGGGTTTTTCGCCTATTTTATTTTGATTTTGAGTTGTGAGAGGTCAGGTGTAATATTTTAAAATTTCCAAAAAGAAAAAAGAATAAGACCTGTAATACATTCTTTTTTTGAATTGGCGACTTTGGATAAGTTTCCACCTCAAATAAATATATTGTTCTCAGACCCACTAACAATTTTGAACATATGACTCAATCTTCATTATTTTTGTAAGGAATTGATAGATTTTGGGTTCAATTGACGAGAAATGCTTACCATTATTGAATTTCAATTTCACATTCCTGATTTAACATGAAAAGAACTCTCTTCTCTAGACTTTTATTCCTTCTTTCTTTCACTGTGAAAATTAATTAATGTAACATTACAAGTTTTTTTTTTTTTTTTTGAGAAACACACGCACACATATATATAGGGGAAGGAAGATAAAATAAGGGAATACACTCACATGCCAACACTAAAATTTTATGCGGCAGTTAGTATCGCAGAGCAAGTGATAAACCCTTTCTCAATATCACATCTCACCGATGTAGAACAACTCAACAACACTAAGTATCTTTTTTTTGAGAAACACACACACACACACATATATATAGGGGAAGGGTGATGAAATAAGGAAATACAATCACACGTCAACACCAGCACATATATAAACGTTTAAAATGGCATAAAGCCCCAAGCTTCACTAATCAATATATGTTCTTTTCTTTTTTTTGAGAAATTATCAATACATGTTCCTTAGTCCATCTGATACTATACCACATGAAATCCCTTTTTCCCTTTCCAACATAATCAAAAAATTAAAAAAAAAAATATACACATAACAAATTGCATTAGATAGAGCATAATAAACTAGAAAACTCTTAGTGCCATATGTGAATTTTGTTCATAATGTGATATCAAAAAATTAAGAAAAAATAAATACATAACAAATTGCATTGCATTTGATAGAGCATAAGCTAGATTTCTCTTATAAGTGGCATATGTGAATCGTGTTCATAATATGATATATCAAAGAGTTTATACTTTATACATTGAGATTATTGAAGATCAGAAATTCAATTGAGAGAATATACGCATGCAGGGAATGGCCAAATTTATTTTACTAATCAAGAGCGGCTAGTTCATGGAAATTTATAGGCCCAACCGATGATGGTGGATCACTACAAAGCAACCCAGCTGCGAACTTGGAAGCAATTTGTGTGGGATGGAACTGGTCCCAGAACAAATATTTAGTTCGATTTGGACATAAGTTGGAATCTTGTCGGCATTTAACCTCAGCATCGAGCTTTCCTATTCCACAGCATGCTTGTTGGAGCTCAAACTCCACAAATTTTGGATAAATGGAAAAACCTTAGATTTATATGTGTGTGTATACATATATACATATACTAATTCATTGTGTACATATATTTATTTCTACCAATAATTTTCCGTGCAATAATCTTAGAAGTTCTTTGGCAAGCAGAATAGATTGTTTTGTCCAACAATATCATTGATACAAAGACCAATGTTTCACAAGTTAATAATTTATTCACATAAAATTATTTGAAACCAAATACCTTTAAAAAAAATTGATTTTTTGTTTCTCTATATCTTTAAGTATGAAAAAATTTCATGAAATTTGTAAGGAAACCATTTACTTCAATTAAAAATGCTTAGGCCTGATTTTGTCAAAAAAAAAAAAACATGTGAATTAAAAGTCATTGCAAGTATTTCAAGCTATCACCAATCATGTAATAAAATTTGTAGTAATTGTAAAATGGCTCATTATTATTATTGTTGTTGTTTTTTGAGAGGAAAGCTTACGAGATGCAAAAGAGCTGTTCAAGAAAGATTTTGTCAAATCAAATGTGTTTCCCGGTGAGTACTTCATCCCCGGGCACCCTGAGCTTAATCGCCTGTTTGGAAGTTTAGAGAGGGAGGAGAGTAGAGGGAAGGAGAGTAGAGGGCAATGGTTATCCTCCACCTTCTTTGGATGTTTTTAAAATTAAGTAAAAGAGAGATGAGTAATTAGTCTTTTTATTTGTAATTTTGTTAATATAGCAAAGGCAAATTTAGTAATTCATTTGATAAAGCATTTTTATCCTCCACTCTCTCTCCAAATCTCTCCAATTTGGGGGAATTAAAAATAAGGGGTTAGAGGAAGTTGAAACCCCTCTAAATCCCTTCCCCTCCTTCCTTAAAAACCTTCCAAACAAGGGTATTAAATTACTTTTCCTCCCTCTACTCTATTCTCCCTCCATTTTTAAACATCCAAACAAGCCATAAATTTTTCAAGAGGCCTCCGAGTTCCTTATTGAACACTTGTGCATAATCATTCAACCCCTCCATACACCCAATTGAAAGTACGTAGAAGTGGGCAGCACCCAATTGGTGACAAACCAATTATGCCAAATTTTTTTGCTCCAAGGTTTGAAAGATTCTGTCGTTGGGGCAAAAAAAATGAGATAAAAATTAATCAAGAAGAAGAAGAATATATAATGCTTCCAAAAGATGCCTTTCACTCAGGCTTTAAGTTCATCTTGGGTGTAAAATTTATGTGGAGCATTTGTCAAAACCACTCAAAATCTATTTTAGCAAATTAAACTATAAAAACCATGCTATATCAAAAGTCTTATATCTAAAGTTTTTTCACTTTTAGCTACAGTTAATTCTTATAAATAATTTTTAATTCTCTCACCCTCTCTTTATTATCGTACTCTTACTTTCACTCTTGCTGTAGCAACTCTTATATTATTTTACTATATTGTTTATATTATTTCAATGTGTTGAACGCTAATGTTTAGTGTTTTGTAAGGTAGTAAAATAGATAAAATAGGTTTTTGAGATATTAAAAGCTAAAATTTTTAGCTCCTTTATTGTCTTGTTAAAAAATAAGAAACAAAAAGGATTAATGCCCACAGTCTAATAATCCCTACAATACAAAAAATAAATAATAATAATAATATATAGTTAAAATATATATATATAGTTAAAATATATATATATATATATTTTTTTTTTTTTTTGGAAAAAGAAACTTTTAGCAAGTCTTGATTGATAAGTAATTATTTAGTATTATAGAGAAACAATTTGGTAAAATTCATAATTCATGTGAGAGGAAAACAAATTTGGATTATGAGTTGCACACAAATAATGTTGTTCATAATATTCAAAATAATTTCTTTTTAAATTAAAGTAAACTTTTGTCCCTTCAATTTTAGATTACGTTTGAAAATTTTCATCTCGATTCTTTTTTTCTTTTTTGTCGAGAAACTTCATTTCAATTATTCATGTTCGATTCTTTTTTTAAACAAGATATAATTTCTACTCTAGCTTAATGTAAGTGTATATGCATGTGAAGGTCATTCCTAAAGACTTGAATCCCAGCTTTTGTCCCTACACCTTATGTTCGATTCTATTTTCATATTAGCCTTGTTGTCCATCTCCATTAGTAATCATTAAATGCCACTTTAACAGTCAAATTACTAACGGAAAAGAACAACAAGATGAACATGAGTGAAAACAAAATCAAACATTAAGTGTGAAAATGATTTTTTTTTTTTTTTTTGAAATGTAAAAGTGAAAACGTGATTTAATATTTTTTTTAATTGCATTATTATTGAGAGTTTGAGAAGGTGAACTTTTAATTGTTTGAAAATTACGGTTTAGAAAAAAAAAAACCAATATTATAGAGGTGGAGAAAAAGAAGGTAGGCAAACATAGACCTTTATATAAATTAGTCGGTAATCCATGCAATATACAAGAGATTTTAACATATATAATAGACTCTTTTTAAATAGAATTTAGTAGTTATAATAATTATTTATTATGATTTTAGTCATTCTATCATTAAAAGAAAATATTATTGAAAAAAAAAGAAGAGAGAAAGTAAGCAGGAACAAACCTTTAGATGAATTTGGTAATTATACATTAGAGAGGTCATATAGCCTTGAAGCTCTTGCTCGGTGTGAGAAATGTTAGGGGGAAAGAAAAAGTCAAAGATGTCATTGCTTCCCACGCTGAAGATGAATAAGGACTTCTGAATCAAGGTCTCGGCAGCAGCATCCCCACCCAATATTTGTGAGATATTGCTGCGAACGGTTGCGAATTGTTCGACCTGTTCTCTCATAGGAATCGCCCTTGTCTGTGGTGGAACAATTTTCAAAGTTATTTCGTTAGGATTAGTGTGTGATCTGAGGTTGTGTAATTTGATTGGGATCTAAGAGCCTGTAAAAATCTTGATAATTTTAAATGCTTTGAGAGTTTGTCATTTATGGAAATAGAGAAATGAATTTAGATATTTGAAGTTGCAAACAAATTGTTAGGATATCTCATGTAAATTAAACTTTTAATATTTGTGATTGAGAATTAGGATTAAAAACTTCAAATCCTTTGTTTCCATTTTTGTCAAACATCCTGGTGTTTTAGTAACGATATCTAGAGTTTAAACTTTAAGCATCTTTCTCGAACTATCAAATTATCAAAAACAAAAGTTTAAGAGAAACTTATTTGTTTTTTTTTTTTAATTGTTTTATTAATCTATCATAATTATAACAATGATATAAAAGTATAAAATTGAGTCCTACACAATATATTTAAGTAGTATAAATCAAGGGATATTTTAGAATTTTTTATTATCTAGTTAATTGCTTAATTTTGATAATACTAATGAAAAAAAATTATCTATCTTTAATATACATATGATTTCTATTTTACTCATTTATCAAAAAATGATTTCTATTTAACTCATGTACTTGATTTTCTGGAAAAATTTGTAAGTATGGAAGATATAAGAAAAAAATGAAATCTAACAGTAAATTTGTCAAAATTTGCATTCAATAAAAATATATTGAGTTGAGTTGTAACCCTTGTTGTAGCCAAACTTTATCCATGCATTGAAATATTCCTTTTATATTTTGTGTCATATAATTTTCACTCCTAAAAATTTAATATCTTATTCATTTCATCATTTCGTTAACTTTTATGAAATTTTTTTTATCAACTATCTAACATAAAATATGTAAGAACACAATTTGCACCCAAACCCAAAGATAAGATTGGGGTTGGCCCAAAAAGCCCAATACAATGAATTTATAGAGAGTGAGCTTAAAATCTAGGTTCTGGTGATTTTAGATAACAAAGATGATGAGCTAGATTGCAACACCATATATATGAGATAGTTTATATATCAGAAATTGTCCTCGGACTCAAGCCAAGGATACCGGGTCTTATATTTCACTCTTCCCAAAGACAGATTACAGTTACTAATCTTAATGTCTATAGTCTTTTTTCTCTCCTTTTTCCCCCTTTTTTTTTACAAGGCCTTCTTCCTTCTTATAGTCCCTCTTCATCTTCGTTCTTGCTCTCCACGTGTAGATACCTACTGCCCCTCTTAATACTTGTCCCATCAACTTCTTCCTGAAGTCCTTAGGTAATAGCTGTAAGGCTGAAAATCACTGTTTAGGTATCACTTCCTCATATATGCAGCCAGATATTTAGGTACAGAACATTCAATGCGGTGGTAGCAACTTTCTCTAAGATATTTCTTAACTGTCCTTCCTCCCCGTGCCCTTATACAACATATCTTCATCCCCAAGACCCTCTAAAATATTATTCTAATTAACACGAAGTACCCTGTGATCTTCATTTCATTTAGCCGAAGAAGCACTCCTCTTCGGACTATTTACATTCACCTTGTCTACCACATTTGTTGTTGGATATGCAAGTTGGATATCATTATTACTACCAACCTGTCCTTGGACAAGGAAGCGTCCTCGAATCAAGCCCATGACCCATAAACATATTTTGAGCCTTTTATCCTCACAAAATATATTTTATGTACGATGATAAAACCTTAAGTATTTATTAAGAAAGTGTTAGGGTCATATTTTCTATGTAATTGGTTAATCATTTAACAAAGTGTACTTTACTTGTAATTGGGTAAATCTAAGTTGGGTTTAATGTACAAGAAGTATATTGTTCAAGTGATATCATTAAAGACATAAAGTTTGATCCAAAACAAAATAAAGAAAAGTTGTTTCATTAAAGCTCGACACTAGTTTCTATTGAGGATTAATGAAGAAGCTCGACACAAGCTTGGTCTATCAAGAATTACGATTTTAGATTTCTCAGATCTAAAATTTGGTCTATGATGACTTGAATGATTA
Organism: Castanopsis chinensis; assembly: GCA_032878915.1. Taxonomy (NCBI): domain Eukaryota; kingdom Viridiplantae; phylum Streptophyta; class Magnoliopsida; order Fagales; family Fagaceae; genus Castanopsis; species Castanopsis chinensis. The sequence goes on along the minus strand of JAVQMG010000074.1, from coordinate 1,895,200 downwards.
AGGTTTTTCTCTCTACAATCCTAGTCTTATTTTAAAAGTCATCAAGTACGAAAACAGAGACCTAAAACTCATATACTCTGTGTAAAGTTACAGTGTTTGTACACTTTAGGGTTTGTAACTAAGTGCTTTCTGATCTACATTGCTTACGAAGTGAAAAACTTTGCAGCCAACAATAATCAATCAAGTTGCTGGAGTTAATCACATATTGGGATCCGTGTAAAGGAGTTAGTCACATATTGGAGATTTGTGCAAAGTGAAGAAGTCCATGACAAGATCAAGTTCAATTGGGTATTGAAGCGAAGGTTCAACTGTAAGTTGATATTTTGGGACAAACCAGGGTAGTGGTTAGATTTCTGATACTTGTAACCGCTTGATTATGAATTAGTAGATTTTTGGGAGTGGTGTCCTGAAATTCACTTGGTGCGGTTTTTGACTTGCGAGAAATTTTCTTTATTTGTCAACAAATCAACGTGTTATTAATTTGCACAAACAAGTATCAAACATGTACACCTTAACTCCCTAAATGATATATTGAACTTCTGATAACCCTGTGGAGTTAGTTTAGTGGTTTAGAAACCTCATGCCATTCATGAATTTCTTGATTCAAATCTTCCAACCAATTCATAGGGATCACTTCTAAGAGATTCTTCCCCCGTTATGTGGGAGGTGGTATACCATGTATGGGATGCATGGTATTCTTTTTCAATGTGTGGAGGATGTGAGGACAAAAAATACTCTATTTTTCCTTTTCTTTTTCTTTGCTGAGTAAAGGACAACACATACTTGGTGATTAGTTAAGTGCTCTAAGAACCATGAACACACACATTACCCCCTCTCCTTAAAAAAACAATGTTTCATCATATTGAACAATTTAGCTTAGAGCACTTGCAGCAGTGAAGCTAAATAGCCATATAGCTATTTTAGCTCCACCAAAACACCAAAAACCTTCCTGCAGCAGTGGAGGTATAGCTAAAATTTTTAGCTTCATTGCTACGGTGCTCATGTATAGATACATGAGCACTGTAGCTCAAAGCTATAAAAAAAATTAATTTTTTATTCAACTTTCTGATTAAAATAATATAAGCTGATGTTTTATTGTAGCAAATGTATTATTTTATTGTGATGTTTATATTATTTTATTGTGTTGAAAGCTAAAATAGATCCACTGCTGCAGCATGTTTTGTAAAGTAAGTAGGTAAAATAGATAAAGTAACTTTTGTGGAGCTAAATTGCTAAAATTTTAGCTCCACTGCTGTGGATACTCTTAGTATGGTTATCTGACTAGCCAGTGATCTACAAGGTGCGCTCAAAATGATAAGGAACAATCATATATTGCCTAATCCGTGGAAATTGAATTATGATTGAATAATTCTGATTAAAAAAGGCAACTTCGTCCCATAGGTATAGATTTTTAATTTTATTTTTTGATAAAAGTCCCAAGGTATAGATAGTAGTAGATCCTATATAAGACTCTTATCCTTAATCGGATTCTATGCAGGAATTGCATTGAGGCTTCAATCCTGGTATAGTACTGAAGGCCAATGCAGCTGTGGTGTCATTTGAATTGTGCCTATCAAAATGAAGATCACAGATATTACATTTGTCGCATTGGCCATTTCTGATGAAGAGATCTGCAGCCAGACTTTAAGGAAGACCTTTATGTTTTTGCTTTTCTGTATATAAGGGGTAATTCTTGGAGTGTGATGATTGTGTCACATGTCTAGGATGAGTTTCAATAGCTTTAGTTCTTGGCTAGCTGTGTGACTTCTTCTGCAGGGGGGGTTTGTTTGTTTGTTTGTTGTCTGTTGGTTTTAGGCTGTCTCCTGTCTGCCTGCTGTTTTTTCCATTGTTTTGTTTTGTTTTGGTTTTTTTTTTTTGAAAGTTTTTCCATTGTTTTGTAAGAACTTGGTTTTGGCAGCTTATGCATTAGTATTACTTTGTAATTTGTACCATTCGTTGTTTTGGACAAAAAGATTGCAGATGGAGCCACACTTGGGAGTAAACCGGATGGGGCTCTATTAGCTAGCCTAGGCCCAAAGTGATTGGGAGAGCCCCCAACCCAAAACTCTAATTCAAGGGTGGCCTTGAAAGCTTTTGATGGGGCAGTAGGCGTGATGTGTGGTTCCGTTGCTAACCGTTTGGTAGAATGGCAGTAATGTTTAAGGGTTGTAAAAATATGTCTTTGATTGTTATATTGTAATTTAAATACTGAAAACTGTTGTTTAAATAACAGTGTCAAACAGTCTTTAAGTTTTTCTTTTACTAAGTGTGCGTTTGGATACCGCTTTTTTTGCTAAAAATTGAAAACTTATTATTGAAAATACCGTAGAAAAACAATTTTTAAACCATAAAACACTGTTGCCGTGTTTGTTGGGGGTTGGCTAGTCCATGAACAGTGTCATGTGATCAGCCAAAAAACACAAAACGCGCATTCATCCCTGGGCAAACACACACAAATTCACTTTAGTGGACTTGATGCTTCCAACCCCTTTTGGTAACGGTGTTTAAACAACAAAAACTGTTATTTAAATACCACAGTACATATTTTTACCCACTTTTTCATTTACTCATATTTTCACAAAACTTGCAATACTAAAAATCTCTTGCCAAACACTTTTCCCTCTTTTTACAGAGCCTCTCTTCTTTATCTTCAGATTTGGTTTTTTATTCCTCAAGGCCCTTCTTCCTAGCTCAAATTAGCTCACAATTCTGATCAGTTTCCAAACAACCCACATGACATGGGCTTTCATTTTCTTCTTTAATATTCTGGACCTTAACCAAGCCTTTGCTGAGAAAGAATGGACTCTAGCCCAAACCATCCTCAGCCCGCTAAAACGGTCTGCAACAACCACCAAACTAAGCAATTTTTTTATAGTTTGGCATTTTTTTATTCTTCGGCTTAGACTAGGAGTTGGGAGGTTAGTTGGGAATATGGATTTGTGGGCTTAAGAATTTGACTACATAGAAACTATGACCATTGGAGTTCAAAAATGGATGGTAGGATGTGTGGATGACCTGTCCTGTTACTAAAATATATTTTGGTGGTCTGTGAATCATAATAGATGCATGGGACATTTTTAAAATCACTAAAATCTGAGTAATTTTAGGACTATAAAATATTTTATAATTTTTTTACTATAAATTTAATGTGACAAATTATGACACTTACTATTTTTTTTTTTATTAATCACTCTTCGCCATGTTACATATAGTTATGAAAAATTACGGAATTGTAGACTTTTCCCTAAAATCTTGTTCAGAATTTGACCAATAGAACTTGGGAAATGGGACAAAGATGCATACTCGACCACGCAAATATTTTATTTTATAGTTGACGTACTAGTAATGCTCCATCAACTACTGGATCTTTTTGCAATATTCACGTCGCTGACCTACCAGTCTTATCTCTCCAATGAGGAATTTTAAATTTTTAATACCAAAGAGAGTGTTATGTAAGTGAATAAGACTAATAGGCTGAGCAAGTTTTAAGGAAAACAATTATTTTTGCAACATTTTTTCACATTACATTAAGTTGAGATTGGAGATTTGGCGTAAAATTATCTTCCTTGTATAAATTCACTACTAATATCATTTTTATTATACATTAATCACAATAAATTTCATCCACAAATGTCATAAATGTGAGAAAGTTATTGTTGTTGTTGTTGTTTTTTTTTTTTTTTGGTTTTCAATAATAAAAGTCTACTCAATACAAAAATTCAATTTAGACTATTCCTTGGTGACTGCTAAACAAATTGATTTATTCACTTCGGAAGCCCTATGTAAAGGAAAATCAAAATTAGAGTTTGATTCAATGAAAACTTTATTACAGTGTAATTCTCATAATGTAGTCTTTAGTTATCTTATAAAGCAAGTTATGGAAAAAATTATACAATTACAAATGAACTTTAAAAGTGAGAAAGAAATCCTAATATCTTATGTTTGATTCGCTGATGTGTGAAGCTTTCACCTATAATTAAGGTGTATAGCATCTATAGTCCAGATAAATAAATATTTTTCAGGTTCATACGTGTATGTTAGCAAGAATTTTAGCATACATATTCAATTTTGAAGAAAAATTACTTCTTGAATTTTTATTCATCTAAAAATTGTGATGGATAATTGCATATAATAGATGTTAGTATGGCCAAGTTTGTAAGTTTTTTTTTTTTTTTAAATTTTTTTTGTAGAGTTTTAACTTTGGCGTCCGCTTTTGATAATTGTGCTTTTTATTATTAGATAAAGTTACCCAACGATTTTTTGTGTAAGCGGAAATATAATCTTGAATCTCTTATTCAACCATTAGAGACTTTATTCATTTTTTATTTGAGAATGTAAAGACTTTATTAGGTGATTATATTATCCGGTTCAAATTCCTCCACTCTCATTTATTATAAGAAAAAAAGAGAGACTATTTGTACGTTTGGGTTAGGATTAAAAATTAAAATTATTTCACTATTTAGTTTATTTTTGCTACTGATCATGGGTTTTACTGCACTTTTTGACACTATTCATAGACTCCACTATACTTTTTGGCACTATTTATAGGCTCCACTAAAATATTTCAACTAACTTTTACATTTATTTACAATACTTTTAGTAATAATTTTTTAGTTTCAACAAAATATCCCAACACACCCTATAATATGAACTCATGGCAACATATAGAATATTTGCACTTACAAACTTTTCACTAAAGAAAATGTACATTTTCTTATGGATCTAATGATAAAAGTTTCAAAAAATTTATCCTATTCAGCAAATGAAAAATTAAAATTATTTAACTATTTAGCTTATTTTTGCTACTATTTATGAGTCTTACTACACCTTTTGACACTATTCATAGGTATTCAGCTTATTTTTATTACTATTCATGAGTCCTATTGCACTTTTTGGAACTATTCATGAGCTCCACTATATTATTTTAACTAACTTTTACCTTTATTTACAATACTTTCAACAATAATTTTTTAGTTTTAGCAAAATAAGTGATATTCAAATCCACCCTAAATACCTATTAATTTTTTTTTATCACAACAAGACTATGGTGCACCAGCACAATCTCCAAGAGTGTGTGGTTGTTTTCCCACAAAGCCCACAAGAAGTAATGCATATTACCTCTTGATAATAATGGACTCAAAAAGGCTGAGAAAGATTAAACAAAAATTTGGTGCAGTCATTAAAAAATGAAAACATATGACGTGATGAAAATGACTTGATAGTTAGATGCACTGTTATTATTGATGGGTGGTAGCTTGATGGCATGAATCCCTTGAATGCGAGTTTGAGGGATGTGGCTTGAGTCGTGATACTTTAATTTAAAATATTGTGCCCACATAGATAGTTTCAAGCAGCTTTAGTGGTCCTATGCCGTAAAATTCAAATTTAAGTGAGTAAGGGCAATGACACTACGCCGATGGTAGTCTAATGGTAGGAATCCCTTAAATGCGAGTTTGAGGGATGTGGCTTGAGTCGTAGCGGTTCAATTTAAAATATTGTGCCCATATAAATAGCCCCAAGTAGCTTTAGTGGTCTCACGCCATTGAATTCAGATTTAAGTGAGTTAGGGCAATGATACTACACCATATATGCTTTTTTTTTTTTTTTCATTAAAAAAAAAGTTATATGCACAATTGGTGTAAATTTGAAAAAAAAAAATGTACTATTTGTGTAATATAAAAGTATACCACAACCGAGGGAGAGACCTTTACCCTATAAGCATGTTGACTTTTAGGAGATTAGTATTCTACAGAATCTAATCTTATGCCACTTGCCATCACATGCTCCAATTGTATTCCATAAAAATTTAAGAAATTGTCATTGTGCATGTTTGCTTGTGCCAGAACCCAATTTTATGTTTAGGGAACCAACTCATAACTATGATTTTTTCTCCCTCTTTATTTTTATTTTTATTTTTTACATGGTAGTATAAATATAATATACACCTATATTGTTTTTTTAGAGAGTTTAAAAATAACTAAAAAGTTTAAAACCATCCCGTAGCAAAATTTAATTAAAATTTTCAACTGTTTTCCTTTCAAATAAAAAAAAAATTATGATACATTTGTTTTCAATAGAAAATCTTATGTTTTTTTCGATTGAATTAAAAGATGTATTACTTTCTAAACTGTCACCATCTTTTCTATTAAAGAATGTATTAATATTTTTTAATTTAGACATGCCTAAATTTTAAAAGTTATATTTAGAAAAACTAATATTGTAATAATAATATTTAAAAAGAATTTTACAATTAATGAAAAATATTATACAAGTTTGACAACTTTTTACATCCAAACAAACAATTGACAATGTTAAAAACTCAAACCCAAATATAAAATATAGCATATATTCCAATTATATATATATATATATATATATATATATATAAATTAAAAAAGCAATTTGCACATCATCATTTAAGAATTTGTCAGAGAAGCCGAATTGAATAAAAGCAAAACGCTTACTCGGTGGTTGTAAATGTTGGTGATCTAGTTGTGGTAATTGTAAATGTAATTGCCGTCACTTTCCTCCTGCAAGTGTGTTTTAGTTTAGTTTTTCTCCAAACAAACTTTCTTTCTCTCTACGCAGAACAAACCAGTTCGCTTGCTGCTATATTTATTCATTCTCAGTACTGTATTACATAAATATATATATGTACAAATTGTTGTGATGTGTATATAGTTGTACACGTTTATATTTGATGACGATCATGAGTATATGCCGCTTCGTTAGAGATATATGGGATCGAGCTAGGGACCGATGTTACCACCTCTTTCCTTGTCTTTCCGATCCCGGTACCTTCTCTTCTTTCAATATTTTCATTTTATGAAGATTTTTTTTTTTTTTTTTTTTTTTTTGCAGGTTAAGTGTTTGTATAAAGTTCCAGCTGAGGAAAGTTTTCTTATTTGGTTAAAAAAATTTTCGGGTTTTTCTTTGGTTATTGTAATCATGACATTTATGGGGCAAAAAAGTTGATTTGTTTCCATTTTCAGGTACAAAATGAATGGACATATGTGTGTGGTTGTGTGTTTTAATTATGTTAATTTTTGAAAATTTGGGTTGGGTTTTGATGTTTGGGAAGTGGGTTTCAGCTCGGAGATCTTCGCTGGGTCTAAAATTGGCGTTGGTGACGCTGCATCTGATATACGCTGGCATTCTCTTTCTGTTTGATGGAGATTTGATAGAAAAGACAAAACAAGAGCCATGGTATGTTAGACTGTTAGTATCTTTTTTCTTAAAAGTACAAATTTGGAATTGGGTTCTTGAGATCTTATTTTATGCTTGAGCTAAAAAGTTAGGTCTTAGTTTTAGTACATAATAATAATGTATAATCTCACTAAAGTGAAGTTAGCTTATAAAGAGTGAAATTTGAGATCACATAAGCCCAAAAAAAAAAAGAACTTAATTGGGGCTTTTGGAATGTGCTCTTTGTGATTAATGTTTACAAAAACAAAAGGGGAAAGAGATTTAGATGTAGATTTGGCAATTTGAAACTTTGGAGGCTTACAATTGAGTCATAATGCTCTTGCAACGATATATTAAATTGGAAAATTTTTGCTAAATTGAAAACTTCAAATGTAGTCATTACATTGAGTGGTTTTTCAAGATGGATTTTTTTATTGATATTTATTCCAAAAGAAGAAGAAGAAGAAGGGATTGCATTTTGATTATTTAATGAGAGGAGAGCTGAAATTTGATTCTACCGAAAACCAAAAAAGGAGATTAAAGTGTTGTAAGTTGTGTAGTCAGTAGTCGACATTATGGTCTAATCTAAGTGCCATTCTTGGTGCAATGGGAAACCTGGAGAAGCTGTAGGGCTGTTGTCGGGACTTAGTAACATTGGTTGAATTTTCTATCACCTCCTGGGGTTCTCTGGCCTTCTAAATAATAAAATGTTTCTTCACATTCCATAAGCATCAATTTGAATGCATTTAGGCAAGGATTTATTATTGTTACTGTTCATTCATATTGCATCTTGTTCACAGTGTCTGCTTCAACTTCTCAGCATGTAAAAAAGAAACGTTTAAGATCTCAGTTATATATAGGAAATCTATGGCGTTGCATTTTTGTACGTGAAAATTACTTTAAAAGATTTTAAACTACCTCATAGGAGATGCTATTTCGTATTTTCTTTTCTTAGGCATGTAATTGTATGATAGCCTCAATGTATTGGCAGAAAGAACGTGGGCCACAATGTGTAATGGATGTAAATGAGACAATACTTGCAGGCACTTTCCTAATAGAATGGGAGCAATTATGTAATTTTAGAATTGCTTGCTTGGAATGATATACTTTTCAAGATGAGCGTATGCAAATGCATAAGTGATTAGGTCATCTGGTTTGCAATGGTTTTATGATGATTTCTATCATTTCCCTAGCCTTCCTAATATTCTTTTGTTTTCAGGTACACTTCTTTATATTTGTTTCTGTTTTTTGCTACACTGGTTCAATACTTCATTACCTCCAGTTCTTCTCCTGGGTAAACATTAATACTATTATATTGCCTCAATATTGAAATTCTGGGTGATGCATGATATGTGCATTTTATTTGCATTCTAACATGATTCTTTTTCTTTTCCCGTGTTTTTATTTATTTAGCTATGTAATTGAAGCAATGAGAGCTCTCAATGAGGAAAATTCAAGAATGCAAAAGACATTAATGGCCTCAAAGTAAGCAATAACTTGCATTCTACTTAAAAGGTTTACCATTGAAAAAAAAAAGGTCTCAAAATAATTGAAGTAAATTTACAATTCAACATCATCTTATTATTTATTTCGTTTTTATAATGTTTAAGCAAAGACAACCTGCTTCAAGCAACAATGGAAGCTTGGTTATTACTGTGGATGGAAGTCAGTTGGGAAGAAATCTTCTAGCAAGTAACTCCATGTCATGGTCGAAGCTGGTTATGGACATGTATCCCCCCGGAACAAGTGCTAGGTAGGCAACTATTTTGTAAGTGTCCGAAGAATATTTGATTGGTGGTCCTTTTTAAGCAATTATCTGGTGCCTGTATATTTTTAAATTGTAGATTGCATTATTAGGGTATTAAAGGGACAGAAGCTTGTACCAACTTTTTTGTGAACTTTTAGATCTTAACCTCAAATCTTATTTGTGACAGACATAATCTTTGTCTGGTGCTTTGCATTAATTTGATAAATTACTTCTCTTTCAATGGTCATTAGTTTCATTTCAATATGGCATTTTATGAACAAATATAGCAAGAGAATGCTGACATATTTGACAGTTCTCAAAATTAAAAATTAAAAATATTGCTTCTAACTGCTTCCTCTTGGTTCTTGCAGAATTTGGACTTGCTCCTACTGTAATGTTGAGCAGGTATTACCATCTCATTTGTACATCTTCATTTTGTATCATAAAATTTAGCTTAAATTAAGATCTGGTGCAACCTCTAGTATGTTTGTTTGTTTAACAGTGCTGCATCTTTATCCTTAAGTGAGTTGTCTTTTTATTTCTATGGCATCATTTTCTTTTTGATAATTTGATAGTTACAGCACAACAATGTGACAAGGGGGATTTGAACCTAGGATGTCTCCATTGTAAATAACAAGAGGTGCTAGTTGAGATTTAAGGCTCCTGACATTTCTATGGCATCATTAGATTGCCTGACTAAGTACTTATTAGCATGCAACTGAACGTGGGAACCTATCTTTTTGTAAACCATTATTGTCAATAGATTAGGTTGAACCTCGACACTGTCAATATTATAACATAGCGAACAACAGAAAAAGATTCTATGGAATCATCTAAAAGACGACGACAACAACAACAAACCTTAAACCCAAATTTTTGGGTTGGCTATGGATCTGCATCAGATTAGTTAGGGTCAAACACAGGTATTCTCTTCCTCCATTTTATTTGATCTTAAGTCATATTCTTTGTTACTAAATCCTTTTTTATTACTTCTACTAATGTTATTTTGAGTCTTCCTCTACCCTTTTTTAATTCTCTCAACTTGGATCAACTCACTTTTTCTTACCGGTGCATTAATTGATATCCTTTGAACGTGACCAAGCCATTTCAGGTTACTCTCTATCATATTTTCATCAATAGGAGCTACCCCTATATTTAAGCAGATTTCTTCATTTCAGATCCTATCTTTCCGTGTGTTTCCACTTATCCATCTTAACATTCTCATTTCAACTATGCTCATGGAATTTCATTCCACACCCCCCCCCCTTTTTATTCACTCCATTCTCTTTCCTCTTTATTTATTTATTTATTTATTGATTTTTAAAAAAGAGATTAAAAAAAAAAAAGAGAGAGCATGATATAGATAACACAATGTTCAAGAATATCATTAACTAATTCACTGATTCACATATAAGGTTTGAAAAACTTTAGATATTTGCATGTAATGCGAGGAATGAAATATATTCTACCAGCCAGAAGTGTTGGACCAGTCAAAGATAGGGAAATTTACTTTTCTAATGTCCTACTTTTTCCATATTTTGGGCTTTTGTGTCGGAATAGTAGGCATTTACTCTTGCCATGTACTGAAACAGATATGTAATTTGTTGCTAACCAGCAAACATTTGTGTTTATTTCTCTGATCTCTGTTAACCTTCAATCTAGTTTTTAGTGATTAATTTTTTGTTTGTGGCATATATGCAGCCTCCTCGAGCTAAGCATTGTCATGACTGTGACAAATGTGTTCTCCAATTTGATCATCATTGTGTTTGGCTGGGGACATGCATTGGCCAGGGTAATCATTGTCGATTTTGGTGAGTTTATTACTTTGTTGTATGTCATCCACAATAAATTGTGCCCTTGCATAAATTGCAATTTTTGATATTTCAATGACCACTAATTATGCCCTTGCTGAATTTTTTCCGCTTTCGCTAATTGATGTCTGCCCTTTGCAGGCATTAATTCCATGTTATTGTATATTTTTATATTCTAAGATATGGTGCTTTTTGTTGAATTTATAAATGCACGTATTTAGATGTTCATCTTTTTGTCTTTAGTACATTAAAGTTCCGACTTACTGGGTTTGTAACTTGCCAGTCAAGAAAAGAAATTACGTTTTTCTATTGTTATCGTATGATAATTGGACTAATATACATAAATGAGTGTGTGTATTTTATTTTTTTAAATTTGAAAGTAATTTACTATGAAGTTCATTTTTACTGCATTATGATCTGATTTTGGTCAAACAACCACCTTGTGTGTGGTTGTAGAATTGATAAATGAGAATATAGAGCTTTTTTCTAGGTCGTCAAACTGATGTTCATATCCCACATAGAGCTCTATAGTTTAACCTTTAAATGGAAGAATATAAATTATATAGATGCATTTCTCATTTATGTTTATATACAAAACAAATATTTTCTGAGCTAAGAATCTCTGTGTTTTATTTCACAAAACATTAGGTGGTACATTTGTGAAGAGACAGCATTATGCCTTTGGACTGGCATTTTGTACATTTCTTACCTGAAGGTTAATATATCAAGGGCTTGGTATGTTTCTTTTTGAGCTTCTTATATAATGAGAAAGTTTCAGTTTCTTATGTCATGGTAGGTATTGTATTGTTGATGGAATTAATGTCTTGGGCTGCTCCTCTGTCAAGGTCACTACCTTGAGAGATAGGAAGTACCAATATTATAAGGATATGGTGATATGTTAATTTTTAAAAATTCAGGATTCACTAATTGTTGTTGTATATTGCATAGTAATTTAATTAATTAATATATACTTAAAATATTTTTAAGTGCTCTATTCTATTTTCTAGGTTTAAAGATAAACAAAAAATATGGAAATCACAGAATATGTCTAACTAATAAAACTAATTAAAAAGCTATTAGTTTCATAAAGAGAAAGTGAGCAAGAGAGGGAGAGAAAAATAAAAGAGTTAAAAGCATCCACAGTAACAGAGAGTATCCATATCAGATATATGTCCAATACAAATATGGCTGCTAGTTTGAAGTATCCGTGCTTCTTAGCTTGAGAAGAGAGGTGGAAAAATAGTCAAAATTTTGTAACGGCGGTGGTAACATTAATCTTCAATGTGACAATTGTGTTTTTGTGTTGAATTGAATCTGAACTTGGATCCTGGAATGATGTCATTGTCAGGTGGAAGGATGCAGTCATGATAGTGCTTTTGATTACCTTGTCAATCTCCCTAATCTTTTTGCTTCTCCTACTGATATTTCATAGGTAAGGGTTGTGTTTCTATACTTGCATAGGTCTTTCCTGCATCAGTTTTTTTATGTTCATGACTTTGCTTCCCCTGTTTGCCTCTGAGCCTAATCTAAATTTGGAAGAATTTTTTTCCCTTTTTAATCTTGTCTTTTGCATCTAGATGGTTTTGTAAATTTACTTTTACATGTAGTCTGGTGTCAGGGTTCATAATGTAATGTTGGCTACAAAAATGACCATATCCTACTTTTTTATTAAGATTACTGGTTCCATGTTATGCAAACTTTCTAAAGTTGTCATGCTATCTAATAAGAAGGAAGAAGAGAAGATATGTGCTGAAAGTAATCCTGGCATTGATGTGGGAGATGCAGGAGATGCAAGAAGATTATTATTTAATATTATTTATGTTTGCAAGTCAATTGTATTTTTATGTTTTAGGTCCTTGTAGTTTATTAGGCTATTAGTATTTTAATTTGGAAGCAAGGTTATTTTTGTAAAAAAGCAATTAGGGTTTCCTAGCCAATTAGAAATAGGGTTTAGTAATCCTTTATAAGCAACTTATTGTACTCCTTGAGGGGATAGTTGATATTTTGATGAATGAAAAAAAAATGGCCTTTTGGTCTTTTCTTGGTCTCGTGTTGACTCCAGAACCACCTTAGGTTTTAACTCCTTGTGGTTTTCCCGCTTGGTGCTGACTTTAAGCAAGGTCTAGGTGCTGATTCTTAGGTCATATCCTTTTATTTTATTGCTGTTTCAATTTTGTTCTAGTTGTCCTGCATCTGGCATAGGATTGGAAACATCAAGGATTACCTAAGATAGTCCAGGACTGCAAAGCTTCACCAATTCTTTGTTTATGAGAACATTACACAGGCTAGGCAATCTGTGACATAATGATTAGATGTGAAGGGGAGGCTTCTTTTCCCCAGCCCTCTTCTGGCTTTCAAAGACTGATTCCTGCGAACTAGTAGTGACCAAGCATGGTTAAGTCCTGAATCTAAAATAGTTGGCTTATTGTGTTACTTCTATGAATAATGAAAAATTGATTTCCAGTGTTGTTTGTTGAGACAGATTTTGAGGTGTTGTTTAGGGAAACTTACCAAAACCCTGTAAAAGGCTACACGGTTGACTACATTTCTCTGAAGTTTTAGTAGTAGTATATGTTTAATAAAAAACCTAATGAACCTTTAAAAAGAATGATAAAGGCCCAGCAGAAATTACTAGTTTTTTGAGACCCTGCTGTACGTTCTATCCATACATGTACTGATTGCCAATTACAATGATAGATTAGCTATATGTATTAATGATATTAAACATATGTTATAACGGGGAGCTTAATTCTTCTGGTTTGGAATTCATTTTTCTGTAGCTATCTTATCTTAACAAATCAGACTACCTACGAACTTGTGAGACGTAGACGCATCCCATATCTAAGGTTGGTTGATTCCTTTTACACTTCTATTTTGTATTATTCATTTAAAAATGTTTGTTTCTTCCAAGTGTTTAGGGTTTAGCATTCAAGACATTAATGAGTAGGCTTGTAAACGAGTCGAGTTTTGACAAGTAGTGCATGTTCAAACTTGGCTTATCGGTAAAATTAAAAAGCTCAAGCTTGGCTTGAGCTTGAGACAAGCTAAAATATTGTTTGAGCTTGAGCTTAAGCTTGAGGAAAAGCCAAAAAGCTTGAGCTTGGCTTGGCCTGGCCTGGCCGGGCTTGGCTTGATTCATTAGTCAAATCAAGCTCGAGCTTAATATCAAACTCAACTTGAGCTCAGATCAAGATTTTGAGCTTGAGATCCAACAAAATTATCTAATCAAATGCTTAAATCTCCCAAAATCAAGTAAACAAAAATAAGAAATAGCATACTCATTTTATCATGCTTCTAGTCCGACCTATGATTAGTCATTGTTCATATTGCAACATGACAAAATTAAATTCATCCATTCATCCTTTATTGTCTATAGATTCATCAGTTGTTTAAAATATAATTTTTAGATCCACATTAGATGATAAAGAATTAGAAAAAGACTTGTTTATAACTATTGTGGCTGAGAAATGATTAACATGTTTTATTACTTTACATTAGATAATGGATAAGGAAGGACCATATGTGGTCCACTTATAAATTTTTTTAAAAAAAGTAACTAAAGTCTAAAGTGGTGCTTGATCAATTTAGAGGAAAGTGAAAAATTAAGGTAAAGGATAGTGGTCCAATATGAGACATTTAATTATTAAGATATGTGTAATGAGTTAGAAAACACATATCAAGCCTATAAATGATTTTATACTTGACTTGTTTTGTATCGTGCCTTATAGCTCATGAGCTTGCTCATGAACAAATAGTTTTGCTTGGGCTCGGCTTGTTTACTAAACAAGCCTGAAACTAAGGCTCAAGCTTGGTTTGTTTATAAACAAACAAACATGAATGAGCCTTTTATCGAGCCGAGCTCAAGCCGTTTATGAATGACTTGGTTCATTTACAGCTCTATTAATGAATTACCTACTGAATTAAGTTTATATATACCAAGTACATGATTACTGGTTGGAGACATCAAAATTGGGGGCAAATAAGAAGACAATTTATTATTACACATCTCCAAGTTCTTAGCTAGTTCATTTGATACTTTGTGTTAAACTGCAGGGGTATTCCCGAAAGAGTGTATCCTTTTAGTAAAGGAGTTTGCACAAATTTGTACAGCTTCTGCTGTGCTCAAGGCAGCATATACAAAATGGAATCACTGCCCACAGCGCCGGAAATTCAAGAAAAGTCAAGGCCCTACTCCTGCTGGGATGTCGTGACCTGTCGCTGCTGCTGACCCTGCCAAGAATTTACAGTGCATTACACATTCGTTTCTACAAATTCATTGTGAGCTCCCTGAAGTATGCCTACGTTCCATTTGTTTGATTATCTAAAGGTCATGTTAAAGTTGGTTTATTGGTTTTTAGGTTTCTCTTTATTTTTGGCTAAGTTCATAGGTAAGTCATAGTGATATTTCGTGGTCGTATGGTCTTTACAAATGAAGGAGGAGATATTTTTGTACTGATTATCATGTTGGCTCTTAGCAACTAAACAACCCAGCCAGATTGCCGCATACAATTTAGCAGTGTGGCCTTCTAGTTCTTGCTTTCTTCAATGTGAATTCATCAATTATGCTTGTGACAAACTCTTGCATTTTGAACATCTTCTAGAGTGATTGTATGCATGGAAAGAGGTTTGTCAAAGCCCAAATGTCTTCTTTGACATTTTGACAATGGACTATCAAAAGATAAGCTTTTGAAATCCTTAATATATATTTTTTGCTTAATATATGCCGGTGTTGAAGTGGTCAAAAGTCAAAAATAGACAATATATAAAGTAAGGACTTTCGAAAAGTGAAAAAAAGAAGAAGTAAAAGTTGAGAGAGAAAGAGAGATGCAAAGATTTTACGATCTTCTAGTTGGGATTTGGGAGTTGGGACTTTATGTTAAGATGAACTAATGTTGAAACAAGTAGAACTGTAGGGGTTTGGTATCACCAAATTTTCCACGGTCAGAAGCTATCCACAGTTTGAAACGTGATTTATTCGTACGAATCAAACTTAGCCCGACAAGGGTGGCACCGCTGTCCAAGTCGAACTGTCCAACTATGCCCAGCAGGAAATATACAAAATTTAGGCATGTTTTCAAGGGAGTTTGGTGCACCACTAACGCAAGACTTTTGTTATTCTTGTGTTATGGTCCAGACAACAAGAATGAAGTTTTAATCTTATTATTAATGTTACTTTTCGTCTTTTGTAGTTTTTGGTCAGAGTTATCAAGCTCAATAAAAACTAATTCATTAGGAGGAGGATTCTCATACAAAATAAAGTTTTAAGTCCTTTGAGAACAACCTCTATTGACAAAAGCATCATCACGTCTTATTCCCTCAGTTTGAGTTAATCCATTATTTCTCATTGATGTATTAATTGCACGTCTAATTCCCTCAACTTGAATTAATTCACTATTTCGTTTGAATGTATTAATTGCTAGTTGGATATGTCCAAACCCATTTAAAGTCACTCTCACTATGGGAAGCATGGGTGCGGCGTTTGGGCCGCCGCACCCGCGTCCGACGCGGCGCGACGCGGGGACGCGCAGGCGACGCCGCTGCCTGCGCGTCCGTGCCGCGTCGGACATTAAATAATTAATTTCTTCGGCGCGACACGGGCCGATTCGCGCCGATACGGCGCCGATTCGGGCCGACGCGCGCCGATTCGGCCCGAATCGGGTAGCCATCTTGAACATGAAACATGGGTATGCCAATGTGACAGGCAGTGCTATCCCTCCTATCAAACGGGCGCAACGCCGATACCGGCGTGAATCGGCCGATACGGCCGACATTCAAAAAAAAAAAAAAAGCATCAGGTGTGAAACGCACCGTTTAACTTAGCCGAAAAAAAAAAAAAAAAAAAAAAAAAAAAAAAAAAAAAAAAAAAAAAAAAAAAGAAACAAGTTCTCTTGTTTAAAAAAACAGGGTGCAAACGCACCGTTTGGACAAATGAAACCCTATACCGTCCGCCCTTCAGTCCTTCACCCATTTCTTCAATTCTTCTCTTCACTGTCTTCAGCACTGGCCTCCTTTCTCTTCAGCTCTCAGACCGCACCAGCCCAACAGCCTTCTCTCTCCCACTCCGTCTCCCCTGCTCTCCTTCTCCCCTCACTCCTTCAGGTATCATAGCTGAATGCTCTCACGTTAATAGTTAATTTTTTAATTTTTATTTAGTTAATAGTTTTATTACTCAGCGTGAATATGTGATAAAATGATTTTTTTTTTTTTTGTTGTTTTTTAGTTTTTACTCAATGTGAATCTGATGATATTATTTTAGTTATTAGTTATTATATTTATTACTCATTGTGATTTGTGACTCTGTTGTGAATCTGTGATTGTGTTGTGAATCTGATTTTTTTTATTTTTTGTGAGTCTTGCTGTGACATTGGGGTTTATTTTTTATTTAGTTAATAGTTATTATATATTTGGAAATTATTTGTAGGTTAAATTGAATCTGTTGAATTTGCAATGGATGAAGCTACTAGCACAAAAAGTTCACCTTCATCTAATGAAGAAGTGCCAAATGATGAAGCTCCTCTTTGGCAATATGTGACTAAATTAGAAAAACCACCTGGTTCTACTGTTAAATCAGGTGGAAACACACAATTTAAGTGCAACTATTGTGGTAATATTTATTTGGGGTCCTATTCTAGGGTTAAGGCTCATTTATTAAAGATTGTTAATAAAGGTATTAAAGCATGCTCTAGTGTGACACCGAGCCATAGGTTGGAAATGCAGCGAATGCATGATCAGGTTGAGAAAGATAAGTTAGAAAGAGAACAGAGAAGACAAATTCCCTTACCCCCACCTCCCCCAGGCCGTGGGCCTATTGGGAGTAGTTCCTCATTTCGGACACAAGATGAGAGTGATGGTACAAATCTCTTTGATGCTAATAAGAGGAGGAAGGTTGTGAATCCTACGCTAGAGAAATTATTCCAGAATAATGCTAGACATGAATTGGATAGTCAAATTGCTAGGATGTTTTACACCGGTGGGCTTTCCTTTAACTTTGCAAGGAACCCGTATTATCGTAGTTCCTATTCATATGCTGCTACTCATAGCATTCCAAGTTATGTTCCTCCTGGATACAATGCCTTGAGAACAACACTTTTGCAAAGAGAAAAAGCTCATGTTGATAGACTTTTGAAACCAATTAAGGATTTTTGGGTTGAAAATGGTGTAAGTATAGTTTCTGATGGATGGTCAGATCCACAAAGGAGGCCTCTTATTAATATTATGGCTGTATCAGGGGGTCTGTGTTTATAAAGGCAATTGATGGGTCAGGTGAGTTCAAAGACAAACATTATATTGCTGGGGTGTTGAGGGATGCTATAAAAGAGATTGGACATGATAAAATTGTCCAAGTCATCATTGATAATGCTAATGTGATGAAGTCTGCTGGAGCTCTTATTGAGGGTGAGTTTCCTAAAATATTTTGGACACCCTGTGTTGTCCACACTCTCAATTTAGCTTTGAAGAATATTTGTGCAGCAAAAAACACTGAAAAGAATGAAGTTACATATGAGGAATGTAGTTGGATTACACGTATTGCTGACGATGCATCTTTCATACGTGTTTTTATCATGAACCATTCAATGAGGTTGGCGATGTTTAATGAATTTTGTCCATTAAAACTTCTCCAAGTTGCTGATACTAGATTTGCTTCGGTTATTATAATGCTAAAAAGGTTGAAATTGATAAAAAGATGCCTTCAAGCCATGGCTATTAGTGAGCAATGGGCTTCTTATAGGGAGGATGATGTTGGGAAAGCTCAAAAGGTGAAAGAGATGATTCTAAGTGATCTTTGGTGGGATAAGGTTGATTATATTCTTGAATTCACAGCACCTATTTATGATATGATACGAGTAGCTGACACAGATAAGCCTTGTCTTCATCTTGTGTATGAGATGTGGGATTCAATGATAGAGAACGTGAAAGCAGCAATATATCGGCATGAAGGCTTGGAAAATGATGAGTATAGCTCATTTTGGAGTGTGGTGTATGATATACTCATTGATCGTTGGACTAAAAATTGTACTCCACTACACTGCTTGGCTCATTCCTTAAATCCTAGGTAAGTACATTTATTTTCTATTTTCTTTAGTTCCCCCTTCTAGTAAAGCACGCATTTCATTTATATTTGTTTTTTAATCTTTAATTCTAGGTATTACTCCACTGAATGGCTTTCGGAGAATTCAAAACGCATCCCTTCACATCGAGATCATGAAATTTCTATGGAAAGGAGCAAGTGTTTGGAAGTCATTTTAATTGTCAATTGTGATATCATAGGTGTGTAAGGAGATCGATTCTTTGAAGATGTGAATGAATTAAGTGTGGTGAAGTTTGAGTTTGCAAAATTTTCAGGAGGGAGGTTTCCTTCACCAGCTGCCTTGACAGATAGGTGGCTCTTACAACCTTTGGTTTGGTGGCAATACCATGGTTCCGCATTTCCAACTCTTCAAACCCTTGCCCTTAAACTTCTTGGACAACCTTGTTCATCCTCATGTGCTGAGAGGAATTGGAGCACATACAAATTTATTCATTCCTTAAAAAGAAACAAAATGGCTCCTGCACGCGCTGAGGATTTGGTATATGTGCATTCTAATCTTCGACTCTTGTCAAGGCGCAATGAAGAGTACATGCATAGAGATACAAAGATGTGGGATATTGCAGGAGACTCTTGGAATGAGAGTGACATACATGGAGGAGCTGGAATTCTTGAGAATGCAGCCCTTACACTTGATGAGCCAGAGTTGGAGGCCATGGTTATTGGGAATGTTAGCACTAGTGTTACTACTAGTGAAAGTGAAGTTCGAAGTGAAGCTATTGATCTTGATGAGGATGAAGTTGGTGTTTGATTATCTTGTTGATGTATTTTTTATTTTGTTTTAGTTTCAAACTTGTGTTGTTGATGTATTGATTTTGATGATGATGAACTTGGTGTTTGGATTGTGTTGTTGATGTATTGATCTTGATGATGATAAACTTGGTGTTTGATTGTTTTGTTTTAGTTTCGAACATCATGGAATGTTTATATAATGGAGTTGTATTCTAGTTATTATCTACTATTGTTCTTAAATTTGGTATATGTTTATATAATGTGAAAAAAGTATACTTAGCAATATATTAAAAATATAAATAAAAATATTTTTAATAATTTTTTAATCGCCGCACCCCGCCGCACCCGCACCCGCACCCTACTTTTTCAAAAATTGCCGAGTCCCGCACCCGCACCCGCACCCGAATCCCGAAACGTACCCGTGCTTCATAGCTCTCACTAGTGCTAGATTTTTATGGTTGTGGTCCATTGAACAAAGCACACTTCCTAATGCCTAGGATTGATGAAATCTATGGCTGTGGAAGCCCGAAGCTTATAGAAAGGCTGTAAACCAAGCTTAAGTTGTTAAAAATATCTATAGAAGTAGTCAACACCGTGATTTATGATTATATCTTTCATTAAATTCAAATGAGAGATAGACAGAGAGATATTTTAGGTTACATGGTAATTATAGACTTTTAGGTACAGAATTCTATATTACAACCATTACATTGCCACTCAAAAACGAAAAAAGGGGGGAAAATTGTGTCACCTTGCCCTCAATTTGAGGATGCAATGCAACACAACATCAAACTACGTAATTCTCTAATTGGATTGGTAAGCTAATTAGTGAGGCTTGAAGAAACTCACTTCAACACCAGTATCAATCACAACATAAAGCCCGGCTGCGATCAATATGCCACTTAGACTCATGCCCAAAACCCCTAGGAACCAGTTGAGCCACCACATTGCTCCATACATCTTAGGCTTTCTAATCTTGAGCCACATGAAACATGGGTATGCCAATGTGACAGGCAGTGCTATCCCTCCTATCAAACCAGCAAGGCTTCCCAAGAATGGAATTGCCACCGCCACAAAGAAGCACCCGAACCCAAACATGGCCCGGAAAATTGCTCGGAGCCACCATGGACAAGGCTGCTTCTTTCTCACCGTGTACTTGGACTCCATTTCATCAAACATTGGCATGCCATAGATTTGGAACGAGCTCAATGCATTAACTATGACAAACAAGCTAGTTAGGCCTAGAACACCTTGTGACACATCGCGTGAATGGAATTGGTATAGAGCTGCAAGCATTCCTCCATTTGATGGTATCTGTCAATTAAAAGAAACAAGTTCTCTTGTTTAGATGCAAAACAAAGTGTTGTGTTAACGGGCACCGTAAGGTGCCCATTAACAACACACTTTTGGGTAATTTTTTTAACTTTTAACAGTTTTTCAGTTTTTTGCAATTTATTTTTATCTCTTTTGACAATTTTTTTGACAATTTTTTTTTTTTTTTTTTAAGTGAAACACCTTGTTAAGATTTCCGTAAAAAACAAATAATATTTTTAAGTTCATAACGTTTGACCAGTGCTGGTTCAATGGGTGAGCTAAATAGGCAACCGCCTAAGGCCCTAGTGAAAAAAAGGCCCCTAAATTTTTACAAATAGAGATATTCTGTACCAATAGAAGTATTAATTAAGCTCTAAATACTCACCAATAAATAAAAAGTAGTTTTTTTTTATCAAAGAAAAACCAGTTAAAGAAAAATATTTTCATTGGATGGGTCAATTATTTAAAATGGGTGAGCCAAATAGGCAACCGCCTAAGGCCCTAGTGAAAAAAAGGCCCCTAAATTTTTACCAATAGAGATATTCTGTACCAATAGAAGTATTAATTAAGCTCTAAATACTCACCAATAAATAAAAAGTAGTTTTTTTTTATCAAAGAAAAACCAGTTAAAGAAAAATATTTTCATTGGGTGGGTCAATCATTTAATCTCTCACACTTTTTTTTTTTTTGGAGAAAGGATCTCTCACACATAAATGTTAAAAGAACTCATTAATCTTACACTAGTAAATAAATTTATACTCAAATTCTATTTAGAAATATCAAATATATAGCTTTATTAAACTTTTCAATCATAATTTTTTAGTGTTTTGTTACTTCATTCAATAATTAGTGTTTATTTAGTTGTACTGTCATTGAGTAATGCGATGGGTTCGTTTTAATTTGTAATGTTTTTCTAAAAAAATAGATTTTAAATAAAAAAACTAAAAGTTAAATAAATATTCTATTAATATTTAAAGTATAAAAATAAATTTCACTTAAAAAATGTCGGCTTAGACCTACAATACCTTGAACGGCTCTGGTTTTGACTTTAGTTATTGTGGTTTTTGAGAGTACTTAAATTGATAAATACCTTTTGGCCATAAGCCCAATAGCCTCCAATTGCAAGAGGGAATAAGCATGCAGATATGACTGTATAGGCAACCCTGACTCCTTGCCACATGGGCACACGCGAAGGGTGATTTTCATCTGAAGGCATTGTGGCCTGCACCATAGGAATATTGAAATTTTTAATATGAACCACTGAATGATACAGGGTAATATAACTTTTTTTTCAAAGAAAATTTTCCTTCAAACTCGAACGAGTGTAAAATGGGGTAAAAATGAAGCACACTGGCCCACTCTTTTAGTTTAGAGCCTACATATCTTTAACTCCAATGTGATCAAAGACTAGTCCCATGCCAAAAGTCTTCCCTCTGATTTTGACAGTACCAACATGTTCATATCAAGAGGACTGACTTTTTGTTAGGTATGATCTAATCAGATTCCTTTCATTAGTTTACATCCAAAGACCTAGTAACTTAAACATGCAGTTTATTAGGCACAATGCTAGTAGTGTTGATGCATCTTGGCATTCAAATTTGTGGTTGAGGGTATCTAATTATGCTTAGGTATATAACATATGAGAATTCAACTAATAAAATAACACTAATTCTAAAAGCCTAAATATGCAGAAAATAGTGAATTTAAGCTAGGAATAGGCCTTTTGAGAATGGAGTTGGTGGTTACCAAGTACTTGGTAAGCAAAACATAATAATAGCATTCATTTAGGAGGGAACTACCATATACCTGAATCTCAAGAATAAGATTGTGGCCCCTAAAAGCAAAAGCAATGATCCCAAGTGCATTAAGCACATTAAAAATCCTTACAACGTGGGTGTGTCCCCTCACAGGATTATAGGACACTCCTGGGAGCCTGCCTTCTGCCACAGACACAACCCACATCATTGTGCAATACCCTACAGCAGTGACGGCCCCGACCAACGATAAACCTGCTATGGAATTCAAGTTGGGCAGCTGAGACAGTACAACGGCTGCACACGTAAAGACCAAGTACCATTCCACGGTAGTTAGCGGCTTTGCGCTGCATGTAGCCCCGCATACAATCTGGAAGAACGTTTTACTGGTTGATCCACCAATAATGATCAATGCCACACATGTACCTCCCGAGAGATACATGATTGGGAACAAAGCTAGCAACTTTCCTAGCCTCTCACCTGTAACATTGGATTAGAACACCAGCAGTTAATAATATATACAAAAAGGAAAAAAAATAATCTAGAGCTATGCTAGAATGTTGATTAAACAATTAAATTCACAATTTACCATCTCCTTAGACTTTTGGAATAAATGATAATTTATTGTGGTATCAAACCTGGCAGTCATGAGATTCAACTCACTCTACCTCCCACTAAAAATCGAAAAGATTAAAAATCTTAGGTATTGGACCCACTATTTATGGAGTCCAAATTTTATGTCCCACTCTTTTTATTCTACTATATACTCCATAAATAAAAATATGCCACATGTCTATCTATTTTATTAAATGCTAAATTTATGCCTTTTAATATTTCAATTTCTTAAATATGATGGGTTATTTATTTATTTATTTTAGAAAATTAAAATAATAGAAGACATAAATTTAGCATTTAATAAAATAGATGGACATGTGGCATATTTTTATTTGTGGTATATATGGTGGGCTAGAAATAGTAGGATGGAAGATTTGGACTTCTATTTATGGTGGAGTTTGAGTTCACACTTGAGAAGAAGTGTTAGAAGTTAGAATATTCGATTAAATTCTTCATTTAACTTAAGCTTTTAGGACAAGGGACGATTTATTATTATGTATACTAAACTTTTGAAATAAATGATAATTTATTATGGCATTAAAGTAGGCACTCGAGTTTTACCTCACTTTACCTCCCACTAAAAATCAAAAAAGGCTATAAATTTCACGACCCACGGAGGAATTTGAGTTCACACTTGAGAACAAGGGTTAGTAGTTAGAATATTCGTTAAGGGATTAAACTCATAGGACAAGGGACAATTTATTACCATGCATACTAACCAATGATTACAAAAAGATTAGATGTCATACCAAAGGTAGCGCAGCAAAGTTGGAGGTAGCGGCTGTAGCGCATCCCATTTTCAGTTGATTCGTGGAGTTGAACAAGTAACCATAAGGTGTAAAGCTGCCATATGAATGCTAGAGTCAAGCCAATAATTCCCCATGTCCTGCAAGCAATCACAAAATATTTTAGAAACCGCTAAAATAATGGTTATGTGATTATCATTTCTCATTAGCCTAAACTTTTAGTATAAGCAGTTCTATAATGAACTCAGAGTATGAAAAGTTCTATAGATAGTTTAGCATTATTAGTTTTGGTGGCTTACCAGCCAAGGATTGTGAAGGCCACAGGAAGCACAAGAGCCTGAACTCCAATCCCAGAACAAAGAGTATGAAAAGCAGCATAGTACTTGTTACCATTTCTTGACTCAGTGATTGGAAGCCAAGCATCCTGAGGGTCAAGCTTAGTCATCCTTAGAGCCTTTCTTACAGGGCTCCCAAGAGGAGTAATAAACCTTGGAGTCAAAGAGAGTCTTGGGGTTCTTGGGGTTTTGGGAGTCTTGCTTGGAGGTGGTGCCTGGTCTGCATGCTCTCCATTGAGAAGCGGTGACCTTGACAAAGATGGTGAGTGGTACTGAGAGGGTGGACATGAAACTGGTGGTGATGACACAACAGGAGGCGTTGGTGCAGCTGATCTTGGCCTCGGCGTTAATGGTGCCGATCTAATTTCATTCTGCTCGCTCATATTTGTCCCTTATTTTTTTAGATCAGTTATGAATCCACAACAGAGTAGTCTTACTTTCTCCCCCTCAATCTTGCACAAATATCTTAGGCACTAGTATGTTATATATACACTAGCGGTATTGGGTGTTATTCATGCCAACAACGATGGCTTCAATGGAAGTCAAGGAGTTTTAATTGTCAATTGTGATAGATGGGTGTGTAAGGAGACTAATTTCGTTTTTAGACAGCTTTTGGTGGCTCATTATTTGTTGAAATAGTTAATGCGCAATTGTTGACGGACAATTTTGGCTGCTATGTGTTTGAATTAAAAAAAGAAATATGAAGAGAGAGTTAAAGCTTTATGTAGGGATGAATTTTTTTGAAAGCTATATGTAACATATATAACTCGATAGTTCATACTATATGCTAAACTAGGCCTTAGTCAACGTAATACTTCGGGTGCCAAAGGGAGCATCAGGGGGGTCCCTATTTAATTCTAAAAACTCAGTTTCAACGCCAATAATTTGAAAATAACAGAAAATTGAGAAAGATAACAAAAGAGTGTGAAGCCTTTTTTAGAAGGAAGGTGCACATTTGTCAAAAGAGGTGTTCTTATTATGGCTTTAAACTTTAAAGCGAGTCTGTGGTCAGCCATGGGAACGTAGGGAGAGCATTAGAGCAAGAAAATCAAAGTTTGATCCAAAAGCAATGAATTGGTAGATGGACTTTGATTAAAATATATAAATCGCGGATGGACTGGCATGCATGACCCATTATGAAACATAATTGTGGAAATAAAACCTCCGTTCTTTTTTTATTATTTTTTTATTAATAAAATCCAATTTTTAAAGGACATTCTTTAATTAATGATTAAGCTTTACTTCAAATTTAAAATAAAGTTAATGAAATATAGATATCAACTTCTCATGGTTAACTAGAAAATTATTAAGGGCTATGTTAACGGATGCCTTTAGGACAATTGATAATAAATTATATTAAAAAAAATTTTAACACCACTTTCATAAGAAATACAAAAAGATGTCAAAAAAATTAAACACTTTATCATTTTTCCATAACATGTTTTTAACATTCGTTAACCCTTAGAGCATTCGTTAACATTTTCCAATTATTAAAATAGTATACATTAACTCTCTTTTTTGGTCAAAAAATAGAATATAAGTTTTGTATGATTTTTTGGAGAAATTTCCCAAAATGAGCTTTTGATATTAGTATTACTCTAGAATATGATGGTGCTGACTTTTAAGTTTTTAACTTTTAAGTGAAGAATTAGGAAGAAAAAAAAAATACAGCATGCCTCACAGTACGTAATCCTAGGGCCCACGTGCTATGAGAGACATGGTAACGACAATGATTTGTTATACGTCACATATAGCGCCTATCAACCATTAACGTAACTAGTTTATTACATATTTCTCTCTGTGTTTCTTTATTTAAGTAAACAATTTTTCCTTATATTTACTCAACAATCTGTATTTTTTTTAAAAGCTTTACACCTCCCCTTTAAATTTTAATTTTTGAATTTAATTTCAGTGCGGGGTATACTCATTTATATAACATTAAATATAGGGTGTCAAAATTAAAAAAGTCCAACTGAGCATACAGAGCAAGGTGAAGTTGAGTCCAACATTGTGGGCTTGTAGTTGGCTTCCTATCTGGATTATTGAAGTCTTTCTTTGTTAAAGAATTACATAGGTTGGATTTCTAGACATTAAACTTGACAAAATGGCATATTCATTTACCCCAAAGGACAATACACAACAAAAAATGATCTCACATTTTTAGTATTTGGTATCTATATGATAGAATAACATAAAGCATCTATGTATGAATTATATGAAGGCCAAGAAAACTCATATATCCCCCCAAGCATGCTAGAAGTTTGTCATTTTCGATACTTCAGTGCTTCAAAGCGAGCAGAGAGTGCATCATAATCTGGCAATTTGGGGTGAACATGAAAATTTGAGTCTTGTTTATCATGAAATGAAGGTGCTGGTGGTGGAGGCCGCTTGGGTGGCGGATTAATGCCGCTAGGAGGAGGTTCTTCCATTTCAATTTCTTCATCACAGTCTGATTCATCAAACTTTATATCTGAATGTCTAGAGGGTGCATTGTAGCTGTGTCTCCTATAACCCTTTCCACCATTCACATTGGTAGTTGGTGTCTCATCACTGCTTGCAAAATGGGACGCTCCAAAACTTTGCGATGCATAAGTCCTCCAATGAGCTTCATGTTGATGATCAGTGTTCTGTGAGTTAGCTGGGGAATGGTGAATTGGGATGAAGCCAGTAGAATTTCCATAAACATTTCCAAATCCATGGTTGATACTTGAATCATTCAACTTGTTATCAAGATTAGATGCTTGAGTGGCTTGATTAAAGTTTTTGTTGGCCAGATAGGCAGCAGCTTGTGCAGCAGCAATTGCTTTCTTGGCAGATTCTGCAGCTGCTGCAGCAGCTGAGACAGTGTCCTCAAAAAACATATTGCCATTTTCTCCGCTGATTGTTGATCTGGGTAAATAACCGGAAGAGACTATTAAGCAATGGATACAAAACTACTTAAGTTAACTAGTATCTATAATGAATCGAAGTTCGGTGAATAAATTGGATAACATACCTAGTAGTTGGCTTATTTGGCTCAGCAGATTGAGTTGGCTGAGGCTGCATGGGTACGCTGGTAGCACTAACAAAAGTGCGAGGTCCTTCCTGATCAGTGAGAGAACTAAGATTCTTAGAAAAACATCAAATTGTGTGTCATGTGTGTGCGCATGAGAGAGAGAGAGAGAGAGAGAGAGAACCCACTATACGCTCTTCTGGAGGCTTGAGAAGCTCCATCTCGGATTCTGTTGTATCCCATTGAATCTGGAACTCCTTCGCTATTTCCTTCATGACTTTCAATTTTACTTCACCAGTAGGGGTTCTTACAGAGAGTTTTTCGATCAACTAAAAGAATTTTGGAGGGAAAACAATAATATTACCAGCTTACAGAGAATTTGTCAATTAACCAAAAGAATTTGGATGAAAAAACAATAATGTCACCAAAGAACATGATAACATTTAGAGTTCATAAGAAAAGATAACTGGTTCACAGTTGATATGATATGATTACATATGATATGATTAATGAAAGGAAGGCGGTAGTTACCATGCGGTTTACACCACAGTTAGGTCGCAGATCTGTAGCTGCTGATACAAAATCTTTCCCATATTTTTTCTCAAAAACTTTTTGAAGTGATAAAAGTTCTGGAATTTCTGAGCACCTTGGGGATGCAAATATTAAGCTAGCAATACCTTCTTTCAGATCTGCTGGGCAATCCCTGGAATAATTCAACCCAGATCAGAATTATATGTATCTAATAAACCATACAAAATAATAAAGATCTTTCATTTCTTTAACCTTTGCTTTGCAATGATTGAAAGTCTGGCCACAACTAATTCACAGAAAAGTTCAATGAACTCATTTGCAGCCAAAACATTCTGTTCCCTAATAACATGTTCAACCTACAAAATGAACAAAACAGATTACTTGGTTATGAAAGTTCAAAATCACATATTGTGTGGAAAATATAACTACACCTGACAGTCAAATTAATTTATATCATTATCAACATTCTATCCCCTGCTGCCAATCCTTGATTGTAAGTTCCATATTTGGTCACAAAAATAAGTTAATGCCATTGGAAGGAGGGTTCCAAGCCTTCAATAACATGAAATTTTTGACACAAAACTATCCGAATAGATTTTCATTCTATTGTGTCCTTATCTACATTATCACATTGAGGGCTACTCCATCTCCTTCTAACCACCTTTGTGATAATGTGATTCCTGTTCAATATGCTGATCATAAAATTGCATCAAAATGATTGCAAACCTATTTAAATTATCAAATATTTCTGACTGGACTTCCCAAGGAAAAGGAATTCATCCATTTTGCTTGCTTGGATCTTACAATCATATCGATATCTAATTTAAGGACAAATTCACTTTGACCGCATCAAAGTCAAAAAAAAAAAATTTCATGTCAACTTAGTGCAGTTAAGCGTAGCCAACAAAGGCAATGGGTTCATTTCATATCCAACGTAAAACACCATATAGTCACCAACAAGTAATTCAAACCCAACACCCAAACAATGTAGAACACTGTCGCCCTAAGCAACCCAAAAATGAAATAAGACCATAGAAAGAAATCCAACTGCTTCCATTCCCTTTATGTATGTTATTCCTCGAACTATGTGCAGTTAAGTTCAGCCAGCAAAGGCAAGGGCTTATTTCATATCCAATGTAAAACACCACAAAGTCACCAACTAGTAATTCAAACCTAAAGCCCAAACAATGTAGAACACTGACCATAAACGAAATCCAACTGCTTCCATTCTTTTTATGTATGTTGTTATTCCTCTCAATAACAAAATGTCAATACCACAAAAAATGACAAACAGATTCTACACCCAAAACATTTCTGTATGATAAACTACCGTTTCTCCCAAAACTTAAACTGATAGGAAATGGTGAATTTAATCACAAACCATTATTCTAACATATCCCAACTCCAATGAGAAAGCCCCAAAACACAGTTGTCCACAAATGTTAATCTACAACCCTCAAAATATAAATTTAGACGGAAAATTACCCGGATGCGAGCAGTGGCATCTTGACCTGACTGTAGAAGCAAGGCAATGTCTCGCCTCATCTGCTTCACCACCACCTCTCTCTTGTTCCTCAGCAGCTTTATCCTCGCCACTGCCATCTTTGCCGCTGTCTTGCTGTTACATATACCCCCACATTCACAGAAAAAAGAATATAATCAGTAATTTTACCACTTACTAGCCCTAGCTCTGTTTGGTAAACAAGATTTTTTTTTTTGGGGCATCATTTGGGCCTTGCAGAACAAGAAACCACAACACCCAGAATCTTAAAAGCTACATTCATATTCCAATTTATTTCAAAGAAATTGAAATACAAACATAATAATCAGACAGCTAAGGAATTAGTAATTTTACAAATTAGCTCCTGCTCTGTTTGGTTAACAAGAAAATTTTTTTAAAAAAATTTGGTTGTTTTTGCTTCATTTAGGCCTCCCAGAATAAGAAACAACAAGACCCAGAATCTAAAAAACTTCAACCATCTGCCAATTTATTCAAAAGAAATACTAATCAATAATCAAAAAGACAGCTAAAGAAATAATTTTTTACTACTCATCATCCCCCTTCTCTGTTTGTTTACCAAGAAAAATCAAATCTTTTGGTTGTTATTTCATCATTAAGGCCATGTAGAACAAGACCCAGAATTTAAAAAAAACTTCCATTTTGGTACACATTATCCTAGGCCACCAAAAATGTTCAAAGGGAGTGTGAATGTGACTAGGGTTTCTTGGAAAAAGAGAAAGAAACAATAGAAAGAGAGAGAGGAAACAATGTACCATTTGGAGGAGTTGAAGCCACGGCGGAAGAGAGAGAGGCCGATCCTCATGATGGTCTTGGCGTGGCTGGTGGCTACACTTGCAGCAGTCATTGGCTGCGTCGTGAGTTTGTGAGTGTCCAAGTGTTGCAGTGTTTTTAGTGTAAGCGAAGAAGCTGTGAGAGAGAGAGAGAGAGAGAAGGAGAGAGAGTAACGGTCTCCTGAGATGGAAAGTGATACTTTTATTGGATCCTTAATCCTTTCCTTTTGGGTTTGGTCCTTTCATTGATGGAGTGTCCAAGTGGGGTCCACTCGGCGCACCGACCCGCTTTTGTTTTTCTTGTACCCTGTTGTTGGTTCATGTCAACACTGTGTGTGAGGGAAAATATAGCCGTTAAGAAGATTTGACACGTGGAAAAATGTTGATGAAGATGGAGCGGAAGCATCCAATGTGTGCTACAAGCCTACAACTTGTGATACTTTTGTTTTGCTGTTTACTTATTGATTTTTATAAATAACTTAGGTACACTGCCTACACAGCTTTTACAATTTATCAAAAAAATTAAGGTTTTGTTGGGCACTATTATTTTAATACATTTTAACATATTTTAAACAACATTACACATATTTTTACATACTCTTTTATCTACACGTATATCAAAAATACTTAAACAACATAACTTAAACTACTCTCCCAAACACCCCTACCCTAAATAAAAAAAGGGCTTTCTAGGTGTTGCAATTAAATTCATAGTTGTTTTAGGACCACCGAATTTGTTAAAATGCATTATTGTGATTAAAAAAATCATTGCTTTTACATGGGTTTAATATTCATAGTTGATTTAATATTACTCATCGCTTTTACAAAAAGGAGAGTATTAATACTCTCCTTTTTGTATATATAAAAAAAAAATACTCTCCTTTTTTTTCATTATTTTTTATTGCAAATATTAGGAATGTGGCAAAAGTTGCAATAAAGAAATTGTGTCTACAAACTTCCTCCTAAATTCATCCATATATAAGGGAAAAATATAGTCATTAGGAGATTTGACACAAGGAAAAATTTTTTTTTTTTTGGAGGATTTGATGATGGAATGATAATCCCTCTATTTGTATATAATTTTGTATCGAGTGATATGCAAAAAATATTTATTACATGAGGTTTATGAATTGATAGGTTATGAATCACAAAAAAAAAAAAATTTAAACATTCGCTTATTAGGTTATTGAAGTTCACTGATCTTTTTATTTTATAACATCAATTTGTGAACATTTTGATTTTATAGGAAATTTCATAGCAATTTTAACATTTTCAATAAGCCTAATAACATAAATAAACAAAGTTTTGATACCATTTTTATGGAAAATATAAATAACTATATAAAAAAACAATTAATTTTTATTTCTCAATAAAAAGTTTCTAAAAATATCCATAAACCAATGCTAGCCCCTTAGGCCTTAGGGTATTCATTAACATTTTCAATAAATAAATAATTTAAAAAATAATCCCAACCAACAAGTTGAAATGAAATGTTGCTATTAATATATAATATAATAGTGTAAGCAATGAATCTGTAGTTCAACTAATCACAATTTGTCATTTTAGAAAGTCATAGGAAAAGATGTAACCAAAATTGTTGAAAAGTTTTTGTCTCTATTGCTCACTAGTTATATAGAGCAACGTATCAATTCTATCTTGAATGGAAGGTTATGAGCTATAAGCTGCTCTCTAGATTCACATACATAGAGAATGATAGTGGTTAAAAACCGGATCAGGCAAAATCGGATTTGCTTTCGATTTCCTGTTTAACTCGGTTTTGACTAATTATGGCTAGTTTTGATCGGTTTTTGGGGTTTTTTTTTTACCGACCTAGTGTTTGGTGTTCGGTTTTCAGTTCAATCGGTCGGACTAATTGGTCTAATCCAATTTTTAAAACCATGGAAATGATATTGTAGTGCCCATGGGCCCAAAGCACATAGTGGGCTAGCCCAAAGGCTCCCGCAAAGAGGAAAGTCCAAACTGACAACATGAGATGGTCCGAGAACATAATAACTCTAGCTTATGATGCCACGTGACAAAGGAAGGTGCCATACATGAGCAAAACGCCACGGGACATGACGTCCGAGGATGATCTTGTCCTCGGTAGCATGCTGCCGAGGACGGTATTACTGATATGGCAATTCAAGGACTCTTGTACTAAGGACCTTATATACAATAACTAAAAGAACGAGGATAAGTGATAAAGGAAGTTGATAGACAAATATCAGAGAAAAGGCTGCTACCACCACATTGAAGGCATTATACCTACCTCTCTGGCCGCATTAATGAGGAAGTGACGCCTGAACATTGAAATTCAACCTTACCCTCATTGCCAGAGATTTGAGTAAGGGGGAATGATGGGACAAATATCCAAAGAAAGGAACACCTGGATTATACGTGGAAGAAAGAAGAAACAGATGCAGGCCTATAAAAGGTAAAGGAAGAAGAAGGGAGGGGGAGGGGAGAAAAACTTGTAAGGAAATATCAAGGATTGTCCTCGGCATCCATGTAAACAGAGAATTATTACATCTATGTATAAGACCTACATATGAATGATTCAGCCCAACCTCTGTGTTATCTACTGTCTTAAAAATTTAGATTAGAAGCCCACTCTCTATAAATTCATTGTTTAGGGCTCATTGAGCTGGATTGAAGGACCTCAAGTTTGGCTGCAAGGCTCAGCCTATGTTAAAGTTGACGTTTCTCAAACTTTGAACAACCTGAAATGTAGTTTTCTTCTCAAGACCTTGGCCAAGATGGGCTTCTCCTCAGAATGGATTGAGCGGGTCCAGTAGTGTGTCTACACATCGAGAGGTTCGGTCCTGCTGACCCTGGTCCAGTTTGATTTGTGCTCCTACAAATACAAATTTAAAACACTTGAAAATATATGGTTATGGTCACAGTAGCTAATATACCCTTTGAAGCACATTTTCTTATTTTAATGCAACTCATAGGATCAAACTCCAAACCAATTCATTTAAATAAAAACATACACCGATGGAGTTAGGACTAGAAAGGCTCCTCAGTCCTAACCTACACTAGTGCACTAAATGACAATTTTTTAGAATAGAAAGAAGAACGTCAAGGTAAAAATATGTAAGATTGATCGATTATAGACATCAACCTTGAAGCATAGTGACTTACTAGGCAAAGTTCCAAGTCCTATTTAAATTCCTCAAGGAGCAATACATAAAACTAAGACCACTACAATTCAATTTAATTCGGTCCATTTCAGTTCATTTCGGTCCATTTCAACTCACTTTGGTCTATTCGGTCCATTATAGTCCATTCGGTCCATTTAAATTCACTTCAGTCTCTTTAGTACTATTCGGTTGAATTTGGTCAACTTCAATTCACTTTGGTCCATTTTGATACACTTCTGTCCATTCAATTTATTTAAGTCCACTTCAGTCTATTTCAGTCTATCTGTCTCACTTTGGTTCATGTCAATCCTTTCGGTCTATTTCAGTTCATTTCGGTCCACATTGGTTTATTTCGGTCTACTTTAATTTATTTTAGTCCACTTCAGTGATACTTTGGGAGAAGAAGTTTATGTAAAAAGAGGAGTTGATTTTTGAAAATTATGTTATATTTTCAATGTAATGTTGATATGTTCTTGATGAAATTACATTTGTTTTATAATATTAAAGTCTTGTATTTGTTTAATATAAGTGATGAATTAGGTTTAGGAGTTCTAATATTAGTTAATACAATATATTAGGTTTAATATTAAGTTTAGGAGCTAGAATAAGCATCAACAACTCCATCAACTCAATGTATACTATTTGTATTTGTAATTCCTCTGTACCGTTTCAATTTTACTAGATCTCCTCAAAGGGACTATTTGTAATTCCTAGTTTTTTTACACTTAAGTCATTTTTACTTTTTATTTTAATTTAGAGAGAGAGACAGAGAGACAGAGCAAGAAAAGAAAGAGGGCAATGTTGGAGATAGAATTGTACTGGTTGCGGCCTTGCGGGCGCCATTAATCTAGCAATCACACTAGCACTTACTCATGACTCATGAGTACCTAGGAAAATGATTATGCTGGGAAAAGAAGAAGGAATATATCCAGTTTCTATTCAAAATGTCACTTAATTAAGAGACAAAAGGGAAGGTTTAGGAGTTTGTACATACTTTTCCAAAACCTGCCGAATCAATTTTATATTCACAACGAGAAATTGGTGAAATCACCATCGAGGCTGTTCTATTGTATACCTCTTTTGTTAATATATGGTACAAAGTAGATAGAATGACTTTATTTTTATTTTAATACATGCACAGAAGTTTAGTGATACACATGCAACACATTAATTGACAGATTTGAGAGTCCATGGAAATTGAGATTTAAAACAAAGATGGCTAAAGAGAAGGAAATAAAAGAGAAACAACGCAAATCAGCAATTGCAAAGTGTATCTATACAATTTGATTCAAGGACGTAAACATACATTAGAAAATATGTAATTTGGCAATCCATGAGATTCGAGACAAAAATTGGAGATCACCTACGGTGAAATTACACTTAGGTCCATATTGGTCTATTTGGCCCACTTCGGTCCATGTTGATCCATTTAGTCTATTTCAATTCATTTCGGTCCCCTTTAATCTATTTCGGTCTACTTCAGTTTATTTTAGTCAACTTTAGTGATACTTTGGGAGAAGAAATTTATGTAAAAAGAGGAGTTGCTACATTGACAATTATATCATGTTTTTCGGTATAATGTTGATATGTTCTTAATGAAATTACATTTGTCTTATATTATTAAAGTCTTGTATTTTTTTAATATAAGTGCTGAATTAGGTTTAGGAGTTCTAATATTAGTTAATACAATATATTAGGTTTAGGAGCTAGAATAA
Source organism: Castanopsis chinensis (assembly GCA_032878915.1). Classification (NCBI taxonomy): domain Eukaryota; kingdom Viridiplantae; phylum Streptophyta; class Magnoliopsida; order Fagales; family Fagaceae; genus Castanopsis; species Castanopsis chinensis. Next base: position 1,860,202 of record JAVQMG010000074.1, on the reverse strand, counting down.
GCATCAACAACTCCATCAACTCTATGTATACTATTTGTATTTGTAATTCCTCTATACTGTTTCAATTTTACTAGATCCCCTCGAAGGGACTATTTGTAATTCCTAGTTTATTTTACACGGTAAGCATTTACATCAGTTAGTGCAAAATTTCCTTTTATTTTGCAAAAAAAAAAACCTACTTTTTCTATTTTATACACCCATTTTATAAAATACCCACATCAGCTTATCTATTCTACACATTTATTCAATAAAATTTTCATTTCTTTAACACTATCATCTCTCTCACAGACCCAACACAACCCACACAGCCACCATTATAAATCAACCACCATCATTAACCTAGCAGTATGAAATCCCAAAACCCTTTAATCAAACAAAGAATAAAAAATGGATCAAAACAAACAATGATCAACGATTAACCTAGCAATCAATGATCAACGCCTTCGACCTGAGCACTGATCAACCCCATTCAACCCGAATGGAAGCTAGAGGAAGAGAGAGAGGAAGAAACCCAGCGATCAACTAGAAACTCGATCAAACCCACTGATCAAACAAGATCAACGCCTCCGGCCTGAGCACTAAGCATTGATCAACTCCATTCAACCCGAATGGAAGCGAGAGGAAGAGAGAGAGAGCAGGGCTGGCCCTAGGCTTAGGCCATTTAGGTAATTGCCTAGAGCTCCCTGCTAGAGAAAGGCCCCCAAAGTTTTGGGGAAAAATTGAAATATATATTTTTTTAGATTTTGTTTTTGAGATATAGAAAAAAATTTTAATTTTATATTTTTCTTCTACTTTTAAGAAGTAAAAAGAATTGAGTAATGCTCGAGATAATACAAATTTAAATAAATAGGACTTATAAATATGTGTCACTAATTACAAGAAATAATTTAGATAGGAAAATACTATAAATTTTACTTAAAAACCTTTATACAGATTAATGTGACAATTAATATACTTTGTAGACGTCAAAAACCTATTAAATGCATTTTTAAATTACTTAGTGATACATCTTTATTAGCATTCGTTGTAAAATTTATAATATCCTTAACATCATTCATTTAAATACTTGTTTATTATTTTCTTGAAGTGTCATTAATCACATTCATTGCTACGATTTTTGTAAGTTTTTTTTAGTAAAATTTTTTATAGTTCTAGCATTTCCTCAAAAAAAAAAAATATTACAAGATAAAAAAAGAATAAAGTTTAACTACAAAATTAGTTATAGCCTAAGGTTAAAAACTTACTTAATATATTTTTATTAGATGTGAATTTTGACATATCTACTATTGGATTTCATCTTTTTCTTATTTCCTCCATGCTTGCAAAATTTCAAGAAAATTAAAGACCAATAGTTATGTTATCAATAAATATTTTAAACTGCAAGTTCTTGGAATTTGAAATTATGTACAAATAGAAACTTATAAATCATAGAGTAAATAATATCCAATTGACACAAAATTTGAGATGTGTATTAAGAGTGTAAAGAACATGCAATTCAACAGTTAGATTTTCAAAATATGTTGTAATATTTATTTTATTGAGTGAGTTTATAACTTTAAGCTACAACTAATTTTGTAGTTAAACTTTGTCCTAAAAATAATGCATTTTTGTTATATAAAAATTATGATATTGAAAACTAGTTAAATATTATTTAATTAATAACAAAATGCCCCATTTAAACATATTGCCTTAGGCCTCAAAGTTTGTTGGGCCGCCCTTGAGAGAGAGAGGAAGAAACCGAGTGATCAACGAGAAACCTGATCAAACAACGAGATTGACGCCTTCGGCCTGAGCACTGACACTGATCAACTCTAGAGGAAGAAAGATTTATGAGATGAGAGAAAGAGAGGCTCATTATGAGATGAGAGAAAGAGAGAGCTGTGAGCCTGAGAGAGTTGATTTGATGAAATGAGAAGCACGTACTAAAATATTAAATGGAAAAACTATAGTAACCATGCATATGTGCACAGTTACTGTAACAAATGTGTAAATATGCACATTTTTAGAAACACTGATGTGGAGCATTTTCGAGACAAAATGTGTAAAACTTGTGTCTTTTTCTATTATGCAAGATCCGTGGATGCTCTAAGTCATCTTTACTTTTTCTTTTAATTAAAAAAAAAGAAAAAAAAAAAAAAAAAGAAAGGAGAGGGAGAAAGAAAGCAAGAAAAGAAAGAGGGCAATGTTGGAAATAGAATTGTACTGGTTGCGGCCTTGCTTGCGGGCACCGTTAATCTAGCTATCACATTAGCACTTACTACGGAGTACCTAGAAAAATGATTATGTTGGAAAAAGAAGAAGGAATATATGCAGTTTCTATTCAAAATGTCACATAATTAAGAGACAAAAGGGAAGGTTTAGGAGTTTGTACATACTTTTCCAAAACCTGCCGAATCAATTTTATATTTACAATGAGAAATTGGTGAAATCACCATCCAGGCTGTTCTATTGTATACCTCTTTTGTTAATATATGGTACAAAGTAGATAGAATGATTTTATTTTTATTTTAATACATGCATAGAAGTTTAGTGATACACATGTAACACATTAATTGACAGATTTAAAACAAAGATGGCTAAAGAAAAGGAAATAAAAGAAGAGACAACGCAAATCAGCAATTGCAAAGTGTATCTATACATTTTGATTCAAGTACATAAATATACATTAGAAAGTATGTAATTTGGCAATCCATGAGATTCAAGACAAAAATTGGAGAACACCTACTGAGAAATTATATTTAGGCCAAATACTCTTGTTTGGATCAAGTGCCTAAACAAGCACTCCAAGCATTTCTCAAGGCCTTTCATGCTAACATCTAAAGCATCCAACTTAATCTGTGCAGACTGTATCTTTTGTGCCTCAATATATTTGCTTAAGTTGTGCATCAGCAGGCTGTTAAGTGCTAAATCCACGCCTTCCAATTCATTCATGTTGTCATGTTGGTCTTTGCTAGCTAATACATGTACCCCTTTTTGCACTAGTTTTGAAACCAATGACCATCTGCTAGGCTTTGGTTTCAACATAGGCACAGAAAGGAATAACAAGAATGAGTGAAAGATTGAACTAGTAATCAAGCTTGTTTCATCAAGTACTCTGACCACTGCTGAGAGTTGATGATCCAAATTTAACATGGGAAAGGCCTCGATTTCGTTGCCCAATGGCTTCAATGATGCTAGAGACCTTGCTATCTCCTTTCTCATCTTCCTTCTTGAGCAATTGTAAGTAATGACAAGGCTTTCAATGCTCAAGTCTCCAACTTTTATTCTTCGAAGACCGGATTGAAGATCTCGAATAGTTTCTTGCATCAACAGAATAGCATCCCTGGGGTTGCCACATATATCTAAGTACATCAAGGAACTTTCAAGCAGTAAATCATTAAACCATTTCTGATGTTGGTGCTGAGCAAGAGCCTGTTGAGTTAATGGCAAATTAAGAAGTTCTTCGATGCACCTGTACAACTCACTCAGACGTGATAGACCAACGCATATTGTTTCTACCTTTGATGAAGATGATGCCTCCCAAGATTTAATCTTGTTTAGCTCCTCTTCAACTCTAAGCGTGGTTGGATGAGATCTAGCAGGCAAACTAATGGATCTAATAGTGGATTTTGAGGAGAAAGCTGCCATAGTTGGTTTCTTCATCATGGTTCAATTACTACTATGATTTATCATAACATATTTATACCAGGCACTTAGAGAAGTGGGAGTTGATACAGGAAGCTATAGGTCATTGTGTCAACGTGATCAACATGTCAAAGCGGTGTGGGTATATTCTATGGTGTGGGTTATGTTGTCTTGTCTTTAACCAACAAGAGCTCTTTTTTGTTTTTTAATAGAAACCTTATGGTGTTATTTCGGTACGGGTGTATTTCATAATTGTGGTATTAATTTCTATTACACGAGACTATATTCATTTGGCTTTTCTCCCTTCTCTTTTTACTCCCTCTCTTTCTAAAACACACCGCCTCATACATTCTCACATAAATGTGAGAATGAGTTATGAATCACAAAAAAAAAATTCAAATATTCGTTTATTAGATTATTGAAATCCATTGATCATATTCATTATAACATCAATTTGTGAACATTTTGATTTTATAGTAAATTGTTAGGACATATATGAAATTTGTTATGAACATATGTTATTTAGAATTGGCTAATCCTTTCATGAAACGCACTTTACTTATAATTGGGTAGATCTAAGATGGTTTAAATTTTCAAGCAACATATCGTTTAAGTCAAGAGTTAAGACCATGCAAATCTGTTCAAGAATCAAGTGAAGAACTGTTGTATTTTATAGCTCGACAGATTGTATTTATCGAGGTTTAAAAGGAGTTTCTAGCCTGATGCTCTATAGCATCTTGACAGATAGTCTATCTATCGAGATTTACAAAAATCAGATTTTCGGATCTGTTTTTCATGCATATCTAGGCTATTTGTGTAGAATTTCTTTTTTCACAACCCTAGACATATATAAGAATTATTTTAAAGGCCGTCTAAGGGTGATGCAACTTGATGCAAAGTGATCATTCACTCAAATTGTAACCGAATACAATTTGCATTAGTTTATCTTTCTCTTGAAGAAATTGCTACGTTTGTACGCCATAGGGTTTTGTAACCAAGAAACTTCTTGATCTTCATCATGTGGATAAACTAGAGAACTTTGCAACCAACATCTTTTTCAAGTTAGTGTGTAAGCCACATACTGTGAGCCGTGCATTGAAAGAAGAGTTTTTCACTACATTGTAAATCCAATTGTGTATTAGGATAAGGGTTCAACAATAAGTTGGTATAAGGCATTGGGATTCCTTTACTTGTAACCACTTGTTTTGTTAATAGTGGATTTTCGAAAGTAGTGGTCTTAAACTCACCCGGTGGGGTTTTGCCTTGGTGGTTTTCCCCATTCGTAAACAAACTACTTGTGTCAAATTTAATTTCCACTGCATTTAGTTAATTGGTGATTTATTTGTGCTACCACACGTATTGCATGTTAAATTGACTTAATTAATTTACTTGGCTAATTAATTGGTTAATTTACCCAATGAGTCAATATATTCTTGGCCTATTATAAATTTCGTAACAATTTAACATTTTCAATAATTCTAATAACATAAATAAATAAAGGGTTCGATTCACGAATGCCCTTAAGTATCAAATGCCTTAATAGCTATCAATATAAAAGTCAATATTACGTATTAATAGCTATCAAATCAAATGCTCGTTAATCGAACAATTTTAAAAACGTTTTGATACTACTTTTATGAGAAATATAAAAAACTATATAAAACAACAATTAATTATTATTTCGCCATAAAAAGTTTCTAAAAATATTCATAACTAAGACTAGCCCTTTAGGGTATCCGTTAATATTTTGAGAAATACTAAGTTCACAACATTTTTACAATATTTTCATAACAAATCATATGTGGCGGGTTGTTATTAGTGAGGTAGAAAAGTAATTTTAGTGATAGATTCAAATTAAAACCAATAACAACTAACCACCTATAACTTCTTGTAAAAATTTTGCGAAAGTATTATGGAAGTAGCACCCCTCTAACATTTTTCATAAATAAATAATATAGAAAATAATCCCAACCAACTATTTGAAATAAAATGTTGCTATTAATATATAATAAAATAGTGTAAGCAATGAACCTGTGAGTTCAACTAATCACAATTTGTAAGTCATGGGAAAAGATGTAACCAAATTTGTTGAAAGTTCTTGTCTCTATTGCTCACCAGTTATATATAGCAACGCGCGTATCAATTCCAACTTGAATGGAAGGTTATGAGCTATGAGCTGCTCTCCAGATTCACATACATAGAGAATTTAAAATATGAACAATGATTTAATGTTGACTTTTAATTTCTATTCACAAAGAAATGATACAAATTTAAAACACTTAAAAATATATGGTTGCGTCATAGTAGCTAATATACCCTCTAAAGCACATTTTCCTTATTTTAATGCAATTCATAGGATCAAACTCCAAACTAATTCATTTAAATATAAACGTACACCTACGGTGTTAGGACTGGAAGGCTCCTCAGTCCTCACCTACACTAGTGCACTAACGACAATTTTTAGACTAGAAAGAAGAGAGTCAAGATAAAAATATGTAAGAGTGATCGATTATAGACATCAACCTTGAAGCATCGTGACTTACTAGGCAAAGTCCCAAGTCTTATTTAAATTCCTCAAGGAGCAATATAGAAAACTAAGACCACTAATCTATATTTATAAGACTAGTCGCTAACCATGCAATGCATAAAAGAGTTTATCAAAAGTTGTAAATTTTCACTTATAAAAGTTAAAACTTCAATGAAAAAGAAAAAAATTACTAAGACCAATAGCGATAACCCTAACACCAATAGTGTTATATAGTCTCAACTTTCAAATGAATAAAATGACTTTATTAGAGAGTGATGACAAATAAATGTACTATATATTGAGTAAAGATTGCTTCATTCATCTGGCTTAAATAGTAGAACTTTTTTTTTTTTTTTTTAACTTCCTTTGGACACTTTTAAACCAATAAATAAAACAAACTCTCATCACACACACAAATGGGAGAAATTTGGAAATAATAGATTTTGAAATATATTAATGTAAAAAAGAAGAAGTACCAATTGGAAGGCAAAAAAGAGCATTAATTGAGTAAGAATATATATGAAAAAAAAAAAGGGTGAGGTATTAAATCCAAGCTAAAGATGAGCTACTAATAACATATTACATTTCATAATTTATATAAAAATTAAAACCTATAAAGATGTAATTCATGCCTCTTAACCGACCTTTTCTTTACATACCAACAATAAAAAATAAAATAAAACAGAATTATAAATCGAAGTTTACAATTGTTTTATGCGCTAGTTTTTTATTTATTATAATTTATTCTAGTTTCTTGATTACACCTAGCATCATTGTATATGAACACTAAAATACAAATATATTTGTAATAGATTAATGGTGAAGTATGTTTGGTATTCAATAGCAAAAGTGATTCTCAACATGATTTGAAATCATGAAAAAGAAATAAACTAACAAAAAAAATATCCAAAAGATTTTCTTTCCTTTTCAAATTAGTGGTGAAGGGAAAAAAACTACAAATGCAATAAACTCCAATATGCCAGAGCTGGTAAAATCGATTAAAAAAAAAAAAACATTCCGCCCAAACTCCTTTCATAATTCATACCTGTAAGGACACAAAGTTGCCTTAGGCCCAAAATGAATGGCTGGGCCGGCCCAAGTGGCCTTTACAATAGTATTTGTAGAGGATGGGTTCAAAGCCTAAACTTTCTGGGGCTTTAGAAGAGCGCAGTGTAAGGTCCTAGCCCACTTCTGTGAGATGGCCATCTTATGGAGTGGGCTAACTTCCTTTCCGGACGTGTGCCGAGGAGATTCAGTGCTGACTGACGCTATGTTCTTCAAGAGAGAGACGGGGAGAGAGAGAGCCTTCTTCTTTCCTTAGCAAAAAGTCCCGATCCCCTTCTCGTGGTGTTTTCCCTTCTATTTATACCTCCCACCCTTGGGCCTCACCTGTCTTTTCCCCCAAAACGCTCCCCCATGCCCTTGGGGCCATCCCCCGTCCCTTCAGAAGTCACTTCCCCATTAATGCGGCCAGGCGGGTAGGTGGGGAGTCTTTAATGCGGTGGCAGGAACACTGTGTGGGGCATGTCCCCCTGGTCTCCCTCCTCGGCGCATCATTGAGTCGTGGGGTGGCTCGCCGAGCTCCGGAGGCGCTCTCTCAGGCGCTCTGCTGCAGTGTCCTGCCCTCGATTCTGTGTCCGAGGAGACATTCTCCTCGGATCGTCTCTGGTGGCTGGGTAGGCTGATCCTTGGACCCCAGCATTAGAGGGCTTTGCTCCCGTCATGCGGCCCACTTAGCGGAATCCGCGTCCTCGGACTAGGCCCAAAACCCACAGGGTGCTTGGGCGCTCTTACCCCCCCACAATACCCAACAAAAGTTAACACGTATAAAAAAAAACAAAAAGGTAGAAAATTTTTATTACCTTTAGCCTTGTAGTAAGGTTGCTCTCTAAAAGCTTGGCTTGCTCCATAATGGTTTGCAATCACCTACAAATCAAAAAATCTCAAATTAAATTGTTGAAATTTTTTAAGATTTTCTGGTTTAGGGTTTTGTTTTTTTCTCTCTAAATGTAGGATTATAAGTTAAATAAAAAGAGGATGCGTTAGGTTTGGGGTTAGTGCCGTGGAGGATTTCGGGTAGAAATAGTTTTTTTTTTTTTTTTTTTTTAATGATGTTGATGTGTAAAAACGTGGGAGCTCTAAAAATGTGGGTTGAGTTTGTGTTTGCATTTGAGTGAGAGACAAAAAATTGAGAAACAGTTTGAAACAGTTTGGGTTTGTGTTTATGTATCAAGTTTTACAAATATAAAATCACAAAATTTTATTTTATTTTTTTTTAATATTGGGTTTTAGAATTATAAAATCGGAATTTTTTGTTGACGTGGAAAATTGCGGTGCCAGCAAAGGCTTCGGTTATATATATATATATATTGTTAATATATATTATTACTACACTTCTATTTAGTCATACCAACGTAACAATTCAATCTAATTTGGTCTATTTCGGTTCACTTCAGTCCATTTCGACTCACTTCGGTCTATTTGGTCAATTTCGGTTCACTCCGGTCCATTTCAGTGCACTTTTATCCATTCGTTCTATTTAGGTCCATTTTAGTCCACTTTGGTCAACTTAGGTCCATTTCGTCTATTTGACCCACTTCAGTCCATGTTGGTCCATTTAGACTATTTCAATTCATCTTGGTCCACTTTGGTCTATTTCGGTCTACTTCAGTTTATTTTATTACACTTTAGTGATGCTTTAGGAGAAGAGGTGTATGTAAAAAGAGGAGTTACTTCATTGACAATTATATCATATTTTCAGCATAATATTGATATGTTCTTGATGAAATTACAATTGTCTTATATTATTACAGTCTTGTATTTATTTTTCATATAAGTCTTATATTATTAAAATCTTGTATTTTTTTTTAATATAAGTGATGAATTAGGTTTAGGAGCTAGAATAAGCATCAACATCTCCATCAACTCTACGTATACTATTTGTATTTGTAATTCCTTTCAATGTACTTCTCGTTTTGTAATTCAATTTTTTACTTTTTGAATCTTACACAATGAGAATGGACTATTTGTAATTCCTAGTTTTTTTACACTGTAAGACATATTTACTTTTTTCTTTTAATTTTACACAATAAAATGAGAGAGAGAGAGAGAGAGAGGGCAATGTTGGAGATAGAATTGTACTGGTTGCGGCGTTGCGGGCGCCATTAATCTAGCTATCACACTAGCACATACTCATGACTCATGAGTACCTAGAAAAATGATTATGCTGGAAAAAGAAGAAGTAATATATGCAGTTTCTATTCAATATGTCACGTAATTGAGAGACAAAAGGGAAAGTTTAGGAGTTTGTACATACTTTTCCAAAACCTGCCGAATCAATTTTATATTCACAATGAGAAATTAGTGAAATCACCATCCAGGCTGTTCTATTGTACACCCCTTTTGTTAATATATGGTACAAAGTAGATAGAGTGATTGTATTTTTATTTTAATACATCCATAGAACTTTAGTGATACACATGTAACATATTGACAGATTTAAAACAAAGATGGCTAAAGAAATGGAAATAAAAGAAGAGACAACGCAAATCAGCAATTGCAAAGTGTATCTATACATTTTGATTCAAGTACATAAATATACATTAGAAAATATGTAATTTGTCAATCCATGAGATTCGAGACAAAAATTGGAGATCACCTACTGAGAAATTATATTTAGACCAAATACTCTTGTTTGGATCAAGTGCCTAAACAAGCACTCCAAGCCTTTCTCGAGGCCTTTCATGCTAACATCTAAAGCATCCAACTTAATCTGTGCAGACTGTATCTTTTGTGCCTCAATATCTTTGCTTGAATTGTGCATCAGCAGGCTGTTAAGTGCTAAATCCACGCCTTCCAATTCATTCATGTTGTTATGTTGGCCTTTGCTAGCTAATACATGTACCCCTTTTTGCACTAGTTTTGAAACCAATGACCATCTGCTAGGCTTTGGTTTCAACATAGGCACAGAAAGGAATAACAAGAATGAGTGAAAGATTGAACTAGTAATCAAGCTTGTTTCATTAAGTACTCTGACCACTGCTGAAAGGTGATGATCCAAATTCAACATGGGAAAGGCCTCGATTTCGTTGCCCAATGGCTTCAATGATGCTAGAGACCTTGCAATCTCCTTCCTCATCTTTCTTCTTGAGCAATTGTAAGTAGTGACAATGCTTTCAATGCTCAAGTCTCCAACTTTTATTCTTCGAAGACCAGATTGAAGTTCTGAAATAGTTTCTTGCATCAACAGAATAGCATCCCTGGTGTTGCCACATATATCCAAGTACATCAAGGAACTTTCAAGCAGTAAATCATTAAACCATTTCTGATGTTGGTGTTGAGCAAGAGCCTGTTGGGTCAATGGCAAATTAAGAAGCTCTTCGATGCACCTGTACAACTCACTTAGACCTGATAGACCAGCGCATATTGTTTCTTCCTTTGATGAAGATGATGATGCCTCCCAAGATTTAATCTTGTTTAGCTCCTCTTCAACTCTAAGCGTGGTTGGATGAGATCTAGCAGGTAAACTAATGGCTCTAATAGAGGCTTTTGAGGAGAAAGCTGCCATAGTTGGTTTCTTAATCACGGTTCAATTAGTACTATGATTTATCATTAACATATTTATACCAGGCACTTAGAGAAGATGGGAGTTGATAGAGGAAGTTATAGGTCATTGTGTCAACGTGATCAACATGTGAAAGCGGTGTGGGTATATTCTATGGTGTGGGTTATGTTGTCTTGTCTTCAACCAACAAGAGCTCCTTTTTTTTTTATAGAAACCTTATGGTGTTATTTGGGTACGGGTATATTTCATAATTGTGGTATTAATTTCTCTTAGACGAGACTAGATTCATTTGGCTTTTCTCCCTCTCTTTCTACAACACACCGCCTCGTACATTCTCACATAAACGTGGGTTGCATATGTAAACTCATAGATGGAGTCTATATTTATGTGAATGGAAGATATATAGTTGTGGGTTCTAGTTAACTTAATCGTAAAATAGACACTATCAGATGAAATTCTATAAAATTAAAAAAAAAAAAAAAGTAAAATCTCATTTTTGAGTTAGGGACTTAGATTCAAATCTTGTCTATATCAAAAACTAATTGATGTTTTTGGCTTTAAATGATCATCGTAAAGCATACAATATAGGGTTATATTTTATCATTTTTAAAAATTAAAAAAAATAAAAGAGACAGACTATCGGTGCTTTAAATAATCTCACCCATTTATGCCTTATTTATGGTTCAAATTCATGGAAATTTGTAACCAGTAAAGAAGTGTTGCCGTCCAAATTTGTCTGGATATCCAAAAGCTTTGGTTCTCTAGGAATCAAGATTCGGGGAGATCCTGAACCATATTAATTAATTAATTTCAATTTTTCGATAGAGGATGGCTGTTAAAATAAGAAATGGGTCAATTAAACATGGGTGCACGAGCGACATGTTGTTGTTATCTTGTTACCCTAAGGTGTACCCATTGGCATTATGCAACCTGTCAATCTAAGATATCACTTATCATTTAGTACCTCATTGTGCAATTATAAGGTACAGATCATATGTTAATTTATTGCTTGGTTCATGAATCCTACTACTAAATTAGTAAAAATCGAAAGAGTGAGAGAGGTAATGGATGATGATCACCTAATTTCTAATTCTATGAGGAGCAGACTCTGAAACGAGATAGATGCTGTCTATGTTTTTGTCTTGATCTTATTGCTTGCCTTTATTTTCTTTTTCTCCTTTTTTTTTTTTACGACAATTTTTATCTTTTATAGGTAGGATTGAACCTAAAAAAGTGTTAAGATTTCCTTCTTTCTAGAAATTATTTAGTACTTTAAGACAGTTATGCGGCCATTTCAATCAATAAAGTGAAGTTATTTCTCATTCATTTTTAATCTCACAGAGGCCATATAATTAAGAGTCAAGCTTAGATCCAATGTCCAATAGTACTGGATTTGTTAAGATGATGACATGTGTCCACTTTTAGACATGTGTCACTATCTGACCAAATCCAGTGCACTAGATGCATTGAACTTAAACCTAGTCTTATAATTAAAGCATTCAAAACCCCACAATCTGGCTAATCTTGATAGCCAAAGGGTAGCTATAGTGTTAAAAACTTATTCAAAACAGATCTTTCAAGTTCCTTCTAAGTTGACTATGTATGAATTATTCAAAAATTTATATAAAATCCAAATTTATTTCTCATATTTTAAAATCCAAATTATTTAATTTGGATTTTATATCTGAAATGAGGCTCAAGAAATTTCGAGAACTTAGATTCAATACATTAGAGGAGACCAAAAGTAATTTTTTTCTTCCTTCACAATTATTCAGTTTTTTAGAAAATTCATTCAAAAAATTTAATCCAATAACCATTCGTAATTCTTGTGGTTTTATTTTCCCTTAAGTATATTATATGAAGTTATAAACCCTAGCAAATTAATGGGCTGTGATTGTGAACCTTGGAATGACAAAAGGCATTAAGATTTTAGTGTTGCTTGCAAGTAAAAAATAGAGTGCCTTTGCTTGGGAAATAAGCAAAAGAGAAAAGCCTAATGGTCGGCATGAGATATCAAGATAGAATATTCTTGTTAACGTTGGAGTAAAGGGCAAATAAAAAAAAAATCAATTGAGCTTTCAAACTCAACTCTTCAATGGACACGTGTGAAATTATTAATAGCTTGTTCCATGCATCTTAATATTTCCTTGTCACACGTGGAGGATGACAAGCCATGACGATGACATTCAAACAAAAATTGTACGTACGTTGCATCTTATATTTTGGAATAATCGAGACCCCAAACTTTAATAATGTCGAATTTTATGTTTTTTAATAAACCTTTGGGCCACCTCAGTCCCTTCTTGACTCATATTAGAATTATTAATTCATAATTTGTTATAATTGATTCTTAAAATAAAATTTATGTCACAATTTGACAAAATAATTGAGATTTACTATCCTTAGCCTTTTCCTTGTTTTCCTTTTCCTTTGTTGTCAATCTTCTATCATAGCACTCACTTGGTTTTCCTAAAATTTTCTCTTTACTTTATAAGAAAAAGTTACTTTTTCTATTTCAACAAATTAACTATTTTTCAAAAAATCTACATTATTCTCTATCTTATACTATATTACACTAAAGTATTATTTCTTTATTTATTTTTGAATTATTTCTCTCACTTTTTAAGTCACCAAATATTCTTCATTTGGTTTGCGAAAATACAAAATAGAATAAAACAAGTGTTTGGGAGAATGAACAATACTTCATTCCAAGATAATCAATTATATTAATTAGTACAGGCCATTCCGACAATATATTCTATGGGAAATGCTAACGAATGTTTTAAGGGCATTCGTTAACAATCCATTTAAAAAAAGTTTTTATGGAAAAATGAAATAAAGCAATTAATGTTTTGACAGTTTTTTTCTTTTCCCATAAAAGTGGTGTTAAAACTTTCCTTAAATGTATCCAATGGATTCGTTAACATGACCATATCATATCAGATATCTTAGTATCAATACTTCTTAAAAAATAAAATTTATACCAAAAAAAATTTAGATGTTTTGGCCAGTATGATAAAAAAAATATTTTTTAACATTAAAAAAAGAATATGTTATAAAATATGTTATTTAAGCTAATACATTATATTATGTTGTACTCAAGCTTATAAAATATGTACAAGTTCATTCAAGTTATTGTGAGAGTGAAAAAAGATAAAGGATGACAAAAAAATTACTAGGGATATTAAAAGTGACATGTTTATTCAAAAAGTAATAGAGATTATGACTTTGGACAAATGAGAAAATATATATGCTTGATTACCTCCCTAACCAACCCTAAAGAATTTGAGACTAAGGTTTTGTTGTCCTTATAACCTCCCTAAAATGATTATAAAAAAAAAAAGGAATAATAATAATATAATAAGCTATTTTCTTTTCTTCCTGAATTTAGAATTTGAAATTAGCCTACACTTCCTTTATCCTTGTATGTAGTATGTACTACTTGTTTAGACGCTATGCACAAGGAATTTGGAGGCACAGAAAATATTCAATTATTGGTCTTTCTGATAATTATTATTTAGCAACAGCGAAAAGAAGCATATTAGAATGTGGGTCTTAATTAACTCATATGTTTGTATTCATTCTATACCAATGAAAATCGACACATGTACATAGAAAAGTTCGAATCCTTCATCCTCTAAAAATTTGGATGTTCTTCCAGGATTTGAAAAGAAAAACGACTTTTACAGTAATTTTCTATTGAGAGATTATATTCAGAAAGGAGGCTCTTGTTTTGATCAAGCTCCTAAACACACATTCCAAACCATTCTCCATGTCTTCAATGCCAATCTCCAAATCCTCCAATTTTTTATGTGCACTTTGTATCTTCTCAGCATCAACCCCCTCACTTGGGGCATTTCTGCATAAAGTACTTAGTGCAGCATCAGCAACTTCCATCTCATTCACATTCTCTTGCTTCTCTTCACATGCTATTACACCCTTGTGCATTAGCTTTGAGACCAGTGACCATCTAGTTGCCTTTGGCTTTGACAATGGCACTGTTAAGAACAGAAATAGGGATTGGAAGACAGAAACATTCATTTCACAAACTTCTCTAAGCACTCGAATCACTGCTGAGAGGTGGTGATCTTGAGCTAAGACCGGTGATATTGCCCCCCATTTGTTTTCCATTTGCTTTAATGTTGTGATCAACTTCTTCACATCTTTCTTCAATTTCTTTTTGAAGCAAGTGTAGTTGTTGATGTTGCTTTCAATGCTTGAATTCCCCTTTCTCCTTCGCAGAGCAGATTGAAGAGCTCGAACATGTTCCTTAATCTGCAACATGGTATCCCTTGTAATGCCACAAATATCCAAAAGCGTTACGGAACCATCCAACAATTCCTCCACACATTTCTCATGTTGGTGTTGAGAAATGACTTGTTGGATTGATGTCATATTGAGAAGACCATCCATGCATTTGTACAACTCATCCAGACCAGTTAGACCTTTGCAAATCGACACGGATGTTGATGTTGACTCCCATGTTTTGAGCTTGTTAAGCTCTTCTTCGAGTTTAAGGGTGCTAGGATGAGATCTAGAAGGCAAGCTAATACACCGAACATGGTATTTACCAGCCATGGTTGCTCTTTTTAATTTGTTTTGAGAGAGAGCTCAAGTTTGAGATGCTTCTACCAATTCTATGACTCTCTCTATATATAGAAACACACACACAGACGAATGGGAGACAGGACTTTTCACGTCAACTTGACAAGCATGTGGTGCCAGAGTGGCATTTCCTTTGTGTTCGGTCACCTGTCACAGCTTTGTCCGGCATAGCTTCAATAATTTGTCATTCATTTAGGCCAATAGAGTTGTGAAATGTGTAAATGGTGTCCTGATATTCAGTAATATAATGTCGAGGACCCAAAGAAGTTTATATTCTTACGTACAATTTAGGTGGTAAATTGTGATTAAAATCATTTCACATTCACATAAATATCACTTTTGTTATACAATCACAACATATTACAACAATTGAGGTGCTAAATTTTGATTGAAATGATTTCACTTTCAACATAGGGTTCATGACTTACATCACATTTTATTACTACAATCATAACATATTAACTTTTCGGTTCTATAAAAAAGGGATTGAAAGTCTAAACTTATTCCCTACTATTTTATCATTTGTGCATGTGTGATGCAAGTAATAAGAGTTATTAGTAACTGGCCCATTTGCCTCCCCAACTGCCACATTACCCTCTAGTTTCAATTATAAAATTGAAGCTGCCACACCTTCAAAGATGTGCCCTCACTGCCCTGTCTGTGTTGTCTCAATTGTAACAACCTTACTCAGCACTTGTGTTAAACAAAAGCTTTAGAAAGATCGAGATCTAGATCTGTTCAGATTAAGAAAATGCATAACAATTGATTTGTAGATAATGATTAGAATTTCAAGAACTTTATCATAAATTCATAATTCAATTATCAATATGAAGGTTACTATTTTATTTTTTGCACGAATGGCCTGTACTCTGTATGCCTCCATTGCATTTTTCTATTAGTTTTGTTTACAATATTATTGAAAACTTCACCAAAAGTATATTCTTTTCCTCGAGTCTCTTAGTAATCGAAAGTTACGCAAAGGTAGGACACGTAGCTTATCGTGTTTTGCTAACAATTTTTAGCTATAATAGAAATCCGTGCTCAAGGATTTGGCATGTGGCTTTCTGGGACAGGTGTTGCACTCTCATGGAGCAATAATGATATGACTAGGCTAGCTTCAAGATTCAAAGCATGAAAGAGACACCAGCCATGGAAACAACTAGTAGAGTCATTGCATAATGTAATCACTATACTCTTTTGGAGAGAAACATGAACTACAAGCATTAATGGCTGATAAAGAAAATCATAGAACTCATTTTGTCAATGCTTGGAACTAGCAATGCGATTTTAATAATAATGTTGAGTTACTATATATGGACATGAATTCTAGGCACATTTAGTTTCACATTTCACAGAGCTGCAAGCATGAATGTACATCTAATGCTCCTCCATAATTCTTACCATAATTCCTAGTTGTTATTCTTATGTTGATGTCCATCTCAGTTGCTTGACGGCTCTCTTTGCCTGCATATGACAAATTTAGGTAAAAAAATCTGTTGCTCATTATGTTGCCAGCAAGTGATAATGTAGTATATAAGGTTATGCATTTTATCTTAGCACAGCTAGCAAAAGATTTCTCTCACAGTTTTGTTTGAGTTCCAACTTAGGACCGGCCACCATGATAAACTACAACTAGATCAAAAAAGTTTGCATTTAAGAAATAGTGAATTTAATCATTATTCTAACGACAATATATTGTACGTGATGAAGTGAAAGATGTGCAAGTTTTGTTATTCTATTTACATTAAACTTTCTATTAATAGACTAGGTTCCACTCTTATGCAGCTTTAAAAGCAATGTTAATTCTTAAATTTAGGTAAATTGTAAAAACATTCCATAAATCTTGGGTTAAAATCAAACTAACCCCATGTAACTTATGTACGCATTTAATTTAAAATTAGAAGCCCCCAGACTTAAAGATACCCAAATTAATATTTCTGTTATGATTATGTTGGATGGGTTGGATAGAAAATACACGTGTGCTCTAGGTTAATTAGCTAATAGATTTGCCATTAGGGTCACTTTGATTTTGCCACAGTTTTAGATGTTATCCCAAAGCTTAGAGCTATTATCACAAATTGCAAATTGGAAAATTGTTTATTTATATCGTAACTTGCAAATTCTCAAATGTGATCTTTACAATGTCAAAGTATGCCTATTAATATCCCAAAAATAAATACCGTGGTTCAACTTACAAGTTTTACATCTTCCTTTTTTCTTCCTAGTTACATGTGAAACCCTAATAATATCTTTAGATTGGATTGGATAAGTATGTGTACACTTAGATCTAGTATTTATTAGGTCAAATTGAATATATAAGTGAATATATTATACGAGGAACTCCATTTATAAACTGATTGGTCATTTTTTTTGATGTAGTGAAGATGTGGCTTGTGCTACCTCGAATGATTACAAATGATATTAAAACTAATCTGGTCAAGTCTGCCCTTTATCATCATATCCATTTGTAATAGTCTGCTAAACTTTGGATGAAAACCAGTCTCCCTAAGCTTTGAGGAATAATCAAATTGACCCACTAGTAGGGCACAAATGTCAGGTCACGTGGAGAGCAAGCAAGTACATTTCCATATAGTCAATTTCACGAAATCGTAACAGCATAGCCAATTTAAGCATTTTTATTTAATTCGAAGGCTTCTGATTTCAGATGGAGAAAATCGTTTCCCAAAATATGTTTGATTTGTAATCCAAGTTTTAGGGAGTGTTTTTGCTTCTTTTTTTTCCCAAATTTATGCAAATTTTGCGTATGCAATTCAATAGCAAAGATACAAATTTGGGAAAAAGAAGACTAATAAGAAATAAGAGAATCAATTTGTGCTCTAAGTATACTATCTTATAAATGTATGTTCTTATACAAATGTTGGTTTGGAAAGTTTGGATACCAAACCGGCCATTTTTAGATGTACGAAGATTGATATAATTAATAAGCAAGGATGTTCAAGAAAGACACTCTATTTTGGACTAAACTCCTAAATATACAATCTAATCCATGCTCAAGCCCCTCTACACTAAGATGGAGTGTCTCTAACATCCTTTGTGCCAGTTGAACATCAGCCTTGGCATCATTATTTCTTAGATGTCCATGGAGGGAATAAAGAGCAATGTCAACGCTCCCCACCTCATTGACAATCTTCTGTCCTTTCTCAGAGGATAATAATCTCATGGGCATCAATTTTGAAATCAATGACTTCGTCTTCATTGTAGGCATGGATAGGAATAACAAAAGGGATTTTAAAATGTAGATGGTAATGGCACTTGCTTCTCTTAGAACACTTGCAACCATTGATAGATGGTGATCTGAGGCTGAGAGTAGTGGAGAGGAAAAATCAACTTTGCTTTCCATTTGCTTCAATGCTTTAAAGCACTGACCAATGTCCTTCTTCACCTTCTTTCTGAAGCACATGTAAGCACGAATATCATTGTCAATTCTTGAATCTACACGCTTTCTACGAAAAGTTGACTGCAGGCTTTGTGCATGTTCCTTCATTGTAAAAACTATGTCTCTTGCATTGCCGCATGTGTCCAGCAATGTGACTGAACCGTCCAGAACTTGCTCAACTATCCTTCCATCTTCATAGCGCAGAAGAGCTTGTTGGGTGAGAGGAGAGTGAATGAGTTCCCCCACACAATTGTACAACTCTGAAAGCCCCACTAGACCATTTTGAATGGTCTCAGCTCCAAAAGAAGCAACTGTTGAAGCTGATGAAATTTGGATGGATTTGAAGCGGTTTAACACTGCTTCAACTCTAATAGAACTAGGGTGTACTCTAGCGGGCAAGCTAATTGACCTAACGGGCTGATGGACACCACAAAATTCGGAGGTGGATGCCATGTCTATATTTACTTTGTTCAAAATTGTAATTGCTCGTTCTAGTATAGAAGCCGAGTATTGAGCACTTAGGACTCTAATCGTTGAATCTCTATTTATAAGAAACACAATGAGGGAACTTAGGCTTGTACATGCTATAATGCACAGTGCCCATGTGATGGCATTGTGGCTGACCATACTGCTCCGATTCTCTTGTAACGTTTTTGGCCAACAATCTGCGACCCTCAATTGATTCTTTAATAGTGTATGGCCATGAGAAATGCAACGTATGGTTATTGTATGAATTTGGTGTTATTCTAAGAATGTGAACATTAGGTACAGGCCATTGGGCCGTAATGAATGCCTCCTTGCCTCCCCAATCATCAATCTACCATTGTCTCAGGCAAAATATAGTAATGTGTTATGCTTTGAATTGTCTTGTATGACAAAGAATTTCAATTTTCATACTAAAGGTTCTTAAGTCACGTCTTATTTTAATGAACCATATATGAAGAGCCACATCCACTTTTTGGCTAGTTTAAAATGATTAGATGCTTCGCATTATGAATATGTCGTAGGCCACGAATCTAGGCCTATAGTTGGTGTCCTTGCCATTAATTTTTATCTTAAGACGGCACATGAATTGTAGAAAACATAGACGGTCATGATGGCAGTACAGTTGGTGTCCTTGGGAGACAAGGAAGCATTAGGATTAGATATTTCTTATTACCTTGGAAATTGATGTTAGCCTAATACAAACAATGAGAGACAGAAAATTTGTAGGGTGGGCAGAAATTGTTGGAAGAATAGCAAGAACAATGCTTGCATATATACAAAAACACAAGTTAGTATCACATGCTCAATTCTATGTCTACGAGTTCATGATTCTCGTTGTCCCCAACAGTTTTCTGAATGTATTTGGCTCAACTCATAAGCAAGCAGTACATGGGGCTGGCTTGCAATGTACATACATTAATTGAATCCATATTCCCTGCAGACAGAGTCAGATGGGTAGTAAAAATTCCCAATTTAAAACCAGAATCCCTGCACATTAGCCACTATGATATGTTTCCAAAAAAATTCAAGTGTTTATTGCTGATTATTAATGGAATGGTTTTGGCCTATTACAATCGATAAAATATATTCATCCCCATTCCCATATGCAGCGAACTAAATTCCCATGCATGTAGCATACTAAGCTTCACATGTCCTGAACCAATACAACAGTTAAGTATCATAGCACTTGACCCTGTGAGGCACGAAGGGGACGTGTGAAAGACGTTCATTCAGTCATTTTGTCGAACATGTGCTGGAAATGAACAACCGCGCGCAGGAAACTATCAAACAGCAAAAACCGTTGGTGAGTAGTGAGTATATTGAGTTGGCTGACACTATTATTGCACGCCATTGTTGTATCAACTAACTTACTAGTGAGGTTGTAAAATTAAATTCAATGACAATAATGAGCTTGATGCTAATGATTCATGATCCATTTCATGACTTCCAAATTATAAACAGCTATTAGCACTCATAATTGTGGCTCAGTGGTTAGGGTCTTAGTATGAATGGCCACATGATGCTAATTCAGCTAAACAACTATTGCCTCTTATTGCCTGAAACCACTAATGCTATAAGCACGATTAGATTATGACTTAACTCACATGATTAGATTATGACTCAACTCACATGAAGGAGCCTAGGCAACTCCTCATCCCAATTATTTACGGATAAAAGAGTTATTATGGTCACACCCAAATAAAATGGTCAAGAAGACTAACTTATCTCACTTTGATATTTTTCCAAAAACTCACTTATTATACACTAGGGCTGCCAACCTTTACATATGAATTGATATAATAATGTCGCCATGATTGGTGAGTGTTCTCACTTATTTCTTGAAATAGCTTCCCAAAAATTCATAAATACAATTCCTAGTTCTTATTTCTCAAACCAAAAATAAAATGACTAATTCCACAAATTTCTTTGGGTGAGAATTCTTTCATATATATGTGTGTGCGCGCGCGCCGCAGGCCTCAAAGAGAACTTACATTGGACTTATAGATTACTCACCAAGGAAAATTATTGGCAACGGAACTCAAACCTAGACCTTTTAAGCGAAGCGTTCAAGTCTTACTAACTGAAATTACCCCGCTGGCAATTCTTTCACATATTCATATATAGGTTCGAGTAAATCTCTCTCTCTCTCTCTCTCTCAATTATGCAAGTTAAGCTTAGCTATGTAGCACCATGCGACCATAAAAAGCCAATTTTGTCGTTTATACACATTAACCGCCCCGAGCAAGCAATAAGCATCAATTTAGCATTTCGTTGTATAATATTAAAATCATTAACGTGCTCAATTATTTGTGTGGAATTTTTTATATATATTATTAATCGAGAATAAAAAAAGGTTGATCAAATTAACTTGATGCGTATATGCATATTCAAGGTAGAGTTTATTTCTGTGATCTATAAATGGCTAATCATCATTGATAAAATTAATTCAAGGAATAATTATAATTGCATTGACATCAGAGTTACAACAATATAGCTACGTTTTGACAAACATATATTTATTCATTATATATTAATAATTTATTCATGGACCTGTATAGGATTTTTTTTAATAGTTTCTGTTGAACATTTGACCAAAGTACCAAACCGCAGTACTCAATTTACTTGTCTCTGTTTAAAAATTAACATGACAAAGTTTGGACCACATATAGCCATTTTTTCTACAAATTCATTCTGTGGGGGAAAAAAGAATAAAGTATTTGTGATACTTTATTCCACAACTATTTTCACAATCTGTTGAGATAATAATTTGTTAGTAATGAGAAATAGAAGTGAAATAAGTTGTGTAAACGGAAAAGTTAGAGTGAGGTAGTTATTTTTTTATTTTCTATTTTACCTTTTTTATTATTTCTTTTTAAAATAGAGTAGTTATTTTTTTCTATCCATTTTTGTAAAAATTTGTTTTCATTTTCTCTAATTATCCATTAAATTTTCAATACATCAACAAGATTATTTCCATAACTGAATATCTTTTATCACTTAAAGTTCTATATTTATGTAGTCTAGAGATATAAGTGAAGGGTTTTGTAACTCAATGCCCTTACTTAATTCTCTCACAAGGAAAGAACTTAAATTCAAGTCCCTCCATCTCTACTTATTATAAGAAGACAAAAAAAGTGAGGTATAAACGATGGCCTTAAAATTAATTGCCAATCATGTATCTACGCTGCAAAAATGAAGGTGAAAAAACTAAATTGCACTTTTTTGAATTGCATTAAATTTAATTTGCAAAGCTCGAACATCTTCAATATGTTAGAATATTTAACAGGGACACTCTATGTTGGATTAGGCGCCTAAATAGACCATCCAATCCAGACTCAAGACTTTTGATGCCATCATTAAGTGTTCCTAATCTCTTCTGAGTCAATTGCACATGAGCCTTGGTACCATTTTTTGGGATCTGCCCATGGAGGCAATAGAGAGCATGATCAACACTCCCTACCTCATTGAAAACCTTGTGGCTTGTCTCAGATTTTATGGACCCTGTGGACACCAAATTCTTCATCAGTGACCATCCCCTAGAGGTCTTCATTGCTGGCCTTGACAGAAACAACATGAGAGACCTAAAGATAGAGATAGTGCTGGTGCTTAATTCTCTAAGCACTTTAATCACCACATGTAAATAACTATCTCCATCCAATTGGGTAAAGGACCCCATATGGCTTTCTAGTCTCTTCAATGCTCCAAGGGACTTCACAGCATCCTTTTTAACCTTCTTTCTAAAGCAAATATAAGCATTAATATTGCTTTCAATGCTTGATTCTCCACCTCTCCTACGTAGCGCCGATTGAAGTTCTTGCACACGTTCCTTCATGATCAAAAATAAGTCTCTTGCAGTGCCACATGCATCTAGCAATCCTAAAGACAAATCTAGTGTTTCTTCTACTAGCTTTCCACGATGATTGTGAAGAGCTTGTTCGGTGAGTGGAGTGTGAATTAGCTCCTCAACACAATTATACAATTCTGCAAGCCTAACCAAACCCATTTGCATGGTTTCAGCTTCCAAAGGAATTGTTGACGAAAGTGATGACAATTCCCAAGTCTTAAGCTTGTTTAGCTCTGCCCCAATCTTATGAGAATTGGGGTGTAGTCTAGACGGTAAGCTAATGGACCTTGTAGTATTTTGCATGCTACCCATTTTAGAGAAACCTGTTTGCAATAGCTCAAAATCACTATGTGGAAAATGAAGTTTGAACAACTGCTAGTCCCCAATTTATATATTACACAAAGATAAGGAACACCTAAGTCCTTTATGCCAACGGAGCAGAGTAGGCATGCTGTTAACAATCTAGCCAACAACCAGCAACCAAATGTTTCATTAATCTTATGGCCATTAGATTGGCTACGTATATAGCTTCCCTTAGTTTTAGCTTATGATGCTCAAATGGGAAACATGTATAGATCAAGATAATCGTATGCCTCCTTCCCCCCCACCCCAATCATTACTAGTACCATACCAACCTCATGACCAAAATTCAATCAAATCATTCAAATCCTTGAAATTGTTTATGTACACCAAAGGCAGGCAATGTATGATTTTCTTATTTCAAATAACCAAAGAAAGGAAAACGAAAAATTTCAGACAAGATTTAGCATAACACTAGTGACTAGACCTTAAGACCAAGAATCTAGGCTGATTAAGTAATTAGGGTTGGTATAAAAAAAATTAATTAAGAAAAAACCATTTTGAATAGGCTGTGAATTCCGTATAGGGCTGTGCCTAAAAGGGACAAGAACCTTTTTTTATTGGATTGGAGACAAGATATTAAGGTGTTATATCCTTTGGCCATTGTATTGCATTTCTAGAGGATAAAAGAGAAAGCATGTCATTATAGTAAAACATTTTGGGTGGGGTTAAGGGCGGCATTTTGTTTGCTCTAAGAGTCACAAAAGATCCTAATATAAGGGAAGCTCACAATCATATCACATGCTTATCACATTGACCATGAGCACAGCCCATTATTCTCTCTCACCATGTTTCTACTACATTTGCATTTAACAACCTAAGATTAGAACTTATTCCCCAACAGAAGACTTATTGAGTTTGAATCATTAAGTTTTTACAGGAAATTAAAGGGAATGACATCTTCAATCTCTCACGGTGGAGATGAGTGAATTAAAGAAAGAAAGGTAATCCAGCTATTCATTTTTTGTCAAAGTCAAGATCATTCACGGGGATTTATAGCCTGCTAACAATATTCAGTTGTTTCCAACTATCAGACGTTTTTTTTAAAAGGCCAACAAACTAAGTCATAGATATGAAGAGGATGGTTGTTTTTCTTTTCTTTAAAAAACGAAAGTAAAAGGGAACCTAAGCACTTTACAATAAATATAAATCTAATGCCAAGAATTTTGTGGTTTAATAATATCATCCAATTCTCTTTGTATGGAAAACTTAACTTTGAATCCCCTTTCTCCTTCTTGGGGTACAAATTAAGAGTCTGTTTGGATAACGCTTATTATTGAAAAATGAAAACACTGTAGCAAAATAATTTTTAAATGTGTGAATAGTACTATGGGACCCAGTTTTAAAGTTATTTTTGCTAAAATTTGTACTTGCGGTCTCGTGAACAGTACACAAGATTCACAAAAAAACGCCCAGACGTAAGCGCTATCCAAACAATCACTAAGGTTCCCTAGCAACCTCATAGTTATCACAGAGAAACTAAAAAAATGAAAGTCTTAACAATGAAGAGTCTTAAATTACATTTACAAGTAAATCAGTACGAAAATTGAAATCCTGGTCTTAAGACTTGTAATTTGTTTCCCAGTTGAGACATTTTATTGCTTGCAGACAATGCAGGTTTCTCAAGTAGGTTGTTAGGCTTGGATGTTGTCTAGAGTAATAATCAATATTCAATAATATATATTGATAAGGATAATTTGGTGATTAGCCCATGATGAAACCCAAGGCGACGAGTATAGCAAGGTCGTTAGCTTCACTCATGGAGCTACCTTCTCATAAAGTCTGTAACTCCCTCACACCTGACAGCATCATCTTTGGCACTGTAAGCTGAAGGCAATAAACTGACGACCTCAAGCTGAAGGCAATAAGCTGACAAACCTAAAAAAAAGGACGACGCTGTAGGATGACAAAAATAAGCTAAAGAGGTTAAACAAACCTTCATCCATAGCTATACTTGATCTCCACGCATGTGTATAAGTAAAGATCTTGCGCTACAAGCTTAACCTTAATTCAAGAAGACTCCTATAAGAAAAAAAACTTTAGGAGATACGCAACATCCACGAGTTATTCTCCTAGAAGGAAAAGACTTAATGATCAAGGTATAGATGCCAACCCCATACTACTATAAATGCCCCAAAACCCTCACAAATCAAGGTACGCATAATTCATCCTAGCTCTAGTACTCTAAAGTTATGGAATAAGAGATTTCTCTAACTTGACCGTCGGAGGGTATTTGGCTGGTACCACACTAATACTCCTATTCAAGGTCTTTATTTTCAAAAAATCAAGTTCTTGGTAAATTTTTTTTCCCTTTTTTTTTCTTTTATAAATTTTAGCTTTCGTGTTGTGTAGGTTCTTCATCAGAAGCACATGAGGACCGTGTGACTTACTGACGATTCCGGCATCATCATATAAAAAAATAGAGACTTTATGTAGGAATGTATGAGATTCCGTCACGTGGCGCTCTAAGTTTCCATTTAGTTTTTTAAACCTTTTTCATTAAGTTTTTAAACTATAACCTAATAATTTATAGTAACTTATTTTTACTATTAGCTATTGATATAGGCTAAGATTGACAATTAAACCAAACAAATTTAATTCTCTGAAAACAAATGATTACCTTCTCAAAATAGACAAAAAGCCCAAGCCCAACCATTATGATTTATGACCCAAGCTTGAACTCTCCACCCACATGTAGCTCAAAACCTACAATGTCTGACCCATCTCCACAGTTGTGTACATCAAAGGTTAAACCTTTGTGTCTGTCGTTTATCCTCAAAAAAGGTTAAAGCTCTGTGCAGCTAAATTTTGTTTTATTAAGTGGATTATAAATATTTAAGATAATAATTAGTATTCAGAATGTAGATTATGGAATCATTTATCTTTTTCCTTTTCTTTTTGTATGATACTTTACTTTCAAAAAACAAAGTACTGGGTAAATTTTTTTTTCACTTTTTTTTTCTTTTGTAAATTTTATATTATTAAGTGGATTATAAATATTTAACATAGTAATTAGTATTTAGAGTATAGACTCTAGAATAATTTATCTTTATCTTTTTTTTTTCTTTTTGTATGGTACTTTAATTTTAAGAAATCAAGTACTGGGTAATTTTTTTCACTTTTTTTTTTTGTAAATTTTCTTATTAAGTAGATTATAAATGTTTAAAATAGTAATTAGTATTTAGAGCGTAAACTGTGAAGTGATTTATCTTTATCTTTTCTTTTTGTATGATACTTTACTTTCAAGGCTATAGAGTGATTTATCATTATCTTTTTCCTTTCTTTTTCTATTTGTATAGTACTCTACTTTAAAGAAATCAAGTACAGGGTAAATTTTATTTCACTTTTTTTTTCTTTTGTAAATTTTATATTAGTAAGTGGATTATAAAGTTTAATATAGTAATTAGTATTAAGAGTGTGGATTGTAAAGTAATTTTTCTTTTTTCTTTTTTTTTCTTTTTTCTTTTTTTTTTCTTTTTCTTTTGTATGGTATTTTACTTTCAAGAAATCAAGTACTAGGTAAATTTTTTTTTCAATTTTTTCTTTGTAAATTTTATATTAGTAAGTGGATTATAAATATTTAAGATAGTAATTAGTATTTAGAGTGTAGACTATGGAATGATTTTTTTTTTTTTTTGTATGGTACTTTACTTTCAAAAAATAAAGTACTAGAAAATTTTATTTCTTTTTGTAAATTTTATATTATTAAGTGGATTATAAATATTTAAGATAGTTATTAGTATTTAGAGTGTAGATTAGAATGATTTATCTTTATTTTTTTTCTTTTTATATGGTACTTTATTTTCATGAAATCAAGTACTAGGTAATTTTTTTTCTTTTATAAATTTTATATTATTAAGTGGATTATAAATATTTGAGATAGTTATTAGTATTTAGAGTGTGGATTATGAAATGATTTATCTTTATCTTTTTTGTTTCTTTTTCTTTTTGTAAGGTACTTTACTTTCAAGAAATCAAGCATTAGGTAATTTTTTTTCATTTTTTTTTCTTTTGTAAATTTTATATTATTAAGTGAATTATAAATATCTAAGATAGCAATTAGTATTAGAGTGTGGACTATGGAGTTATTTTTTTTTCTTTTTTTTTTCTTTTTGTATGGTACTTTATTTTCAAAAAATCACGTTCTTGGTAAAAAAAATTTTCATTTTTTTTTTATAAATTTTATATTATTAAGTGGATTATAAATATTTAAGACAGTAATTAGTTTTTAGAGTGTGGACCGTGGAGTGATTTATCTTTATTTTTATCTTTTTGTTTTCTTTTTCTTTTTGTATAGTATTTTACTTTCTAGAAATCAAGTACTGAGTAATTTTTTTTTTTTCACTTTTTCTTTTCTTTTGTGAATTTTTTACTATTAAATGGATTATAAATATTTGAGATAGTAATTAGTATTTGGAGTATGGGCTGTGGAGTGATTTATCTTTATCTTTTATCTTTTTCTTTTTGTATGGTACTTTACTTTCAAAAAATCAAGTATAAGGTAAATGACTTTTTTTTCACTTTTTTTCTTGTAAATTTTATATTATTGAGTAGTTTATAAATATTTAAGATAGTAATTAGTATTTAGAGTGTGGACTGTAGAGTAATTTATCTTTATCCTTTTTTCTTTTTCTTTTTCTTTTTGTACGGTACTTCAGTTTCAAGAAATAAAGTAATGGGTAAAAGAAAATTTCTTTTGTAAATTTTTTATTATTAAGTAGATAATAAATATTTAAGATAGTTGTTAATATTTAGAGTTTTAACTGTAGAGTGATTTATCTTTATCTTTTTCTTTTTATTTCTTTTTCTTTTTATATGGTACTTTATTTCAAGAAATTAAGTGCTGGGTAAATTTTTTTTTCACTTTTTTTTTTTCTTTTGTAAATTATATATTATTTAGTGGATTATAAATATTTAAGATAGTATTTAGTATTTAGAGTATGGACTATGAAGTGGTTTATCTTTATCTTTTCTTTTTCTTTTTGTATGGTACTTTACTTTCAAGAAATCATGTACAAGGTAAACTTTTTTTTTCACTTTTTTTTTCTTTTATAAATTTTATTTTAATAAGTGGATTATAAATATTTAAGATAACAATTACTATTTAGAGTGTGGATCGACTATGGAATGATTTATTTTTATCTTTTTTTTTTCTTTTTTGTATGGTACGAAATCTTTTAGTTTCTTTTTTTTTTTTTGTAATTTTCCTTATACTATATGTTTTTTTTCCCGAATTCCCTTAATTTTGTCCACCTAAAATTAAATTTGATTTTTAAATTTCTCATTCAAATTATTAGCTTCCTCCAATTTTGCAATCAATCATCTTTTTCGAATTTTACCTTTTTAAAATTAGCTATTAATTTTGTAAAACATTCAAGAGATTTCATACGAAAATTATAAAGTTTGCAATAGGCATTTTTGAATATCATCATCATCATTCAACACAAGATCATGCATATCAAAACAATCAAGAGTTTCCATGACAACAGGGTCAATGGATCATACAGTAAAGATTAAAACCTAATCAGAGTGTGTCCGCTCTGATACCACTTGTTTGGGCAAAAATGTATTAATCCCATGCCAATTAATTAATTACTCAAGTTAATTAATTAGGTTCAATTACACGCAATAGCGTGGTAACACAAACAAATCATCAATTATACTAAATGCAGCGGAAAATAAATTTGACACAGGTAATTTGTTTACAAATAGGAAAAACCACCGAAGCAAAACACAACCGGGTGATTTTAAGGTCATGTAACACCCTGACCCAACTTTATAATTAACCTATGTGTTCAAGTTGTTAATTATTATTTGAGTCACTTACTTTCTAATATTAATATAAGAGTATTTAATAAACATATTATTTTATAATGCTATTGAATAAGAATTGTAACGATTATAAATAACTGAAATGGCTATTTGTATTATATATATATATATATATATATATACACACATACATACATATATAATATACTTAGTATGTACAAACTATATTAAGTGGTTTAAGTTATTAAATACATAGTTGGTGTTTTAATTAGGTGTGATCCATGAGATGTTATAGTGGAAATTCCACCCACCCATGCAACCACTGGAAATTCAACACATATAATGCCAAAGTATCGTGCATGTTGACACATGTTATCTTCTTAAACCCCAAAGACCAACACTTGGCCTGCCATGCAATGAACAAGCTCCACCTAATCTTTTCTTTGACTTTTTCAAAGTACCTAGAACATCCAAGAAGCTCTCTCCCTCTCTATTTCCACGGGTTCAAACAAATCAGAATTTCTCACCTCACTTTGCTCTCTTTTCTCTTAAGGAAAGAGCTAGAAGCTCTTTTGAGTCTCTTATGTCAAATTCACAGGTCCACACATCAAACGAAAGATAAGTTTCATCTCATTTCTTCTTCATACTCTCTCAAAGAAATTCGAAGACTCAAAAACCCTCTCAAGCTCTCTACCTCTCATACTTTCGAGTCCAGCCACTAGGAAAGGGAAATCCTTTCATGCAAGAGTGATTCTATTCCTATTTTCCCCTCAAGAACCAAAACCTTGGTAAGGGTTCTAGCTACTCTTATCTTAGAATCCATGATTTCTTCAAAGAATTTTTAGTAATGGTATTTGTGGTTTGTGAAATTAGGAAATCATGAATTTGTAAGTCTATATATATATATATATATATGTGTGTGTGTGTGTGTGTGTGTGTGTGTGTGTGTGTGTGTGTGTGTGTGTGTGTGTGTGTGTGCTGTTTTAAGAAGCTTTGAAACTGTGTTGATGGTTTGTTGAAGGTAGATTAGGGTTTTTACTATTCAATGATTGCATATGATTAAGGAAGAAAAAAAAAGTTAGGGTGAGTACTTTTGATGTTACTGCTGGGATTTTTGTTGTATTTAATTTTGCTATAAATGGTTAAATGATTGTATATAAATGTTTTCTAACATGTCTAATGAGTGTATAAAAATCCTCATATGATAATTAGACTATTTGCAATCATTTTATAATTTTACAAAAAAATGTTTCAAAGCTGTCATTGTGATAGATTTGGTGTTTACAAAAAGAAAAATCTGGATTAAATCATATACAGCGAATTAGGATGCTAGAAGGAACTCTTATGAATGCTAAGACACATATGGTTCTAATGGAAGTGGTATCATAGTCATTGGATCAATATAAAAATAATGGTTTAATTTCTAAGCTGCATGAAATTCTGTCAAGACAGATTTAAACATGTTGTCTTGTATTATTTTTAATAAATCATGGTTTTATGATTTGACTCTTAAAATTATAAGGAATATACTAGACATCCATAGGAGTGCTTTGTAAATTGGCATGAAAATTGGATGTGAATTGATAACCCATTTGTATTTTACAAGTTAAGTATATGCTGTTGAAATAAGCAGTAAACAGTAAATGGTAACTCTGAATTTGAAGATTTAATTTTAAAGTTAGGGTGAATGTTTTGAGCTATAAATTAATATGCTTATCATGTAGTATGTCTGAATCATAGATAAATTTTGTATAACTTGGTTCAAGGATTAGTACTCAAAGGAGGGGTTCTAAACCATTCTACTGCCTTTTCATGTTGCTATCTTGTTCAACGGGTTGTATGTTGTCATATGAGTGTATATGGTTACATGACCATGCTTAAAAAGAGTTTATGTTTATGCATGCATTATCGTCCTAATCTCAAAGCACCTTTTGAAAATGAAGTTGGCTCATCTGGAGATATGATATAAATATGAGAATTATGGTTTTTCTTTAGTTTGGTACATTATTGTTGATGTGTGCATAATATGTTTGTGGGAACCTCGTTGAGGTGGGATTAGGATTTCCTTGATTGTAAGATATAGGATTTGAGATGTATGTGTAAGTTTATGATAAGGAATAATTGATAATAATAAGTTTTGATATTTGGTTTAGGTGTTATCAGCCCCAAGTCTGAGCTTCTTCTACTTTAGGCTCTCGGTTCCTCTGCTTTCAGGTAAGGGATAAGTTATATAAACATTTGGTAAGTCAAAAGGTTATTTTAAAGTGTAATATGCATTAAAAGGTTTTTGATTAGAGGTATGACATATAATCATGCTTTAGAAAAAGATATGTTCGTGAGCTTTCGAAACCTTATGTGTATGATTTAAGCATATTGATGCTGTTACTAATTTCACGAACATGATGTTTAAAGAAAAGAATGGAAATGCTATATTATTATGAAATGTTATGCAAAATAAGAATTTTTAGTATGATGTATAAATATGAAATGTTTTTGGGTTATGTCCTCTGGTGATCTAAACTTGGCCAATAGGGGTTAAATTATTGGCTTTCTATGGAAAATGTTATCTGTTTGGCCATTGAAAGTTGAAAGAAATTGGGGTGCCCGTAACTCTAATTTGGACAAGGCCTCTTCCTTAATGTTCTGTGTGATGTACGGAGGATCAAGGCCTTGAGGGGATGTGCCATCAGGCCTCCCAAAGAGGACAATATCATGCACACGAGGGCACCCAAATGTGATGAGGCCTTCTCCCTAATGTTTTGTGTGATGTAAGGAGGAACAAAACCATGAGGGAATGATCTGTGTGACGTCCCAGGGCGGATAATGTCGTGCACATGCACCACAAAATAAGTATAGATTTATCAGATATGGGCTAACCAATATGTTATGAACAGCTATATTATTTTATTGATCATGAAAGAATGATTCTATTTAATTGCATTATGAAGAGTTAGAAGCTCTCATGAAAAGAAGTTTTTGATGAAATGGAAAGTTTTTTTTTAAAGATAAAAGTTTCTGAAATTCTGTTATGCTTTAAAGATAAAGAATCTGAGGAAAAGGTTTTAGTGTTCTGTAAAGATAAAACTTCTGATGAAAGTATAAGTTTATGTTAAAAAGTTATCAAATATATGTTCTTTATGAAACGTTAAGTTTTATGACTATGAAAGTTATAATATCTTACGAGAAGAAGTTTATAAAGAAAAGTCTTCTTATTTGTTGGAAAATTTAGATCCCAGTTGATAGATTTAACAAGTTATAAACTCAAGTTGTTAATTAGATTTATTATACATAAAACTTGTTAAAACAAACAAACATCAATATCATGTCAAAATCATATGTAGCGGAAAAATAAATAAGACAAGATATGATGACCTAGGAAAACCAATGAATCAAACTAGTTTCACAGTAAAAAAACCTGGGGGGAAACCTTCCTAAAAAACAACCCACTATAGTAAAGAGAGGTTTCATATCTAGTACAAAACCTTTATCCCTAGACTCTACAATCCCCGTAGATAAACTTACAGCAGAAACCTTCTACCGCTTCAGAACCTTTGAACTCTTCAATATATGAACGCCACCCTTTGATGCACGGATCCCAGTACGTGACTAACTCCTTTGCACGAATCCTAGTACGTGACTCACTCACCAACTTGAACAAAAAGAATGTTGACTGCAAAGTTTATCACTTCATCAACAATGAAGATCAAGAAGCACTTGATTACGAAATCCTAAGGCACAAAGACACAGTAGCTTCTTTCAGAGAATAAGGTTTCGGTCACCTTTTGCATATGTTCTCCTTGTATTCTCTTATGTGATAGCCTCCAAAATAAGCCTTATATATGTCTAGGGTTGTGAGAAAAGAAAACCTACACAAATATATAAGCATAGGCTAAAAATCAGATCTGAAAATTCTGATTTTCGTAATCTCAATAGATACCTTGATAGATAGTATTTGTCGAGCCTCATTAAACCTCGATAGATAGCTATCTGTCGAGCAACTCTCGAGCTATCTGTTCGCAGGTGTCGAGCTATTTGTTCCTCTTTAATGAACAGCTTTTTCTTCACTTGTTTCTTTGTCCAGTCTTCATGGCTTTAATACTAGACTTGAATAACATGTTCTTTGAAGTATTAAACACATCTTAGATCTACCCAAATACAAGTAAAGTGCATTTTGTCAAAGGATTAATCAATTACATAAAATAATGACATATATTCCTAACAAATGAAACACATATGTCCTAACATTATTCATCAAGATGTTTCTAATTTAAGATAAAATTACCAATTATCTGATTTAAGTCAAAATGATTATTTTGTAATAAGACTATATATATGATTTTTAAACAATTAATATTATATTTGGTAACTTTGTAAGAAATAAAAGAAATTCAGCCTGAAAGATTTTGATAATATTATTTTGATAAGAAAAAATAGAACAATTATTTTCCTATGAAAAATGTATAAGTTATTATTATGAATAAAATAAAATATTGTGCATGGAAAGATGTTCTCCTATCTGAATAATCATAAAATGAAATGATTTGATTTACATGCATTCTTATTAAATTTTTGTGTATCTTACCCTTACTGAGCTGTGTAGCTCACCTCTTCCACTCTTTCAGTCAACAGGTTTTATTTTGGAGCAGATGGAGCCTTAGTCGAGTTTTGGAAGGAGCTAGATTTAGTTTTGAAAGTATAGATCCCAAACTAGCAATTTGATATTTAGCTTTGCAGTATTGTATATTTTAGGATCTAATGAAAGTTGTGTACTTTAAAGTATTAAGAGACGTATTATGTGAAATTCAGAATTTGAATAACTGGTGGATTATGTTATTCTTTGAGTACAGTGTAGATGCTCTGAATATCAAATGATAAGTTATATCAAGAAATAAAGAAACAAGAACGAAAAGAAAGAGGGAAGCTTTTGTAAAAGTTTTAGTTGGTTCTTATTAATACTAAGTTTAAGCTTGATATTAACATGCTGGTCATGGTCACAAATCTAGGTATCAGGTTTGGAAAGTGACAGGTCACCACTCCCAAGAATTCACTATTACCCGAAATACTAACATACAGTTGAACCCTTACCCCAATACCTAATTGGACTTGTATTGTAGCGACAATATTTCCATTCAACGCACGAATCATAGTACGTGACTAACCAATAATACACGGATCTCAGTACGTGACTAACTCTTTTGCACGAATCTCAGTACGTGACTAACTCCACAACAACCCTTTGATTGATGTAGTTGATTTGCAACAACTTCACCTAGAAACACCAATAAGATTTTCAATAATGGTGGGAGAGACTTTGCTTGGTTACAAAACCCAAAGGCATACAAAAAACGCAGCAATAACTCTTTCTTCTATAGAAAGAGGTTAGTGTTTCAAAAAGAAAACCTTATGAAACTCTCTAGGGTTAGATTTTTCTTTTTCCACCTCCTTGTTTAAATAAGAGCTCAATGGACTCTCCTATTTCAAATAGGTATACACAAACCATGAGCTTTCCTAGTCCAAAAACAAATAGCATTTGTAGAATAAAACGTTTCTAGCTATATTCTGAATCCCGTAGTCTTGACAGATTCAGTATGTATCGAGCTTCTGTTGAGCTTTCACTCTAAATCTCGATAGAAGTCCTTTCTGTCGAGATTTCTGTCGAGATTTCTGTTGAGATTTAATGAACGGCTTTTTCTTCACTTGTTTCTTGGTCAGATCTTCATGATTTCAACACTTGACATGAGCACTTGTTTCTTGAAGTACTAAACTCATTTTAGATCTATCCAATTACGAGTAAAGTGCATTTTGTCAAAAGATTAGTCAATTACATAAAATATGACCCTAACAGTAATATCATGACAATGGCAAAAGAATGGCTTTTATGGAGTTTTGGATTTGTTTGTTATACTCGTAATTCTCTTTTGCTTAACTAAAATTGATGTTTATTCACCGGAAAGGACAGAGGCAAAAGAAATAACACAACAATTATTGTTCAAATTTCAAGCTCAAGAAAGATGATCAATCTTGATTCCACCAATGGTGGCAAGCCCTTTCCCATACCTTGGCACCAAGGTCACAATCACAGTGTCATCATCTTCAGCTTCCAGGTCCTCCAACAAGTCAGTGATTCCAAGTGTCAAGGAAGTGTTCATCTTCTTCCTATGCTTGTGTTTATGTGGCACGTTCACGAAGCTCCCTGCAAACTCGGTCTTGTCTGGTCCACTAGGCGAGTCATCTTCATCATTGATATAAACATCAAACTTCACAGCCGCATCTCTCTCAAACTCAATCCCTTCGATCACCAACACTTCCTCCTCATCTTCCTTTTCTTTTTTACTCCTCGATTTCTTGGGTCTAGCCACCACAGTACTTATCACCGAGTCCAAAACAATTGGAAACTTAATTGCCGATATTTCAGCTGCAAGTGCTACATCCTTGTGTCCTAGATGAAAGAACTTAGCTACTCTCTTGAGCTTTGATTTACGTGGGGTTGGCTTAGATTGTAGCCATGGAATATCCACATCTTGATAAACGTATCCCAGGTTAGTAGTCTCGAGGCAATCCTTAACCTTAACACGAACTGGCTGAGCATTTTCATCATAGAACAAGAACTCAGCGTTTAACCAATCTGAGTCCGTGTAATCTGTTCGTTTCCCTCCTAATGTTTTCCATACGGCCCACATTCGATCAACATTAGAGTGGTGAGCGAAAAAGATTGGATCTCTAGCGGCAGAGTAGAAGTTGCCCATGTCTTCCAAATTAGGCTGGCTTGTGTCACCGCACCAAATGTGTACAGGACCATGAGGAATGTTCTCAATTGAACCAGCACCTGGATCAGCCTCATCCCCAGCACGATAAGCGCTACCAAGGAATAGCTTAGCGTTCTTGCCATTGGATACCATTTGACGATACATAATGTTGAGATTACTAGAGAGTTGGTCTTGATTCGTGGTTGACACGTCGGTACCATTGTAATCAAGGTCGAGTAGGGTCGGTGGCTGATGATTAGCATTGCGTAGACTATCATAGAGTGGTGATTTGGGGTCAGCAAATATGGCTGGCAACTGCATTCCAGGAGGGGAATCCCAGTTCCAGAATGGCAACGCAAAGGTGGGATCACCAATTAATTTTCCCAAGATTTTTTCGTAGAAGTACAAGTAGTAACGATGAAAGGGAAAGAAGAGCCATGAATTATGTACTTGGAGTTCAAGGTCTGGAAAACCGACTTGGTGGTATGCCCCATCACAATAGGCACAGTGAACATTAGCTTGTTGCATGAAACTACGAGGGTCATCGGCTGGCAGGGCTTTCATGAGCTCAATGGCTTTAGAATATTTGGCTATGTATTCTTTGTCAGCCAAATGAGCTGCCGGTCTAACACGCAAGGGGGAGTTTTGGGCAGGTAGCTTAAAGTCTAATATATTTGTGGATGGTGGTGGGCAACAATTGGTTGGTTTTGCTCCTGCAGGCAACTCAGCCTTGCCACATTTAGTTAGGTCCGGGGCGGTCACTGGAGCCGCCAATGCAAAAGGGTCATTGTAAAGACTGGCAGCTCCGTACAGGCCTCCTAGACCAATGAGTACATCTCTTCTCTCAAATTTCCCTAGAGGAGTTTGTCCATCTTTGGAGTTTTGGTCACCCTTTGTGGCTTTGCAAGCCACTCTAGGAACAAGCTTAAGGTGATGATTTTGCTTTCCAACTTTTGAAACATTGGTTTTTCTGGGAAAGAATGGACTGAGAGAGGAATGGGGAGGGATGCCAGTGGTCTTGGTGAGGGGTGGTTGAGAGAGAGAAGCCATTGGGTGGTTTTGGTGTAAAGGTGTTTAAGAGTCTTGGTTTTATAATAGAAACTATGTACGACTTTTCTTAATGTTCATGCATGTTGTTTTCAACTTGTTACTTAATCTATTCTATCTTGACGAAATCAATAATCACCACCACGTGAGAAATTAATTGTGGAATTTCCAATGAGTAATATATTTTTGCCTAGTTGCGTATTTAATACTAATAATACTTTTAGATGTGAGATGTCCAAGCACTCAAGGTTGCAAACTAGGGTAGTAAACTTGAAAAAGAATGAAGATGAAGTAAATTTGATTACTCTCATTGACCATGACAACAACTTATGCATTTCAAGATGAGCAAAAGGTTCTTTGTAAAACATTCAATTACAAAAGTCCAAGGAAATGGAGGTAGAGATTCAGCTAGAGTTTCTTGGAACTAGAATCTTGTGTGATTATTTCAATGAAGTAGTTTGTTGACTTGTTCTACCAAATCCAATAGCTAGGTTAGTAGCCTTGGATAAGTTTTCTAATTGCCAAAATAAATATTTGCTTATGAATGATAACACTCTGACTACTAACTAATTCACTAGACCTCGGATCTTTCGTATCTTCATGTAAGGGGGATTATGGGCTTTTTATTACTTAAATAACATAACAGTATATTCAACGAGAATAATCCACTTGCAGCTTAAAGGAGGAATAACATTTTGACGTGGTGTTTGGTATGATGTAATGTTTTAAAATTCTTAAGAATGTTTAAAGATTCTTATATTTGGTTGCAAATCACACTAGAGAATCAAATGTCAAGAGAATCTCGATTTCCCTTATAACTCCCTTTCAGTAGAAATGTGAATTCCTTTTAGAATAGGTGGATATGCAGATTTCCAAGCTTAAAGAAAATTGCATTTTTTTTATAAATTGACAATTTTAACCCCTTTTCATTATTATTTAAGCAATATATATATATATATATATATAATAGGTGAAGCCGAGAGAAGCTCAAATTGGAATTCCAAATTAGAGTTCCAATTTTGTGCCATGTGTCTACATTTATG
The DNA here is from genome assembly GCA_032878915.1 of Castanopsis chinensis. Lineage (NCBI taxonomy): Eukaryota > Viridiplantae > Streptophyta > Magnoliopsida > Fagales > Fagaceae > Castanopsis > Castanopsis chinensis. The sequence continues at coordinate 1,822,187 of JAVQMG010000074.1, read as the reverse complement.
TGGAGAGCAAATCATAATTATCCTTCCAATTATTCAATTAAAATTTGAACATGTGTCTAAATTTAAGTGGGATTAGTTGTAATTCCGGTGTCCTCTTTTTTTTTTTTTCCACACACATACGTATTTCTAGGTTCATCTCCTCTTCTACAATAATCAAAACCCAAAATACTTCCTCTCCTACTCACCTAACAGTGCATGTATCCAGTTACCACATTCAACCACCTTCATATACATCTCCCCTCTTCTTCAATGAATGCTATGGATTTTGAAAATAATCTCTCGGTATCAATGATGCATGTATTTAGGTATTTCTGTATCTTATATAAGAAGATGTTTTACATATATTCCGATTGTACTCACAATGCTAATGGTCTTGGTTTATGCTTTGTAAGGTTTGATGACTTTTTTCTTTCATCTGTTATGTTTTAGTTTTCGCCATTTGCTTGTATGCATAATTGTGATCAATATTAAAATGGCTAGTATTCCGCCCTCATCCCTCTACTATAAAAAATTGTTCAATACTTCCAAAGTATAATAACGTGTTATGCAATCCTCTCATGCAAGAGGTTGATTAAGCCAAGAATTTAATAAATAGAACCCTCAATTATGTGAAAGAGATAAAGAATTTACCACATTGCCGTAATCTACTCCTCAATTATGTGAAAGAGATTAAAAGTGTAGGCAGGGACTAATTAAGCCACAATACGGTTTCACATCTATGAATGCAAAGCCTTTTATACAGCCACATTTTATTCAATGCTTGTTTGATTTTTAAGCCCTTGTGGACGGAGACCCTAAAGAGCATAATTTAAATGAGAGGACCCAAACATTTTGTCCCAGCTTCTAGATGGCCACCCTACAATATTACAGTCGGCGCTAGCATCCATGCTAATGTTTCTCTCTTTCTTGGTTATCAAAAAAAAAAAAAAAAAAAAAAGGTTTCTCTCTTTATTCTTTGTTAGTTGAATGTATTATCTAGTTGAGATAAAATGTAAAACAATTCATCAATCTATTTTCCTTTATCTTTATCTTTTCCCGCTAAAACAACATTATCTCTTCCTGTCAAAACAAAATAAATAAGATAGACAACTCTGTTGATATATAGATTATAGTTTTAACGAATTTGTCATAATTTATAGTTTATATTTTGTTTTTTATTATTTATTTAAAGGAAGATTTTTTTTTTTTAAGACTTATACTGGATTTACGATATAAGAATAGTTATATTCTTAGGTATCAAGATTGCAAGGTATCATATTCTCTCAAGAATCTGAATTCCAGAAATAATGTGGATTCCCCATATGTTATGTGTCCAGCATATATTAGAACAAAAAAAATAATAATAATAATAACAAGTGAACTAAATGAAATGCATAAGACCAAAAGTTTCTCATAGGTTGATTGGAAACTGAACTGTTTTTCTCCCACATAATATTGAAACCTATTATCAAATTCCTCCGGTATCAAGTTTCTACGAGTTTAAGGTTACATTTAGAAACTTGAATTGGATTTGGATTTTAAATCAATAGATTTAAAATGAGTTGATTTTCAATCCATTGATTTTAGATATTATTTTAAATTCATGGAATTTGTCAAATCCTCAAATCCAAATTCACATGCCCAAATTAATCCTCCTATGCAAATGCACTTTGTAAGAAGTAGATGACCTCCTTATGTGTAATAAACCCAAGGCCAATAATGGGATTCAATTTTCACTAAAAAAAATAAAATAAAGGAGGATTCAAATGGTACAAAAGATAATTTTGAATACATATATATATATATATATATATATGCTGGACCCTGTTCCGATAAATTTACTTCCTTAATAAAATGGGCAAACCATGTGAATGGGCAAGTTGTTTTTCGATAAGCATGCTGGCCACGTTGTTAGTTTGACATTTTCTTTTTGGTGTTGTCCGGCCCGCAAGAACTGCAATCTTGTTCCCCCTTATGACTGTTAGTTAGATCAGATTTCATCTAACTTTCCAATGTCAAAAAAGTCGGTGTTTATTTTTAATCCAAATTGATTTTATGAAATTTTTATTCATATTTTTCTTGACTAAATGGCACGACCTCCATCGAAAACAGGAAGTTGGACATTACCATTCAATCCCTAGTACTAACTAAGAATTTCATTGGAGAGAAAATTCAAATTAGTTTGGTCAATGAAGCAATCCAATTAATATAGAAAAAAGCCTATCTACCCCGATCTCTGATCAAGCTTACGTGTTGCAATCAAGAAACATTGACTTGCAAAGTTTGACAAGCAATCAGAGTCACAAGAAGCTTATCTTGGGGAGTAAGAATCAACATCACCGTCTATATGTTTGTCCAGTCAACTTGCTTATTTATTACTATTCATCCAAATATAATAATGAGATAATGGAATCATAAAGTTCGCATTTAAAATGCAAATTTTCTTTTAAGGTTGAATTTTGAGCTATGCTTGTTTTCAGTATATCCCGTTTCATTTTATTATTACACATATAAGAGGAATTTGATCATGAACCCCTTGTATCTTGAAACAAAGACTAGTAGAAAGGAATTGTACATGCTATTACACATCTATTTTCTATACATATCTAAAAACTGAAGTGTAGTATTTATTGTTGCTACGCTCCTATTAAGCCACATCATCGATCACGTCACTATATATATATATATATATATATATATATTGGTTTACCAATTCTATTAATTTTTTATTGCAAAATTAATATTTTTGTGGCCAACATGATGCACTACACCCCACCATAAACTTTATTGTTTATATTCAAAGCTCCTTTCAAACATTAAATTTTCAGTTTTAATGTGAATAGCACGGGATACCAAGAGTCTTTTGCACTACCACCCAAAGTCAACTAAAATTTACTTTTAAAAAAAATTACTACTATAAACACTTCCACTACAACACGTATCATTTCTTCTTAAAGAGAAAATTATTATAATCACTCTTCATCAATCACTATTTTTTCATTTCAAGGAGCCAGTCAAACTTTATTTTTGGTTTCCCATTTCTTTGTAATTTATAATTTTTTAAAATTTTATAAAACATTTATTTGTATGTTGTAACAATTGATTCCGTTGTGTATATGAAAAGACAGTGATCTTTTCATCTTCTCCAATCATTTTTTTTGTTATTTATTTTTTTGAGATATTTCCTTTGTTATTTAATATTAGACCAAAATATATGTTTTCTTTGCTATACGGAGTATAAAACAAACAACACGAATTTGGTGTGGTGTCATTACAAATTTACAAGTGATGCCTTCAAGAGTGAGATAGCAACCATGTTTGGTGGCTTTAATGGTGACAGTGCCAACTTGGAGAAGAATGCCCCAAGTGTTGAAGAGAGCCTTGCAATAGGTAGGATGCCGTTGTCAAGGGAGATGGGATTACTTTTTATGTTAACATATTTGTTCTCAACGTAGATTTCATGCTTGATGAATACACTAAGTAGGATTTCCATTCCCATGGTTTCCACCAAAAGGTAAAATTTCTAATTTGTATAATACCTCTATTATATTTTGTTAGTAGTATTCAAATTGGGACAATGTTTGACATGGGCAGTAATTTATGTCTTTTTTTTTTTTCCTCTTTCTTTGTATTTTATTTGTTAGTATAAGTTGAATAGTTGTTTTTTGTTTAGTTCTTTTTAATTCTATATTGCAATAAGAAATTAGAAATATAAGATAAACTAAAGAAATTATTTTTCGGCTTATGTTTTTTCATATTTTAGGGCACTTTTTTTTTTGTGACGTGTCCAAATAATAAAATAAATTAAAACTCAATTGTCTTCCTTCTTTCTTTACAATTTCTTCTTTCTTGGCCATCAGGCTTTTTTTTTTTTTTTTTTTTTTTTCTGTTCCATTTATTGTAACTTTTGTAACACTTGATGCTTCTAAATTTTTCATGTTGGATTTGATATGCCATGTGTGATGTGCACAACATGTTAATCGGCTTGAGATAATCCAAGATATACACTACCTGGCTAAAGCTAATAATCCACACATTCAATGGTTTGATGTTCAATCAAACTACCCTCAACAAGTATGTCACTCCCACAAGTAGTCTCACTTTTACTTATAAAAGAAAAAAAAAATAGTTTAGTCTTACATTTTTTATTATAGTATTTTACATGTATCTTTCCAAATGCTAATGTGGACACTTATTTCTAATTACATGGCAGGTAATGAGCTATTATTAACATACCAATAACATGATGGAAATGGGGCTTTAATGTGATGGAAGCTGGGTGTCTGTAGGTTCTAAGAATGGCATAGTAAAGATTTGGGATTTGAGGTAGATAGATTTTTCCCCCAACATATATGAGGTGGATTTGTTATTATTAAATTAGTATATTATGCCCTTATTGTTAAATATTATTTAGAGTTACTCTTATATATATATATATATATGTATGTATGTATATAAATAAGCGGAAGTGCAAAATTTATTATTGTTATACTCCTATTGAGCCACCTCATCCACCACATCATTATTTTTTTTTTACCTTTAATTTTTTTTGAAAATATTAAATATATAAATTTATTAGTTTTAGAAATTCATCTTAGATAGTCTTAAATTTACATATTCATGTTCTTTAATTATGATGTTATAACCAAATAATAAATCAATCAAAAATCAAAAACAAAAAATATTGTCTATACATATTCATCTTCAGCGGTTTTAACTTTACATATAATTTTGCATTTACAAGTTTATTTACTTTAATTTAGATGTTTATAACTAGAAAATAAAATCAATGAAGTTTTTTTTTTTTTAAAAAATGTGTCTATAAAAAGTTATTCACAATTCTTGCTTAATATTTGATGGTAGAAAATTTATAACTACACAACTGCCTTATAGGAGGAATCTGAATCAAGTGTATTGTAGATCTCCTACTAGAGGTTTGTACTTAATGGTGTTTGTTATTGACTTAATTTGGAAAAAAAATGATATCATAATATGTCCTATTTTGTGTTGTTATCATATTTTAGTTTATTTTGAAAAGAACAAGATAGTTTGAACAATATGACGAAAAATAATTTGTGCAGTTGTAAAAGATGGTCTTTGTGTAGTTTCCTTTCACTGTTTGTAAATATTTTTTTTAACAAATTAGTAGCAAATTATTATGCCTTTATTAAATGATGTTCCAAGGTACGTACTTGAGTAATTGTTTTAAGCATTTACGAATATCTGATATTACTCCTCATCATTTTCTCATTAGTGTATTTTTAAATATTTTTTAAGAAAATAAATTCAATTTTGTGTTTAAAATTATTTATTTATTATTCACATATTGGATTAGATTATGGCAATATTTACACAATACTTCTTCTTTTTTTGTTAAAAATTTCCTCTATTTTTTCGCCTTTAAAATTGTACTCTTGGTTTATTGATTTATTTTTATGTTTTTAAGGAAAAAGAGTTAAAATCATCATGTATAAAGCTATAGCCAACACTTTTACTGAGAATCGCCCCACCTATTTCTATTGAATAACTTCAAAACCTTATTAAAAATTTTGAATTTAATTGTGCATTGGATCTTTGGTTTGATAACATCACATATATTGATATGTTTTACATATCTGGAAGGCGTTTGATTATGATGTGAGTTTTATTTTTTCCTTTCTTTTTTTATTTTAAATTGTACTTTTGTTGAATTTTAATAATTTTTTTAGATATATTTTTTTAGTGTTTTCAGTGTGTGGGGTAGAAAAAATTAGGTTTGAGAAAGTTTGTTTAAAACTAAAAGAATAATTTCTAAACTTTATATACTTTATAATGATATACAAAATGTTATAAATAAGTTTTATTAAAAAATAAATATTTTCACTAACTTAGCTTTTGAATTCCTGGGAAAAATTGTTTTGTTTTCATTTTGATATGATAAAAATTGTTATATATATATATGTATATTACATTTGTGATTTTTCCGATAATAAATGAAAATATGTTTATAAAATACATTATTCTTTATTAAATTAATTCAAATTGCAAAAAATAAACTTAATGAGGTCACTCTAAAAGGATTATCATGCACAATGCGCAGGATTACGACTAGTGCTATATAATAACTAGGAATATATAGCTCAATGTTGGGAAAAGTAAAAGAAAAAAAAAACACAAAGCAATGTTCAAGTGCATATAATAGAAGCGATTCTGTTAATCTATATCATATACTATATATAATAGCAGAAGTCTTTTTCTGCAATCAAGAATGTGCTGCTATGTAGGAAAAATGTCCACTTAAAATTCTTCCACGTATAAGTTAAAATGTGATAAATTATGTTGTTTGGCAACGCTAAAGCATCGTTTAAAAGCCTCTCATTATAAATAAAAAAAATTAACCACATAAATCAATTAAAAAAAAGGCTTGATTGTTGTACGGACTAGGAGAAAGAGGAAGAGAACATAGCCTGAGAAAGATACAGTGCCTGTTTGTTTCAACGTTTTCAACTCAAAAAGCGCGTTTTGAAAAAGCAAACCCAAAAAACCCGTTTGGTTAGTTATAAAATGCAACTTTTTGAAAAAAAAGTTGCGTTTTGGGTTTGTGAAGAGTACGCGTAGTGCGTTAAAGAAGCTCTGAGGTGCATTTTGGAAAAAGTCCGTGCGCGTTTTCATATATCCGTTGGATGATCTTGGGAAATTACCAAATTACTTCAATAAATCAGAAGAGATCAAGCAGCAGAATCACGCAGGAAGGAAAAAAAAAAAAAAAAAAGCTCTGCGAATTGAAACTGGAATGTTCTGGAGGAAGATCAAGCATAGTAGAATCACGCGGCCGGAGAATTTTTTGTCGATATTAACGGAGAAATCGGAGTGCGTGAGTGATGGAGGGAGGTGTCGTACCACCACCTTCGTCTTCTCCGATGGCTCTTTCATCGATTTCGTCCCCAAATCTCTCTCGCTCTCTCTATGTTTTCTTTTTTCTCTGTGTGTGTGTGTTTGTGTTTTGGTTACTTTCTCTATGTATTTTGGGTGAGGAAGAAGACCTAAAGAAGAGAAGAGACAAGATAGTGACTAGTGAGTGGAGGAAAAGAAAAGAAAAGATATTTGATGGGAATGGGGGAAGAAACAGGTGGATGAGAAAAAAGGGCAGGGAAAAAAAAATTGGTAGTGAACACAACAAACTTTCATAACAGTTGAGGTATCAAATATTTCATATGTCAAAATAAAATTAAATAAATTAATAAAATATTAGACTAGGATTGACCACAACAAAAAATAAAGAGTATTGTAAAAATATTGTGACATTTCATTAACAATTTCATAATAAAGTTTACCTAATAAGTTGTTATTGGTTCTCATCTAGACCTACTAGTGACATTATTTTTTTTTCCTACCATTAACAACTTGTCATATTAACTTTATTGTGAAATTTTTGTGAAAATATAATGTCTATAACTTGCATTAATAGAGGTAATTAAAACAAATAATTCTTTTTATATATATCTTGTCCTTTTTGGTAATTTATAACTCAAACTGCCACTTTTATAAGTATTAACCAAACACTTAGCTTTTTCAAAAAACACTTTTTAACAATTTTTACCAAACACTTAACTTTTTCAAAAAGCCCAATTTCATACTGCACTTTTTGAAAACTTCACTTTTTCAAAAAGCTCAGTTTCAAAAGGCTGAACCAAACTCACCCACATTCACAAAGAGAGACAAAGTTCGTACAGCGTTAAGAGAGAAATATCTAAGTTCCACCATTATGGTTAGTTTTTCCACCGCCATATGTTCCCTCGCCAGACTCAGAACACCGAAACCGCGGGCACACACAAGAATTGAGATTGAGGAAAAGAAATTTAAGTGTCATTAACTCCGTCGATCAGGTCATTTACCTGCCATCATCAAATCGCCAAAACTGCCACCGGCAGTTTTTTTCCCCTTTCTTATATCTAGTTATGAAATATGACTTAGTTTTTGGGTATTTTGGTTGGATAGGTATATATTTAGATATTTTCTTTGATGTTTTGGGATTTTTAGTTACGGTTTGTAGATTTTAGATTTTGATGTTGTTTGTTTTGTTATGAATATGTTGCATGTAGAGGTTCTTTCCTTCTTGCCCTAACTCACTTTTTGGCATGAGTTATTTTCAATTTACATTCCACACCAAAAGCATTCCAATTTTGTTAGCAAACTTCTGCCCCCTTTGCCTTTTTTACTAAAATCTTTTTGTTGAATAAAATGGTTGTTCTTACATTCCAATTTTCTTTGCCATTAATTTATCCAACTTCAGTTACTACCTCTCTCTCTCTCTCTCTCTCTCTCTCTCTCTCTCTCTCTCTCATCAAAGTTAAACCCCTCAAATGAGATTGCCAAAAAATAGGGCAGATAATCACCACTCAAGAAGAAAGAGAACAAGAACTAGACGGCTAAAAGAGACTGTCACAGATACAAAAGAAGCAATCTTCAATGGAAGATCAACTTTATAGGTCACATGTTTAATGAAATTTCTCTGAGTTAGGTGATTTGTAATCCTTTGATTCATTTTTTTCTCATTTAATTAAGCTCAACTAAATAGTAATACATTTACTTGATAATGGTCATTGTGATACAACACATTTGGGTGGCTTTGATTTTTATCTTCTAATTCATAATAAGTTGAAAATTTGCAGTGTTTTAAATATGTTCTTTTGGAATTTTGATTATATGTTATTGACTTATTATTGCATGCCAAATGTTCATCAAAATTTTCTTTTTGATGTGATGTGAAATTTCATATTTTATATTTTATATGACCCACGTTCCTCCCATTTTATGATCACTATTTAAGGTTGACTTTTTTGAAAATTATTTTTTGGTTGGAACAAAGATTATGGTGGTTCAATTCAACTTATATCAAAGTCTTTTGACTAAATGGGTAAAAGGGATTTGGCTAATTGGTGAAAGGCATTTATAAGCATTAAATTAGCCAAACAACTCAAATCTGTTCCTCAAAAAAAAAAAAAAAAAAAAAAACTCTAATCTTTGGCATGCCTTTATTACTTTAAATGTTTAAGATAGATTCAATCCTAAATTAATGCAAAATTTTAAGGCTTAAATTCAATGAATTGTTAATTTGATATTTTGTCTCTACACATTTTTCCAATCAATACATTCTCTTCATCAAACTTTTTTGTCATTAAACTTACAGGAAAATTTTAGAAGGGAAGGAAGAAGAGGTGGTGGAGGAACTTTTTGAGATAGCATGGATGTTGTGGTGTTAAAAAATTAATGACCTTTCGAATAGTAGTACAAATTGCCCGCTGTGATGGCCAAAGAGGCCATATGTTTCGCTGCAAGACTACTAGACCTATAACAATCTAATTGCACATAAGAATCCACCAATCAAGCATAAAAAACAACCTCCCCAAGAGATGTCTTTCATGATAAATTTTGATGGAGCAATTTTTAAAGAACAGTGCACATTGGGAGCAAGAGTTTTTATTCGAGATGATAATTGGTACCTCATTGCAACATTAAGTTGCAAAGAGAGCTGTGGGGGGAGAAGTATCAAGACACGTTTTGGGCCTTGGGCCTGATCCGAGAGCATCAACTTGTCTAGGGATTGCAGGACGGTAACAAGGGCACCGAACTTGAAGGCCCACAAGCCCACCGTTAGGTTATAGGCTATTTACAATGGTCCGAGGATGAAGGCCTCCTCGACCAACTGAAACGAGAGTCACAAGGTACTCCATGATGCCTAGGGAGGAACCCATAAAGCTCAACAAGTAAGATTACACTTCGGAGGAATGAAAAGAGGGAGAACAAGTGGGAAGTGCCCTGCAAAAAGCTACTGCCACCACATTAAAGGCTTCATACCTACCCCTCTAGCCGCATTAATAAAGAAGTAACATCTGAAATGACGGTGATTGGCCATATAGCCATTGGGGGAAGATTCCAAGAGAGTGGTGGATGGGAAAGGCATCTGCATTGATGACTCCATGGATGGAAGCACAAAGAGGAAGAGTATAAATAGAGAGAGAGTGAACATTGTAAAGGGGGATCACTTTGTAAACTTTTCTAAAAAAAAAGAGATACATATATAGAAAGTCCTCAGATCACGTCCGAGGAGAGCATGTGTTGCATCTAAATCTCTTTGCGTGCAATTATGGACCTAGTCCAACGTTCTTGCTTTCCATCGTCCTAAGCAACCTAGGTTTTAAACCCACTCTGTACAAATTTTATTGTTTGAGGCCATCTGGGCCTGTCCCCTACACGCAGTTGAGTCCAGGCTTGATTTGTGTCCCTACAAGAGCAATTATGGATTAGGAGGCGGCAGAACTAGCAGCAATTGGCTAGGCCGCTAGGCTATTAATTTTGCAAGTGGGATAGGTGCAAGAGATATCATCTTAGAGGGAGATTTAGCAAATGTTATTGACAAGCTAGGATTCGAGGAAGATAATTCATGTTGGGAGCTGTGGTGGAGGAAGCAATACTAAGAATGAATTTGCTCAAGCCATGGAAGGTAAGCTATTCTAAGTGAGAGGTGAATCAACATGCATATGTATTGGTATGGCTTGCTTATTGATTGGCTAAACGTTGATGTAATGAATATGAATAGTACTTAATACAAGTTACCTTTTATTAGTCTGAGGTGGAAAAAAAAAAAAAAGAGACCAGTACCCCAACATACTATCTCTCTCTAAAATGCTTCCAAAGAAGAAAAGTTTCAGTTGCTCCATATACTCTATGGTGGTTTTGATATATGATTCTATTTGTTCCACTTTGTATGTCATTTGTTTTGACTCTCTTTTTTTAAATATTATTATTGCTACATTTTCATTGATTTGTTTTTTTTTTATCCTCCATGGGCAAATGCACTTCCGGTGTGAACCCTTATGATCACTATTACATTTGTAGAAGTTTTTATGTCAACATCAATTTCCCGTCATTAGATTTGATCCATATATTGCACCCTAACCGTGTAATAATTCTAATAAATTTATCACAAAAATAGGTAGGAAGATGATTACTAACCTATTGTCAACATGACCTTGGTTCATTTACACGTCTAATACCTATTGCATTGAGTGTTTTTATTCTATCATGAAGTAATAGTTGAATAAATTTGTTTTGAAAATTTACTGATTTTATCAAAAAATTTGTTATAACTTCAGTTATATATATTTTTCCCTAGAGGATACTAAAAATAAGCAAATATGGGGCTTAACCGTTTCAAATTAGTTTTTTACTTCTCTTAAATTCTTAACCGTGTGTAAGGAAATAATCAATGAAGTAGGAGCCTATGTTGCAAAAAATATTTGTGTCATGCATCTTTCTATTTTGAAAGAACAACATTTTCTTTATTTAGCCTTCATGGCTGCCATTTTAGTTTGAGTATACTGAACAATTTAAAATATGATCATTAGGTTCATATTCTTTTGTATATTAACCTTAATAAATTACATTTACTATATTTTTAGTAACATGTAATGTAATTGAAACTAATTCCTCAACATTAAATCACATAATGAGTATTATACATGGTCTTGAAGATAATTTCTTATAAAATATTTTAAAATAAATTAATACCAAACCCGCGCATCGCACAAGAACATTGGCTAGTATATCTAAAAGCTGAAGCATAACAATTATTGTTACTACACTCTTATTGTGCCACATCAACGGCCACATCACCCACTTATTTTCTATGCATAGAAAGTTGCCAATTTGACTACAAGACCCTTAGCTTGAGAAATTAAATTTAAACTAGACATCAAAGGTTGTTTTGTAAATAAAGAAAAATGACATCAAAGAGTTGATAATATGTTCTAAATATATGCATCACCAAAACCGAGATCTTAACAATATTGTTCTTAGTTTTCACAATCGAAAACAAGATCCATGAGTTTTCCTGATATTTAATTGTTGTGTAAGGTTGAAATTATGAGCTTAATCAAGCCTCTTTAACAAACCAAATATTGCAGAGTTTTTGTTTTATTATGCATATTAGAATCAGTATCGCATATTCTTAAAAGGGAGGCTGATTTGGCACCAGCTTAGTTTCTTCAGTACTGTGCTGAACTTCAAATTTTCATTTTCTACTTAACAGTTTTCCAGCAATCAAAACAGGAATAAAAACTAGAGTAACTTCTCATCAAATAAAATTACCCAAAATGGGGAAAAATATAATACATGATGCAAAGAAACCTACTTAAACAAAGGGAAGCAAAAAACTCATGATCATTATCAAAGTGAAAAAAGAATCCTCTTTTTATTCTTTTTGAAGAAAAAGGAATCTGTACCCCTATACTCGTGTTTATAGCCATATTTCAAGCTAAAATGAAGCAATTCATTCCGTTAATAGGTCGAACCATATGTCAGCTGGGAGAAACCTTGTGTTATATGAATGGCAGATAAATATGTTAAAAAAATGCTGGAGATTAAATCTGCAATCCTTTCAATAACCTTAATTGAGAGATCTTATGTTTGTGCCAAAGATGACCGAGCAAGACAATTGGGGAACTTCAGAGGAACAGTTGTTACCGGCTGGTCATTAGATAATCCTTGGCAAGCCAAACCAAATGTGTATCCTAGTGCAAGGGCAACAGGAAAAGCTACAGCATTCCCAACTTGTATGTACCTGAAAAATGGAAATAGTAAAGACTAGCAAGAGAATGAACAAAAACATTGTTGGAAAGTATATTTCACTTTCTATGTCAGTGAAGACCAGATCCAGGCATTGATTACTAGAGAAAATAGTGGGATTGAGACAAATATGCAATTCAAATTCACATTATTTCTCACTTTTATATCTAATCCCGTTATAAATGTGGGGTTCCCTTGTAATGTGTTACCAATCAAGTGAATTTGAAATGTAATCTTTTCCATTCTTTCTTCCTCATATTTTCTTTATGTTCCGTACTATTTCAGATTTTCACAACACAAACCTTCAGAGTGATGAAGATAATGATAGCAGAGTTTAGGAAAAACATTAATGAAAAACAAAATATCTTGGAGTAAAACTCTGGCAAAGGCAATAAGAGACCTCAAAATCTTAAAGCACTAGAACATCTAATAGTCTCAACAAACAAAGATATACTATCTAATAATTCCCAAAGCTTATTCCAAAATAAAACTAAATTAAAAAATGAGAATAAAAACTGCAGCATTTTCCCTTGCTGAATCCTGAACCAGAGGCAGATAACCAAGCCCAGCTTAGGAGAGAATAATACTGCACAAGATACCAAACTTCTTTATCCTTATATATCAGGTAGAAATTTAGAGCATATTAAATATACCTCTCTTTGACAGGCCCAGAAAGTTGATAAGTATCAGGGAATCCTTGAAGTCTAGCATTTTCACGTATTGTCAGCACTCGATCTTGCAAAGGGTGGAGAAGAGTCTACCAAAATAATGAGTATGAGCTTAGAGATTTCATAAAAATGGAGACACGCACACACGCTCACCCAAAAAAATATGATATATATTAAGAGATGAAAAACCTTCTTGTGAGGTTCTGCCCTTGTCACAACTGTTGGGACAATTTCATCCCACCATAAACGACCAAATGGCCTGAATTCCAGCTCGTATATAAGAAATTTATAAATTAATATAAAGAGTGAAATTCAGAATTTATTTTAAAAAACAACAAAAAAATGCATTTACTTTGTTGATATCCCACGCCCTTGGACAAAGCTCATAGCATATTCAGGGACCTGTATATATTAATACAAATTAGAGAAAATTTCAGGTTGGAGGTGAGATTTGAGCGTGGAAAGGGAGGGTAATGTGACAAAGAAGATGACTATGAAAATTTATTACCAGAGGTTTACCAGAAGGAAGCATCACTCTTTCCATTGACGGATCCCATTCTACCTTATTATCTGGACCAACCAACACACCAGGTAGGTCCCTAAAATTTGCACCCTAGGAGAAAACGAGTACAATGATTGAAGGCATTCAAACAATATGGCATTGGAAGCATGTTTTTCAATTAAAACAAAAAGCTTTAAGCAATGAATCAACCTTCTTCTTTGGAATAAGGCAAACTCTATCCAAATCATCTTTGCTCAACTTCAAAGGTCGATGATCATACAGCATCGAAGTTTGTGGTACACTTTGAACGTCAGCCATGTAACTCACCATATCTTAGATCAGAGAAATTTATAATCAAACCACATTCATACTCCAAACTATGTAGATAAGAGACAGAGAACAATAAATAAACTATAAAAGCATGCTATTTACAATCCATGAATCTATACTGATAGATAAATGCATGTGAATTAGTTTCACATAGTTTCTGATAATTATGACATTCAAAACATCAATAACCACCATGAGGGAGATACCATCACTGCAATCAACCATAAGGAAAAGGCCATAGCAAAAGGCTGAAACAAAGAAAATCTGAAAATAGGGAAAATGAATTTGCAACTAACTATTCTTATTTCAAGGGCATGGTATGGTTATCATTTCAGTAGGCAAATAGGGAGTAAAAAAAAAATAGAGTCTGGAAGGACCAGCCAGAAAAAACTACTCTGCCAAAGAATTTATGCATGAATAGTTTTCGCAAATATCTGGACAATGATGCTGGAAATTACAAGGGGGAGAAGGACAAGAGAACGTGCATGGGAGAGAGCATAAGTTTTGTCACCGCATCTTTGCATGAACCAAAATAACTATAGAATCAACAAATTTTTGAACCAAAGAGCTGGTTAGTGTTTATTATACAAAGATTTTTGCTATATTCCAGCTACTATAATATATTGTAAAGAGCTATGTAGCACCGGACATGGCTAAAATTGCCAAATACCTACATGTGTGGGTAGCCAGTGCAACTTAGGTGTTTAATTTATTTGAACTCTTCACTTGTACCTTAAACAACATTTCAGCGGTGTCACTGTACTTCTTTGCTATATATTGTTGCCTTTAAATTAATTTTATGTATTTTTTCAAGAATTTTATTGTTGTTACTTAATTTTTAAACCTAAAATAAACATATTACGTCTAAAAATATTAATTAATTACTTAATTAGTTGCTGTACCCTAGACATGTCATACCTAGTTTTTCCAGAAATTTAGTACTCCCGTAGTCTTAGCAATATTGTACCCGTACCCATGTAAATACCGTGAAACTTAGGCAAAGAGAAACCAAAGCAAGATTACAAAAAAAAAAAAAAAAAAAAAATCCAAAAAATTTTTTTATTGGTTACATTTAGACAAGTAAATGCAATATAACTAGCTCGAGTAGAATAGAACAAAACATTGGGTTTAAGTCATAAATAATGTTATCAACCAAAAAGACTATTTTATACACAATCCACTATTGGCCCATGAATGGATAGTAAAGTAACAATGACAAAGTAAAATATCCATTTAAAATAGGACTTGTCTATGTCAAAGCATAAGAATTTCAAGCTCACCATTTCTTTTCAATCTAATATATCTTTGGAACTCTGTACGAGCTGTTGTACCATACTTCCTTATATCCTCACTTTCATCATTTGTGACCTAGAAAGATGGGAAGAAAAATCAGTATAAAGTACATAAATAACAACATATATAAATAAATGATTAACAGAATAACACGTACAGGTGGCAGATCAGATATTGCATTCTCAAGACAAAGAGCCTCTTGCAGCATACAATGCTCATCAATAACAGAACCAACATGTATTTCCTGAGATTATGACAAACTCTGTAATTATTTACCAAAGCTGAGAATACAAAGGCAAATAGAAATACCAAACTCACCTCAAATTCATTTGGAATGAATTTTCTCGCATTGACCTTATGAGTTGGCAACGGATATTGAGGCAATTTCTGAACAATGAAAAGTGATCATTAAATTCAAATATCTTATGATTTAATGATACACGTCACATCCAGATTAATTTGTTAAGAATCCATAGCCAACCCCAGAATTTAGGACTAAGGCTTTGTTGTTGTTGTTTCTATATCTTACGATTTAATGATATAAAAATATTTATATATTTACTACCTCTGTAGGACAAGCACCCCACAAGAACACCCGCATCCGAAATTGTGGCAAACCATAAGATCCTGCAGCCATCATACCCAACCTTGCTTGATAATTCATGGAAACAAGACGTCCTATGGCATAACGCCCCAAAAAACCACCTGCAAACTTCAATATATCAACAACATTCTCCATCAAAATATATCTTGGCTTCAAGTGCTCAATGATATCCATGAACACCAGCAACTGACGGTTCTTCACATCATCTAAGGGAGCCTCTTGATTTCTAAAGCGGTTAAAACCACTTACTCCTTGACAAGGAGGGCCCCCACAAATGAAGTCAACATCACCCTGCATAAACAACCAAAAGTTAGTAACCTCATACAGAGACCATAAGTATATGGATAAATATTATGAAGTTGACTACCACAAAAATGAAAATGCAAGCTAACAAAGATAAATTATAAATGAAGGAGAAAATAACTTACAGGAAGTGGCAATATTTTTGACTTACACCCTATCATCACAAATTCTTTCAGTTTTTCTTTGCATTGGCTGGTGGAAATATAAGCGAATTTGTAAATGACAAAAGTGGAAAAAATAAATTATGCAAAACGATAATGATAATGATGGTGATGGTAAGCAAATGCACTACCTTAAGCCCTCAATAGGCTCCCAAGTGTCCTCACTAGAACCATAACCCTTCCAACGAACCTGAAGTATTTCATACATAAATGATAATTATTGATATATAAATGAACCCAAATTTTGCCAAACAAAGTTGCCTGTTAGCATAAAGTAAGCAGTCCTTGCAGATACGGGGGATTGAGCAGCAAGCCTTACAAGCAAAAGGACTGATTTCTGTGGCAGTTATATGTAATATTTAGCCTCCTAACTTATTAGTTATTAAAACATTATGGAGAACAAAGAAAAAAGAAACAGTCGTTAAAATTTTCTTAATACAAGATACAAAGCCGTGAAACTAATCAAGTATATGTCATGTATGCCTTTCAACAAATTTGAGGTTTACCATACCTTAAAGTATAATCCAGGTTTCTTTATCTTATTGGGATCACCATAGCAGACAGCTAATAAATTTTGCACTTCAAAGTCCACATCTGGAACCATAGAGCCTTCATCACCATCATCATCGTCCTCTTCATCATTATCATTGTCATCAGCCCTTTCTAGATCAAAATTCTGTTCTGGTAACTGATCTGATCCAAACAAAGAGAAATCCTCGCACAGCTTTGCCCATGCTTTCAATAAAGCTAAAAAGTCTTCCGCTGCTTCATTTCTCACCTGATCAGCAGTTACAAAATATACATTTAAATTCACAAATAAATAGATAAAAATATAAAGAACAAGAAAGAATACTAAGTATTACCTCGGTTTTAGCGTGATTCAACCTCAAACTTTCACAAGCATGAGGATTTATGTCAACAGCCCACCTCTTTATAG
The DNA here is from genome assembly GCA_032878915.1 of Castanopsis chinensis. NCBI lineage: Eukaryota > Viridiplantae > Streptophyta > Magnoliopsida > Fagales > Fagaceae > Castanopsis > Castanopsis chinensis. The sequence goes on along the minus strand of JAVQMG010000074.1, from coordinate 1,804,804 downwards.
CCAAATACAGACTTATAGTGTTAATGAGCGTGAATGAACAAAACAAAATCAAAATAATCCAAATGTTTCTTGAAAACTTACAGGGAGAAGTTTAACGCCTGATATAACTGCACCTATACTAAGACCTGTAGACATGGCACCACAACCAGAGTATAGATCCAATAAAGTCATCTCTGACTTTTTTGACTCTTCAATGGCAACAATAGCATCACCAATTGGGTGGTTTGATTTGGTATCACTCGAAATTGATGATCTACTCCTCTCCGTTTTAGACTGCTCTAAGTTATCTAAGTGAGCAATCTAAATAAGTTAGTAAAAATCAAATTTCATTAAGAATAAAAATAATTCTCTTTCAGCTAATAATAAATATAAAATGAACCAAAATAGTAATAAATTACCAATGACAATGTTTGCAAAAGTCAGATATGATAATGAGTATTTCATATCATAATAAAGATCGCAAGGAGGGATTGTTTTCTCCTTAGTAACCAAGTCAACCTGTACGAAAATTAAATTTGATCATAAACTTTTTAACAAACATGCACAGGTTAACAGCTATTGTAGGAAAACAACTATGGTAGTTAATAAGCACTCTTACATTTGGGGAAACTAGAGCAATTTTCACTTTAGAGACGATGCAATTTAATGGATTTTCATCCTTTATATCGGATAAAAACACTCTTCTTTTGTCAATAAGTTCTGCATGGTCCTTGATAACCTATAAGCATCCAACATTTAAAGATCAATGAACTAGATAAACCCCACCCCTAAAAAGAAAAAAACATAGATATATTATATGAAATAGACAAGTAGAGCTTATCTTACAGTGTCTTCTGCCCTATAAAACCATTGAGCAGTAAAAAATAGTTCTTTGTCAATTCCCTCAAACAGCTCTATAATTCTTGCAATATAGTTAGGCTTTCCATCTTCAGCCTAAAAGCAGTAAAACCAACATATAAGCAAATAAATGACAGAAAGTAGAGACTGATGGGAAATTCAAACAACCAATTTTCAAGTAATTCATAGAATTTAGCATCATCAAAAGTTGACCATTGAGATGGAGTTATATCATCTACATTCCTTTAACCTTTTTTTTTATAAGCTCCATTGATTTCCCTTTATTAATTCCCCGCTTGATTGCTAAGAAATCTCAAAAATAAATACTTAGATCTTAGAATAAAAGGAATCTCATTGATTTCACTTCTGCTATTTTCATCATTAGAACTTAAATGTAGAAAGAGGAAAGCAAACCTCAACCAATTTTAAACGAGAATTCGTTGTACATGTATTAAGCATCAATGCAGGATCTTCTTTTACAAGGTATCAAGTTAATTGAAACTGTTGTGATTAACTTTAAGCTTTGTGTTCCTATAATTTCTTTGAAACCAATTAGTTTGAACCTTTTGTTTAATTTTTTGATAAGTAATCTACTAATATCAACCCTTCTTTTGGGTGGCCCATAAATATCAATTTACAATCAAAGGTATACATGCAATCCAAAAGTCACACTAAATCATAAATTAAGTCAAAACATACTGAAATTATGGGGACAAAACTCATAATCTCATATAAATCAATTTAATGCAACACGGTATCTCCATATGGTAATTGAAGCCAAACAAGAGCAAACCAAATGCAATTCATTCCTCCATTTGAAAGGAATGGCAGCTCACTCAATCTTATCTCCTTTGTGTGCCAAGCCAATTGTAGTTTTACATATTTCTATGAATTCTATCAACATCCATTACCCATCTTCAAAACAACATACACAACCTAGAACCAAAATGCTCATTAAACATACCATTATCATGCAACAATTTCAACAATAGGATGAAAAAAATAAAGTTGGAACCCCCTAGACCCACATCAAATCATTTCAAACAACCTAAAATAGGCCATTTAACATCAAATCCAAGCTTCCAAGACATAAATCATTGCAATAATTCACCGAAACTTCAAATAAAGTGAAAAACATTATTTGCAAGCACAAACTTTTGGCTACAGGGTTTCACCACCAAGGCCAAGCCTCCCAAGGACATCCAAACCCTAAAGTTCAACATCCAATCACCCCTAGGTCATCAATGCCCATCAACTCCAAGTTACCATTTTTTGCAATGAGTAATTTCACTTATCAAAAGAGAATAGAATACAATTGAACCAGCAAACAACAAAAGCAACACAAGTAGCAAAGATTGCTGCAAACTTAATCTACTTTAGCCATTAGCCAAGCAATCTAGCACAAAGTAACCTTATTCCTTGCATAATATCGGACCAACTAGTTAGGCTCTTCCTGGAAAAACACAATCTCAAAACTTGCTGTCCAATTCCTTTAGTTAAATGCTAGTCAAAAATAAATTATCTCTACACTATCTTTTCTTGGCAAAATACATATATTTAATTTCCATTAGAGTCCCACTTAGCTAGCCTATCTGATTTGATTAAGCTACACTTAACAGACAGCCTGCTTATAGGTGTCAAGGAATAGCATAAAAAAAAAGATCGTTCTTCACCATTCAACAAGTATTCGTCAGGTTCAAAACTCATTCCAAGCTAAATTACCAATGAAATATTGGAGAAGAAATCTAATGAACTGTCATTTCCCCCAAAGTTGCTTGATGCTAAGATATGCACCTTGCATAGTGACTAGACTTTTAGTCATCAACATCACAAATCATTAACGTACATTTGGATGAAACTTTTTGCAAAATAATTTATTTGCTTATTTGCTGAAATTTGATTATAGTATAGTTGTACCTATAAAAAGTGAAACTTTAAAAAGTTGTACATAAGCAAAATAGCTAAAAGAAAAAAAAACTAATGCCAAACAAACTCTAAATCATTTGCAAAATGTTAAGAATACTATAAGCATATGGATAATAATTACTGTATTGAAATTTAGTCAGTTAATTAGTTACAATTTCAAACATGTTAATCACATTTAGCACAAGCTGAAATTATTAATGCACATGAGAAATAATAAAATCAATAAAATGAGGCCATGTGGGCCAATAAGATTAGAGCTCGTTCCCTATAAATTCATTATTATAATTTAACATTAGATATCAATTGAAGAATAAACCAATTTCTCAGTGCATTAATACTTCTCTCTTTCTCTATGGAATGTGACTACCTCAAATTAACTCAATTTTCCTACAATTCTCATCAATCCCCCTATAATTCCTATCCAATCCCATTAAGAACCACTAGGATCCTAACATTTGATATCAAAGCCAACCACCACTCCTAGTAATCAGGCATAGCTCATTGAGTATGAAATCAAACAAGTTGCAATTTTGTGGTCGGGGCCTGGAAGGGGCGACCTAGAGGCTAGATTAAAATAACTGATAGGTGAGTAAAGCCACCAAAAGAGGAAGGGCTACCATCGGGTCAGTGTCATTAAAGTGAGTAGTCGTGGATGTCAGCTGCAGAACATGGTGGTATGTTATGATCCTAGTATCCCATATAAATTAAGTGTAAACTTAACCATGTATTTATAAACTCTTGAGCACCCTCCCTTTGCAAGCCGGTTTTCAAGGTTGAATTCTATCCATGGATTTCTAACACAAACCATATATGAGATAGCTGCACCTTAGTACACTTCACGTGGAATTCAAACATTTTTTGACCAAACATGAGATATTTCTCATGTGTCAATAGCTGTCAAACAGTTCAGAACATAACCCAATTCACTATTTCATATGCTCTGCATCAAGTTTACCTTAATGGTGCATTTAGCATGACAAGAATCTCTATGGAAATTCTTTAGCACTTCTTGTGCAAGCAATAAGTTCTCTCCAAAGTTCAATGTTGTTAAAAGCGCACTTAAATCTAAAATTTCAAAGCCCCAAGATTTAAGCACTTCACTTGGCCAAAGTAAAATTTAGTCACTTTATTATGAATGGATCCACTTAGCCAAAGCAAAGCTCATCCAATGAATGAGGCACCCTTCTCTGGTGCTTTTTGAAGAGGCACAAAACACGCATACGAACGCTTATTAGCAAAAAAAAATATGAATCATAAAAAATTAACTACTCAAATCTTGACAAAGATGACATTTACCATTGATTAGTTATACAAATATATTCCTAAGGTACTATACTAGACAACAATTTTTTTGTTTACAAGTCAAAAGACATGAATTATAAATAATGTTATGTTTAAACTCTAAGTTAGTTAATTAGTATCATATTATCTATTGATAATCATTTTCAAATTTACCATAAGAAATTGAACTAGTTTGCATAATAATTTGCAAGTGATATTATAGTCATCAAGATCCAATCCTATTCAAGACCTAAGTCTTTCATACAACTCCAATCAAGGTTTATTGTATCTAATCATACTTGAAGTGCAAGTAAAGTAATCTTAATCTTATTCTTAGTCTTAGTCTTTCATCACATGACTATGTTGTATCTATTCTAATACAAACAAAATCATCCATATACCTGAACATAAGCATCATCATTAAGATTATAAATAGAGCCATCTATCATTGCTTGAGTATAGTGGCATCTTGCTTGCAAAACCTCCTTCTCTTCACTCTTTGAATCCCTACACCAATGTCACCAACCAACAATGTTTAAACCCATAACACAATCCCATCAAATAATTCAAAATCTTCTTAACAAAGAAAGAAACTCACTCTTCTTTGCTCCCAGCTACCTCCACTCTCTGAATCAAAAATAGAAAACAACACATTAAGAAAAACAAAAAAACGAAGATTTTGAAAGCAATGAGGGTAGTAGTGAAAGGGGAAAGGGAGAAGCCACCTTTGATTGGTAGCGGTGGGGCCATCTGTCACTGGCTTCGGCGGCGGAAAGGGGTTTTCCGACGAAACAAACGTCGGAATTTGTTGTGTCGCGGTTTGCATTTTTTCTACGCTTAGTCGGTACCAAAGGAGAAATCAATTCTTCGTTCTCACGTTCTTTGGATTTCTTCGCCATTTGAGGACTTCAGAGAGTTGAGACTGAGAGAGAGAGTGTGGCTGAGTAGAGAGAAGTAGGAAAAAGTAAAAACTAAAAAGAGGTGGAAATTGGGTTGGGTATTTTTTTTGAAGTTTAAGCGGGCTTTTCAAATTTTTTATTAGTTTTTTTTTTTTTTTTTTTTTGAACTTTTCGTGAATTGGGCGGGAGCAGATTCCGGGAATTCGGGGGTCAGTTATGGTGCACGACCAACCAATTATGTTGTGCCACGCATGAGTCTTTCTGTTAAATTCTTCACCACTCTTTTTCAACATTGTTTTTTAGATCAACTTAGCCGTGCATTTGGATGGGGGCGTTTTGTCTAATTCGTGTGTTTCGTGTTTTTTTAGTGGTCCTATGAGTACTGTTTATATATCACCAAATTCACTTTTTTTTATAGATTTTTAAGTAAATTTGAGTCCTATAGCTCTATTCACACTTTTAAAAATTATTTTACTGCAGTATTTTCAGTAATAAATTTTCAGTTTTTAGTAAATAAGCAGTATCTAAACACACCTTTAATGTAAAACAATAAAAACTTGACAAGTGGACAAATTCATTTCATGATTTCGTCTGCTAATTTAAAATTCACTTGTAATATTAGTTCTTTTTTGAAAGTAGTGATGAAAGTTTTGACCCAATAAAAATATAAAAGTGGATAATCAAATATCTCTTTTTCCACTTATATAAGTTAGGGTTCGTTTGGATAGAGTGTTTTGTTGAAAATTGAAAACTGAAAATATTGTAGCAAAATAATTTTTAAATGTGTGAATAGTACTGTAATACCCATTTTTAATAAAAAATTATCTGAAAAGTGAAATTTGTGGGTCCGTAAACAGTAAACGAGACCCACAGATGTGATAAAAAACCGAAAAAGTCAACAAAATCGACTACTATTCATAAACAGTAAATTTTGTCCCCCTGAGGCGTGCAACGCAGAAGGGAAAAAAAAAAACGGAAAACGTGGAAACGCTGAACGCTATATATTCTATTTAAAATAAATAATTGTTTGAATGTGGGAGTAGTGAATGTTGCGGTAGTTATAAGTTAAAATTATGAATTAAATGTGGGATATGAAGTTTTTTTCTTTTTTTGAGAAGTGGGATATGAAGTTAAAGTGTCTCATGGACAAAAAAATGTAATAGTTTTAAGTTAAAACTATGAATTTAATGTTAGATATGAAGTTTTTTTTTTGAGAAGTAGGATAAGAGTGTCTCATGAACAAAAAATGTAAGACTAGAGACCGTGACACCACTTTTTTATGATAATATTTTTATTTTAAAAAAAATTATTTCAGTGTCTATTTTACCTATATATCCTTTTATTTTCTTCCAATTTATCTTTTAACCATTAATCAAAATGTATTTGTCCTCAATTTGTGTTTTTGGGAAAATAAATTTGAACTAAACATTAAGGTATTGGCATCAAATAATTAATAATTTGGTCTAAATACATGCACAACCAAAACAGATATCGACATTATTGTTCCTACTTTTCATGACCAAAAACGAGATCAAGGATTCAAGAGTACATGAGTTTTCCTTATATACAAATAGCAAATAAGAGAACAGGTTAAATGAAAAAGTCAGGGTCAAATGGCCACAAATGAATAACTAAAATGTCTTTCATCTTCCTTCCTCATAGATCAGGTTTTGTCCAATTTCAATTGCATTTTGAACACTACTTCAATACTTCCTCTTACATAGCTGTAAAACTCACTAATTAAATTTATATCAAACTGACCACTTATGTGAGAAGAGGAAACATTGCTCTTAGAATATTAAATAATTTTAAGGGGGAGAGAGCGAGTTCAAAAAGATTATGATATAGCAGAGCATGATTAGTTCAAGCCATACAGAAAACATGTCCATACCAAAAAGCAGTTTCCCCTTTGAATTGAAATGAATACATCATAGCGGATACAAAAAGATGATTATTACATGAGCAGATGATCTTTTGCCACAGAAAAATCATGTACATAGTGATGAGCACAGTATGATCTCAGATTAGCTAATCAACTAATGAGCCGAGAGTACGGTAGACTAATGCCAAAAGATAAAAAATACCATTAGAATGTCTGAGGACTGAGGACTGAGGTGGTAGACTAATACCAAAAAATAAAACTATGCGATCTGATAGTTCCCCTGGCTCTACCTGCTTGAGGTGGCAATATTGCTCTCTCAATTCATTCATATATTGCCCTCTTAATTCATTCAGCTAAAAATGCCACAGGCCTTTTGCCGTACAGGGATGGTATTATAGATATCCTGGACAACAGCTTCGAGTTTGGGACCTTCCAATCAGGGCTTTATATTACCACCAGATGATTCTCGAAAGATGAGTTGGGCTCAGATGCAGAGTGCCTGAAGGAATGCCCTAGTATAATATATGCATGCAATCTTCTCTCTGGACAAGAAGTGTTCATCATTGTCAACTCAAAACAACAACGGAACCTACATCAGGAAGTCAGGAAATGTCACTTCTGTAAGCACCATCCAGAAAGAGAAACATGCAACTCTTTTTTCTTTTTCTTTTTTTTTGATAAGAAGTTTTAGTCCCAAGGGAAAGGGAGATTCTAGAAACAGGCAACAGCTCTATTTGTAGAGCTAGACAAATGATAAGATAGCCATACATCTATGAGTGATGCATAGAAAGACGCAGGTCATTTTATTTCCAATGTTGAACAGAGAAGCATGATCAAACAAAATTTGATAAGAATACAGACAAAATCAGAGCAATGTGTATATTAATTAGCAACGCAATAAGTTCATGTTGACATATGTCAAGCATAATCACGATTCACGAAATCATTTTTATTTTCATAAATGACATGTCATTTTGATTTTGGTTAGGATGCCAGAAAATGTCATTATGTTTAAGGCTTTTAGGAAAAGTAACATATGCAACAGCTTTATAAACAAACCTAGTTATATATGGGTGTACAAATAGCCAAAAACCAGGCAGTTATCATGACTAAAGGTTTGGAAATAGCAACATTTAAGAATCAACATAGATAGGTGTTTCTTGTTAAACTTTAATTTGAAAGGCCACATATTCAGGGAAAGAGAGTGCAGAATCATGTCTAAACATAAAGAGATGGCATCCAAGCTTTTACTCACTCAGAACACCTAGATTTAAAGGAGGTAATATGCACATTGCACGCTACTCTCAAACACCATTCAATCTCTAGATCAACTCATTTGTTAATAATCGAAAAACATACCAGTTAGATAATATTGCCTTGTTCTTTAGCTTTCTTCACCCACTTAAGTGTACTTTCCAACGTTGAGTAAGCGGAAACATTTGTTAAACTCTTACTCTCAACTGCATAATCAAACACTTCATAAGCCTCTGCTATCCTCCCTTCCCTACAAAGTGTCCTCACAAAGGTAGCATAAGCTGCAGTCTCAAGCTTCATATCCCCCGCTTTCATTACCCCATACAGCTCCTTCGCCTTCTCTAACAGTCTCGCCTTACACAATCCATGAAGCAACGTACTATAAGTACACGAATTCGGACTACACCCCCTCACTTCCATCTCCTCCAACAACGCCAAGGCACCCAATGCATCCCCTTCCCGACACAACCCATTCATCAACGAAGTGTACGTAACAGTATCTGGGAAATGACCCTTTTCCGTCATAACCCTTAAAATCTTCTTAGCTTCTTTAACCCGTCCAGACTTCGATAACCCAAAAATCAAAGTATTGTATGTAACCAAATCAGGTTCCACACCCTCCTCCTTCATTTCATTATAAACCCCAATTGCCTCACTCCCGTTACTCAACATACAATAACCCTTCATAATAGTATTATAAACAAAACAATCAGGCTTAAACCCTTCCTTCTTAAGCACTTTGACCAACCTCGTGGCCTCGCGGAGATTCTTCATATTACACACATTATCAATCAATATTGTATAAGTAACAAGATCAGGCTTCAAATCAAAATTATCTCGCATTTCTTCAATAAAATCATCAATCAAACTCAAAGACCTAGCCTTGCATAGATGCTTAATAATAAAATTGTAAGTATAAGTATCCGGCACAGAGTGTTTTGATGAAAATTCTTTTACCAATTCGACAGCTTGGTCCACGCGTCCGGCCAAACAGAGCGAGCGAATGGCAATGTCAGCAGTGACCTTATCGGGAGCGAAGCCGCGGTTGAGCATGAGATTGAGGGCTTGGTGGACAGAGGAGAGGGAGGGATCAGGTGCTTTGCAGGATTGGGAGACTAAGATGTGGAAGGTGGATCGGTCGGGAGAGAAAGAAGGGTGTGATTTGATCATGTGGTTGAGGAGAGCGATGGAGTCTTGGACGGTGGAGATTGAAGAGTAGGATTGAAGGAGAGAGTTGTGGAAACGAAGGTCAAGTGGGAATTTGGGGTTGGTGGAAATGATTGAGTTGAAGAGCTTTTTGGCGTCGGAGAGGTTCGGGGATTTGAAGAGGGTTTGGATTTGGGTTTGGGTTTGGGTTTGGGTTTGAGGAGGGTCGTGGGATTTGGTTTTCTTGGTGGTTGGTTTTCTGGGAAAGTGGTGGGGATTGTGAGGTGGGGTTGTGGTTGTGGACTCCTTGGGAATGAGTGAAGAGGATTGCTTTTTCATGAGAGTTGTTGCAATTGCTGAACGGAGTGATGGTGGAACCTTTCCCATTTTCTTCTTCTTCTTCTTCTTCTTCTGCTTTTCCTTTTCTCTGTTACCGGTGCTGGAGTGCTAGGGTTTTGGCAGGGTTTGAGATTTTGGGTAAAGTTCGAAGGTGCCTCACTGTATCCATTTCGTTTTCCTTTGGGCTCTACGCCTAGTAAACGATCTGTCGTTTTACGCCAAGTAAACCAGTTTAGCTACCAACTTTTTTTTTTTTTTTTGAGAAAGTGTCTAGCTACTAACTTGGTTATAAGCAATAGCTGCAACACTCACTAAAAGAAATTAACATGGTTATGTATTTTGAAAATATAACCACGGGATTACACTTTTTTTTTTTATGTTTTAAACATATATATCAAATTTCGTACCAATCGAATATTATTTACTATTCGATTTATAAACTTATTTTTTAGGTATAATTCTATACTATAAAAATGTTTGGTTGATGATATAGAATTGATCTTACAAAAATTTTGTAATAATGGATGATATAAGAATAAAATGCAATACAAAGATAGATTTGTCAAAATCGACATTTGATAAAAAAATAAAATAAAATAAATATTAAATGAAGTTGGAAGTATTAGTAAATGTTACTCATAGGTGACATAAATTGGAAATCCAATCAGGATGCTTTGGTACTTCACTCAATATTCTCATCAAGCTCATGGCGGTCGAGTCCTTGGTGTTTGCTCCATTCTTTGCATCTCGTGGAGGCTTGATCTTCAAACTCATTTAAAATGGAGGTTCTATGTAATAGGTTTAATTCTAGTGTATCTTTCCACTCATGGAGCAGTAAAGTTGATGAATTTCTTAAAGAAATAAATAATAAGGAAATAAAATTAAAAACTCCAAACTCTCAATTTGCTTCTCCTTCTTTTTCTTCACACTCTCAACAGTTTCAGAGAGAGGTTTCAGATTGGGTATGGTTGGGTGGTTGCCCCTCTCTGAATCCAATGATTTCTATCAACTTTGCCCTTCAAATCAACCACCCATGACCCTTCTCTCCTAAACCCTAAACCCAAGAATCAATATCAAAAAAGCACTTCCTCAATTTGATCTCTTATTTTAAAAAACTTTGGTCCCCTCCCAAAAGACCAAATGGACTAAAGAGGACATGATTGGACCAAACTAGACTAAAGAGGACTGAACTGGACCAAAGTATACCGAATATGACCAAATTAGACCAAAATAGACCGAACGAGTTCATCTGATAGAAGATAGTAGACCATAACACTACTTTACAAAGCTCTTAACCAATTGACTTCTATTTAACCATATTACACTCATCTATTGGTCCATTTGGATAGAGCTTATTATTAAAAACTGAAAATATCGTAGCAAAATAAATTTTAAATATATGAAAAGTACTGTGGTACCAATTTTTAATAAAAAAATTGCTGAAAAAGTACATGAACAGTGCGCACACAGTGCGCATACAGTCTGCTCTGCACCCTTGTCCCTGCGGCAAAACCGAAAAAAAAAAAACACAAAACAAAACAAAAAAAAAAGTAGAAAACATGAAAACTAAACGCATAAAAAAAAATTAAAAAAAAAAAAGCTAGATTCAAACCCAGCCTATATCTTTATTTATTTTCACTATATTCCTCCAATAAATCTTAAAAATAGTTTAAAATTTGAAACTGTGGTTAGAAGCCTCCATTTTAGTGGCAAGCTCGTAAATACTCACAAACCTGTGGGGCCCATCAGATTGACCATTCTCACATGCTCCCCAACGGTCACACGCCTCTCTCATCACTCCCAACCCTCTTTACTCTCTCATCACTGTCATCAGATTTACTCTCTCATCACTGTCATCAGATCACCTCTTAAAGAACATTTCATACTCTCTTCTCTTCTCCCAAACCCACAGTGCGTCCCCACGGCTGACCAAGCTCCGACATCTTCCCGACCTTTGAAGCTCCAGCGCCGGCCTCTGAACTTGACCAGCTCCGCTGCTCCAAGCTTCGCCGCGCCAGGACCTCAAGCAAGACCAGCTCCGTCGCTCCAAGCTTGACCAGATTTGTATATGTTGTTTTTGGGCTGTGGGTAAGAGGGAAAAAAATCTGAAATTTGGAGTGGAAAAGAGAGAAAATATGACCTATGGGTAAGGGGAAAAAAAAAATTTGGAGTGGGGAAGAGAGCAAATCTGGGCTGTGGGTAAGGCAAAACAATTTGAGATTTGGTGTGTGGAAGACAAAAATATGATTTGTGCAAAAAAAAAAAAAATTCCTGTTGTAAGCTTCTTTTATTTTTTTGGTCTTTGTGGAGTAAAGAGTTGTTGCGCTGCAATTTTTATGTGGGAATTGTGCTTCATGTTTGAGCTGAAAATTCAGTGGGATATGAGAGAGAAGAAGGGTTCCATTAATGGTGGGTAGCCATTTGTGCTCACTGCACAAAGTCGTGGTCCCACAAAAAATTGACAATTTTGAGTGTTTAGAATGAAAACACAACCAGGTCGAAGGGCAGGGATTTTCAAGTGATAAAAAATGAGTTATGGGTAATGAGTTTTGAGTGATAAGATTTGGGTGACGAGTGATGGGATATCACTCACTTAGGCCTTGTTTGGTTCATCTTTTTTAATAACTCATTACTCATCACTCATTTTTCTTTACTTATCACTCTTTACTTTTCACTTATCACTGATCATTCAAAAATACCCAAATTTCTTATAACTCAGTTTACAGGCATGTTTGGGTGAATTATCTCACTGTATTTTCAATTCAATGAACTCACCTTTATGTCATTCATTGGGTCCCACAGAAAACAATTGCAGATGCAGTAACAGAACGGTCACAAGCCTACCTGCGTTGCCCCTCTCTCTCCTTTTCACGCCCTTTCCAAAACAAAATATTGTCCCCAACTTCAGAAACCCACACACCACAGCGGCGTCTCTCACCACCGATCTTCTGCTCTCCAAACCCTCACTCCGCCTCTCATTTTCTGCCCCTCACTTCCTCGCCTCCACTGCGTTAGATCCGTCCCTGATCGCGAACTCCAGAAACCAGACGAAGGAATCCCAGACTCCCAACTCGGAACAGAACCCAGGTATCCCGCGTTGCTGATCTTCGTCCCCTTCAATTTGTAAACCCATCGCGTCACTGTGGGTCTGCTGAAGAGAACTTTGCGAGCCCTCTGTTGGTACAGTTTCATTTCTAACCGTTTTATGATTTTCTCTATATTTTTCATAAATGTATTGTTGTTACTCTGTTATGTCACTATGTGATAAGTGGATTGGATCATTGGAGTAGTGAGAATTGGTTTCGTAAGTAGAAATTGCATGCTCCGGTTCCCTCCATGGTAGCCTTCTTTGAGTTGAAGGTGGCTTTGAATCTTCACTATTGTGGGTTTCTTCCACTGGGTTTCTCTGTTTTATTTATTTTTTTGGGGAGTGAAATTTTGAATTAAGTTTGTGGAATAAGGCAATGTGCCTTTTATCCATCTGGAACCCGGTTGCTTAGTTGGTGTTTTCCCCCCCTTTTTTGTTGTTTTGCTGTTGTCACTTGGTTCTCCCTGGCTTGTTTCCAATTTGGTTGTTTTCTCTTGGAATCCAATTGTTCTGTCTCTGTTCCTAAATTCCTTTTGATATGCGTTGATAGTTTCCTCAAACAAACTGCTGGGTTTTAATTTGCAGATTTGATACTATTTGTTCTCTTTGATCAGATGACTTATTGGTTGGTTAGCATGTTTACATAGAATTCCTAGTTTTTATTTATTTTCTTCGAGTGGACTTGATGGTATCATTTTGTGGGATAAATTTTTCTGTGTGTGTGTCTTAGTTAGGATTGTGGTTGGTCAATGATTTTTCCCAATTCCGTCAATTTCAAGTTAGGATTGTGGTTGAGACGAATTCTAATACGTGAAACTACTTCTAAAATGCTTCTAAAAGTGGCTGGGTTCACTCTTCTATGGATAAACTGTGAAACTACTTCTAAAATATATAAAGTCTGCTCCTGGATCATGGTAGTGTTCATAAACACATAACTTGTAGCAGGATTTCTTAAGAATCAGTTTTTTGAACCTGACTGTGTGGTTTCCCCTGTATTCATGGCTGCACTAGAAAGGTTGAAAATTTACATAAATAAAAAAGCAGTATGATTAACCCCTTGGGGCTGTTTGTGTTTAAAATCAAACTTCAATCCTCAGAACCCATGACCCTGCAATGCTTAAATGTTAAATGACAAGAGCACAAATATGGACATAGTTAGATGCTTCTATTTTTTAATGTGAAATGCTTAAATCTGATGGTGTCTCAATTAATTTTGCTGTATGGGCATTTTAAGATTTTCATTGCGCCTACTTAAAGTACACTGGTATTACATTTTTAGTACGGTTAGCTATTTGTTGAATGCCAGTGACTATGCCTTGTAGGGGTGGACGTTTCACCACAATGTTGGAGGCAAGTTCCAGTACCTATGACTCCAACTATAGAGGGCATGTGTGTGACATGGATCAGTGTGTGTTGCGAACATCTTTGCAGCTCCATAATTTCGGTAGACGGTTTTATGGCTGTAGACATTGGAAGCCAGTAAGTATCAATTGCACTTCCTAGACGGTTTCATGGTTAAAGTTGCTAAACTCCTTAGCTCATGTACTTACTAGATTTGTTTAATATGCAGGGCAACGATGAACACTGTAAGTCCTTTAAGTGGTTGGATGGCATCCCATGTAGGCGTGGAGTTGAAACAGCACCGATTGTCATTGCGAAATTTACTAGACTTGAGGCCGAGGCAGCGGTGGCAAAAAATAATGAGATGGAAGCCCCTGCAATAATAGCAGACCTACTCCACAGGGAAACAGTAACAAAGCGTAGTGCTGAAAAAGGAAGGGTTTCCCTTCGTATGGCCAATGCGCGAGCACATAAATATCAAATTGTTTTACTTATGTCATGGTTGGCATTTGTGGTGTTGTATATGTTTTCACTTGGTAATAGGGAGGTTGGGTTAAGACAAATGTGTCTGCCATGATTCTGATTTGGGATTAGTGTTTTGGATAATGAAATTGTATTATATCTTTTGAATGTTAGACTTATTATAACCTTATATATAAAATTGTTGTTTTCTAATAGTAGCATTCTTATTTTTTTCTGTTCCTATTGTTTATGATTTAGTTGGGTTGTTAGTGTATTTAAGCATTGATTTGAATAAAAACATGAAAAGCAAATTTTAATCCCAAAGTAAAAAGTAGGCAAAATGTGGACTTCACAGAAACTTCTCTAATTGCATTCACCATACACGCGAAATGTGCATAATACAATGGTACAAATACTAAACACCGAACTTCTGCACATCATACATTTGTGGATCCAAAATTGCGTAGTACTATTACAAAAACACACATAACATGTGCTGAACATGCACCTAGTAAATGCTAAAGGCCTGGCCTATGGTACCAAGTCTATAAATATCAAAATATCAGCATTTACAATACAATTCATGTGCGAAATCAATGCCTACGGGCGACATAATCAGCCCACATAGCATCGGTGATGTCATCCCTAAAGTTGGCCATACATCTCTTTGATGCGTTTGACATCTCCACATCATGCCTCTGGTTTGCAGCGCTGGTAGAAGCTCCATTGTTGCCACTAACTGGTGGAACAAAAGGATTTCCTTCAAATTCAACATTGTCCCATGTGTTAAACAATTCATCACAACGGTTATTAATGCATATAAAATTGTGTAGACAACAACATGCAGTAATCACATAGCGCTGCCTACTGCGCTTGAAGTTTAGCATTAAATTGAGGATGGGAAAACGAGCCTTTAGCACCCCAAACGACTGTTCAATAACCATTCGCAAGGAAGAGTGTCAATAGTTGAACAACTCTTTCTTGGTTGTTGGATTCCTGTTACTAGAATGAAATTCTTGAGCATGGTACCTAGTAGATTTGTGAGGTGGAAAGAAACTTGTGCCAATAGGTAGGCCTGAGTCCACCAAATAGTATGAACCTACATGCTTATGAAGGTATTTATAAGTGGGTGCAATTACTATCACAAAAACATGTAAGCATTGATAGCTTTTGAGATTAATTGTAATACCAGTCGGTGGCCATGGGAATCCATTTTTTGGGTCACCAATCGCTTCCTCCAACACCCGTGAGTCATAAGCACTACCTTCCCACCCCGCATGAACATATATGAATTGCATATCCATATTGCACACACACAACACATTTGTGGTTGCAGTAGCCTTTCGGCTCCTATATGCTTGAGTCGCATGTTTAGGAGGCCGAACACTTACATGGGTGCCATCCATTGCCCCAACATTTCTGCACATGACATAAGTACCGATGATGTATGTACCTAGTTAACTATAATACGTTTACAATTTTAATTAAGTGATATATATATTACCTCAAACCATGGCCAGTACTTGTTGACCTGAAGATGTTCGGGGAGACAAACTACATCTGAATCTGGCTTAATCAGATGTCTCGCATACGAGTGAACAGCCCGCAACACCCTGCGGAAGTGGCGGGACACCGTCTCAGTTGAGTGCTGGAATCTGTCTGCGACACACCTCATTCGAATATTGTGGCCAAGTATGAATAAAAACATGGCGACCGCTTGCATGGCATCCACATCACCCTGCCCTTCCTTTAAGTATCCATGACCGATCAACTTATCCACTAAATGTAACAGATACGGGCGTGTCATGCAAAACATCTCAAAGCACTTATTAGGATTACTGTCAAGTTCCTCCATGTATCCTTGGCCCATGAGGATACTATCACGCATGGGCTGTTTATCATAATGTCGTTGCATATAGGCGAACATCTCACCTACCAAAGGATTCACCAAGTTAAACTCTGCTTCATCTTCGCTATCACACTCTGAACCCCACCAGTCATCACCATCAGTATCATCACTAGTATCATCATAATCAACGTTGTGAAAGTATGATTCGTCAAAATCATAAGCCAGGAATGCATCTAACCATTCAGTCCTTGATGCCATTGTCACCTACACACCAGCACGACATACTATTAACCCTTTTTATTTTATATTGAAAACCAATGCTAATAACAAGCACTCAACC
Source organism: Castanopsis chinensis (assembly GCA_032878915.1). Taxonomy (NCBI): domain Eukaryota; kingdom Viridiplantae; phylum Streptophyta; class Magnoliopsida; order Fagales; family Fagaceae; genus Castanopsis; species Castanopsis chinensis. The sequence continues at coordinate 1,788,160 of JAVQMG010000074.1, read as the reverse complement.
ATAAACAAAGACAAATAGGGGAAATTATTATAAGTAGGCGCAATGATAATTTCCATAATAGAAACTTTCTCTAAGTTTAGGACAAGCTAACAAATAACCAATGCTAATAACAAGCACTCAAGTTTAGGACTGCATCAAGTTTAGGAATAAATTAAGCAACCTGACAAATATCCATAATAGAGAATTTAATAACCAACAAAACATCCCTCGTCTCAATCCATCACATCATACTACAATAACCATCACATAATACTAGAGTACTACAATAACCATAACATAATAAAATAACATCCATGTCTCAATCTAGCATATAATACTACAATAACCATCACCTAATACTAGAATAGTACAATAATCATAACAGAATAAAATAACATCCATGTCTCAATCCTCTGGGTTAAGAATATCCTCCATCCATGCCCGCCTCCTATACTCCAGCATGCCCATGAACACCACCCTATTCTCTTTCACATGGAGAGCCTTAGAGATCTTCAAATATTCCTTATTACCAAGGTCCTCATACTGATTAAGCAGGTCAATGGCTTTCCCTAGAGAACACGGATCACTTGCAGTTACTGATTAGGAAAATTGCTCAGAAGTGCCACTTGACTTGCCCCTGTTACCGCTATACCTCTCCCTCGTCATTGTAGTGTACTCCTTTAGAGCCACAGTCATCTCACTTACTTTGTCCACTTTCTTCACCGCTTTCTTACCCTTGGCACTTGCTTCTTGCATAGGACGCTTGCCTGCAGCTTGGGTTTAGTCAACACCATCAGTCTCATCTGTACTCCGAGGAATACTATCCAAGTTAGGGGTGTAACAGTCATCATCAAGATGGGTAACACCAGCATCAGCGGCAAGCTCATCCTCTAGTGCACGCTCTTCATCGCTGGTCAGTGCAGGTGTGTTTGATGAAATCTGAAGGTGCCTATTTGCAGTATTAGGGCAAACAACTGCTTTAGCTTATCGTAGTCGGGGCATCCCTTCTTTCGCAAGTTATTTGCGTTCCGGACATTCTACAACAACACAAGCATAGGAACAATTGTTAGGCAGCAAAGTAATCACAACAATGCAAAGGCATACAATACTAAGAAACTTGAAATGCATTAAGTAACATACCGCCACCACATTCGCCCAAACCTCGTCAGTGCATGTAACAGTTTGGGTGGCCTCATCCCACCCTAACCCTGTATGATTCAGCAATTGACTCCACTTGTGTTGTTTACCACGAAGCCTATTGTGCTTTTGGAAGACTTTCTTAGTGGTCAAACGTTTTCCACTCCTTTTATTTAGTTCTTTTGTCATTGTTGCCCACATAGGGCCCTTAAAAACACCATTCTCCATGTTACCCTTCATTTGTTCCTCCACCATAATCTCTATAAATATGTGTTCTACATGGGGAGGCCACATTTTGTCATCCACATCTTGGGATTCATGTGCCATCTAATTCAAATATCTCACATGGTAAATAAAACAAACTTTGTATGGACAGATAAATAAATAAACAAGGAATATTAATGTGCAATATGTTGCGTACTGAGAAAGTGCACAAGGAAATTATCATAAACAAGCAGTACATGAAAAACATTCAACACCATACATAGGTGTTCTCCAGTTTATACCTAAACATGTACATTGTGACCATGTAACATACAAAACGTCAAAAGACCAAAGCATTGTTTTACTACAAAAGTGGTCACTAATAGCCATAGGATAGTACATGTGAAATTCTATGCTAACAACACCATAGTAGTCTACAAATCACAGTGGAAACAAAATAAGTTAGCATCAACAACATGGTTAGCTATGCACTACAATGCTTCGGAGTCCACCAACCATCTCTTACGGAGACGGACCAGCCCCCTCATCCGAACCAACCCCCTCATCCGAACTAGCCCCCTCATCCGAACCCACCACTGGCCACCCACGCCGTGACCCATGACGACCTCCGTTGGCCCTACAATACTCCCTCCGAATATGCATGAACCGACGCATAACCTGCCTCTTGCGGAAATCCTTCCCAGTTCGAGCGTTGAGAATGTTTGTGATCACATCCCACAATGGCTCACGGGGACCCTTGCCACAAAATTACCCAACAGGAATTGGCCGAAGACAATGTCACAAAGTTCATCGACACAGTCTTTGTCCCACGTCCTTAAATGCCCAGCCATCTAACAAATGCCTTGCTGATCATGTAAGAATCACATATAAATAATAAACATTTCCATGTATTCAATCCAAGTTATACAATAGTGTTTACGGGTTTTTTCTTCACGTACAATAGTTTTCACTTTATCCTCCCTTAAAAAAAACCCACCATATTGTTTATGGATATGGATACAGTTAACTAGAGTAACAATCATATGGACCATGTCGACAAATCAGACATTGTTAGCCATGTCGACAAATCATATAATCATATTTTGCTAGTACCTATAACAATATCATATGAACCATGTGAAGGAATCATATAATCAGTAAGCAAATAAGCAGGGGAAACCACAGCCGGATTAAGCAAGGAAAAAAAAACATGATTATTACTTTACCTAAAAAATGAGCAATGGCTTGAGGGTGATTAGTAATAAAACTAATCTAAATATTACATTGCATTGCTTTGCTTTAGTTTTGTTATTATTACACGGCTTGAGGGTGATTAGTTTTGTTAAGAAAAGACAATTACAAAAACGAAATCTAAAAATATTCAGATTCAGTGTAATCAAGTTCAGGTTAAAATGTCTTGGTGCCGGTAACGTAAATAGTTTGTAATGTCTAGGAACCTTAAAGCTCAAGGGACTTGTGATGGTGTATTCGCAGAGTGTTTCGGTCCTCATAATTTTTTATTCCCAAACCAAGAACAGAGAAAACCTCCCATTCTTCATAATACCATGGCTGTGAGAAACGAACTATACAGAGAAACTTCTAAACCAATAATCAGAAATAATAAAAACGAGAAAAGAAGCATAACAGCTACTGAAAATCCAACATGAGTGCTGGAATCATCAAACCCAACATTGCTATTTAAAATCCGATAACAACATTGCTAACAAAACAAAAAATTCCAAAATAAAACCCAGCAAATGGAGGGGCTGAAAATCCACTAACATTGCTACTGGAACATGCACAATAAGAATGGCAACAGTCATCACAAAAAAGGAACAAACATGGACGAACAAAAAAGAACGACATAAAACCCAACGGAAGGCTTACCGGAAAGTTCAAAATCGATGAACGGAGCTGTGTAAAACTCGGTGTGCAGTGCAAATCGACGGAGAGACGGTGCTGATCGAAGGAGAGACGGTGCTGATCGACGGCGTGAACAGAGCTCTCTGCTTCAGTCAGTGCGTGCTGTGGGTTTGGGAGAAGGAAGATGTGAAGTGAGATGAAGGAGTGAGAACATGGTAGTTGGGAGAGGTAAAGGAAAGTGCCGTTGGTGATGTGCTGGTGATTGAATGCTCTGCAGTGATGTAACAATACACTGCTGTGGGGCCTGATATTTTTCAAAAATTACAAACGTGCCATTGAGTGAAGATATCTCATCACTTGGAAACATGCTTCCTCAGTTCTCAAATTCGTTAACTCAAAACCATTTAACTGAGTTTCCTTAACTCATATATCATCCGGATTAAGTAGCCAAACAAGCTTCAGTTATGTGGGACCCACGAATTTTGGGTTATGAGTTAACAAAACTCAGTTTTGTTAACTGAGTTTAGGTAAATCCAAACAAGGCCTTACCATCTAAACATGGCCTTACCATCTAAACATGGCCTTATTTTCAAAAACTATGGTCCCGGTTCCAAAAGACCGAATTGCATAAACTAGATCGAACAAGACCGAAAAGGACCTAATTAACCGAATTGGATCAAAGGGACATAATGGATCGAAGAGAACTAAATCGACCTTATTGGACCAAACTGGGATAGAGTAGATCGAACTGGACCAAAATTGGCCTGAGTGGACTGAAGAAGACCGAACTAGACTGAAGAGGATCAAACTAGATAAAAGGTATGAAACTAGACCGAATTGGCCTGAAATGGACCGAACTACTCCATCTATTAAAATATAGTAGACTGTAAGCCTTCGTTTGGATACCACTTAAAAATGAAAATTATTTCACTATTCAGCTTATTTTTGCTACTATTCATGAGTCCTACTGCATTTTTTGGTACTATTTATGGGCTTCATTGTACTATTTCAATTAACTTTTACTTTTATTTACAGTACTTTCAGCAATAAATTTTCAATTTTAGCAAAATAAGCTGTATCTAAACAGACCCTAAGTCTGTAACATTAAGTTACAAAGCTCTATTTTCCTCAACAACCAAAAAAAGAAAGTTATAAAGCTCTTGACCAGTTATTGACTTCTAATTAACCATATTCCAATCATATACATTTTTATTTATTTTCATTATACATATAATCCTTGAATAAATCTTAAAAACTGAAACTGTGGTTAAAAACCTCCAATTTTTTTATAACATAGTCTCAGACTTGTATTGAAAATTACTTGGAACGTTGGTAATTTCAATTATAAGAAGGGGAGGGAAAGTTTTAAAAACCTAGGGGCCACATTGCCCCCTTAGTGAATGAAATTCCTTAAATATGATTTGAAGAAAAACTTTGTCAATTAATTAAAAGCTAGATATTGTGCATTATGTTTAGGTCACATCACTTAACTAAGAGTTTTGTAACCCAATGACATTACTTGGTCTTCTTTATAAGGATAACCATTGTTCAAATCCGCTCCCCTGCCTATTTTTTTTTTTTAGAGATTGTTAGCTATTGAATTATAATAGAAATAAATAAATGCAAGTTACCTATTAGCAGTAGCACATGACATGCTTCCATTATGTGGTTCATTAAGTACATTAAAATCATTAAGATAATCCGCTTTGTTTGTGTGTATAATTTTACTATTGGCCCTTTAGCTCCACCACTGATTTCATTCATTCCATTTTATGGCAGTTCTTCAAAAGCATTAGCATATATGTTAATCACATTACTCATTAGATATGTTAATAGCATAACTCACAGGATTCTTGTTAAGTAGTATTAGTATCCATTATGATGTCTTCTATATGTAATTCAACCCCACCTTTTGCTCCCCGTTATTTACCTATATTTAAAAAAAATTGCTTATCTTCTTAAATTATTTAAACAACTCACCTTCACGTATTTATTATAAAGGTTTTGTATTAATAGTACATTTTTGCAAATGTTTTTTTTTTTAAATTAACAGTACACTTTTTTTTAATAAAGAAATTAATAGTACACTTGGTTGCTTGCTTGCATTATAGTGTAATGGATTTTTTATTTTTCATTTTGATAAGGTAGTGTAATGGATTTTATTAGAGAAACTACTATTTGAAATTGAGATGAAAATTATGATAATATGACATAATGATATGACATGAATCATATGATACATATATAAAGCTTTTTAACCTTTCAAAATTATTATTCTTTATTATTGAGTTAAGATAATATTAATATAAGGATGTTTGAATTACAAATATCTTGTTCGATAATAGAAGATTTTATCAACTTTAATATATATATATATATATATATATATATATATATATAGAAAAACGAAACGAAAGCTTTTTAATATACCTTTTGGCTGGAACGGTCATATTCTACCGACAAAACAAATATCATCAATATTTAAACATAGGCAGTAAAAAAGAAATGAATACAAGTTGTAATTATCGTCAATTCATAGGGTGAAGCCCTAGAGGCACTCGAAAGGATGCCAATAGTAACTGATTTGACGTTGTTTTCCATTTTTTATTAACCTAATATCTAATTTATGGTATAAGTTGGTTTGGATTACAAATATCTTATCCGATAAAATTTTATAAATTTAACTATTTTATTTAAAAATGAAAAGATAAGATGAGTTGGCAATTTCTTCAATTTCTCGTAATTTTTTTTTTTTCGAAATGGGTAGTTAATACTTGTTTAGGTACAGTTGAAACAGACCTAGCGTCTGCATTTCAACTTTTTTTTAGAACATTCACAGGTATTTTTCCTCTCATACACTATTTACGAAACATGTAAATTACTTTTTTAACAAAATTTTTATTATTTATATATTTAAAAATTATTTTATTATAATATATTTAATTTTCAGAAAAAAACGATATTATACCTATTATAAGGTTCAGGCTTCAGATTTCAGGCTTCCAATAGTCAGTTGCTCTCCTCGAAAAACTCTCACTGTACAAACTTCAAACTATGGACGAGTCAAAAACTCCCGACTCAGCTTCCCTACCCAGACCACCCACTATTTCCAAACAAAAAAGCTCATGGCCCTTCACTTTCTTAGTCACAGTATTGGTCCCCGTTGTGGCGGCAACGTTGCTCTACCAACTCGACTCGTTCGACCCGGCTCCTCTGCCACCTGACGTATTGACTCGGCACGTCATAACCGTGCCAGCACGTAACGACCACATGCTCCGAGTGTCTGAGTTTGTGGGTGTTGGGAATTTGAAAGCTCCAGAAGATGTAGCTTATGATGCCAAGTCAGGAGTCATCTACACGGGCTGTGCTGACGGGTGGATCAGCCGAGTCACTGTAAACGACTCGGCGGCTGACTCGGTTGTGGAGAAATGGGTCAACACCGGTGGGAGACCCTTGGGAATCGCTTTTGGTCACAACAATGAAGTTATCGTTGCTGATCCTGAAAAGGTCAGTGATCATTCATTCTTAGACTAAATTATATTTTTCGACTAATTAAGTATATGTTTTATTTAATATTTAAAATTTGAATGATTAATATTTCAATAAAAAAAAATTGAATAATAAATCTACGATAACCATAGATATAAGATACGTGTGTTAATTTTTCTCTCAGGATCAAAGTATGTGGTTAATTTTAATTTATAGATTACAATTTAGAAATTTTTTTTTCAAAAGGAAGTGAATAAATTATTGTACTTGAGGTTGTTTTATTTTAGTAAATATATATTCAATTTAAAAATTTTAATCAACAAAGAAATGAAAATATATATTCAACTACCAAGATATGCTGAAAAAGTTAAGATTCAGTTTATGCATGATTACTAACTTTGTGTATTATTATTATTATTATTTTTTAACGAGAATTCTATGTAGACAAGATTTTTCAGTTAAGTTTACAAGTTTTAGCCGCCTCTCAGAGTTGGCTACTGGCATTATTTTTTTATTTAATACTAATAATTTGTCATATCTAACGAGTTTAAACTTTTTGTCAAATTTGTTGTGATGCTAGACTTTCTTATTTTTTATAAAAAAAATCTGTGTGTCTAAACATAATTTCTTTATCCTTTTATGTGTGTTTTTGTTTAGCGACCAATAAAAAGCATGGATCTCACAATAAAAAAAAAATGTTTGACTACAAATTTTGAAATTTAGTCACGTCTCTTTTCTTTTTTGAGAACTTTTTTTTTTTTTTTTTTTTTTTTTTAAGACAAAGGTAAGCGAAGTATTATTAAGAAATACCCCCACAAACAAAAAAAAACAAACACAAGATCCGAGTGGAACACATCCTCCACATCCTCAGTAGAGATTCTATTGTCCACGGATAAAACTTTTTTTTGCTAAACAATGAGCTAATCTATTCCCCTCTTATCGAACATGCTGGAATACCTTCTCAACGTCCCTTCTTTTTTGAGAACCTACCAGACATGTCTCTCTATTTTTGTTTTCTTGATAAGGCCAATTGCATCTCTAACTATATATTTTTTTTTTGTCTATCTTACCCTAAAAATTTACTTTTTTTTATTATATTTTTTAATTTTTAATTATTATTATTTTTTTGTACTTATCCCTTGCACCTACTTTTTCTTATGTACTTATCCTTTTCCTTTGTTCTTATCTCATTTCTCACTCAGCCAATCTTTATCCTTCTGGCTTCTTCTATTTCTTTCTTCTTCTTTTCACGGTAAACTCCTCCTTCATTTTCTAACGGTCAAATCACCTCGCTCCACAAGCATCTTCTTCTTCCTTTTTCTCTCATGGTCAAATAATTTATCCACCACAAGCACCAATCTTCACCACAAGAATAAAAACCCACCTGCACCACAAGAATCAAAACCCACAATCATGGACTCCGTCTACTCACAAGCACCGATCTTCGCCGCAAGCACCAATCTCTCTCTGTTGGTTTGTCTGCGTGGGTGTGTTTGTGTGTGGGTGTGTTTGTGTATCTCGTGTGTATCTGAGAAAAAAGACAATGAGGAGAAAAGTCGGTTTGTTTTGCGTAAAGAAAAGAAAAAAAAAAAGAAAAAAAAGCACAAAACGTGAAATTAATAAAATAATAGTATACACAAGCTATGGTAATCGTGAATGTACATGTATGCATGGTACTGTAGCAAAGGTGCAAATACACACAGTTTTAGAAGGATTGATACGGAGGATTTTTGGAGTAAAACGTATAAAATTTGTTGCTTTTTGTATTTTGTAAATGTTTACATTTACTGACGTGGATGCTCTAAGAACTTCACATCTCTTTCCTTTGGTACATGAGGTTGTATTTTCTAAGTGCTTTATTTCTATTTAAAGAAACTAATAAAACTTTGGAGAATGATAAACAATAAGGTTATGTTTGGCGACAGATTTTGATATCTATTTTCAAAAACTTGTTTTTAGATATATAAAGAAAAAATAATTATTATTTTTTGAAATAAAAAAATGATTGGTCAGTTGAAATTAAAAAAAAAATTGAAGAAAAAAATAGAAAATACTAAAATATGTCACTAAGATTTGAACTTCAATGCTAACTCATTAAATGAGATAGATTTATTAAATTAAATGTGTGTTTTTATTGACTTTTAAAAATTAGAAATTAAAAACTCCTTCATAAATTGAGTTTTGTAAACAATTTTTCTTTCTGTCCATTTTGGATTGCTTAGTCTCAAAAATAAAAAATTGATTTTGAAAACAGAAAATAATGGGAAAAAATAGTTACCAAATAGTTTTTTTATATTTTTATAGTTTTTTATTAACAATTGCCAGCATCCGTTAACATAACCCATAAAATTATAAAATTGTAAAAGGATCATATGTGTGACTATAGAAGGTCGAGTTCACATCACATGCTATTTATTTTCTCTGGGTAAAGACAATGCTTATTGTACCGGGAGACAATTGGAGTCCTTATGTGCTATTTTTTTTTTTGAGAAAGGTCTGTGCTATTTTCTAATACTCAATATCACATGTGTAAGTACAACAATATGGAATATGATAAAATACAATGGTCACTTAACACTTTTGAAAATTCCCTTACTCCTCACGCTTCTTTATCCATTTCTAGTTATTATTTATCTATCATTGGTTACCCAAACACTCCATTGCCTATAATTTCCATGAGGCATGTGCAATAAATTCAAGTCTTGGCACTACCTTATTTTAATCAAAATCTCATCTCATGATGGTTTTTATATTTTACCCAAATCCCAAAATATTATGAAATATATCATAGTATTTTTTTTATAAGAATAAAATAAAATAAGGCATCACCTTTCTCAAATTGTTTAATGTTCGTATAGAAATTAAATTTTTTTGTTAAAATATAAATTCTTTAGGTCCATATAACTTATAAGGACAAAGTTAGAGGGCTCATAAATGCCACAGTACTCCAAAAAAGCCAAGCCCAATAACAACTCAATAAGTTGTGATTAAGAGCTTAGTAGTTCAGTGGCATCGCCTAATTTTATTTATGAGAAGAAATCGGGTTTAAATCCTCCCTCCCTCGGTTGTTATAATAATTGATTATAAAAATTATAAAAAAAAATGGTTCTATCTATAACATTACCTAACAAATTAATGTAATTAATCTCTGTTTAGTAATTTTAGCACAAGTTATAGAAAATCTTCCACGCTTGTTAAGTGCTCCTTAGTCCTCAAAAACCAATGGTTGTTAGGTGTTTTATATTAATGAAATGTGATGAATAACAGGGCCTCCTAAATGTGACAGCAGACGGTGTGGTGGAGCTGTTGACAGATGAGGCTGATGGACAAAAATTCAAATTGACAGACGCTGTAGATGTAGCACACAATGGCATAATTTACTTCACAGATGCTTCATATAAATATCGTTTAAGTAAGTCCAATTGGGACATTTTGGAAGGTAAGCCCAATGGCAGACTTTTGAGTTATGATCCAGCAACCAAAACTACCAAGGTACTGGTCCACAACCTCTACTTTGCCAATGGTGTAGTAGTCTCACCTGATCAGAATTATGTGATCTTTTGCGAAACCCCAATGTATGTTTGCTGATTCTCAGTCTTGAAGAAATTGTTTTATTAGACCCCTTATGTTTGCTTCTGATAAATTACCACCACTACTAAAAAGTTATGGCTGTCAGATAAGTTGGAGGCAGAGTTTGAACTCAATATACTATGATAAGTTACCACCACAACCATTGTTTAAAGCCTTTCTTCTTCATGATCTGCACAATGTTGCAGACTGTTGCAGCTGGTTTCAACATACATGTGGTGCTAGACTCCCTAGATTAGTGAGACCTAACACATAGAAGCTTAGATTACTTGTTCTGATACTATGATAAATCATTATCAGTCCCAAAAGCTTAAAACCGTTAGAAAACAATGAACTTAATTACTATTCTAATAACTTCTATTGTTCAAAGACTAAAATTAATGACAGTTGGATTTACAGTTGGATTTTTGTTTCGCACGGTGGGAGTTTTGATTATTACAAATGGGTTGCTAATTAATGCAGGAGAAGGTGTGGAAAATATCACATACACGGCAAGGAAAAAGGAAAAGTAGACAAATTTATTGATTATCTGCCAGGCTGGCCAGATAACATTCGATATGATGGAGAAGGTCAATATTGGATTGCATTGTATACGGTAAATCGATTCTTACTTCATACTTTCCATGGCTATTTTTTTTAACTAGTACTAAGCTTGTGCAAAGCTTAATTTACTTGATTTATATGTAAATTAAAGAAAAAACTTCACTAATATCAATGAAAATAAACAATAAGATAGATAACGAAAAAAAAAAAAAAACCTTCAAGTTATTTGACAGTAGCAAATTGTATAAGACTGAAATTTTATCAAAGCCAAAAATTATGATAGATAATTAAAATAACTTAAAATAAAATAAGGAAACTTTTGGTAATAGAATTCTAATCAAAGCAGTGTTTTAAACATTTGTAATTTGCTAAATAGAATTTCATTTCAATTAAATTATCTTAATCATTTTAATGTATTTATTATAGTAACCCACATGGGTAAAAATAGTGTGTAAGACTCAGTTTTTAATTAATATATTGTGTTAATAATGCATAAGATACAAAACTGAATTAGGATCCTTGCTTAATTTAGATTGATTGTGCCAAGAAGATTTAAAGGGATATTTTAGTGTTATAATTAATAGTATTCAAAGAAATAATACAATAGAGATATGAAATGTTTGCGATTGATTGTAGGAATGTTGGTTCAATGGAATTCTATAAGCATGACTAATTATTAATCTAGGCAACTATCAGCTGGGCATCCCAAGATCAATAGGAGCAGCACCCTAATTCGCAAGGCTTGGGAGTAACACTTGAAGAGTTACTCCATAGATGATGTAACATTCAAGCGGTGTGATGCTTAGACATAACTCCTTGAATGGCCATCAATGGGGATTTGACTATGTATAGCCCCCATCGAGAGCAATTACCTTGAAAAGAAGTATCCCTCTCTCTCTCTCTCTCTCTCTCTTAGTGTGTTCCTCATTTCCTTGAGTACGTGAGGTTCTTAGATTGTTGAAATCAACAGAGACAAAGCTGGAGTCCCATGGTTCTTTGGAATATTGAAGTGAGTGGTGAATCACCCTAGACAACATAAAACAACCATAGTTTAGCGATATTTCAGAACAGGAGAGCTATGCATATATGATATAACTCCTAATCTGAACACTAATAATAATGCAAAGGTTTTTTATTTTTTTTAATGTCTGATGAGCTTTTTTTATTATTGTTTACCGAATTAAGTAATGCAAATATTAATTTTTTTTGTAGTCTTTTCTTTTTTTTTTTTTTTTTTTTTTTTTTTTATAGATGAATTTAAGTACTCATAACATCTAGTGAGTACCTTTTTGTGTGCAATACTGGCAGGGACATTCACTTGAAATTGATATAGCATACAGATACCCTTTCATCAGGAAGATTCTAATAATCGTGCAGAAGTACATAGGAAGACCACATATAGAGAAGAATAGTGGGGTTCTGGCCGTTGATTTGGCAGGAAATCCCATTGCCCATTACTATGATCCTGGATTGGCAATGGTTTCAAGTGGGAACAAGATAGGAAATCATTTGTACTGTGGTTCAGTTGTCCTTCCCTACATTATTCGCCTCAACCTGAAACAATATCCTGCCCAAGCCATCACATGAGAATTTGGTGAACACCACCACTTGCTGCAGCACCCTTGATGGTACCTTGAAATAATTGGGATATGGTGCCATAGATAAACTAAAACTCTATATGGTTTTTACTCTTGATATCGAGTAAATATCTCATGAAACCGTCTTATGGAACAACCCTCTCTCGTCTGGTGGATGAAACTCGAGAGGTTGGAGGCTGTATGTTTGGCTTAATTGACTATTGTAAGAAGTAGAGATTACGTGTACTTGTTTGATATTATGCGTACCTGTGGTAGGAGATAGAGTTTTAACTGTAAAAGCTTTTGTAACATAAAGTTTTAACTGAAAAACCCTGTAACAATTTGAGTGTTATACAAATTAATGGTGAATAATGTTTTAAAGTTTTGAATTTATAAATGATAAACAGTAAATTGTAGAGACTTTTTTTTTTTCTCTAAAAGTCACAAATTTTAATTTTAAGTTTTAACCTTAAGACTGTTTTCAACTTTAGGGACCCCTTTAAAGCTCTTTAGTGACTAAATAGAATTTTTTAGCGTTTATTATAGAACAAACAACGAAAATTTTCATTTCGTGGAGATTAACATGCTACACCACTTGCTATGTAATTGTTTTTTTCCCAAGAAATGCAGCCCATAGCCATTTCTTTTTCTCTCAAAATAAACTTTTGTATCTTTCCTGCTGCTTTTCGCAATTCCTCAAAATGACAATCGGAGGAGCCATATAATGTGGTAAATGATCTTGACAAAACTGTTTTTTGCTAAGCAGATCTTGACAAAACTTGATTATTTCTTGACGATCAACATCATCATATCCCTATTCTAACTTCACAAATGCTCAAGGCGTTTAGCCCCATGAATTGCAGGATGACTAAACTAAATTGTTTCTACCTCAACTGTGTTTATGTATTCCCCACTAGAAATTATTACATCATTCAACCGGTCGTTTACTTCAATATAATTATCATCATGTTTCACCGCTAATTGCCCACTTCGAAACCATTCGCCATTGAATGCTTCTTTATGTTGTTTTCAAATAGTATCCACTTGTCATTGTGTTTCCTTTAATCTAAAAAGCACATATACTCCATTTTTACTTTGAATACCTGTATTCAATACATGTCCGTACTAGATACTTTAGATACTTTTGCTGTTTTGCATGCATGTCCTAGCATTTAAAAAAAAGAAAAAAGAAAAAATAGAAGTGTCAATGCACCTAGCATCCATGATACAACTTTGATATGGTTGTAACCCAAACCCCATATATAGTAAGAGTTAGCCAAAACTTGGAAGGGTTTTAATTTATATTTTTCATGTATTAGTTTCAATGTTGAACACTTATATAGTTATCTTTTATTTAGTCTTTTGAATCTTGCCTTGTATTATAAACATCAATTAATGGCCATGAATTCACTCTTTTATTCACTACTAGTAAGTTGCCCGTACGTTGTACGGATAATTTTGTAATATTTTATATAAGATGGTTTTAAATAATATTATACAAATATTACAAAGAAAAAGTAAACTAAATTATAGTAAAGAAACATATACATTTTGAGATATTAGAAATTAGTTTAATAGATTCATAGAATATTTGTAGTCTTCTTAAGGTAATATTATTATTTTTTAAATCATGGAACAAAATATAATTGCAAAAAAGTGACGGGACCATGAAAATTAACTAATTTGTGTTATATTCACATATTTCATACCATGAAATGAAAGTATGTCCAACTCTCTGACCGTCTTACACTCATCAGTAGTGCGACATTAAAACATAGTGTGAGCAAGTGTGTATGCATGTCTTATAAATTATTTAAAATTAAATCATGGTAGAATTTGGTTTTACATTGCACACCAAATATTCTCTCTACTTATATATCCAAAACAAAAACTATCCAACTAAATTATATAAATCTAAATCATATTTAAGCCCCTAATTTAAAAAGAAAAATGGAAAAAAAAAATTACTGGTAGGGGTTTTGCCATCTTGATGGTGGTGGGAGACCAGTATAATGGAGATGGTGACCCCTCAGATTCCTCTTTCTCTCTTTCAAATGTTTTATTAGTCTAACATCTTTTATTTTTGTAATATATAGTGAAATAGTGTGTTTTATTTAACAATCCATAACATTTTTAAATCTCTCTATCTCTTTTCAGAGTTTTATCTAGTTAGTTATAAGAAAGAACAAATAGTCTCTGTTTTTTCTAAGAGTATTACTATTTAAACAAACTAATAAAACTAGGAAAAATGATAAAATAATAAATATTATCTATAAAACTAGACATCTTTCTTATTATCTTGTTATATTATGTGTTTTCTGCTATAACATTTTTGTGGGCACGTGACCAAGATCTCTGCAAAGGGGTTCTAGCTTGTGCACAAGCTGGCTTGAGGTGATTTTCAATCGAGCCAATCCCGACTCTCCTACCCTAGAACTATTAGGCCACTGTACAGCAGGAAACAATCCAATCCAGAATACAAAAGGCCCACCACAATGTTAAGAATATATAAAAATGTGTAATCCAATGGTTAGTGAGAGTTGTAGTTATTGCCTACAACCAAGTTGGTAGCTGAACTGATTTCTTAGGCATAAAACAGACCGTTTACTAGGCTTAGAGCATTTATATTGGGAATGACATATGTCATATGTAGGAAAATTTAGCATAAAAGCTCAAAACCTCACAGCATCCGGACTTGTAAAAGCCAACTATTGCAAAAAAATTTGCAATTGTGCTACAGTGCGATTCTAATTGTAAAAGAAAATATTAATATTTTATTCATTTTTACTGTTTTCTTTGTCAACTCCTCTCTCTCTCTCTCATCGGTCACTCTCATCTCCTTTTTTTTTTTTTTTTTTTTTTTCCAGTTCTGATTAGAGCATTCAATCCCTTCCCCTCTTGTCCCTTTTTTTTTTTCTCGCTCTCTATTTTCCCTTGAATCAAGGGTTTGATGTGGTGGCAGATGGGTTTGATGTGGTGGAGCTCATGGGTTTAATGGTGGGTTAGATGTCGTGGGTCATGTGGTGGGTTTCGAGGCGTGAAGCAGGTGGTAGGTTTGGATGTCGTGGGTTAGGTGGTGGTAAGGTTGGTGGCGCGGCTGAGATTGGCGTAGTGGCTAGAGGTCAGTGCGGTGAAGATTGGTGTGGAGACCGATGTGGAGATCGGCGTTTGGTGGTGTTGGCATGGTGGTCAGTTTTTGGGTTTGGTGGCCGGTGTTTAGTGAGTTTGGTGATTCTGTCCTTTGATTCTCACTGTGGCTGCGACTGGTGTTTGGATTGGTTGGTTGGGTTGCTATGGGTTTGCTAGGTTTTTAGGGGTTTGCTGGGTTTATAATGGGTACTTGGTGGGTTTTATTTTGTTTTATTTTGGGTTTTTGGTTCCGATGGGCTTTTGTTGGGCAAAGAGTAGTGATGGCATGGTAGTGATTGTTTGTTTAGTTGTGGCCGGTGCTAGAGGTTGAGGGAGAAAGAAAGGAAAAGGAAGAGAAAAAGAAAAATAGTAAAAAATAAAATAAAATGGAAAAAAAATAGAGTTTTGAGAAGTTTGATATATTGTAAAATGGTATGTTATCTATACTACTATTTAAGCGGCTGCCCCTGTTTGGACCAGATTTTTTTTTGCTCCAAAATACCCCTACACCCCTAGGTTCAAGTAGAGACAAAATTAAAGGATAGTTTGGTAAAAATACATATCTAACTTGCACTAAAATATTGCCTACAAAATAAGAACACTCTTCCACTAACTCACTTCTTAAAGTAACTATACATTTATTTATTTTTTAAATAAAAAAACAAGTTAAACACTCCACGTTTATCCAAAAACAAATTTAAATATATATATATATATATATATAAACTAAAAGATAATTCAGATTTTTTTTGTTCTAAAATAACCTTACATTCTTATGTTTAAGTAGAGATAAAACTAAAGGACAATCCGGTAAAAATACAACATTAACTTCCATTAAAACATTACCTAAAAAATAGAGTCACTTTCCTATTAATTTTCAAATTTATTATCCACTTAGAGCATTTACAACAGTGGAGCTAAATAGCTATATAACTATTTTAGCTCTACCAAAACACAAAAAATCACCTTGTAACAGCGGAGTTATAGCTATTTTTTTTTAGCTCTCAGCTAAAGTGCGCATGTATCTACATGTGCACTGTAGCTTAGAGCAAACAATAAAAAAAAATTTTATTTAAGCCGGCGATTAAAATAGTAGAACTTGCTTCTTTTTTTCTTTTCTTTTTTCATTCTCTCTGTTGCTTCTTTTTTTTTTTTTTTCTCTCATTCTCTCACAAAACAATTCTTGCTCTCATAAAACTAATATAATTTAAACAACAAATCTAAAATCAAAACAACAACAACAGCAGATCAAGAACAGAAAAAAAATTAGAACAACAATAAAAGATCAAGAAAAAAAAAAATATAAGCTGATTTGACAAATCTAAAATCAAAAACAACAACTAATCAAGAACAAGGAAAAAAAAATAGGAGCTGATATGACCCTTGGTTCCATGCATTCCACAGTTAGGAGGAGAAGCAACGGTGGCGGTGTGGTGGAGCAAAGACGATTTCTCCTTTTTCTCCATGTGTGTCTATGGGTGTTTGAAGATAATGACACCAAAAGGCAAGCAAGATTATGTGAAACATATCACAGAGAGAGCTAGAGAATTTATGGAATCAAGCAGAAAAAGAAAAAAAAAAAAAAAAAAGAGTAGAAAATGAGAGAGCTGTAGAAAAGAGCTGCAGAAAATGAGAAAGCTGCAGAAAGAAAGAGTGAGGGAGGCTCTGGGGAAAGGGGAAAGTAAAGAAAAAAAAAGGGGAGGATGGAATGGGTATACGTGTGTGGTGGACAAAATGCAAGAGAGAGAGAGAGAGAGAGAAAAAAAAAAAAAACGTATGGATGAAAGAAAGACAAAGAATAAGAAAAGAAAATTTAAAAATAATACTACAATATTTTCACAATAAATTTTAAGTAATTAGCTAATATTGGTGAGTAAAAGTATGATTTCAGTGGCGGGTTCAAATTAGAACTAGTAATAACTTTTCATATAAGATTTTTGTGAAAGTATTGCAAAAAATATTGTGAATGTAACACTTTTTGTTGAAAAATATTTTTGTTGAGAATGAATAGAAGAAGAAAAAATAAAGATTATTGTGGCGGCGGCGGCAGAGGTAGTGGTGGTGGTAGCGATTGCGGTGGCGGTGGAAGAGTCAGTGGCGGCGGTAGTGGCAGCGGTTGTGGTTGCGGGTGGTTGTAATTATTGTTTATTGTAGTGGATATATTATTTTATTGTATTGGATATATTATTTTATTGTAGTAGATATATTATTTTATTGTGATGTTTATATTATTTTATTGTGTTGAAAGTTAAAATAGATCCACCGCTGCAACTTGTTTTGTAAAGTGAGTAGGTAAAATAGATAAAGTAACTTTTTGTGGAGTTAAAAAGTTAAATTTTTAGCTCCACTATCGTGAATGCTCTTATAAATTAGATTCTTAAAATAAAAATTATATATATAATAAAAAACATAGATTCTTTTTTTTGCTACTACCACTTAAAAAAAAAAAACCTCATCTCACGCGTGAAGCGTGTGAAATGAGGCTAGTAATTGATAAAAGGGTTGTGTTAACGGACATCGGTTAATCACAAAATTTTTTACTTTTTTTTTTTACACAATTTTTGTATTTTTATCATTAATTTTTCAATTTTACAGTATTGTTCAAAATTTTTTTTTTGACCTTTACAGACAATTTTTTTTTTTGTCTTTTTTGCACTTAACTAGCACCAAGCGGTGCTGGTTAACATCCACTTGATTAGAATGGATTGCAATTTTTGGACGCCAATCAGTTGCTCTCCTCGAAAAACTCTCACTGTACAAAGTACAAACTATGGACGAGTCAAAAACTCCCGACTCAGCTTCCCTACCCAGACCCTCTAGTTCTAAACCCACTATTTTTAAACAAAAAAGCCCATGGCCCTTCACTTTCTTAGTCACAGTATTGGTCCCCGTTGTGGCGGCGACTTTGCTCTACCAACTCGACTCGTTCGACCCGGCTCCTCTGCCACCTGACGTGTTGACTCGGCACGTCATAACCGTGCCAGCACGTAACGACCACATGCTCCGAGTGTCTGAGTTTGTGGGTGTTGGGAATTTGAAAGCTCCAGAAGATGTTGCTTATGATGCCAAGTCAGGAGTCATCTACACAGGCTGTGCTGACGGGTGGATCAGCCGAATCACTGTAAACGACTCGGCGGCTGACTCGGTTGTGGAGAAATGGGTCAACACCGGTGGGAGACCCTTGGGAATCGCTTTTGGTCACAACAATGAACTTATCGTTGCTGATCCTGCAACGGTGAATGATCATTTATTCTTAGACTAAATTATATTTTTCGACTAAGTATATAATGTTTTATTTTAAATTTTAACTTTGAATGATGAATATTTCTTTAGAAAAAAAAATGAATAATAAATCTAACATAACCATAGATATAAGATACGTGTGTTAATATTTCTCTCCGGATCAAAGTATGTGGTTAATTTTATTTTATAGATTACAATTTAGAAATAATGTTGTTATAATAATTGATTATAAAAAATTATTAAAAAAAATGGTTCTATCTATAACATTACTTAACAAATTAATGTAATTATCTCTATTTAATAATTTTAGCACAAGTTACAGAAAAATTTCCACACTTGTTAAGGGCTCCTTAGTCCTCAGAAACCAATGGTTGTCAGGTGTTTTATATTAATGAAATGTGATGTATAACAGGGCCTCCTAAATGTGACAGCAGACGGTGTGGTGGAGCTGCTGACAGATGAGGCTGATGGACAAAAATTCAAATTGACAGACGCTGTAGATGTAGCACACAATGGCATAATTTATTTCACAGATGCTTCATATAAATATAGTTTAAGTAAGTCCAATTGGGACATTTTGGAAGGTAAGCCCAATGGTAGACTTTTGAGTTATGATCCAGCAACCAAAACTACCAAGGTACTGGTCCACAACCTCTTCTTTGCCAATGGTGTAGTAGTCTCACCTGATCAGAATTATGTGATCTTTTGCGAAACCCCAATGTATGTTTGCTGATTCTCAGTCTTGAAGAAATTGTTTTATTAGACCCCTTATGTTTGCTTCTGATAAATTACCACCACTACTAAAAAGTTATGGCTGTCAGATAAGTTGGAGGCAGAGTTTGAACTCAATATACTATGATAAGTTACCACCACAACCGTTGTTAAAGCCTTTCTTCTTCATGATCTGCACAATGTTGCAGACTGTTGCAGCTGGTTTCAACATACATGTGGTGCTGGACTCCCTAGATTAGTGAGACCTAACACATAGAAGCTTAGATTACTTGTTCTGATTCAATGATAAATCATTATCTGTCCCAAAAGCTTAAAGCCGTTAGAAAACAATGAATTTAATTATTATTCTAATAACTTCTATTGTTCAAAGCCTAAAATTAATGACAGTTGAATTTTTGTTTTGCTCGGTGGGAGTTTTGATTATTCCAAATGGGTTGCTAATGCAGGAGAAGGTGTGGAAAATATCACATACAAGGCAAGGAAAAAGGAAAAGTAGACAAATTTATTGATTATCTACCAGGCTTGCCAGATAACATTCGATATGATGAAGAAGGTCAATATTGGATTGCATTGTATAGGGTAAATCGATTCTTACTTCATACTTTCCATGGAAAAAAACTGGCTATTTTTTTTAAATAGTACTAAGCTTGTGCAAAGCTTAATTTACTTAATTCATATGTAAATTAAAGAAAAAACTTCATTAATATCAATGAAAATAAAAAATAAGATAATGAAAAAAAAATAAAAAATACCTTCAAGTTATTTGACAGTAGCAAATTGTATAAGCCTGAAATTTTATCAAAGCCAAAAATTATGATAGATAATTAAAATAACTAAAAATAAAATAAGGAAACTTATAGTAATAGAATTCTAATCAAAGCAGTGTTTTAAACATTTGAAATTTGCTAAATAGAATTTCATTTCAATTAAATTATCTAAATCATTTTTAATGTATTTATTATAGTAACCCACATGGGTAAACATAGTGTGTAATACTCAGTTTTTAATTAATTTCTTGTGTTACTAGTGCATAAGATACAAAACTGAATTAGGATCCTTGCTTAATTTAGATTGATTATGCCAAGAGGATGAAAAGGGATATTTTGGTGTTATAATTACTAGTATTTAAAGAAATAATACAATAGAGATATGAAATGTTTGCGGTTGATTGTAGGATGTTGGTTCAAAGGAATTCTATAAGCATAACTAAATATTAATCTAGGCACCTATCAGTTGGGCATGCCAAGATCAATTGGAGCAGCACCCTAATTCACAAGGCTTGGGAGTGACACTTGAAGAGTTACTCCATAGGTGATGTAACATTCCAGTGGTGTGATGCTTAGACATAACTCCTTGAATGGCTATCAATGGGGATTTGACTATGTATAGCCCCCCATTGAGAGCAATTGCATGAGAGGAAAAAAAAAAGGTAAGAACAATTACCCTGAAAAGAAGTATCCCTCTCTCTCTCTCTCTCTCTTAGTGTGTTCCTCACTTCCTTGAGTACGTGAGGTTCTTAGACTGTTGAAATCAATAGAGACAAAGTTGGAGTCCCATGGTTCTTTGGAATATTGAAGTGAATGGAGAATAACCCTAGACAACTTAAAACAACCATAGTTTGGTGATATTTCAGAATAGGAGAGCTGTGCATATATGATATAACTCCTAATCCGAACACTAATAATAATGCAAAGGTTTTTTTTTTTTTTTTTAATGTCTGATGAGCTTTATTCATTATTGTTTTCCAAATTGAGTAATGCAACTATTAAATTTTTTTTATAGATGAATTTTAAGTATTCCTAACATCTAGTGATGAGTACCTTTTTGTGTGCAATACTGGCAGGGACATATACTTGAATTTGATATAGCATTCAGATACCCTTTCATCAGGAAGATTCTAATAATCGTGCAAAAGTACTAAGGAAGACCACGTATAGAGAAGAATGGTGGGGTTCTGGCCATTGATTTGGCAGGAAATCCCATTGCCCATTACTATGATCTTGGATTGGCAATGGTTTCAAGTGGGATCAAGATAGGAAATCATTTGTACCATAGTTCAGTTGTCCTTCCCTACATTATTCGCCTCAACTTGAAACAATATCCTGCCCAGGCCACCACATGAGAATTTGGTGAACAAGACCGAGTACTTGTTGCTGCAGCACCCTTGATGGTACCTTAAAATAATTGGGATATGCTGCCATGGATAAACTAAAACTCTGTATGGTTTTTACTCTTAATATCGAGTAAGTATTTCATGAGACCGTCTCATGGAACAACTCTCTCTTATCTGGTGGATGAAACTCAAGAGGTTGGAGGCTATGTATATTTCGCTTAGTTGTCATTATTGTAGGAAGTAGTGATTACGTGTACCTGTTTGATATTATGCATACCTGCGATAGGAGATAGAGTTTTAAATGTAAAAGCTTTTGTAACATAAAGTTTTAACTGAAAAACCCTGTAACAATTCGAGTGTTTTACGAATTAATAGTGAATAGTGTTTTAAAGTTTTGAATTTATAAATGATAAACAGTAAATTGTTGAGACCACTGGCTTCGTGGCTTCGTTTGAACTGTTGTGGGAATTTGCCTGGACCTTCTCATTTATGTTCTTGGGAAGCCTTCTTCCTTTCGGCCATTTGGCAGATTTGGGTCCAAAGGAATAAATGGGCATTTGAGGAGAAAGCTGTTAATCCTCAGCCTCATCAGGTGGTTCTCAATCATGCTATTGAGAACAACCTTGTGATTTCCACCAAAGATCCAGTTTCTAGGAGATTCACTGTTGAGGTCTCATGGATTAAACCCCCTGATAATTGGGTTAAACTTAATTCTAATGGTGCCTCCTTAGGGAATTTGGGTAAGGCTGGTGGAGGATGTGTCATTAGAGACCACTGTGGTGCTTGGGTGAATGGGTGTGCTAGGTCCATTGAGCAAGCCAGCAGTTGTGTGGCTGAGTTATGGGCCCTTAGAGATGGGCTAAATCTATGTATCTATGTTGTGTCCTGCTGTGATTGTAGAATTAGATGCCTTGTTAATTGTCAATATTCTTTCTGGGGATTATTCTGCTGCTAGACATTTATCTCCTTTGGTCGATGATTGCAGGGCACTCCTCAATAGGATCCCCCAGTTCCAGGTCAAACATTGCTATAGGGAAGCTAATAGCGTGGCTGATGCGTTGGCTAGTTGTGGAGCGACGATGAAGGATGGTTTTGTTGTTTTTGATAGCCCTCCTGCTTTTGTTTTATCTTTTCTTGCTCAGGATGCTGCAAATTATGTGTACTTAAGACACTGCCGAGGTAGTGCTCATACTTTGAGCTTTTAGTTAAATGCTATTTCCTTTGAACCAAATAAAAATAAATAAAAATTGTAGAGACTATTTTTTTATTTTAAAAAAGTCACAAATTTTAGTTTTAACCTTCAGACTATTTTCAACTTTAGGGACCCATTTAAAGCTGGCAAAATTTGGTAAATAGTATAATTTCTGGAAAATTTTGGGTGAGTGGTATGCGCTTCAAACTAATTTGTTAGTTGGACTGATTTTGAAACTCGAGTTTCACCTCAAAATCGATTTTGTTATACTCAAGGTCTGACCAATAACAATCTGATGTGAAATTAAAATTAAAAAAAAAAAAAAATTGAGGTGAAACTCGAGTTTAGTAAACTCGAGTTCCAAAATCAGTCCAACTAACAAATTAGTTTGAAGCGCATACCACTCACCCAAAATTTTCCAAAAATTATACTATTTACCAAATTTGGCCATTTAAAGCTCTCTAGTGACTAAAAAGAATTTTTTAGGATTTATCATAGAACAAATAATGAAAATTTACATTTCATGGGGATTAACATGCTACACCACTCGCTATATAATTTTTTTCCCCAAGAAAGGCAGCCCATAGCTATTTCTTTTTCTCTCAAAATAAACTTTTGTATCTTTCTTGCTGTTTTTTGCAAATCCTTAAAATGACCGTTCGAGGAGCCATATGATGTGGTAAATGATCTTGACAAAACTTGATTATATCTTGGGGATCAACATCATAATATACCTCTTGTAACTTTACTATTAAAAATACTGAATAGGTGTATTGTATTTCCTAGAATAATAAAATATACATAAGTGTCTTTATATAGGAGACAGATGTGTGTAGTACAAGTAAGAGTGCTATATAAGTAAACAAGGTGGGCACCCAATACACGTTAATAGCTCATTTCAAACTCAAGGTGGGTGTAAGACCAACTTGATGTTATCAATCAAAGCACGATGATGTCCCTTAGGATGTGACTTGGTGAAGATATTTGCAAGTTGATATTTAGAGGAGATCAAGAATAGCTTGAGAGCGTCATAGACAAGATGATAGCGGATAAAATGATAATTAATCTCAATGTGTTTAGTTTGTTCATGGAAGACATCATTGTGAATAATATGAATGACACTTTGATTATCACAATAAAGAGGAGTAGTAGAGGATGTGGACACACCTAAGTTCTTAAGAAGCCATCGTAGCCAAAGGAACTTAGATGTGATATCAGTAAGGGCACAATATTTTGCTTCAGTACTGGAGCGGGCCATATGGGTTTATTTGTTACTTCGCCAAGAAATCAGAGAAGAACCAAGAAAAAAGAAATAATCAGTGGTGAACTTGCGATCAGTGGGATCTCCCGCCCAATCAGCATCAGAGAACGCATGAAGAAAAAGAGGAGATTGAGTTGAGTAGAAAAGGCCATGGAAGAAAGTGCCCTTCAGGTATCGAAGAATGCATAGAACAGCAGTATAGTGAGTTGATCGTGGAGCAAACAGATACTACCTTACTTGGTGAACAATATAGGAAATGTCTGGATAAGTGATAATAAGATAAACTAAGCTACCAACCAATCGTCTGTAAAGAGAGGGATTAGATAATGGTTTCTCCCTCGAGGAAGTTAGATGCACATTAAGTTCTACCAGAGTGTTAACAGTCTTACTATCAGTAAGTCTAGCTTGAAACAAAAGTTTAGAAGCATACTTAGCTTGAGTAATATAAAGACCATCTGTGAAATGAGTGATTTCAAGACCCAAGAAAATAACTGAGATGTCCAAGATCTTTCATCTCAAACTGCTAACTGAGAAAATCCTTGATGTCTTGAATGCTATTGAGGTCATCACCAGTTATGATCATATCATCTACATATAAGAGAAGCAAAATGATGCCTTTGTTAGTACGACGAAGAAAGAAGGCAGAATCATAAGGACTGACAGTGATTTACCGGAACAAGATTTGCAATCAAGTGCTTGTAGGGAATTTTCACGAATTCCTAAACCTGTGAGAAACAAAAATATAGAGAAAACACATGCCAAAGAAAATAATCACACGCACAAGACAATATTTACGTGGTTCGGCAATTTGCCTACGTCCACGGAGTTGCAGAGATTTCACTATTATCAGAGAGAATTACAAAAAATTGCGGCTACAAAAAAAAACCTTTTATACTCCCAACCGACTACACGTTGAAACCCTAATTAAAACCAACGTTTTCTACTCAAAACCGGATTTATAATGGGCCTCAGAAAATCTCAGAAAATCTCCCATTAAAAAACCACGCAACATTATTCGGGTCGGGTCGGATCATCCACCGGATTATATATATATAAAACTAGGCTCCACAAAGCCCAACAGTGCTAGTGGAATCTAGTTGTTATAAAGATCAACAAGCCGTGATCTGAAATCTTTGAGTGGGATCTCAAAGTCACAAGCATGAGTGCTTGTGTGCTGCAAATCCAAGAGAGAAGGAGTCCGTGAATTCGAAACTTACACGTGATCGTATCAGTAAATTTATGATTAAATCTATTGTAAAAACTTCAATTCTCTATTTAGTGGATTTGTTTTACCTTGAGGAAAACTAGATCAAATCATTCCCAAGTTTTTACCTTGAAACTGTTGGTTTTATTGGTTTTCCTAAGTCATTATATCGTTGTGTTCTCTACTTTTCATTACTTTGTATTATATGATTTATTATTGTTTAACCTATATATGAATAATTAATCTAAGTAACTACTTGACTAATATATTAGGGGCGAAAACTACATTTTCTTTCCTATAGTTTTACATAATTTCCACTTTGGTATTTATTTTTTATTTTCACTGCTTGTAGTCTTTATTTAAAAAAACGTCTTTCATTTTAGTCTTTTTTGTCAGTGTCCTAACGGCAAAGTCCTATGTGGCAGGTAGAACTATTAAAATAAGAGAGATGTTATGTTCACAACTTTTTACAATATTTTCACAACAAATCACAGGTAGTTAGTTGTTATTGGTTTAAATTTAAACCTAACACAAATATTACTTTTTTGCCTCAACAATCTGCCACTTAGGATTTATAATAAAAATATAGTGAAAATGTTGTAGACATATAATTTTTCTTAAAATAATAATAATAAATTTTATTTTGGTATTAAAAAATACCACGTCAGCATCTAAATTAAAAAAAATTAATTTATTAATTTTAAATAAATAAAAAAAATTAAAAACAGAATTAAAAACCAAAAACCACATTAATTGAGATTTAAGGGAATCATTTTTTTTTTTTTTATAGAGTGTGTCTTGAACAAAAACAACAAGAACACAAACCTAGAACTAAGAACACAGACCAAAAAATTAAAAATCTCAAAATCACCGTTTCCTCAAATCCAACAAAATCGTCAAATCCTAAAACCCAAAGTAACAAATCAATCTAAAAATATAACACAACCAATCCAAACAAAAAAAAAAAATCTCAAAGCCAGAAAAACCCATCTCAAGGAAGTTGAACCCAGCAAACCAACTTCAAGCAAGTTGGATTTTAATTAAACAGAGCCTCACATCAAACCCACTTCGCTAGACTTCACTCACATCCTCCAAAGCCGCTACAACTCCAAGCAAGACCTCAAAGCCTACACTATCCACCCCCGCCACGAAAGCGCCGTCAAAGATCACGGCCTGCCCACAGTCGAAGACATCATGGCCTTCGATTGGGTCGCCCCCGATCTTCATCTGGCGGTCACACCCAAACCCAAGCCCAAACCCAAACCCGGGTCCGCAATTCGAGTCAGCTTCTTCAAACTAGAGGAAGAAGAAGAGGGCAAAGATGTAAAAAAAATCAGAGATACTTGGGGTTTTAAAAGAAACGAAGGATGGTTTGTTGTTGGGGCAGCAAAAACAAAGTAGAAAGTTAAGATAACACAGAAACACACGCTCAGACAGAGAGAGAGAGAGAGTGAGGTCCTCGTGGTACCTCGGAGCCTTCACAGCGATTGAGGTTGGTGTTATTTTGCTACAACTCTAAAAACCCATTTTCAATTTCTTCTTAATTCTTCAATTTGTTTCCATTTCCGCCTTGTATTTCCATGTTTTCAATCATAAAGCTTCAATCTTGGAATTCAAAGAGTTGAATTATTGGGTTTTTATTATCTCTTTATATTTTGAGGATTTCTTTTTTACTTTTGATATCTGGGTCTTGTTGGGGGTGTTAAGCCATGATATTAAGCGAGTTTGAGCTAGAAAATTTGTATAAATAAATTGGATTTGTTTTAATATGGAGTTGAAGTTGTCAAATTGAATGGTAAACTCAAAGGGTTCAGGTGATCTCTCAGGCAATGGTCTTAGCATTTGGTTCAAGCGGCTACTTAGAAGTCTTTCAATCATAATTTGACCTATGTTATGTGGGTTTCAATCATAATTGTTGTTGGTTGTGTTGAATTTTTGGATTGATTTGGTACTTTGGAGCTTTAGGATTTGATTATTTTGCTGGGTTTGTGAAGTGTTGATTAGGGAAAAAGAAAACTTTATTTTTATTTTTATTTTTATTTTTTTTTAAAACCAATGGCACCCACCCAATTATGACCCTTGGTGCTTGATATTTAATTATGGATTTTGTTAATGTGTGCCCTAAGGGCACACAATAAGCAAACATTTTTGAAAATATTTTCTCGGAAATTGAAAAAGTATTGACAGTTTTTTTAATTTTCGAGAAAATATTTCTAAAAATAAATTGCTTAATGTGTGCCCTTAGGGCACACATTAACCGGACCCTTTAATTATTTATCATCGTTAACGTGTAGAAAAGAAGCACAAGATGGCATGCGCCTTTTCAGAAAAGGAAGGAAAATCGATGGATTCCCACTTTCTTGTCTTTATGGAAAATCGTTTTGGGGACAGCCTCGTTGGAGAATTTGCATTGCAGAAACTTTGTGGAAGAGGGACGGACCTCTACTTTATTGATAATAGCAAGGGTAAGTCATGACTCATGAGTGTGGTAGCACTGTATTGACTTGACTGCACCATTGTTCGGTGGTACTTTTGATATCTTAAATGCCTATTTCAGTATCTATGAAAGATTCACTATCGACATCTTTTTCTCTGTGAGGACCAAACTCTCTTTTTTCCCAATCAATTCCAAATTTCCAGTTCGATTCTATTCCAACACACTTTCTTGAAAATCATCATTCTTTTAACCATTTCTCAATCACATTCAAAACCTTTCAAATTGCACGAATTCAACCCAACTAATTGTTAAGTCGTAATTTCTCTTCAATTATTACAAATTTTGGCCACTTTTATCTCAATCAACACGTTACACTACTCTTCCCCTTTTAGGTAGTACTTGACAGACAATATAGTTTATCACTTTGGGTTTGCAAAGTTACGTCATTATAATTTTATATGTAATTTTAATACAATAATACATTAATTTTTTCAAAAAAAATACAATAATACATTATTAAGTATATTATTTAGAATAATAATAAAATTAAAATGATATGATATATTTTGTAATTTTAATTTATAATAATATTAAAAAAAAATAAAAAATCTTAATATCACATGAATATGCACCATATCAAAAATTTATCATACACACCCTGTTGATAGTATACTCACTATACATGGGGCAAACCCAACATGGTCTGTTGATAGTACACACCCTTTTGATCTTTTTTTATCCATTATATATTTTTATGTAATTATTTCATTGATTAATTTATCTTAATGTTTAAGTGGGCCAAAATGGCTTATCACCATTATTTGGCAAAATAAATATATAAGAATTTGGCCATTTTTGCCGTCTAAGAGAGAAAAACTCAAGGGTTGATCTAAGCTAGAAGTGCCTAGTGACTCCTTTTAATTAATCCAGGTAGTTTTAGTTTGATCAAATCTTGACCTTAACACTTTGTTTGGATACGGAGAAAGAGAGGAGAAGATAAGGGATTAGACAGAAATGGACCTAATTTCTGCTGTTTTGTTACGCTGTTGGAAGGGAACAAGAGAACAAAGCTCTGTTTGCAGCATTTTAAGGCCTGGAAGGCTCAACATGTTCACAGAAAATGCCACACAGCAGCACATGTGCTGACGAGATATGCATGTAATGTGACAGACTATATTGTTTGGGTGGAGGACACTCCTCCAATGATTTCGGACAATATTACTATGGATGTATCTTATTTGAGATTATTTCCTAATTAATGAAAGTCCTATTATCTTGATTATCGAAAAAAAAAAAAAAAAAATCTTTACAATCAAATCCAACTTCTCATCTTCACGCTTGAATAATTTTCAAGCGTAAATTGCATTATTGTAACTTTTGACCACTTCAATCAACACTTGGCACTTTATCTTCTTTTGAGGTATTTCACATCCACTTGTCTACGTTGGCTCTTGACCCCAGCTACACTAGGGGCCTTGGGCCATGGCCCCCCTTGATTTTTTTTTTTTTTTTTTATCAGCTAATACACTATTGACGCTACATTTTGGAAGTAATCTAATTTTAGTCTTTAAATTGATTTGACGTCTACTTTAATCTTTAGATATACACCGTTTTAAATTTTTTTAAAATCTTTTCTTTTCTTTACGTGTATTAAAAATATTTAATATTAAAAAATAAAAATAAAAAGAAAAAAATACTATTTTAGTCTTTAAAATTTAAAGTCACGATTAAATTGTTCACTACATTTTAAAAATAGTCAATTTAATTTTTGTTATTTTTAACTTGGAGTCAATATGATCCTTAACGTTAAATTTTAACCGAAAATGCTTTCATGACAGACGGATTGCACAACTGACACGTTTAACATTAAAGTATTAAATAAAATGCTTATATGTCCAAATATTATTGGCCACGTCATAGATTAACGGCAAAAAATAGTCTTGTCTAAATATTACAAAAAATAAAGTTTTTTTTATTAAAATAAGCACTGTTCAAAGTTATTTAAGAAAGTGAGGAGAGAGTAAATTTCGGCAACAGTGTTGTCGAAATTCTAAGAAAAGTAGGAGAGAGAAAGAGTAAAAGTAGGTGAGAGAAAATTTGGAATTTCGATAACGCTGTTACCAAAATTCTGTTTGCCAGCTCCCTGCCCGTGCGCGAAAAAAAGGAAGAAAAAAAATGGGGAATTTTGGTAACGCCATTGCCGAAAACGGGGAAGAAAAAAAAATGGGGAATTTCGGTAATGCCATTGCCGAAAATGGGAAAGAAAAAAAAAAAAAAAAAAAGCTTTTCGGCAATGGCATTGCCGAAAATGGGGAAGAAAAAAAATTCATTTTTGGCAATCCCATTGTCGAAAATGGGATTGCCATGTAAAAATTTTTTTTTTTAACATTTTCTCTCCATTTTCGGCAATGGGATTGCCAAAATACTTTTTCTTAAAAAAAAAAAAAAACTTTTTTCCTCCATTTTCAGCAATGGGATTGCCAAAAAAACAATTTTTCTTTTTAAGAAATGATATATCCACAACATTTTCACAACAAATCCTAGGTGGTAAATTGTTACAGGTTGTTATTGTTAGGGTAAAAAAGTAATCTGAACCAATAACAACTAAGATTACTTTTTTACCCTAACAATAACAACCTGTAACAATTTACCACCTAGGATTTGTTGTAAAAATATTGTGAAAATGTTATGGATATATCATTTCTTAAAAAAGAAAAAAATGTTTTTTTGGCAATCCCATTGCTTAAAATGGAGGAAAAAAGTTTTTTTTTTTTAAAAAGAAAAAGTATTTTGGCAATCCCATTGCCGAAAATGGAGGAAAAATGTAAAAAAAAAAAAAACTTTTTTACATGGCAATGGGATTGCCAAAAATGATTTTTTTTTTTACTTGGCAATCCCATTTTCGGCAATGGGATTGCTAAAAATGAATTTTTTTTTTTAACATGGCAATCCCATTTTCGGCAATAGGATTGCCAAAAATGAATTTTATTTTTCTTCCCCATTTTCGGCAATGCCATTGCCGAAAAACTTTTTTTTTTTCCTTTTTCGGTAACGGCATTACTGAAATTTTCCATTTTTTTCTTCCCCATTTTCGGCAATGGCGTTATCGAAATTCCATTTTTTTCCCTTTTTTCCTTCGGGGAGGTTGGACAGGCAGAATTTCGGTAACAGCGTTACCTAACTTCTAAATTTTCTCTCACCTACTTTTACTCTTTCTCTCTCTTACTTTTCTTAGAATTTCGGCAACAGTATACTCTTTCTCTCTCCTACTTTTCTTAGAATTTCGGCAACACTGTTGCCAAAATTCACTATCTCCTCACTTCCCTAAATAACTTTGAATAGTACTTATAACCATAAAAAATTTTATTTTTTGCAATATTTATACAAAAGACTCCAAAAAATATACACTTCAAAAAAATAAAATTGAAAGGATAAATTTAAAGAATTAAATTAATCAAACAAAATAAAAATTTATTCAATAAAATTTTAATTTTTTCTTGGACTTTCTTGAGAACTAAACACCAACACAGTACACAATTTTTCATCCCAATTCAAGGAATTAGAACCTTACACAAAACAAATCTAAATCCTCCTAAAAAACCAGATCTGACAACACCAATTCATCAATAGATAGCACATCTGGTTCAGATTTACTGTCCATTTAAGAAAACGATCTCCCTTTTTCTCAAGAATTCTTTTATCTTGAAATTTTGGTTTGTTATATTACGTATTCTTACGACTATATTAGTATACAAATAATACGATTAATGTTATCTTGTGAAGTTTTTTTTTTTTTAGGGAAATCTTGTGAAGAGTTGATTAGGGAAAAAGAAAACTTTTTTTTTATTTTTATTTTTATTTTTTTTTTCAGTTTCCATTAAAACCAATGCCACCTAGCCAATCATGAACCTTGGTGCATAATATAATTATTACTCTGTATTTATCATCATTAACTTGTGGGAAAGAAGCACAAGATGGCATGCGCGTTTTCAGAAAAGGATAGAAAATCGATTCCCACTTTCTTGTCTTTATGGAAAATCGAAAACGTGTGGGTACAGCATCGTTGGAGAATTTGCATCGCAGAAACTTCGTGGAAGAGGGACGGACCTCTACTTTATTGATTATAGCAAAGGTAAGTCATGACTCATGAGTGTGGTAGCATTTTATTGACTTGACTGCACCACTGTTCGGTGCCATTTTGGCCCCTTTCGTATATGTTTTTAAAAATTAAAAATTATTATTTAAAAATATGTATAGTTAAAAAAATATGTGAAAATGTGTGAAATATTGTTTAAAAATTAAAAATGATTATTTGAAAATACAAATCAAACACCTCTTTGATATCTTAAACACCTATTTCAAATTTTTTCAAATACACTTTCACACTCTCTATCATTTTCTCAACCCATTTACATATTATTTATGTATTCTTTCAATCTTCTATCATTCATCTAATTTTAATGAAAAGTAATACATTTTTAATATTTTACAATATTTTCACAATAAATCATATGTAATAAGTTATTACTAATTATAATTTGAACGCATCACTTAAATATTTTTTTCATTAGTGTTATTTAGTAACAACCAACCATTTAACATTTACTATAAAAATATTAGAGTAGCATTTGTCAATTTTTATTTTTTATTCTTTATTTTATTTTTTCCTTAAACTTTTTTTTTTTTTACAATTTTTTACATTTTCTATGAAAATAGTATTAAAACTTTCTTTAAATAGTTTATTAATAAATATTCTAATGGCACCTATTAACTCAACTCGCACGCCTTAATTAAAAACGTCAACTCGGGTTGCCCACTTATACTCATTTTTTGTTTATCCAAAAAAAAAAAAAAAACTCAACTCAATAAAAAGAAAAAAATACAACTTATTCAATGGAAACATTCACTTTTAAATGTTTTAAGGAAAGGCTTGCTCAAAGCAACAAGGTTTCCATTGACGATTTAAATTTATTCAAGCAACTGATAAAAAAATCCAATATTTAACTCATCCAAATGGAGCATAAATTTTGTTTGCATGCTTGGGTTCGATGAAGTCACATTGTTCAATCAAAAGAGGATGGGATATGAAATACCAGAATTTTTATTTATTTTTTTTGTTGTTGAGGGAATATAACAGTATAACACTCACTACTCTAAGAAATCCGCCTAAGAAATACAGAGAAAGAAACTCATCCCCTATCCATGTACCTGATCTAAAATACGTGTTTGAAACAAAATAGATGCTTAAAGATGAAAGTTACATATTCATAAAGCCCTCAAATTTTTAAAATGACTAAAATATCCTGAAAACTTATGTAAATACTCATTTATATAAAGCCAGCTAAGCCAGCAATAGTATGATAGTATCTCTTTCAAATACCAGTAGTAGAAAATACAACAAAGAAACACAAAGAGAGCTACCCCTTATTGTGTCCACCCTTAAAGTTTGATAAGGAATTTCACAAAAGCATTTAAAAAAATAAAAAAATTCAAGCTCAAACAGAGTCAAAATAGATATGTATAAACACATATTAAACTCAACGGGGTCAATGAGAGCATTCTATACTCTCATGGTAATAACATTAGAATTTAGAAAATTAAGAAAAAGATAGAAAGAGATAGACAACCCCTTGCCTGTAACTAAATTTCTATTTCAATAAGCATCCCTAGTATATATTACACTGGAGTCATCCTTAGTATATGAATGTTCAATTAGTGTGTAAAACACTAATAAATGTTTTGACCCCTAATTTTAACAATACCAACACAAGCTTATACACAAACAATATATGTGCAGAATGATGAATATAAGCTATAACCAAATTGGTAAAACACTATAAACCATAACTAATCACAAATACAACAACAATTAAAAGGTAAAGAGTAAGGAAAGAGAAATGTAAACACAAAGATAACACGGAGATATGTTATCGAAAAGGAAACTGAAGTATTCGGCGAAAAAATCTCTCCACCGCCCTCCAAATGGTTAAATGATACACTAAAGAATAAAGTTGGGATACATGAATAGCAGAAGACCTCTAAGCCTAATCTACCTGATGCACCTAAGCCCTCCAAGCTTCTTGCTTCAACAGGGTTACGACTAACCTTGTCTTCTTTAACTTCCCAGATCCCGCAATTAGCCCATTGTATCAACCAAATGAATTGGTCATCTCTGAACTGCTTTCCAAGCACCAAAATACCTCCTCATTGATATGGGTATGGTGAGATAAAGATTTGGTAAAATGTACCTCTCAAAGATATGTCAATGGAGAGAGTAAGAGTAGAGGAATTTGGAGAATCAAGTGATGAAGATTGTGGATGAGTCAATTTTGTTTTTCTCTAGGTTTCCCCTCTCAAAATTCTCTTTGGAGACTCTCTACATTTTGTGGATATATGGATATTTATAATAGTGTGGGTGAGGAATGTGAAAAGTCAGTTTTTATCAAACAGGGCATTCTGGCGACTCAGCCTCATGACTGGAACAAGTCACGAGTTTGATTCGCAAGCTAACTGCCTGGCTAGACTGTACATTTTTGTCTCGTAGTGCTCCAGCTGTCGTTACCCTTTAGTTCCCTGCATGCTCCACATGTATGCCACTTTGGCAACTTGCCAGTTGTGAGACTCATTGGATTGCACACATCTTGATATTTCTTCATACCCTCTCACACATAACCCTTACATAATTTTCACCTAAATACAGGGTTTCTAATTGTTAAAATACAAGCAAATTTAGCACGAAATAAAACCAACACATGATTGAATAAATTCAACCTTACAGTATAAATAAAGTTGGACCTTAAATTTTTGTTTGATTGTATCAATTTGACTATTCTACCTTTCCGATAAGTGTACCTCTTTATTAAAGGACCAGTAAGAGTTGCACGTGCAAGACATATGCTGTCCCTTAAGTGAGAAAATTTAGGATAGATTTTTTTTTTTTTTTGAAGTAGGATCATACCATGTATTTAAATTTAGAATAGTTATTTAATATATGGCTATCTATTTAGTATATAATTTTTTAGGAGAAGGTATTTGGTATCAAATGATACCATGTCAGCAATATCAAGATTTAATAAGTGTGAGACATGTCAACAAAAAATAACTAACCCACTAACAATTGAAAGACATTTGTTTGGGTAGTTATTTTTGCACACACATCTCTCTTTCATTGGATTTTGATACGGATGACGTGGTATCATTTGATACAAAATACATTTTCATTTCTTAAAACCTATTTACTAAAGACATTATCTACACACAAAACTAAGGATAATAAAAAATGTCGTCATCTTCCAACAATTAACAACTACGTAACATTGTCACAATATTTAAATTTTAGCAATAAATGATGACATATGCTACAATTGAAACTCTTCATAAAATTAAATACATACAACCATTTGCAACGAATATTTTGTTATTAATACTTCCTTCTTTATCGTTTTACTATTATAAGCCTAATTACGATACTTGGCTTACTTAATTTTTAATGAACACCTTTTTAAGAAATAAAAAAATAAAAAATAACAAAAAAACATATGTCACTGAAGTTTTCTTTAGATAAAATTATAAATCTAGAAGATTTAAACCAATAATAAATTAGTGTTCTCTAGGTAACAATAAGAATACCATACATTGTCATTTTTACTTTCTAAGTATGATTAACACATAAAACTCAAAATACACGAAAAAAAAAAAAAAGATTTTGGGACATTAAAATTAATGACGCATTTTAGATATTGCACAATGAAATATTCTAGGAATTATAAGATTTTGTTAGGGTTTAACTAAGAGAGTAACAGTAGGGACTATATACTTGTCTACAAAATATAAAGGAGGAAATTATTCAACTTTAAAGTTGGGGGATGAAACTACCCCAACAAAAAGGGGGAAAGTAATTTTTACATAAATCTTTTTTGTTGGTAAAACTATGTATTTTTTACTTTAAACAATGTGTTAAAAAAAAAAAGTCAGCCCAAGAAAACCATCCATAAAACTTTGAATTTTGGCTTAACAAATTGAAAAAAAAAAAAAAAGTCAGGAACACAATAAATGACACGATATTTTCTCAATACATTTATTTTAGCTATGGTATGCCTTGATATGATATTTTATAATTTTATTTTGGAGTCATGCTACATCCATAATATTTTCACAAAAAATCCTAGGTGGTAAATTGTTATTGGTTTTTAATTGAGACAACCACTTTAAACTACGCATTAAGAAAACAACAACAAACAAAAAACCAAAAAAAGAAAATTATGCATGAAACAATGAATTTTTACTCACCAAATTTGACTAAACCAAAAAAGAAGTCTAGGAACACATCAAAATATCACAATACTTTTGTTATACCTTTATTTTCAACTGTGGTAAGTTTTGGTCTGATATATTATTATTTATTTTATAGAAATGTTATCTTCATAATATTTTTATAAAAAATTCTAGTTGGCAAGTTGTTATTGATTTTAAAATTGACCCACGACTAATATTACTTTTTTATCCATCAATAGTAGCTTACCTAAGATTTGTTGTGAAATTAATGTGAAAATGTTGTGGACTTAATATTTTTTTATTTTATTTTGATAGACACACATTGAAATATTATTAAAACATCAAGAACCAAGTACATCATGGATAAGAGCTTGTTGAATACAACAAGGAATCTCTTCAATCCAAATTACATCATTGACAAGGCTTTGACCTTGTCGTGCTAGAATATGGGCTGGTTTATTACCGGTCCGTCTGACATGAGAATAACCAACAACCCCAAAATCTGGACTTAAGACATGAATTCCTTCCACAATAACTGCAACTGAAGTAGGGGGCTATGAAATCTGCTTGAGAGCATTAGAAATTATCAAGGAATCTCCTTCCAATACTCCATTCGTCAGCCCCAAATGTCTTGCCAACAATACACCAGCTTCATATGCCTTTGCTTCAACTTCAAGGACCCCCAATTGAGCTCTAATTTTTCTGCATAATGTAGCCAACAATCTGCCATGCTGATCTCTAATGACTACACCTACACCAGCCAACTTCTTTGTGGGGAAAAGAGCACCATCAACATTTATTTTGCATAAACCCGAAGAAGGAGGAATCCAGCCCAAGTGTTGAACATCTTCCTGCCTGTCTGTCACTGAAGTGCTGAACCAGATCAGAGGCAATGGGATCGTGCTTCTCTACTGTAGACTAAAACTCCTGAAGATAACAAGTTGCATACCGAGCCACTTCCAGACTAGATTTGACCTTACCTCCATGGTAAATTTCATTCCTATTACACCATAATGTCCAAGCAATCATAACCAATTGTGAACATTTCACATCCCCAACATCATTAGTGATAAGCTCGTGCCATAACATATCCTGGAAAGAAATAATATTAGTATCAGGAGGTAATAGACTTATCTTTGAAGCAGCCCAAGCCGCCTGCGCTATGGGACAACCCCAAAAAAGATGACCATTCATTTTCGCACTATCTAGACAGCACACACACAGAGTTTTAGTAATAACATTGCGCCTCATCAATTTGACTTTTGTTGGTAAAGTGTCGTGTCAAGCACGCCAACAAAAGTGATGCACCTTATGAGGAATAAGCAAGGACCACACTTTCTTCCAAAATATTCTTAGTAGACTACCATCAGAAGTAGTACCATGGCATTTTGATTTGAACATGGAAACCGCCAATCTATATGCACTCCCAACTGTGAATGTTCCATTGTTAGTTGTAGCCCAAATCAGTTTGTCTGCTGGTAAAGTAGCACTCAAAGGAATACTTTTAATTAAGTCTGCTTCATGAGGTAGAAAAAGAGTATCAATAACTTCATTCTTCCACTTGGCTGTATTCGAATTAATTAAATCAACAACCCTTGTATCAACACTTAGGAATAATCTAGGAGAAATGACACTATAAGTTGAAACTCGTGGCAGCCACTTATCTTTCCAAACCTTTATATTTGCTCCATTGCCAACCCTCCATCGTAAACCTTCAATAACTAGACTTTGGGCAGATATCAAACTCCTCCAAGTATAAGAAGGGTTATTTCCAATCGAGGCATGAATAAAATCACAAGTTGGGAAATATTTACCCTTAAGGACCCTATAAACAAGAGAGTTGCCGCCCATTTGAAGATGCCAACCCTGTTTTGCAAGCAAAGCCTTATTGAACAATTTTAAATCTTTGAAACCCAACCCTCCACTACACTTAGGTTCACACATTTTCTCCCAACTAAGCCAAGCTATTTTCCTTTCCTCCTTTTTTTGTCCCCACCAAAAATTCCTAACTATCCCCACTAAATCATCACAGAGTGAATCTAGAGGTTTGAAACAGCTCATAATATAAGTCAGTACCGCTTGAGCCATAGCTTTAATTAGAACCTCTTTTCTCGCCTTTGAGAGTAATTTCTCTTTCCAACCCGCCAACACTTTCCCCAATTTTTCCTTGATAGCATTGAAGGTAGTTCTTTAATTTCTTCCAACCAAAGAAGGTAGACCAAGATACTTCTCATGTTGCTTGATTATTTGGGCACCAAACCGATTCTTTATCTCCTCTTGGACATCTCTTGAGGTATTACCACTGAAGAACAAAGAAGTTTTTGCTCGGTTTAATTGTTGACCGGAAGCTTTCTCATACACCTCAAGCAATCTTTGCAGCTCATTGCATTCCTTTAGTGTCGCCTTGCAAAAAATCAGACTGTCATCTGCAAAAAAAAAAAAAAAAAAAAAAAAAAAAAGAGACAATCATGGACCTCCTCTACAAATTTTCACCCCCTCCATTTGGCCCCTATCCACTGCTGATTGAATCAAAGCAGACAAACCTTCTACACACAAAAGAAAGATATAAGGTGATAAAGAGTCTCCTTGACGAATCCCCCTAGATGGAATACTATGGCCCTTGGTACCCCATTAATTTTAATTGAGTAAGTAACCGTAGAGACACATCTCATAATCAAATCCCCTATCCTATCAGCAAAACCCAATTTCTCCATAACCTTTGCCAACCAAACCCACTCTACCCTATCATAAGCTTTAGTCATATCTAATTTAAGAGTCATTTCCCCTACCTTACCCCCCTTTTTCTGACTGATATGGTGCATTGTTTCAAAAGCCACCAATACATTATTTGTAATCAACCTTCCATGAACAAAAGAACTTTGTGTATCACTAATAATTGAAGGTAAAAACCGTTTCAGCCTATTTGCAATAGCTTTTGAGGCAATCTTGTACACAACATTACATAAACTAATAGGTGGCCTATAATCAGTTATCTTCTTTGGCTCTGTAATTTTTGGAACAAGAGATATGTGGGTGTCATTAAAATGTGGTGGAGAAATACCAAAGTTTAGAAAATCAAGTACCGTTTTGGTGACCACCACTAGTGCTCCAAAAATGTTGGAAGAAAAGAGGAGGCATCCCATCAAGTCCTGGTGCCTTCAATGGGTACATTTGTTTCAAAGCACCTTTGACTTCACTTGCTACAAAAGGGCAAACCAGCCAATCATTCATTGCTTGAGTCACTTTTGGTTCCACGGCTAAGAGTAATTCAGAAAATTCCACCGGATTACTAGTAGAAAAAAGATTCCCAAAGTACTCAATTGCTATCTCTGCCATCTTATCCTCTTCAACTTGCCAAACCCCATCATCATCTAATAGCCCATTCATGAAATTCTTCCTTTGTCTAGCTGATGTGTTGGCATGAAAAAAGCTTGTGTTTCTATCACCATTTTGGAACCAATTAATCCTTGATTGTTGCCTCCACATATCATCCTCCTTATCCAACCAACAATTCAATTCAATACGAGTATGTCTCAAAGCTTCCACTATCCCCGTGGAAACGGGTTGCAATTCTAACCACTCTAATTTTGATCGAAGCTCCATAATAGTCCTTCCCACATGACCAAATTCAAAAATATTCCAAGCGGATAAATCAGCCTTACACCGCTCCAAGCAATCTTGGAGAACCCAATCCGAACCTAATTGACCACACTCCCATGCATCCTTGACAACCTTTTCACACCTTGAATCCATCAACCACATTGATTCAAACCTAAACATTTTCCTAGTTCTTCATTTCTTTTGTCGTTGAATCAAGTGAAGGGATAATGGAGAGTGATCCGAATCTAAAGAAGACAAATGATGAAGCTTTGCCATAGGATAAAGAGATCTTCACTCTAAGGTTGGTCACAGTCTCATATTTTATTATTTTATTTCGATCTATAAGAAATTGACACCTCAATAATTATGAAAATATTTTGAAATTTGTTGTGTTACTATAACAATATATGTGCCAGCTCATATAAATATATATTTTTAAAAAAAGCACAAACCAATGACTGAGGGAAAAAAAAAAAAAAAACATTGTAGCTACAGTGACAATCGAACAAACCAAAGAAGCACTGTTTGCACATTCGTGCTTTTTATATATAGATTTCTAATTAATTTTTTTCTTTTCTTTTTTCTATTTAATTAAACTTAAAGTATTAATATGGGTTTTAAAAGCAGTAACAATGCTACGAAACTAATTTGTCTTTGCACTAAGTTTTAAGAAAAAATTTTCATAGAAAATAAGTTTTAACAAATTTAAATTAATACTAATTAAAACGTATATACTGAGTATTAACAAATTTTAAAGAATTACATTAATCAAAGCTCAATTGCCAAAGGTACTAAGAAATTTAAAAGAAGACTTATTATTCATTCTAATTTATACTAGTTAATAGAGGGGACCTTAGCCATTAGGCCAATGCCTCCTGAATATATTAATCATCGACCATAATTTTTTTTGTTTTAACAATTTAATTTGGCTCGTGCATATCATTTGTTCTGGCAAAACTCTATTATAAATGTTTTTAAGCAATTCAAACACTAACTTGGTTAAAACTTAGTGGACATAAGTTTTAAGACACTACAAGAAATCTGGGTTTAGGTGACGTTTTTAAAACGTCACTAAAAACCCAAAAAACGTCACTATAGACTCAAATGGTCTATAGCGACGTTTTTTATTGCGACATTCAAACACGTCGCAATAGAGTAGTCACTATAGGTCTATTGCGACGTTTCGAAAAACGTCGCCATATGTTACTCTTTAGTGGCGTTTAGAAACTTTTAGCGACGTTTTCTAAAACGTCACTAAATAATATAACATTTTTGTATATAATGTAGGAAAATACATTTAGCGACGTTTTTAAGACGCCGCAAATAATTACACCTATAGCGACGTTTCAAAAACGTCGCTAAAGTGTTTGTCCTCTTGCTTTTTAGTGACGTTTTTAAAACGTCGCTATAGGATTAATTATTTGCAGCGTTTTAAATGCGTCGCTAAAAAGGATTCCTCTTACTTTTTAGCGACGTTTTTAAAACGTTGCAAAAACCTGCTCATTATTT
Organism: Castanopsis chinensis; assembly: GCA_032878915.1. NCBI lineage: Eukaryota > Viridiplantae > Streptophyta > Magnoliopsida > Fagales > Fagaceae > Castanopsis > Castanopsis chinensis. Next base: position 1,747,086 of record JAVQMG010000074.1, on the reverse strand, counting down.
TTTAAAAAATATAAAAAAATGCTATATAAACCTGCTTAAAATTCAACAATAACTAACACAAACTTGTAATAGATCAAATATACCTATTGATCATCAATATTCCACAATAACACATTAACCATAGATTTAATATATATATATATATATATATATATTTGTTTGATACCAATACATGTATCATCTTGAATTGAACAAAACACTTGTTTACCTACACAAAAAAAGTGTAGACAACCACCTAAGATCTTTTCAACCTTGGCTTCAAAGGAAACCACCTTAAGATCTTTGTAGCTTTCTTTTTTACCTTCTTGGAAGGAGCATTTGTATTTTTTGGAACTCCGGCCTCGTTGCTTGCCCACCTTGAATGGTTACAATTTGAGCAAGCTTCGAGGTTGGAATTTTCCTTCCAAAACAACATACAATCGTTAGGGCAAGCATCAATCTTCTCATAACTCAAACCCAAATCCTTAATAATTTTTTTTGCCTCATAACAGTCTTTTGGCAACTTCGCACTTGATGGTAGTAGATCTTACAAAAATTGAAGCAAGAAGGTGACTGATTTGTTGCTCCAACCAAGTAGACACTTCAAGTGGTACAAATACACAATAACTGACAATTTGCTAAACTTTGTACAACCTTCATAACAAGGTTCCTCAACATCTTTAAGCAATTTGAGAAATTGGAATGACTCTTCATTAGGACCTTGTGTAGGTTGTTCTACACCAGGGCCTCCTACCACAGGATCTGATGCCATATCTTCTTCCATTGGTTCGGGCACCATATCATGCATAGGGAACATGTGATGCAACATTTCACGCATATTACTATTTTCATTTGAGTTTTCTTGGACAGAGGTACTAGGAGTTCTAATAGAAGTCTTTCTAGATGACGATTCCCCGTGAAAAGTCCAACGTCGATAAGAGTAATATGCGGCGGTGGCTTGAGGGTGGTGGGCGATTGGGAGGTGCGGTGGTGTGTGAGGGGAGAGTGAGAAGAGGAAGAGAGAGGTAGGGAAAAGAATAGGTCGAATGAAGAGAAAAAAGATAAGAGAAAAGACAAAGACAAACTGTTCTGGGATTAAAAAATAAAAATAAAGAAAAAAAAAAAAAAGTGCGAAACCTGTGCGGGAAACGAAATTTCTGGGCAAACATACTCTTTTTAAAAACGTCGCTATATGTTTGCATAGAAATTTGGTTTCCCGCACAGGTTTCGCACTTTTTTTTTACTTTCCCACTTCTTTCTTTATTTATATTTTTTAATCCCAAAAGCTTATAAAACGTCGCTATAAGTCAGATAAATGCCGCTAAAACCTACATTTATAGCGACGTTTTAGAAAATGCTGCTATTGATCTATGATATAGCGACGTTTTCTTAAAAACGTCGCTATATCATCACTATTTAGCGGCGTTAGCTTGAAACGTCGCAATAGACCATTTATAGTGGCGTTTTCAAAAACGCCGCTAAAAAAAATGTCGCCTATACCCGGATTTCTTGTAGTGAGAAATTTAAAAGAAATTTAGAATTTTTTAATTATTTATATAACTTATTATTAGTTTTTAGGTTTGATACAAATTTTGTTTTACAAAATGTTCTTTCACCACTTTACATAAAATAATTTTTGTTCTTCTATTCTTACTTACTATTTTATTATTTAATTTAAATTATATCATTAATTTTGAATTTTTTTTTATTAAACCATGCATTGCACTGATATATAACTTTTTTATTAAATTGTGCATCACATGAATATATTACTGGTTATACTAAAAAAAATTAGGGTGGAATTCTATCAGTTATACGAGGGGGTTTAAAAGTCTCTCTTTTTTTATGAACATTACTACTTTCATATTTGTTCCGTGAGGATCATCTCCCTTTTTCTCCAGAATTCTTTTATCTTGAAATTTTGGTTTGTTATATTACGTATTCTTACGACTATATTAGTATACAAATAATACGAGTAATGTTATCTTGTGAAGAGTTTTTTTTTTTTCTTGCTGACTAAGGCAAAAAAAGAAAACTTTTTTTCTTTTTTCAGTTTTCATTAAAACCAACGCCACCCACCCAATCATGAACCTTGGTGCTTGATATTTAGGGTCTGGTCTATTTTTAAACTCACATTTTTATATTTTAAACAATTTTACACACATTTTTATATATATTTTTTTTCATATAAATTTTAAAAAATTACAAAAATCTCATTTCATACTATTCTTAAAAAAAAAAAAAAAAAAAACCTCAAACTACTCCGTATTTATCATCATTAACGTGTGGGGAAAGAAGCACATGGAATGCGCATTTTCAGAAAAGCAAGGAAAATCGATTCCCACTTTCTTGTCTTTATGGAAAATCGAAAACGTGTGGGGACAGCCTCGTTGGAGAATTTGCATGGCAGAAACTTCGTGGAAGAGGGACTGACCTCCACTTTATTAATTATAGCAAAGGTAAGTCATGGCTCATGGGTGTGGTAGCACTTTAATGACTTGACTGCACCATTGTTTGGTTCCACCCAGAAAAGTGGTGGTAATAAAGAGGCTTGTAAATGCATTTAGCGTTGTCAAGACGTGTGGGGACACCGGAAGATTTTAATTGTATTGCAAAAACTTCATGAAAAAAGAGCTCTCTAGTTGCATTGAATTAAGTTTTATATTCCTATTTACATTTTACATTATAGACTAAATATTAAATGTGCAGAACATGGAATATTTATACAATTGTGTATGCTTTACATGATCGATAATTACAAACATAATATATATATAAAATGTGATTATAAACATATAATTCTCTTGAGGTTATTTTTTACCCACTATTCTTGTCTATTGTCAGTATCGAGAATAAGAAGTGAGTCTAGGGGCCCTTACTTGCTTAAACCATGCATAAAGGCTAAGAGGCCAGTTTAGATATAGTCATTTGTTCTTCTTTCATATTTGTTCAATGAGGATCATCTTCTTTTTTTCAAGAATTCTTTTATCTTGAAATTTTGGTTTGTTATATTACGTATTCTTACGACTATATTAGTATACAAATACTACGGGTAATCTTATCTTTGGAAGAGTATTTTTTTTCTTTTTTTAAGAATGTTGTGAAGAGTTGATTAGGGAAAAAGAAATTTTTTTTTTTTTTCAGTTTCCATTAAAACCAATGCCAACCACCCAATCATGATGCTTGATATTTAATTATTTATCATCATTAACGTGTCGGATAGAAGCACAATATGGCATGCGCGTTTTCAGGAAAGGAAGGAAAATCGATTCCCACTTTCTTGTCTTTATGGAAAATCGAAAACGTGTGGGGATAGCCTCATTGGAGAATTTGCATCGCAGAAACTTCGTAGAAGAGGGACGGACCTCTACTTTATTGACTATAGCAAAGGTAAGTCATGACTCATGAGTGTGGTGGCACTTTATTGATTTGACTGCACACCATTGTTTGGTGCTACTTTTGATATCTTAAAATGCCGATTTCAGTATCCATGAAGGAACCACTATCGCCATCTTTTCGTCTGTGAGGACCAAACTCTCTTTTTTCCCAATCAATTCCAAATTTCCAGTTCGATTCTATTCCAACACACTTCCTTGAAAATCATCATTCTTTTAACCATTTCTCAATCACATTCAAAACCTTTCAAAAATTGCACGAATTCACTCATCTCTTATATATAATTCCCATTTCATTCCATCTTAATTTGATATTTATTTCCTTCTTCTACTCATCTTTTTAGATCTTTTTCAATCTTTAGTTAATTGATCATACTGATGGCTTTTCCAACTAAAGAAGAATTAACCTCCTCTTCTTCCTCCACTTGCCAATGGAGTTATGATATCTTTTTGAGTTTTCGAGGTGAAGACACACGTTATGGTTTTACAGGCCATTTATGCAACGCTTTGCATGATAGAGGTTTAATCACCTTCTTTGATGAAGATCTTGAGAGGGGAGAAGAAGTTTCAAAGAAACTTCTTGAAATCATTGAAACATCAATGATTTCGATCATTGTATTGTCTGAAAATTATGCATCTTCTACTTGGTGTTTGGATGAACTTGTCAAGATTCTTGAATGTAAAAATACCGGACGGATCCAGAAGGTCTTACCAATTTTCTACAAAGTGACTCCATCCGAAGTTAGAAATAATGATAGAAAGGATGGAAAGTATGGGATAGCACTAGAAAACCATGAGAAAAAATTCAAAGACGACAAGGAGAAGGTTAAGAGGTGGAGGAAAACTTTAACTGAAGTAGCTAACTTGTCTGGACATGAATACGGGTATGTATTATCTAATTAATACCTACTCTTGTGTGATTTTATGAGTTGCTAACTTTTAAAGGTTTTGATATATTCTTTTGGGTAATCATGCTTCTCTTCTTCTGCATTTTTATTCTAAATTTATTGGTTATTTTCTTATCAATTATAGTTAAATTTTTATAAAGAAATTATTATAAAAATTTAGACTATTTTGTTACTAATATAAATATAAACAAAAAGGAAGAGTGCTAATTTCTTTAAACATCAAGTGAGAGGAGTCTTTTTTCCCTTCAAGTTTGGGATGAAGTCATTTCTCCAAATCTCAAGAGAGAGAAGTGTAATTATCCTTATTATTTTTAGGACAAAGTTTGGTTATTATAGCATAAGGCTACAAGTTCTATTAAAAAAATTAACATCATTACATATTTTGAAAATCTAATAATTAGATTGCAAAAAAATTAACATAATTACATATTTTGAAAATCTAATAGTTTGATTGCATGTTGTTTATGCCTTTAACATATTTGTCAAATTTTGTGTCAATTGGTTGTTATTTACCATATGATTCATAAACTTATTTTTTATGCATAATTTTATATTACCAAAGCTTGCAATTTAAAAAATTGATTGATAACATAGCCATTCATGTTTAATTTTCAGAAAATTTTGCAAACATAAATGATATATAATGAAAATATAATCAAATGGTGAAGTTGTAGCTTTAAGTTATAATCAACTTTGTAGTCAAACTTTATATTTATTTTTATCTTCTTCTTTTTTTACTATTAAATGAAAGAAATAGACGAATTTAATCGGATAATGTTAACAATTAAGAGTTTCTCCCATTTATTTCTCAGAAATTTTTTCCAAAATTTCTTAATTTCATTTTGTTAAAGTATTGTGAGTGAGTTTCCAATAAGTTGGTTTCCTAACCTAATAAAAATTAAGAGTTTCTCCCATTTAAGTCATAGAAATTTTTTCCAATATTTCTTATCTCATTTTGTTAATTTATCTTAAATGAGTTTCCAATAAGTTGGTTTCCTAACCTAATGGGAGTTTCCGTGCAATTTTTTGCTAAAAGTCTAATTCTAATTTCCTAACAAAAAAGAATAATGAATGTGTTAAAGTTGACGATAGTTATCAATCAGTCCTTTAAATTATATGCCGTTTACTCCAATTAAAAGTATGTCAATTTTAATGCACAAAATAGAATATATTTAACTTGGTTGATCTGCATATTTATATTTATATTTATCGTGACTAAAACTCATTCTTTGTTTTTAATGCTTTGTGATTTTGCAGTTGCAATGAATATGAATGTGACTTTATCCAAAAAATTATTAAAGAGATATTAAGTATTAAATCAAATCACATGCAATTATCTGTTGCTAAACATCTAGTTGGGGTAGATTCTCGAGCAAAAGCCATAGAATTTCTTTTAGATATGGAGTCCAATGGTGTTTGCATGGTAGGAATTCATGGTCTTGGTGGAGTGGGTAAGACTACGATCTCAATAGCTGTTTATAATAGAATTTCTGATCGTTTTGAAGGAAGTGTCTTTCTAGAAGATGTTAGAGAAAGATCAAAGACAAATTTTGGCATTACCCAATTACAAGAGACACTTCTTTCTAAGATCTTGCGAGGTAGAAATGATAGGGTGAATAGTGTACGCGAAGGAATCACTATGATAAAAGAAAGCCTCCGCAATAAGAAAGTTCTTTTAATTCTTGATGATGTGGATCAATCAAAAGAGATAGAAAATTTGCTTGGAGATTGTAATTGGTTTGCTTTAGGAAGTAGAGTCATTATAACAACAAGAGACAAAAAAGTGCTAGACAATCTTGGAAAAGATCATCTAATAAGCACTTATAAGGTAGAAGAATTGAATTCATCTGAAGCTCGTGATCTTTTCAATATGCACGCCTTCCGAAAAAATGAACCTGAGCAAGAATATTCAAATCTTGCACAGCAAATTATATCTTACGCCAATGGCCTTCCATTAGCTCTAGAAATAATGGGTTCTGATTTGTATGACAAAAGTAAAGATCAATGGATACGTGCATCCGAAAAGTATAAAAAGATCCCAGATGGAAAAATTATAGATAAACTTAAGATAAGTTATGATGGATTGGAAAAAAGAGAAATGGATACTTTTCTTGATATTGCATGTTTTTTTAAGGGATTTGAAAAGGATGAAGTTGTGAATATATTAGATGCTTGCAAATTATTTCCAAGTTTGGATGTTATAAGTAGACTCATTGAAAAGTGTCTCTTAACTGTTGACAAATGGGGCATATTGCGGATGCATGACTTGCTACAACAAATGGGTAGAGAAATTGTTGAACAAGAATCTGAAGAGCTTGAAAATCATAGCAGGATATGGTGTTTTGAAGATGCTTATAATTTGCTTACTGGAAACATGGTATAAGTTCTTTTGCTCCACCTTTTTTTTCCAAAATATTTTTCACTGATTTTTTTTTTTGTTCAATATTGCAGAAAACATAATTTTATTGATATATGTTTCCTTTTAAAGTTTTAAAATCGTTATACTTTTGTCAAATTCTATTATGAAGTGAAACTAATTCTTTGTTCTATCTAGGGGTCGAAAAAAATTCGAGGCATAATGTGGCACTCACCAGAACCAAGAACAGTGAACTTGAAAGCAAATACTTTCAAAAATATGACAAATCTCAAATTTCTCTTAGTTGAGAATATACGAATTACTAAAGGGCTTAAATATCTTCCCAATGAGTTAAGATTGCTTCAGTGGCCAGAATATGATTTTCTCTTGCCATCAAAATTTTACCCTTACAATCTTGTTGTGCTGAATATGCGGAATAGTGAGAATAGATTGGAAAAACTATTAAAACAGGTATGAGTATTAGTATATATGAATTTTGATTTTTTTTTAAATGATGAATTTTGATTTCTTTAAATGTTATTTTTAAAATTTGTAGAAATAATTTTTTTTTTCCTGTAGGACCGCACGTTTGAAAAATTGACAAATATCAATCTCAGTGGGTGTAAATTCACTACAAAATTACCTTCCTTATTATGCGCCCCAAACTTAAAGAATTTGGACATGAGTGGCTGTGAAAATTTAATGGAGGTTGATGAGTCGGTTGGATATCTTGATAAGCTAGAAACGTGGTACCTCGAAAAGTGCAGAAACCTTGAGATTCTTCCAAGCCTCCCCAAGCTGAAGTCCCTTAAAAGTTTTAATCTAAGTTTCTGCAAAAGGCTTGAGAAGTTTCCTGCTATTTGCGCCCCAAACTTAGGGTCATTGGACATTTCTTTTTGTGAAAACTTAATAGAGGTTGATGAGTCGGTTGGATATCTTGATAAGCTTGAAAGGTGGGACCTCCTCAACTGTAGAAACCTTGAGATTCTTCCAAGCCTCCCTATGCTGAAGTCCCTTAAAAGTTTTGATCTAAATGGCTGCGAAAGGCTTGAGAAGTTTCCTGCTATTTGCGCCCCAAAGTTAGTGACATTAAACGTTTCTCATTGTGAAAACTTAATAGAGGTTCATAAGTCAGTTGGAGATCTTCATGGGCTTCAACTCTGGGACCTCAGTAGATGCAGAAAACTTGAGATTCTTCCAAGCCTCCTCCCGCTGAGATCCCTTATGTACTTGATTCTAGATCACTGCGAAAGGCTTGAGAAGTTTCCTGATATTCAACCAGAAATGAAATGTTTGCGGTATTTAAATTTGACTAATAGTGGTATTAGAGAATGGCCTTCATCGTTAACGCATCTCACCAAAGAGCTTGACCATTTAGCTTTATCTAACCCTAAAATTCTTGGGAATTTTCTGCATAGCCCCAATAAATTGCAACGGCTTGAGGGAATAGATATTCCCACTGCCAATTCCTTTGATGGGTTTCCGAGCCTGACAGTACTGCATCTTGAGTATTGTGATGGAGATATAACTGAATTAGATTTTCATTACTTCCCCCAATTGCGCCGTCTTTATATAGGTGATTGCAATATTATTAGTATTTCCCAAAGCATTAGCGGATTAGCTAGATTAGAAACTATTTATATAGATAATTGTAAGCAGCTTTGGGAAATTCCAACTCTTCCGCAATCTGTAAGAAATGTGGAGGTAAAGAAATGCCCGTCGTTGGATCTACAATCATCAAGCAGATTATTGATTCAGGTGAGGTCTCTCTCCCTCTCCCTTTATGTTTAGGTAATAAATAATCACCTTTTTTTTTTTTTTAACTTTTCTAAACTTCAATTTCCTGTATTTGCTTAATGTAAACAGTTTGGAGAAATTCTAGGGATTTTACCGAATAGAGTCCATGAAGGTGCAAGTAGCCACATATCAATGAATCCCTTTCATGACTCTGAATCTGAATCTGAATATGAAGATGAAATTCGGTGCTTTCTTAAACTACCAGCAACGGAGATTCCAAAGTGCTTGGAATTCAACCATCAGAGTTTTGGAAATTCTGTATCCTTCTGGGTTGGTGAAAAAATTTCAAAATTAGTCGTCTGTAGTGCTTTTCAATCGATGAAGGCACCTACACGCCTAGCTTATAGCGTTTGCATTTCCATCAATGGTTATGTTCTGGATCACGAAAACTTTAATATTGCGAGCGTTTCAGAGGAACTATGGTTATTTTCTGTATCCCGAAAACCATCTGAACAGAATCACATTGAAGTTGAGGTTATATGGCCTTCTGATATGATAAAATGGATCGGGGTCAATGTAGACTGCACCTGCTATCCTCAGAATTCAGATGTTGCTTGCTTGCCGCTTCCATGTGCTATGAATGGTTGTGGGTCTTCCTCGATTCCGAATGACATTGTGCTCCGGCCTTTTCTACCTGTTTCCTCCACTTCTTCTGCTTCAGATTCAGATCACAGGGTTCTTAACAATGGAAGAAATTACATACTTGCTGGAACAGGACTCCAAAAGCGAAGAAGAATTTGTCTCTGACAACAAAGCCCAGCAGAGCGGAGCATTTGGAGCTCTTCTCTTTTCCACTTGCTATCTTCATCATCCTTATTCAATCTCTTCTTCTTTTTCCAAACAACACATAATTATGATGTTCCTCAAAGACACAGTGGAGTCAAGGTATGCGTCCTAAATAGGTTACATCTTTGGGTGCCTCTCTCTCTTCATTTATTGGAAAATCAAGAATATAATTGTAATTATGATATATAAAATAAATATTTGATTATTTATTTATTTATTTATTGTAATGCAGTTGTTTGGCCTCGTTGGACCATAATCATGTGCCAAGTAAGCTTACCTTCAATGTTTTGAAACAGCTCAAGACCTCTGTTGTTGACAGTAAGGCCTGATTTTTCACTTTCTTGATTTCATGTTTATTCAATTTGGCTTTTGTTTTTTCATGTCCATTTTTTGTTGCTTTGGTGAATGCAATGCTTAAAATTGAAATGTACTAGATTCTATGATGGTTTTTATAATATGCATTTGCTATGTATGCTGAATTTGTATATTGTTACTTTATGACCGAAAACCGAAATACTTGAGTTCAACTTGAATGAAGATTCAAGATAATATTGAGGTTATATATAGAAGTTGGGTGAGCTGTAAGTCAACTTGAAGGTATAGACTTAATAAGATCTCTTACTATTTATCCAATCTTTATGTTTTGATATATGAATGTGGAGTGATGATATAGAGAGTATCACTATATTTTGATGCAAAGAAAGCTATCCTGATTCCATTTTTGGTATGGAGTTGTTTAATTTCCTTCAGTGTTTGATTTCATTTAAGGTGCAGTTGCATTTTTCCTTCTAATTAAAGAATAATAGATAATGCTTTGAGCATGCTGTGAGTAGCACGTAGTGAGATTAAATCATATTTAGAAGAAATTGTTAAACTTTGTAGTTCTGTCCATCTGCTGTAAATCAGATTGGGAGTAAATATGGACCAAATTTCCTGAAGTGAAGGGGTAGAAACTGATCTGGAAATCATATATTATTCCTAACATTCCATTATTATTTTGTTGTCTTGCTTAGAGAACTAGATATTCCACATGAGGCTGTTAAAATGATGAAGGTGATTTGTTATGCGTCTTCTACAGGATCTACCTTGTGAGAAGGAATCATCACTTGTCTGTTGAGTTCGAGTATCCTTTCTCAAAGAGGCTTTGGGAGTTAGTTAAGTCGTGGTGTCTAATAATATACCAGGTATATATTAGCGTGCATTAAGTGGTTCTGTGGGATACAGATAAGTTGAAAGTTCAAAATTTTATATGCATCATATGCAAACTTGCTTGGTCTATAATGGTTTATTATGTTTGGCTTCAAAGAAATGCTCCTGTATTCAATGGCATTGTCAAATCTAATGAGATTATCCTCCTTATGCGAAGAGTCAAAATTTTCTTACTGAATAGTCTTATGTCAATTGGGAATTTCTGTATTTTTTATGATGGCCATAATTATGGGCTTCTTGTCTGATTATTTACAAGTTTAGATGCAGTTGCTATTTCGTTTGTTGCTAGCTCTATTTGTGTTGTTAGGTGTTGTAGCTTTTAGCTGCTACTGTTGTGCTATTTGTATGGTTTGTTACTTAAATAAAGTAATTCATTTGTAAAAAAGTAATGCTCACCTATAATTCTCCTTAAGTTTTTTTGCATACTTATTTTTTATATCGCCAAACAAAGTACAACAAATGTATGCATTCAAACCTGAATTCACTTGCTGCCAAACCTGAATCTTCTAACTAAAGTACTATTTTTTTAATTGATTCTTTGCTCCTATGATGACTATTCTTCTCCATTTGCTATCTTTTCTAATGTGGTTTTACCATTGGGAACATGTAGATTTGGTAGAAAGAGTAAGAAGATGTAAATTTTAAGAAATCTCCTGCAACAATTAAGAATCATATCCTTTATTAGTTAAAAGCCAGACGTAGATCGAGATTTCTATGTTTTGTGCAATTATATATATTTTTTCAAGTTATATATTATATATTTTTGGAAAGTTTTTTTGAAAAAGCTGTCAAAACTTTTTCAAGTTATATTGTGTTTTTTTTTATATATATGTATTCTGTTATAATGATTTTAAATTTAATGTTAAGTAGATTAGGTATTTCAGGTTCAACACTTAGACACTAAAATGCTTTAGATCTATAAAGGCAAGCTGAATCATGTAATGCTATCGTAATAAAATCTTGAAAGGCCCTATTAGTCTAAAGCATTATTTCTGTTGCTTCTTTTTTGGTTCAAGGGAGTTTCAAACCTCTGAGGAATCACTGTACAGAGGTTGTTTTGCTGATCCCCTGCTTTACTGTTGTTCTTGTGAATATTCAAGAATAGGAGGATCAGCTCAAAGTACATGCTCTACTTTGAAAATCTCTTTAATTAATTTTTCCTTCCATTTGATTGCATCTGATATCTACAAAAATCCATTCTTTTTCCCTTTTTGTTGCCTAGGCCAACTTCACCACTTAAGAAGGAGACATGTTGGATTGTACTATGAAAAGTAAGCTCCTATGCTATGGCATGAACTAAAATTTTATTATTCAGTCAATTATGATTTAGAAATTTAATTCCATTTGTAATAATTAATTGTTTCAAATCTTTATTTATTTATATGTTTGACGAAGAATGTGGAGCAGCTGTTACAATGGACTATACCTATGTTCCGGTCATCAAGATATTACACTTCTACAGCTATAAAGTAGGTAACTTATTAATGTTATGTTCAGGCTAGCATCTTTGGAAGTGCTTCTAGATTTTGAAGTACTAAGAATAATTTCACATTTTCTAATTCAAATATTGAAACAATAATTTGATTTTTTTAATCCAAAAAGATATTTGGTCTGCTTGACTACTGTCAACCAATCTTGTTAAGTTAAGATATTTTTCGTTGTTCCATTATTTTGGACAAGATAAATGAAATTCTAGAAGCTTATGAACCCTGCCTAATGAGCAAAAGAGATTTAAAACATAAGATAAGTGATATGCCTTGTAGGTGTTATTTATCTTAATTTTCATTGCCAAAAAAATTGAGATTGGTTTTTGTTGAGATTTTGGTTCTTCTGGTATTATTTCATTATTTTTGACATAATAAATTCATGCTAGGTCTTACTAGAAAAGAACGGACATAACAGATTTCATCATAAGACTACTCAATTGTTGGAAACTTGGGAGAGGTAGCTAATGGAAGATGATTTTCAGTTGAAAAGTATTGGGATTACTAAGTTTGTTCATAAGACTGAATGGATGGGATCTATTCTCATAGAAGCTAAATGGCTAGTGGGAATTGGGAACTCTATTCCTATCATCTTTTCCCACACTCTTTGGCCTATTGGATCCATAGAAACAAAGTGGTGCTTGAAGCAATAAGTGTTAATGCTAGTAAAGTCCCGAGTCCCATTGTTTACCTGTTTGCTATTTGAAGGGATCCAGCAAACACATGAGAAGTGGGCACCTATTAAATTTCAACAATTTTATAATTTGTTATAATTGACAAGCACTAATTAAGATTGAAGTAAGTAATAGCAATTGAAATCAATTGAGAAGTGTTGCATTTCTTGTAGAGATAAAATTGGGAGACCTATTTTTTGGATTTTTTTTTTCTCAATAATTTTATTATACCTGTAATGCACTCTACAACGCCATGGTTGTTTGTTTGGTCAGTGAAGCACTACTTTTATAAAAGAAAAGTGACGGGTGAGGTTGTCGATTTAAGATTATAGGTACATGTGCAATCACTATCTTTTTAAAAAAATAAAAATAAAAATTATGTGACGCTTTCATTTGGTTGTATCTATCACCTATATAAGTAGGATGTATCTATTATAAGACCAAGTGCACATGTAAATTACTAATAAAGAAAATTATCTACAGATGTATTAGTTGAATTTTCCCCAAATAGTTTTTTTTTTCTTATGAACCTATCAATAATGGGAATGCTTCAAATGCTGACACTTTCATTTTGGTGTATCTATTGCCTATATAAGTATAAAGTTGTGTTGATAAATAGTACCAGTACATATCATATTTTTTTAATGTAAGTTGTAAATATTGTTATTGGTATCCTTCTTCTTTATCCTTACTATTCTTTTTCTGGACTAGTAGCTATTAATCACTATACCAAGTTTTTAATATATGTCTTTGTCTTGTAGCATTTTCCCACAACTTAAGTTTCTTGGCAGTATGGCACATGAACATACGTTGAAGGTGTGAATCTCTCTCTCTCTCTCTCTCTCTCTCTCTCTCTCTCTCTCTCATAATATGTCTATACAATGATGTGAGACCTGTAGAAAATTCAGTAAATATTATTATTGTTGGTGCTTCAAATGGTTGTGTATTACATGTGGTGTGAATGCTGACAGTAATTAAATTCATGAGATATATATTTTTTTTTTCTGAAAACTCATGATTGGGGCATTTTCTTGAGTCAATATTTTTGGGGGAACAAGGTCAGTTTCTTGAGATTATTTAAGAGCATTGGTCAAACGGTTGCATTTCCCTCATTGTTCAATTTGTTGCCATCGTAGTTGTTTTTTATTTTAAAAAAATTAATGTCAAAAGGCTACATTTTATTACAAACCTCTATATTTTAACTTGTATAAATATATATTTGATAGAGTAGGTGGAAGTTGAGATAGGGGCTTAACACCTAGCAGATGCATGTGTAACTTACCTAGCAAAATAATATATATTTAAATGTTGCAATATTTTCTTTGTATTATGAGCAACCATCAACTCTGAATTTCTTTAATGCAACAACGGGATTTTGATTATTATTTTTAGTCTTTTGAATGAATGACGTAACTTTAACTAAAGAAGGTACACAAATTCTACATAAAGAAACAGACCGATAACCTAGACCGAATGAGGAACATAGCCAAACCAGAAAACACTTTGAACTACTTAACTCAATCAAACACAGAGGAAAGGGCCATGCCTCAAACTACACAAACATCTAATTGGAATAGCATTCATGATGATTTTATGCAAAAAAAACCATTATATATCCAGCCTCATGCCTAAAAGATTGAGATTTAATTGGTTTGTTGTGAGGTTCTGGAAAAAAGTCTAACAAGTTAAGCTACTGTGGTAACCATGATAGTGTTAAGATGGACAAGGAAATTAGTGATCCAAATATTAACAAAGGTATACCTTGTCTTTTAAGGAATTTTATGTGAAAAAATATCTCACATCCTTCATCTTTTGAGAAAACACTTAATCATTTTCACCGAAGATTATTTCATTGGAATGCTTTTAAACCAATTCATTTGAAGATATGTTTAAAACTATTTATTTATCATAGTTTCACAAAATAATAATTTTTTTTTTATAAGTGACAAAATAATAATTTCTTGAATAATCTTGTTCTAATCACATTTTAGCAGGCAACTTGGCAATGGATGGGGCTGTCGTTTAAAGCTTCATGTGCCCTTGTATTCTTTTGGCTGTATAGAAAGCTCAATTAATCCCCAAATGAGTTTTTGTTTGCTTGCCACTTCTTAATTCAACAAAAATGGCTTAGGTGTTATGACGTTGGACAAAACTAAAACTTGAAGCCACGAAAATTGGAAAAATGGAAACAATAAAAATCACCTAGGAGTTAATACCTAGGGTTGTTTGGAGTCGATAACAAGCAAGATTGAAGACCTAGGAGTAAGCAACTAGCACCGGCAGGAATCAATAGTAGACCATTGAAAATTTTCCAAGAGAAATTTTTATTAACCAAAAGCAAAATTGTAAATTGTCTCCAAAGGAATACAAAATAGATTACTATGTCACTTATCAATATATATATATATATATATATATATTGATTACTATGTGAAAGTCATAATTCTATTTGACTTATGAAATTCTAATTCTGATTAACTTGCGAAATCCCAATGTTTGATTTGTAAAAATCACCTTCTGAAACAACCTAATTAACTTCTAAGTCTTAAAATAAAGTACAACTGATTGTCAAAATTAAATAAAACTAAATTAAAATTAATATTTCTTTGTGCTTTCTACACCATGACCTTACCGTGAGATATGGAACAAATTATTGCTACTAGTACATATCCATTTTTGACGGCTTTGAAAGCCAATGACAAGTACATTCATTTACTAGGAATAAGCATTTGACTCATGGTTTATAATTTGGATTCTGCTTATTGTGTTTTTCATTGCATTTAAAACAACTCCGCTTTTTCTTATAAACTTGTTTAGAGGATGGATACTGTAATCGATCCTTCTAAATGACCAATTTTATCATCAATTTTATCATATAAACAATCTAATTTTTCTTTTCAAATGTTATTACTATGGATCGTTTATCACCTTTTGATCCTTCGTTTATTAACCATTTTGAGGGAGTATCACATATCAATATATTAATGGGATCAAGATGGCACTGTTTAATTAGAGGGGGGGCATCTATGCGTGTATTTGATTTTGATGTTTGAATCTTTCAGGTATCAAGAGAAAAAGTGCAACTAAAGGAATCGATTTTAGTGGCGTTCAAAGAGTTTCTTTGCTGATTTGTAGATGCATGGTGGATTGGTGGTTTAGATCTTTTAGTTTCATCTCAATTCTAATACAAAAAATATCACTTCAGATTTCTTTGGTAATCCTATCCATGATCTTCATTTGGCGTCTTGATGACAAGAGTAATGTTTACATGGTTGTGTTGGTTGATCTATTTTGAGAGGATTATAATTTTTTTTTTCTTCAATTTTTGGACTTTTCCCTCCCACTTGTATGAAAGGAAGTAAGTCGAAGGTTCTTTGCTCAAATTATGAAATAATACCAAATTAAGCAAAATTTGAATTGTTTATTCTTATATTTCAAAAGTATATATCATTATGGGGTCTAGTTCCCCACGTGTGATGTATGACTTATGTAGACACTTGGAGAGATGCATAGTGAGGTTTTTTTTTTTTTTTTTTTTTTCCACTTTTTAAGATTATAAATAAATCAGGGCTTTCTATGTATGATTGGTCACCTATGTCTAGTTCATTTTGTTTCCTAATTAGTTGAGGTATTCCTTAAGCATTCCTAAGCTAAAAGGAAAGAAATGATACAAACCAAAGACATGAACTCAGATATTTAGTTACGTGTGAAAAAAGGATTATGCATAGGGATAAAGCCAAAATCTTATATCGGGGGGGGGGGGGGGGGCAAAAATATGGGGAAAAAATCAGAGTGGTGTGTATAACAAAATTGTAACCTTTTCCCAATGAAGTTAATTTACTATGATTAGAGAAGTTTTACAATTAAGGGAAATCATTTGCTTGGACTCTGTTGACCTGTAGACAACTTAAAGAAAAAGCATTTTTCATTGCACTAGAACATTTGGACTTTTCAACATATGAATTGCTTCCATAGATGACGCACTTGTGACCACAACTAGAACTTCCAACATGACCTCCAAGAATCTCTTGAAGGTTTTCTTCACAACAACAAGTCTATGGTAGATAATGGTTCAACTTCTTCACCAGCTAATCTTCAGGTCTACTTTAATATCTTCGGTATGGTGAAATTGAGATAATCTTGGTTACAAATTCCTAGACTCATAAAAAACTCTTATGCGAACTTATATATAATGATCTTTTTATATCCCAACAAGTTGTGCTTGAATTGGGTTGAAACAAATATTGGGCCTTTTAGGAATCTAGTTCCATAAACCTTGATTGGTTGAGGCTAGAGTTGAGGTTCATATTGAGACTTGATAGATTGAGGTTGGACTTTGGAGTCGAAGTCACAAAATTTTGCTTTTTAAAGCTGATCTTGGGTATTTGTTTTGATTTTAAATTGCAATTCCAAAACACAACACTCATAATTCGTCACAATGCCAACACTAATACATATTGAATCTAGTGTGAAGCAAGTGTATAGAGAAGAGCTCCTACCATTGGAATTGCGAAATGCAGCTCATGCATTGCTGGGACATTATGGGCTAGGGCTGTATCATGCATAAACAAATCTACAATCTCAACCATGAAGTAGGCAATAAATTATTGTATCCTAGGGGGTTCAATAGCAAAATCTCATTATTTCTTGCTTTATCACTAATAGTCTTTGATCATATCTCTTTTCTTTTCGTTTCTTAAAAAACAAAAAATCTTTTTCTTTGTCCCTTCATCAATTTATTAACAAAAAAAAATGCCATATATTTTGACCAGTTGTTAAAAGTTTCAAAAAGAGTTTAATATCACAAAAAAAAAAAAAGCACGATTTTAGTTGTAGCTATTGACTTGACTGATTATAATTGACAAAGAACAAAAAGAAGTGTATTCATTTAAAAGTGGCAAAGTAAGTCAAAGACTACCAATCTGTCATATAAAAGAATTATGGCAAAAATTGTGAGTTTATTTATAATACTAAATGAAAAGATCTCTAAAAGTTAAATAAAATCATATTGACGTGGTTTTCAATGTTTCTAATCCTTTAACTATTTTAATAGTGTTTGGAAATTTAATTATTTTAATTGATACCTATTTTCATTGAATCATTTTAATTGAAACATAAGATTGAATCAATAAGATTATTATGTCTTACATTAACAGCATTATATTATTTTTATTTGCACAGAGAATTTAAATAACCACCTTGACATTGACAAAGTGGAAAACGATATACATTTACAGTTGACTCGTCCATTCCTCCTCGTGGCCGTGAAGCTTTGAAATTTATGGATGAGTCCAAAAAACGCAGACTCAGCTTCCCTACCCGAACCCACTAAAAGCCACTATTAGCAAATGAAAAAGCTCATGGGCCATGGCCCTTTACTTTTTAGTTTTTTTTTTTTTTTTTTTTTTTTGTCACTAGGTTGCATTGGTCCCCCAAGGCTGAACCATGTACCGACCTGACTTGTTCGACCTGAGTCGTTTGCAACTAGACGAGTTGACTTGGAATTTAATCAATTTATACAAATATAGAAGTTAGCTTCCTACCCAATACAAAAAATTAAAAATAATCATTTGATGGTGTTATATTTATATAAGTGATAGCTTTTTTTAGTTATGAGCACCACTTTATCTCTCCTTCGATAAACCTAGTGATTTCTATTATGAATTCCACATCGGTTTGGAGTGATCTTTTTCATGTGTTTATAAGCCACTTTGAACCTTTTTTATATCTCAATATATGGGGCCTCTTGTGAGCGTAAGTCTTATTTATATTACATATGCATTCCACCTAGTCTTTTGTGGGTCCAAATAAGTATTAATTATCTTAGGCTTTTTTTTTTTTTTTTTTCCAATTATTTTCCAAACTTTTGAGCTTTTATAATTGTTTGTGTCTGAATTAGACTGTTGGTGATGGCGCCAAGTTCAAGCCAAGGTGTTATCAGGAATACCCTAACCTGAAAAAAAAAATTATATATAATAATTAATTATTTTTTATTTGTTTACCTTTAAAAAAAATTAAGAACACCCTCAACCAAAACTAGGAACACCCTCAAAAACTTTTTAACCAATCCATAATTTAGAGCATTCGTATCAGTTCGTTTATTTTACACATTCATTTTTACACTAAAAACCTACTTGTTCTATTTTACGCACTTACTTTTATAAAACACCCACATCAGTTCATCTATTTTACACATCTTTTAATTAAATAATCACTTTTTTCACATTTTTTATTATTTTCTTCAACCACCGCATGTAATACGCGCTCTCTCTCTACCCGTTTGTTATTTTTGATTCGTTGCTCTCTTCCTCTCCATTTAACTCTCCTCTTCCTCTCCACTCTCCATTAACTCTCCTCTCTCTGTACACCCATCTCTCTCCCTCTCCATTAACACTCCTCTCCCTCTCGATCAACTCTGCCTCTCCAAATACTCTCCTCTCCGATCTACCATCTCAGATCAACACTTATGTTTCCGATCCACGAGCTTAAATCAACCCTCCCTCTCCAATACACGAGCTCCGATTCGCAGCTCCGAGCTCCGATCCACGGCGCCGATCGACGATCTGCCACTCCGATCGACGATCCGCGGCTCTGATCCACGATCCGCCGCTCCGATCACAATTCGCCGCGCCGATCAAAAATCCGCGGCTCCGATGCACGATCCGCCGTCCAATCATGATTCGCCGCGCCGATTCACGATCCGCCGTCCGATCATGATCCGCTGCTCCGATCCACGACCCACGGCTCCGATCACGATCCCCAAGCTCCGATCTGTGTGTTTGTGTATCTGTGTTTTTTTTTATTTTTTATTAAGTGTATCTGTGTTGATTTTTAATTGGGTTGTTGAGCCTGGAAAGGAGAGAGAAAAAATTGGAGCGAACGGAAAATATATAATAATGGTATGAACGAGCTACAGTACCCGTGTAAATATATATTTACACGGGTACTGTAGCTCGTGTATGGGTTTTCACATATTTACCTATTTATACACCCACTGATGTGGGTGTTTTTTGACTTAAAATATGTAAAAATTGTACTTACTTTTATTTTAGAAGATTTTACACCATCTGGTGTGATTGCTCTTAGTATAAAAACAGCGTGCCCAAAAAGGAGAAAGTATCTTATAAGACACTCCAACTCAGCATGACAATCTGGTGGGACTAACCAATAAATCAGTGAAACGTGTAAAAAAAATCCAACTCAACATTACCTCTCAAAATTTCAATCGCCCACCAAAGTATTCCAAAATTTTCCTCTTTTTTTCCAACCTGTTCCTATTTTCATTTATCTCTCTTCGATTTCTCCGTCTTCTCTCCACTCACTATGTCGTTGTCTCCAGTGATTCCGACAATCTGTTTTCCCAGATTTTCTCATCAGTCTTGTTCTTCGCCACGAGCGCCATGGCTCTACCTTTGCTTTTTAGCTGTTGACCGTACCGCCATCATCGGTTTTTGCCCTCCAATCTGCCTCCATTCTCATCGTAAACTATAAAAGATACCCATTTCCCATTTATTTTTCTTCTAGCTTCATTTGTGATTCAAATTGATTTCTTGTGGAACGTTTTGAGATTTCGATAATAAGTATAAATAATAATCCAAGTTAAGTGTTTGTGTGTCAATGGCCATGAACCGGTGGGTTGCTGGCGGCATTTCTTGGGTTGGTGCGTGTTGACAGGAAATGTCTGTTTGATATTGCAAGTTTGTGTTTTGTATTTTTTTTTTTTTGGGTGTGATTTATAGGCATTTTTCTAATGAGCTTGATTGATTGGATTTAGTTAGATTGTTATTTGCTGAATTGGGTTTATTTATTTTTTTATGAGCTGGGTAGTTTCATATGTAAAGATTGTGCTATTGTTTTTATTTTCTCCTAAGTTTGCTAATTAAGATGGGAGCTCTAGAATTTTTACTTCTTGTTTTTGTTAGTGACCAGTGGTTTCAAATTTTTGTTGATGGGTTATTAACGGATTTTAGACAAAAACAAAAGGAGGCATATTTTTTCTTTTTAAATTTTGTTAAATTAATTTGATGCTTGGAATGAGTCAAAGGAGTACTTGGATACTTGGATACTAAGAGGAAGCAAATCCTAATAAGAGGATTGGAGGTTATAATGTTAATGTTTTTGAGTCAAAAGATAGTGGGGTCATTGATGACGGCTTGTTCTGCAATTCACGAATCCATGTTTAGGCATGGAGGACACGCTGTTAGTTCCTATGGTGGCTTCATAATTATCCAACTCTCAACCTCACAAACCCAACAACAACAACAAAAACTAAAAAAAAAAAAAAAAAAACCAGTTAAAATACTAAAGCTCCCATTGTGGTTGCAATGTGCTACAACTGTCCTTAGATAATTGTTGCAAACTACATAATCAAGATATTCTTGACGAATTAATTCCAAATTTAACTACTTAGATCGTTAAGTGACTCTTAGATGCACATGTCACGTGTGGTATGCTTATATTATGATTTGCTTCAACTATATATGGGGTGCTCTCTGCTCATGACTCGTGAGTACTTATATATGTATATATGTATATATATACATATATTTTTTTTTTTTTTCAAATTTAGTACATTGCACAAACTTTGGGATTTTAGTTATATCATTAGGCAGAGATCATTCTTTATATCATTTGTGATTCATTGGGACATCAACCTAGAAATTCTTTTGCTTGGTCATGAGGTATGCTAAAAGTCCTTGTGACATTTTTCTTTGTTCTCCTAATTTTTTTTAGGTACTTGTTCTTTCTTAAATTTGGATTGAATGTGCAGATGTGTGTTTTGCTTGTGGGTGATATGTTTGTTGTATTGTTGTTCTTTCCATAAGTGAACTTGTGGGGATGTTTTTTGCTTGCTTGAATTGTTATTAAATCATACTTTGACAAGTTTCGCCCAATTCTATTCTACGTTATTCAGATATATCAATGACTATATGTTCTTTGTTTTCTTCTTAGCAGGGTAAAATTTTAGCCTTCACTGACCAAAAGTTCAATGTATGATTCTAGAAAAAGGTTTTGAAGCCATCCATAATGGATTGAAGTCACATACCATGAAATCAACAAGGCTGATTTTAAATTTTAGTGAAATATTGTAACTAGATGTCTTTATTAAAAGTTTTAGTGAAAATATAACTAGATGTTAAAAAGTTCAATATGCTAGGATCATAATTTGTAACAGTGTAAGGAAAAGACTTTCAAAAACATTCGTTGTCTTGTATTCTCTAATTTAAATAATTGAGTTTTCTCATTCATTTGTACAAAAACTCTTACTAGGATTTACTATATAAACCGAGAGAATGCAATAAAATGTATTTATTCTTTTCTGCTACTGGTAAAATTTTATTATAATAATGTTCTTTTTTTAAAACCTACATGCATATATAGAAACCAACACATAATAGTAGCTTCAAAAGTCAAAATATTACTATAAGCTGTAAGCTGTCCAAAATGCATGATATTTCAAATTCTTGTATTTGTTATTTAAAGGATTGAATGTTGATCAATGTTCGAAAGAACATGAGTAATCTATGCCTAAGGAAATAATTTGGATAAATTATTTGATAACACCTTCATTGTCTTTATACACAGATGACGGCAATGTTTACATCCAAAATCAAGACTAACTCAATACTAAGCTAAAATAAAGGACTCAAACAGGACTAAGTACTCTAAAATACTACTTCCTAAGACTTGGTTAGGACTCAGGACAATAAGAATTTCCAATGTTGCAATGTATATACAACTCAAACACAACAACATAAACATCAACATAAATGCATTGCATCTCTAAATCTCCACCTATGTTTCAAATTTGCTCCACATGCAACAGCTCAAGAAATACTTGTATCAATATCTTCCTTTGATTTGGTAGAGTCCTACACGAAAAATGTCATGATCTTAGAAAAGCAATAAGCAAAAGCACACAATACAATTGAACTTATAAAAAATAAGTGATTTCATTGTGGCATTAAAATACTTTCCTAAATCATATTCTTATAAAGCTAAGCATCGGATAAACACGAAACATCTTAACTGGAAAAATTGATGCTTTAACATCTCCTAAGAAAGGGGGAATGGAAGCAAAGAGTTAAACTAAACAAGTAAAACTAAGAAAAGAAAATGATCGAAATAATGGAATTGAATTTGGCCATAACCACCCACACTTAACTGGGCTTCAAGCCATTATCAAAATATTATAATCTCCACAATAACTCAATTAGTAACAGTATATATACAAAATTTCCTAAAAAATATATTGATTAATCCATCTAAAGGTGACACTGAAATTGATAGAACTTTGGTGGGTCTTTTACCTGCCATTGGAATCCCTAAGTGAGTGGAAAACACAGTGAGAGTAAAATGGATAGAGCTTTGGTGGGTCTTTTGGCCCTTTTGAATGATGGAAGGGAGATGATATACTTTGCCATATTTGTAGTATTAATGAAGAAAAAAGATATATCAAGGATTTTTAAAAACAATGTTCATAAATCTGATAGCAAATTCACTAATTGAATTATAAAGAAAGAAACAAATAAAAACGAAGATCGAAACTCCTTACCAGGTCTGAGTTTGTTGAGCAGGAGAGAGAGATGAGGCAGAGAGACAAAGAGCATGAAGTTTTTTTTGGGTATGTCTCTCTCATTACCAGGTCTCTCTGCCTCTCATAGTGTTGGAGCGGTCGCTTGGTGAAGGTTGAGACATAGGCAAGCAGAATATGAGAGAGAGATAGAGAGTTTCTGAATTTTGAGTTGAGAGAGAGATTCTGAAATTTGACTTCAAAATGAGAGAGAAGGGGAGGCGGCTATTGAAATATTCATGGGTAAAATGGTATTTTGAAAATATGAGATGTGTCCCATTTTAATTGGTTGGTCTTACCAAATGTGGGGCTGATGTGGAGGGAGTGTCTCATAAAATACTTTCTCCTCTATTTGTTGTACTCTACAACTTTACTGGTTTAAATTTGCAATAAATAGTGCTAATGGTTTTTCATTTTTGTGCATTGTGATTTATGTTGCATTGTGGTATTTGCTAAATGAAAAGTTTGGATTTATGCTACAGTGTGAGTGGCTTGTGGATTTGTGCCGTGTCATATTTTAAGTTTAACTCTATTATATATGTTTGGATTTGTGCTGATAGTGCTATGTGAGTTATAAATTTAATTGTGTTGATTTTTGTTTTTATTTTTTTAAAGCTAAATTAATAGTGTGGAACTGTAGATGTAAAAGTGATGCTTCTTTCCTATATGTATGTACTTGTTAATAATAGACCATTTGAAAAATTAAGCTCAAAATCAATTATAAAAAATTGTAATACCAAAAAAGAGTGTATGAAACAACTTTGTTATGTCAAATTTAATTTATCAATTAATGTACTTTTTTTAGAATAAATTATTTATTTGTACTTAAGAATTTTGTTATATTTAGTTTCCCCCCTAGAAAAAGTTTTTGGCTCCACCATTGGGTGTTGGTGTTGGTGTTGGTGAGACACAATTAATTATTTTTTAGTGTATTTAGTGTATTGTAATTTGTAATTGTGAATTTATTTAATTGGTTCTTGTGTTTGGGGGGCCATCGGGCTTGTCTGTTTAGTGGGGGGTAGATGGGGGCATAGGGCCAGGGTGGGATATTTGAATTGGGGGATGTAAATGCACATGGGGTGTGTGCTAGTACAACTAATAAACAATAATTTAATTAACCAATAATTAATTGGAGGAAGCAACTAATAAACAATAATTAATAATTTAATTAACCAATACATTACAAAAGACAAACAAATTAAATTATGTTTGGTTAAACAACAATTAATAATTTTATAATTAATGAAACAACAATATAACAAATTATAGTTTATAAAAGACAAACAAATTAATGAAACAACTAAACAACAAGCAAACCAGATCATAACGCTCCAATCTTCAGGTTGCAATCGCCCTCGGGTTAAATGGAGTCCACCCCCTGCAGAAAATTTCTAGGTGAACTTCGACGGAGCCACATTCAACGAGATACACAAGGCTGGTCTTGGCGTTGTGATCCGGAATTCCCTAGGACAACCGATTGCTTTCTTATCTGAATTGGTGAACCTGCCATACTCATCCGATATTGTCGAAGCAATGGCTGCAGCTAGAGCCATTTATTTTGCTCAAGAAATTGGCTTAAACTCCTTTATCATTGAAGGCGATTCAGAAGCGGTGATTAAGTACCTTAGGAGTGATGAAGTCTCTTTTTCTCCTTTTGGTCATATCCTTGAAGCAGCCAAAGTGATCACAGAGACCAGCTATAGTATTTCATTCTCCCATGTTCGTAGACTTGGTAATTCTGTTGCTCATAACCTAGCTAAACATGCAAGACATGTTAGAAGTTTTTCGGTGTGGATGGAGGATGTTCCTCCACACCTCCAAGCTATACTTTCAGCCGATAATGACTAGTTTTTCTTAATAAAACGTTCCAAAGTTCCTTCTCAAAAAATAAAAACAATAATTAATAATTTTAGGCGAAAACCCCATTTTCGTCCCTACATTTTCACCCGATTCCCATTTTAGTCCCTATATTTTATTCTCACCACTTTTAGTCCCCGTTTAGAAAAACGCCTTCTATTTAAGTCATTTCCGTCAGTGCCGTTAGGGCACTGACCTACGTGGTAAACGGTTTGATTAAAATAATAATAAAAAATTTATTTTATCATTAAAAATATGCCACGTCAGCAATTAAAATAAAAAATAATAATTTAACTAAATCAAAAAAATGAAAAACCGAAATAAAAAAGAAAAATCACAAACCCAGTAAAAAAAAACAAGAACAACAACTCATCAAAAAAAAAAACAAGAACAACAAGAACAGATCGGCCGAGCGTGGTGGAGGAGAACGCGGTGGCTTCGGCAGAGGCTTCGGTGGAGGACGTCCCAGGGGAGACAGGGGCCGCGGTGGAAGGCGTAGGGCCCGTCGCGAGGAGGAGGAGAAGTTTCGGTATGGGTTTTGGTGTTTGTGTTTGTGTTTCGGCGTGATTTCGGGCTGGGTTTTTGGTTTTCTTTGCGTTTTGGGTTTGTGTTTCGGGCGAGGGTTTCTGCCTCTCTCTGCGTTTCGGGATGGTTGTTCTCGATCTGTTGGTTTTGATATGGGTTGCTCATATTTCTGCTCTTTTTCTGGTTTTTCAGATATGGTTTTCTGCTCGTTTTTGCTTCTGATCTGATTTTTGTTTTTCTTGTTTTTCAGACCTGGTTTCGATTTGCGCTTTTTTTTTTGGTTTCGATCTGGGTTGCTCACATTTTTCTAGTTTTTATGATCTGGGTTGCTCACATTTCTCTTTGACGGTGGTTTCGTCTGTTTGTTTTTTTTTTTTTTTTTAATTACTGGGTTTGTGTTCTTAAATCTGTTCTTGTTGTTCTTACGAGTTTGATTTGCTGGAGAATTTGGTGTAGAATGGTTATTTGTTTGTTTGTTTGTTTGTTTTTTTTTAATTACTGGGTTTGTGTTTTTAAATCTGTTCTTGTTGTTCTTACTGGGTTTGTGATTTTTTATTTTTATTTCGGTTTTTCATTTTTTTGATTTAGTTAAATTTAGTTAAATTATTTTTTTTATTTTAATTGCTGATGTGGCATATTTTTAATGATAAAATAAATTTTTTATTATTATTTTAATCAAACCGTTTGTCACGTAAGTCAGTGCCCTAACGACACTGACGGAAATGGAAATGACTTAAATAGAAGGCGTTTTTCTAAACAGGGACTAAAAGTGGTGAAAATAAAATATAGGGACTAAAATGGGAATCGGGTGAAAATGTAGGGACGAAAATGGGGTTTTCGCCATAATTTTATTAATATTTCAAATGAACTCATAGTTTATTGTAGCATTGATAATGAGACTATTATGCAACGATTTCAAAATATGAAAACTTGTAGAAGGCAGTTGTAAACTTTATGTATTTGTGTGTTTTGTTGTTGTTGTTGTTGTTGTCAATATACAAAATTTTATTTTTATTAGATTGTGTAATTTATGCTTGTTCAGGAACACCCTAAAAAAAATTCCTGGAGGCGCCACTGATTGGAGATTAGCTTTATTTGTAGGGAAAAGTTAATAAATGGTCTAAGGGCATTAGTTTATAAACTATTTTAAAAAAAAAATTATTAAAAAAGAAAAAAAATAATGCTTTATTTGTTTCGACGTTAATATTTTCTATAAATTGAATCATTTTTCAAAAAGTATTTTCTTGAAAATTATCTCATTTTTCAATGTTTGGTAATAACCTTAAGATGAGTTAGAAAACTATCTCTTAACTTTCTTTATTTAGCTTTATATGAGATGTAACTATTTTTTTTATTTAGTTTCACGTGAGATAGTGTTTTTTTCCAAAAAAAAAATTTAGTGAAAAACAATTTTATCACATGCCAAGTTATAAGGCAAGTTTGAGAGATAATTTTCCTTTAACCAATTTTTTTTATGCTACCAAATTTAGGAAAATGCGTAAAACTATTTTTGTAAAAGGTTTTCCATCAAAATAAACAACTTTTTATACTTCCATGAAAGTATTATATATATATATATATATATATAGGGTCATGCTAACGAGTGCCCTTAAGATATTGGTTAATAATATATTTTAAGAAAGTTTTGACATCACTTTTATGATAAATGAAAAAAGCTGTCAAAACATTAATTGCTTTCTTTTTCTTTTTCCATAAAAAATTTCTTTAAATGGATTATTAAATAATGCCCTAAAGGCATTCGTTAACATTTTTCATATATATATATATATATATATATATATACTACCTAGTTAGTAATGAACTCCTCATTTTTTACGTTGAATTAACTTACTTAGTACAAAAATTAAAAAAATTTAAATTATATGGAACACGTAGCGCAAAATTAAAATTTAATTAAAATGTAGTTTTTACACTGAATTAACTCGCTTGGCACAAAAATTTATAAGTTTTGATTAGATGGGACACGAGGCGCAAAATTAGACTTATATATATATATATATATATATATACACTTTAAGCAATGTTTAAAATAGTATATAAAAGATGAGTTTATAAATTGAATGGTAAATTACATCCGATTGACATGAAAATTGGAATGTATGTTAAGAATATATAGAACATGTAATTCAATGGTTGAATTTTCAAATTATAAATTTAATAAAATTATTAAGTTGTGTAACATTACTTAGAGTTACACAAGGTGTAATTATATATATATATATATATAAAAGTCTTAATTAATAGTACACTTTTTTCAAATGTTTGACAAAAAAGTTAATAGTACACTTTGTTTTTAATGAAGAAATTAATAGCACTGTTGGTTGCTCGCTTGGATTGTTGTGTAGCAGATTTAATTACAGAAACTTTTATTCAAAATTAAGATGAATACTCTGATGATATTATGTTTAATTATGTACCTTTTGGCTGGAACGGATATTTTACAAACAAAACAAATATCATTTTTTTTGGTAAACGACTCTTGGATTAAATTAAAGGACAATAAGTCTATTACAATAAGCAATATCAGCTTTCTCTCTAGCTAGTAAGAGCTGGTTTGGATACAGATTAAAAAAGTTGCGTTTTTGCGTTTTGCGTTTTTTTTTTTTTTTTTTTTTCTTTTCAACGTGCATGAACAGTAACCGGTACTGTTCATGCACGTTTTTTCACTGTAGCGGCACTGTGCAGGAGACAAAAAACACTGTTAGAGCAACCCACACGATTTGGAATGGCCAACACTTCGTCCCTGCAATCCTGACCAGGGGGCATGGCACTGTAGCAGCACTGTTCACGCACTGTTCATGGGACCCACAAGCACTTTATTCAGAAAAAATATTAAAAATGGGTCTCACAATACTATTCACACATTTAAAAATTATTTTGCTACAGTGTTTTCAGTTTTCAGTTTTCAGTTTTCAGCAAAATGCTCTATCCAAACGGACCCTAAATCAACCACCACGTTCGGTGGGTTTAACAAAAGATGAACATCAAAATCATGGCTGAAATTTGCACCTAAACGAGCAAGGTTGTCAGCACAATCATTGGCTTCTCTGAATACATGAGCCACCGTGTGATTAAGAAATGGGGTTCCTGTAATCAGTTAAGATAAGTTCTATCATCAATATTTAAACATAAGCAAAAAAGAAAAAGAAAAAGAAAAAAGAAAATGAATGCAAGTTGATATTGTAGTCAATTCATAGGGTGGAGCCCTAGATGTACTCGAAAGGTTGCCAATAATAAATGTTACTTTGGATGAAGCCAACCATGTTACTCCAAAGCCAAGTTTATGATTTTTAAAGGTGTACTTTTAGTTCTTACATTTTGACCTGATTTTTATTTTAGTTCATATATTTTATTTTTATCATTTTTAATCCATAAACTAATTAACGCGTGACATTTAAGTCTTTATCGTCACCTAACTAACAAAAATTGCTAACGTGACTAATAACACAGTAAAATAATAATTAAAAAATCTATTTTTATATTAAAAAATTACCACGTCAGTGTCTAAATTAATTTTAATTAAATAAAAAAATTAAAAACAAAAAATTACATGAATTGAACATCAAAGAACATTAACATCAAACCCAGCAATGACATCAAACCCAAAATCAAAGATCATGGACATCAAATCTACAGGAAAAAAAAATTACCATCACCAAATCAGAGAGCATGACCAAGAGCATACACAGGAAAACTCATACAAAACCACACCTAAACCAACAACAACAAACCCACACCGATCATTCGATCAAACCCAGTCAAACCCACCAACGATCATCGATGAGAAAGCCCAGATCCCAGCAAACCCAGTCGAACCCAGCACCCACCATCAGTCTCACTACGTTCATGCCACTACTATCAAAGAGCAATCAAAGAAATAAACCCAGCAATCAAAGAGCATACCCAAATTGAATATCAAAGACATCAAACCCAGCAAACCCAGTGTGGTCCTCAAACTCGCTTAATCAAACAGCGCCACTACTATCAGTCTCACTACGTTCATGCCACTACTATCACCACCCTTCACTCTCATTCTCGCTCTCGCTCAGCTCTCAAAACACTCTCTTCCTTTCTCGTCTCCACAAAACCCTTCTCTTCCAAAAACCTTAGCCTCACAATGTCGAAGCCCCCTTCCGCTTTCGACGCACTCATGTCCAACTCACGCGCCGCCGCCTCCAAGAAAAAGCCCCAATCTTCTTCTCCCAACAAGTGCAAAACCCTAGATTCCAACCCTCCCCAAAACCCCAACACTGCCAAAATCCCCAATTCTTCGCCACCTGGTAACGTCGTTTCTGACGCGAAAAGTCTAGCGGGACCAAGCAGGTTAAAGAGAATGGAAGCTGTGTTCAAGATCCTAATTTGTCTAGGTCGGAGAAGAAGACGAAGGTGATCGGCGTGGAGGAGAGGGTTGCGCAATTGAAGAGCAAAATGCCGGAATTGAAGAAGAAAGCGGGGGATTTTGATTTGAGATCGGTGGCGAGTTGGGGCGAGGGCGAGCGTGTTCCGTTCAACTTTCTCTGTTTGGTTTTCGACATGACTTCGAACGAGTCGGGGCGGATTTTGATTACGGATATTGTGTGTAATATGCTAAGGACTGTGATGGTTCCAAGTTACAACCCCAGCTGGGTTTGTTGGGTTTGATATTCCATCTGGTTTTGCTGTTTGATTATGGGTTTGATGTCCTGGGTTTATTTCTTGATTTAAGAAATACATTGAATTACAAGTTTTTAGGTTCTTAGATTTGTAATTTTTTGTTTTTAATTTTTTTTATTTAATTAAAATTAATTTAGACACTGACGTGATAATTTTTAATGTAAAAATAGATTTTTTAATTATTATTTTGAGACATGCTACCTTCATAATATTTTCACAACAAATCATAGGTGGTTAGTTGTTATTGGTTCAAATTTGAACCAAATATTAAGATTACATTTTTACCCCAATAATAATAATCAGTAATAACTTGCCACTTAAGATTTGTTGTAAAAATGTTGTGGACATATCATTTCTCTATTATTTTACTGTGCCGTTAGTCACGTCAGCATTTTCTGTTAGTTGAGTGACGATATAGACTTAAATGTCACGCATTAATTGGTTTAGGGACTAAAAATGGTAAAAATAAAATATAGGGATCAAAATAAAAATCGAGTCACAATGTAAGAACTAAAAGTACGTTTACGCCATTTTTAAATGGGGTTGAGGACTGACAGCAACGCCAAATATGTAAGCACAATGATTTGATATTGTCTTATTTATTTGTTGATTTGATATGGGTAGGTCCCAAAGGGTTCCATCTATAATTTATTGTTAGTAACTAATTTGAAGTTCGGACTATCTAAAAAAAACTAATTTGACGTTATTTTTATGCTTTTATCTTATCCTTTCAATATGGTACTTGCTGTGTTGGTTACTTTATAAATATAAATGCTTATGAGGTATAAGAGGTATGGGTCAAAGTTCAAGTCTCCAATAATAGATTTTACATATATATACATTTAAATTAGGTTAGAGTAAAAATTCTATCTTGTTTAAAAAAAATATAGGTAAGTTTGAATTATAAACATATTTGTTCAATAACAAGATATTTACCGGTTTTATATTTATTTTTTAAACACGGTAGTATTACAAGTAATATATCACAATAAACCTTACTAATTGAAGTAATATTTTCTAAAATTTTACCGATTAAACTAACCAATTTATCTTATTAGAGCACTAGCATCTTAGGATGAAAAAAAAAACTATTTTACATATTTAAACACTGTAAGGACACAATTCAAACTAACCCAAAGTTAGACCATTGGACCAGCCCAATGAACCCTGAACAATAAATTTATAGAGAGTGGATGTCTAATCTAGGTTTTCAAGACGGTAGATAACACAAAGGTTGGATTGAATCATGTAATTCATGCACTGATCTTATACAAAGATGTAACATTAAGCTGTGTACATTGGTGCCGAGGACAATTCTTTATGCCTCTTTTACAAATTCTCTCTCTCTCTCTCTCTCTCTCTTTCTCTAATTCTTCTCCCCCTTTCTCCCCCAAAAGATCCCCTTCTCTTTCTTCCTTCTTTGCCTTTTATAAGCCTGCATCCTCTTCTCCTTGCTTCCACGTATGGTCCAAATCCTCCTTTTGGATACTTGTCCCATCCATCCTTCTCACTAAAGTCTCTGGCGATACGAGTTAGGTTGAATTCCAGTGTTTAGACATCACTCCCTCATTAATGCGGCCAGAGAAGCAGGTGCAGAGCCTTAAATGCGGTGGTAGCAGCTTTTTTCTTGATATTTGCCTACCCCTCCCCTTTATTCTTTACCCTCGTTTTCTTAACTCCAGCATCAAAGGTCTTCAGCATGGGCGCCGTTGAACTGCTAGGTCATTCGCATCGTCCTCGGCAACGCGTTGCCGAGGACTAGGTTGTCCTCGGACGTCATATTTCTTGGTGTTTTGGTCATGCATGACACCCCTCTTTATCCCGTGACTTTGTAGGTTGGACTGATTATGTCCTCGGACCATTTCAAGACGTGGGGTTGGGCTTCTTTCATTGTGAGAGCTTTTGGGCCAGCCCACTGTGTGTACTTCGGGCCTATTGGCACTACAAACACCATTTTATCTATTTTATCATTTTATTTTATAATTCACTCTAATTTTTATTTTTATATACAACTTATTAAAATAATATAAATTATTCCATAAAATAATAATACAAATATAAAGTGAGCGAGACAAAGTAAGAGAGAAAGAGAAATTGAATAATATATATTATTTTTTGGTAAATAAATTGAATAATATATTTTAAATATAAGAACTTACTATTGACATGTAAAAAAATTTAGGTATACATCCCCCAGTGGATCGGTTTTTTGGTAGATATTTGGCCGCTTTAGCAACTTGGAGGCTCTTACAAGTATAGATCTCCAAGGTCAGTAGCTCTCCTCCAAAAACTCTCTCACACTAATGAAAAATACTACTACTATCTTCTGAAACAGAACATAGTCAATCACCGAGTTCCACAAACTATGGACGGGTTGAAAAACTCCGACTCAGCTTCCCTACCCAGACCCTCTAAAGCCACTTTTACCAAACAGAAAAGCTCATGGCCCTTCACTTTCTTAGTCACAGTATTGGTCCCCGTTGTGGCGGCGACTTTGCTCTACCAACTCGACTCGTTCGACCCGGCTCCTCTGCCACCTGACGAGTTGACTCGGCACGTCATAACCGTGCCAGCACGTAACGACCACATGCTCAGAGTGTCTGAGTTTGTGGGTGTTGGGAATTTGGAAGCTCCAGAAGATGTAGCTTATGATGCCAAGTCCGGAGTCATCTACACGGGCTGTGCTGACGGGTGGATCAGCCGAGTCACTGTAAACGACTCGGCGGCTGACTCGGTTGTGGAGAAATGGGTCAACACCGGTGGGAGACCCTTGGGAATCGCTTTTGGTCACAACAATGAACTTATAGTTGCTGATTCTGAAAAGGTGGGTGATCATTTATTCTTAGACTAAGTATATAATGTTTTATTTTTAATTTTAAATTTGAATGTTTAATATTTCTTTAGAAAAAAATTGAATAATAAATCTACCATAACCATAGATATAAGCAGGGGCGGAGGGGTGGGGGGGGGAGGTGACCCTGAACTTTCAAAATTTTTTATATATAATATATTACATCAGTATGTTCTGGAATACGAAGTGGACAAAGCGGTAGTTGTAAAAAGAAAAGTCAAATGTGAGGATAGAGATCAGGAAAAAGGGCAATAACACCTGTTTGGAGGAGAGAAATAGGGGAAAAAATAATAAAGAAATGTGCGGATGAAGAAAAAAGAGATAAGAAAAAAATAAAATAAAGAATAAAAAATTAAAATTAAGAAATGCTATCACAATATTTTCATAATATTTTTATGATAAATTTTAAGCGTAGGGTTGTTACTAGTTAATACTAATGAAAAAAAAAAAAATTTAAGTGGTGTGTTTAAATTAAAATTAATAACAACTTACTACTCATAATTTGTTATGAAAGTATCATACAAATGTTGGGAACGTGACCCTTCATGTTAACATTAGATGGTTTTACAAGTCATTATATTATTGCCACAAGTGCTCCATTAGATTTGTAAAAAAATACCAGTGAAAAAAAAAAATTTAAGTGATATGTTCAAATTGAAATCAATAACAACTTACCACACATGATTTATTGTAAAAGTATTGTATAAATGTTGGGAATGTGGCACTTCATATTAACTTTAGATGATCCTACAAGTCGTTATATTATTGCCACAAGTGCTCTACTAGATTTGTTAAAAAAATATCTCCACCAGTTTCTTTTTCGATTCTTTTACCATACCGGTTTTTAAAACCTTGATTTTATGTTAGATTCTATATGCTAATTACATTAGCATGTAGTTGTTTATTTATTTTGTTATTAGTATTGATAAATTTTTTTAGATTCATTTTTTTTACTTTTAATCTTGCCCCTGGACGTAAATTCACCTAAATTCCTAGCTCCGCCACTGGATATAAGATACGTGTGTTAATTTTTCTCTCTAGATCAAAGTATGTTGTTAATTTTATTTTTATAGATTACAATTTAGTTTTTTTTTTTTTTTTTCAAAAGGAAGTGAATAAATTATTGTATTTGATGTTATTTTATTTTAGAAAATATATATTCAATTAAAAAATTTTAATCAACAAAGAAATGAAAATATATATTCAACTACCAAGAAATGACGAAAAAAATTAAGATTCAGTTTATGCATACAATGAATGATTACTAACAAAGTGTATTTATTTATTTTTTTTAACGAGGAATAGCATGTAGACATGATTTTTCATACTAGTTGAGTTAACAGGTTTTAACTGCCTCTCATATGTAGTGGTGACCCCAAAAATTCTTTTTAGGTGGGTCATTAAGAAATTTAAATTTAATTTAATTTAATATTAAAAAAAACTTGAATATATTGAGTCATAAAAAAATGCAAATATATGAAATTTTACAACTTCTACAAGTTTTAATATTTTAAAATCGTTACATGGTAGTTCATTATTAGTTTTTATTATCTATTGTCAATGTTGCTAAGTGTGATCATTTTATTTTGTTAAGTTTGTATAACATTTATTTTTTTTGTGGAGTTATCATTATTTTTATAAAAACATTTTAAACTAAAATGACAAAATGCAACCAACTTACACTATACATTTAAGTATTGTACCTGATTTCAAACTGACCCGTCTCTCTTATTCTTTTTTTGATAAAGACCATTCCCGTTCTCTGGTTGGTGATGAGGTTGTTCACGTTGCTAGAAACTATTAACAGTCTTTGTTTCTTAGAGTACTGTACTACTATTTAAAGAAACTAATAAAAGGATCATATACGTGGCTGTAGAAGATCGAGTTCACATCACATGCTATTTATTTTCTCTGAGTAATGACAATGCTTATTGTACCGGGTGACAATTGGAGTCCATATGTGCTATTTTCTAAAATTCAAATATCACGTGTTTAAAATAATATATATAAGAAACTTAGGTTTTAATTTTCGTTTGTACTAAAAATCGATTAATGTTTTGGTCTGATAATAAAGAACTATCATAAAAAACGGACGTCATAGGTTGAAACTCTCTATAAAAATAAAAAAAAATAAAAAAAATCACGTTTAAGTAAATAATATATATATATATATATATATATATATATAAGGAATAAGATAAAATACAAAACTACCATAAAGTTTGAATTAATTTAATGCCAGGTATTACATATTTTTATAATAATTTTTTTTTTTCATAAGCATAAATGTCACTTAACACCGTTTGAAAATTGCCTTCAAGGGGTAAAATCTTTATTCTGAATTTTAGGGTATAAAATTCAAACAACTCCAAACTAAAAGGGTGTAATTTTTCAATTTACCTTATAACTTATAAGGACGAAGTTAGAGGGTTATTAATACCAAAGTACTCCAAAAAAGCCAAGCCAAGTAACAGTTAAATAACAACTCAATAAGTTCTGATCAAGAGTGTATTAGTACAGTGGCATTGTCTAATCTTTTTTATAAGAAGAACTTGGGTTTAAATCCTCCCCCCCCTTTGTTTGTAACAACTGATTATAAAAAATTATTAAAAAATGTTATATCTATAACGGTACTCAACAAATTAATGTAATTAATCTCTGTTTAATAATTTTAGCTCAAGTTACAGAAAAACTGCTATTGTTAAGTGCTCCTTAGTCCTCAGAAACCAATGGTTGTTAGGTGTTTTATATTAATGAAATGTGATGTATAACAGGGCCTCCTAAATGTGACAGCAGACGGTGTGATGAAGCTGCTGACAGATGAGGCTGATGGACAAAAATTCAAATTGACAAACGCTGTAGATGTAGCACACAATGGCATAATTTATTTCACAGATGCTTCATATAAATATAGTATAAGTAAGTCCAATTGGGACATTTTGGAAGGTAAGCCCCATGGTAGACTTTTGAGTTATGATCCAGCAACCAAAACTACCAAGGTACTAGTCCACAACCTCTACTTTGCCAATGGTGTGGTAGTCTCACCTGATCAGAATTATGTGATCTTTTGTGAATCCCCAATGTATGTTTGCTGATTCTCAGTCTTGAAGAAAATGTTTTATTAGACCCCTCATGTTTGCTTCTGATAAATTATCACTGCTTCTAAAATATTGTCTATTAGATAAGTTGGAGATAGAGTCTAAACTCAATTGACTATAATAAGTTGCCACCACGACTGTCGTTAAAGCCTTTCTTCTTCATGATCTGCATAATGTTGCAGACTATTGAAGCTTAGATTACTTGTTTTGATACTATGATAAATCATTAGTTATTAGTCCAAAAATGCTTAAAGCTATTAGAAAACAATGAATTTAGTAATTAATGACAGTTGAATTTTTGTTTCGCACAATGGAAGTTTTGATTATTCCAAATGGGTTACTAATGCAGGAGGAGGTGTGGAAAATATCACATACAAGGCAAGGAAAAAGGAAGAGTAGAAAAATTTATTGATCACCTGCCAGGCTTGCCTGATAACATTCGATATGATGGAGAAGGTCAATATTGGATTGCACTGGCAATGGTAAATCAATTCTTACTATATACTTTCCTTGGAAAAATTGGCTATATTTTTTAACTAGTGGTAAGCTTGTGCAAAGCATAATTTAATTAAGATTCATATGTAAATTAAAGAAAAACTTCACTAATATCAATGAAATTAAACAATAAGATAGATAATGGGAAAAAAAAATTTCAAGTTATTTGACTGCAGTAGCAAATTGTATAAGACTGAAA
Organism: Castanopsis chinensis; assembly: GCA_032878915.1. Classification (NCBI taxonomy): domain Eukaryota; kingdom Viridiplantae; phylum Streptophyta; class Magnoliopsida; order Fagales; family Fagaceae; genus Castanopsis; species Castanopsis chinensis. Next base: position 1,710,226 of record JAVQMG010000074.1, on the reverse strand, counting down.
TTTTATCAAAGCCAAAAATTATGATAGAAAATTAAAATAACTTATAATAAAACAAGGAAACTTTTGGTAATAGAATTCTAATCAAAGCAGTGTTTTAAACATTTGTAATTTGCTAATTAGAATTTCATTTCAAATAAATTATCTTAATCATTTTAATGTATTTATTATAGTAACACACATTATGGAAGAACTTTGTGCGACGAATAATTTTTATATTGCATCATTTGAGTAAACTTAGTGTAAGACTCAATTTTTAATTAATTGCTTGTGTTAATAATGCACAAGATACAAAACTTAATTAGGATCCTTGCTTAATTTAGATTGATAATGCCAAGAGGATGAAAAAGGATATTTTAGTGTTTTAATTACTAGTATTCAAAGAAATAATACAATAGAGATATGAAATGTTTGCGGTTGATTCAAGGAAGGCTGGTTCAAAGGAATTCTATAAGCATGACTAATTATTAATCTAGGCACCTATCAGTTGGGCATGCCAAGATTAATTGGAGCAGCACCCCACTTCTCTAGTCTTGGGAGTAACACTTGAAGAGTTACTCCATTGCATGGCCATCAATAGGGATGTGACAATGTATAGCCCCCCATTGAGAGCAACTGCATGAGAGAAGAAAAAAAAGTAAAAACAATTACCTTAAAAAAAAAGTATTCCTGATCTCTATCTCTCTCTTGGTGAATAGGCGACACTAATAAACACAACTATAGGACAAATGGATCTATACCCGCATTTTAAAACGGTGGCTGTAGACCAGTTTTTTTATAGTCACTGTTAAAATCACGTGTATCACTTTTGTAGTGTTAAGTGTGAACCATCACTTAGAGAAATCAACTGATAATAATATGCCCTTAGGACACACATTAGCAAAATCCCACTAATAATAATGCAAAGATTTTTAAAAATTTTTTTTTTCAATGTCTGATGAGCTTTATTCATTCTTGTTTTCCTAATCTAGTAATGCAAATATTATTTTTTATTTTTTTATTTTTTTTTATAGATGAATTTAAGTATTCCTAACATCTTTTTCATGAATACCTTTTTGTGTGCAATACTGGTAGGGACATACACTTGAATTGGATATAGCATTCAGATACCCTTTCATCCGGAAGATTCTACTAATCATGGTGAAGTACATAGGAAAACCACATATGGAGAAGAATGGTGGGGTCCTAGCCATTGATTTGGCAGGAAATCCGATTGCCCATTACTATGATCCTGGGTTGGCATTGGTGACAAGTGGGATCAAGATTGGAAATCATTTGTACTGTGGTTCAGCTGTCCTTCCCTACATTGTTCGCCTCAACCTGAAACAATATCCTGCTTGGGCCACATGAGAATCTGAGAACAAGACCAAGTACTTGTTGCTGCAGCACCCCTTGACAGTACCTTAAAATAATTGGGATATACAGCCATACATAAACTAAAACTCTATACGGTTCTAACTCCTGGTATCGAATAAGTATCTCATGAGACCGTCTTATGGAACAATCCTCTCTCATATGGTGGATGAGACTCGAGAGGTTGGATGCTCTATATGATTGGCTTAATCGGCATTGTTGTAGGAAATAGAGATTATATGTGCCTGTTTGATATTGTGTACCTGCTGTAGGAAATGGAGTTTTAACTGTAAAAGCTTTTGTAACATAAAGTTTTAACTGAAAAACTCTATAACAATTTGAGTGCTTAGCGAATTAATAGTGAATGGTGTTTTAAAGTTTTGTATTTATAAACGAAAAATAGTAAATTGAAGAGATTTTTTTTCTAAAAGTCACAAATTTTAGTTTTAACCTTGACTATTTTAAACTTTAGAGACCCCTTTAAAGCTTTTTAGTGACTAAATAGAATTTTTTAACATTTATCATAAAACATATAATGAAAATTTAAATTTCGTGAATATTAATATGCTACAATTACAAGCCTACAACACTTGCTATATAATTTATTTTTTCCCAAGAAAGGCTGCCCATAGCCATTTCTTTCTCTCTCTAAATAAACTTTTGTATTTTTCCTGTTATTTTTCGCAAATCTTCAAAATGACAGTCCGAGGAGCCATGTAATGTGGTAAATGATCTTGACAAAACTTGATTATTTCTTGAGAATCAACATCATCATATCCCTCTTATAACTTCACACATGCTCAAGGTGTTTATCCCCAGTGAATTGCAGGATGACTAAACAAAATTGTTTCTTCCTCAGCTGTGTATATACTAATCATCGACCATAATTATTTTTGTTTCAACAATTAAATTTGGCTCGTGCATATCGTTTGTTCTGGCAAAACTCTATTATAAATGTTTTTAAGCAATTCAAACACTAACTTGGTTAAAACTTAGTGGACATAAGTTTTAAGAAAATTAAAAGAAACTTATAATTTTTTAATTATTTATATAACTTATTATTAATTTTTAGGTTTGATACAAATTTTGTTTTACAAAATGTTCTTTCACCGCTTTATATAAAATAATTTTTGTTCTTCTATTCTTACTTACTATTTTATTATTTAATTTAAATTATATCATTAACTTTGTATTTTTTTTTTTTATTAATAAACCATCCATTGCACTGATATATAACTTTTTTATTGAATTGTGCATCACATGAATATATTACTGGTTATACTAAAAAAAATTAGGGTGAAATTCTATCAGTTACACGAGGGGGTTTAAGGAGGGAAACATTACTACTTTCCTATTTGTATAACGTTGCCTTAAAGGGAATAAAAGTCTCTCTTTTCTAATGAACAATAAGGAGAAGAACAATGGGCGTGACTGGAGGTAGCTCTCCTACCCTATAGTAGCATTCTACTCGCAATGTTTAGTGACCGCCAATAATCTATAGGTATGCTTCCCATTGAAAGAGACAAACCCAAGACTTTTTGGCTTATTGCCCTCCATATAGGGAAAGCTTAGATTATTTAATTAGCTTGAATTAATATGCTCTTAACATTACATTGACAAGAACAATACAATTTTAACTTGTAATCATGAAGATTGGAGATTCCATACTATATATCTTGGGGATCAATCCGTGTCTTGAACCTTGTGATAAAGAGCAATTATTATAGAGCGGATGCTATAAATTAAAATTTTATTGCATTAATCAAAAAGTAAATTTCAGGGGAAAAACATAACCAATTATAAATCACCCATTCACCAACCAAACAAATAGGAAAACAAAAAAGTTTAAAAAAATAAAAGGAAAAAATCTTGTCACTATTGTAGTTATAAATAATTAAAATATCCAACTTACCTTTATAACTAAACACAAAACAAGGCTAGCAGTTTCAAAATATCCAACTAACCTATTATCTGTTGATGTGTGCTGTCGAGTACGACAAATTTTAGTTTGAGTGGTGTCCATACATAGTGAGTCTCCTAACCGATTTTGGTTTAGCTTTGGATTTCTACTCCTACATAGTTTCGGCTGGTTTGGATTCCAATCGCTACCTAGAGTGGTGTACATAACGAGTCACCTAACTAATTTAGATTACGCTCCAAACAAAAAAAGACCATATCAAAAGGGGTCCAATGGAAAATTTAGCAGGATCAAGTCTGCCACAAATCACAAATGGGCCACAACATAAATATATCAAACTCGCAAAGAGAATTTATATGGATAGCCCAACAAAGTAGCTCAAGCCTGCAAAGGAGCACTACCCGTAACATTCAAAACCCACAGAGCTAGGAAGGGGAGGCAAAAATCCGCAGAAGTATGTTTGCCACACCTATTGAGTGTTATGTTTGCAGGGAAACACATACACACCAAAAGGACGAAGGTAAGTCAGTCAATATGTGCATATCCAGTCGATTTACACATTCTTGAACCGATCACCGACTGAGTTGGCCCATGTCATGCACATAGTCCAAGCATGATATTTTTAAATTATTACCTAAATGAAAAAAAGTTATTAGATCATGTACTATTAATTAAAGTACACTTAATAATTCCAATCCTCACGCATATATATAGGGGAAAACTGATTGGTGTAAGTATAACTGACATATATACTTGCCTATGTATATCACCCTTTCTTCAAACCATGTATTAGATTTGCTCCTCTTTGAGACTTTGACTATATATATATATATATATATATATATATATATATATCATATCATATCATGGCTGATTGCGGGTCCCAGTTGACATGATTGTAAATGCTAGCTTTAGCTTAGTAGCCAATGCAACGCATGAAAAGGCTGTAAAAGGAGACCTTAACATCTACTAGGTTGCCTCTTCAATAACTAACCCTCTAATTATACAAGACCTTGTTACATTTGGTATGAACATACTTCATTTTTTCACCTTTCATTTTTTAGGTACCTTCGGTTGTTAGGTGTGTGGGCAATTTACTCGTTGACGATTTTGTACATCATCAATTACATTTTAGGATGAACACTTCATTTCTTCAACTTAAGACGAATGCCATTTAGTGATGTTAGGTTCTAAAGATGTATGATTAAATGTTTTCAATTTCAACTTGTATGTGTTGGCAAACCAAGAACAAAAACATGTCTAGCATAAGTGTCAGACATTGCTTAAAGCAGTACAACTCAAAACTCAAGAATGTACAAGCCATAGGAAAAAGAATTAATTATCTGTGAAACTTGACCGATCGAAGGATGAGGCTCAACTGATCGAGAATTGCAGAAAAATAATTTATACAGAATTTTTATACAGACCCAAGCCCGCGAAAACGTTTAAGGTTTTAGTCCAACAATCCTACGTATAAAAGGAAAACCCTGGCCACGTCTTAAAGACTCTTAGAAGACTTGTGAGTTACTCATGTGAAATCTGAGAGGTTTTGTACCTTTTAACTCTACAAGCATCTACCGGAACAAGATTTGCAATCAAGTGTTAGTGGAATCTAGTTGCTGCAAAGATCAACAAGTTGTGATTTGAAAACTTTGAGTGGGATCTTAAAGTCACAAGCGTGGGTGCTTATGTGCTGCAAATCCAAGAGAGAATGAGTCTGTGGATTCGAAACTTGCACGTGGTTGTGTCAGTAAGTTATTACTGGAGGTAGTAATAGATTTAGGGTTTAATTTTCTATAAAAACTTCAATTCTCTATTAATGGATTTTTTTTTACCTTGAGGGTAGCCAGATCAAATCCTCCCCAGGCTTTTACCTTGAAACTGTTGGTTTTATTGATTTTCCTAGGTCATCATATCGTTGTATTCTTTACTTTCCGCTACTTTGTATGATATGATATATTATTGTTTAACTTGGATCTGAATAATTAACCTAAGTAACTACTTGGCTAATATATTAGGTTAAACAATCTGCATTACGGAGTCTAAACTAACTTACAAGTGGTATCAGAGTACGTTAGCTCTTGTTTAGGTAGTTTACCTTGAGTTGATCCTTGACCCCTGTCGTTGTGGATTCTAATGTCTTTCCTTTGCGTTTAATTAAACTGAAAATTAAATGTGTTTGATCTTGGACAAAGTGGATTTTTAAATGTGCTAACCCTATTCTTAATTTTCTTGGTATAACTACATGTTGCAATAATTGTTATACTGCTTTAATGGCCTTAAAAGTACGTGATACTTGTTTGTGGTATTTGGATAGTGGTTGTTTTAGGCACATGACAAGTAACAAAGCCTTGTTCAAGACTCTTTTTGAAGGAAAGATTGAAATTGTCACATTTGAAGATGGAAGCAAATCAATCATCAGAGGTATTGGAACAGTAGACATTCTAGGGCTACTAGTGTTTGAAGATGTCTGGTACATAGACGGATTAAAGGCAAATCTGCTAAGTATCAATCAGATCTGTGACAATGGACTGGATGTATTGTTCACCAAGTATGAATGCGAAATACTTGATGGTGGAGGTGATTCATCTGTGTTGGAATAAGGACTGCTAAAAATTGCTATGGCATAACTCCAAGCATCAGTCACAAGTGCTATAGTGTAAAGATAAATTAGGTTGACTTATAGCATCAACGATTGGGACATGCAAGTCACAAGCAAATTGAGAAAATCTTCAAGTGTGAAGCTTTTCTAGATTTACCAAAGTTTGAGAAGATTGAGAAAAGTATATGCGGACCATGCCAGATTGGTAAATAAGTGAAATACAAGCATCCATCCATAAGGGAAGTTTAGACATCTAGACCGTTAGAGTTTTTACACATCGACCAAATGGGTTCTGCTAGAGTTCAAAGTCTAGGAGGAATGAAGTACATTCTAATTGTTGTGGTTGACTTCACTCGATATACCTGGATGGTTCTTTTGAGAGACAAATCCGAAGCTCTAGATAAGATGATCCATATATGCAAGAAGCTGCAAATTGAGAAGAATGTTGATTGCTCGCATTAGAAGTAATCATGGAAGAGAATTTGAAAACTGTAAGCGGGCATCCTTCTATAATGATCAAGGAAGCAAGAATTCTCAGCACCCAAGGCACCTCAATAGAATGGAGTTGTTGAAAGAAAGAATAAAGTTATTCAAAAAATGGCAAAAGTCATGTTGAATAACAAAAGCATGGCAAAATCATTTTGGGGAGAAGTAGTAAACACTACATGTCATACACTGAACAGGGTGTATTTCAAACCGGATACTAAGAAGACTCCTTATGAACTTTGGAGTGGGAAGAAGTTAGTTGTCAGGTACTTCAAAATATTTGGTAATAATTGTTACATTCTTCGAGATTGTGAAAATCTTAAAAAGTTTGATGCAAAGAGTGATAAGGGGATCTTTCTTGGATACTCCACATCAAGCCGAGCATACATGGTGTACAATGTCATAACCAAAACAGTAATGGAATCTACAAATGTGGTGATCAATGATGAGCAATGTACTGAAGACCATTTTGAAGTGATTAAAAATATTCAAGATAAACCTACAGAACTTGAAGATGTTCTACCCAAGGAGTATGGTGGTAGACCTCATGACCCAGAATTACAAGTGCTGAATGATGTTATGTCTGAACCAATCACACCAGTTCATGAGAGGATACAAGAACAAGTTGAGACCAGTACCACTTCAGAACCTCAAAGCACATCAACTTCACAAGTGAAAGGTCCATATGCAAGGGTCAAGCTGAATCACCCTATCACCAACATCTTGGGAAGCCTTAATGATAACATGCCTCTGAAGTCAAAGGCTTTGAATGTTATTACACATTTCTGTTATCTATCTCAAGTGGAGCCCAAAAAGTTAGATGAAGCTTTAGATGATGTTGATTGGATAGATTCCATGCATGAAGAACTCCATCAAATCATTCGGAATGATGTGTGGGAATTGGTTCCCAAACCAAAAGATGTAAATGTGATAGGTACAAAATGGATCTTCAAGAACAAGTCTGATGAACATGGAACAGTGATAAGGAACAAATCTAGACTTGTTGCTCAAGGGTACACTCAAGTAGAAGGAGTGGACTTTGATGAGACCTTTGCACAGATTGCCAGATTGGAGTCTATCAGAATACTCTTGGCTATTGCATGTTACTTGAACTTTAAGCTCTATCAGATGGATGTGAAAAGTGCCTTTTTGAATGAAATATTGCAAAAAGAAGTATATGTAGAGAAACCCGAGGGTTTTGTGGATCCACATAGGCCAAATGATGTCTACAAACTAAAGAAAGCGCTATATGGTCTTAAACAAGCTCTAAGAGCTTGGTATGACAAGCTAACTTCTTATCTTACAGAGAATGAATTTAAAAGAGGAAATGCTGATACTACTTTTTTCATTCGAAGGGATAAGAAAGATTTTGTGGTGGCACAAGTCTATGTGGATGATATAGTTTTTGGCTTTACTAATGATACTCTTGCTAAATTTTTTGCAGATGAAATGAAGTAAATCTTTAAAATAAGCATGGTGGGTGAACTTACCTACTTCTTGGGATTGCAAGTGAAGCAAACCGACAAAGAAATATACATCAACCAAGCCAAGTACGCAAGAAATCTTGTTAAGAGATTTGGACTTGAGAACGCTACTCATGCAAGAACACAAATGGCCACCAATACAAAACTGAGAATTGATCCATCAAGTCAGCCTATTGACATTACCTTATATAGAAATATAATTAGTTGTTTATTATATTTAACTACTAGTCGTCTTGATATATCTTTTAGTGTTGGTGTATGTGCTAGATTTCAAGCTAATCCCAAAATGTCACATTTAACTACTGTTAAAAGAATAATTAAATATGTGAGTGGGACTAGTGATTTTGGTTTGTTCTATAGCAAAAAATCAAATACATTTAACACACACGATCATTTCTTAAAACCCACCCACATCGGGTCATCAGAAAAGCTTCCGAAGCGTTGACGAACGGGTACAAAAGCCACCGGATTCAGCCATCAAGCCCAGATTCAGATGATGGTCGTGCCAAGTGAAAAACTCCTCTTTGGCATTTGCTCTCTTTGTTTATTAGCTTAGACTTTGCCTTTAGATCTACCAAATACGCAAGCAAATGTTTCTTCCAACTTCTTCCACAACTTTAACATCATCTTCTTCATTTTCATTTACCAAAAACATCTGGAAAATGCTGACGTGCTGAATATTCTAATGCTGATTGGGCTAGTAATGCTAATGATAGAAAAAGCACTATTGGTGGATGTTTTTATGTTGGAACATACTTGGTTGCTTGGATGAGTAAAAAGCAATATTTTGTCTCTCTGTCAACTGCAGAAGCAGAATATATTGCTGCTGGGAGTTGTTGTACATAGCTTCTTTGGATGAAAAAACTGTTGGGTGATTATGCTTTGTCACAAGATACTATGGTTGTGTATTGTGATAACTCTAATGTTGTTGATATCTCTAAGAATCCAGTTCAACATTCTAGGACCAAGCATATAGAAATTAGATATCACTTTATTAGGGATCTTGTTGAAAGGAAAGTTGCTGTTCTTGAGTATATCCCTACTGATCGTCAGAATGCTGGCATCTTTACCAAACTTCTTAATAGGAGCAAGTTTGAGTATCTTCGTCAAGTGATTGGTGTTATCACTTATCCATAGTCTCCCTTTGAATACTTTTGGTCCTTGTGCTAATTCTTTCAATCTCTTGTGACCAAAATATTTTTCATTATGATTTGCATTTGCATTACATTCATGCATTTCATTCTAGGTCTATTTTTAAGTTTTTTTTTTAAAAAAAATTGTGTTTGTATTACACATCTTCAAGTGTGTAATTGAGGTTGGCCTACGAAATTTGCATTTCATGACTATGTAACTTGCTTAGCTTAGATGAGCTATTTTTCTATACTTTGTTAGTTTGTGCTATGTAGTGCTTAAATTGTGTGAGTTGTTTATGGTTTTTAAACACATGCTCTTGATTTTGAAGTCATATTATTTTGATTATAAGGACTAAAAAATTCTAGGAGAAAGACATAAATAACCAACTCACTGCTGTTACTCGCCAATCATAAACACTTGTGTGCAAATTATAAAAGCCGTGTTTGGTAAAGTATAGCACTTACACAGCAAGATTAAACGAGGTGTTAATTGTGAAAAGAAAGTGAAAATAAAAGAAAAATCAATAGAATATTCAAAAGAAAAAGAATTAAAAAATTCCTTGATTATTCAAAAGAAAAAGAATAAAAAAAATTGCTTTTACATGATTACAAGCATGTTTATTAGGAGATGTGAGAGTTATATGATGCAACTCTTTAGGTGATTGTCACTTTCAAACTTATGTGATTGATAATGTACAGATTATGTTTAATTTCTATCTACATATCACCTTTTATATATCTCATACACTTACTAATTGCACACACCACATGCAATTCTTTGTTAAATACTGTACATGTGATTATGTGTTAATTATTGTGGCCATCCAAAATTGTGCATCTTGAAATGTTTAATACTTTTTGGGGTTGGGTAGAAATTTTTGAGAAATTTTTTTTTGAATCTTAATAAAAAACAAAAATTGATTTGGTTGAAGAGAAAGTGTTTTGAAAACATTTGGAATCATGCATTGACATGCATTTCATATCATAAAATTTGCTTTAAAAGTGATTCTACAGAAAATTTCCAAGTTTTCAAGATTTACTGGTTTTTCAAGTCTCGATTGATCGAATAACTTTCTCGATCGATTATAAATTTCAGTTTTCAAGGCTAAAAGTTTCGGCCTTCTTCGATTCCTCTTGATTAGTCAAATCTATTTTTAAGACTTTTTTGATTCTTAGCTCGATTCCTCCCGACCGATCGAAAATCTTTTTTTTTTTTTTTTGGAAAACAAAAGGGAATCAGATTACATGTTCTTCATAGTTTTGTCTTCTCTCTGCAATTCTTTTTGATTACTCTTCACTAAAAAAAAAATTGTTCTTTTCTGAGACAAAGCTTCAAGGGTTTTCTTCCTCAACATTTTCTTCATCAAAATTTTTCAAAAGTTAGAGCCAAAAGGATTTTAGGGTTTTTGATGATTTTGAGTGTTTTGATCCAATTTGTTGGATGGGTTTTTGTTCATGCATTATATAAACATGATTCACATGCTTTAATTTCAAAATTTTCATGATTTGTGCAAATTTTTGAAATTATGGTTTATGTGTTCTTGAGGAATTTGAGAATTTTGTTCAATTGAATGAAATTGAGTAAAATTTGCTTATGATATTGTTTAATTGAGTAAAATTAGGATTTCAAATTTGCTAAATTTCTAATTGTCTTGGTCAATTTTCAAAATTGGGATAAAATTGAACTATTGTAGAGCATTAGATCATGCATCATATGTATACTTGCATCATGCCAAGGCATTTACTATTGTTGTGCTTATTGTTTAAGTTCATATTTTATTTCCTCACGTTAGAGAGAGAGGTGAATAAATTTTTCAAGAAAAACACAAAAGGATCATATATATATATATATATATATATATACATGCTTTAATAGATAATGTATGAAAGTGATATGGTTTGAAAATTGAAACCTATATTTACAAATTTTATAAGTCCTATACCATTTATTATAAGTCGTAGACTATTCATGTATCATATAATACATGATATTATGTGTGATAACAAATATGAAAAATCTAAGAATTTGAATTTTGAAAATATATATTTATGCTCTTCAAAAAAATATATATTTATGAAAAAATAAAATAAAATATAGATAATGGGATTTCTACCGTACAATCGAGATCCTATAATTCAACCCAACTAATTGCTAAGTCGTAATTTCTCTTCAATTATTACAAATTTTGACCACTTTTATCTCAATCAACACGTTACACTACTCTTCCCCTTTCAGGTAGTACTTGACAGACAATAGTTTATCACTTTTGGTTTGCAAAGTTACGTCATTATAAATTTATATGTAATTTTAATACAATAATATATTAATTTTTTTAAAAAGAAAATACAATAATACCATATTAAGTATATTATTTAGAATAATAATAAAATTAAAATGACATGATATATTTTATAATTTTAAATTATAATAATATTAAAAAAATAAAAAAAATCTTAATATCACATGAATATGCACCATATCAAAAATATATCATACAAACCTTGTTGATAGTACACTCACTGTACATGGGGCAAACCCAACATGGTCTGTTGATAGTACACTCACTGCACATTGGGCACTTTTTGCAGTTTCTGTTGTCATCTCATCTCATAAGAATTTTCTCCTTGGACAGACTCCTCCCGGATGCCACTACTTGGAATTGTATTTTGATTTTTTTTTATCCATTTTATATTTTTATGTAATTATTTAATTGATTAATTTATCTTAATGTTTAAGAGGGCCAAAATGGCCAATCACCATTATTTGGCAAAATATATAAGAATTTGGCCATTTTTGCCGTTTAAGAGAGAAAAAATCATGGGTTGATCTAAGCTAGAAGTACCTAGTGACTCCTTTTAATTAATCCAGATAGTTTTAGTTTGATCAAATCTTGACCATAACACTTTGTTTGGATACGGAGAAAGAGGGGAGAAGATAATGGATTAGACAGAAATGGACCTAATTTCTGCTGTTTTGTTACGCTGATGGAAGGGAAGAAGAGAGATGGATTATATTTCTGCTGGGCCCACTCTTTTGTGACGGTCCACTCTTCACCTTCATCTGCACAATGAAACCCAACTTCATCTTCACGCTTGAAAATTGTGACTTGCATTATTGTAACTTTTGACGACTTCAATCAACACTTGGCACTTTATCTTCTTTTGAGGTATTTCACATCCACTTGTCTACGTTGGCTCTTGACTTTTGATGCCTTCACCAGTTCACCTGCTTCAATCAAACAGTTTTCACTTTGTCTTCTTTTTAAGAACTTGCACTTGTCTACATCGTCCCTTGCTGACCATACGTTGGTGGCTAAGCTTGTTTGCAGCAACGGACCCCAGCTACACTAGGGGCCTTGGGCCATGGCCCCCCTTGAATTTCTTGTTTTTTTTTTAATTGGCTAATACACTATGGTCGCTACATTTTGGAAGTAATCTAATCTTAGTCTTAAAATGATTTTACGTCTACTTTAATCTTTAAAAATAGGAAATTATTTTTATTTTAGTCCCTATTGTCAACCCACTAATAGAAAATAGGCAAAAATACTATTTTACTCTTTACATTTAGAGGTCACAATCAAATTGGTCACTACATTTTGGTAATAGTCAATTTAATTTCTGTTATTTTTAACTTGTAATCAATTTGATTCCTACCTTAACTTTTAACAAAAAATACTTACGTGACAAACAGATTGCACAATTGACACATTTAACATTAAATGATTAAATAAACTACTGTATGTCTAAATTTTATTAGCCACGTCATAGATTATCGGCAAAAAACATACACTTCAAAAAAATAAAATTGAAAGGATAAATTTAAAGAATTAAATTAATCAAACAAAATAAAAATTTATTCAATAAAATTTTAATTTTTTCTTGGACTTTCTTGAGAACTAAACACCAACCCAGTACACAATTTTTCATCCCAATTCAAGGAATCAGAATCTTACACAAAACAAATCTAAATCCTCCTAAAAAACCAGATCTGACAACACCAATTCATCAATAGATAGCACAATGCACATCTGATTCAGATTTACTGTCCATTTAAGAAAACCATCTCCCTTTTTCTCAAGAATTCTTTTATCTTGAAATTTTGGTTTGTTATATTACGTATTCTTACGACTATATTATAGTATACAAATAATTCGAGTAATGTTATCTTGTGAAGAGTTGATAACGGCAAAAGAAAACCTTTTTTTTTTTTTTTTTTTCCAGTTTCCACTAAAACCAATGCCACCTTTATATATATAAGTAAGCCAATGCCTCCTACCCAATCATGACTTTTTTTAAATATATATATATATATATATATATATTTTTTTTTAGAGTTTTAACCTATGACGTCTAATCGGTTTTTGATGTAGGCGGGGATTGAACTCTAAATCTCTTATTCAACCATTAGTGACTTTACCAGTTAAGCTAACTGGAACCCACACCCAATCATGAACTTTGGTGCTTGATATTTAATTACTCCGTATTTATCATCATTAACGTGTGGGAAAGAAGCACAATAATGGTGGAAAATTATTAGGTACTCCTGGAGTACAATAAATGCGTACTTCTTCTTCTCACATGAATAGTAGATCTCATTAATTAAATTTATGATAAACTTACTATTCATATAAGAAAAAAAATACACATTTATGATATTCTAAAAATACACGATAATTTTTCCATGATGGTATGCACGTTCTCACAAAATGAAGGAAAATTGATTCCCACTTTCTTGTCTTTATGGAAAATCGAAAACGTGTGGGGACAACCTCGTTGGAGAAATTGCATCGCAAAAACTTTGTGGAAGAGGAGGGATGGCCATGGGTAGGGTATGGATCGGGTATACCCATACCCTACCCGAAAAGTTTGCCCATGGATACCCGAATATCAATACCCATTAATATCCATACCCGAATCTTACCCGAATTTATTATCCATGGATATCCATACCCTACCCGAAACCCATTTAATTTTTTTTTTAATCTAAAACATTTTAAATTAAAAACTATCTTAAAAAAGAAAAAACTAATAAATAAATTTTTTTTTGTATTCTTTATTTACACTACTCTAAACTCTTACAGTTGAATATATACATAAGGAATAAAGTGAGCCCAACAAACTAAGATTAAGAGTTTTTTTACTCATGTTTTTCAGTTTTATTTTTTTGATTAAAGGCGGTGCCTTTTTTAGTAATTAATTAAAGAACGAGTGGCTCTGAGTTCCCGGAAATCAGCCTCAACGACCTCGCCATCGAGTTCTTCGACTCCTCCGACGATCGAGGGCGCTCTTCGGCGAAGAGAATCAAAAACAGCGTAATCGGAGAATTGAAATCTTCGTTGTCGACGACGACGTTGTAGAGGTGAGGGAGGTCGATGTCGAGGCAGAGTGCGAGTGGCGAAGATGCGAGGGGCAGTGTGTGTAATAACTCCGGCGGAGGAAGGGTAGTTTCAGAAAGTAATCCGAGACGACTTCGCTCTGTTTCGGCGGTTTAGTATTAGATTAGCGATTCGGAGGTGAAATTTTCATTCTTTTTGAAATTTGAAATTGAATGATTTCATTTTAATAATTGATTAATTTCTAGCTTCACAATTACGTGCTTTGGTTTAAGTTAATTTTTTTGTATTCTTTTTGCTTCTTCAGTGTTTCCGGCGCTGTGCACGACATAGGTGAGTGAGACAGGTTTTTTTTTTTTTTTACAGGTTGGGTTTGGATAATATCCATACCCTACCCGATCAATTCGGGTAATATCCATACCCTACCCGGTGAAGTTCTATCCATGAAAATCGGGTATTATCCGAAATATTTGGATCGGGTCGGGTTGGATATCCATTACCCAATGGGTATGGCCATCCCTATGGAAGAAGGATGGACCTCTACTTTTGACTATAGCAAAGGAAAGTCATGACTCATGAGTGTGGTAGCACTTTATTGACTTGACTGCACCATTGTTCGATGCCACTTTTGGTATCTTAAATACCTATTTCAAATTTTTTTATACTTACTTTTTCAAATATTACTCTCTCCATCCTTTTCTCAATTCTATTTAAATATTATTTATTTATTTTTTCTTTAATGTTTTATTTTCAACTTTCTCTCATTTATTTAATTTTAACGAAAAGTACTACATTCTTAATATTTTATAATATTTTTACAATAAATCATATGTGATAAGTTATTATTAATTTTAATTTGAACACATCACTTAAATATATATATTTTTCATTAGTATTAGTTAGTAACAACCCATCATTTAAAATTTATTATAAAAATATTGTGAAAATATTAGAGTATCCTTTGTCAAATTTAATTTTTTATTCTTTATTTTATTTTTCCCTTATCTTTTTTTTTTCATCCACACGTTTTTTTTTCCTCTTTTTTTCTCCTCCACACCTTTCCCTTATCTCTATCTTCACTTTTCTTTTTTCTTTTCTCTAGCACTTCGTCTATTCCATAGCATTCAAGAAGCTCTCTCTCTCTCTTTCTCTCTCTCACACAAGTAAATTTTCTCTCATACACACATAGATCACTAGCAGAGAAGTGGAGATCGGCGTTCTACTTTTAGTATCTTAAATGCCTATTTCAGTATCTATGAAGGATCCACTATCGTCTTCTTCTCCTCTGTGAAGACCAAACTCTCTTTTTTCCCAATCAATTCCAAATTTCTAGTTCGATTCTATTCCAGTACACTTTCTTGAAAATCATCATTCTTTTAACCATTTCTCAATCACATTCAAAACCTTTCAAATTGCACGAATTCACTCATCTCTTATATATAATTCCCATTTCATTCCATCTTAATTTGATATTTCTTTCCTTCTTCTTCTCCTCTTTTTAGTTCTTTTTCAATCTTCAGTTAACAGATCATACTGATGGCTTTCCCAACTAAAGAAGAACTAACTTCCTCTTCTTCTTCCACTCGGCGATGGAGCTATGATATCTTTTTGAGTTTTCGAGGTGAAGACACACGTTATGGTTTTACAGGCAATTTATACCACGCTTTGCATGACAGAGGCTTAATCACCTTCTTTGATAACTATCTTGAGAGGGGAGAAGAAATTTCAAAGGAACTTCTTAAAACCATTGAAATGTCAATGATTTCGATCGTTGTATTGTCTGAAAATTATGCATCTTCTACTTGGTGTTTGGATGAACTTGTCAAGATTCTTAAGTGTAAAAATACCGGACGGATCCGAAAGGTTTATCCAATTTTCTACAAAGTGACTCCCTCCGAAGTTAGAAAAAATGATGGAAAGTTTGGGATAGCACTAGATAACCATGAGAAAAAATTCAAAGATGACATGCAGAAGGTTAAAAGGTGGAGGGAAGCTTTAACTGAAGTAGCTAACTTGTCTGGACATGAATACAAGAATGGGTATGTATTATTTAATTAATACCTACTCTTGTGTGATTTTATGAGTTGCAAACTTTTAAAGGTTTTGATATATTCTTTTGGGTAATCATACTTCTCTTCTTCTACATTTTTATTCTAAATTTATTAGTTATTTTCTTATCAATTATAGTTAAATTTTTGTAAAGAAACTATTATAAAAATTTAGACTATTTCATTACTAATATAAATATAAACAAAAAGGAAGAGTGTTAATTTCTTTAAACATCAAGTGAGCGGAGTCTTTTTTCCCTTCAGGATTGGGATGAAGTCATTTCCCCAAATCTCAAGAGAGGGAAGTGTAATTATCCCTATTATTTTTAGGACAAAGTTTGGTTATAAACTTGGTTATAGCATAAGACTACAAGTTCTATAAAAAAAATTAACATCATTACATATTTTAAAAATCTAATCGTTAGATTGCATATTCTTTATGTCGAATTTTGTGTCAATCGGTTGTTATTTACCATATGGTTCATAAATTTATTTTTTATGCATAATTTTATACTTCCAAAGCTTGTAATTTAAACAATTGATTGATGACATAGCCATTCATGGTTAATTTTTTGAAAATTTTGCAAACATAAATTCTATAAAATGAAAATAAAATCAAATCGTGAAGTTGTAGCTTTAAGCTACACTCAAGTTTGTAGTCAAACTTTATCATTATTTTTATTTTCTTCTTTTTTTACTATTAAATGAAAGAAATAGAAGAATTTAAACTGATAATGTTAACATTTAAGAGTTTCTCCCATTTAATTCTTAGAAATTTTTTCCAAAATTTCTTAATCTCATTTTGTTAAAGTATCGTGAGTGAGTTTCCAATAAGTTAGTTTCCTAACCTAATAACAATTAAGAGTTTCTCCCATTTAACTCTTAGAAAATTTTTCCAATATTTCATAATCTCATTTTGTTAATTTATCGTAAGTGAGTTTCCAAAAAGTTAGTTTCCTAATCTAATGGGAATTTCTGTGCAATTTTTTGCCAAAAGCCTAATTCTAATTTCCTAACCAAAAAGAATAATGAATGTGTTAAAGTTGATGATAGTTATCAATCAGTCCTTTAAATTATATGCCATTTACTCCAATTAAAAGTATGCCAATTTTAATGCACAAAATAGAATATATTTAACTTAGTTGATCTACATATTTATATTTATATTTATCATGACTAAAACTCATTATTTGTTTTTAATGCTTTGTGATTTTGCAGTTGCAATGAATATGAATTTGAATTTATCCAAAGAATTATTAAAGAGATATCAAGTATTAAATCAAATCACATGCAATTATCTGTTGCTAAATATCTAGTTGGGGTAGATTCTCGAGCGAAAGCCATAGAATTTCTTTTAGATATGGAGTCCAATGGTGTTTGCATGGTAGGAATTCATGGTCTTGGTGGAGTGGGTAAGACTACGATCTCAATAGCTGTTTATAATAGAATTTTTTATCGTTTTGAAAGAAGCTTCTTTCTAGAAGGTGTTAGAGAAAAATCAAAGACAAATGTTGGCATTACCCAATTACAAGAGACACTTCTTTCTAAGATCTTACGAGGTAGAAATGATAGGGTGAATAGTGTACGTGAAGGAATCACTATGATAAAAGAAAGCCTCCACAATAAGAAAGTTCTTTTAATTCTTGATGACGTGGATCAATCAAAAGAGATAGAAGATTTGCTTGGAGATTGTAATTGGTTTGCTTCAGGAAGTAGAGTCATTTTAACAACAAGAGACAAAAAAGTGCTAGACAATCTTGGAAAAGATCATCAAATAAGCATTTATAAGGTAGAAGAATTGAATTCATCTGAAGCTCGTGATCTTTTCAATATGCACGCCTTCCGAAAAAATGAACCTGAGCAAGAATATTCAAATCTTGTAGAGCAAATTATATCTTACGCCAATGGCCTTCCATTAGCTCTAGAAATAATGGGTTTTGATTTGTACGACAAAAGTAAAGATCAATGGACACGTGCATCCAAAAAGTATCAAAAGATCCCAGATGGAAAAATTATAGATAAACTTAAGATAAGTTATGATGGATTGGAAAAAAGAGAAATGGATACTTTTCTTGATATTGCATGTTTTTTTAAGGGATTTGAAAAGGATGAAGTTGTGAATATATTAGATGCTTGCAAATTATTTCCAAGTTTGGATGTTATAAGTAGACTCATTGAAAAGTGTCTCATAACTGTTGACAAATGGGGCAAATTGCGGATGCATGACTTGCTACAACAAATGGGTAGAGAAATCGTTGAACAAGAATCTGAAGAGCTTGAAAATCGTAGCAGGATATGGTGTCATGAAGATGCTTATGAATTGCTTACTGAAAACATGGTATAAGTTCTTTTGCTCCACCTTTTTTTCCCAAATATTTTTCATTGATTTTTTTTCCTGTTCAATATTGCAGAAAATATAATTTTATCTATATATGTTTCCTTTAAAGTTTTAAAATCGTTATACTTTTTTCAATTTCTATTATGAAGTAAAACTAATTCTTTATTCTATCTAGGGGTCGAATAAAATTCGAGGCATAATGTGGCAATCACCTAAACTAGAAACAGTGAACTTGCAAGCAGATACTTTCAAAAATATGAGAAATCTCAAATTTCTCTTAGTTAAGAATATACGAATTGCTGAAGGGCTTGAATATCTCCCCAACGAGTTAAGATTGCTTCAGTGGCCAGAATATGATTTTCTCTTGCCATTAAAATTTTACCCTCACAATCTTGTTGTGCTGAATATGTCGAACAGTCAGAATAGATTGGAAAAACTATTAAAACAGGTATGAGTATTAGTATATATAAATTTTGATTTTTTTTTTTAATGATGAATTTTGATTTCTTTAAATGTTATTCTTAAAATTTGTTGAAATAATTTTTTTTTTCCTGTAGGACCGCACGTTTGAAAAATTGAAAAATATCAATCTCAGTGGGTGTAAATTCACTACAAAATTACCTTCCTTATTATGCGCCCCAAACTTAAAGAATTTGAACATGCGTGGCTGTACAAATTTAATAGAGGTTGATGAGTCGGTTGGATATCTTGATAAGCTAGAAACGTGGGACCTCGAAAATTGCAAAAACCTTGAGATTCTTCCAAGCCTCCCCAAGCTGAAGTCCCTTAAAAGATTTGATCTACGTTTCTGCGAAAGGCTTGAGAAGTTTCCTGTTATATGTGCCCCAAACTTAGTGTCATTGCACTTTTCTAATTGTAAAAACTTAATAGAGGTTGATGAGTCGGTTGGATATCTTGATAAGCTTGAAAGGTGGAACCTTGACAACTGCAAAAACCTTGAGATTCTTCCAAGCCTCCCCAAGATGAAGTCCCTTAAAAGATTTGATCTAAGTTTCTGCGAAAGGCTTGAGAAGTTTCCTGCTATATGTGCCCCAAACTTAGTGTCATTGTACTTTTCTAATTGTGAAAACTTAATAGAGGTTGATGAGTCGGTTGGATATCTTGATAAGCTTAAAATGTGGAACCTCAACTACTGTATAAATCTTGAGATTCTTCCAAGCCTCCCCAAGCTGAAGTCCCTTGGAAGTTTTTATATACGGCACTGCAACAGCCTTGAGAAGTTTCCTGCTATTTGCGCCCCAAACTTAGTGACATTGGACTTTTCTTTTTGTGAAAACTTAATAGAGGTTCATAAGTCAGTTGGAGATCTTCATAGGCTTCAAGTCTGGGACCTCAGTAGATGCAGAAAACTTGAGATTCTTCCAAGCCGCCTCCCGCTGAGATCCCTTGTTCACTTGATTCTAAATCATTGCGAAAGGCTTGAGCAGTTTCCTGATATTCAACCAGAAATGAAATGTTTGCGGCATTTAGAATTGACTAATAGTGGTATTAGAGAATGGCCTTCATCGTTAACGCATCTCACCAAAGAGCTTGAGCATTTAACTTTATCTAACCCTAAAAACCTTGGGAATTTTCTGCATAGCCCCAATAAATTGCAACTGCTTGAGGAAATAGATATTCCCACTGGCAATTCCTTTGATGGGTTTCCGAGCCTGACAGTACTGCTTCTCAAGTATTGTGATGAAGATATAACTGATTTAGATTTTCATTACTTCCCCCAATTGCACTGTCTTTATATATATGATTGTGATATTATTAGTATTCCCCAAAGCATTAGCGGATTAGCTAGATTAGAAACTATTCATATACATAATTGTAAGCAGCTTCGGGAAATTCCAACTCTTCCGCAATCTGTAAGAAATGTGGAGGTAAAGAAATGCCCGTCGTTGGATCTACAAAGATTATTGATTCAGGTGAGGTCTCTCTCCCTCTCCCTTTATGTTTAGGTAATATATAATCACTTTTTTTTTTTTTTTAATTTTCTAAACTTCAATTTCCTGTTTTTGCTTAATGTAAACAGTTTGGAGAAATTCTAGGGATTTTACTGAATAGAGTCCATGAAGGTGCAAGAAGCCACATATCAATGGATCCGTTTCATGACTTTGAATCTGAATCTGAATCTGAATCTGACTCTGAATCTGAATATGAAATTCGGTGCTTACTTAAACTACCAGCAACAGAGATTCCAAAGTGGTTGAAATTCAACCATCAGAGTTTTGGAAATTCTGTATCCTTCTGGGTTGGTGAAATTTTTTCAAAATTATCCGTCTGTATTGCTTTTCGACAATGCCAAGTTTTTGACGTTCTCATTTTCATCAATGGTTGTGAACTACGGCCAAATTTCAATATTGATGAGGGAGTTTCAGAGGAACTGTGGTTATTTTCTGTATCCCGTGGGCAATTGAATAACCGAAAACTATCTGAACAGAATCACATTGAAGTTAAGGTTCAATGTAGAACGCCCTTTAAAGTTCCTCCTGATATCATAAAATGGATCGGGGTCAATGTAGAATGCACTTGCTATCCTCAGAATTCAAATGTTACTTGCATGCTGCTTCCGTGTGCTATGAATGGTTGTGCGTCTTCCTCGATTCCGAATGACACTGGGTTCCCGCCTTTTCTACCTGTTTCCTCCACTTCTTCTGCTTCAGATTCAGATCACAAGGTTCTTAACAATGGACCCCAAAAGCGAAGAAGAACTTGTCTCTGACGGCAAAACCCAGCAGAGAGTGGAGCTCTAAACCTTGGAGATGGAGCTCTTCTCTTACCACTTGCTATCTTCATCATCCTTATTCAATCTCTTCTTCTTTTTCCAAACAACACATAATTAGGACATTAGAGAATGTCCTCAAAGACACAGTGGACCATTCTTAGTCAAGGTATGTGTCCTTAATAGGTTACATCTTTGGGTGCCTCTCTCTCTCTCTCTCTCTCTCTCTCTCTCTCTCTCTCTCTTCATTTATTAGGAAATCATGAATTTAATTGTAATTATGATCTATAAAATAAATGTTTGATTTTTTTTAATTTATTTATTGTAATGCAGTTGTTTGGCCTCGTTGGACCATAATCATGTGCCAAGTAAGCTTACCTTCAATGTTTTGAAACAGCTCAAGACCTCTGTTGTTGACAGTTAGGCCTGATTTCTCAGTTTCTTGATTTTATGTAATTCAATTTGGCTTTTGTTTTTTCATGTCCATTCTTAGTCCCATCATTTACCTGTTTGCTATTTGAAGGGATGCAGCAAACACATGGGAAGTGGGCACCTATTAAATTTCAACAATTTTATAATTTGTTATAATTGACAAGCACTAATTAAGATTGAAGTAAGTAATAGCAATTGAAATCAATTGAGAAGTGCTGCATTTCTTGTAGAGATAAAATTGGGAGACCTAGTTTTTGGATTTTTTTTTTCTCAATAATTTTATTATACCTGTAATGCACTCTACAATGCCACGGTTGTTTGTTTGGTGAGTGAAACACTACTTTTATAAAAGAAAAGTGACGGGTGAGGTTGTCGATTTAAGATTATAGGTACATGTGCAATCACTATCTTTTTTAAAAAATAAAAATAAAAATTGTGTGACACTTTCATTTGGTTGTATCTATCACCTATATAAGTAGGGTGTGTCTATTATAAGACGAAGTGCACATGTAAATTACTAATAAAGAAAATTATCTACAGATGTATTAGTTGAATTTTCCCCAAATAGTTTTTTTTTTCTTATGAACCTATCAATAATGGGAATGCTTCAAATGCTGACACTTTCATTTTGGTGTATCTATTGCCTATTTAAGTATAAAGTTGCTTTGATAATTAGTACCAATACATGTCATATTTTTAGTGTAAGTTGAAAATTTTGTTATTGGTATCCCTCTTCTTTATCCTCACTATTCTTTTTTCTGGACTAGCAGCTACTAATCACTATACCAAGTTTTTTAATATATGTCTTTGTCTTGTAGCATTTTCCCACAACTTAAAGTTTCTTGGCAGTATAACACATGAACATAAGTTGAAGGTGTGAATCTCTCTCTCTCTCTCTCTCTCTCTCTCTCTCTCTCATAATATGTCTATACAATGATGTTAAACCTGTAGCTAATTCAGCAAATATAATTATTGTTGGATGCTTCAAATGGTTGTGTATTGCATGTGGTGTGTATGCTGACAATAATTAAATCCATGAGATTTTTTTTTTTTCTAACAACTCATGATTGGGGCATTTTCTTGAGTCAATATTTTTGGGGGATTAAGGTCATTTTCTTCAGATTATTTAAGAGCGTTGGTCAAATGGGTTGCATTTCCTTCATTGTTCAATTTGTTGCCATCACTATGTAGTTTTTTTTTATTTAAAAAAAATTAATGTCAAAAGGATACATTTTATTGCAAACTCCTATCTTTTAGCTTGTATAAATTTATATTTGATAGAGTAGGCGGAAGTTGAGATAGGGGCTTAACACCTAGTAGATGCATGTGTAACTTACCTATCAAATATATATATATATATATATATATATATATAAAAGATGTTGCAATATTTTCTTTGTATTATGAGCAACCATCAACTCTGAATTTCTTTAATGCAACAATGGGATTTTGATTATTATTTTTAGTTCTTTTGAATGAATGACATAACTCAAATTCTACATAAAGAAACAGAGAGGAAACCTTGACCAAATGAGGAACATAGCCAAACCAGAAAACAGTTTGAACTACTTAACTCAATTAAACACAGAGGAAAGGGCCATGCCTCGAACTACACAAACATCTAATTGGAATAGCATTCATGATGATTTTATACCCCCAAAAAAAAAAAAAAAAACCATTATATATCCAGCCTCATGCCTGAAAGATTGAGATTTAATTGATTTATTGTGAGGTTCTGGAAAAAAGTTTAAAAGTCAAGCTACTGTGGCAACCATGATAGTGTTGAAATGGATGAGGAAATCAGTGATCCAAATATTAACACAGGTATACCTTGTCTTTTAAGGAATTTTATGAGAAAAAATATCTCACATCTTTCATCTTTTGATAAAACCCTTAATCATTTTCATCAAAGATTATTTCATTGGAATGCTTTTAAACCAATTCATTTGAAGATATGTGTAAAATTATTTATTTACATAGTTTGACAAAATAATAATTTTTTTTTTTTGATAAGTGACAAAATAGTAATTTCTTGAATAATCTTGTTCTAATCACATTTTATTGGGCAACTTGGAAATGAGTGGGGCTGTAGTTTAAAGCATGTACCCTTGTATTCTTTTAGCTGTATAAAAAGCTCAATTAATCCCCAAATGAGTGTTTGTTTGCTTGCCACTTGTTGATTCAATATAATTGGCTTAGGTGCGATGACATAGGAAAAAACTAAAACTTGAAGCCAAGAAAATCAGAAAAATGGAAACAATAAAAATCACCTAGGGTTGTTTGGAGTCAATAACAAGTGAGATAGAAGACCTAGGAGTAAGCAACTAGCATCCGTGGGAGTCAATAGTAGACCGTTGAAAATTTTCCAAGAGAAATTTTTATTAATCAAAAGCAAAATTGTAAATTGTCTCCAAAGGAGTACAATATAGATTACTATGTCACTTATCAATATATATATATATATATATATATATATATATATTGACTACTATGCGAAAGTTATAATTCTATTTGACTTATGAAATTCTAATTCTAATTGACTTGCGAAATCTCAATGTCTGATTTATAAAAATCACCTTGTGAAACAACCTAATTAACTTATAAGACTTAAAATAAAGTACAACTGATTGTCAAATAAATAAAACTAAATTATAATTAATATTTCTTTGTGCTTTCTACACCATGATCTTATCTTGACATTACTTTTATGCAAGCCATTTAATGGTTTGTTGGCTAATGTCAAGCCACGTAGTTTGACTATTCAAGCCATTCCAACATAAACAAAAAGTTAAAAAAGGAAAAAAAAAAGAAAGAAAA
This sequence comes from Castanopsis chinensis, assembly GCA_032878915.1. Taxonomy (NCBI): domain Eukaryota; kingdom Viridiplantae; phylum Streptophyta; class Magnoliopsida; order Fagales; family Fagaceae; genus Castanopsis; species Castanopsis chinensis. Next base: position 1,685,554 of record JAVQMG010000074.1, on the reverse strand, counting down.
AAAAAAACAAAAACAAGATACTCAGCAGCACTAAGCTTGAGTACTATAAAGAGATACTCAATTTCACTAATATCGAGTACCACATTATTATTTTTTTTTAATTACACAAATTTCAGGTCAGCAATGCCACGCTGGCAACTCACTAGGAATTCGAGCTCACTGAACTCGAGTACTAAAAAAATGGTAGATTGCTAAATATTTTTAAAACAGTGCTAGTTTGCTACAAATTTTGCCAAAACATGGTATTTGATTATTTTCACAAATCAAACCGGCTATAAATAGTGTTATTGTACTTTAAAATATATTGCATTTAAAAGAATGTATCGTATTAATGTATAAAAGTCATAACTAATCTATCATTTTTAAAATCAGGTGGTGTAAAACTCGGACTAAATTAGACAACCAATGAACACAAACAAATCAGATTTATTAACTAATTGTCAATGTCAAAAATTATAAGAAAAATACTTTGTAAATCATATTCAATGGATAAGAAAATAAGCATTATGTAAATTGCAAATCACAACATTTTAATACATCATAATGATTTTAAAAAAAAAAAAATAGAAAAGCAATAGCCAGCTAGAATTATACGTTCAATCTTCAATTTAATCAACATTTTCCATGGACGGGAAGTCATGACTCAGGAGTATCAACCTATTTTTCTTGCAAGAAAATTATTTTAAAAAGTTAAAAATTATATGGTACATTGATACTACAATAAATTACTTAAAAAACACAAATTTATCTTTGCAGTAGTGTCAATGTGTGAGAGTTCACAAACAAAACAAAATAATCAAAAATTAAACATCAAATAAAAATAAAAATTATAAAATAAAATAAAATAAACCACTCATAGGTTATGCTCATATGTGGATTCTATTCGGCAATCATTATTATATGTTCTCAAGCTGTATACCTTCTAACATATAGTGTTCACATCTGTTTATTTTAATATTACCTTCAGTTTGAGTGTTGATGGCTAGCTATTTATTTTTATATGATTTTCAAAGTTTCATTCATAAATTTTAAAAAAAAAACCTGGATTTTTATATTGATTTTGAGATGCAGAAAACCTAGCGCACTTCAATAAAGTAAAAAAAAAAAAATGGTATAAATTTGATTATAGTGGTAGATTCCAATTAACACAATTGGTAAAATTTCTTGTTGTCAAATAAAAGATTTAGGGTTCAAACTCCAACTACAACAAAATCCAATTAGTGTTTTGGCCTGATGATAGTGAACGATCATTATGAAGAAGACGACATATATATGTTGGGTTCAAGTTATACATGGTGTAATTTACACCATCCAATAACTTGTTATTAAATTCATATTTTGAAAATCTCACCTTTGTATTTTATGTTTTATATGTTCTGAGCATGCATGTCGATTTTCATGTCTATCGGATGTTATTTACCAACTGATTTGTAAACTCATATTTTAAAAATTATTTTAAACTACAAAAACTTGAATTTAAATAATTAATTGATATAACGGCTATTGGCTACACATTTTGTAGTTCTCTAACCTAATTTGGTTAATTCATGGATAGTTTTCTAATAAATTGATAAACATGAGAGTTTGATTTCATGTTTGTTGACATTGGCCGACATCGATAGCATACCCATGTGGTTTTAGTGACAACTTTTAGAGGATCAGATGATGTGCACTAATTGTTCTCACGGTGGGGTTCGGTGTAGATTTTGGTATATTTTAGTACTGCACTTTGTTGTGTAGTTTGGCCAAAACCTGATTGCATCTCAATTTTGCAGTTACATGTATGGTTCGGTATGGTGTACAAGGTGCAGTTTGGTCAGTTTTCGAAATTTCATGACCAATTACTAGTTTACAATTAATGACCATAAAAATATGAAAGTAAGTTTCAAAAAATAAAAATAAAACCTATATAACAAATAAAGTAATACAAATATAGATGCAGCTTTAGCTAGCATGTTTGCAAATGAAACTAGACAGTGATTAATGACCATAACAATATGAAATTTAAACATGCTAATATTGGGCTAGCCACTTCATATAATATTAAATTATATATATATATGGGTGTGGTGCGATACGTTTTTGTACAAGTTTTTATAATAGAACCTCACACTACATCGTATAGTGCGGTGCAGTACATTGTCTTTTGTAGTGCAATTACTCTATTTTAGGAGCAATTTTGGTAGGTTTGGATGTGGTTTGATGAACACCCTAGTTAGCACAATTTCTATTCAATGTAGCAATTAATGTGCACACAAATTCTTTTTTGTATGGGAAAAATCTATTACACATGTATATTCATAAACTAAAATTGTGAGTGAAATCGTGAGTACTGTAACTCAGTGTGTTATGTAATAACTAATAAGCACTCCCTTTTTAATAAAACTCGCTACCTTTATTAGTTTGTGAAAGCTCGGATCACAACTTTACAGTTTGATTCGAACACATAAGGTATGCAGCAATATAGATACCATACTATTATAGAGATAGGTATTATCAAAGGTATAGCCTCACTGGCTTAAAACACTAGGGTTTAATGTAGCCAAAGCAAGGAATTCAGCATCTTGCTCCAATATGGCCATAACGTAATCATCTAAGGTCACCCATGCCTCAATTCCATTGCTAGATATTGTTTTTTGGAGTACAGTGAGTTTCCTGCCGGAACCAGCTTCCCTCATGAGCCCAACCCAAATGGGTTTTCCCCATCCAAAATCGATTTCATTGAAACCAAATGTTATCCAACTGGTGAAAGCAATAATTTCTGGGTTTTCTTTGGAGAATAGTACCATTGTAGCTTTCTAGATTACGTCCTTGATCATGCTTGTAAAACCTTCATGACCTTGCAAAATTCTCACATCCCTTTCTATTTTTGCCACAGCTTCTTTAAGGGTTGCCACCAAGCCACGTAGCTCGATCTCTGTCGACTCTGCTGAGTTATAATCACAGTCTGCTAACGCCCGCCAAAAGATATTACCCATGGAAGAATCTGACAAGCGTGGTTTTGTTTTTCTCCGGATGCTTGTCGCTTGGGCTAGTATAGATGGTCTTGGAGAACCAGACATTAATTTAGAGGCAGCTCTAGCATGTTTACAAATGAAACTAGACAGTGATTCAATTCGAGTTGGGTTTTCCACTCGTTCACTCTTTGCTTTTGCCCTTAAAGTAGCTATGGCCTTTGCATCAAACACAAATCTCCTTGTCTTGTACTTGCCTTCGTTGAACCAAAGCCTTTCCATTAAAGGTTTAGCAATATAAGGCAATATATTTTGTGGAGGAAAATGAGATAGCGATGATGCCTCAGAAAAATTAGGATTTACTAATTTGTTACAAGGCCCGCCTGTAGTGGCAGCCCAAGTGTTGAGGAAAGCACTAAGGATGATTCCATCTGTGATCTTATGTGATGCACATAAACCGATTGCTATTCCACCACAATCAAATATGTTCACTTTTACAGCAAATTGGGTAGCTTCCATTGGGTTTGGTTCTTTGCGAAGTGAAAAGCAAGGAAGAAAATGGTTTAACGACTCCGTTTTAGGATTTTGAAGAAATTTAGACAGACAGCAATGGATTTGGGCCTCATTATATGGAATGCCCTCTTCATAATAATCAATAAAGAGGTTGTCTTTTATCCTTCCAGAAAATGGGTAGAAGCTATTTAGGGTTTTTGAGAGTGAGTTTTTTAGGTGATTAGTTGAAGAGGTTTGGGGACTCTTGGAGTAAAAGAGGATAAAAGGAACATAGGTTGTAGGAGTGAACTGGTCCAAGAGAGAGAGTTTGAAGGGTTTTATATGATGAATTGCTTGTAAAGATGGTCTGATGATTTCTCTTGAGATGATATCAACGTCCATCATCATTTTGTTTTAGACAAAAGTTTATCTTTAACAAAACGTGGCTTCTGTATATGTTTGCTTTACCTTCACAAAGATATCTTGGAAAAGGATCCTATTCGCTTTTATAGGGACAAGAGTGCATAATTTTTACGAACAAATTGCTAACGCCCGGCTGTTAAAATCCTCAAACTTGCTAGTACAATTTTAGTTGGTGTGATTATTAGTTAGTAGTTGGAAGTTCTCTTTTTGGTAAATAGTAGTTGGAAGTGGGCTTTAATGGTGCTGTTTGGTTGGCCTATACATGCCTGGATATGTTTTGAAGTTTTTAACCATCAATGATCATTTACGTCTAAATAAAAAAAAAAAATTATAATAATAAGAATAATAATAAATAAATAAACGGTTATTTCATTGGAAAAATTAGCTTTAAAATTTTTAAGGAAAGACTTTCTCAAGAAACAAGGTTTTGAATAACGATTTAAAACTATTCAAGAAACTGATAAAAAATCAATATTTAGCTTATTCAAGTGGAGCATAAATTTGGTTTGCATGCATGGGTTTGTTGGAGACACATTTTTCAATCAAAAAGGGGATGGAATATGAAATGCGTACCATATATATATATATATTGAGGGAATTTAAGTATATACACAATCACAATGATAAATAACGACTCATCACTCAAAGAATTCACCCAAGAAATATAGAGTAAAAGATAGGAACACTCACTACTTTGAGGAATCCACCGAAGAAATATGCACAAGAAACTCATTGCCTATCAGAATCCACCAAGAGACGAGTTTTTAACAAGAAATTCCTTCTTCTCACAAAGCCAAAGTCTAAAAATAATACGCAATATTCTGTCTGATTTTTATTCACACGTGAGCTAGAACTTATATGAAACCACTTGGAACAACCCTCCGAGCATGAAGAATGAAAACTTACATTTTCAAGGTAAAAAACAGTTAATAAGAATAAAAAATAAAAATAAAAACCTTGATCAAATACTTAAAAAAAAAAAAAAAAAAAACACAACTAAAAAGACCCATTAACAAGACTTAGAAATTGGAAAATATAGTTTAGAAAACAAATAGACAAAATTCAAAGCGAGAGAGATTCGTAATTCTTTGTTTCTCAAGTATATTATAATAGACCAAACAGTTTGTTGTAAAACAGTCATAACACCCTCTAAAAATGTTCGATATATTTAAGAAACAATTACTTTTGTAATTATGTAAACAAGAACAACATACAGATTTAATCATAAACAAAAATATATACAACTAGATAAAATATATAAGAAGAAATCTATACAATAATCAAATAACTCATAGACCAAATCCATGGAGAATGAATAATGCAAAATTAATCAAATTTTTCACCACGCACACATTCAGTGGTATTAAGAGGCTCACGAATGTCTGTCTCTCAAGATAAATTGATCAACAAAAAAGAGAAAAAGAACTGCAATATCCGTGCTCAGTGAACTGAACTATGTCTCTTTCTCTTTTTTTGACACTTTGCAAAGTTGTATGCACACAAATATTTTCTCTGTGAAAGTTTTTCAATACAATTAGTTTTTATGAATGAAGGACTATGAATATATATGTTAGTGAACAAACACATTATTCAAGAAAAACTGTTGGGCACAAATTTATTAACACAAAAAGTAGAATAATAAAATAGTATTTTATTTGGACAAGAGAGCTTAGTCCACGCATGCTTAAAAGTTAAAACGAATCCAATGTCTAACCTATAAGCATATAAACTCAGGTATTATCTCTTTTCTTTCCTCTTTTAGAGTTAATAATTTTCATCACTTTAAATCAATAATGGACACACACTAAGGGTGTGTTTTTATACCGCTTATTTTGCTAAAAACTAAAAATATTATAGCAAAATAATTTTTAAATGTGTGAATAGTACCGTAGGACCTATTTTTAATAAAAATTTTGTTGAAAAAAGAAATTTATGAGTCTAATAAACAGTGCACGAGACCCATTGAAGAGCACTAAATTGCGCTTTGCAATGAAAAAAAAAGTGAAATGCTAACGCCTTACTTGGACGTGTATCCAAAAGTACACAAAGAGTCAATTTTTTATCTACTTCTTAACATTTTTTAAAACAAATTAAAAAAATACCCAAATTGCGCATGGTTTGATATGTTTTTTTTTTTTTTGGCTAAACAACAACTTCATCATTCAACAAACAACAATGGCTGTCAGCCTTATAAGCGTTATCAATTTCTACAGGAAGACTATACATATTGAAACAAAATACTCTACAAAATCTAATTGCATACTTTGCAGCCACATGAGCAGCACTATTGCAGCATCTCCTAACCCATCTAAAATTACAATCCAAAATGATTTTACTAAAATCAAGTATATGGTTGGGCCTGGCAGCTGGCTAAAGCAAATGCATTCTATATAATTGCATAATTAATTTTGAAATGACCCAAAAATGCTGACTCCTGCTTTGATCTTAAGTAGTGTACCTTTTTTTTTTTTTTTTTTTTTTTTTTTTTTTTTTTTTTTGAGAATATCTTAAGTAGTGTACCTGAATTATCAAGGACGAACATGATTTGTCTTACTATAGGCTTCTATAAAGTTGTCTTTTCATGTGTCCCATACACACTCTTGTGTCAGAAATCTAAAATCATTAGTCATATTAAGTTCTCGACTAAGGCCTTTACAAACTAAGACTACATTCATTCTTTTTAAATGCTGTTGCATTAATTTTTCAAGTTTTGTTAGGGAAATATAAATAATTCCAAAAAAGTTAATATATTATAAGCGTAAATGTAGTTTTAATCCTTACGTACTGCATCTTTTTTATTTTGATCTCTACATTTTTATTTTATCATTTTTAGTTCTTAAATCAATTAGCGTGTTATATTTTAGTCATTACCGTTAATCACTGAACAGAAATTGCTGATGTGACAAACGAAATGCACTATTGACACATTAAATATTGACGTGATTAATAAAATAATATTAAAAAATATCACACCAACATAAAATAATAATTAAAAAAGACACAAGAGCAACACTTCCCTCTCTCCCACTTCCCAAAATTATTTATAACAAACTGTGGGTTCTATATATGTTTTCTTTACCTTCAAAAAGATGTCATGGAAAGGGATCCTCCTTCCTTTTATAGAGAAACTGAAAGTGCATAATTTTAATGCACAAATTGCTAGTGCCTGGTTGTTAGTTGCCTGAGTAGTAGAATTTTAGCTAGAATAATTAATTTAATAAAATTTTAATCGGAGTAATTTTTTTATGGAAATAATCGAAGCAAATAATAGTTAAGTCGGTGGCGCTTGAAATAAGGAGGTGATTAAATTTAGGCTTAAAGCCTTGTTGTCTTTTGGGGATCCAAACTCCATTTGGGATTCATAGATTGTGTGCCACAGGACACTTGTGCAATAAGGATACGTTTGATAGACTGTAATAGGTATTGTAATATAATAGTTATTCATATGATTTAATTATTTTTTAGTTTGGTTATGTTTTTATTACAAAGAATAATCATTCCTTATGAATAGCTATTTTTCAAAATGAGGAATGATTATTCTTTTTTAGAATGTGGTATTAGTTATTCTTTAGTAAATGCAATAATTTTCAAACTTAATATATTTTCAAATAAACAAACTTTCCATATACATCTAACAATTATAAAAATTAAAAAAAAATCACAAAAAATAACACATATATCTCTTAAATTTAAAAATAACAATTTTTAAGGAGATATAATTGTATGAGTAAGATATTTTCTAAAATAAATGTTAAGTTTCATTCTAATGTTATAACTCACAACCAAACTAATGAATAGGTTTAGTTATTACATTACAACATACTTTATTACTAGTAATAAAGATTACAATTCCTATCGTAATCCCCATTCAGTGTATCATACGTACCCTAAGTTCTAGCCAACATATGCTAATATTATTATACCATTTGTATGCTGCATATTAGGTAAGAGAAAAATTGGAGAGGTGCTTCCACACATTAGGTTTAAATACAAATAGGATTCTCAAAAAAAAAAAAAAAAAAAGAAAAAAAAAAAGAAAGAAAGAAAAAAAAGAGAGTGTCTGTGTTTTTATTTTATAGTGAAACTTTTTTTTTTTTTTTTGCATTTGTACGTAGACATTTATCGTATCACATAAATTCTATCTATTTTTCTTCTCTTCTTTAATCTTATGGAAAAAAATACTTTTTTTTAATACATTTTCTATGAAAATAGTATTAAAACTTTCTTTAAATAGTTCATTAATAAATATTCTAATGGCACCTATTAACTCAACCCGCATGCCTTAATTAAAAACGTCAACTCGGGTGTCCCACTTATACTCATTTTTTGTTTATCAAAAAAAAAAAAAAAAAAACTCAACTCAAAAAAAAAAAAAAAAAAAATACAACTTATTCAATGGAAACATTAACTTTTAAATGTTTTAAGGAAAGGCTTGCTCAAAGCGACAAGGTTTCCATTGACGATTTAAATTTATTCAAGCAACTGATAAAGAAATCCAATATTTAACTCATCCAAATGGAGCATAAATTTTGTTTGCATGCTTGGGTTCGATGAAGACACATTGTTCAATCAAAAGAGGATGGGATATGTAATACCAGAATTTTTATTTATTTTTGTTGTTGTTGTGGGAATATAACAGTATAACACTCACTACTCTAAGAAATCCGCCTAAGAAATACAGAGAAAGAAACTCATCCCCTATCCCTGTACCTGAACTAAAATACGTGTTTGGAACAAAATAGATGCTTAAAGATAAAAGTTACATATTCATAATGCCACTCAAATCTCTAAATGACTAAAATATCCTGAAAACTTATGTAAATACCCATTTATATAAAGCCAGCTAAGCCAGCAATAGTATGATAGCATCTCTTTCAAATACCAGTAGTAGAAAATACAACAAAGAAACACAAGGAGAGCTACCCCTTATTGTGTCCCCCCTTAAAGTTTGATAACGAATTTCACAAAAGCATTTAAAAAAAATAAAAAAATTCAAGCTCAAACAAAGTCAGAATAGATATGTATAAACACATATTAAACTCAACGGGGGTCAATGAGAGCATTCTATACTCTCATGGTAATAACATTAGAATTTAGAAAATTAAGAAAGAGATAGAAAGAGAGAGACAACCCCTTGCCTGTAACTAAATTTTTATTTCAATAAGCATCCCTAGTATATATTACACAGGAGTCATCCTTAGCATATGAATGTTCAATTAGTGTGTAAAACACTAATAAATGTTTTGACCCCCAATACCAACATAAGCTTATACACAAACAATATATGTGTGGAATGATGAATATAAACTATAACCAAATTGGTAAAACACTCTAAACCATAACCAATCACAAACACAGCAACAATTAAAGTATAAAGAGTAAGGGAAGAGAGATGCAAACACAAAAATAACACGGCGATGTGTTGGGATACATGAATAGTAGAAGACCTCTAAGCCTAATCTATCCGATGCAGCTAAGCCCTCCAAGTTTCTTGCTCTAATAGGGTTATGCCTAACCTTATCTTCTTTAGCTTCCCAGATCCCGCAATTAGTCCATTGTATCAACCAAATGAATTGGTCATCTCCGAACTGCTTTCCAAGCACCAAAATACCTCCTCACTGATATGGATATGATGAGATAAAGATTTGTCAAAATGTACCTCTTAAGGATATGTTAATGGAGAGGGTGCGAGTAGAGGAATTTGGACGATCAAGTGATGAAGATTGTGGATTAGTCAATATTATTTTTCTCTACAGTTTCCCTCTCAAAAATCTCTCTAGAGACTCTCTACATTTCGTAGATATATGGGTATTTATAGTAGTGTGGGTGAGAAATGTGAAAAGTCAGTTTTCATCAAACAGGACATTCTGGCGACTCAACCTCGCAACTGGAACAAGTCGCGAGTTTGAGTCGTGAGCTAACTGCCTGGCCAGACTGTACATTTTTGTCTTGTAGTGCTTCAGTTGTTGTGACCCTTCAGTTCCCTGCATGCTCCACACGTGTGCCACTTTGGCGACTTGCCAGTCGTGAGATCCAATCACGAGATTCCTTTAATTGCACACATCTTGATATTTCTTCACACCCTCTCACACATAACCCTTACATAATTCCCACCTAAATATATGGTATCTAATTGCTAAAATACAAGCAAATTTGGCACGAAATAAAACTAACACATGATTGAATAAATTCAACCTTACAGTATAAATAAAGTTGGACCTTAAAATTTTTTTTGATTGTGCCAATTTGACTATTCTATCTTTCCGGTAAGTGTACCTCTTTATTAAAGGACCAATAAGAGTTGCATGTGCAAGGCACATGCTGTCCCTTAAGTGAGAAAATTTAGGATAGATATTTTTGTTTTTGAAGTAGTATCAAACCATGTATTTAAAATTAGAATAGTTATTTAATATATGACTATCTATTTAGTATACAATTTTTTAGGAGAAGGTATTTGGTATCAAATGATACCACGTCAGTAGTATCAAAATCTAATAAATGTGAGAAATGTCAACAAAAAATAACTAGCCCACTAACAATTGAAAGACATATGTTTGGGTAGTTATTTTTCCACACATATCTCTCTTTCATTGAATTTTGATACGGATGACGTAGTATCATTTGATACAAAATACCTTTTCATTTCTTATAACCTATTTACTAAAGACATTATCTACTCACAAAAAAATTCTACTAAGAATAATAATAAATGCCGTTCTCTTCCAACAATTAACAACTAAGTAACATTGTCACAATATTTAAATTTTAGCAATAAATGATGACATATGTTACAATTGAAACTCTTCATCAAATTAAATACTTACAACCATTTGCAATGAATATTTTGTTATTAATACTTCATTCTTTATCATTTTATTTTATAAGCCTAACTACGATGCTTAGCTTACTTAATTTTGAATGAACACCTTTTTAAGAAATTAAAAAAAATAGAAAATAACAAAAAACATATGTCACTGAAGTTTTCTTTAGATAAAATTATAAATCTTGAAGATTTAAACCAATAATAAATTAGTGCTTTCTAGGTAACAAATAGAATACTATACATTGTCATTTTTACTTTCTAAGTATGACTAACACATAAAACTCAAAATACACGAAAAAAAAAAAAGATTTTGGGACATTAAAATTTAATGACACATTTTAGATGCTGCACAAGGAAATATCCTAGGAATCATAAGATTTGGTTAGGGTTTAACTAAGAGAGTAACAATGTAGACTATATACTTGTCTACAAAATATAAAAGAGGAAATTATTCAACTTTAAAGTTGGGGGATGAAACTACCCCAACATAAAGGGGGAAAGTAATTTTTACATAAATCTTTTTTGTTGGTAAAACTATGTATTTTTTACTTTAAACAATGTGTTAAAAAAAAAAGTCAGCCCAAGAAAACTGTTCATAAAACTTTGAATTTTGGCTTAACAAATTGACTAAAAAAAAAAAGTCAAGAACACAATAAATGACACGATATTTTCTCAATACTTTTATTTTAGCTATGGTATGCCTTGATATGATATTTTATAATTTTATTTTAGAGTAATGTTACATCCATAATATTTTCACAACAAATTCTAGGTAGTAAATTGTTATTGGTTTTTAATTGAGACAACCACTTTAAACTATGCATTAAGAAAACAACGACAAACAAAAAACCAAAAAATGAAAATTGTGCGTGCAACAGTGAATTTTTACTCACTAAATTTGACTAAACTAAAAAAAAAGTCTAGGAACACAACAAAATATCACAATACTTTTACTATACCTTTATTTTCAACTGTGGTAAGTTTTGGTCTGATATATTATTATTTATTTTATAGAAATGTTATCTTCTTAATAAATTTTAGTAGGCAAGTTGTTATTGATTTTAAAATGGATCCACAACTGATATTACTTTTTAATCCATCAATAGTAGCTTACTTAAGATATGTTGTGAAATTAATGTGAAAATGTTGTGGATTTAACATTTTTTTTATTTGATTTATAAGAAACTGAGATTTCAACGATTGTGAAAATATTGTGATAACAACAAGTGTTACAATATTTTTACAAAACATATATTTTCAATTGTGGTTAGTCACAGTCTCATATTTTATTATTTTATTTCGATCTATAAGAAATTGATACCTTAATAATTATGAAAATGTTTTGAAATTTGTTGTGTTAGTATAACAATATATATGCCAGCTCATATAAATATATATTTTTTAAAAAGCACAAACCAATGACTGAGAGAAAAAAAAAAATAAAAAAGCATTGTAGCTACTGTGAAAATTGAACAAACCAAAGAAGCACTGTTTGCACATTCGTGCTTTTTATGTATAAATTTCTAATTAATTTTTTTCTTTTCTTTTTTCTATTTAATTAAACTTAAGTTTTAATATGGGTCTTAAAAGCAGTAACAATGCTACGAAACTAATTTGTCTTTGCACTAAGTTTTAAGAAAAAAATTTCATAGAAAATAAGTTTTAACAAATTTAAATTAATACTAATTAAAACGTATATACTGAGTATTAACAAATTTTAAAGAATTACATTAATCAAAGCTCAATTGCCAAAGGTACTAAGAAATTTAAAAGAAGACTTATTATTCATTCTAATTTATACTAGTTAATAGAGGGGACCTTAGCCATTAGGCCAATGCCTCCTGAATATATTAATCATCGACCATAATTTTTTTGTTTTAACAATTAAATTTGGCTCGTGCATATCGTTTGTTCTGGCAAAACTCTATTATAAATGTTTTTAAGCAATTCAAACACTAACTTGGTTAAAACTTAGTGGGCATAAGTTTTAAGAAATTTATAAGAAATTTAAAAGGAATTTATAATTTTTTAATTATTTATGTAACTTATTATTAATTTTTAGGTTTGATACAAATTTTGTTTTACAAAATGTTCTTTCACCACTTTACATAAAAATAATTTTTGTTCTTCTATTCTTACTTACTATTTTATTATTTAATTTAAATTATATCATTAATTTGTATTTTTTTTATTATTAAACCATGCATTGCACTGATATATAACATTTTTATTAAATTGTGCATCAGATGAATATATTACTGGTTATACTAAAAAAAATTAGGGTGGAACTCTATCAGTTATACGAGGGGGTTTAAAAGTCTCTCTTTTTTATTTAACATTACTACTTTCATATTTGTTCAGTGAGGATCATCTCCCTTTCTCTTAAGAATTCTTTTATCTTAAAATTTTGGTTTGTTATATTACGCATTCTTACGGCTATATTAGTATACAAATAATACGAGTAACGTTATCTTGTGAAGAGTTTTTTTTTTTTTTTTTTTTTGCTGACTAAGGCAAAAAAAAGAAAACTTTTTTTTTTCAGTTTCCATTAAAACCAACGCCACCCACCCAATCATGAACCTTGGTGCTTGATATTTAGGGTCTGGTTTACTTTCAAACTCACTTTTTTACATTTTACACACATTTTTACATATTTTTTTTTCACACAAATTTTAAAAAGTTATAAAAATCACATCTCTAACTACTCTAACCCAAAAAAAAAAAACTCAAACTACTCATCATCATTAACGTGTGGGGACTGGGGAAAGAAGCACATGGCATGCGCATTTTCAGAAAAGCAAGGAAAATCGATTCCCACTTTTTTGTCTTTATGGAAAATCGAAAACGTGTGGGGAAAGCCTCGTTGGAGAATTTGCATGGCAGAAACTTCGTGGAAGAGGGACTGACCTCAACTTTATTGATTATAGCAAAGGTAAGTCATGACTCATGAGTGTGGTAGCACTTTATTGACTTGACTGCACCATTGTTTGGTTCTGCCGAGAAAAGTGACGGTAATAAAGAGGTTTGTAAATGCATTTAGCGTTGTCAAGACGTGTGGGGACACAGGAAGATTTTAATTGTATTGCAAAAACTTCATGAAAAAAGAGATCTCTAGTTGCATTGAATTAAGTTTTATATTCCTATTTACATTTTACATTATAGACTAAATATTAAATGTGCAGAACATTGAATATTTATACAATTGTGTATATCGATAATTACAAACATAATATATATATATATATATATATATAAAATATGATTATAAACATATAATTATCTTGAGGTTATTTTTTACACACATTTTTTTATATTTTTTTACTCACATAAATTTTAAAAAATTACAAAAATTTCATTTTAAACTATTCTAAAAAAAAAACACTCAAACTGCTCCGTATTTATCATCACTAACGTGTGGGACAGAAGCACATGGCATGCGCATTTTCAGAAAAGGAAGGAAAATCGATTCTCACTTTCTTATCTTTATAGAAAATCGAAAACGTGTGGGGACAGCCTCGTTGGAGAATTTGCATCGCAGAAACTTCGTGGAAGAGGGACTGACCTCTACTTTATTGATTATAGCAAAGGTAAGTCATGACTCATGAGTGTGGTACCACTTTCATTACTTGGCTGCACCATTGTTTGGTTCTACCGACAAAAGTGATGGTAATAAAGAGGTTTGTAAATGCATTTATGGCTTGTTTGGGAGTTAAAAAAAGGAGGGGGAGTAGAGTAGAGGGAGGGAGAGTAGTTCAATTACCTTGTTTGAGAGTTTTTTAAGGGAGGAGGGGGAGGAGTTTGGAGGGGTTTGGAGGGATTTCAACTCCCTCTAACCCCTCATTTTTAATTCCCCCAAATTGAAGAGATTTGGAGGAAGAGTAGAGGATAAAAATGTTTGACCAAATGAATTACCAAATTTGCCCTTATTATATTAACAAAATTACAAATGAAAAGACTAATTACTCCCCTCCCCTTACTTAATTTTAAAAACATCCAAACAAGGTGAATGATAACCATTCTCCTCTACTCTCCTTCCCACTACTCTCCTCCCCTCTACTCCCCTCTACTCTCCTCCCTCTCTAAACTTCCAAACAAGCCATTAGCGTTGTCAAGACGTGTGGGGACACCGGAAGATTTTAATTGTATTGCAAAAACTTCATGAAAAAAGAGATCTCTAGATGCATTGAATTAAGTTTTATATTCCTATTTACATTTTATATTATGGACTAAATATTAAATGTGCAGAACATTGAATATTTATAAAATTGTGTATACTTTACATGATCGATAATTACAAACATAATATATATATATATATAATGTGATTATAAACATATAATTATCTTGTGGTTATTTTTTACCCACTATCCTTGTCTATTGTCAGTATCGACAATAAGAAGTGAGTCTAGAGACCCTTACTTGCTTAAACCATAAAGGCTAAGAGGCCAGTTTAGATATAGTCATTTGTTCTTTTTTCATATTTGTTCAGTGAGGATCATCTCCCTTTTTCTCAAGAATTCTTTTATCTTGAAATTTTGGTTTGTTATATTACTTATTCTTACGACTATATTAGTATACAAATAATACGAGTAATCTTATCTTGTGAAGAGTTTTTTTTTTTTTCTTTTTTTGAGAATGTTGTGAAGAGTTGATTAGGGAAAAAGAATTTTTTTTTTTTTTTCAGTTTCCATTAAAAATTTAAAACCAATGCCACCCACCCAATCATGATGTTTGATATTTAATTATTTATCATCATTAACTTGTCGGACAGAAGCACAAGATGGCATGCGCGTTTTCAGAGCAGGAAGGAAAATTGATTCCCACTTTCTTGTCTTTATGGAAAATCGAAAACGCGTGGGGACAGCCTCGTTGGAGAATTTGCATCGCAGAAACTTTGTGGAAGAGGGACGGACCTCTACTTTATTGACAATAGCCAACGTAAGTCATGACTCATGAGTGTGGTGGCACTTTATTGACTTGACTGCACACCATTGTTCGGTGCTACTTTTGATATCTTAAAATGCCGATTTCAGTATCCATGAAGGAACCACTGTCGCCATCTTTTCCTCTGTGAGGACCAAACTTTCTTTTTTTCCCAATCAATTCCAAATTTCCAGTTTGATTCTATTCCAACACACTTCTTTGAAAATCATCATTCTTTTAACCATTTCTCAATCACATTCAAAACCTTTCAAAAATTGCACGAATTCACTCATCTCTTATATATAATTCCCATTTCATTCCATCTTAATTTGATATTTCTTTCCTTCTTCTACTCATCTTTTTAGATCTTTTTCAATCTTTAGTTAACAGATCATACTGATGGCTTTTCCAACCTCCTCGTCTTCTTCCACTCGCCAATGGAGCTATGATATCTTTTTGAGTTTTCGTGGTGAAGACACACGTTATGGTTTTACAGGCTATTTATACGATGCTTTGCGTAACGGAGGCTTAAACACCTTCATCGATAACAATCTTGAGAGGGGAGAAGAGATTTCAAAGGAACTTCTTAAAACTATCGAAATGTCAATGATTTCGATCGTTGTATTGTCTGAGAATTATGCATCTTCTACTTGGTGTTTGGACGAACTTGTCAAGATTTTTGAGTGTAAAAATACCAGACGGATCTGGATGGTTTATCCAATTTTCTACAAAGTGACTCCATCGGATGTTAGAAAAAATGATGGAAAGTTTGGGATAGCACTAGATAACCATGAGATAAAATTCAAAGACAACATGGAGAAGGTTAAGAGGTGGAGGGAAGCTTTAACTGAAGTAGCTAACTTGTCTGGATATGAATACAAGAATGGGTATGTATTATTTAATTAATACCTACTCTTGTGTGATTTTATGAGTTGCAAACTTTTAAAGGTTTTGATATATTCTTTTGGGTAATCATACTTCTCTTCTTCTGCATTTTTATTCTAAATTTATTAGTTATTTTCTTATCAATTATAGTTAAATTTTCGTAAAGAAATTATTATAAAAATTTGACTATTTCAAGAGAGGGAAGTGTAATTATCCCCATTATTTTTAGGACAAAGATTGGTTATAAACTTGGTTATAGCATAAGGCTACAAGTTCTATTAAAAAAATTAACATTATTAAATATTTTGAAAATCTAATCGTTAGATTGCAGGTTCTTTATGCTCTTAATATACATGTCAAATTTTGTGTCTGTCGGTTATTATTTACCCTATCATTCATAAACTTATTTTTTATGCATAATTTTATATAACCAAAGCTTGCGATTTGAACAATTGATTGATGACATAGCCATTCATGTTTAATTTTTTGAAAATTTTGCAAACATAAATGATATAAAATGAAAGTATAATCAAATGGTGAAGTTGTAGCTTTAAGTTATAATCAACTTTGTAGTCAAACTTTATATTTATTTTTATCTTCTTCTTTTTTTACTATTAAATGAAAGAAATAGAAGAATTTAATTGGATAATGTTAACAATTAAGAGTTTCTCCCATTTATTTCTTAGAAAATTTTTCCAAAATTTCTTAATCTCATTTTGTTAAAGTATTGTGAGTGAGTTTCCAATAAGTTGGTTTCCTAACCTAATAAAAATTAAGAGTTTCTCCCATTTAAGTCATAGAAAATTTTTCCAATATTTCTTAATCTCATTTTGTTAATTTATCTTAAATGAGTTTCCAATAAGTTGGTTTCCTAACCTAATGGGAGTTTCCATGCAATTTTTTGCTAAAAGCCTAATTCTAATTTCCTAACAAAAAAGAATAATGAATGTGTTAAAGTCAATGATAGTTATCAATCAGTCCTTTAAATTATATGCCGTTTACTCCAATTAAAAGTATGTCAATTTTAATGCACAAAATAGAATATATTTAACTTAGTTGATTTGCATATTTATATTTATGTTTATCGTGACTAAAACTCATTCTTTGTTTTTAATGCTTTGTGATTTTGCAGTTGCAATGAATATGAATGTGACTTTATCCAAAGAATTATTAAAGAGATATCAAATATTAAATCAAATCACATGCAATTATTTGTTGCTAAGGATCTAGTTGGGGAAGATTCTCGAGCGAAAGCCATAGAAATTCTTTTAGATATGGAGTCCAATGGTGTTTGCATGGTAGGAATTCATGGTCTTGGTGGAGTGGGTAAGACTACGATCTCAATAGTTGTTTATAATAGAATTTGTGTTCGTTTTGAAGAATGTGTCTTTCTAGAAGATGTTAGAGAAAGATCAAAGACAAATTATGGCATTACCCAATTACAAGAGAAAATTCTTTCTAAGATCTTGCGAGGTAGAAATGATAGGGTGAATAGTGTACGCGAAGGAATCACTATGATAGAAAAAAGCCTCCACAATAAGAAAGTTCTTTTAATTCTTGATGATGTGGATCAATCAGAAGAGATAGAAAATTTGCTTGGAGATTGTAATTGGTTTGCTTCAGGAAGTAGAGTCATTATAACAACAAGAGACAAAAAAGTGCTAGACAATCTTGGAAAAGATCATCCAATAAGCATTTATGAGGTAGAATAATTGAATTCATATGAAGCTCGTGATCTTTTCAATATGCACGCCTTCCGAAAAAATGAACCTGAGCAAGAATATTCAAATCTTGCAAAGCAAATTATATCTTACGCCAATGGCCTTCCATTAGCTCTAAAAATAATGGGTTCTGATTTGTACGGCAAAAGTAAAGATCAATGGACACGTGCATCCGAAAAGTATAAAAAGATACCAGATGGAAAAATTATGGATAAACTTAAGATAAGTTATGATGAATTGGAAGAAAGAGAAGAGGATGTTTTTCTTGATATTGCATGTTTTTTTAAGGGATTTGAAAAGGATGAAGTTGTGAATATATTAGATGCCTGAAAATTATTTCCAAGTTTGGATTTTATAAATAGACTCGTTGAAAAGTGTCTCATAACTGTTGATGAATGGGACAAATTGCGGATGCATGACTTGCTACAACAAATGGGTAGAGAAATCGTTGAACAAGAATCTAAAGAGCTTGAAAATCGTAGCAGGATATGGTATCATGAAGATGCTTATAAATTGCTTACTGAAAACATGGTATAAGTTCTTTTGCTCCACCTTTTTTTTCCCAAATATTTTTCATTGATTTTTTTTCCTATTCAATATTGTAGAAAATATAATTTTATCTATATATGTTTCCTTTAAAGTTTTAAAATCATTATACTTTTGTCAAGTTCTATTATGAAGTGAAACTAATTCTTTGTTCTATCTAGGGGTCGAATAAAATTCGAGGCATAATGTGGCACTCACCTGAACGAAGAACAGTGAACTTGCAAGCAGATACTTTCAAGAATATGAGATATCTCAAATTTCTCTTAGTTAAGAATATAAGAATTACTGAAGGGCTTGAATATCTCCCCAACGAGTTAAGATTGCTTCAGTGGCCAGAATATGATTTTCTCTTGCCATTAAGATTTTACCCTCACAATCTTGTTGTGCTAAATATGCCGAACAGTCAGAATAGATTGGAAAATCTATTAAAACAGGTATGAGTATTAGTATATATAAATTTTGATTTTTTTTTTAATGATGAATTTTGATTTCTTTAAATGTTATTTTTAAAATTTGTAGAAATAATTTTTTTTTTCCTGTAGGACCGCATGTTTGAAAAATTGACAAATATCAACATCACTGGGTGTAAATTCACTACAAAATTACCTTCCTTATTATGCCCCCCAAACTTAAAGAATTTGGACATGAGTGGCTGTACAAATTTAATCAAGGTTGATGAGTCGGTTGGATATCTTGATAAGCTAGAAACGTGGAACCTCAAAAGCTGCAGAAACCTTGAGATTCTTCCAAGCCTCCCCAAGCTGAAGTCCCTTAAAAGTTTTGATCTAAGTTTCTGCAAAAGGCTTGAGAAGTTTCCTGCTATATGTGCCCCAAACTTAGTGTCATTAATCTTTTTTTATTGTGAAAACTTAAAAGAGGTTCATGAGTCGGTTGGATATCTTGATAAGCTAGAAACGTGGGACCTCGACGAGTGCAGAAACCTTGAGATTCTTCCAAGCCGCCTCCTGCTGAGATCCCTTAATAGATTGACTCTATCTGGCTGCAAAAGGCTTGAGAAGTTTCCTGCTATTTGCGCCCCAAACTTAAAGGAATTGAACATTTCTTTTTGTGAAAACTTAGTGGAGGTTCATAAGTCAGTTGGAGATCTTCCTAAGCTTGGACTCTGGTACCTCTTTAAATGCAGAAAACTTGAGATTCTTCCAAGCCGCCTCCAACTGAGATCCCTTTTTTCCTTGAATCTAGGTTACTGCGAAAGGCTTGAGCAGTTTCCTAATATTCACCCAGAAATGAAATGTTTGTGGTATTTAGAATTGACTAATAGTGGTATTAGAGAATGGCCTTCATCGTTAATGCATCTCACCAAAGAGCTTAATTATTTAGCTTTATCTAACCCTAAAAACCTTGGGAATTTTCTGCATAGCCCCAATAAATTGCAACTGCTTGAGGAAATAGATATTCCCACTGCTAATTCCTTTGATGGGTTTCCGAGCCTGACACTACTGCATCTCAAGTATTGTGATGGAGATATAACTGAATTAGATTTTCATTACTTCCCCCAATTGCGCCATCTTTATATAGATGATTGCAATAATATTATTAGTATTCCCCAAAGCATTAGCGGATTAGCTAGATTAGAAACTATTCGTACAGATAATTGTAAGCAGCTTCGGGAAATTCCAACTCTTCCACAATCTATAAGAAACGTGGAGGTACACAAATGCCCATCGTTGGATCTACAAAGATTATTGATTCAAGTGAGGTCTCTCTCCCTCTCCCTTTATGTTTAGGTAATAAATAATCACTTTTTAAAAAAAAAAAAAAAAAAACTTTTCTAAACTTCAATTTCCCGTATTTGCTTAATGTAAACAGTTTGGAGAAATTCTAGGGATTTTACCGAATAGAGTCCATGAAGGTGCAAGAAACCACATATCTATGGATCCCTTTCATGACTCTGAATCTGAATCTGACTCTGAATCTGAATCAGAATATGAAATTCAGTGCTTTCTTAAACTACCATTGAAGTTTCCTTCAGCAACAGAGATTCCAAAGTGCTTGAAATTCAACCATCAGAGTTTTGGAAATTCTGTATCCTTCTGGGTTGGTGAAGTTTTTTCAAAATTATCCGTCTGTATTGCTTTTCGACAAAGCCAAGTTTTTGGAGTTCTCATTTTCTTCAATGGTTGTGAACTACGGTCAAATTTCGATATTGCTAAGGGAGTTTCAGAGGAACTGTGGTTATTTTCTGTATCCCGTGTGCAATTGAATAAACGAAAACTATCTGAACAGAATCACATTGAAGTTAAGGTTCAATGTAGAATGCCCTTTAAAGTTCCTCCTGATATCATAAAATGGATCGGGGTCAATGTAGAATGCACCTGCTATCCTCAGAATTCAGATGTTACTTGCTTGCCGCTTCCGTGTGCTATGAATGGTTGTGGGTCTTCCTCGATTCCGAATGACACTGAGCTCCCACCTTTTCTACCTGTTTCCTCCACTTCTTCTGCTTCAGATTCAGATAACAGGTTGTGGGTCTTCCTCGATTCCGAATGACACTAAGCTCCGGCCTTTTCTACCTGCTTCCTCCACTTCTTCTACTTCAGATTCAGATCGCAGGGTTCTTAACAATGGAAGAAATTACATACTTGCTGGAACAGGACTCCAAAAGCGAAGAAGAATTTGTCTCTGACGGCAAAGCCCAGCAGAGAGCGGAGCTCTAAACCTTGGAGATGGAGCTCTTCTCTTACCGCTTGCTATCTTCATCATCCTTATTCAATCTCTTCTTCTTTTTCGAAACAACACATAATTATGATGTTAGAGAATATCCTCAAAGACACAGTGGACCATTCTTAGTCAAGGTATGTGTCCTTAATAGGTTACATCTTTGGGTGCCTCTCTCTCTCTCTCTCTTTTCATTTATTGGGAAATCATGAATTTAATTGTAATTATGATCTATAAAATAAATAGTTGATTTTTTTTTAAAATTTATTTATTGTAATGCAGTTGTTTGGCCTCGTTGGACCATAATCATGTGCCAAGTAAGCTTACCTTCAATGTTTTGAAACAGCTCAAGACCTCTGTTGTTGACAGTTAGGCCTGATTTCTCACTTCCTTGATTTTATGTTATTCAATTTGGCTTTTGTTTTTTCATGTCCATTTTTTGTTGTTTTGGTGAATGCAATGTTTAATATTGAAATGTATTGGATTCTATGATGGTTTTTATAATATGCATTTGCTATGTATGCTGAATCTATATATTGTTACTTTTTTACCGAAAACCGAAATACTTGAGTTCAACTTGAATGAAGATTCAAGATAATATTGAGTTTATATATAGAAGTTGGGTGAGCTCTAAGTCAACTTGAAGGTATAGACTTAATAAGATCTCTTAGTATTTATCTAATCTTTATGTTTCGATATATGAATGTGGAGTGATGGTATAGAGAGTATCACTATATTTTGATGCAAAGAAAGCTATCCTGATTTCAATTTTGGTATGGAGTTGTTTAATTTCCTTCAGTGTTTGATTTCATTTAAGGTGCAGTTGCATTTTTCCTTCTAATTGAAGAATAATAGATAATGCTTTGAGCATGTTGTGAGTAGCACGTAGTGAGATTAAATCATATTTAGAAGAAATTGCTAGACTTTGTAGTTCTGTTCATCTGCTGTAAATCAGATTGGGAGTAAATATGGACCAAATTTCCTGAAGTGAAGGGGTAGAAACTGATCTGGAATTCATATATTATTCCTAACATTCCATTATTATTTTGTTGTCTTTCGTAGAGAACTAGATATTCCACACGAGGCTGTTAAAATGATGAAGGTGACATGTTATGCGTCTTCTGCAGGATCTACCTTGCGAGAGGGAATCATCACTTGTTTGTTGAGTTCGAGTATCCTTTCTCAAAGAGGCTTTGGGAGTAAGTTAAGTCGTGGTGTCTAATCATATACCAGGTATATATTAGCGTGCATTAAGTGGTTCTGTGGGATACAGATAAGTTGAAGGTTCAAAATTTTATATGCATCATATGCAAACTTGCTTGGTCTATAATGGTTTATTATGTTTGGCTTCAAAGAAACGCTCCTGTATTCAATGGCATTGTCAAATCTAATGAGATTATCCTCCTCATGCGAAGAGTCAAAATTTTCTTATTGAACAGTCTTATGTCAATTGGGAATTTCTGTATTTTTTATGATGGCCATAATTGTGGGCTCCTTGTCTGATTATTTGCAAGTTTAGATGTAGTTGCTATTTCGTTTGCTGCTAGCTCTATTTGTGTTGTTAGGTGTTGTAGCTTTTAGCTACTAGTGTTGTGCTATTTGTATGGTTTGTTACTTAAATAAAGTAATTCATTTGTAAAAAAGTAATGCTCATCTATAATTCTCCTTAAGTTTTTTTGCATACTTATTTTCTATATTGCCAAACAAAGTACAACAAATGTGTGCATTCAAACCTGAATTCACTTGCTGCCAAACCTGAATCTTCTAACTAAAGTACTTTTTTTTAATTGATTCTTTGCTTCTATGATGACTATTCTTCTCCATTTGCTATCTTTTCTAATGTGTTTTTACCATTGAGAACATGTAGATTTGGATAGAAAGAGTAAGAAAATGGAAATTTTAAGAAATCTCCTGCAACAATTAAGAATCATATCCTTTATTAGTTAAAAGCCAGATGTAGAATGAGATTTCTATGTTCTGTGCAATTATATATATTTTTTCAAGTTATATCGTTGTTTTTTTTTTTATGTATTCTGTTATAATGATTTTAAATTTAATGTTAAGTAGATTAGGTATTTCAGGTTCAACTCTTAGACACTAAAATGCTTTAGATCTATAAAGGCAAGCTGAATCATGTAATGCTTATCGTAATAAAATCTTGAAAGGCCCTATTAGTCTAAAGGATTATTTCTGTTGCTTCTTTTTTGGTTCAAGGGAGTTTCAAACCTCTGAGGAATCACTGTACAGAGGTTGTTTTGCTGATCCCCTGCTTTACTGTTGTTCTGGTGAATATTCAAGAATGGTAGGATCAGCTCAAAGTACATACTCTACTTTGAAAATCTCTTTAATTAATTTTTCCTTCCATTTTATTGCATCTGATAGCTACAAAAATCCATTCTTTTTCCCTTTCTATTGCCTAGGTCAACTTCATCACTTAAGAAGGAGACATGTTGGATTGTACTATGAAAAGTAAGCTCCTCCGCTATGGCATGAACTAAAATTTTATTATTCAGTCAAGTATGATTTAGAAAGATTCCATTTGTAATAATTAATTGTTTCAAATCTTTATTTATTTATATGTTTGACGAAGAATGTGGAGCAGCTGTTACAATGGACTATACCTATGTTCCGGTCATCAAGATATTACACTTCTACAGCTATAAAGGTAGGTAACTTATTAATGTTATGTTCAGGATGGCATCTTTGGAAGTGCTTCTAGATTTTGAAGTACTAAGAATAATTTCACGTTTTCTAATTCAAATATTGAGACAATAATTTGATTCTTTTAATCCAAAAAGATATTTGGTCTGCTTGACTAGTGTCAACCAATCTTGTTAAGTTAAGATATTTTTCAATGTTCCATTATATTGGACAAGATAAATGAAATTCTCGAAACTTATGAACCTTGCCTAATGAGCAAAAGAGATTTAAAACATAAGATAAGTGATATGCCTTGTAGGTGTTATTTATCTTAATTTTCTTTGCCAAAAAAATTGAGATTGGTTTTTGTTGAGATTTTGGTTCTTCCGGTATTATTTCATTATTTTTGACATAATAAATCCATGCTAGGTCTTACTAGAAAAGAACGGACATAACAGATTTTATCATAAGACTACTCAATTGTTGGAAACTTGGGAGAGGTAGCCAATGGAAGATGATTTTCAGTTGAAAAGTATTGGGATTACTAAGTTTGTTCATAAGACTGAATGAATGGGATCTATTCTCATAGAAGCTAAATGGCTAGTGGGAATTGGGAACTCTATTCCTATCATCTTTTCCCACACTCTTTGGCCTATTGGATCCATAGAAACAAAGTGGTGCTTGAAGCAATAAGTGTTAACGCTAGTAAAGTCCCAAGTCCCACCGTTTACATGTTTGCTATTTGAAGGGATCCAGCAAACACATGGGAAGTGGGCACCTATTAAATTTCAACAATTTTATAATTTGTTATAATTGACAAGCACTAATTAAGATTGAAGTATGTAATAGCAATTGAAATCAATTGAGAAGTGCTGCATTTCTTGTAGAGATAAAATTGGGAGACCTATTTTTTGGATTTTTTTTTCTCAATAATTTTATTATACCTGTAATGCACTCTACAACGCCACAGTTGTTTGTTTGGTGAGTGAAGCACTACTTTTATAAAAGAAAGTGACGGGTGAGGTTGTCGATTTAAGATTATAGGTACATGTGCAATCACTATCTTTTTAAAAAAAATAAAAATAAAAATTATGTGACACTTTCATTTGGTTGTATCTATCACCTATATTAGTAGGGTGTATCTATTATAAGACCAAGTGCACATGTAAATTACTAATAAAGAAAATTATCTACAGATGTATTAGTTGAATTTTCCCCAAATAGTATTTTTTTTTTTCTTATGAACCTATCAATAATGGCAATGCTTCAAATGCTAACACTTTCATTTTAGTGTGTCTATTGCCTATATAAGTATAAAGTTGTGTTGATAAATAGTACCAGTACATGTCATATTTTTAATGTAAGTTGTAAATATTGTTATTGGTATCCCTCTTCTTTATCCTCACTATTCTTTTTCTGGACTAGTAGCTATTAATCACTATACCAAGTTTTTTAATATATGTCTTTGTCTTGTAGCATTTTCCCACAACTTAAGTTTCTTGGCAGTATGGCACATGAACATACGTTGAAGGTGTGAATCTCTCTCTCTCTCTCTCTCATAATATGTCTATACAATGATGTGAGACCTGTAGAGAATTTAGTAAATATTATTATTGTTGGTGCTTTAAATGGTTGTGTATTGCATGTGGTGTGAATGCTGACAGTAATTAAATCCATGAGATTTTTTTTTTACTGACAACTCATGATTGGGGCATTTTCTTGAGTCAATATTTTTGGGGGAACAAGGTCAGTTTCTTGAGATTATTTAAGAGCATTGGTCAAACAGTTGCATTTCCCTCATTGTTCAATTTGTTGCTGTCGTAGTTGTTTTTTATTTTAAAAAAATTAATGTCAAAAGACTACATTTTATTGCAAACCTCTATATTTTAACTTGTATAAATATATATTTGATAGAGTAGGTGGAAGTTGAGATAGGGGCTTAACACCTAGTAGATGCATGTGTAACTTACCTAGCAAAATAATATATATTTAAATGTTGCAATATTTTCTTTGTATTATGAGCAACCATCAACTCTGAATTTCTTTAATGTAACAACGGGATTTTGATTATTATTTTTAGTCTTTTGAATGAATGACATAACTTTAACTAAAGAAGGTACACAAATTCTACATAAAGAAACAGAGAGATAACCTGGACCGAACGAGGAACATAGCCAAACCAGAAAACACTTTGAACTACTTAACTCTATCAAACACAAAGGAAAGGGCCGTGCCTCAAACTACACAAACATCTAATTGGAATAGCATTCATGATGATTTTATGCAAAAAAATCATTATATATCTAGCCTCATGCCTAAAAGATTGAGATTTAATTGATTTGTTGTGAGGTTCTGGAAAAAAGTCTAACAAGTTAAGCTACTGTGGTAACCATGATAGTGTTAAGATGGACGAGGAAATTAGTGATCCAAATATTAACAAAGGTATACCTTGTCTTTTAAGGAATTTTATGTGAAAAAATATCTCACATCCTTCATCTTTTGAGAAACCCTTAATCATTTTCACCGAAGATTATTTCATTGGAATGCTTTTAAACCAATTCATTTGAAGATATGTTTAAAACTATTTATTTATCATAGTTTGAAAAAATAATAATTTCTTTTTTTTATAAGTGACAAAATAATAATTTCTTGAATAATCTTGTTCTAATCACATTTTAGCGGGCAACTTGGCAATGGGTGGGGCTGTAGTTTAAAGCTTCATGTACCCTTGTATTCTTTTGGCCGTATAAAAAGCTCAATTAATCCTCAAATGAGTTTTGTTTGCTTGCCACTTCTTAATTCAACATAACTGGCTTTTGTGTTATGACATAGGACAAAACTAAAACTTGAAGCCACAAAAATTGGAAAAAAGGAAACAATAAAAATCACCTAGGAGTTAACACCTAGGGTTGTTTGGAGTCGATAACAAGCAAGATTGAAGACCTATGAGTAAGCAACTAGCATCGGCAGGAATCAATAGTAGACCGTTGAAAATTTTCCAAGAGAAATTTTTATTAATCAAAAGCAAAATTGTAATTGTCTCGAAAGGAATACAATATAGATTACTATGTCACTTATCAAATATATATATATATATATATATATATATATCTATTGATTACCATGTGAAAGTCATAATTCTATTTGACTTATGAAATTCTAATTCTGATTAACTTGCGAAATCCCAATGTCTAATTTATAAAAATCACCTTCTAAAACAACCTAATTTACTTCTAAGACTTAAAATAAAGTACAACTGATTGTCAAAATTAAATAAAACCAAATTAAAATTAATATTTCTTTGTGCTTTCTACACCATGATCTTACCTTGAGATATGGAACAAATTATTGCTACTAGTACATATCCATTTTTGACGGCTTTGAAAGCCAATGACAAGTACATTCATTCACTAGGAATAAGCATTTGACTTTGCAATAGAATCTGTAACCAACACATGGCTTATAATTTGGATTCTGCTTATTGTGTTTTTCACTGCATCTGAAACAACTCCGCTTTTTCTTATAAGCTTGTTTAGATGATGGACACTGTAATTGATTCTTGTGAATGACCAATTTTATTATATAATCAATCTAATTTTTCTTTTCAAATGTTATTACTATGGATCGTCTATCACCTTTTGATCCTTTGTTTCTTAACCATTTTGAGGGAATATCACATATCAATATATTAATGGGATCAAGACGGCACTGTTTAATTAGAGGGGGGCATCTATGCGTGTATTTGATTTTGATGTTTGAATCTTTCAGGTATCAAGAGAAAAAGTGCAACTAAAGGAATTGATTTTAGTGGAGTTCAAAGAGTTTCTTTGCTGATTTGTAGATGTATGGTGGATTGGTGGTTTAGATCTTTTACTTTCATCTCAATTCTAATACAAAAAATATCACTTCATATTTCTTTGGTAATCCTATCCATGATCTTCATTTGGCATCCTGATGACAAGAGTAATGTTTACATGGTGGTGTTGGTTGATCTATTTTGAGAGGATTATAATTTTTTTTTCCTTCAATTTTTGGACTTTTCCTTCCCACTTGTATGAAAGGAAGTAAGTTGAAGGCTCTTTGCTCAAATTATGAAATAATACCAAATTATGCAAAATTCGAATTGTTTATTCTTATATTTCAAAGGTAAAGTATATATCATTATGGGGTCTAGTTCCCTGCGTGTGATGTATGACTTATGTAGACACTTGGAGAGATGCGTAGTGAGTTTTTTTTTTTCCCACTTTTTAAGATTATAAATAAATCATGGGCTTTCTATGCATGATTGGTCACCTATGTCTAGTTCATTTTGTTTTCTAATTAGTTGAGATATTCCTTAAGCATTCTTAAGCTAAAAGGAAGGAAATGATACAAACCAAAGACATGAACTCAGATATTCAGTTACGTGTGAAAAAGGGATTATGCATAGGGATAGAGCCAAGATCTTATATCTGAGGGGACAAAAATATGGGGAAAAAATCATAGCGTGGTGTGTGTATAACAAAATCATAGCGTGGTGTGTGTATAAGTCATAGCGTGTGATGTATGACTTATGTAGACACTTGGAGAGATGCGTAGTGAGTTTTGTTTTTTTTTTTTTTTCCTTCTCTTTCTAAGATTATAAATAAATCATGGGCTTTCTATGTATGAGTGGTCACCTATCTCTAGTTCATTTTGTTTCCTAATTAGTTGAGGTATTCCTTAAGCATTCTTAAGCTAAAAGGAAGGAACTAATACAAACCAAAGACATGAACTCAAATATTCGTTACTTGTGAAAAAGGGATTATGCATAGGGATAGAGCCAAGATCTTATATCTGGGGGGACAAAAATATGGGGAAAAAATTTTCCCAATGAAGTTAATTTACTATGATTAGAGAAGTTTTACAATTAAGGGAAATCATTTGCTTGGACTTTGTTGACTTGTAGACAACTTAAACAAAAAACATTTTTCATTGCACTAGAACATTTGGACTTTTCAACATATGAATTGCTTCCATAGATGACGCACTTGTGACCACAACTAGAACTTCCAACATGACCTCTAAGAATCTCTTGAAGGTTTTCTTTACAACAAGAAGTCTATGGTAGATAATGGTTCAACTTCTTCACCAGCTAATCTTCACGTCTACTTTAATATTTTCAGTATGGTGAAATTGAGATAATCTTGGTTCCAAATTCCTAGACTCATAAACATAGCTTTCTCTCCTTTCAATCGAGAAAAAAAGAAAAAGAAAAAAAAAAACTCTTATGCAAACTTATATATGATGATCTTTTTATATCCCACCAAGTTGTGCTTGAATTGGGTTGAAACAAATATTGGGCCTTTTAGGAATCTAGTTCCATGAACCTTGATAGGTTGAGGCTAGAGTCGAGATTCATATTGAGACTTGATAGATCGAGGTTGGACTTTGGAGTCGAAGTCACAAAAGATTTGCTTTTTAAAGCTGATCTTGGGTCTTTGTTTTGATTTTAAATTACAATTCCAAAACACAACAACACTCATAATTCGTCACAATGCCAACACTAATACATATGGAATCTAGTGTGAAGCAAGTGTATAGAGAAGAGCTCCTACCATTGGAATTGCGAAATGCAGCTCATGCATTGGTGGGACATTAAGGGCTAGGGCTGTAACATGCATACACAAATCTAGAATTTCAACCATGAAGTAGGCAATTAATTATTGTATCCTAGGGGGTTCAATAGCAAAATTCCATTATTTCTTGCTTTATCACTAGTAGTCTTTGATCATATCTCTTTTCTTTTCGTTTCTTAAAAAACAAAAAATCTTTTTCTTTATCCCTTCATCAATTTATTAACAAAAAAAAATGCCATATATTCTGACCAGTTGTTAAAAGTTTCAAAAAGAGTTTAATATCACAAAAATAAAAAAATAAAAAAGAGCACGATTTTAGTTGTAGCTATCGACTTGACTGACAAATAACAAAAAGAAGTGTATTCATTTAAAAGTGACAAAGTAAGTCAGACTACCAATCTATCATATAAAAGAATTATGGCAAAAATTGTGAGTTTATTTATAATACTAAATGAAAAGATCTCTAAAAGTTAAATAAAATCATATTGATGTGGTTTTCAACGTTTCTAATCCTTTAACTATTTTAATAGTGTTTGGAAATTTAATTATTTTAATTGATACCTTTTTCACTAAATCATTTTAATTGATACATAAGATTGAATCAATTAGATTATTATTTCTTACATTAACAACATTATATTATTTTTATTTGTACAGAGAATTTAAATAACCACCTTGACATTGACAAAGTGGAAAACGATATACCTTTACAGTTGAATAGTCCATTCCTCCTCGTGGCATTGAAGCTTTGAAATTTATGGACGAGTCCAAAAAATGCCGACTCAGCTTCCTTACCCGAACCCACTAAAAGCCACTATTAGCAAACGGAAAAGCTTATGGGCCATGTGTTGGGCTTTTG
This sequence comes from Castanopsis chinensis, assembly GCA_032878915.1. Classification (NCBI taxonomy): domain Eukaryota; kingdom Viridiplantae; phylum Streptophyta; class Magnoliopsida; order Fagales; family Fagaceae; genus Castanopsis; species Castanopsis chinensis. The sequence continues at coordinate 1,655,012 of JAVQMG010000074.1, read as the reverse complement.
TGGAGCTTAGTTTATGTTTGATCCAGTGGACGACCTGACCCGAATAATGTTGTGTGGTTTTTAATGGGAGATTTTTTGAGGCTTAGTTCATGGAGCGGAGGCTTGGGCCGATAGGCCCAAGTCGGAGTGCTCATGGACAAGCCTCCTGGGGGTCCGGGGGCAACGCCCCTGGGAAAAATTTTTTGGCCCATTATGAATCCGTTTTTGTAGAAACCGTGGCTTTTAATTAGGGTTTCTGAGGGGAGTCGGTTTTGTGAGGAAGAAAATAGTTTGTAGCCGCAACTTGTATTTTCCCTGATAATAGTGAAATCTCTGCAACTCCGTGGACGTAGGCAAATTGCCGAACCACGTAAATACTGTCTTGTGCGTGTGATTATTTTTTCTTTGGCGTGTGTTTTTCTCTATATTTTGTTTCTCACAGGTTTAGGAATTCGTGGAAATTCCCTACACCATGGCCCTTTACTTTTTAGTTTAGTTTAGTGTTTTTTTTTTGGTCACTAGGTTGCATTGGTCCCCCAAGGCTCTACCATGTACCGACCTGAGTTGTCTGCAACTGGACGAGTTGACTTGGAATTTAATCAATTTATACAAATATATAAGTTAGCTTCCTAGCCAATACAAAAAATAAAAAATAAAGAATCATTTGATGTTGTTATATTTATATAAGTGATAGCTTTTTATTAGTTATGAGCACCACTTTAGCTCTCCTTTGATAAAACTAATAATTTCTATTATGAATTCCACATCGGTTTGGAGTGGTCTTTTTCATGTGTTTATAAGCCACTTTGAACCTTTTTTATATCTCAAAATATGGGGCCTATTGTGAGCGTAAGTCTTATTTATATTACACATGCGTTCCACCTAGTCTTTTGTGGGTCCAAATAAGTATTAATTATCTTAGGTTTTTTTATTTTTTTTTTTCCAATTATTTTCCAAACTTTTGAGCTTTTATAATTGTTTTTGTCTGAATTAGAATGTTGGTGGCGGTGCCACGTTCAGGCCAAGGTGTTCTCAAGAACACCCTAATCTAAAAAAAAAAAAAATTATATATAATAATTAAATTTTTTTATTTGTTTACCCTTAAAAAAATTAAGAACATCCTCAACCAAAAGTAGGAACACCCTCAACCAAATAATTTGGATAAATTATTTGATAACACCTTCATTGTCTTTATACACAAATGACGGCAACGTTTACATTCAAAATCAAGAGTAACTCAATACTAAGCTAAAATAAAGGACTCAAACAGGACTAAGTACTCTAAAATACTACTTCCTAAGACTTGGTCAGGACTCAGGACAATAAGAATTTCCAATGTTGCAATGTATATACAACTCAAACACAACAACATAAACATCAACATAAATACATTGCATCTTCACATCTCCACCTATGTTTCAGATTTGATCCACATGCAACAGCTCTAGAAATACTTGTATCAATATCTTCCTTTGATTTGGTAGAGTCCTACACGAAAAATGTCATGATCTTAGAAAAGCAATAAACAAAAGCATACAATACAATTTAACTTATAAAAAATAAGTGATTTCATTGTGGCATAAAATAATGCTTTAACATCTCCTAAGAAAGGGGGAATGCAAGCAAAGAGTTAAACTCAACAAGTAAAACTAAGGAAAAAAAAAATGATTGAAATAATGGAATTGAATTTGGCCATAACCACCCACACTCAACTAGGCTTCAAGCCATTATCAAAATATTATAATTTCCACAATAACTCAATTAGTAACAATATATTTACAAAATTTCCTAAAAAATATATTGATTAATCCATCTAAAGGTGACGCTGAAATTGATAGAACTTTGGTGGGTCTTTTACCTGCCATTGGAATCCCTAAGTGAGTGGAAAACACAGTGAGAGTAAAATGGATAGAGCTTTGGTGGGTCTTTTGGCCCTTTTGAATGATGGAAGGGAGAACGTGTATCTAGCTAAAGATTGGGAAAAGGGACATAATATCTTTTGTAACCGCAGATGATATACTTTGCCATATTTGTAGTATTAATGAAGAAAAAAGATATATCAAGGATTTTTAAAAACAATGTTCATAAATCTGATAGCAAGTGCACTAATTGAATTATAAAGAAAGAAACAAATAAAAACGAAGATCGAAACTCCTTACCAGGTCTGAGTTTGTTGAGCAGGAGAGAGAGATGAGGCAGAGAGACAAAGAGCATGAAGTTTTTTTTGGGTCACCCTTTTGAAACGAAGGTTGGTAGCTGAAAGAGCTGAAACTCACGGTGTTGGAGCTGAAACTTACCAAATATGGTGCTGATGCGAAGGGAGTGTCTCATAAAATACTTTCTCCTCTATTTGTTGTCCTCTACAACTTTACCAGTTTAAGTTTGCAATAAATAGTGTTAATGGTTTTTCATTTTTGTGCATTGTGATTTGTGTCGCATTGTGATATGTGCTAAACGAAAGGTTTGGATTTATGCTACAGTGTGACTGGCTTGTGGATTTGTGCCGTGTCATATTTTAAGTTTAAATCTATTATATATGTTTTGATTTGTGCTAATAGTGTTATGCGAGTTATAAATTTAATTGTGTTGTTTATTTTTTTAAAGCTAAATTAATAGTGTGGAATTGTAGATGTAAAAGCTTCTTTCCTATATGTATGTACTTGTTAATAATAGACTATTTGAAAAATTAAGCTCAAAATCAATTATAAAAAATTGCAATACCATAAAAGAGCGTATGAAACAACTTTGTTAGGTCAAATTTAATTTATCAATTAATGTACTTTTTTTAGAATAAATTATTTATTTGTACTCAAGAATTTTGTTATATTTAGTTTCACCCCAGAAAAAGTTTTTGGCTCTACCACTGGGTGTTGGTGTTGGTGAGACACAATTAATTATTTTTTAGTGTATTTAGTGTATTGTGATTTGTGATTATAAATTTATTTGATTGGTTATTGTGATTGGGGGGCCAGCGGGCTTGTCTGTTGAGTGGGGGGTAGATGGGGGCATGGGGCCGGGGTGGGATATTTGAATTGGGGGATGTAAATGCACATGGGGTGTGTGCTAGTACAACTAATAAACAATAATTTAATTAACCAATAATTAATTGGAGGAAGCAACTAATAAACAATAATTAATAATTTAATTAACCAATACATTATAAAAGACAAACAAATTAAATTATGTTAGGCTAAACAACAATTAGTAATTTTATAATTAATGAAACAACAATATAACAAACTATAGTTTATAAAAGACAAACAAATTAATGAAACATCTAAACAACAATAATTGATAATTTTATTAATATTTCAAATGAACTTATAGTTTATTGTAATATTGATAATGAGACTATCATGCAACAATTTCAAAATATGAAAACTCGTAGAAGGTAGTTGTAAATTTTATGTATTTGCGTGTTTTTTTTATTGTTGTTGTTGTCAATATACAAATTTTTTTTTATTAGATTGTGTAATTTATGCTTGTTCAGGAATACTCTAAAAAAAATTCCTGGAGCCGCCACTGATTGGAGATTAGCTTTATTTGTAGGGAAAAGTTAATAAATAGTCTAAGGGCATTAGTTTATAAACTATTTAAAAAAAATTATGAAAAAAGAAAAAAAAATAATGCTCTATTTGTTTTGATGTTAATATTTTTTATAAATTGAATCATTTTTCAAAAAGTATTTTCTTGAAAATTATCTCATTTTCCATGGTAATAACCTTAAGATAAGTTAGAAAACTATCTCTTAATTTTCCTTATTTAGCTTTATATGAAATGTGACTATTTTTTTTTTTTTAATTCAGTTTCACGTGAGATAGTGTGTTTTTCCAAAAAAAAATTAGTGAAAAACAATTTTATCACATGCCAAGTTATAAGGGAAGTCTGAGAGATAATTTTCCTTTAACCAATTTTTTTTTATGCTACGAAATTTAGGAAAATGCATAAAACTATTTCGCGAAAGGTTTTCCATCAAAATAAACAGCTTTTTATACTTCCATGAAAGTAATATATATATATATATATATATATATATATATATATATAGGGTCATGCTAACAAGTGCCCTTAGGACATTCGTTAATAATATATTTTAAGAAAGTTTTGACATCACTTTTATGAGAAATGAAAAAAACTGTTAAAATATTAATTGTTTTTTTTTTCTTTTTTCATAAAAAATTTCTTTAAATGGATTATTAAACAATGTCCTAAAGGCATTCGTTAACATTTATATAACTTATTATTAATTTTTAGGTTTGATACAAATTTTGTTTTACAAAATGTTCTTTCACCACTTACTTACAAATTTTGTTCTTCTATTCTTACTTACTATTTTATTATTTAATTTAAATTATATCATTAACTTTGTATTTTTTTTATTATTAAACCATGCATTGCACTGATATATAACTTTTTTTATTGAATTGTGCATCACATGAATTTATTACTGGTTATACTAAAAAAAATTAGGGTGGAATTCTATCAGTTACACGAGGGGGTTTAAGGAGGGAAACATTACTACTTTCCTATTTGTATAACCTTGCCTTAAAGGGAATAAAAGTCCCTCTTTTTTAATGAACAAAAAGGAGAAGAATAATGGGCGTGACTGGAGGTAGCTTTCCTACCCTATAGTAGCATTCTACTCGCAATGTTTAGTGAGCGCCAATAATCTACAGGTATGCTGCCCATTGAAAGAGACAAGCCCAAGACTTTTTGGCTTATTGCCCTCCATATAGGGAAAGCTTAGATTATTTAATTAGCTTGAATTAATATACTCTTAACATTACATTGACAAGAACAATACAATTTTAACTTGTAAACATGAAGATTGGAGATTCCATACTATATATCTTGGGGATCAATCCGTGTCTTGAACTGTATGATAAAGAGCAATTATTATAGAACGGACGTTATAAATTAAAATTTTATTGCATTAATCAAAAAGTAAATTTCAGGGTAAAAACAGAACCAATTATAAATCACCCATTCACCAACCAAACAAATAGGAAAACAAAAAAGTTTAAAAAAATAAAAGGAAAAAATCTTGTCACTATTGTAGTTATAAATAATTAAAATATCCATCTTACCTTTATAACTAAACACAAGACAAGGCTAGCAGTTTCAAAATATCCAACTAACCTATTAACTGTTGATGTGCGCTGTCGAGTATGACAGATTTTAGTTAGAGTGGTCTCCTAAATGATTTTGGTTTAGCTTTGGATTTCTTCTCCTACATAGTTTTGGCTGGTTTGGATTCCAATCGCTACCCATAGTGGTGTCCATAACGAGTCAGTGACTTTAACTTTGATTTTTGGTTTGTGTAGAGGATAATAATATTATTTTTGGGCAATAATTTTGTTTAGAACTCATGTTTAATTGGATCTACCAAAATTTTTATTTTTTAGTTAAAAGTATGGACCGGATATTTCTAATTCATCTAAACTAAATTTTTTTTTTCTTTTGCCCTTGATACCCCTTATTTTCTAAAATTTTGAGAGCCTTCCTCCCACTTAGAGCCTTAGGCAATTGCCTAATTTGCCTAAGGGTAGGGCCAGCCTTGCGAGTCACGTAACTAATTTAGATTACGCTCTACGAAGGCAACTTTGCAATATAATGTGCATTAGCCTATGTATTTGGCTCATTATTCCTTCCTTGAGTGTAACCTTGTTCGCGCTTTTTTTTTTTTTTTGCCCTCTAAAACCTCAAACACACGAGCCAATAAAACTCAAAAATTTTAGCACGGGTCATGCCACAAACAACAAGGAAGCCCAAACAGAAAAAGACCATATCAAGAGGGGTCCAATGGAAAATTTAGCAGCATCAAGTCTGCCACAAATCACAAATGGGCCACAACATAAATATATCAAACCCGCAAAGAGAATTTATATGGATAGCCCAACAAAGTAGCTCAAGCCTGCAAAGGAGCACTACCCGTAACATTCAAAACCCACAGAGCTAGGAAAGGGAGGCAAAAATCCGCAGAAGTATGTTTGCCACACCTATTGAGTGTTATGTTTGCAGGGAAACACATACACACCAAAAGGACGAAGGTAAGTCAGTCAATATGTGCATATCCAGTCGATTTACACGTTCTTGAACCGATCACCCACTGAGTTGGGCCATGTCATGCACATTCTTCACAAACGATCAAGGATCTAAGAAACTCATTTTGGCCTTTGCTGTATTTGACACAAGAATGTTATGTTTTTGTGGGATAATATAATGAAGAGAGTAAAGGTTTTATGAACCTTTTTCTTATCTTCTGTGAAGTTTTTTCCTCTTCCTTTGCCTTTTTCATGTTTCTATGCACTTAACTTTTATATAGGTCTTTAAGGGAGTCTAAAATCCCACTGCTCTTAATTGATGGGTCTTTTGGGTTGTGTCATGAGAAAATGCAATTGGTTTGTCTTGGTATTGATTTTGGGTAATAGGATTAGTAGAAAGGTTGCTTAGTGCTTACTTGACTCTCCTTGGAGGTTTTTAGCCTAATGAAGCTGCTGGATTTAAGGGATTATGCTTCGGAGCATTTAATGCTATTTTTGCATGAAACGTATAGTGTATATATGGGAGTCAAATAACGAATTTGCAGAATAGGCATATGTTTCTTGAAATATTAAGGTCATGGAAATACAGGTACTCCAAGCTCGCATGATTCTTCTTCCTTTGGGCTTAGAAAAGCATCAAAATCCTCTCCTGGGCTTTCCAACTTTAAGTGGGCTTTAGGCCTCATGTGGGATGAGAATGAGGTAGAGTAGGAAAGTCATGGGCCTGATCTGGGTTGGACTATTTGCTGACTAGGCTTCTATGTCAAGCTCTGCACAAAATTGGTCCTCTCAAAACAGGATTGGGACTCGGGCTATTGCACTATACCATTCTTCTCACATCATTTTTATTTTTTATAAAATTATTAACTTTTTTTTTATTTGTGATGACACTAGTAAGCCTATAATTGTCTTGAGGTTATTTTTTACCCACTATTCTTGTCTATTGTCAATACCAACTATAAGAAGCGAGTCTAGGCCCTCACTTGCTTAAACCATAAAAGGGTAAGAGCCCAGTTTTATTTCTCTCAACTATGAACTACCCATACGCTCTCTCTCTCTCTCTCTCTCTCTCTCTCTCTCTCTCTCTCTCTCTCTCTCTCTCTCTCTCTCCCCAATGATTTTTTGCTCTCTCTCTCTACCCATTTCTGAACACAGATCAACTCTCCCGGTCTAATCCACACCCCCTCGGTCAGATCTCCATAGACAGCTTCACCGCCATCTCAAACCCCTCACCAGCAAGACCCATACTCACTCCTCAAACAAGACCCAATCTCCACTCCCTTTCGGTCAAGCACCGATCAAGCAAGACCCACAAGCTCTGATCAAACAAGACCCACAAGCAGCGATCACCACCGATCAAGGATCCACTATCGCCATCTTTTCCTCTGTGAGGACCAAACTCTCTTTTTTCCCAATCGATTCCAAATTTCTAGTTTGATTCTATTCCAGCACACTTTCTTGAAAATCATCATTATTTTAACCATTTCTCAATCACATTCAAAACCTTTTCAAATTGCACGAATTCACTCATCTCTTATATATATAATTCCCATTTCATTTCATCTTAATTTGATATTTCTTTCCTTCTTCTACTCCTCTTTTTAGATCTTTTTCAATCTGCAGTTAACAGATCATACTGATGGCTTTTCCAACTGAAGAAGAACTAACCTCCTCGTCTTCTTCCACTCACCAATGGAGCTATGATATCTTTTTGAGTTTTCGAGGTGAAGACACACGTTATGGTTTTACAGGCTATTTATACGATACTTTGCTTAGTAGAGGCTTAAACACCTTCATTGATAACAATCTTGAGAGGGGAGAAGAGATTTCAAAGGAACTTCTTAAAACCATCGAAATGTCAATGATTTCGATTGTTGTATTGTCTGAGAATTATGCATCTTCTACTTGGTGTTTGGACGAACTAGTCAAGATTCTTAAGTGTAAAAATACCGGACGGATCCGGATGGTTTATCCAATTTTCTACAAAGTGACTCCATCGGATGTTAGAAAAAATGATGGAAAGTTTGGGATAGCACTAGATAACCATGAGATAAAATTCAAAGACGACATGGAGAAGGTTAAGAGGTGGAGGGAAGCTTTAACTGAAGTAGCTAACTTGTCTGGACATGAATACAAGAATGGGTATGTATTATTTAATTAATACCTACTCTTGTGCGATTTTATGAGTTGCAAACTTTTAAAGGTTTTGACATATTCTTTTGGGTAATCATACTTCTCTTCTTCTGCATTTTTATTCTAAATTTATTAGTTATTTTCTTATCAATTATAGTTAAATTTTTGTAAAGAAATTATTATAAAAATTTAGACTATTTCATTACTAATATAAATATAAACGAAAAGGAAGAGTGTTAATTTCTTTAAACATCAAGTGAGAGGAGTCTTTTTTCCCTTCAGGATTGGGATGAAGTCATTTCCCCAAATCTCAAGAGATGGAAGTGTAATTATCCCTATTATTTTTAGGACAAAGTTTGGTTATAAACTTGGTTATAGCATAAGGTTACAAGTTCTATAAAAAAAATTAACATCGTTACATGTTTTAAAAATCTAATTGTTAGATTGCATGTTCTTTATGTCAAATTCTGTGTCAATCGGTTGTTATTTACCATATGATTCATAAACTTATTTTTATGCATAATTTTATATTTCCAAAGCTTGCAATTTAAACAATTGATTGATGACATAGCCATTCATGATTAATTTTCTGAAAATTTTGCAAACATAAATTCTATAAAATGAAAATATAATCAAATGGTGAAGTTGTAGCTTTAAGCTACAATCAAGTTTGTAGTCAAACTTTATCATTATTTTTATCTTCTTCTTTTTTTACTATTAAATGAAAGAAATAGAAGAATTTAAACGGATAATGTTAACATTTAAGAGTTTCTCCCATTTAATTCTTAGAAATTGTTTCCAAAATTTCTTAATCTCATTTTGTTAAAGTATCGTGAGTGAGTTTCCAATAAGTTAGTTTCCTAACCTAATAACAATTAAGAGTTTCTCCCATTTAACTCTTAGAAATTTTTTCCAATATTTCTTAATCTCATTTTGTTAATTTATCGTAAGTGAGTTTACAAAAAGTTAGTTTCCTAATCTAATGGGAGTTTCCGTGCAATTTTTTGCTAAAAGCCTAATTCTAATTTCCTAACAAAAAAAAAAAAAAAAAAATAATGAATGTGTTAAAGTTGATGATAGTTATCAATCAGTCCTTTAAATTATATGCCATTTATTCCAATTAAAAGTATGCCAATTTTAATGCACAAAATAGAATATATTTAACTTAGTTGATCTGCATATTTATATTTATATTTATCATGACTAAAACTCATTATTTGTTTTTAATGCTTTGTGATTTTGCAGTTGCAATGAATATGAATTTGAATTTATCCAAAGAATTATTAAAGAGATATCAAGTATTAAATCAAATCACATGCAATTATCTGTTGCTAAATATCTAGTTGGGGTAGATTCTCGAGCAAAAGCCATAGAATTTCTTTTAGATATGGAGTCCAATGGTGTTTGCATGGTAGGAATTCATGGTCTTGGTGGAGTGGGTAAGACTACGATCTCAATAGCTGTTTATAATAGAATTTTTGATCGTTTTGAAAGAAGCTTCTTTCTAGAAGGTGTTAGAGAAAAATCAAAGACAAATGGCATTACCCAATTACAAGAGACACTTCTTTCTAAGATCTTACGAGGTAGAAATGATAGGGTGAATAGTGTACGTGAAGGAATCACTATGATAAAAGAAAGCCTCCGCAATAAAAAAGTTCTTTTAATTCTTGATGACGTGGATCAATCAAAAGAGATAGAAGATTTGCTTGGAGATTGTAATTGGTTTGCTTCAGGAAGTAGAGTCATTTTAACAACAAGAGACAAAAAAGTGCTAGACAATCTTGGAAAAGATCATCAAATAAGCATTTATAAGGTAGAAGAATTGAATTCATCCGAAGCTCGTAATCTTTTCAATATGCACGCCTTTCGAAAAAATGAACCTGACCAAGAATATTCAAATCTTGTAGAGCAAATTATATCTTACGCCAATGGCCTTCCATTAGCTCTAGAAATAATGGGTTCTGATTTGTACGACAAAAGTAAAGATCAATGGACACGTGCATCTGAAAAGTATAAAAAGATCCCAGATGGAAAAATTATAGATAAACTTAAGATATGATGGATTGGAAAAAAGAGAAATGGATACTTTTCTTGATATTGCATGTTTTTTTAAGGGATTTGAAAAGGATGAAGTTGTGAATATATTAGATGCTAGCAAATTATTTCAAAGTTTGGATGTTATAAGTAGACTCATTGAAAAGTGTCTCATAACTGTTGACGGATGGGGCAAATTGCGGATGCATGACTTGCTACAACAAATGGGTAGAGAAATCGTTGAACAAGAATCTGAAGAGCTTGAAAATCGTAGCAGGATATGGTGTCATGAAGATGCTTATGAATTGCTTACTGAAAACATGGTATAAGTTCTTTTGCTCCACCATTTTTTTCCCAAATATTTTTCATTGATTTTTTTTCCTGTTCAATATTGCAGAAAATATAATTTTATCTGTATATGTTTCCTTTAAAGTTTTAAAATTGTTATACTTTTGTCAAATTCTATTATGAAGTGAAACTAATTCTTTGTTCTATCTAGGGGTCGAGTAAAATTCGAGGCATTATGTGGCACTCACCTAAACCAAGAACAGTGAACTTGCAAGCAGATACTTTCAAAAATATGAGAAATCTCAAATTTCTCTTAGTTGAGAATATACGAATTTCTAAAGAGCTTAAATATCTCCCCAATGAATTAAGATTGCTTCAGTGGCCAGAATATAACTTTCCCTTCCCATCAAAATTTTACCCTCACGAACTTCTTGTGCTGAATATGCCGAATAGTCAGATTAGATTGGAGAAACTAATAATACAGGTATGAGTATTAGTATATATGAATTTTGATTTTTTTTTTTTGAAATGATGAATTTTGATTTCTTTAATGTTATTTTTAAAATTTGTAGAAATAATTTTTTTTTTCCTGTAGGACCGCAAGTTTGAAAATTTGAAAAATATCAATCTCAGTGAGTGTAAATTCACTACAAAATTACCTTACTTATTATGCGCCCCAAACTTAAAGAATTTGGACATGAGTGGCTGTGAAAATTTAATGGAGGTTGATAAGTCGGTTGGATATCTTGATAAGCTAGAAATGTGGAACCTCGACTACTGCAGAAACCTTGAGATTCTTCCAAGCCTCCCCAAGCTGAAGTCCCTTAAATTTTTTTATCTACGTTTCTGCAAAAGGCTTGAGAAGTTTCCTGATATATGTGCCCCAAACTTAGTGTTATTGGACTTTTCTAATTGTGAAAACTTAATAGAGGTTGATGAGTCGGTTGGATATCTTGATATGCTTGAAGACTGGGTCCTCGCCTACTGCAGAAACCTTGAGATTCTTCCAAGCCTGCCCATGCTGAAGTCCCTTAAAATTTTTCGTCTACGTCACTGCGAAAGGCTTGAGAAGTTTCCTGCTATTTGCGCCCCAAACTTAGTGTTATTTGACATTTCTTTTTGTGAAAACTTAGAAGAGGTTCATAAGTCAGTTGGAGATCTTCATAAGCTTAGATACTGGAACCTCGAAAGCTGCAGAAAACTTGAGATTCTTCCAAGCTGCCTCCTGCTGAGATCCCTTAATCACTTGAATCTAAATCACTGCGAAAGGCTTAAGAAGTTTCCTGATATTTACCCAGAAATGAAATGTTTGCCGTGTTTAGAATTGACTACTAGTGGTATTAGAGAATGGCCTTCATCGTTAACGCATCTCACCTTGAAAATTTTCTGCATAGAGAATGGCCTTCATCCTTCTGGGTTGGTGAAAAATTTTCAAAATTAGCCGTCTGTATTGCTTTTCAATCAGTGGAGGCACATACATGCCAAATTTGTAACATTGACATTTCCATCAATGGTTGTAGACTATATCCAAGTTTCAAAATTGATGAGGGGGTTTCAGAGAAACTGTGGTTATTTTCTGTATCCCATGGGCAATTGAATAAACAAAAACTATATGAACAGAATCTCATTGAAGTTGAGGTTATATGTATAACGAGAAACCCCTATAAAGTTTCTTCTGATATCATAAAATGGATCAGGGTTAATGTAGAATGCACCTGCTATCCTCAGAATTCGGATGTTACTTGCTTGCAGCTTCTGTGTGCTATGAATGCTTGTGGGTCTTCCTCGATTCCGAATGACACTTAGCTCCCGCCTTTTCTATCTGTTTCCTCCACTTCTTCTGCTTCAGATTCAGATCACAGGGTTCTTCACAATGGAAGAAATTACATACTTGCTGGAACTGGACTCCAAAAGCGAAGAAGAATTTGTCTCTGACGGCAAAGCCCAGCAGAGAGCGGAGCTCTAAACCTTGGAGATGGAGCTCTTCTCTTACCACTTGTTATCTTCATCATCCTTATTCAATCTCTTCTTCATTTTCCAAACGACACATAATTATGATGTTAGAGAATATCCTCAAAGACACAGTGGACCATTCTTAGTCAAGGTATGCGTCCTTAATAATAGGTTACATCTTTGGGTGCCTCTCTCTCTCTTCATTTATTGGGAAATCATGAATTTAATTGTAATTATGATCTATAAAATAAATATTTGATTTTTTAAAATTTATTTATTGTAACGCAGTTGTTTGGCTTCGTTGGACCATAATCATGTGCCAAGTAAGCTTACCTTCAATGTTTTGAAACAGCTCAAGACCTCTGTTGTTGACAGTAAGGCCTGATTTCTCACTTTCTTGATTTCATGTTATTCAACCTGGCTTTTGTTTTTTCATGTCCATTTTTTGTTGCTTTGGTGAATGCAATGCTTAATATTGAAATGTACTGGATTCTATGATGGTTTTTATAATATGCATTTGCTATGTATTATGAAGTTGTATATTGTTACTTTTTGACCGTAAACCGAAATACTTGAGTTCAACTTGAATGAAGATTCAAGATAATATTGAGGTTATATATAGAAGTTAGGTGAGCTGTAAGTCAACTTGAAGGTATAGACAGAATAAGATCTCTTACTATTTATCCAATCTTTATGTTTTGATATATGAATGCGGAGTGATGTTATAGAGAGTATCACTATATTATGATGCAAAGAAAGCCATCCTGATTTCATTTAAGGTGCAGTTGCATTTTTCCTTCTAATTAAAGAATAATAGATAATGCTTTGAGCATGTTGTGAGTAGCACATAGTGAGATTAAATCATATTTAGAAGAAATTGCTAAACTTTGTAGTTCTGTTCATCTGCTGTAAATCAGATTGGGAGTAAATATGGACCAAATTTCCTGAAGTGAAGCGGTAGAAACTGATCTGGAATTCATATACTATTCCTGACATTCCATTATTATTTTGTTGTCTTGTTTAGAGAACTAGATATTCCACATGAGGCTGTTAAAATGATGAAGGTGACATGTTATGCGTCTTCTGCAGGATCTACCTTGCGAGTAGGAATCATCACTTGTTTGTTGAGTTGGAGTATCCTTTCTCAAAGAGGCTTTGGGAGTAAGTTAAGTCATGGTGTCTAATAATATACCAGGTATATATTAGCATGCATTAAGTGGTTCTGTGGGATGCAGATAAGTTGAAGGTTCAAAATTTTATATGCATCATATGCAAACTTGCTTGGTCTATAATGGTTTATTATGTTTGACTTCAAAGAAACACTCCTGTATTCAATGGCATTGTCAAATCTAATGAGATTATCCTCCTTATGCAAAGAGTCAAAATTTTCTTACTGAATAGTCTTATGTTAATGGGGAATTTCTGTATTTTTTATGATGGCCATAATTGTGGGCTTTTTGTCTGATTATTTGCAAGTTTAGATGCAGTTGCTATTTCGTTTGTTGCTGGCTCTATTTGTGTTGTTAGGTGTTGTAGCTTTTAGCTGCTAGTGTTGTGCTATTTGTATGGTTTGTTACTTAAATAAAGTAATTCATTTGTAAAAAAGTAATGCTCATCTATAATTCTCCTTAGGTTTTTTTGCATACTTATTTTCTATATCGCCAAACAAACTTACAACAAATGTGTGCATTCAAACCTGAATTCACTTGCTGCCAAACCTGAATCTTCTAACTAAAGTACTTTTCTTTTTTTTTTTTTTTTTTTCTAATTAATTCTTTGCTCCTATGATGACTATTCTTCTCCACTTGCTATCTTTTCTAATGTGGTTTTACCATTGAGAACATGTAGATTTGGATAGAAAGAGTAAGAAAATGTAAGTTTTAAGAAATCTCCTGCAACAATTAAGAATCATATCTTTTATTAGTTAAAGCCAGACGTAGATTGAGATTTCTATGTTCTGTGCAATTATATTTTTCTTTTCAAGTTATATTGTTGTTTTTTTTTGTATTCTGTTATAATGATTTTAAATTTAATGTTAAGTAGATTAGGTATTTCAGGGTCAACTCTTAGACACTAAAATGCTTTAGATCTATAAAGGCAAGCTGAATCATGTAATGCTTATTGTAATAAAATCTTGAAAGGCCCTATTAGTCTAAAGGATTATATCTGTTGCTTCTTTTTTAGTTCAAGGGAGTTTCAAACCTCTGAGGAATCACTGCACAGAGGTTGTTTTGCTGATCCCCTGCTTTACTGTTGTTCTAGTGAATATTCAAGAATGGGAGGATCAGCTCAAAGTACGTAATCTACTTTGAAAATCTCTTTAATTAATTTTTCCTTCCATTTGATTGCATCTGATAGCTACAAAAATCCATTCTTTTTCCTTTCTGTTACCTAGGTCAACTTCATCACTTAAGAAGGAGACATGTTGGATTGTACTGTGAAAAGTAAGCTCCTCTGCTATGGCATGAACTAAAATTATATTATTCAGTCAATTATGATTTAGAAATTTAATTCCATTTGTAATAATTAATTGTTTCAAATCTTTATTTATTTATATGTTTGTCTAAGAATGTGGAGCAGCTGTTACAATGGACAATACCTATGTTCCGGTCATCAAGATAATTACACTTCTACAGCTATAAAGGTAGGTAACTTATTAATGTTATGTTCAGGATGGCATCTTTGGAAGTGCTTCTAGCTTTTGAAGTACTAAGAATAATTTCACGTTTTCTAATTCAAATATTGAGACAATAAATTTTTTTTTTAATCCAAAAAGATATTTGGTCTGCTTGACTGGTGTTAACCAATCTTGTTAAGTTAAGATATTTTTCAATGCTCCATTATATTAGACAAGATAAATGAAATTCTCAAAACTTATGAACCCTGCCTAATGAGCAAAAGAGATTTAATACATAAGATAAGTGATATGCCTTGTAGGTGTTATTTATCTTAATTTTCTTTGCCAAAAAAATTGAGATTAGTTTTTGTTGAGATTTTGGTTCTTCTGCTGATATTTCATCATTTTTGACATAATAAATCCATGCTAGGTCTTACTAGAAAAGAACGGACATAACAAATTTCATCATAAGACTACTCAATTGTTGGAAACTTGGGAGAGGAAGCCAATGGAAGATGATTTTCAGTTGAAAAGTATTGGGATTACTATTTACTAAGTTTGTTCTAATAGAAGCTTAATGGCTAGGGGAATTGGGATCTCTATTCCTATCATCTTTTCTCAACTCTTCGGCCTATTGGATCCATAGAAACAAAGTGGTGCTTGAAGCAATAAGTGTTCACGCTAGTAAAGTCAGAGTCCAAGACTAAATGCATGGGATCTATTCTCATAGAAGCTACATGGCTAGTGGGAATTGGGAACTCTATTCCTATCATCTTTTCCCACACTCTTTGGCCTATTGGATCCATAGAAACAAAGTGGTGCTTGAAGCAATAAGTGTTAACGCTAGTAAAGTCCCGAGTCCCACCGTTTACCTGTTTGCTATTTGAAGGGATGCAGCAAACACATGGGAAGTGGACACCTATTAAATTTCAACAATTTTATAATTTGTTATAATTGACATGCACTAATTAAGATTGAAGTAAGTAATAGCAATTGAAATCAATTGAGAAGTTCTGCATTTCTTGTAGAGATAAAATTGGGGGGACCTATTTTTTGGATTTTTTTTTTCTCAATTTTATTATACCTATACTGCACTCTACAACGCCACGGTTGTTTGTTTGGTGAGTGAAGCACTACTTTTACAAAAGAAAAGTGACGGGTGAGGTTGTCGATTTAAGATTATAGGTACATGTGCAATCACTATCTTTTTAAAAATAAAAATAAAAAATTATGTGACACTTTGATTTGGTTGTATCTATCACCTATATAAGTAGGGTGTATCTATTATAAGACCAAGTGCACATGTAAATTACTAATAAAGAAAATTATCTACAGATGTATTAGTTATATTTTCACCAAATAGTTTTTTTTTTCTTATGAACCTATCAATAATGGGAATGCTTCAAATGCTGACACTTTCATTTTGGTGTATCTATTGCCTATATAAGTATAAAGTTGTGTTGGTAATTAGTACCAGTACATGTCATATTTTTAGTGTAAGTTGTAAATATTGTTATTGGTATCCCTCTTCTTTATCCTCATTATTCTTTTTCTGGACTAGTAGCTATTAATCACTATCCCAAGTTTTTTAATATATGTCATTGTCTTGTAGCATTTTCCCACAACTTAAAGTTTCTTGGCAGTATAGCACATGAACATACGTTGAAGGTGTGAATCTCTCTCTCTCTCATAATATGTCTATACAATGATGTGAGACCTGTAGAGAATTCAGTAAATATTATTATTGTTGGTGCTTCAAATGATTTTGTATTACATGTGGTGTGAATGCTGACAGTAATTAAATCCATGAGATATTTTTTTTACTGACAACTGATGATTGGGGCATTTTCTTGAGTCAATATTTTTGGGGGAACAAGGTCAGTTTCTTGAGATTATTTAAGAGCATTGGTCAAACGGTTGCATTTCCCTCATTGTTCAATTTGTTGCCATCACTATGTAGTTTTTTTTTTTTTTTTTTTTTTTTTTTTTTTTTAAATTAATGTCAAAAGACTACATTTTATTGCAAACCTCTATATTTTAACTTGTATAAATATATATTTGATAGAGTAGGTGGAAGTTGAGATAGGGGCTTAACACCTAGCAAATGCATGTGTAACTTACCTAGCAAAATAATATATATTTAAATGTTGCAATATTTTCTTTGTATTATGAGCAACCATCAACTCTGAATTTCTTTAATGCAACAACGGGATTTTGATTATTATTTTTAGTCTTTTGAATGATTGACATAACTTTAATGAAAGAAGGTACACAAATTCTACATAAAGAAATAGAGAGATAACCTGGACCGAATGAGGAACATAGCCAAACTAGAAAACACTTTGAACTACTTGACTCAATCAAACACAGAGGAATGGGTCATGCCTCAACCTACACAAACATCTAATTGGAATAGCATTCATGATGATTTTATGCAAATAAAACCATTATATATCTAGCCTCATGCCTAAAAGATTGAGATTTAATTGATTTATTGTGAGGTTCTAGAAATCAGTCTAACAAGTCAAGCTACTGTGGTAACCATGATAGTGTTAAGATGGACGAGGAAATTAGTGATCCAAATATTAACAAAGGTATACCTTGTCTTTTAAGGAATTTTATGTGAAAAAATATCTCACATCCTTCATCTTTTGAGAAAACCCTTAATCATTTTCACCGAAGATTATTTCATTGGAATGCTTTTAAATCAATTCATTTGAAGATATGTTTAAAACTATTTATTTATCATAATTTGACAAAATAATAATTTCTTTTTTTTATAAGTGACAAAATAATAATTTCTTGAATAATCTTGTTCTAACTACATTTTAGTGGGCAACTTGGCAATGGGTGGGGCTGTAGTTTAAAGCTTCATGTACCCTTGTATTCTTTTGGCTGTATAAAAAGCTCAATTAATCCCCAAACAAGTGTTCATTTGCTTGCCACTTGTGAATTCAACATAACTGGCTTAGGTGTTATCACATTGTTCAAAACTAAAACTTGAAGCCATGAAAATTGGAAAAATGGAAACAATAAAAATCACCTAGGAGTTAACACCTAGGGTTGTTTGGAGTCAATAACAAGCAAGATAGAAGACCTACTAGGAGTAAGCAACTAGCATCGGCGGGAGTCGATAGTAGACCATTGAAAATTTTCTAAGAGAAATATTTATTAATCAAAAGCAAAATTGTAAAATTGTCTCCTAAGGAGTACAATATAGATTACTGTCTCACTTATCAAAAAAAAAAATATATTGATTACTATGTGAAAGTCATAATTTTATTTGATTTATGAAATTCTAATTCTGATTGACTTGCGAAATCCCAATGTCTGATTTATAAAAACCACCTTCTGAAACAACCTAATTAACTTCTAAGACTTAAAATAAAGTACAACTGATTGTCAAAATTAAATAAAACTAAATTAAAATTAATATTTCTTTGTGCTTTTTACACCATGATCTTACCTTGAGATATGGAACAAATTATTGCTACTAGTACATGTGCATTTTGACGGCTTTGAAAGCCAATGACAAGTACGTTCATTCACTAGGAATAAGCATTTGACTTTGCAATAGAATCTGTAACCAACGCATGGTTTATAATTTGGATTCTGCTTATTGTGTTTTTCATTGCATCTGAAACAACTCCGTTTTTTCTTATATGCTTGTTTAGATGGACACTATAATTGATCCTTGTAAATGACCAGTTTTATCATCAATTTTTTCATATAATCAATCTAATTTTTCTTTTCAAATGTTATTACTATGGATCGTTTATCACCTTTTGATTCTTTGTTTATTAACCGTTTTGAGGGAATATCACATGTCAATATATTAATGGGATCAAGATGGCACTGTTTAATTAGAGGGGGGCATCTATGTGTGTATTTGATTTTGATGTTTGAATCTTTCAGGTATCAAGAGAAAAAGTGCAACTAAAGGAATCGATTTTAGTAGAGTTCAAAGAGTTTCTTAGCTGATTTGTAGATGTATGGTGGATTGGTGGTTTAGATCTTTTAGTTTCATCTCAATTCTAATACAAAAAATATCACTTCAGATTTCTTTGGTAATCCTATCCATGATCTTCATTTGGCATCCTGATGACAAGAGTAATGTTTACATGGTGTTGATTGATCTATTTTGAGAGGATTATAATGTTTTTTTTTTCCTTCAATTTTTGGACTTTTCCCTCCCACTTGTATGAAAGGAAGTAAGTTGAAGGCTCTTTGCTCAAATTATGAGATAATACCAAATTATGCAAAAATTTGAATTGTTTATTCTTATATTTCAAAATTAAAAGTATATATCATTATGGGGTCTAGTTCCTGTTTTTGATGTATGACTTATGTAGACACCTGGAGAGATGTGTAGTGAGTTTTTTTTTTTTTTTTTCCACTTTTTAAGAGTAAAAATAAATCATGGGCTTTCTATGTATGATTGGTCACCTATGTCTAGTTCATTTTGTTTCCTAATTAATTGAGGTATTCCTTAAGCATTCTTAAGCTAAAAGGAAGGAAATGATACAAACTAAAGACATGAACTCTGATATTTGGTTATGTGTGAAAAAGGGATTATGCATAGGGATAGAGCCAAGATCTTATATCTGGGGGGACAAAAATATGGGGAAAAAAAATTATAGCGTGGTGTGTGTATAACAAAATTGTAACATTTTCCCAATGAAGTAAATTTACTACGATTAAAGAAGTTTTACAATGAAGGGAAATCATTTGCTTGGACTCTGTTGACCTGTAGACAAATTAAAGAAAAAACATTTTTCATTGCACTAGAACATCTGGACTTTTCAACATATGAATTGCTTCCATAGATGACGCACTTGTGACCACAACTAGAACTTTCGACATGACCTTCGAGAATCTCTTGAAGGTTTTCTTCACAACAAGAAGTCTATTGTAGATAATGGTTCAACTTCTTCACCAAATCTTCAGGTCTACTTGACTATCTTCGATATGGTAAAATTTATATATTACTAAAAGTTGAAGTGTAGCATTTAATACTACTGCTGCACTCATATTGAGCCATGTTAGCGTCTACATCATTATGTTTTTCTTTTCATTTTCTTGTAATTATTTTAAATTTTTTTTTTTATATTTATACTTCTCCAACTTTTTTCCCTCTCATACATTTTCATCTCCCCACTACTTCTCCAACATTTCTCTTTCCCTCACCTTCTCATCTTCCCACTACTCTCTACATTAATATCATTCTTTATCTTTCCCCTCATCTTCCTTTATTTTTGTCTCTTCTTATTCACACTCTTTTACTATAAATTTGTTACTATCTATTTCATTCTATGCATAGTTTTCCCTTACAAAAAAAATGTTCTCTCTCTATCTCTCTCTCTCTCTCTCACACTCAATTTTTGGGTGGATTTTTATTTTTTATTTTTCTTGCATCTTCGCTTTAGGTTGATAAGTTTTTATATTCTTTAATCTACTTTAGGTTAATGTGATTCAGTTTTTTTTTTTTTTTAATTGTTGTGTTTTTTTTCCTCTCTTTAATTGTTAAATGTTATCCTATTGCGTTATCAATGATTAAATATAAAAATATAATATTATCTTACTACATAGCATGATTTGGATAATTTTATTTGATAATTATTGTAATTTGATAGCATGATTTTTATAGTGCTCAATTTAGACGTTAAACTATAAGAATTTAATCATTTTTGTTTATTTTTTAATCCTTTATGCTGGACAAAGTACTCTTAATAATTGTATTAGAAGTACTCTATAATACCATTTATTTAGAGAAAAAGCAAAGGTTGGCTAAAAACTAATTATTAGATGAAAGACAAATTTTATTTTTCGCAATTTTACTTTAATTATTATTATTATTATTTTATAACAATGTATATATAGAAATTTAATTCTTAGATTTTGTTAATAATTGTTTATTTGATAATATGTTTTGGATGGCCCAAATTACAATTTCTACATAGAAAATAACCTTAGTAGATTATAAATAACAAATTATTTTCCTAATTGGTCCAATTAATCATAGCTAAGTTTTATTAATTTTTTTAGTTACTTCTTTCAGTGTTTTGGATTGTAGGCAGAAAAAATAAGTTTGAGAAAATTTGTTTAAACTAAAAGAATAATTTCCAAATTTTATACTCTTTTTAATGATTCACAAAATGTTATAAATAAATTTTATTAAAAAATAAATATTTTTGTTAACTTGCCTTTTGAATTTTTGAGAAAAATTGTATTTTTTTCATTTTAGTATTAGAAAAAAATTGTACTATTATTATATTACATAGAATTATTTGGATAAGTTAGTGTTTATTGTTATGTATTTTTTTTCTCATATCATTTTATTTAACATTTAAATTCAGCCACATCTCCCATATATATCATTAAATTATTTATATTTCCACTCCTTTTTTATTTTAAAAAATTTAACATATAATATTTTGCCTAAATTAAATAAATAAAATTGTCCACATTAAGTGGAGTAATGCTAGGGAAACACTCATTCTCACACCCAATGCATCAAAGGAAGAATGAAATATAAAACAAATCAAGTTAGAAACATTAAATTAAAAAAAAAAAAAAAACTAATAATGCATATTTAATGTCATAGAATCATCATCAAATTTTGGAAAACGATAGGTTGCCAAATGGGGAGAGAGAGAGAGAGAGAGAGAGAGAGAGATGGTATAGAAAAAATCCGATACAAAGTCATAAAGAGTAGATAAAGAAAAAAAAACCAAACCTCAATTAGTAATCTTTTTTTTTTTAGAAACACACACACACACACACACACACACACACACACACACACACACACAGACATATATAGGGGAAGGGGGATGAGATAAATCAATTAGTAATCGTTGATTAGAAAACAAAGAGGTTGTAAGGAAAAGTAAAAAATAAAATAGAGATTACCATGTGGAGAACATTAACAACTTTACAGTATAATAATATAAACCGTTAAATTCACTTAAAAAAATAAATCAACAATCAACAATTAAATACAATCATAGTACTAAATTTAAATTTAAAAATAATCAAACTCTAACTATGGAAATCATATTAATCATAACTAAAAAAGAGATGTTCTCTGATAGTAGTAGAAATTACATAAGAGATAAAATTAGAAAATTTAAAAATCCATTTTTTGACATTTCATTTAACCTTATATATATATATATATATATATATATATATATATATTGTAAGGACACAAAGTTGGCATTGGGCCCAAATACATGACCGGGCCGGCCCAAGTGGCCTACACAATAGAATTTGTAGAAAATGGGCTTCAAGCCTAGACTTCCTGGGGTTCTAGAAAACTATGGGGTAAGGGTCAAGTCCGTCGTTGGCATGCTAGGAGTTGGGGGAGTGCCTCTGCCTCACCTCGGACGTGGGCCGAGGAGCCTATGTCCAGGCTTTCCTTCTATTTTCTGAGAGAGAGAGATAGAGTCTTCTTTCCTTTAGAGAAAAATCCGAATCCCTCCTTTCCTTTGGTCCACCTTTCCTTATTTATACTTCCCATTCCTAGTTCCCATCTGTCTTTTCCCTGAAAACGCTCCCTAATGCCTATAAGGCTGTCCACCGTCCCCTCAGAAGTCACTTCTCCATTAATGCGGCCAGGTGGGTAGGTGAAAGGCCTTTAATGCGGTGGCAGCAGCTTTATGCAGTGCACGTCTCCCTTGTCTCCCTCCTCGGCATCTCATTAAGACTTGGGATGACTCGCCAGGCTTTAGGAGCTCTTCCCCTGACGTCGTGCTACCCTCTTCTGACCCTAACCCTTATGTCCGAGGAGACCTTCTCCTCGGATCCTCATCCAACAGGCTGGCGGTCTAGTCGGCGGGCCGCTGGGCCCCAGTTTTAGGAGGCCCTATTCCCGACTCACGACCCCTTTAGCGGAGTCCACGTCCTCGGACCAGGCCCTAGGCCCATATGGTGTTTTGACGCTTTTACCCCCCACAATAGCCCTTCAAAAAGTCGTTTGACTCCGATCCAAGGAGGCAGAAGGGTTTTGGACCCACGAATCTTTCCTCCACGTGACATTTAAATTGTCACACGTACGAAGCCCGCCCGCGCCTTCTGGGCAAGTCTTTGGCGCTTCGTAACACGTAACGCCCGCATTAATTGCACTGAGTAACTCCTTGTCGCGCACGTTCAACGGTGAGATGGGGATCCAGCGGCTTGGATTTGTTCCCGAAAATTTGAGCGGGATATTTCCCACAAACCGCCGTCCCCCAATCATCTAAAACGCTTTGGTAGTCGCGATACTCACCATTTCTTCCAAAAAGAAAATTTGTTGTAGAGCGATTCAATTTTTCTCTCTCTCACCAGAATCTCCCAAAGTACGCACGTCTCTTTTCTGTAAGTTTTCATTCTTCCCGAACTCTTTTCTTCCCAGCTGTCAGCTCCATGGGTAGATTTAAGTGTCTAGTCGATACGCCCTCTGGTATGGAGGGGTTCAGGGCCAAGTACCACATTCCTCCAGATTTGGGCCTGAAGTACTGCCCCTTAGAAGCCGTGGCTGATTCTATGAAGGAAGGGCAGGTAGTCATCCCCATAATCGCCTTCCTAGAGGGTGGGATGACATTACCCATGAAGGGCGTGACTAGCGAATATCTTCGCAATCATAGGCTGTGTCCAGACCAGTGTACCCCCAACACTTTTAGGATATTAGGCTACGTCGATGCCTTAAACGAGCAAATGGGCATGCGCCTCACGTGGCACGACGTGGTCTACATGTACGAGTGCCATAGGCTGAGAGACGCCGGTTATTACCTCAAGTCGAGGTCTAATACCGTTAGGCTAATCTCCTGTCTGCCCAAGTCTAATAAGGGCATGAAAGATGATTACCTCATCGCCACCGGGCGGTGGCATGACGGTCCCTATTGCCCAGTGAGCGAGGGGCAGCCAGGTGTGACTTTCCACCACTTAGGAGTTTTTGGTTCTTCCCTTCTCCCCTTTTTCCCCCCATTGTGCTTCTCTTAGCAGATTTGTTGTTATTCGCTGCTTCTCCTTGTTGGGTCTGCCGTTTGCATCTAACCATGTTTAGCTTTTCTGTTGTCTTCCTTGCAGATAAACGACATACCGCTCCTCGCTTGGGCGACGTTAACGTCTCGGACCTTAACAGGGTGCTGAGATCCGAGATCTTTGTGACTGAAGATCTGCAAATGAGGGCCACCCACCTCATATTGGGGTACGACCCCATTTCGTAGGTCTTTGGCGAGGTCAACGATTCCATTCTCGTGGGTGATCGCAGGCGTGCTAGGATAGACGTTTGCTACCTGGAGTTTCTTGCCCCACGAGCCATTCCGGACGCACCCTCTACCATACTGTACGGCCAAGCTATCACAGCTACTCCTTTGGCAGTGCAGCCACAGGGTGAGGTCGTCCGAGAAGAGTCCATGACTTCCCCCCCTCTCCTTGGCGAAGAAATTGACCGATTCCATTTAGAGGAGGCCGAGAGACCTTTGGGGGTTCACGTGTTCGATATCTCGGACGAGGAAGAGGGCCACTCAGACAGGAATTTTGGCATCAAAGGTCTGATCGTCTCCCAACCGGAAGATTCCTCCGAAGAGGACGACGACATGTCTTTGAGAGAACTTTTTGCCAGAAGGAGGGGGGGCCAAGTTCCCAAGACAGACGCCTTTGGGTCCCAGCCCAAGCTGCCCCCGCCTCCCCCTCCCCCTCCATCCGACCTGCCCCCTCCTGCCCCTGTCGTCCCCAAGAAGAGGAGGAATAAGAGTAAAGAGGCAGACAGGGAGAGAGAGAAAAAACAGAAGCACCAACGGCAGCTGCAGCAGCAAACTAGTAAGGGTGGGGGGCGAGCCTCATCCGTTGAGAACGGGGAGATCCGCGGGCTGGCCGAGGTTCGCCGAGGAGAGTCTAGCTGGTCCCTCGTCTTGGAGGTGGATGGGGCTCCGGTGTCCTTGCAGGCGAGCATCCGGGACTTCCAAAAGGGTCACGCCTCCCACCTGTCCAACGCTCTAGAGCAGCCTCTCCTCCTGCCCAGGGACATGGAGGATCTAGGGAGGATGGGTCGGACACGCCTCTTCCTTTCTCTCAAGAGGAACCTGGGCCTGGTACGTGTTACACTTTGAGTTTATTGCTGTCATTTTGGTCATCGCGCATGCTAACTTATAGTTTTCGTTTCTCCCTTCGAGACTTCCCTTCGCAGGCCATCCAGGAGGCTTTCCCTGCCAATGCACTGGTGGAGCACTACCAGAACCAGGTCGGCGTCGAGCAATCGGCCAAGGCCGAGGTCGAGAAGGAGCTATGCCGTGCCGTGCCGAGGCCGAGAAAACCGACTTGGGCATCAGGCTAGCCTCGGAGCAGAATGAGAGGAAGAGTCTGGATGCGGGACTGAAGACGGGGATGGCGCAGGTGGAGGCCCAACACAAGCTACTGCAGCAAAGGGACGAGGCCCTGGCCAAATCCGGGCAGGAGGTCTCAAACTTGAGGAAAGAGCTTGTGCAGGCCCAAGAAGCGGCTCGCACCATCCGGGAGACGGTGGAGGCCGCTACCAAGGCCGCCTACAATGAGGGGGTCGAGGCGACGGAGAATCGCCTGACGGAGGAGTTAGGCGAGCTGTGCAGGGAGTACTGCTAGCAAGTTTGGGCAGAAGCCCTAACTGCTGCGGGAGTCCCTACTGGCTCCGAGCTGAGGGCAGCTGAGAGGGTTTGGTATCCCGAGGATATCAGGTTCATCGAGGACGCTCCTCCAACTCTGACCACCCCCGAGATTGCGACCCCGACGTTGCCTCCCACCTCCCAGGAGCAAGTCCTTCCCCTTGAGGAGGTTGCCGCTTCTAAGGACGGGGCCGTGATGGGGTCGGGCGAGCCAACCGGCCAGGCCTTGCCTCATCCTAAGTCGAAGGACAAAGGAAAGCAAGTCCAGGATCCGTCCGAGGTCGTTCCAGAGCGAACCGAGACGGAGGGTCAGACTAAAGAGACCTCGTCCAAGCCAGTGAAGGAACCCCCATTGAAGATCAAGGGATAGGTAACCCTGGGTCCCCCTCGCCGTTTTTGCGCAGACCTTCCCTCTCATTGACTGTTGTTTTTTTTTTTTTGTGTGTAGACCTTAAGTATTTTCCTTTGTAATCTCCTTCCTTTAGTTCCATTCCGAACAGTATTTAATGAACCTCATTATCTTGTTTTGATAGCATAGTTAATTATTTGATGGATTGTGTTTACTATTATGTGATTCAATTTCTTGCACTTGATTTCTAACACAAATGGGTTGATGCACAAAAAGCTTATTTACGTAGCCTCGTAATTGCTCAAAAGACCCATTAGCACTTAATAAAAACTGAACAGGGTGTTAAATTTTTCCAAGGCAGAAAGCCTGAGGACCTGGCTTAGCCCTAGGTTCACATTACCACTAAAAGGGAGTAATTTGCATGTTAAATTTTCCCAAGGCAGTAACAGAACTGTGTTAAATTTTTCCAAGGCAGAAGGTCTTTGGACCTGGCTTAGCCAAGGTTGACATTAACACTTAATAAAAATCGAAATTGTATGTTAAATTTTCCCAAGGCAGAAGGTCCGAGGACCTAGCATAACCAAGGTTGACGTTAAGATTTAAAGAGAATCAATTGTATGTTAAATTTTCCCAAGGCAGAAGGTCCGAGGACCTGGCATAACCAAGGTTGACATTATCATTTAATAAAAATTGAAATTGTATGTTAAATTTTCCCAAGGCAGAAGGTCCGAGGACCTGGCATAACCAAGGTTGACATTATCACTTAATAAAAATTGAAACGGTGTTAAATTTTCCCAAGGCAGAAGGTCCGAGGACCTGGCTTAGCCAAGGTTGACATTAACACTTAAATAAAAATTGAAACGGTGTTAAATATTTCCAAGATAGAAGGTCCGAGGACCTGGCTTAGCCAAGGTTGACATTAACACTTAAAGAGAATCAATTGTATGTTAAATTTTCCCAAGGCAGAAGGTCCGAGGACCTGGCATAACCAAGGTTGACATTAACATTTAATAAAAATTGAAATTGTATGTTAAATTTTTCCAAGGTAGAAGGTCCTCGGACCTGGCTTAGCCAAGGTTGACATTAACATTTAGTAAAAATCGAAATTGTATGTTAAATTT
Organism: Castanopsis chinensis; assembly: GCA_032878915.1. NCBI lineage: Eukaryota > Viridiplantae > Streptophyta > Magnoliopsida > Fagales > Fagaceae > Castanopsis > Castanopsis chinensis. Next base: position 1,627,872 of record JAVQMG010000074.1, on the reverse strand, counting down.
TTCCAAGGCAAAAGGTCTGAGGACCTGGCATAACCGAGGTTGACATTAACACTTAAATAATCGAGCGATAGAGATTAAAGTATTAACAATCCACATGATACAATGATATCCGAATACATGGCGGGCACGCCTTTCATTAGTAGTAATACCTTCGAAGGTTATTTACATTCCAGGGTTGTTTTACAAGCTTGTTCTCTAAGTCGGCCAGATAATATGACCCCACGTCGGCCACTGAGGTTATACGGTATGGATCCTCCCAGTTTGGTCCCAATTTCCCTCACGATGGGTCCTTTGCAGTTCCGACAACTTTCTTCAAGACCAGGTCCCCCGGAGCGAGAGGTCTGGATCGTACGCGAGAGTCGTACCCCTGCTTGAGCTTCTGCTGGTAGCAGGCTAGTCGGACCATAACGTTTTCCCGCCTCTCTTACACCAAGTCCAGCCCCTTCAGCAGCATTTCGTCATTAGCGTCTGAGGTGAAAGACTGCGCCCCCATCGTCGAGAACCCCATCTCCACAAGAATCACAGCCTTGGCGCCGTATGTCATCGTGAAAGGGGTCTCCCCTGTGGACCTTCGCGGCGTGGTTCGGTAAGTCCACAGCACGTGTGGAACCTCATCTACCCATCTGCCCTTTGCATCATCTAGTCTTTTCTTGATCCCATTGACTATCGACTTGTTGACTGTTTTGGCTTGGCCGTTCCCCTGCGGGTAAGCTGGGGTGGAGTACCTGTTCGTGATGCCGAAGTTCCCACAATACTTCCTGAAGGCTTTGCTGTCGAACTGCAGTCCATTGTTTGAGATAAGTGTACGTGGGATCTCAAATTTGGTGATGATGTTCTTCCAGACGAATCATTTCACGTCCACTTCCCGGATATTCGAGAGTGGTTCGGCCTCTACCCATTTAGTAAAATAGTCTGTCCCGACAAGCAGCCATTGCTTGTTGCCCGCCGCCCTCAGAAACGGTCCCACTATGTCCAAGCCCTACTGCGCAAACAGCCAAGGGCTGACCAACGGATTGAGAACCCTACCAGGCTGGTGAATGTTGGGGGCGAACCTCTGACATTGATCGCATTTCCTCGCGTACTCTTGCACCTCCCTTTGCATATTCGGCCACCAGTACCCTTGTGTGAGGGCCCTGTGAGCCAGTGACCTTCCGCCCGTATGACTACCGCAAATGCCTTTATGCAACTCCTCCAAGAGCTGCTCCGTCTCTTCTGGGTGCACACACAGTAGGTAGGGCCCCGAAAATGAGCGTTTATAGAGTTTCTCGTCCTCGGATAGCCAGAACCGAGGAGCCTTCCTACGGATCTTGTCGGCCTCGGACTTCTCCTCCAGCAGTGTGTCGTGTTTAAGGAAAGACACTATAGGGTCCATCCAACAGGGTTCTGTTCTGACCTGTTGGACTTGGATGGCCTGACAACCCGGACCGGCTGGCCTAAGCAGGTCCTCAACGAGAATGACCCGCGGAAGGCCCTGTGCCGAAGAGGTTGCGAGCGTGGCCAGCGAATCTGCGTGGGTGTTTTCGCTTTTGGAGATATGCGATAGTGTGAAGGATTCGAAATTGGCTTGCAAGTGCTTGGCGCGAGCTAAATACTCTCACATTCTCGATTCCCTGGCCTCCAACTTCCCTTCCACTTGGCCGACCACCAGCTGCGAGTCTGAGAACGCTCGCACCGCCTTTCCCCCCATTTTTCAAACCATGTCCATTCCCACCAGCAAGGCTTCGTACTCGGCCTCATTATTGGTAGCTGGGAACGCTATTCTCAGAGACTTTTCAATGACGACCCCATCCGGAGATATCAAGACTATCCCAGCCCCTGAACCTCTCTGGTTAGAGGCTCCATCTACATAAACTTCCCATACCAGAGGCTTCTCGCACAAGACCATTCCGACTTGCTTTCCCCCCAAGCTACATCCCCCTAGGCCTTCCTCCAGGGAAAGCTCAGTGAACTCCGCCACCAGGTCGGCCAGGACTTGCCCCTTCACAGATGTACAAGGCAGGTACTTGATGTCAAAGGCCCCCAAAAAGGTTCCCTATTTGGCGATCCTACTGGAATAGTCGGCACTCCGTAGCACGGACTTAAGTAGGAGTTAGGTCAGCACAATGGCCGTATGAGATTGAAAATAGTGCGGGAGCCGGCGCGTCGCATGCACCACGGCCAGAACCGCCTTCTCCAACGGTAAATACCAGATCTCGGCCTCCTGTAGGGACTTGCTCACGTAATAGACCGGTCTTTGTATACCGTCGTCATCCCATATCAAAACCAGGCTAACGGCATGGGCGGCCACAGCTAGGTATGCAAACAGCACCTCGTCTGGATCGGGGCGGGACATAACGAGTGGCCGAGAGAGGTATTCCTTCAGTTGCTAGAAGGTCGAGGAGCACTCCTTGGTCCATTCGAATCCCTTCCATTTGTTCAGCAGCTGGAAGAAGGGTTGGCATCTGTCCGCAGATCGGGAGATGAACCTACTGAGGGCAGCCGTCATTCCGGCCAGCCTTTGGACCTCCTTCGGGTTCCGAGGTGGTTGCAGGTTACAGATTGTGGAGATCTGTTCGGGGTTGGCCTCAATACCCCTGTGAGTAAGCATGTAGCCTAGGAATTCGCTAGACCCTACGTCGAAGGAGCATTTGGAGGCGTTCAGTCGCAACTTATGCTCCCGCAAAGTCTGGAACGTGCTGCCCAGGTCGGCCACATGCTCCGATATGGCCCTGCTCTTCACAACCATATCGTCTGCGTATACCTCGACGGTTTTTCCCAATTGCGCCTCGAACATCCGGGTCATCATCCTCTGGTAGGTAGCCCCTGTATTTTTCAGGCCGAAGGGCATCACCTAGTAATGGTAGTTGCTGATGGGGGTCACAAAAGCGGTTTTCTCCTGGTCTTCTAAAGCCAAAGGTATCTGGTGGTACCCCTGAAAGGCGTCCAGGAAACTCATACGTGGGTGGCCGACCGTCGCGTCTACCAGCTGATCTATGTGAGGCATCGGGAAAGGGTCCTTGGGACAGGCTTTGTTGAGGTCCATGAAGTCTACGCACACTCTCCACTTCCCACTTTTCTTCTTCACCACGACTGTGTGCACCAACCATTCTGGATAGAACACTTCCTTGATAGCCCCAACTCTCTTAAGTTTAATGACTTCCTCCTTAACGGCCTCAGCATGCTCTGCAGAAGAGCGCCGAGGGGGTTGTTTCTTCGGTATTGCCGCCGGGTTGGCGTTCAGGCGGTGGCATATGAAGTTTGGATCGATTCCAAGCATCTCATGCTCGTCCCATGCAAACACGTCGAGGTTCCTCTTCAAGAACGCGACCAACTTTTCCCTTTCTTCGGTTGGCAGCTGAACCCCAATCTGGAAGAACCTCTCTGGGTCATTGTCTACGAGGACCCTGTCTAACCCCTCACAAGCGGTCTCCTCTGCCACTGTTCCTCCAGTGGTAGTAGAAGAGGCTAATTGCTATGAGGTCGGAGCAGCCGGAGCCGAGGGTTCGGGGTCCGGCCTGCGCAGAACTGCGGCGGTCAGGCACTGTCTCGCTGCGGACTGACTCCCAATAATTTCCTTGACTTGGCCGCCAAAAGGAAACTTCACCTTGGCATGAAGAGTGGAGGAGACAGCCCCTAGGGCGTGCAGCCAAGGTCTCCCTACAATGGCCGTGTAAGGGGAATAGGCGTCTACCACGATGAAATCCACTTCTACCACTGCTAGACCTAACTGCACAGGCAATCTGATTTGCCTCTTGGGATCACTACCTTTCCCTCGAAGCTTATCAGTGGCGAGTCGTAAGCCGAGAGGTCCTTTTCCCTCAGGTTCAGCCCCTTGTATAGGTCGGGGTACATGATGTCTACGCCACTTCCTTGGTCCACCATTACCCTCTTTACATCGTAACCTCCAATCCTCAGCGTTATGACTAGGGCGTCATCATGGGGTTGGATGGTCCCTTCCTTGTCCGTGTTCGAGAAGGCCAGTGCGGGCGGCGCATTGCTCTTAATCTTCTTCATCTCGGAGCTAGAGCCCTCAACATGGGCTTGCGCAACAGACATCACCCTGGACGGGTGTGATCCGGTTCTCCCAGGAGCGGCGAGAATGACATTGATGGTTCCCAGAAGAGGCCTTAGGGCATGCTGGCCCTGACTTGACAGCCCGGGATGTTCTCTCTGCCTTTCATGCTGGTGCACGAACTGTCTCAACTTTCCCTCCTTCGTCAACTGTTCTAGGTAGTACCGTAAGCTCTTGCAGTTCTCGGTCGTGTGGCCATTCTCTTGGTGGTACTGGTAGTGGAGGTTCTGGTTACGCTTTGCGGGTTCACCTATCATTTTGCTAGGCCACTTGAAATAAGGCTTGTGACGAATTTTCTTAAACACCCGCTGTATGGGTTCGCGAAACACAACGCCGACCACCTGCGTTGTCGTCTGATGAGGTTGCCCAACGAACTCTCTCCTCGACCTACTGTTGTTGTATCTGTCCAACCTGAAATCCCTCCTCTCTTGAGGGATAACCTTCGCCCTGGCCTTCACTTGTAATTGATCCTCCTCCACCCTCGTGTACTCGTCAATGCGGTCCATGAGCCGACGCACGCTCTTGATAGGCCATCTGGTAAGTGACTTCCTTAGGTCATGCTCGTTTGGAAGGCCGACCTTGAAGGTGCTTATGGCAACTTCGTCAAAGTCCCCATCGATCTCGTTGTACATCTCCCAATATCTGTCGGTATATGCCCTGAGGGTCTCTCCTTCTCTCATGGCCATGGACAACAGTGAATCTAGAGGCCGAGGGACCCTGCTGGATGTGATGAACCGTGAGCCGAATGCCCTGGTGAGCTTCGTGAAGGAATCGAGAGAACCTGCCTTCAGGCCATTGAACCACCTCATCACGACGGGTCCCAGGCTGGAAGGGAAGACCTTGCATATCAGGGTCTCATTCTTCGAGTGCACCGCCATCCTCTGGCTGAAGTGGCTCACATGTTCTATTGGGTCTGTCCTTTCGTTGTAAATTGTGAAGGTTGGCTGGGTGAACCGCCTTGGAAGTTTCCCCTTCTCAATCCTCTGAGTGAAGGGTGACTTGGAAATCTGGTGGAGCGCCTTGCTCAGTACATTATTGACCAGGCCTCTGGAGGACGTCCTCTTATCCTTAGGTTGGCGATGGTGTTCGTCCTCCTGGGAAGAGGACTCGCCAGGGGGAGTCCTCGACCTGGAACTGTCGGAGCTACTGTTAGCATCCGCTAAGGACTGGTCTGAAGGGGAGGGCGTGCGCCTTCGTTTCTCCCGGTGCAGCTTCCTTCTCAGATGGTCAATCTCCCTTTGCAGGGTCTCAACGCTTTTTTCGTGCATGGCTCCTCCCGCGCGTACGTTCCGTGCGCACACTAGCTTCGCGCTCTCTCTCCCGCTCTAACCGCACAAATTGGTCCTCGCGCTAGGACCCCCTAGACTCCGCATGACGTGAACCTGAACCTTCCATGATACCTCCAGTCCCTCTTGTCAAGGCTTCCTACAGACGGCGCTAATTGTAAGGACACAAAGTTAGCCTTGGGCCCAAATGCGTGACCGGGTCGGCCCAAGTGGCCTACACAATAGAATTTGTAGAGAATGGGCTTCAAGCCTAGACTTCCTGGGGTTCTAGAAAGTTATGGGGTAAGGGTCAAGTCCGTCGCTGGCGTGCTAGGAGTTGGGGGAGTACCTCTGCCTCTCCTCGGACGTGGACCGAGGAGCTTATGTCCAGGCTTTCCTTCTGTTTTCTGAGAGAGAGAGATAGAGTCTTCTTTCCTTTAGAGAAAAATCCGGATGCCTCCTTTCCTTTGGTCTACCCTTCTCTATTTATACTTCCCATTCCTGGTTCCCATCTGTCTTTTCCCTAAAAATGCTCCCCAATGCCTATAAGGCTGTCCACCGTCCCCTCAGAAGTCAATTCTCCATTAATGCGGCCAGGCGGGTAGGTGAAAGGCCTTGGTGGCAGCAGCTTTATGCAGTACACGTCTCCCTTGTCTCCCTCCTCGGCGTCTCATTAAGACTTGGGATGACTCGCCGGGCTTTAGGAGCTCTTCCCCGGACGTCGTGCTACCCTCTTCTGTCCCTGACCCTTATGTCCGAGGAGACCTTCTCCTCGGATCCTCATCCAACAGGCTGGCGGTTTGGTCGGCAGGCCCTTGGGCCCAGTTTTAGGAGGCCCTATTCCCGACTCACGGCCCGTTTAGTGGAGTCCACGTCCTCGGATCAGGCCCTAGGCCCATATGGTGTTTTGACGCTTTTACCCCCCACATATATAATTTTCTTATACTATTACTTTCGAAAATCTAATGAACAAAGCTACCTCTCATTTATCATTTTTGTTATGCAGATCATCAGTTAGTAAATATATAATAATGGTAAGAAGCATTACAAATGAGATCACTAAAATATATATATATATATATATATATATAAAATTAATTAGCTACTATCATTACGGAGTAGTAGTTTATAATTTAACGCATCCAAAAAAGTGGAATATATAGAGTTTTCTTAAAGGTATGTGTAAAGATTCACTCTGTGTGTGTGTGTGTGTGTGTGTGTGTGTATAAAGGTAAAAAAAGATATATTTAAAGTTTTTATTAACTTAAAAACTAATGAAAAACCAATGGTTAATAACTAAAATTATAGTATTAATAAAATATTTAATGAGACTATCCTAAAAAAATTATCACACACAGCGCACAGGTATGCAACTAGTTGAGTTAATCTTTGTTACAAAATCCTAGACTCATAAACATAGCTTTCACTCCTTTCAAAAAAAAAAAAAAAAAAACTCTTATGCGAACTTATATATAATGATCTTTTTATATCCCAATAAGTTGTGCTTGAATTGGGCTGAAACAAATATTGGGCCTTTTAGGAATCTAGTTCCATGAACCTTGATAGGTTGAGGTTAGAGTTGAGGTTCATATTGAGACTTGATAGATCGAGGTTGGACTTTGGAGTCGAAGTCACAAAAGATTTGCCTTTTAAAGCTGATCTTGGGTCTTTGTTTTGATTTTAAATTACAATTCCAAAACACAACACTCATAATTCGTCACAACGCCAACACTAATACATATAGAGTCTAGTGTGGAGCAAGTGTATAGAGAAGAGCTCCTACCATTGGAACTGCAAAATGCAGCTCATGCATTACTGGGACATTAAGGGCTAGGGTTGTAACCTACATAAACAAATCTAGAGTTTCAACCATGAAGTAGGCAATAAATTATTGTATCCTAGGGGATTCAATAGCAAAATTCCATTATTTCTTGCTTTATCACTAATAGTCTTTGATCATATCTCTTTTCTTTTCGTTTCTTAAAAAACAAAAAATCTTTTTCTTTGTCCTTTCATCAATTTATTAACAAAAAAAATTGCCATATATTCTGACCAGTTGTTAAAAGTTTCAAAAAGAGTTTAATATCACAAAAAAAAAAAAGCACGATTTTAGTTGTAGCTATTAACTTGACTGATTGTAATTGACAAAGAACAAAAAGAAGTGTATTCATTTAAAAGTGACAAAGTAAGTCACATACTGCCAATCTGTCATATAAAAGAATTATGCAAAAATTGTGAGTTTATTTATAGTACTAAATGAAAAGATCTCTAAAAGTTAAATAAAACCATTGACGTGGTTTTCAATGTTTCTAATCCTTTAACTATTTTAATAGTATTTGGAAATTTAATTATTTTAATTGATACCTTTTTTCATTGAATCATTTTAATTGACACATAAGATTGAATCAATCAGATTATTATTTCTTACATTAACAACTTTATATTAATTTTATTTGCATAGAGAATTTAAATACCACCTTGACATTGACAAAGTGGAAAACAATATACATTTACAGTTGAATAGTCCATTCCTCCTCGTGGCATTGAAGTTTCAAAATTTATGGACGAGTCCAAAAAACGCCGACTCAACTTCCCTACCTGAACCCACTAAAAGCCACTATTAGCAAACAAACAAGCTCATGGGCCATGGCCCTTTACTTTTTAGTTTTTTTAGTTTTTTTTTTTTTTTTTTTTTTTTGTCACTATGTTGCATTGGTCCCCCAAGGCTCTACCATGTACCGACCTGACTTGTTCGACCCGAGTCGTCTACAACTAGATGAGTTGACTCAGAATTTAATCAATTTATACAAATGTATAAGTTAGCTTCTTAGCCAATACAAAAAATAAAAAATAAAGAATCATTTGATGGTGTTATATTTATATAAGTGATAGCTTTTTATTAGTTATGAGCACCACTTCAGCTCTCCTTCTATAAACCTAATAATTTCTATTATGAATTCCACATCAGTTTGGAGTGATCTTTTTCATGTGTTTATAAGCCACTTTGAACCTTTTTTATATCTCAAAATATGGGGCCTATTGTGAGTGTAAGTCTTATTTATATTACACATGCGTTCCACCTCGTCTTTTGTGGGTCCAAATAAGTATTAATTATCTTAGGTTTTTTGTTTTTTTTTTTTTTCCAATTATTTTCCAAACTTTTGAGCTTTTATAATTGTTTGTGTTTGAATTAGACCGTTGGAGATTAGCTTTATTTGTAGGGAAAAATTAATAAACGGTCTAAGGGCATTAGTTTATAAACTATTTTTTTTTAAAAAAATTATTAAAAAAGAAAAAAAAATAATGCTCTATTTGTTTTGACGTTAATATTTTTTATAAATTGAATCATTTTTTAAAAAGTATTTTCTTGAAAACTATCTCATTTTTCTATGTTTGGTAATAACCTTAAAATGAGTTAGAAAATTTTCTCTTAACTTTTCTTATTTAACTTTATATGAGATGTAACTATTTTTTTTATTCAGTTTCACGTGAGATAGTGTTTTTTTCCCAAAAAATTAGTGAAAAACAATTTCATCACATGCCAAGTTATAAGGGAAGTTTGAAAGATAATTTACCTTTAACCAATTTTTTCTGATGCTACCAAATTTAGGAAAATGCATAAAACTATTTTTGCAAAAGGTTTTCCATCAAAATAAATAGCTTTTTATACTTTCATGAAAGTATTTTATATATATATATATATATATATATATGGTCATGCTAATGAATGCCCTTTGGACATTGATTAATAATCTATTTTAGGAAAGTTTTAATACCACTTTTATGGGAAATGAAAAAAGCTGTCAAAACATTAATTGCTTTTTTTTCCCCATATAAAAATTATTTAAATAGATTATTAAACAATGTCCTAAAGGCATTCGTTAGCATTTCTCATATATATATATATATATATATATACACACACACACACTACCTGGTTAGTAATGAACTCCTCATTTTCTACACTAAATTAACTTACTTGGCACAAAAATTAAAAAAAAAAAAAAACTTAAATTAGATTAAACGCGTGGTGCAAAATTAAATTTTAATTGAAATATATTTTTTACACTAATTAACTCGCTTGACACAAAAATTTAAAAGTTAAACTCATATATATATAATACTTTAAGCAATGTTTAAAATAGTACATAAAAGATGAGTTTATAAATCGAATAGTAAATTACATCCGATTAACATGAAAATTGACATGTATGTTAAGAACATATAAAACATGTAATTCAATGGTTGAATTTTCAAAATATAAATTTAATAAAGTTATTGAGTGGTTTAACATTACTTAAAGTTACATAAAGTGTAATTATATATATATATATAAGCCTTAATTAATAGTACACTTTTTTCAAATGTTTGACAAAAAAGTTAGCAGTACACTTTATTTTTAATGAAGAAATTAATAGCACAGTTGGTTGCTCGCTTCTATTGTTGTGTAACAGATTTAATTAGAGAAACTTTTATTCAAAATTAAGATGAAAACTCTAATGATATGACATGAATCAATTGATAAATATAAAGCTTTTTTTATGTACCTTTTGGCTGGAACGGATATTCTACAAACGAAACAAATATCATCAATATTTAAACATAAGCAGGAAAAAAAAAAGAATACAAGTTGATATTGTAGTCAATTCATAGGGTGGAGCCCTAGATGTATACGAAAGGTTGCCAATAATAAATGTAACTTTGGATGAAGCCAACCATGTTACTCCAAAGACAAGTTTATGATTTTTAAATGGGGTTGAGGACTGACGGCAACGCCAAATATGTAAGCACAAAACCGAGTTTATGATTTGATATTGTTTTCTTTATTTGTTGATTTGATATGGGTCGGTCTCAAAGGGTTCCACCTATAATTATTGTTAGTAACTAATTTGACGTTGGGAGTTGGGACTATCTAAAAAATAACTAATTTGATGTTATTTTCCATGTTTTTATTTTAACCTTCCAAAATGATTATCATTAGGTTAAGATAGTAGATGAGTTTGAATTATAAATATATTTGTTCAATAACAAGATATTTACCGGTTTTATTTTTATTTTTTAGACAAGGTAGTATTACAAGTAATATATCACAATAAACCTTACTAATTGAAGTAATATTTTCTAAAATTTTACCAATTAAAATGACTAATTCATCATATCAGAGCACCGGTATCTCAGGAGGCAAAAAAAAAAAATCTTACATATTCAAATACTATTTATCTATTTTACTATTTTATTTTACAATTCATCTAATATCCTAGTTTTTATTTTTATATTCAATTTATTAAAATAATATAAATCATCCCATCAAATAATAATATAAATATAAAGTGAGCGAAACAAAGTGAGAGAGAGAAAAAAATTGAATAATATATATTATTTTAGTTTACAAACTCATAGATAGTAAATTTTAAATATAAGAACTTACTATTCACATGTTTTTAAAAAAATTAGGTATACATCCCTGAATGGAGCTGTTGTTTGGTAGATGTTTGACCGCTATTCTAGCAACTTGGAGGCTCTTACAAGTATAGATCTCCAAGGTCAGTAGCTCTCCTCCAAAAACTCTCTCACACTAATGAAAAATACTACTACTATCTTCTGAAACAGAACAAAGTCAATCACCGAGTTCCACAAACTATGGACGGGTCGAAAAACTCCGACTCAGCTTCCCTACCCAGACCCTCTAAAGCCACTTTTACCAAACAGAAAAGCTCATGGCCCTTTACTTTCTTAGTCACAGTATTGGTCCCCGTTGTGGCGGCGACATTGCTCTACCAACCAGACTCGTTCGACCCGGCTCCTCTGCCGCCTGACGAGTTGACTCGGCACGTCATAACCGTGCCAACACGTAATGACCACATGCTCAGAGTGTCCGAGTTTGTGGGTGTTGAGAATTTGGAAGCTCCAGAAGATGTAGCTTATGATGCCTAGTCCGGAGTCATCTACACGGGCTGTGCTGACGGGTGGATCAACCGTGTCACTGTAACGACTCGGCGGCTGACTCGGTTGTGGAGAAATCGGTCAACACCGGTGGGAGACGCTTGGGAATCGCTTTTGGTCACAACAATGAACTTATCGTTGCTGACCCTGAAAAGGTGAGTATTTGTTAAGGATAAGGCTGCCAGCCAAAATAGTGGTGCCGTGTAGCTGTGATGTAGCTGCATAATTTCAATTGAAATCATCCGTGTGACCAGCTGTAGATAGATATTTCAGTTTGATTTAAATTGTAACAAAGTTCTAGTTTGAGATATGATAAGATAGGATAGGGTAGAGTTATCTATATTTTGAACTTCCTTTGTATTTGAATTTGTATAGTTGTTTAACTCTATAAATGATAAGTCCCAAATCAGATTGGATTTGGTTTTTGCAAATTATATCAGAAAATATTGTTTCTACATGGTATCAGAGCAATTTGTAACTCACGTTTAAATTTTTTTTTTTCTCATGGCCTCTTCCTCAACATCCTCTACCCTCAACACAATGACTACACCTTCTCCCACCACACTCACTCCCATTCATCACCTCATTACCATCAAATTAACCCGTGAGAACTACCTATTATGGAAAGCTCAAATTGTTCCATATCTTAAGGGGCAACATCTCTATGGCTATCTCGATGGAAGCATTCCTACTCCACCTCAATCTCTCACTATTGAAGCCGATGGTGACATACAAGTCATCCAAAATCCGGACTTCGATCACTGGTATTTACAAGACCAGATGATCCTTAGTGCCATAATCTCCTCCCTCTCTGAGCGAATTTTGGCTCATGTGGTCAAATTCAACACATCAAGGGACGTGTGGCAAGCCTTAGAGAAAATGTTTACCTCTCATTCACAAGCTCGAACAATGCAAATCCACTATCAACTTGCCACTTTGAAGAAAGGCAATTCCTCCATTGCTGATTATTTTCACCAGTTTACAACACTGGTTGATACCCTTGCTGCTACTGCTCATGCCTTGAATGATTTTGAAATCATATCTTTCCTTCTAGCTGGTTTGGGATCTGAATATGATTCCTTTGTTACATCTGTGACCACTAGAGTGGATCCTCTCACCATTGATGAATTATATGGGCATCTGTTAGCTCATGAATTACGGCTTGAACATCAACAACCAACTGTTGACCTTCAACTTGCCGGAGCAAATTTTGCAGCAGGACGTGGAAACTCCCGCTGTGGTCGTGGTGGTGGTAGTTCTTTTCCATTTGGCCGTGGGTCATCCTCTAGCAATCAGAAAAATTATCGAGGTCGTGGGCGTGGATATGGTTCTCCAACAAATCGTTCTGTATGTCAAGTTTGCCACAAACCTGGTCATACGGCTTTGAAGTGCTATCACAGGTTTGATAACTCCTATTCCGCCAATCCTAGCAGCAACATGCACGCCTTGCTCACCACTCCCCAGACAACTCCTAATCTCAATTGGTACCCGGATTCTGGTGCCACTCATCATCTCACTGCTGATCTTGCAAACTTGAATGTGAAGGCTGACGAGTATCATGGTCCTGATCAAATTCGCATTGGTAACGGTCTTGGTTTGACTGTAAAACACATTGGTTCTACTCATTTATCTACTCCTACTTCTTCCTTTCTTTTAAATGATGTTTTACATGTTCCTCATATTACCAAAAATTTGATTTCTGTTCACAAATTTACTACTGACACAAATACAATAATTGAATTTCACCCTACTCATTTCTTTGTGAAGGATCGCACAACGGGGAAGGTTCTGCTACACGGGCTGAGTAAAGATGGACTGTACCTATTTCCTCCTGCTTTCAATAAAATTCCTTTGTCGTCTTCTGCTTTTGTTGGTGAACGCACTTCTCCAAAACAATGGCATTCACGCTTGGGACATCCTGCTTTTAGAGTTGTTCGTCATGTTCTTTCTAGGTTTAGCTTGCCTTTTAGTTCACATAAAACTGTTAACTCTTGTTCTGCTTGTTTCAGTTCTAAGAGTAAACAACTTCCTTTTGCTTTATCATGTACTCAAGTTAATTCTCCCTTGGAATTAATTTTTACTGATGTTTGGGGTCCTTCTCCTATTTGTTCTAAATCTGGTTCTAAATATTATGTTTCTTTTGTAGATGCTTATAGTCGCTATACTTGGCTCTATCCCATGAAAAATAAAAGTGATGTTCTCTCTATTTTCATTCAATGGCAAAAATATGTTGAACGATATTTTAATACCAAAATTAAAATGGTTCAATCTGATTGGGGTGGAGAATATCGCTCTCTACATAATTTTTTGCAAAATTGTGGCATCACTCATCGTGTCTCTTGTCCTCACACCCATCAACAAAATGGTGTTGTTGAGCGTAAGCATCGTCATGTTGTAGAAACAGGTCTAGCTTTACTGTATCATGCCAAGGTTCCACTTCAATATTGGGATGAAGCATTTCAAACAGCATGTTATTTAATTAACAGACTTCCAACCTCCATTCAAAAAAATCAATCTCCTTTTGAAAAACTTTTTCACCAAGCCCCTGATTATAATTTTTTACGTGTGTTTGGTTGTTCTTGTTGGCCAAATTTGAGACCCTACAATTCCCATAAGCTTCAACCACGTTCAATCCCATGTGTTTTTCTTGGTTACAGTTTGCTTCATAAGGGCTATAAGTGTCTCCATCTTTCTTCAAATCGAGTTTATATCTCTCGTAATGTCATTTTTGATGAAACACACTTCCCTTTTGCAGTCAGTTCCGTTGATTCTCAATTAAATTCCAAGTCATCAGGTGCAGATTCATCTCAGGTACAGCCCATTGCCCCGTGGACAGCATGGCCTACTCGTGTTGGGCCTCCATTCTCTAATACACCCTCTTCTCAAGTTTCGGCCCACACCTCACTTAATCCTACTGCAACTATCGGCTCATCAGGTGCAGCCCAGCCCGCTTCTTGCCCTTTATCTACATCTGTTCAGGATCACGCCTCACCGTTTCCTGCTGAGCCATCAATTTCGGATCTTCCTTCTCTCAGTCAGCCCTCTGTTTCTTCACACTCAGATTTGCCTTCTCATCCCATGACTACTCGCTCCAAGAATCACATCTCACAGCCTAAGTCCTTCACTGATGGGACTGTGCACTACCCATTGCCTCGTGCTCTCCTTGCAAATGGTGTTGATGTGAATGTCTCGGCTAAACCAACTTGCTACACCTCTGCTATGAAGGATCCAAAATGGCGTGCTGCAATGAATCTTGAATTCGATGCATTACTCAAGAATCAGACTTGGGATCTTGTTCCTTCTCATCTTGCTCGGAATATTGTTGGCTGCAAGTGGATGTTTCGGATTAAGCGGCTTGTCGATGGTTCAATTGACCGATACAAAGCCCGTCTTGTTGCCAAGGGCTTCCATCAAGTTCTTGGTGTTGATTATGGTGAGACTTTCAGCCCTGTGATCAAGCCCACTACGGTACGCACCGTCTTGTCTCTTGCTGTATCTAGAGGTTGGGTTTTACGTCAATTTGATGTTCAGAATGCCTTTTTACATGGAGAACTGTATGAGGATGTTTACATGTCTCAACCTCCGGGGTTTTCTCATCCTCAATTCCCTAATCATGTTTGCAAATTAAAAAAGGCGCTCTATGGGTTAAAGCAATCTCCTCGGGCATGGTTTTCTCGCCTCAGCTCTCGGTTACTTGCATTGGGTTTTCATGGTTCACGGTCTGATTCATCTCTATTTATTTATCATAGTGCTGCTGTCACTATTTATTTTCTAATATATGTGGATGATTTAATTGTTACTGCATCTCACCCTTCAGCCATTGATACTCTGCTTCGTCACTTGCAACTTAATTTTGCCATTAAAGATTTGGGCAATTTAAATTTCTTTCTTGGTGTTGAAGTCTTGCCTAGTACCAATGGATTGTTGTTATCTCAAAAACGATATATCATGGATCTTTTAGGCAAAACAAAGATGCTAGAAGCAAAGCCCCTTAGTTCTCCAATGGCTTCCTCCACTAACCTCTCTGCCTTTGAAGGGGATCCTCTTCCTGATGCTACCTTATACAGAAGCACTGTTGGAGCCTTGCAATACTTGTCTCTCACTCGCCCTGACATTAATTTCACTGTCAACAAACTTTCTCAGTTTATGCATCGTCCAACCACTATTCACTGGCAAGCTGTCAAGCGACTTCTACGTTACCTCAAGCAAACCATTCATTTTGGTTTACAGTTGAAGCGATCAAAATCTCACTCTCTTCAGGTTTACTCAGACGCGGATTGGGCTGGATGCCGCGATGATCGACGTTCAACTGGGGGCTTCTGTGTATTTCTTGGTGAAAATCTCATTTCTTGGGGCTGCAAAAAGCAAAAGACCGTTGCTCGGTCTAGTACAGAGGCAGAATATAAAGCTCTTGCTAATGCTGCTGCAGAAACTAAGTGGCTGTGTGCTCTTCTGTTTGAGCTTGGTGCTTCTGTTACCTCCTCTCCGGTTCTATGGTGTGACAACATTGGTGCCACTTATTTGTCGTCAAATCCGGTCTTCCATGCTCGTACAAAGCATGTTGAGATTGATTTCCATTTTGTTCGAGATATGGTTGGTGATGGTTCTCTTGTGGTTCGCTTTCTGTCCAGCAAAGATCAGTTAGCTGACATCTTTACAAAGCCTCTCTCTTCTTCCCGGTTTGCTCTGCTTCGGACCAATCTCAACGTTCTTCCAGCACGGTTGAGCTTGCAGGGGGGTGTTAAGGATAAGGCTGCCAGCCAAAATAGTGGTGCCGTGTAGCTGTGATGTAGCTGCATAATTTCAATTGAAATCATCCGTGTGACCAGCTGTAGATAGATATTTCAGTTTGATTTAAATTGTAACAAAGTTCTAGTTTGAGATATGATAAGATAGGATAGGGTAGAGTTATCTATATTTTGAACTTCCTTTGTATTTGAATTTGTATAGTTGTTTAACTCTATAAATGATAAGTCCCAAATCAGATTGGATTTGGTTTTTGCAAATTATATCAGAAAATATTGTTTCTACAGTATTCATTTATTCTTAGACTAAATATAATGTTTTATTTTAAATTTAAATGATTAATATTTCTTTAGGAAAAAAAAAACTGAATAATAAATCTACCATAACCATAGATATAAGATACGTGTCTTTTTTTTTCTCTCAGGAGTTCATTATTGGTTTTTATTATCTATTGTCAATGTTGCCAAGTGGGACTATTTTATTTTATTAAGTTTGTATGACATTTATTTATTTTTATGAAGTTATCATTATTTTTATAAAAACATTTTAAACTAAAATGACAAAATGCAACCAACTTACACTATGTATTTAAGTATTGTACCTGATTTCAATCTGACCCATCTCTCTTCTTCTTTTTTTGATAAAGACCATTCACCTTCTCTGGTTGGTGATGAGGTTGTTCACATTTCTAGAAACTATTAACAGTCTTTGTTTCTCCGAGTATTGTACTACTATTTAAAGAAACTAATAAAAGGATCATATACGTGGCTGTAGAAGATCGAGTTCACATCACATGCTATTTATTTTCTCTGAATAATGACAATGCTTATTGTTCCAGGTGACAATTGGAGTCCATATGTGCTATTTTCTAAAATTCAAATATCACGTGTTTAAAATAATATATATAAGAAATAAGAAATTTAGGTTTTAATTGTCGTTTATTATAAAAATCGATTAATATTTTGGTCTGATAATAAAGAGGTATCATAAAAAACGGACATCAAAGGTTGAAACTCTCTATAAAAAAAAAAAAAAATATCACGTGTGTAAGTAAATAATATATATATATATATATATATATATATATATATATAAAAGGAATATGATAAAATACAAAACTAGCATAAGGTTTGGATTAATTTAATGTTAGGCATTACATATTTTTATAATATTTTTTTTTTTCATAAGCATAAATGTCTGTTAACACCGTTTGAAAATTCCCTTCAAGGGGTAAAATCCAACTTCTGAATTTTAGAGTGGAAAATCCAAACACTTTCAAACTAAAAAGGTGTAATTTGCAATTTACCTTATAACTTATAAGGACGAAGTTCGAGGGTTTCTAATACCACGGTACTCCAAAAAAGCCAAGCCAAGTAAAAGTTAAATAACAAGTCAATAAGTTGTGATCAAGAGTGTAGTAGTTCAGTGGTATTGCCTAATATTTTTTATAAGAAGAACTTGGGTTTAAATCCTCCCCTCCTCCCTCCCCCCCCCCCCCCCTTTTTGTTTGTAACAAGTGATTATAAAAAATTATTAAAAAATGTTATATCTATAACAGTACTCAACAAATTAATGTAATTAATCTCTGTTTTAAGTAAATCTTTAAGATAAGTATGGTGGGTGAACTTACTTTCTTCTTGGGATTGCAAGTGAAGCAAACCGACAAAGGAATCTACATCAACCATACCTAGTATGCAAGAAATCTTGTTAAGAGATTTGAACTTGAGAATGCTGCTTATGCAAGAACACAAATGGCCACCAACACAAAACTGGAAATCGATCCATCAGGTCAGCTCGTTGATATTACCTTATATAGAAGTATAATTGGTTGTTTATTATATTTAACTGCTAGTCGTCTTGATATATCTTTTAGTGTTGGTGTATGTGCTAGATTTCAAGCTAATCTCAAAATGTCACATTTAACTACTGTTAAAAGAATAATTAAATATGTGAGTGGGACTAGTGATTTTGGTTTGTTCAATAGCAAAGAGTCAAATGTTTCTCTTGCTGAATATTCTAATGCTGATTGGGCTAGTAATACTGATGATAGGAAAAGTACTATTGGTGGATGTTCTTATGTTGGAACATACTTGGTTGCTTGGATGAGTAAAAAACAAAATTTTGTCTCTCTGTCAATTGCAGAAGCAGAATATATTGCTGCTGGGAGTTGTTGTACACAGCTTCTTTGGATGAAAAAATTGTTGGGTGATTATGGTTTGTCACAGGATACTATGTTTGTGTATAGTTATAACTATAATGTTGTTGATATCTCTAAAAATTCTGTGCAACGTTCTAGGACCAAGCATATAGAGATTAGATATCACTTTATTAGGGATCTTGTTGAAAGGAAAGTTGTTGTTCTTGAGTATATCCCTACTGGTCGTCAGAATGCTGGCATCTTTACCAAACCTCTTGCTAGGAGCAAGTTTGAATCTCTTCGTCAAGTGATTGGTGTTATCACTTATCCATAGTCTCCCTTTGGATACTTTTGGTCCTTGTGCTAATTTTTTCAATCTCTTGTGACCAAAATATTTTTCATTATCATTTGCATTTGCATTTGCATTACATTCATGCATTTTATTCTAGGTCTGTTTTTAAGTTTTTTTTTTTTTTTTAATCAAACAAAAAAAAAATTGTGTTTGTATTATACATCTTCAAGTGTGTAATTGAGGTTGGCCTATGAAATTTTCATTTCATGACTGTGTACCTTATTTAGCTTAGATGAACTATTTTTCTGTATTTTGCTAGTTTGTGCTATGTAGTGCTTAAATTGTGTGAGTTGTTTATGGTTTTTAAACACACGCTCTTGATTTTGAAATCATATTCCTTTGATTATAAGGACTAAAAAATTCTAGTAGAAAGACATAAATAACCATCTAACCACTGTTACTTGCCAATCATGTACACCTGTGTGCAAATTCTAAAAGCTATGCTCGGTAAGCTTGCACAGCAAGATTAAACGAGGTGTTAATTGTGAAAAGAAAATGGAAAACAAAAGAAAAATCAATAGATTATTCAAAAGAAAAAGAATTAAAAAAAAAATTGATTTTACATGATTGCAAGCGTGTATTCTAGGAGATGTGAGAGTTATATGATGCAATTCTTTAGGTGATAGTCACTTTCAAACTTATGTGATTGATAATGTACAAATTATGTTTAATTTCTATCTACATATCACCTTTTATGTATCTCATACACTTGCTAGTTGCACACACCACATGCAATTCTTTGTTAAATATTGTACATGTGATTGTGTGTTAATTATTGTAGCCATCCAAAATTGTGCTTCTTGAAATGTTTAATACTTTTTGGGGTTGGGTAGAAATTTTTGAGAAGAAAATTTTTGAATCTTGATAAAAAAAAAAAATTGATTTGGTTGAAGAGAAAGTGTTTTGAAAACATTTGGAATCATACATTGACATGCATTTCATATCATAAAATCTGCTTTAAAAGTGATTATGCAGAGAATTTCCAAGTTTTCAAAATTTCCTGGTTTTTCAAGTCTCGATTGATTGAATAAGTTTCTTGACCAATTGAAAATTTCAATTTTCAAGGCTAAAAGTCTTGGCCTTCTTCAATTCCCTTTGATCAGACAAATCTATTTTTAAGACTATTTTGATTCCTGGCTCGATTCCTCCCAACCAATCGAAAATCTTTTATTTTTTTTGGAAAACAAAAAGGAATCAGATTACATGTTATTCATAGTTTTGTCTTCTCTCTCTAATTCTTTTTTATTAATCTTTTCTGAGCCAAAGCTTCAAGGGTTTTCTTCCTTAACATTTTCTTCATCAAAAATTTTCAAAAGTTTGAACCAAAAGGATTTTAGGGTTTTTGATGATTTTGAGTGTTTTGATCCAATTTGTTGGATGGGTTTTTGTTCATGCATCATATAAACATGATTCACATGCTTTAATTTCAAAATTTTCATGATTTGTGCAAATTTTCGAAATTAAGGTTTATGTGTTCTTGAGGATTTGAGAATTTTGTTCAATTGGATGAAATTGAGTAAAACTGGCTTATGATATTGTTTAATTGAGTAAAATTAGGGCTTCAAATTTGCTAAATTTCTAATTCCCTTGGTCTGTTTTCAAAATTGGGATAAAATTGAACTGTTGTAGAGCATTAGATCATGCATCATATGTATACTTGCATTATGCCAAGGCATTTACTATTGTTGTGCTTATTGTTTAAGTTCATATTTTATTTCCTCACATTAGAGACAGAGGTGAATAAATCTGTCAAGAAAAACACAAAAGGATCATATATATTCTTTAATAGATAACGTATGAAAGTGATCTTGTTTGAAAATTGAAAGGTCTATTACAACTTTTATAAGTCGTATACTATTCATCATAAGTCGTAGACTATTCATGTATCATATAATACATGATATTATGTGTGATATACAAATATGAAAAATCTAAGAATTCAAATTTTGAAAATCTATATTTATGAAAAAATAAAATAAAATACAGATAATGGGATTTCTACCGTACAAACTAGATCCTATAATTCAACCCAACTAATTGCTAAGTCGTAATTTATCTTCAATTATTACAAATTTTGACCACTTTTATCTCAATCAACACGTTACACTCCTCTTCCCTTTTCCGGTACTTGATAGACAATAGTTTATCACTTTTGGTTTGCAATTTTACGTTATCATAATTTTACATTAATGTAATTTTTATATAATAATATAATTATTATAATTTTACATTAATGTAATTTTAATATAATAATACAATATTAAGTAGATTATTTAAAAAAATAATGAGATTAAGATAATGTGATATATTTTATAATTTTAAATTATAATAATATTAAAAAAAATAAAAAAAATCTTAATATCACATTATATATATATATATATATATATATATATGAATCACATTAAAAATATACCATACAAACCCGGTTAGTACACTCACTGCACATGGGGCACTTTCCGCAGTATCTTTTGTCATCTCATCTCATCTTCCAAGAATTTTCTCCTTGCAAAGACTCCTCCCGGATGCCACCACTTGGAATTATATTTTGATCTATTTTTATCCATTTTATATTTTTATGTAATTATTTAATTGATTGATTTATCTTAATGTTTAAGAGGGACAAAATGGCCAATCACCATTATTTGGCAAAATATATAAGAATTTGGCCATTTTTGCCAAATAATCTTTGGTTAAATATATTTATATTTATATTTTTTTTCTATGCAATTTAATAATAATAATAATAATAATAATAATAATAATAATAATAATAATAAAAAATTTGTTCAACTCATGGGTTCAATCTGACCAAACCTGAACCATGTGAGTTGGGTTGGGTTGGACTTATGTGATGTGTTGGGTTGAGTTGAATTTTGTTTGACTCACCATGGTGGGTTAGGTAAAAAAATCCTCTTAACCCAACCTAACCCAACCCATGCACACCCTTACGTGTATCACTTTTGCAGTGTTAAGTGTGAACCATCACTTAGTGAAATCAACTGAGACAAAGTTGGAGCCCCATGGTTCTTTGGAATATTGAAGTGAGTGGGGAATCACTATGGACAACGTAAAACAACCATAGTTTTGTGATATTTTAGAACTAGAGAGTTGTGCATATAACTCCTAATCCTAACACTAATAATAATGCAAAGGTTTTTTTTTTTAAATTAATTTTTTAATATCTGATGAGCTTTATTCATTCTTGTTTTCCGAATCGAGTAATGCAAATATTATTATTATTATTATTATTATTATTATTATTATTATTATTATTTTTAATAGATGAATTTAAGCACTCCTAACATCTTTTTCATGAATACCTTTTTGTGTGCAATACTGGTAGGGACAGATACCCTTTCATCCGGAAGATTCTAATAATCATGGAGAAGTACATAGGAAAACCACATATGGAGAAGAATGGTGGGGTCCTAGCCATTGATTTGGCAGGAAATCCGATTGCCCATTACTATGATCCTAGATTGGCATTTGTTTCAAGTGGGATCAAGATAGGAAATCATTTGTACTGTGGTTCAGTTGTCCTTCCCTATATTGTTCGCCTCAACCTGTAACAATATCTTGCTCGGGCCACCACATGAGAATCTGAGAACAAGACCAAGTACTTGTTGCTGCAGCACCCCTTGATAGTACCTTAAAATAATTGGGATATACTGCCATACATAAACTAAAACTCTATATGGTTCTAACTCCTAGTGAGTGTTTGGATAGAGCAGCTGGACGTCCACGTCCAGCTGCTCCACGTTTTTTTTTTTTTTTTTTCCGTTTATGGCGTTGGGAGACAGCGCGCAACGTGCATGCACTGTTCACGTACTTTTTTAACAATTTTTTATTAAAAATGGGTTCTGCAGTACTATTCACACATTAAAAAATTATTTTGCTATAGTATTTTCAGTTTCAATTTTCAATTCAACAAAAATAAGCTCTATCCAAACGGACCCCTAGTATCGAATAAGTATCTCATGAGACCGTTTTATGGAACAATCCTCTCTCATATAGTGGATGAGACTCGAGAGGTTGGAGGCTCTGTATGATTGGCTTAATTGGCATTGTTGTAAGAAGTAGAGATTACATGTGCCTTTATGATATTGTGTACCTGCTGTAGGAAATGGAGTTTTAACTGTAAGAGCTTTTGTAACATAAAGTTTTAACTGAAAAACTCTATAACAATTTGAGTGCTTAGCAAATTAATAGCGAATAGCATTTTAAAGTTTTGAATTTATAAACGATAAATAGTAAATTGAAGAGATTTTTTTTTTTTTCTAAAAGTCACAATTTTTAGTTTTAACCTTTGACTATTTTAAACTTTAGAGACCCCTTTAAAGCTCTTTAGTGACTAAATAGAATTTTTTAGCATCTATCACAAAACATATAATGAAAATATACATTTCGTGAAGATTAACATGCTACAATTACAAGCCTACAACACTTGCTATATAATTTTTTTTTTCCCAAGAAAGGCTACCCACAGCCATTTCTTTTTCTCTCAAAATAAAATGTTGTATCTTTCCTGTTGTTTTTTGCAAATCTTCAAAATGACAGTCCGAGGAGCCATGTAATGTGGTAAATAATCATGACAAAACTTGATTATTTCTTGAGGATCAACATCATCATATCCCTCTTATAACTTCACGCATGCTCAAGTCGTTTATCTCTAGTGAATTGCAGGATGACTAAACAAAATTGTTTCTACCTCAGCTGTGTATATACTAATCATCGACCATAATTATTTTTGTTTTAACAATTAAATTTGGCTCATGCATATCGTTTGTTCTGGCAAAACTCTATTATAAATGTTTTTAGGCAATTCAAACACTAACTTGGTTAAAAAATTCTAGGAGAAAGACATAAATAACCATCTCACTACTGTTACTCGCCAATCATAAACACTTGTGTGCAAATTATAAAAGCCGTGCTTGGTAAAGTGTAGCACTTGCACAGCAAGATTAAACGAGGTGTTAATTTTGAAAAGAAAGTGGAAAACAAAAGAAAAATCAATAGAATATTCAAAAGAAAAAGAATAAAAAAAATTGCTTTTACATGATTGCAAGCATGTTTTCTAGGAGACGTGGGAGTTATATGATGCAATTCTTTAGGTGATAGTCATTTTCAAACTTATGTGATTGATAATGTAGAAATTATGTTTAATTTCTATCTACATATCACCTTTTATATATCTCATACACTTACTAGTTGCACACACCACATGCAATCATTTGTTAAATACTGTACATATGATTATGTGTTAATTATTGTGGCCATCCAAAATTGTGTTTCTTGAAATGTTTAATACTTTTTGGGGTTGGGTAAAAATTTTTTGAATCTTGATAAAAACAAAAAAAATGATTTGGTTGAAGAGAAAGTGTTTTGAAAACATTTGGAATCATGCATTGACATGCATTTCATATCATAAAATTTGCTTTAAAAGTGATTCTGTAGAAAATTTCCAAGCTTTCAAAATTTACTGGTTTTTCAAGTCTCGATTGATCGAATAAGTTTCTCGATCGATTGAAAATTTCAGTTTTCAAGGCTAAAAGTTTCGGCCTTCTTCGATTCCTCTTGATTAGTCAAATCTATTTTTAAGACTTTTTTGATTCCTAGCTCAATTCCTCCCGACCGATCGAAAATTTTTTTTTTTTTGGAAAACAAAAGGGAATCAGATTACATGTTCTTCATAGTTTTGTCTTCTCTCTGCAATTCTTTTTTATTACTCTTCACTAAAAAAAAAATTGTCCTTTTCTGAGCCAAAGTTTCAAGGGTTTTCTTCCTCAACATTTTCTTCATCAAAATTTTTCTAAAGTTCGAACCAAAAGGATTTTAGGGTTTTTGATGATTTTGAGTGTTTTGATCCAATTTTTTGGATGAGTTTTTGTTCATGCATTATGCAAACATGATTCACATGCTTTAATTTCAAAATTTTCATGATTTGTGCAAATTTTCGAAAATATGGTTTATGTGTTCTTGAGGAATTTGAGAATTTTGTTCAATTGAATGAAATTGAGTAAAATTGGCTTATGATATTGTTTAACTGAGTAAAATTAGGATTTCAAATTTGCTAAATTTCTAATTTTCTTGGTTAATTTTCAAAATTGAGATAAAATTGAACCGTTGTAGAGCATTAGATCATGCATCATATGTATACTTGCATCATGCCAAGGCATTTACTATTGTTGTGCTTATTGTTTAAGTTCATATTTTATTTCCTCACGTTAGAGAGAGAGGTGAATTTTTCAAGAAAAACACAAAAGGATCATACATATGTGACAAACCGAGTGTACAATTAACACATTTAACATTAAAGAATTAAATAAAATACTGATATGTCTAAATTTTATTAGCCATGTCATAGATTATCGGCAAAAAACATACACTTCAAAAAAATAAAATTGAAAGGATAAATTTAAAGAATTAAATTAATCAAACAAAATAAAAATTTATTCAATAAAATTTTAATTTTTTCTTGGACTTTCTTGAGAACTAAACACCAATCCAATACACAATTTTTCATCCCAATTCAAGGAATCAGAATCTTACACAAAACAAATCTAAATCCTCCTAAAAAACCAGATCTGACAACACCAATTCATCAATAGATAGCACACTGCACATCTGATTCAGATTTACTGTCCATTAAAGAAAACCATCTCCCTTTTTCTCAAGAATTCTTTTATCTTGAAATTTTGGTTTGTTATGTTACGTATTCTTACGACTATATTATAGTATACAAATAATACGAGTAATGTTATCTTGTGAAGAGTTGATTAGGAAAAAAGAAAACTTTATTTTTTTTTTCCAGTTTCCATTAAAACCAATGCCACCTTTTATATATATATATATATATATATATATATAACCAATGCCTCCAACCCAATCATGAACCTTTTTTTTTTTAAATTTTTTTTAGAGTTTTAACTTACGGCGTCTAATCAATTTTTGATGTAGGCAGAGATTGAACCCTAAATCTTTTATTTAACCATTAGTGACTTTACCAGTTGAACTAACTGGAACCCACACTCAATCTTGAACTTTGGTGCTTGATATTTAATTACTCCGTATTTATCATCATTAACGTGTGGGAAAGAAGCACAATAATGGTAAAAAATTATTAGGTACTTCCGGAGTACAATAAATGCGTACTCTCTCCTCTCACATGAATAATAAGTCTCACTAATTAAATTTATGATAGACTTACTATTCATATAATAGAAAAAAATACACATTTTTTTTTTTTGGTTAAACCACCCGGTATCCGGAACCACAGGGGCTCCGACTAAATCCGGATTCGAGCCGGGTAGGACCATAAGGGCGGCAAAGCTCTCCCAACCGAGTTTTAACGTAGCTGCATGCCCAAGGCTCTAACATGAGACCTTGGTTAAGCTAGGACAACCCCTTACCAGTTGACCAACGCGCTCGGTGATAAAATACACATTTATAATACTTTGAAAATACACAACAATTTTTCCAAGATGATATGCACGTTTTCAGAAAAGGAAGGAAAATTGATTCCCACTTTCTTGTCTCTATGGAAAATCGAAAACGTGTGGGGACAACCTCGTTGGAGAATTTGCATCGCAAAAACTTCGTGGAAGAGGGATGGACTCTACTTTTGACTTGACTGCACCATTGTTCGATGCCACTTTTGGTATCTTAAATACCTATTTCAAATTTTTTTATACTTACTTTTTCAAATATTACTCTCTCCATCCTTTTCTCAATTCTATTTAAATACTATTTATTTATTTTTTCTTTAATATTTTATTTTCAACCTTCTTTCGTTTATTTAATTTTAACGAAAAGTACTACATTCTTAATATTTTATAATATTTTTACAATAAATCATATGTGATAAGTTATTATTGATTTTAATTTGAACACATCACTTAAATATATATTTTTTTTCATTAGTATTAGTTAGTAACAACCCATCATTTAAAATTTATTATAAAAATATTGTGAAAATATTAGAGTAGCATTTGTCAAATTTAACTTTTTATTCTTTATTTTATTTTTCCCTTATCTTTTTTTTTCCTCTTTTTTTCTCCTCCACACCTTTCCCTTATCTCTATCTTCACTTTTCTTTTTTCTTTTCTCTAGCACTTCTTCTATTCCATAGCATTCAAGAAGCTCTCTCTTTCTCTCTCTCTCTCACACAAGTAAATTTTCCCTCATACACACATAGATCACTGGTAGAGAAGTGGAGATCGGCGTTCTACTTTTAATATCTTTAATTGCCTATTTCAATACCTATGAAGGATCCACTATCGTCTTCTTCTCCTCTGTGAAGACCAAACTCTCTTTTTTCCCAATCAATTCCAAATTTCTAGTTCGATTCTATTCCAGTACACTTTCTTGAAAATCATCATTCTTTTAACCATTTCTCAATACATTCAAAACCTTTCAAATTGCACGAATTCACTCATCTCTTATATATAATTCCCATTTCATTCCATCTTAATTTGGTATTTCTTTCCTTCTTCTTCTCCTCTTTTTAGATCTTTTACAATCTTCAGTTAACAGATCATACTGATGGCTTTCCCAACTAAAGAAGAATTAACTTCCTCTTCTTCTTCCACTTGGCGATGGAGCTATGATATCTTTTTGAGTTTTCGAGGTGAAGACACACGTTATGATTTTACAGGTAATTTATACCACGCTTTGCATGACAAAGGCTTAATCACCTTCTTTGATAACGATCTTGAGAGGGGAGAAGAAATTTCAAAAGAACTTCTTAAAACCATTGAAATGTCAATGATTTCGATCGTTGTATTGTCTAAAAATTATGCATTTTCTACTTGGTGTTTGGATGAACTTGTCAAGATTCTTGAGTGTAAAAATATCGGACGGATCCGGAAGGTTTATCCAATTTTCTACAAAGTGACTCCATCCGAAGTTAGAAAAAATGGTGGAAAGTTTGGGATAGCACTAGATAACCATGAGAAAAAATTCAAAGACGACATGCAAAAGGTTAAGAGGTGGAGGGAAGCTTTAATTGAAGTAGCTAACTTGTCTGGACATGAATACAAGAATGGGTATGTATTATTTAATTAATACCTACTCTTGTGTGATTTTATGAGTTGCAAACTTTTAAAGGTTTTGATATATTCTTTTGGGTAATCATACTTCTCTTCTTCTACATTTTTATTCTCAATTTATTAGTTATTTTCTTATCAATTATAGTTAAATTTTTGTAAAGAAATTATTATAAAAATTTAGACTATTTCATTACTAATATAAATATAAACAAAAAGGAAGAGTGTTAATTTCTTTAAACATCAAGTGAGAGGAGTCTATTTTCCCTTCAGGATTGGGATTAAGTCATTTCCCCAAATCTCAAGAGAGGGAAGTGTAAGTATCCCTATTATTTTTAGGAAAAAGTTTAGTTATAAACTTGGTTATAGCATAAGGCTACAAGTTCTATAAAAAAAATTAACATCATTACATATTTTAAAAATCTAATCGTTAGATTGCATGTTCTTTATGTCAAATTTTGTGTCAATTGGTTGTTATTTACCATATGATTCATATACTTATTTTTTATGCATAATTTTATATTTCCAAAGCTTGCAATTTAAACAATTGATCGATGACATAGCCATTCGTGGTTAATTTTTTGAAAATTTTGCAAACATAAATTCTATAAAATGAAAATATAATCAAATGGTGAAGTTGTAGCTTTAAGCTACAATCAAGTTTGTAGTCAAACTTTATCATTATTTTTATCTTCTCCATTTTTTACTATTAAATGAAAGAAATAGAAGAATTTAAACGGATAATGTTAACATTTAAGAGTTTCTCCCATTTAATTCTTAGAAATTTTTTCCAAAATTTCTTAATCTCATTTTGTTAAAGTATCGTGAGTGAGTTTCCAATAAGTTAGTTTCCTAACCTAATAACAATTAAGAGTTTCTCCCATTTAACTCTTAGAAATTTTTTCCAATATTTCTTAATCTCATTTTGTTAATTTATCGTAAGTGAGTTTTCAAAAAGTTAGTTTCCTAATCTAATGGGAGTTTCCGTGCAATTTTTTGCCAAAAGCCTAATTCTAATTTCCTAACAAAAAAGAATAATGAATGTGTTAAAGTTGATGATAGTTATCAATCAGTCCTTTAAATTATATGCCATTTACTCCAATTAAAAGTGTGTCAATTTTAATGCACAAAATAGAATATATTTAACTTAGTTGATCTGCATATTTATATTTATATTTATCGTGACTAAAACTCATTATTTGTTTTTAATGCTTTGTGATTTTGCAGTTGCAATGAATATGAATTTGAATTTATCCAAAGAATTATTAAAGAGATATCAAGTATTAAATCAAATCACATGCAATTATCTGTAGCTAAATATCTAGTTGGGGTAGATTCTCGAGCGAAAGCCATAGAATTTCTTTTAGATATGGAGTCCAATGGTGTTTGCATGGTAGGAATTCATGGTCTTGGTGGAGTGGGTAAGACTACGATCTCAATAGTTGTTTATAATAGAATTTTTGATCGTTTTGAAAGAAGCTTCTTTCTAGAAGGTGTTAGAGAAAAATCAAAGACAATTGTTGGCATTACCCAATTACAAGAGACACTTCTTTCTAAGATCTTACGAGGTAGAAATGATAGGGTGAATAGTGTATGCAAAGGAATCACTATGATTAAAGAAAGCCTCCGCAATAAGAAAGTTCTTTTAATTCTTGATGACGTGGATCAATCAAAAGAGATAGAAGATTTGCTTGGAGATTGTAATTGGTTTGCTTCAGGAAGTAGAGTCATTTTAACAACAAGAGACAAAAAAGTGCTAGACAATCTTGGAAAAGATCATCAAATAAGCATTTATAAGGTAGAAGAATTGAATTCATTCGAAGCTCGTGATCTTTTCAATATGCACGCCTTCCGAAAAAATGAACCTGAGCAAGAACATTCAAATCTTGCAGAACAAATTATATCTTACGCCAATGGCCTTCCATTAGCTCTAGAAATAATGGGTTCTGATTTGTACGACAAAAGTAAAGATCAATGGACACGTGCATCCAAAAAGTATAAAAAGATCCCAGATGAAAAAATTATAGATAAACTTAAGATAAGTTATGATGGATTGGAAAAAAGAGAAATGGATACTTTTCTTGATATTGCATGTTTTTTTAAGGGATTTGAAAAGGATGAAGTTGTGAATATATTAGATGCTTGCAAATTATTTCCAAGTTTGGATGTTATAAGTAGACTCATTGAAAAGTGTCTCATAACTGTTGACGAATGGGGCAAATTGCGGATGCATGACTTGCTACAACAAATGGGTAAAGAAATCGTTGAACAAGAATCTGAAGAGCTTGAAAATCGTAGTAGGATATGGTGTCATGAAGATGCTTATGAATTGCTTACTGAAAACATGGTATAAGTTCTTTTGCTCCACCTTTTTTTCCCAAATATTTTTCATTGATTTTTTTTTCCTGTTCAATATTGCAGAAAATATAATTTTATCCATATATGTTTCCTTTAAAGTTTTAAAATCGTTATACTTTTGTCAAATTCTATTATGAAGTAAAACTAATTCTTTGTTCTATCTAGGGGTCGAATAAAATTCGAGGCATAATGTGGCACTCACCTAAACTAAAAACAGTGAACTTGCAAGCAGATACTTTCAAAAATATGAGAAATCTCAAATTTCTCTTAGTTGAGAATATACGAATTACTGAAGGGCTTAAATATCTCCCCAACGAGTTAAGATTGCTTCAGTGGCCAGAATATGATTTTCTCTTGCCATCAAAACTTTACCCTCACAATCTTGTTGTGCTGAATATGCCGGGTAGTCAGATTAGATTGGAGAAACTATTAAAACAGGTACAAGTATTAGTATATATGAGTTTTGATTTTTTTTAAATGATGAATTTTGATTTCTTTAAATGTTATTTTTAAAATTTGTAGAAATAATTTTTTTTTCCTGTAGGACCGCACGTTTGAAAAATTGAAAAATATCAATCTCAGTGAGTGTAAATTCACTACAAAATTACCTTCCTTATTATGCGCCCCAAACTTAAAGAGTTTGGACATGAGTGGCTGTGAAAATTTAATAGAGGTTGATGAGTCGGTTGGATATCTTGATAAGCTTGAAACATGGAGCCTCGAAGACTGCAAAAACCTTGAGATTCTTCCAAGCCTCCCCAAGCTGAAGTCCCTCAAATGTTTTGATCTAACTTGCTGCAAAAGGCTTGAGAAGTTTCCTGCTATATCTGCCCCAAACTTAGTGTCATTGGACTTTTCTAATTGTGAAAACTTAATAGAGGTTGATAAGTCAGTTGGATATCTTGATATGCTAAAAATGTGGAACCTCGAAATGTGCAGAAACCTTGAGATTCTTCCAAGCCTCCCCAAGCTGAAGTCCCTTAAAAGTTTTGGTATACGGCACTGCAAAAGGCTTGAGAAGTTTCCTGCTATATGTGCCCCAAACTTAGTGTCATTGGACTTTTCTAATTGTGAAAATTTAATAGAGGTTGATGAGTCGGTTGGATATCTTGATAAGCTTGAAACGTGGAGCCTCGAAGACTGCAAAAACCTTGAGATTCTTCCAAGCCTCCCCAAGCTGAAGTCCCTTAAATGTTTTGATCTAACTTGCTGCAAAAGGCTTGAGAAGTTTCCTGCTATATGTGCCCCAAACTTAGTGTCATTGGACTTTTCTAATTGTGAAAACTTAATAGAGGTTGATGAGTCGGTTGGATATCTTGATATGCTAAAAATGTGGAACCTCGAAATGTGCAGAAACCTTGAGATTCTTCCAAGCCTCCCTAAGCTGAAGTCCCTTCGAAGTTTTTATATACAGCACTGCAACAGGCTTGAGAAGTTTCCTGCTATATGTGCCCCAAACTTAGTGTTATTGGACATTTCTCATTGTGAAAACTTAATAGAGGTTGATGAGTCGATTGGATATCTTGATAAGCTTGAAAGGTGGAACCTCGACTGCTGCAGAAACCTTGAGATTCTTCCAAGCCTCCCCAAGCTGAAGTCCCTTAAAAGTTTTGGTATACGGCACTGCAAAAGGCTTGAGTAGTTTCCTGCTATATGTGCCCCAAACTTAGTGTCATTGGACTTTTCTAATTGTGAAAACTTAATAGAGGTTGATGAGTCGGTTGGATATCTTGATATGCTAGAAACGTGGAACCTCGAAATGTGCAGAAACCTTGAGATTCTTCCAAGCCTCCCCAAGCTGAAGTCCCTTCGAAGTTTTTATATACAGCACTGCAACAGGCTTGAGAAGTTTCCTGCTATTTGCGCCCCAAACTTAGTGACATTGGACTTTTCTTTTTGTGAAAACTTAATAGAGGTTCATAAGTCAGTTGGAGATCTTCTTATGCTTCAAAAGTGGAACCTCAGTAGCTGCAGAAAACTTGAGATTCTTCCAAGCCTCCTCCCGCTGAGATCCCTTCATCACTTGGTTCTAAGTCATTGTGAAAGGCTTGAGAAGTTTCCTGATATTCACCCAGAAATGAAATGTTTGCAGGATTTAGAATTGACTAATAGTGGTATTAGAGAATGGCCTTCATCGTTAACGCATCTCACCAAAGAGCTTAAGCTTTTAACTTTATCTAACCCTAAAAACCTTGGGAATTTTCTGCATAGCCCCAATAAATTGCAACTGCTTGAGGAAATAAATATTCCCACTGCCAATTCCTTTGATGGGTTTTCGAGCCTGACAGAACTGAAACTCAAGTATTGTGATGAAGATATAACTGAATTAGATTTTCATTACTTCCCCCAATTGCGCTGTCTTTATATAGATGATTGCAATATTATTAGTATTCCCCAAAGCATTAGCGGATTAGCTAGATTAGAAACTATTCGTATACATAATTGTAAGCAGCTTCGGGAAATTCCAACTCTTCCGCAATCTGTAAGAAATGTGAATGTAAACAAATGCCCGTCGTTGGATCTACAAAGATTATTGATTCAGGTGAGGTCTCTCTCCCTCTCCCTTTATGTTTAGGTAATAAATAATCTTTTTTTTTTTAAAAAAACTTTTCTAAACTTCAATTTCCTGTATTTGCTTAATGTAAACAGTTTGGAGAAATTCTAGGGATTTTACCGAATAGAGTCCAAGAAGGTGCAAGAAGCCACATATCAATGGATCCCTTTCATGACACTGAATCTGAATCTAAATATAAAATTCATTGCTTTCTTAACCTACCAGCAACGGAGATTCCAAAGTGCTTGAAATTCAACCATCAGAGTTTTGGAAATTCTGTATCCTTCTGGGTTGGTGAAAAAATTTCAAAATTAGCCGTCTGTATTGCTTTTCGATCGATGGAGACACATACATGCCAAGTTTGTGACGTTATCATTTCCATCAATGGTTATTTTCTGGATCCTGGAAAGTATAAGTTTGCGAGTGTTTCAGAGGAACTATGGTTATTTTCTGTATCCCGAAAACTATCTGAACAGAATCACATTGAAGTTGAGGTTATATGTCCAAACAGAAACCCTTATAAAGGTTCTTCTGATATCATAAAATGGATCGGGGTCAATGTAGACTGCACCTACTATCCTTAGAATTCAGATGTTACTTACTTGCCGCTTCCGTGTGCTATGAATGGTTATGGGTCTTCCTCGATTCCGAATGACACAGAGCTCCCACCTTTTCTACCTATTTCCTCCACTTCTTCTGCTTTAGATTCAGATCACAGTGTTCTTAACAAAGAAATTACATACTTGCTGGAACAGGACTCCAAAAGCGAAGAAGAATTTGTCCCTTACGGCATAATTAGGATGTTAGAGAATATCCTCGATTCTGAATGACACTTCTTCTGCTTCAGATTCAGATCACAGGGTTCTTAACAATGGAAGAAATTACATACTTGCTGGAACAGGACTCCAAAAGCAAAGAGGAATTTGAATCTGAATCTAAATATAAAATTCATTGCTTTCTTAAACTACCAGCAACGGAGATTCCAAAGTGCTTGAAATTCAACCATCAGAGTTTTGGAAATTCTATATCCTTTTGGGTTGGTGAAAAAATTTCAAAATTCTGTATTGCTGTTCGATCAATGGTTGTAAAACGCATAATTTATATGGTTAGAATTTTCATCAATGGTTGTAAACTATGTCAGAATTTCACAAATTTTGAGAGAGTTTTAGAGGAACTGTGGTTACTTTCTGTATCCCTTGGGCAATTGAATAAATGAAAACTATCTGAACAGATTCACATTGAAGTGGTTATTTCTGATATCATAAAATGGATCGGGGTCAATGTAGAATGCACCTGCTATCCTCAGGATTCAGATGTTACTTGCTTGCCACTTCCGTGTGCTATGAATGGTTGTGGGTCTTCCTCGATTCCGAATGACACTGAGCTCCCACCTTTTCTACCTGTTTCCTCCATTTCTTCTGCTTCAGATTCAGATCATAGGGTTCTTAACAAAGAAATTACATACTTGCTGGAACAGGACTCCAAAAGCGAAGAGGAATTTGCCTCTGACGGCAAAGCCTAGCAGAGAGCAGAGCTCTAAACCTTGGCGATGGAGCTCTTCTCTTTCCACTTGCTATCTTCATCATCCCTATTCAAGCTCTTCTTCTTTTTCCAAACAACACATAATTATAATGTTAGAGAATATCCTCAAAGACACAGTGGACCATTCTTAGTCAAGGTATGCATCCTTATTAGGTTACATCTTTGGGTGCCTCTCTCTCTCTCTCTCTCTCTCTCTCTCTCTTCATTTATTGGGAAATCATGAATTTAATTGTAATTATGATCTATAAAACAAATATTTGATTTTTTTTTAATTTATTTATTGTAATGTAGTTGTTTGGCCCCGTTGGACCATAATCATGTGCCAAGTAAGCTTACCTTCAATGTTTTGAAACAGCTCAAGACCTCTGTTGTTGACAATAAGGCCTGATTTCTCCCTTTCTTGATTTCATGTTATTCAATTTGGCTTTTGTTTTTCATGTCCATTTTTTGTTGCTTTGGTGAATGCAATGCTTAATATTGAAATGTACTGGAATCTATTATGGTTTTTATAATATGCATTTGCTATTTATGCTGAATCTCTATATTGTTACTTTTTGTCCGAAAACCGAAATACTTGAGTTCAACTTGAATGAAGATTCAAGATGATATTGAGGTTATATATAGAAGTTGGGTGAGCTGTAAGTCAACTTGAAGGTATAGACTTAACAAGATCTCTTACTATTTTTCCAATCTTCCTGTTTTGATATATGAATGTGGGGTGATGGTATGTAGAGTATCACTGTATTATGAAGCAAAGAAAGCTATCCTGATTTCATTTGTTTTGTTATTATTATTATTATCATATTCATTCTTCTTCCTTTTTAACAGCATTTGGTATATTGTTTAATTTCCTTCAACGTTTGATTCCGTTTAAGGTGCAGTTGCATTTTTCCTTCTAATTAAAGAATAATAAATAATACATTGAGCATGTTGTGAGTAGTACATAGTGATATTTTATCATATTTAGAAGAAATTGCTATACTTTGCAGTTCTGTTCATCTGCTCTAAATCAGATTGGGTGTAAATATGGACCAGATTTCCTAAAGTGAAGTGGTAGAAATTGATCTGGCATTCATATATTATTCCTAACATTCCCTTATTATTTTGTTATCTTGCTTAGAGAACTAGACATTCCATATGAGATAGGCTATTAAAAGGATGAAGGTGACATGTTATGCGTCTTCTGCAGGATCTACCTTGCAAGTAGGAATCATCACTTGTTCGTTGAGTTTGAGTATCCTTTCTCAAAGTGTCTAACAAATTACCAAGTATATATTAGCATGCATTAACTGGTTCTGTGGGATACAGATAAGTGGAAGGGTAAAAGTTTTATATGCATCATATGCAAACTTGCTTGGTCTATAATGTTTTATTATGTTTGGCTTCAAAGAAATGCTCATGTATTCAGTGGCAATGTCAAATCTAATGAGACTATCCTCCTTATGAGAAGAGTCAAAATTTTGTTACTGAATAGTCTTATGTTAATTGGAAATTTCTTTATTGTTTATGATAGCCATAATTGTGGGGTTCTATAACACTTGTCTATAGTTCTCCTTATGAATTTTTGCGTACTTCTTTTCTACATTGTCAAACCAAGTACAACAAAAGCATGCATTTAAACCTGAATTTTCTTGCAGCCAAACCTTGATCTTCTAACTAAAAGTACTTTTTTTTTATTGATCTGATTGCTCCTTTTGATCTTCTAATTAAATGTACTTTTTTTTTTATTGATCCCATTGCTCCTATGCTTACTATTCTTCTCCATTTTCTATCTTTTCTAATGTGGTTTTATTGTTGAAAACTTTTAGATCTGGATAGAAAGCATAAGAAAATGTAACTTTTGAGAAATTTCCTGCAACAATTAAGAATCATATCCTTTACTAGTTAAAAGCCAGACATGAATGAGATTTCTATGTTCTGTGCAATTATTATTTCAAGTTATATCGTTGTTTTTTAATGTATTTTGTGTTTGTGATTTTAAATTTAATATTAAATAGATTAGGTGTTTCAGGTTCAACTTTTAGACATTAAAATGCTTTAAATCTATAAAGGCATGCTGGATCATGTAATGCTTATTGTGCTAAAATCTTGAAAGGGCCTATTTGTCTAAAGAATTATTTCTGTTGCTTCTTTTTTGGTTCAAGGGAGTTTCACACCTCTGAGGCATCACTGTACAGAAGTTGTTTTGCTGATGCCCTGCTTTACAAATCTCTTTAACCAATTTTGGCTTCCATTTGATAGCATCTGATAGCTACAAGAATCCATACCTTTTTCCCTTTTTGTTTCCCAGGTCAATTTCATTACTTAGAAAGGAGACATGTTGCATTGTACAGTGAAAAGTAAGCTCCTATGCTATTTCATGAACTAAAATTTTATTATTATGTCAATTATGATTTAGAAAGTTAAATCCATTTGTAATAATTAATTTTTTCAAATCTTTATTTATTTTTATGTTTGACTAAGAATGTGGAGCAGGTGTTACAATGGAGTATACCTATGTTCAGGTCATCAAGATATTACACTTCTACATCTTAAAAGGTAGGTAACTCATTTACATTATGTTCAAGATGTCATCTTTGAAAGTGCTTCTAGCTTTGAAGTTCTAAGAGTAATTTCACGCTTTGAATTCTAAACTAAGACATTAATTTGATTCTTTTAATCCAAAAAGATATTTGATCTGCCTGACAAGTGCCAACCAATCTTGTTAAGTTAAGATATTTTTTGATGTTCCATTATTTCGGACAAGATAAATGAAATTCTTGTAACTTATGAACGTTGCCTAATGAGCAAAAGAGAATTAAAACATAAGATAAGTAATATGCCTTGTAGGTGTCATTTATCTTAATTTTCGTTGCCAAAAAAATTGAGATAGGTGTTTGTTGAGATTTTGGTTCTTCTGGTGATATTTCATTATTTTTGACATAATAAATCCATGCTAGGTCTTACTAGAAAAGAACTGACGTAACATATTTCATCATAAGACTACTCAAGCAACTAATTGTTGGAAACTTGCGAGAGATTGCCAATGGAAGATGATTTTCAGTTGAAAAGTATTGGGATTACTAAGTTTGTTCATAAGATTGAATGCATGGGATCTATTCTCATAGTAGCTAAATGGCTAGTGGGAATTGGGAACTCTATTCCTATCATCTTTTCCCACACTCTTTGGTCTATTGGATCTATAGAAACAAAGTGGTGCTTGAAGCAATAAGTGTTAACGCTAGTAAAGTCTCGAGTCCCACCGTTTACCTGTTTGCTATATGAAGGGATGCAGCAAACACATGGGAAGTGGGCATCTATCAAATTTCAACAATTTTATAGTTTGTTATAATTGACAAGCACTAATTAAGATTGAAGGAGTAAAAGCAATTGAAATCAATTGAGAAGTGCTGCATTTCTTGTAGAGATAGAATTGGGAGACCTATTTTTTGGATTTTGTTTCTCAACAATTTTATTATTCCTGTAATGTGCTCTACAACGCCACAGTTGCTTGTTTGGTGAGTGAGCACTACTTTTATAAAAGAAAAGTGATGGGTGAGGTTGTCGATTTAAGATTATGGGTACATGTGCAATCACTTTCTTTTTTATAAAAAAAATAAAAAATTATGTGTCACTTTCATTTGGTTGTATCTATTGCCTATATAAGTAAGGCGTATCTATTATAAGACCAAGTGCACATGTAAATTACTAATAAAGAAAATTATCTGCAGATGTATTAGTTGAATTTTCACCAAATAGTATTTCTTTTTTGCTAATGAACCTATCAATAATACGAATACCTCAAATGCTGACACTTTCATGTTGGTGTATCTATTGCCTATGTAAGTATAAAGTTGCGTTGATAATTAGTACCAATACATGTCATTTTTTTAGTGTAAGTTGAAAATTTTGTTATTGGTATCCCTCTTCTTTATCCTCACTATTCTTTTTCTGGACTAGCAGCTACTAATCACTATACCAAGTTTTTTAATATATGTCTTTGTCTTGTAGCATTTTCCCACAACTTAAAGTTTCTTGGCAGTATAACACATGAACATAAGTTGAAGGTGTGAATCTCTCTCTCTCTCTCTCTCTCTCTCTCTCTCTCTCTCTCTCTCTCTCTCTCTCTCTCTCTCTCTCTCTCATAATATGTCTACACAATGATGTTAAACCTGTAGAGAATTCAGTAAATATAATTATTGTTGGATGCTTCAAATGGTTGTGAATTACATGTGGTGTGTATGCTGACAATAATTAAATCCATGAGATATATATATATATTTTTTTTCTTCTTTCTGACAACTCATGATTGGGGCATTTTCTTGAGTCAATATTTTTGGGGGATTAAGGTCATTTTCTTCAAATTATTTAAGAGCATTGGTCAAATGGGATGCATTTCCTTCATTGTTCAATATGTTGCCATCACCGTGTAGTTGTTTTTTATTTTAAAAAAAAATTCATGTCAAAAGGCTACATTTTATTGCAAACTTCCATCTTTTAACTTGTATAAATATATATTTGATAGAGTAGGCGGAAGTTGAGATAGGGGCTTAACACCTAGCAGATGCATGTGTAACTTACCTATCAAAAAAATATATATATAAAAGATGTTGCAATATTTTCTTTGTATTATGAGCAACCATCAACTCTAAATTTCTTTAATGCAACAATGGGATTTTGATTATTATTTTTAGTTCTTTTGAATGAATGACATAACTCAAATTCTACATAAAGAAATAGAGAGAGAACCTTGACCAAATGAGGAACATAGCCAAACCAGAAAACACTTTGACCTACTTAACTCAATCAAACACTGAGGAAAGGGCCATGCCTCAAACTACACAAACATCTAATTGGAATGGCATTCATGATGATTTTATGCAAAAAAAAACCATTATATATCCAGCCTCATGCCTAAATGATTGAGATTTAATTGATTTATTGTGAGGTTCTGGAAAAAAAGTTTAAAAGTCAAGCTACTGTGGCAACCATGATAGTGTTAAGATGGACATGGAAATCAGTGATCCAAATATTAACAAAGGTATACCTTGTCTTTTAAGGAATTTTAGGTGAAAAAATATCTCACATCTTTCATCTTTTGATAAAACCCTTAATCATTTTCATCAAAGATTATTTCATTG
This sequence comes from Castanopsis chinensis, assembly GCA_032878915.1. Lineage (NCBI taxonomy): Eukaryota > Viridiplantae > Streptophyta > Magnoliopsida > Fagales > Fagaceae > Castanopsis > Castanopsis chinensis. Next base: position 1,588,757 of record JAVQMG010000074.1, on the reverse strand, counting down.
GAATGCTTTTAAACCAATTCATTTGAAGATATGTTTAAAATTATATATTTACATAGTTTGACAACTTAATAATTTTTTTTTTTTTTTTGATAAGTGACAAAATAGTAATTTCTTGAATAATATTGTTCTAATCACATTTTAGTGGGCAACTTGGAAATGAGTGGGGCTGTAGTTTAAAGCTTCATGTACCCTTGTATTCTTTTAGCTGTATAAAAAGCTCAATTAATCCCCAAATGAGTGTTTGTTTGCTTGCCACTTGTTGATTCAATATAACCGGCTTAGGTGCCACGACATAGGACAAAACTAAAACTTGAAGCCACGAAAATTGGAAAAATGGAAACAATAAAAACCACCTAGTAGTTAACACCTAGGGTTGTTTGGAGTCAATAACAAGTGAGATAGAAGACCTAGGAGTAAGCAACTAGCATCGGCGGGAGTCAATAGTAGACCGTTGAAAATTTTCCAAGAGAAATTTTATTAATCAAAAGCAAAATTGTAAATTGTCTCCAAAGGAGTACAATATAGATTACTATGTCACTTATCAATATATATATATATATATATATATATATATATTGATTACTATGCGAAAGTTATAATTCTATTTGACTTATGAAATTCTAATTCTAATTGACTTGCGAAATCTCAATGTCTGATTTATAAAAATCACCTTGTGAAAAAATCTAATTAACTTCTAAGACTTTCTCAAAAAAAAAAAAAAAAAAAAACTTCTAAGACTTAAAATAAAGTACAACTGATTGTCAAATAAATAAAACTAAATTAAAATTAATATTTCTTTGTGCTTTCTACACCATGATCTTACCTTGACATTACTTTTATGCAAGCCATTTAATGGTTTGTTGGCTAATGTCAAGCCACTTAGTTTGACTATTCAAGCCATTCCAACATAAACAAAAAGTAGAACAAGGAAAAAAAAGAAAAAAGAAAAAGAAAAACAAGGTACTCAACTGCACTAAGCTTGAGTACTATAAAGAGATACTCAATTTCACTAATATCGAGTACTACATTATTTTTTTTTTTAATTACACAAATTCCAGGTCAGCAATACCACGTTGGCGACTCCTAAGAATTCGAGTTCACTAAACTCAAGTACTAAAAAAGTGGTAGATTATTAAATATTTTCGAAACAGTGCTAGTTTGCTACAAATTTTGCCAAAACGTGGTATTTGATTATTTTCACCAGTCAAGCCGGCTATAGATAGTGTCATTGTACTTTAAAATATATTGCATTTAAAAGATTGTATCATATTAATGTATAAAAATCATAACTAATTATTTTTTGTATGGGAAAAATCTATTACACATGTATATTCATAAACTAAAATTGTGAGTGAAATCGTGAGTACTTTAACCCAGTGTGTTATGTAATAAGCACTCCCTTTTTAATATAACTTGCTACCTTTATTAGTTTGTGAAAGCTCGGATCACAACTTTACAGTTTGATTCATACACATAAGGTATGCAACAATATAGATACCATACGATTATAGAGATAGGTATTATCAAAGGTATAGCCCCATTGGCTTCAAACACTAGGGTTTAATGTAGCCAAAGCAAGGAATTCAGCATCTTGCTCCAATATGGCCATAACGTAATCATCTAAGGTCACCCATGCCTCAATTCCAGTGCTAGATATTGTTTTTTGGAGTACAGTGAGTTTCCTGCCGGAACCAGCTTCCCCCATGAGCCCAACCCAAATGGGTTTTCCCCATCCAAAATCGATTTCATTGAAACCAAATGTTATCCAACTGGTGAAAGCAATAATTTCTGGGTTTTCTTTGGAGAATAGTACCATTGTAGCTTTCTAGATTACGTCCTTGATCATGCTTGTAAAACCTTCGTGACCTTGCAAAATTCTCACATCACTTTCTATTATTGCCACAGCTTCTTTAAGGGTTGCCACCAAGCCACGTAGCTCGATCTCTGTCGTCTCTGCTGAGTTATAATCACAGTCTGCTAACGCCCGCCAAAAGATATTACCCATGGAAGAATCTGACAAGCGTGGTTTTGTTTTTCTCCGGATGCTTGTCGCTTGGGCTAGTATAGATGGCCTTGGAGAACCAGACATTAATTTAGAGGCAGCTCTAGCATGTTTACAAATGAAACTAGACAGTGATTCAATTCGAGTTGGGTTTTCCACTCGTTCACTCTTTGCTTTTGCCCTTAAAGTAGCTATGGCCTTTGCATCAAACACAAATCTCCTTGTCTTGTACTTGCCTTCGTTGAACCAAAGCCTTTCCATTAAAGGTTTAGCAATATAAGGCAATATATTTTGTGGAGGAAAATGAGATAACGATGATGCCTCAGAAAAATTAGGATTTACTAATTTGTTACAAGGCCCGCCTGTAGTGGCAGCCCAAGTGTTAAGGAAAGCTAGCACTAAGGATGATTCCATCTGTGATCTTATGTGATGCACATAAACCGATTGATCTTCCACCACAATCAAATATGTTCACTTTTACAGCAAATTGGGTAGCTTCCATTGGGTTTGGTTCTTTGCGAAGTGAAAAGCAAGGAAGAAAATGGTTTAAGGACTCCGTTTTAGGATTTTGAAGAAATTTAGACAGACAGCAATGGATTTGGGCCTCATTATATGGAATGCCCTCTTCATAATAATCAATAAAGAGGTTGTCTTTTATCCTTCCAGAAAATGGGTAGAAGCTATTTAGGGTTTTTGAGAGTGAGTTTTTTAGGTGATCAGTTGAAGAGGTTTGGGGACTCTTGGAGTAAAAGAGGATAAGTGGAACATAGGTTGTAGGAGTGAACTGGTCCAAGAGAGAGAGTTTGAAGGGTTTTAGATGATGAATTGCTTGTAAAGATGGTCTGATGATTTCTCTTGTGATGATATCAACGTCCATCATCATTTTGTTTTAAACAAAAGTTTATCTTTAACAAAACGTGGCTTCTGTATATGTTTGCTTTACTTTCACAGAGATATCTTGGAAAAGGATCCTATTCCCTTTTATAGAGACAAGAGTGCATAATTTTTACGAACAAATTGCTAACGCCCGGCTGTTAAAATCCTCAAACTTGCTAGTACAATTTTAGTTGGTGTGATTATTAGTTAGTAGTTGGAAGTTCTCTTTTTGGTAAATAGTAGTTGGAAGTGGGCTTTAATGGTGCTGTTTGGTTGGCCTATACATGCCTGGATATGTTTTGAAGTTTTTAACCATCAATGATCATTTACGTCTAAATAAAAAAAAAATTATAATAATAAGAATAATAATAAATAAATAAACGGTTATTTCATTGGAAAAATTAGCTTAAAAATTTTTAAGGAAAGGCTTTCTCAAGAAACAAGGTTTTGAATAACGATTTAAAATTATTCAATAAACTGATAAAAAATCAATATTTAACTCATCCAAGTGGAGCATAAATTTGGTTTGCATGCATGGGTTTGTTGGAGACACATTTTTCAATCAAAAAGAGGATGGAATATGAAATGCGTACCATATGTTTTTTTTTTTTTTTTTTTTTGAGGGAATTTAAGTATATACACATACACAATGATAAATAAACGACTCATCACTCAAAGCATTCACCCAAGAAAAATAGAGTAAAAGATAGGAACACTCACTACATTGAGGAATCCACCGAAGAAATATGAACAAGAAACTCATTGCCTATCAGAATCCACCGAGAGACGAGTTTTTAACAAGAAATTCCTTCTTCTCACAAAGCCAAAGTCTAAAATGGATACCCAATATTCTGTCTGATTTCTATTCACACGTGAGCTAGAACTTATATCAAACCACTTGGAACAACCCTCCGAGCATGAAGAATGAAAACTTATATTTTCAAGGCAAAAAACAGCTAATAAGAATAAAAAATAAAAATAAAAACCTTGACCAAATACTAAAAAAAAAAAAAAAAACACAACTAAAAAGACCCATTAACAAGACTTAGAAATTGGAAAATATAGTTTAGAAAACAAATAGACAAAATTCAAAGCGAGAGAGATTCGTAATTCTTTGTTTCTCAAGTATATTATAATAGACCAAACAGTTTGTTGTAAAATAGTCATAACACCCAAATTCATTGTTTCTCAAGAATATTATGCTAGACCAAGCAGTTTGTTGTAAAACAGTCATAACACCCTCTAAAAATGTTCGATATATTTAAGAAACAATTACTTTTGTAATTATGTAAACAAGAACAACATACAGATTTAATCATAAACAAAAATATATACAACTAGATAAAATATATAAGAAGAAATCTATACAATAATCAAATAACTCATAGACCAAATCCATGGAGAATGAATAATGCAAAATTAATCAAATTTTTCACCACGCACACATTTTTCTTAAAATAAATTTCACCACGCACACATTCAGTGGTATTAAGAGGCTCACGAATGTCTGTCTCTCAGGATAAATTGATCAACAAAAAAGAGAAAAAGAACTGCAATATCCGTGCTCAGTGAACTGAACTATGTCTCTTTCTCTCTTTTTGACACTTTGCAAAGTTGTATGAACACAAATATTTTCTCTGTGAAAGTTTTTCAATACAATTAGTTTTTATGAATGAAGGACTATGAATATATATGTTAGTGAACAAACACATTATTCAAGAAAAACTGTTGGGCACAAATTTATTAACACAAAAAGTAGAATAATAAAATAGTATTTTATTTGGACAAGAGAGCTTAGTTCACACATGCTTAAAAGTTAAAACCAATCCAATGTCTAACCTATAAGCATATAAACTCAGGTATTATCTCTTTTCTTTCCTTTTTTAGAGTTAATAATTTTCATCACTTTAAATCAATAATGGACACACACTAAGGGTGTGTTTTTATACCGCTTATTTTGCTAAAAACTAAAAATACTATAGCAAAATAATTTTTAAATGTGTGAATAGTACCGTAGGACCTATTTTTAATAAAAATTTTGTTGAAAAAAGAAGTTTATGGGTCTAATGAATAGTGTACGAGACCCACTGAAGAGCACTAAATTGCGCTTTACAATGAAAAAAAAAAGTGAAATGCTAACGCCTTACGTGGACGTGTATCCAAAAGTACACTAAGAGTCAATTTTTTATCTACTTCTTAACATTTTTTTAAAACAAATTAAAAAAATACTCAAATTGCGCATGGTTTGATATGTTTTTTTTTGGCTAAACAACAACTTCATCATTCAACAAACAACAATGGCTGTCAGCCTTATAAGCGTTATCAATTTCTACAGGAAGACTATACATATTGAAACAAAATACTCTACAAAATCTAATTGCATACTTTGCAGCCACATGAGCAGCACTATTGCAGCATCTCCTAACCCATCTAAAATTACAATCCAAAATGATTTTACTAAAATCAAGTATATGGTTGGGCCTGGCAGCTGGCTAAAGCAAATGCATTCTATATAATTGCATAATTAATTTTGAAATGACCCAAAAATGCTGACTCCTGCTTTGATCTTAACTTCTTAAGTAGTGTACTTTTTTTTTTTTTTTTGAGAATATCTTAAGTAGTGTACCTGAATTATCAAGGACGAACATGATTTGTCTTACTATAGGCTTCTATAAAGTTGTCTTTTCATGTGTCCCATACACACTCTTGTGTCAGAAATCTAAAATCATTAGTCATATTAAGTTCTCGACTAATGCCTTTACAAACTAAGACTACATTCATTCTTTTTAAATGCTGTTGCATTAATTTTTCAAGTTTTGTTAGGGAAAAATAAATAATTCCAAAAAAGTTAATATATTATAAGCGTAAATGTAGTTTTAATCCTTATGTACTGCATCTTTTTTATTTTGATCTCTACATTTTCGTTTTATCATTTTTAGTTCTTAAATCAATTAGCGTGTTATATTTTGGTCATTACCGTTAATCACTGAACAGAAATTGCTGATGTGACAAACGGAATGCACTATTGGCACATTAAATACTAACGTGACTAATAAAATAATATTAAAAAATATCACACCAGCATAAAATAATAATTAAAAAAGACACAAGAGCAACACTTCCCTCTCTCCCACTTCCCAAAATTATCTATAACAAACTGTGGGTTCTATATATGTTTTCTTTACCTTCAAAAAGATGTCATGGAAAAGGATCCTCCTTCCTTTTATAGAGAAACTGAAAGTGCATAATTTTAATGCACAAATTGCTAGTGCCTGGTTGTTAGTTGCCTGAGTAGTAGAATTTTAGCTAGAATAATTAATTTAATAAAATTTTAATCGGAGTAATTTTTTTATGGAAATAATCGAAGCAAATAATAGTTAAGTCGGTGGCGCTTGAATAAGGAGGTGATTAAATTTAGGCTTAAAGCCTTGTGGTCTTTTGGGGATCCAAACTCCATTTGGGATTCATAGATTGTGTGCCACACGACACTTGACACTTGTGCAATAAGGATACGTTTGGTAGATTGTAATAGGTATTGTAATATAATAGTTATTCATATGATTTAGTTATTTTTTAGTTTGGTTATGTTTTTATTTAATCATTCCTTATGAATAGCTATTTTTCAAAATGAGGAATAATTATTCTTTTTTAAAAGGTGGTATTAGTTATTCTTTAGTAAATGCAATAATTTTCAAACTTAATATATTTTCAAATAAACAAACTTTCCATATACATCTAACAATTATAAAAATTAAAAAAAAAATCATAAAAAATAACACATTTATCTCTTAAATTTAAAAATAACAATTTTTAAGGAGATATAATTGTATGAGTAAGATATTTTCTAAAATAAATGTTAAGTTTCATTCTAATGTTATAACTCACAACCAAACTAATGAATATGTTTAGTTATTACATTACAACATACTTTATTACTAGTAATAAAGATTACAATTCCTGTCGTAATTCTCATTCAGTGTACCAAACGTACCCTAAGTTCCAGCCAACCTATGCTAATATTATTATACAATTTGTATGTTGCATATTAGGTAAGAGAAAAACTGGAGAGGTGCTTCCACACAATAGGTTTAAATACAAGTAGGATTCTCAAAAAAAAAAAAAAAAAAAAAAAAAAGAAAGAAAGAAAAAGAGAGTGTTTGTGTTTTTATTTTATAGTGAAACTTTTTTTTTTTTTTTTTTTTTTTGCATGTGTACGTAGACATTTATCGTATCACATAAATTCTATCTATTTTTCTTCTCTTCTTTAATCTTATGGAAAAAAATACTTTTTTTTTATACATTTTCTATGAAAATAGTATTAAAACTTTCTTTAAATAGTTCATTAATAAATATTCTAATGGCACCTATTAACTCAACTCGCATGCCTTAATTAAAAACGTCAACTCGGGTGTTCCACTTATACTCATTTTTTGTTTATCCAAAAAAAAAAAAAACTCAACTCAAAAAAAAAAAAAAAAAAATACAACCTATTCAATGGAAACATTAACTTTTAAATGTTTTAAGGAAAGGCTTGCTCAAAGCAACAAGGTTTCCATTGACGATTTAAATTTATTCAAGCAACTGATAAAGAAATCCAATATTTAACTCATCCAAATGGAGCATAAATATTGTTTGCATGCTTGGGTTCGATGAAGACACATTGTTCAATCAAAAGAGGATGGGATATGTAATACCAGAATTTTTATTTATTTTTGTTGTTGTTGTGGGAATATAACAGTATAACACTCACTACTCTAAGAAATCCGCCTAAGAAATACAGAGAAAGAAACTCATCCCCTATCCCTGTACCTGAACTAAAATACGTGTTTGGAACAAACTAGATGCTTAAAGATGAAAGTTACATATTCATAATGCCACTCAAATCTCTAAATGACTAAAATATCCTGAAAACTTATGTAAATACCCATTTATATAAAGCCAGCTAAGCCAGCAATAGTATGATAGCATCTCTTTCAAATACCAGTAGTAGAAAATACAACAAAGAAACACAAGGAGAGCTACCCCTTATTGTGTCCCCCCTTAAAGTTTGATAACGAATTTCACAAAAGCATTTAAAAAAATAAAAAAATTCAAGCTCAAACAAAGTCAGAATAGATATGTATAAACACATATTAAACTCAACGGGGGTCAATGAGAGCATTCTATACTCTCATAGTAATAACATTAGAATTTAGAAAATTAAGAAAGAGATAGAAAGAGAGAGACAACCCCTTGCCTGTAACTAAATTTTTATTTCAATAAGCATCCGTAGTATTATTACACAGGAGTCATCCTTAGCATATGAATGTTCAATTAGTGTGTAAAACACTAATAAATGTTTTGACCCCCAATAACAACATAAGCTTATACACAAACAATATATGTGTAGAATGATGAATATAAACTATAACCAAATTGGTAAAACACTCTAAACCATAACCAATCACAAACACAGCAACAATTAAAGTATAAAGAGCAAGGGAAAATAGATGCAAACACAAAAATAATACGGCGATGTGTTGGGATACATGAATAGTAGAAGACCTCTAAGCCTAATCTATCTGATGCACCTAAGCCCTCCAAGTTTCTTGCTCTAATAGGGTTACGCCTAACCTTATCTTCTTTAGCTTCCCAGATCCCGCGATTAGTCCATTGTATCAACCAAATGAATTGGTCATCTCTGAACTGCTTTCCAAGCACCAAAATACCTCCTCACTGATATGGATATGATGAGATAAAGATTTGTCAAAATGTACCTTTTAAGGATATGTTAATGGAGAGGGTGAGAGTAGAGGAATTTGGACAATCAAGTGATGAAGATTGTGGATGAGTCAATATTGTTTTTCTCTGCAATTTCCCTCTCAAAATTCTCTCTGGAGACTCTCTACATTTCGTAGATATATGGGTATTTATAGTAGTGTGGGTGAGAAATGTGAAAAGTCAGTTTTCATCAAACAGGGCATTTTGGCGACTCAACCTCGCGACTGGAACAAGTCGCGAGTTTGAGTCGTGAGCTAACTGTCTGGCCAGACTATACATTTTTGTCCTGTAGTGCTTCAGCTGTCGTGACCCTTCAGTTCCCTGCATGCTCCACACGTGTGCCACTTTGGCGACTTGCCAGTCGCGAGATCCAGTCACGAGATTCCTTTAATTGCACACATCTTGATATTTCTTCACACCCTTTTACACACAACCCTTACATAATTCCCACCTAAATATATGGTATCTAATTGCTAAAATACAAGCAAATTTGGCACGAAATAAAACTAACACATGATTGAATAAATTCAACCTTACAGTATAAATAAAGTTGGACCTTAAAATTTTTTTTTGATTGTGTCAATTTGACTATTCTATCTTTCCGGTAAGTGTACCTCTTTATTAAAGGACCAGTAAGAGTTGCACGTGCAAGGCACATGCTATCCCTTAAGTCAGAAAATTTAGGATAGATATTTTTTTTTTTGAAGTAGTATCAAACCATGTATTGAAATTTAGAATAGTTATTTAATATATGACTATCTATTTAGTATATAATTTTTTAGGAAAAGGTATTTGGTATCAAATGATACCACGTCAGTAGTATCAAAATCTAATAAGTGTGAGAAATGTCAACAAAAAATAACTAACCCACTAACAATTGAAAGACATATGTTTGGGTAGTTATTTTTACACACACATCTCTCTTTCATTGGATTTTGATACGGATGACATAGTATCATTTGATACAAAATACCTTTTCATTTCTTATAACCTATTTACTAAAGACATTATCTACTCACAAAAAAATTCTACTAAGAATAATAATAAATGCCGTTATCTTCCAACAATTAACAAATAAGTAACATTGTCACAATATTTAAATTTTAGCAATAAATGATGACATATGTTACAATTGAAACTCTTCATCAAATTAAATACTTACAACCATTTGCAATGAATATTTTGTTATTAATGCTTCATTCTTTATCATTTTATTTTATAAGCCTAACTACAATGCTTAGCTTACTTAATTTTTAATGAATGTCTTTTTAAGAAATAAAAAAAATAAAAAATAACAAAAAAATATGTCACTGAAGTTTTCTTTAGATAAAATTATAAATCTAGAAGATTTAAACCAATAATAAATTAGTGTTTTCTAGGTAACAAATAGAATACCATACATTGTCATTTTTACTTTCTAAATATGACTAACACATAAAACTCAAAATACACGGAAAAAAAAAAAAAAAAGATTTTGGGACATTAAAATTTAATGACACATTTTAGATGCTGCACAATGAAATATCCTAGGAATCATAAGATTTGGTTAGGGTTTAACTAAGAGAGTAACAATATGGACTATATACTTGTCTACAAAATATAAAAGAGGAAATTATTCAACTTTAAAGTTGGGGGATGAAACTACCCCAACATAAAGGGGGAAAGTAATTTTTACATAAATCTTTTTTGTTGGTAAAACTATGTATTTTTTACTTTAAACAATGTGTTAAAAAAAAAGTCAACCCAAGAACACTGTTCATAAAACTTTGAATTTTGGCTTAACAAATTGACTAAAAAAAAAAGTCAGGAACACAATATATGGCACGATATTTTCTCAATACTTTTATTTTAGCTATGGTATGCCTTGATATGATATTTTATAATTTTATTTTAGAGTAATGCTACATCCATAATATTTTCACAACAAATTCTAAGTAGTAAATTGTTATTGGTTTTTAATTGAGACAACCACTTTAAACTATGCATTAAGAAAACAACGACAAACAAAAAACCAAAAAATGAAAATTGTGCATGCAACAGTGAATTTTTACTCACTAAATTTGACTAAACCAAAAAAGAAGTCTAGGAACACAACAAAATATCACAATACTTTTATTATACCTTTATTTTCAACTGTGGTAAGTTTTGGTCTGATATATTATTATTTATTTTATAGAAATGTTATCTTCTTAATAAATTTTAGTTGGCAAGTTGTTACTGATTTTAAAATGGACCCACAACTGATATTACTTTTTAATCCATCAATAGTAGCTTACTTAAGATATGTTGTGAAATTAATGTGAAAATGTTGTGGATTTAACATTTTTTTATTTGATTTATAAGAAACTGAGATTTTAACGATTGTGAAAATATTGTGATAACAACAAGTGTTACATATTTTTGCAAAACATATATTTTCAATTGTGGTTAGTCACAGTCTCATATTTTATTATTTTATTTCGATCTATAAGAAATTGATACTTCAATAATTATGAAAATGTTTTGAAATTTGTTGTGTCAGTATAACAATATATATGTCAGCTCATATAAATATATATTTTTAAAAAAGCACAAACCAATGACTGAGAGAAAAAAAAAAAAAAAGCATTGTAGCTACTGTGACAATTGAACAAACCAAAGAAGCACTGTTTGCACATTCGTGCTTTTTATGTATAAATTTCTAATTAATTTTTTTCTTTTCTTTTTTCTATTTAATTAAACTTAAGTTTTAATATGGGTCTTAAAAGCAGTAACAATGCTACGAAACTAATTTGTCTTTGCACTAAGTTTTAAGAAAAAAATTTCATAGAAAATAAGTTTTAACAAATTTAAATTAATACTAATTAAAACGTATATACTGAGTATTAACAAATTTTAAAGAATTACATTAATCAAAGCTCAATTGCCAAAGGTACTAAGAAATTTAAAAGAAGATTTATTATTCATTCTAATTTATACTAGTTAATAGAGGGGACCTTAGCCATTAGGCCAATGCCTCCTGAATATATTAATCATCGACCATAATTTTTTTTGTTTTAACAATTAAATTTGGCTCGTGCATATCGTTTGTTCTGGCAAAACTCTATTATAAATGTTTTTAAGCAATTCAAACACTAACTTGGTTAAAACTTAGTGGGCATAAGTTTTAAGAAATTTAAAAGAAATTTATAATTTTTTAATTATTTATGTAACTTATTATTAATTTTTAGATTTGATACAAATTTTGTTTTACAAAATGTTCTTTCACCACTTTACATAAAAACAATTTTTGTTCTTCTATTCTTACTTACTATTTTATTATTTAATTTAAATTATATCATTAATTTTGTATTTTTTTTTATTATTAAACCATGCATTGCACTGATATATAACATTTTTATTAAATTGTGCATCAGATGAATATATTACTGGTTATACTAAAAAAAATTAGGGTGGAACTCTATCAGTTATACGAGGGGGTTTAAAAGTCTCTCTTTTTTATTTAACATTACTACTTTCATATTTGTTCAGTGAGGATCATCTCCCTTTCTCTTAAGAATTCTTTTATCTTGAAATTTTGGTTTGTTATATTACGTATTCTTACGACTATATTAGTATACAAATAATACGAGTAATGTTATCTTGTGAAGAGTTTTTTTTTTTTTTTTTTTTTTGGCTGAATAAGCAAAAAAAAGAAAACTTTTTTTTTTTTTCAGTTTCCATTAAAACCAAGGCCACCCACCCAATTATAAACCTTGGTGCTTGATATTTAGGGCTCGGTCTACTTTCAAATTCACATTTTTATATTTTAAACAATTTTACACATATTTGTATATATTTTTTTACTCACATAAATTTCAAAAATCTATAAAAATTTCATATCAAACTACTCTTAAAAAAAAAAAAAACCTCAAACTACTCCGTATTTATCATCATTAGCGTGTGGGAAAGAAGCACATGGCATGCGCATTTTCAGAAAAGGAAGGAAAATCGATTCCCACTTTCTTGTCTTTATGGAAAATCGAAAACGTGTGGGGACAGCCTCGTTGGAGAATTTGCATCGCAGAAACTTCGTGGAAGAGGGACTGACCTCTACTTTATTGATTATAGCAAAGGTAAGTCATGACTCATGAGTGTGGTACCACTTTAATTACTTGACTGCACCATTGTTTGGTTCTACCGACAAAAGTGATGGTAATAAAGAGGTTTGTAAATGCATTTAGCGTTGTCAAGACGTGTGGGGACACCGGAAGATTTTAATTGTATTGCAAAAACTTCATGAAAAAAGAGATCTCTAGATGCATTGAGTTAAGTTTTATATTCCTATTTACATTTTACATTATAGACTAAATATTAAATGTGCAGAACATTGAATATTTATACAATTGTGTATGCTTTACATGATCGATAATTACAAACATAATATATATATATATATATATATATATAATGTGATTATAAACATATAATTGTCTTGAGATTAGTTTTTACCCACTATTCTTGTATATTGTCAGTATCGACAATAAGAAGTGAGTCTAGGGGCCCTTACTTGCTTAAACCATAAAGGCTAAGAGGCTAATTTAGATATAATCATTTGTTCTTCTTTCATATTTGTTCAGTAGGATCATCTCGCTTTTTCTCAAGAATTCTTTTATCTTGAAATTTTGGTTTGTTATATTACGTATTCTTATGACTATATTAGTATACAAATAATACGAGTAATCTTATCTTCTGTAGAGTTTTTTTTTTTTTTTTTTTTTTTTCAGTTTCCATTAAAACCAATTTTTTTTTAATTATTTAGAATGTTGTGAAGAGTTGATTAGGGAAAAAGATTTTTTTTTTTTTTTTTTTTTCAGTTTCCATTAAAACCAATGCCACCCACCCAATTGTGATGCTTGATATTTAATTATTTATCATCATTAATTTGTCGGACAGAAGCACAAGATGGCATGCGCGTTTTCAGAAAAGGAAGGAAAATCGATTCCCACTTTCTTGTCTTATCGAAAACGTGTGGGGACAGCCTCGTTGGAGAATTTGCATTGCAGAAACTTCGTGGAAGAGGGACGGACCTCTACTATATTGACTATAGCAAAGGTAAGTCATGATTCATGAGTGTGGTAGCACTTTATTGACTTGACTGCACACCATTGTTTGGTGCCTTATTCTACTTTATTTTTTCTATTTTATATGCCTCCACACCATCTATTTTATTTAAATAATTAATTTTTACAATTTTTTTATTATTTTTCTCAACTACCTATTCTCTCTCTCTCTTCTCCATTTTGTCTGATTTGTTGCCTTCTCTTTATATACCCATCTTTATACTCATTTCTAAACACAGATCAACTCTCCCTCTCGGTCGAATCCACGCCCTCTTGGTCAGATCTCTATAGACAGCTTCACCGCCATCTCAAACCCCTTACTCACTCTGAAGGAACCACTATCACCATCTTTTCCTCTGTGAGGACCAAACTCTCTTTTTTTCCCAATCAATTCCAAATTTCCAGTTCGATTCTATTCCAACACACTTCCTTGAAAATCGTCATTATTTTAACCATTTCTCAATCACATTCAAAACCTTTCAAAAATTGCACGAATTCACTCATCTCTTATATATAATTCCCATTTCATTCCATCTTAATTTGATATTTCTTTCTTTCTTCTACTCATCTTTTTAGATCTTTTTCAATCTTTAGTTAACAGATCATACTGATGGCTTTTCCAACTAAAGAAGAATTAACCTCCTCTTCTTCCTCCACTTGCCAATGGAGTTATGATATCTTTTTAAGTTTTCGAGGTGAAGACACACGTTATAGTTTTACAGGCCATTTATGCAACACTTTGCGTGATAGAGGCTTAATCACCTTCTTTGATGAAGATCTAGAGAGGGGAGAAGAAATTTCAAAGGAACTTCTTAAAATTATTGAAATGTCAATGATTTCAATCGTTGTATTGTCTGAAAATTATGCATCTTCTACTTGGTGTTTGGATGAACTTGTCAAGATTCTTGAGTGTAAAAATACCGGACGGATCCGGAAGGTTTTACCAATTTTCTACAAAGTGACTCCATCCGAAGTTAGAAATAATGATAGAAATGATCGAAAGTATGGGATGGCACTAGAAAACCATGAGAAAAATTTCAAAGACGACATGGAAAAGGTTAAGAGGTGGAGGAAAACTTTAACTGAAGTAGCTAACTTGTCTGGACTTGAATACAGGTATGTATTATTTAATTAATACCTACTCTTGTGTGATTTTATGAGCTGCAAACTTTCAAAGGTTTTGATATATTCTTTTGGGTAATCATACTTCTCTTCTACTGCATTTTTATGCCAAATTTATTAGTCATTTTCTTTTCAATTATAGTTAAATTTTTGTAAAGAAATTATTATAAAAATTTAGACTATTTCATTACTAATATAAATATAAACAAAAAGGAAGACTGCCAATTTCTTTAAACATCAAGTGAGAGACGTCTTTTTTCCCTTCAGGTTTGGGATGAAGTCATTTTCCCAAATCTCAAGAGAGGGAAGTGTAATTTTTCCTATTATTTTTAGGATAAAGTTTGGTTATAAACTTGATTGTAGCATAAGCCTACAAGTTTCATTAAAAAAATTAACATCATTACATATTTTGAAAATCTAATCGTTAGATTGAATGTTCTTTATGCTCCTAAATACATGTCAAATTTTGTATTAATTGGTTGTTATTTACCATATGATTTATAAATTTATTTTTTATGCATAATTTTATATTACTAAAGCTTGCAATTTAAACAATTGATTGATAACATAGCCATTCATGTTTAATTTTCTGAAAATTTTGCAAACATATATGATATAAAATGAAAATATAATCAAATTGTAAGCTTGTAGCTTTAAGCTACAATCAAGTTTGTAGCCAAACTTTATCCTTATTTTTATCTTCTTCTTTTTTTACTATTAAATGAAAGAAATAGAAGAATTTAATCGGATAATGTTAACAATTAAGAGTTTCTCCCATTTAATTCTTAGAAATTTTTTCCAAAATTTCTTAATCTCATTTTGTTAAAGTATTGTCAGTGAGTTCCCAATAAGTTGGTTTCCTAACCTAATAACAATTAAGAGTTTCTCCCATTTAACTCTTAGAAATTTTTTCCAATATTTCTTAATCTCATTTTGTTAATTTATCATAAGTGAGTTTCCAATAAGTTGGTTTCCTAACCTAATGGGAGTTTCCGTGCAATTTTTTGCTAAAAGCCTAATTCTAATTTCCTAACAAAAAAGGATAATGAATGTGTTAAAGTTGATGATAGTTATCAATTAGTCCTTTAAATTATATGCCATTTACTCCAATTAAAAGTATGTCAATTTTAATGCACAAAATAGAGTATATCTAACTTAGTTGATCTGCATATTTATATTTATTGTGACTAAAACTCATTATTTGTTTTTAATGCTTTGTGATTTTGCAGTTGCAATGAATATGAATTTCACTTTATCCAAAGAATTATTGAAGAGATATCAAGTATTAAATCAAATCACATGGAATTATCTGTTGCTAAATATCTAGTTGGGGTAGATTCTCGAGCAAAATTCATAGAATTTCTTTTAGATATGGAGTCCAATGGTGTTTGCATGGTAGGAATTCATGGTCTTGGTGGAGTGGGTAAGACTACGATCTCAATAGCTGTTTATAATAGAATTTTTGATCGTTTTGAAGAAAGCTTCTTTCTAGAAGCTGTTAGAGAAAAATCAAAGACAAATGTTGGCATTACCCAATTACAAGAGACGCTTCTTTCTAAGATCTTACGAGGTAGAAATGATAGGGTGAATAGTGTACACAAAGGAATCACTATGATAAAAGAAAGCCTCCGCAATAAGAAAGTTCTTTTAATTTTTGATGATGTGGATCAATCAACAGAGATAGAAAATTTGCTTGGACATTGTAATTGGTTTGCTTCAGGAAGTAGAGTCATTATAACAACAAGAGACAAAAAAGTGCTAGACAATCTTGGAAAAGATCATCGAATAAGCATTTATAAGGTAAAAGAATTGAATTCATCCGAAGCTCGTGATCTTTTCAATATGCACGCCTTCCGAAAAAATGAACCTGAGCAAGAATATTCAGATCTTGCAGAGCAAATTATATCTTACGCCAATGGCCTTCCATTAGCTTTAGAAATAATGGGTTCTGATTTGTACGGCAAAAGTAAAGATCAATGGACACGTGCATCCGAAAAGTATAAAAAGATCCCAGATGGAAAAATTATAGATAAACTTAAGATAAGTTATGATGGATTGGAAAAAAGAGAAATGGATACTTTTCTTGATATTGCATGTTTTTTTAAGGGATTTGAAAGGGACGAAGTTGTGAATATATTAGATGCTTGCAAATTATTTCCAAGTTTGGATTTTATAAATAGACTCATTGAAAAGTGTCTCATAACTGTTGACGTATTGGGCAAATTGTGGATGCATGACTTGCTACAACAAATGGGTAGAGAAATCGCTGATCAAGAATCTGAAGAGCTTGAAAATCGTCGCAGGATATGGTGTCATGAAGATGCTTATAAATTGCTTACTGAAAACATGGTATAAGTTCTTTTGCTCCACCTTTTTTTTCCCAAATATTTTTCATTGATTTTTTTTCCTGTTCAATATTGCAGAAAATATAATTTTATCTATAAATGTTTCCTTTAAAATTTTAAAATCGTTATACTTTTGTCAAATTCTATTACGAAGTGAAACTAATTCTTTTTTCTATCTAGGGGTCGAAAAAAATTCGAGGCATAATGTGGCACTCACCGGAACCAAGAACAGTGAACTTGAAAGCAAATACTTTCAAAAATATGAGAAATCTCAAATTTCTCTTAATTAAGAATATACGAATTACTGAAGGGCTTAAATATCTCCCCAACGAGTTAAGATTGCTTCAGTTGCCAGAATATAACTTTCCCTTGCCATCAAAATTTTACCCTCACAATCTTGTTGTGCTGAATATGCCAAATAGTCAGATTAGATTGGAGAAACTAATAATACAGGTATGAGTATTAGTATATATGAATTTTGATTTTTTTTTTAAATGTTGAATTTTGATCTCTTGAAATGTTATTTTTAAAATTTGTAGAAATAATTTGTTTTTTCCTGTAGGACCGCACGTTTGAAAAATTGAAAAATATCAATCTCAGTGGGTGTAAATTCACTACAAAATTACCTTCCTTATTATGCGCCCCAAACTTAAAGAATTTGGACATGCGTGGCTGTGAAAATTTAATGGAGGTTGATGAGTCGGTTGGATATCTTGATAAGCTAGAAACGTGGAACCTTGAAAAGTGCAGAAACCTTGAGATTCTTCCAAGCCTCCCCAACCTGAAGTCCCTTAAAAGTTTTGTTCTAAGTTTCTGCAAAAGGCTTGAGAAGTTTCCTGCTATATGTGCCCCAAACTTAGTGTCATTGTACTTTTCTAATTGTGAAAACATAATAGAGGTTGATGAGTCGGTTGGATATCTTGATAAGCTTGAAACGTGGAACCTCAAAAAGTGCAGAAACCTTGAGATTCTTCCAAGCCTCCCCAACCTGAAGTCCCTTAAAAGTTTTGATCTAAGTGTCTGCGAAAGGCTTGAGAAGTTTCCTGCTATATGTGCCCCAAACTTAGTGTCATTGTACTTTTATAAATGTGAAAACTTAATAGAGGTTGACGAGTCAGTTGGATATCTTGATAAGCTAGAAACGTGGAACCTCGAAAAGTGCAGAAACCTTGAGATTCTTCCAAGCCTCCCCAACCTGAAGTCCCTTAAAAGTTTTGATCTAAGTTTCTGCGAAAGGCTTGAGAAGTTTCCTGCTATATGTGCCCCAAACTTAGTGTCATTGGACTTTTCTAATTGTGAAAACTTAATAGAGGTTCATAAGTCAGTTGGAGATCTTCATGGGCTTCAACACTGGGACCTCAGTAGATGCAGAAAACTTGAGATTCTTCCAAGCCGCCTCCTGCTGAGATCCCTTATTCTCTTGACTCTAGATCACTGCGAAAGGCTTGAGCAGTTTCCTGATATTCACCCAGAAATGAAATGTTTGCAGTATTTAAAATTGACTAATAGTGGTATTAGAGAATGGCCTTCATCGTTAACGCATCTCACCAAAGAGCTTGAGCATTTAACTTTATCTAACCCTAAAAACTTTGGGAAACTTCTGCATAGCCCCAATAAATTGCAACTGCTTGAGGAAATAGATATTCCCACTGCCAATTCCTTTGATGGGTTTCCGAGCCTGATAGAACTGCATCTCAACTATTGTGATGGAGATATAACTGAATTAGATTTTCATTACTTCCCCAAATTGCGCTATCTTTATATAGATGATTGCAATATTATTAGTATTCCCCAAAGCATTAGCGGATTAGCTAGATTAGTAACTATTCGTATATATAATTGTAAGCAGCTTCGGGAAATTCCAACTCTTCCGCAATCTATAAGAAAAGTGGATGTACACAAATGCCCGTCGTTGGATCTACAAAGATTATTGATTCAGGTGAGGTCTCTCTCCCTCTCCCTTTATGTTTAGGTAATAAATAATCACCTTTTTTTAAAAAAAAAAAACTTTTCTAAACTTCAATTTCCTGTATTTGCTTAATGTAAACAGTTTGGAGAAATTCTAGGGATTTTACCGAATAGAGTCCATGAAGGTGCAAGAAGCCACATATCAATGGATCGCTTTCATGACTCTGAATCTGAATCTAAATATAAAATTTGTCGCTTTCTTAAACTACCAGCAACGGAGATTCCAAAGTGCTTGAAATTCAACCATCAAAGTTTTGGAAATTCTGTATCCTTCTGGGTTGGTGAAAAAATTTCAAAATTAGCCGTCTGTATTGCTTTTCGATCGATGGAGGCACATACATGCCTAGGTCGTAGAGTCATCATTTCCATCAATGGTTATTTTCTGTATCCCGAAAACTATAATCATGGGAGGGAAGTATGGTTATTTTCTGTATCCCGAAAACTATCTGAACAGAATCACATTGAAGTTGAGGTTATATGTCCAAACAGAAACCCTTATATCATAAAATGGACCGGGGTCAATGTAGAATGCACCTGCTATCCTCAAAATTCAGATGTTACTTGCTTGCCGCTTCCGTGTGCTATGAATGGTTGTGGGTCTTCCTCGATTCCGAATGACTCTGAGCTCCTGCCTTTTCTATCTGTTTCCTCCACTTCTTCTGCTTCAGATTCAGATCACAAGATTCTTAACAATGGAAGAAATTACATACTTGCTGGGACAGGACTCCAAAAGCGAAGAAGAATTTGTCTCTGACGGCAAAGCCCAGCAGAGAGCGGAGCTCTAAACCTTGGAGATAAAGCTCTTCTCTTACCACTTGCTATCTTCATCATCCTTATTCAATCTCTTCTTCTTTTTCCAAACAACACATAATTATGATGTTAGAGAATATCCTCAAAGACACAGTGGACCATTCTCAGTCAAGGTATGTGTCCTTAATAGGTTACATCTTTGGGTGCCTCTCTCTCTCTCTCTCTTTTCATTTATTGGGAAATCATGAATTTAATTGTAATTATGATCTATAAAATAAATATTTGATTTAAAAAAAAAATTATTTATTGTAATGCAGTTGTTTGGCTTCATTGGACCATAATCATGTGCAAAGTAAGCTTACCTTCAATGTTTTGAAACAACTCAAGACCTCTGTTGTTGACAGTTAGGCCTCATTTCTCACTTTCTTGATTTTATGTTATTCAATTTGGCTTTTGTTTTTTCATGTCCATTTTTTGTTGCTTTGGTGAATGCAATGCTTAATATTGAAATGTACTGGATTCTATGATGGTTTTTATAATATGCATTTGCTATGTATGCTGAATCTATATATTGTTACTTTTTGACCGAAAACCGAAATACTTGAGTTCAACTTGAATGAAGATTCAAGATAATATTGAGGTTATATATAGAAGTTGGGTGAGCTGTAAGTCAACTTGAAGGTATAGACTTAATAAAATCTCTTACTATTTATCCAATCTTTATGTTTTGATATATGAATGTGGAGTGATGGTATAGAGAGTATCACTATATTATGATGCAAAGAAAGCTATCCTGATTTCATTTTTGGTATGGAGTTGTTTATTTTCTTTCAGTGTTTGATTTCATTTAAGGTGCAGTTGCATTTTTCCTTCTAATTAAAGAATAATAGATAATGCTTTGAGCATGTTGTGAGTAGCAGGTAGTGAGATTAAATCATATTTAGAAGAAATTGCTAAACTTTGTAGTTCTGTTCATTTTCTGTAAATCAGATTGGGAGTAAATATGGACCAAATTTCCTGAAGTGAAGAGGTAGAAACTGATCTGGAATTCATATATTATTCCTAACATTCCATTATTATTTTGTTGTCTTGCTTAGAGAACTAGATATTCCACATGAGGCTGTTAAAATGTTGAAGGTGACATGTTATGCGTCTTCTGCAGGATCTACCTTGCGAGAAGGAATCATCACTTGTTTGTTGAGTTCGAGTATCCTTTCTCAAAGAGGCTTTGGGAGTAAGTTAAGTCGTGGTGTCTAATAATATACCAGGTATATATTAGCATGCATTAAGTGGTTCTGTGGGATACAGATAAGTTGAAGGTTCAAAATTTTATATGCATCATATGCAAACTTGCTTGGTCTATAATGGTTTATTATGTTTGGCTTCAAAGAAACTCTCCTGTATTCAATGGCATTGTCCAATCTAATGAGATTATCCTCCTTGTGCGAAGAGTCAAAATTTTCTTACTGAATAGTCTTATGTTAATTGGGAATTTCTGTATTTTTTATGATGGCCATAATTGTGGGCTTCTTGTCTGATTATTTGAAAGTTTAGATGCAGTTGCTATTGCTTTTGCTGCTGGTTCTATTTGTGTTGTTAGGTGTTGTAGCTTTTAGCTGCTAGTATTGTGCTATTTGTATGGTTTGTTACTTAAATAAAGTAATTCATTGGTAAAAAAGTAATGCTCATCTATAATTCTTCTTAAGTTTTTTTGCATACTTATTTTCTATATCGCCAAACAAAGTACAACAAATGTGTGCATTCAAACCTGAATTCACTTGCTGCCAAACCTGAATCTTCTAACTAAAGTACTTTTTTTTTAATTGATTCTTTGCTCCTATGATGACAATTCTTCTCCATTTACTATCTTTTCTAATGTGGTTTTACCATTGAGAACATGTAGATTTGAATAGAAAGAGTAAGAAAATTTAAATTCTAAGAAATCTCCTGCAACAATTAAGAATCATATCCTTTATTAGTTAAAAGCCAGACGTAGATTGAGATTTCTATGTTCTGTGCAATTATATATATTTTTTCAAGTTATATTGTTTTTTTTTTTTTTTATGTATTCTGTTATAATGATTTTAAATTTAATGTTAAGTAGATTAGGTATTTTAGGTTCAACTCTTAGACACTAAAATGCTTTAGATCTATAAAGGCAAGCTGAATCATGTAATGCTTATTGTAATAAAATCTTGAAAGGCCCTATAGTCTAAAGGATTATTTATGTTGCTTCTTTTTTGGTTCAAGGGAGTTTCAAACGTCTGAGGAATCACTGTACAGAGGTTGTTCTGCTGATCCCCTGCTTTACTGTTGTTCTGGTGAATATTCAAGAATGGGAGGATCAGCTCAAAGTACATACTCTACTTTGAAAATCTCTTTAATTAATTTTTCCTTCCTTTTGATTGCATCTGATAGCTACAAAAATCCATTCTTTTTCCCTTTCTGTTGCCTAGGTCAACTTCATCACTTAAGTAGGAGACATGTTGGATTGTACTGTGAAAAGTAAGCTCCTCTGCTATGGCATGAACTAAAATTTTATTATTCAGTCAATTATGATTTAGAAATTTAACTCCATTTGTAATAATTAATTGTTTCAAATCTTTATTTATTTATATGTTTGACGAAGAATATGGAGCAGCTGTTACAATGGACTATACCTATGTTCCAGTCATCAAGGTATTACACTTCTACAGCCATAAAGAATAATTTCATGTTTTCTAATTCAAATATTGAGACAATAATTTGATTCTTTTAATCCAAAAAGATATTTGGTCTGCTTGACTAGTGTCAACCAATCTTGTTAAGTTAAGATATTTTTCGATGTTCCATTATATTGGACAAGATAGATGAATTTCTCGAAACTTATGAACCCTGCCTAATGAGAAAAAGAGATTTAAAACATAAGATAAGTGATATGCCTTGTAGGTGTTATTTATCTTAATTTTCTTTGCCAAAAAAATTGAGATTGGTTTTTGTTGAAATTTTGGTTCTTCTGGTATTATTTCATTATTTTTGACATAATAAATTCATGCTAGGTCTTACTAGAAAAGAACGGACATAACAGATTTCATCATAAGACTACTCAATTGTTGGAAACTTGGGAGAGGTAGCCAATGGAAGATGATTTTCAGTTGAACAGGATTGGGATTACTAAGTTTGTTCATAAGACTGAATGAATGGGACCTATTCTCATAGAAGCTAAATGGCTAGTGGGAATTGGGAACTCTATTCCTATCATGTTTTCCAACACTTTTCGGCCTATTGGATCCATAGAAATAAAGTGGTGCTTGAAGCAATAAGTGTTAACGCTAGTAAAGTCCCGAGTCCCACCGTTTACCTGTTTGCTATTTGGAGGGATGCAGCAAACACATGGGAAGTGGGCACCTATTAAATTTGAACAATTTTATAATTTGTTATAATTGACAAGCACTAATTAAGATTGAAGTAAGTAATAGCAATTGAAATCAATTGAGAAGTGCTGCATTTCTAGTAGAGATAAAATTGGGAGACCTATTTTTTGGATTTTTTTTTCTCAATAATTTTATTATACCTGTAATGAACTCTACAATGCCACGGTTGTTTGTTTGGTGAGTGAAGCACTACTTTTATAAAAGAAAAGTGACGGGTGAGGTTGTCGATTTAAGATTATAGGTACATGTGCAATCACTATCTTTTTTAAAAAATAAAAATTATGTGACACTTTCATTTGGTTGTATCTATCACCTATATAAGTAGGGTGTATCTATTATAAGACCAAGTGCACATGAAATTCCTAATAAAGAAAGTTATCTACAGATGTATTAGTTGAATTTTCCCCAAATAGTAATTTTTTTCTTCTTATGAACCTATCAATAATGGGAATGCTTCAAATGCTGACACTTTCATTTTGGTGTATCTATTGCCTATATAAGTATAAAGTTGTGTTGATAAATAGTACCAGTACATGTCATATATTTAATGTAAGTTGTAAATATTGTTATTGGTATCCCTCTTCTTTATCCTCACTATTCTTTTTCTGGACTGGTAGCTATTAATCACTATACCAAGTTTTTTAATATATGTCTTTGTCTTGTAGCATTTTCCCACAACTTAAAGTTTCTTGGCAGTATAGCACATGAACATACATTGAAGGTGTGAATCTCTCTCTCTCTCTCTCTCATAATATGTCTATACAATGATGTGTGACCTGTAGAGAATTCAGTAAATATTATTGTTGTTGGTGCTTCAAATGGTTGTGTATTACATGTGGTGTGAATGCTGACAGTAATTAAATCCATGAGATTTTTTTTTTTTACTGACAACTCATGATTGGGGCATTTTCTTGAGTCAATATTTTTGGGGGAACAAGGTCAGTTTCTTGAGATTATTTAAGAGCATTGGTCAAACGGTTGCATTTTCCTCGTTGTTCAATTTGTTGCCATCGTAGTTGTTTTTTATTTTAAAAAAATTAATCTCAAAAGACTACATTTTATTGCAAACCTCTATATTTTAACTTGTATAAATATATATTTGATAGAGTAGTGGAAGTTGAGATAGGGGCTTAACACCTAGCAGATGCATGTGTAACTTACCTAGCAAAATAATACATAGTTAAATGTTGCAATGTTTTCTTTGTATTATGAGCAACCATCAACTCTGAATTTCTTTAATGCAACAACGGGATTTTGATTATTATTTTTAGTCTTTTGAATGAATGACATAACTTTAACTGAACAAGATACACAAATTCTACATAAAGAAACAGAGAGATAACTTGGACCGAACGAGGAACATAGCCAAACCAGAAAACACTTTGAACTACTTAACTCAATCAAACACAGAGGAAAGGCCCATGCCTCAAACTACACAAACATCTAATTGGAATAGCATTCATGATGATTTTATGCAAAAAAAAAAAACCATTATATATCCAGCCTCATGCCTAAAAGATTGAGATTTAATTGATTTGTTGTGAGGTTCTGGAAAAAAGTCTAACAAGTTAAGCTACTGTGGTAACCATGATAGTGTTAAGATGGACAAGGAAATTAGTGATCCAAATATTAACAAAGGTATACCTTGTCTTTTAAGGAATTTTATGTGAAAAAATATCTCACATCCTTCATCTTTTGAGAAAACCCTTAATCATTTTCACCGAAGATTATTTCATTGGAATGCTTTTAAACCAATTCATTTGAAGATATGTTTAAAACTATTTATTTACCATAGTTTGACAAAATAATAATTTCTTTTTTTTACAAGTGACAAAATAATAATTTCCTGAATAATCTTGTTCTAATCACATTTTAGCGGGCAACTTGGCAATGGGTGGGGCTGTAGTTTAAAGCTTCATGTACCCTTGTATTCTTTTGGCTGTATAAAAGCCTCAATTAATCCCCAAATGAGTTTTTGTTTGCTTGCCACTTCTTAATTCAACATAACTGGCTTAGGTGTCATGACATAGGACAAAACTAAAACTTGAAGCCACGAAAATTGGAAAAATGGAAACAATAAAAATCACCTAGGAGTTAACACCTAGGGTTGATTGGAGTCGATAACAAGCAAGATAGAAGACCTAGGAGTAAGCAACTAGCATCGGCAGGAGTCAATAGTAGACCGTTGAAAATTTTCCAAGAGAAATTTTCATTAATCAAAAGCAAAATTGTAAATTGTCTCCAAAGGAATACAATATAGATTACTATGTCACTTATCAAAATATATATATATATATATATATATTGATTACTATGTGAAAGTCATAATTCTATTTGACTTATGAAATTCTAATTCTGATTAACTTGTGAAATCCCAATGTCTGATTTATAAAAATCACCTTCTGAAACAACCTAATTAACTTCTAAGGCTTGAAATAAAGTACAACTGATTGTCAAAATTAAATAAAACTAAATTAAAATTAATATTTCTTTGTGCTTTCTACACCATGATCTTACCTTGAGATATGGAACAAATTATTGCTACTAGTACATATCCATTTTTGACGGCTTTGAAAGCCAATGACAAGTACATTCATTCACTAGGAATATGCATTTGACTTTGCAAAAGAATCTGTAACCAACACATGGTTTATAATTTGGATTCTACTTATTGTGTTTTTCATTGCATCTGAAACAACTTTTTCTTATAAGCTTGTTTAGATGATGGACACTGTAATTGATCCTTGAATCTATCAGGTATCAAGAGAAAAAGTGCAACTAAAGGAATCGATTTTAGTGGAGTTCAAAGCGTTTCTTTGCTGATTTGTAGATGTATGGTGGATTGGTGGTTTAGATCTTTTAGTTTCATCTCAATTCTAATACAAAAAATATCACTTCAAATTTCTTTGGTAATCCTATCCATGATCTTCATTTGGCTACCTGATGACAAGAGTAATGTTTACATGGTGGTGTTGGTTGATCTATTTTGAGAGGATTATTTTTTTTTCTTCAATTTTTGAACTCTTCCCTCCCACTTGTATGAAAGGAAGTAAGTTGAAGGCTCTTTGCTCAAATTATGAAATAATTCCAAAATATGCAAAATTTGAATTGTTTATTCTTATATTTCAAAAGTAAAGTATATATCATTATGGGGTCTAGTTCCCCGCGTGTGATGTATGACTTATGTAGACACTTGGAGAGATGCGTAGTGAGATTTTTTTTCCCCACTTTTTAAGATTATAAATAAATTATAGGCTTTATGTGTATGATTGGTCACCTAAGTCTAGTTCATTTTGTTTCCTAATTAGTTGAGGTATTCCTTAAGCATTCTTAAGCTAAAAGGAAGGAAATGATACAAACCAAAGACATGAACTCAGATATTCAGTTATGTGTGAAAAAGGGATTATGCATAGGGATAGAGCCAAGATCTTATATCTGTGGGGACAAAAATATGGGAAAAAAATCATTGCGTGGTGTGTGTATAACAAAATTGTAATCTTTCCCAATGAAGTTAATTTACTATGATTAGAGAAGTTTTACAATTAAGGGAAATCATTTGCTTGGACTCTGTTGACCTGTAGACAACTTAAAGAAAAAGCATTTTCCATTGCACTAGAACATTTGGACTTTTCAACATATGAATTGCTTCCATGGATGACGCACTTGTGACCACGACTAGAACTTACAACATGACCTCCAAGAATCTCTTGAAGGTTTTCTTCACAACAACAAGTCTATGGTAGATAATGGTTCAACTTCTTCACCAACTAATCTTCAGGTCTACTTTAATATTTTTGGTATGGTGATATTGAGATAATCTTGGTTACAAATTCCTAGACTCATAAACATAGCTTTCTCTCCTTTCAAGGAAAAAAAAAAACTCTTATGCGAACTTATATATAATGATCTTTTTATATTGGAACAAGTTGTGCTTGAATTGGGTTGAAACAAATATTGGGCCTTTTAGGAATCTAGTTCCATGAACCTTGATATGTTGAGGCTAGAGTCGAGGTTCATATTGAGACTTGATAGATCGAGGTTGGACTTTGGAGTCGACGTCACAAAAGATTTGCTTTTTAAAGCTGATCTTAGGTCTTTGTTTTGATTTTAAATTACAATTCCAAAACACAACAACACTCATAATTCGTCATAATGCCAACACTAATACATATGGAATCCAGTGTGAAGCAAGTGTATAGAGAAGAGCTCCTACCATTGGAATTGCGAAATGCAGCTCATGCATTGCTGGGACATTAAGGGCTAGGGGTTGTAACATGCATAAACAAATCTAGAATTTCAACCATGAAGTAGGCAATAAATTATTGTATCCTAGGGGGTTCAATAGCAAAATTCCATTATTTCTTGCTTTATCACTAATAGTCTTTGATCATATCTCTTTTCTTTTCATTTCTTAAAAAACAAAAAATCTTTTTCTTTGTCCCTTCACCAATTTATTAACAAAAAAAAAATGCCATATATTCTGACTAGTTGTTAAAAGTTTCAAAAAGAGTTTAATATCACCAAAAAAAAAAAAAAAAAAAACCCGATTTTAGTTGTAGCTATTGACTTGACTGATTGTAATTGACAAAGAACAAAAGGAAGTGTATTCATTTAAAAGGGACAAAGTAAGTCACAGACTACCAATCTGTCATATAAAAGACTTATGGCAAAAATTGTGAGTTTATTTATAATACTAAATGAAAAGATCTCTTAAAGTTAAATAAAATCATATTGATGTGGTTTTCAATGTTTCTAATCCTTTAACTATTTTAATAGTGATTGGAAATCTAATCCTTTAACTATTTTAATAGTGTTTGGAAATTTAATTATTTTAATTGATACCTTTTTTCATTGAATCATTTTAATTGATACATAAGATTGAATCAATCAGATTATTATTTCTTACATTAACAACATTATATTATTTTTATTTGCACAGAGAATTTAAATAACTACCTTGAAATTGACAAAGTGAAAAACAATATACATTTACAGTTGAATAGTCCATTCCTCCTCATGGCATTGAAGTTTCGAAATTTATGGACGAGTCCAAAAAAGCCTACTCAGCTTCCCTACCCGAACCCACTAAAAGCCACTATTAGCAAACGAAAAAGCTCATGGGCCATGGGCCTTTTTTTTTTTTTTTTTTTTTTTTCCCACTAGGTTGCATTGGTCCTCCAATACCATGTACCGACCTGACTTGTTCGACCTCAGTCATCTGCAACTAGACGAGTTGACTTGGAATTTAGTCAATTTATACAAATATATAAGTTAGCTTCCTACCCAATAAAAAAAACAAAAAACAAAGAATCACTTGATGGTGTTATATTTATATAAGTGATAGCTTTTTATTAGTTATGAGCACCACTTTAGCTCTCCTTCGATAAACCTAATAATTTCTATTATGAATTCCACATCGGTTTGGAGTGATCTTTTTCATGTGTTTATAAGCCACTTTGAACCTTTTTTATATCTCAAAATATGGGGCCTATTGTGGGCATAAGTCTTATTTATATTACACATGCGTTCCACCTAGTCTTTTGTGGGTCCAAATAAGTATTAATTATCTTAGGTTTTTTGTTTTTTTTTTTCCAATTATTTTCCAAACTTTTGAGCTTTTATAACTGTTTGTGTCTGAATTAGACTATTGGTGGCGGCGCCACGTTCAGGCCAAGGTGTTCTCAGGAACACCCTGACCTGAAAAAAAAAATATATATATATATATATAATAATTAATTTTTTTATTTGTTTGCCCTTAAAAAAAATTAGAAACACCCTCAACCAAAAGTAGGAACACCCTCAAAAACTTTTGAACCAATCCATAATTAGTATAAAAACAACATACCCAAAAAAGAAAAATGCAAAATAACAAGGACCTAATAACCAAAAAAAAAAACTCTTCATTTACAAATCCCTAATAGTAATACCCAATATAAAAGAAAAAATGAAAAAGGAAAGGAAAAGGAAAAGTAAAAACTCAAATGTCTCTCATGGTTCTTGTGCACACCAACCCCAATCGCGTCGCTAGTAGCCATGTTGCCTCCATGCCTCGAGCAGCAGTAGCCACAGCCACAGCCACAGCCACAATCAATGGAACAAGGCCATTCATAGACGTATGTCTCTCTATTTGTTGTGCTCTACAACTTTACTAGTTTAAGTTTGCAATAAATAGTGTTAATGGTTTTTCATTTTTGTGCATTTTGATTTGTGTTGCATTGTGATATGTGCTAAACAAAAGGTTTGGATTTATGCTACAATGTGAGTGGCTTTTGGATTTGTGCCATGTCATATTTTAAGTTTAAATCTATTATATATGTTTGGATTTGTGCTGATAGTGCTATGTGAGTTATAGATTTAATTGTGTTGATTTTTATTTTTATTTTTTTAAAGCTAAATTAATAGTGTGGAATTGAAGATATAAAAGTGATGCTTCTTTCCTATATGTATGTACTTGTTAATAATAGACTATTTGAAAATTTTAGCTCAAAATCAATTATAAAAAATTGCAATACCATAAAAGAGCATATGAAACAACATTGTTAGGTCAAATTTAATTTATCAATTAATGTGCTTTTTTAGAATAAATTATTTATTTGTACTTAAGAATTTTGTTATATTTAGTTTCCCCCCTAGAAAAAGTTTCTGGCTCTACCACTAGGTGTTGGTGTTGGTGAGGCACAATTAATTATTTTTTAGTATATTTAGTGTACTGTGATTTGTGATTGTGAATTTATTTGATTGGTTCTTGTGACTGGGGGGCCATCGGGCTTGTCTGTTTAGTGGGGGGTAGATGGGGGCATGGGATCGGGGTGGGATATTTGAATTAGAGGATGTAAATGCATTTGGGATGTATGCTAGTGCAACTAATAAACAATAATTTAATTAAGGCAAAACTACGTTATTAGACCCTGAAATTTACCTGCTAAGCGCATTTAGTCCCTAAAGTTTCAACTAAGTACTATTAGTCCCTAAAGTTTCAAAACTAAATACAATTGTTCTCTCTATTAATTGCCGTTAGTTTTGTGCTTATGTGTCTAACGGAAAAATGAGTAAGCATACTTTTAATTTCATGGCACCATTTTTTTATTTTAAAAAATCCCCAAAATCTCTCCTCTCCGTTTACCACTCTCTCTCCGTTACCTCTCATTCTCTCTCTATGCAACTTCGATGAAATCCATGTCAAAAATCTCTAGAGACAGCAAGACAAGCAGATCCGAAAGCGAAGGAGATCTGCAAGCAAGAGTTCCGTACATCAGTGCACAGCCTACATAGTCCTACATATATTCAATACTTGGAGTAGATCTATTGCTGTGAACATTTAAAGTTAAATTTCTCAGTAACCCAATAGGACCCTTTCATTTTCTCCATCTATTTCTCTCTCTCTCTCTCTCTTTTTTATTAATATTATATAATTTGTCTTGGTATTTGACTTGATCATTGGCCTAATATCTGCGCAAAAAGTTAGCTTGAGTTGAAAAAGAAAACTATGACAATCTAGGTAAATTCTTTGAGCGTTGCTTTCCTGAGATTTATATGCTAAAAATTGGGCTTCGTGAATGTTTTAGTTTAGGATCTTATAAGACTTCAGGTGTGCTGCCTCTCTTTGAAGATCTGAAGGTCTTTGGAGACTTTGATCCAAATCAAGTAGCTGTTGTCTTGAGTCCTCCTTGTCTCACCGTATCTATCTAATGTTTCATGTTTGGCTAAAATTTACAGAGAGAGAAAGGAGTACCATAGAGGAAAAGAGATTTTAAGGTTCCGTTAGAAATTTGGTGACTTGGTTCTGGGTTGTATTTTTAAATGAAGTGTCAAATTTTGATTTGGCCACTTAAGTTACATTGCAACGATTTTACTTTTAGACATTGCAGCTGATATGACAGGGTTGCCACATCATTAAAAATATGCTTACTCATTTTTCTGTTAGACAAGTAAGCAAAGAAATTAACAGAAGTTAGTGAAGTGAGCAATTGTGTTTAGTTTTAAAACTTTAAAGACTAACAGTGCTCCATTGAAGCTTCAGGGACTAAAAGCGCTCAACAGGCAAACTTTAGGGACCAATAGTGTAATTTCACCTTTAATTAACCAATAATTAATTGGAGGAAGCAACTAATAAACAATAATTAATAATTTAATTAACCAATACATTATAAAAGACAAACAAATTAAATTATGTTAGGCTAAACAACAATTAATAATTTTATAATTAATGAAATAACAATATAACAAATTATAGTTTATAAAAGACAAACAAATTAATGAAACAACTAAACAACAATAATTAATAATTTTATTAATATTTCAAATGAACTTATAGTTTATTGTAGCATTGATAATGAGACTATCATGCAACGATTTCAAAATATAAAAACTCGTAAAAGGCAGTTGTAAACTTTATGTATTTGCATGTTTTTTTATTGTTGTTGTTGTCAATATATAAAATTTTCTTTTTATTAAATTGTATAATTTATGCTGGTTCAGGAACACCTTGAAAAAAATTCTTGGAGCCGCCACTGATTGGAGATTAGCTTTATTTGTAAGGAAAAGTTAATAAATGGTCTAAGGGCGTTAGTTTATAAACTATTTTTAAAAAAAAATGAAAAAAGAAAAAAAATAATGCTCTATTTGTTTCGACATTAATATTTTTTATAAATTGAATCATTTTTCAAAAAGTATTTTCTTGAAAATTATCTCATTTTCCTATGTTTGGTAATAACCTTAAGATGAGTTCGAAAACTATCTCTTAACTTTCCTTATTTAGCTTTATATGAGATGTAACTATTTTTTTATTTAGTTTCACGTGAGATAGTGTTTTTTTCCAAAAAAAATTTAGTGAAAAACAATTTTATCACATGCCAAGTTATAAGGGAAGTTTGAGAGATAATTTTCCTTTAACCAATTTTTTTTTTTTTTATGCTACCAAATTTAGGAAAATGCATAAAACTATTTTTGCAAATGGTTTTCCATCAAAATAAACAGCTTTTTATACTTCCATGAAAGTATTATATATATATATATATATATATATATAGGGTCATGCTAACAAGTGCCCTTAGGACATTGGTTAATAATATATTTAAAAAAAGTTTTGACATCACTTTTATGAGAAATGAAAAAAGCTATCAAAACTTTAATTGCCTTCTTTTTTTTCTTTTTTTTTTCTCTTTTTCCATAAAAAATTTCTTTAAATGATTATTAAACAATACCCTAAAGGCATTCGTTAACATTTCTCATATATATTGTAAGGACACAAATCAAGTCTGGACCCAAATGCGTGTTGAGAACAGGCCCAAGAGGCCTAAACAATAAAATTTGTAGAGAGTGGGCTTGAAACCTAGGTTTGCTTTGGGACAAAGAAAGACAAAGACGTTGGGCTAGGTTCGCGAATTGCTAGCAATGAAACTTCAGTATAGCACAAGCTCTCCTCGGACGTGAGCCAAGGACCTTCTATATTGGATTCTCTTGTTTTTTTAAGAAAAGTGACCACCGATCCCCCCTCCTACGTTCTCTCCCTCTCTATTTATATTCTCTTTCTTTGTCCTTCCATTCATGGAGTCATCAATGCAGATGCCTTTCCCATCCACTGCCCTCTTGTAAACTTCCCCCAATAGCTATAAGACTGATCACTGTCATCTCAGATGTCACTTCTTCATTAATGCGGCCAGAGGGGCAGGTGTGAACATTTTAATGCGATGGTAGCAACTTTCTGCGAGACACTTCCCACTTGCTCTCTCTCTTTGCATTCTTCTGGAGTACATATTCGCTTGTTGAGCTTTCTAGGTTCCCCCCTAAGCACCATGGTGTATCTTATGACCTTTACCTCAGTTAGCCGAGGGTGCATCCCTCCTCGGACTATTCCAATTAGCCTCAACTCCCACAGTGGGCTTGTGGGCCTTTAAGTTCGGTGCCTTGTCATCACCAGGCCGTCCTCGGACGAGTTAATGCCCTCGGATCAGGCCCAAGGCCCAAAAGCATGTCTTTACATCTTTGCCCCCACATATATATACACACACACACATTACCTAGTTAGTAATGAACTCCTCATTTTCTACGCTGAATTAACTTACTTGGCACAAAAATTAAAAAAATTAAATTAGATGGAATACGTGGCGCAAAATTAAAATTTAATTGAAATCTAATTTTTACACTAAATTAACTCACTTGGCACAAAAATTTATAAATTTAGATTAGATGGGACACTAGGCGCAAAATTAGACTCATATATATATATATATAATGCTTTAAGCAATGTTTAAAATAGTACATAAAAGATGAGTTTATAGATCGAATGGTAAATTACATCCGATTGACATGAAAATTGGAATGTATGTTAAAAACATATAAAACATGTAATTCAATGGTTGGATTTTCAAAATATAAATTTAATAAAATTATTGAGTGGTGTGACATTACTTAGAATTACACAAGGTGTAAAACTATATATATATATATATATATATATATAAGTCTTAATTAATAGTACACTTTTTTCAAATGTTTGAAAAAAAGTTAATAGTACACTTTGTTTTTAAAGAAGAAATTAATAATACAGTTGGTTGCTTGCTTGTATTGTTGTGTAGCAGATTTAATTACAGAAACTTTTATTCAAAATTAAGATGAAAACTATGATGATATGACATGAATCATATGATAAATATAAAGCTTTTTTTATGTACCTTTTGGCTGGAACGGATATTCTACAAACAAAACAAATATCATTTTTTTTGGTAAACGGAGCTTGGATTAAATTAAAGGACAATAAGTCTATTACAATAAGAAATACCAGCTTTCTCTCTAGCCAATAAATCAACCACCACATTCGGTGGGTTTAACAAAAGATGAACATCAAAATCATGGCTGAAATCTGCACCCAAATGAGCAAGGTTGTCAGCACGTATAGTCATTGGCTTCTCTCAATACATGAGCCACCGTGTGATTAGGAAAGGTCTTTATCAGGTTCTTGGAATAAGTTAAGATAGGTTCTATCATCAATATTTAAAGATAAGCAAAAAAAGAAAGGCGAAAAACCCATTTTAGACCCTACATTTTCACGCGAGTCCCACTTTGGTCCTTAACTATTGTTTCCACCGATTTTAGTCCCTATTCTGAAAAACGTGTTTCATTTTAGTCCCTAACGTTACATCAGAGACGGAAATTGCATAGCTGGCAAACGGAAAAAATTGAAAATATTAAAATAATAACCATTGTGTTCACGTGGCTTTCCACGTCAGCCTCTAAATTAAAAATAATAATTTATTAATTTTAACTAAATAAAAAAATTAAAAGCAGAGATAAAAACCAAAAAATTAAATTCAAGAACAACAACACACCAAGAACAACAAAAGATTCAAGAACAACAACAAATTTTAAACCAAAAAATTAAATTCAAGAACAACAACAAGAACAATAACACACCAAGAACAACAATAGATTCAAGAACAAAAACAAATTTTAAACCAAAAAATTAAATTCAAGAACAACAACAGATTCAAACCCATATTTCAAACCCCCCCACACCACCAAAACACTCCGGAATCCACCATACCCACGGCTACATCACACCCAATCAAAACAACCACAACCAAACCCATAAATTTGAATCTAAAACCTCCACAAACACATAAACAAGCACATAAACAAATACAACCTCCAGATTATGGTGCCTTGGATCCACCCTCAAAACCCAACAGATCTAAACTTGATTTTCAAACCAAGAGTGTTGGGCCAGCACCCCACCATCAAATCCAGACCACTGTCGCACATCAAACCCAAACCACCGTCAAACTAAGACCAACAAAGGCACAAAAACCACCATCAAACCCAGACCACTGTCGAACCAAACCAGCCACCACCACACTCACCATCGAAAATCGCCACATCCACGAAACCCACCGACCCACGCCATCGCCTATCACACGAAAAGAAGAGGTAAAAGATAACGAAGAGGTAAAGAAGGAAGAGAGAGGGTTGAGACTCAAATGATACACAAACCCAGAAATTTGTTCTTGTTGTTGTCCTTGAATTTAATTTTATGGTTTTTATTTCTGTTTTTAATTTTTTTTATTTAGTTAAAATTAATAAATTAATTTTCTTATCATTGATTACCTTTCTAGAAAACCTCCAAAAAGTGTAGGGGACGTAGAAAATAGATTGACAAATTTATCTTTGTCCGAATATGTAGCTGACCACCAGATATAAGTTGTCTGGGAGGAAAGGACAAATTGCGACGTTGTTGCTGCATGGGTGACAAGTGTCATAAGAAGGACATATAGCCTGGGACAAAAAATTGAAGTTGCTTGAAGAAGTCCACAATTGTAGGCCAAAAAGTCTTGCAGTTGTTGGAGAAAGTTTTGCATGGGAAATGAAGTGTTCTGAGGATGGAGTTATATGTATATATATGATTACTATTATATATTATTGTTGTTATTATTATTTTTTTTTTACAACAAACTAATTGTCCCATCCGTCTCTTCCTTGGAACCATTCTTCATCAGTATCAGCATCCGGATCATTGTCAACATCTGGATCATGGTTTTTATACTAGGGGTCATCGTGTCCCATCAAAGGATTTGGCATCTCCCAGTGGTCTTCATGTGGCTATTGCTGTCTACATATATCTGGATCTACTGGCACTATTTGAGGTAAGATTCCCTAGTTAAGGGATTCTGCCATTGTGAGGGAATAGTGACAAGATATCCGAGACACGTCCATGTGTTTATGAAAGGTACCATCAACATTAGTTACCCAATGCATGTCTGCAGGGTGAAAGATTTCTTCTGCTCGAACATCATTTTTGGAATTGAGCTTAACAACTAGACAGGTAGAAGTAATTTTTTTGCCAAAGTGTGGGTGCTCTATTTTGGGATACTTGGACCAATTACCATTATGAGCATCATTTTTCAAGATTTCAAACCAGAACTTAGTAAAATATTTATTTTCACGAGGAAAAATATATGAATAAAATTCTGGTTCAAAATGGAGACACAAGTAATATTCATTGAGTAAGTACCACATGTAGAGGTAATGTGCAACTGTCCAATTGGTTATCCAAAAGGCAAAAGGGGTTTTCCATAGTTCATCTATGTCTGGGAAGATAGCAAGAAAATGACTCTGTTGTTCTTTAAGGTAATCATGGAGGACTCTAATGGTTCTTTTGGATCTAGCTTCAATGGTCAGGGTCTTTATTTGGTCTTTTATTTCTGGAGGAAAGGTTTCTATCATGTTAAGAATATCATCAGGGGCTAAAGAAGAGCTTGAGGATGAGGATGAATCTATGATTGGATATACACATAAAGGTGGAGGAATGATTGTAGTAGTGAGAACTGGAGGTTTTCTGGAAAGGTAATCAGTGATTTTTAAATGGGGTTGAGGACTGACAGCAACGCCAAATATGTAAGCATAAAGTCGAGTTTATGATTTGATATTGTTTTATTTATTTGTTGATTTGATATGGGTAAGTCCCAAGGGGTTCCATCTATAATTTATTGTTAGTAACTAATTTAACGTTGGGATTATCTAAAAAAAACTAATTTGACGTTATTTCTCATGCTTTAAATCATAAAATTGCTTTTATCTAAAATTGCTTTTACATTATTACAAGCATGTTTTCTAGGAGATGTGAGAGTTATATGATGCAACTCTTTAGGTGATTGTCATTTTCAAACTTATGTGATTAATAATGTACAGATTATGTTTAATTTCTATCTACATATCACCTTTTATATATCTCATACACTTACTAGTTGCACACACCACATGCAATTCTTTGTTAAATACTGTACATGTGATTATGTGTTAATTATTGTGGCCATCCAAAATTGTGCTTCTTGAAATGTTTAATACTTTTTGGGGTTGGGTAGAAATTTTTGAGAAATTTTTTTTTGAATCTTGATAAAAAACAAAAATTGATTTGGTTGAAGAGAAAGTGTTTTGAAAACATTTGGAATCATGCATTGACATGCATTTCATATCATAAAATTTGCTTTAAAAGTGATTCTACAGAAAATTTCCAAGTTTTCAAAATTTACTGGTTTTTCAAGTCTCGATTGATCGAATAAGTTTCTCGATCGATTGAAAATTTCAGTTTTCAAGGCTAAAAGTTTCGGCCTTCTTCGATTCCTCTTGATTAGTCAAATCTATTTTTAAGACTTTTTTTATTCCTAGCTCGATTCCTCCCGACCGATCGAAAATCTTTTTTTTTTTGGAAAACAAAAGGGAATCAGATTACATGTTCTTCATAGTTTTGTCTTCTCTCTGCAGTTCTTTTTGATTACTCTTCACTAAAAAAAAAAAAAAAATTGTTCTTTTTTGAGCCAAAGCTTCAAGGGTTTTCTTCCTCAACATTTTCTTCATAAAAAATTTTCAAAAGTTTGAGCCAAAAGGATTTTAGGGTTTTTTATGATTTTGAGTGTTTTGATCCAATTTGTTGGATGGGTTTTTGTTCATGCATTATATAAACATGATTCACATGCTTTAATTTCAAAATTTTCATGATTTGTGCAAATTTTTGAAATTATGGTTTATGTGTTCTCGAGGAATTTGAGAATTTTGTTCAATTGAATGAAATTGAGTAAAATTGGCTTATGATATTGTTTAATTGAGTAAAATTAGGATTTCAAATTTGCTAAATTTCTAATTGTCTTGGTCAATTTTCAAAATTAGGATAAAATTGAACTGTTGTAGAGCATTAGATCATGCATCATATGTATACTTGCATCATGCCAAGGCATTTACTATTGTTGTGCTTATTGTTTAAGTTCATATTTTATTTCCTCACGTTAGAGAGAGAGGTGAATAAATTTTTCAAGAAAAACACAAAAGGATCATATATATATATGGATTTTACTAATGTGTGCCCTTAGGGCACACAATAATTTATCATTTTGGGAAAGTTTTTTTCGGGAATTGAAAAAGTTTTGACAACTTTTTCAATTTTCGAGAAAATTTTTCCAAAAATAGATGGGTTAATGTGTGCCCTTAGGACACACATTAGCCGGACCCTATATATATATACATGCTTTAATAGATAATGTATGAAAGTGATCTGGTTTGAAAATTGAAACCTATATTTACTACTTTTATAAGTCCTATACTATTTATTATAAGTCGTAGACTATTCATGTATCATATAATACATGATATTATGTGTGATAACAAATATGAAAAATCTAAGAATTCGAATTTTGAAAATATATATTTATGCTCTTCAAAAAAAAATATATATTTATGAAAAAATAAAATAAAATATAGATAATGGGATTTCTACCGTACAATCGAGATCCTATAATTCAACCCAACTAATTGCTAAGTCTACCACCGCCCCTGTCAGGCGAGTTGGTACCCGGATGTCCCATTATCCTTCAGCTCTGGGGTTCAAGCCCCAGCACCAACATTTACCTAGCAAAAAAAAAAAAAAAAAAAAAAAAAAAACTAATTGCTAAGTCTTAATTTCTCCTCAATTATTACAAATTTTGACCACTTTTATCTCAATCAACACGTTACACTACTCTTCCCCTTTCAGGTAGTACTTGACAGACAATAGTTTATCACTTTTGGTTTGCAAAGTTACGTCATTATAAATTTATTTGTAATTTTAATACAATAATACATTAATTTTTTCAAAAAAAAAAATACAATAATACAATATTAAGTATATTATTTAGAATAATAATAAAATTAAAATGATATGATATATTTTGTAATTTTAAATTACAATAATATTAAAAAAATAAAAAAAAAATCTTAGTGACCGTTTGGATTGAGCTAATATGCACGTTGCGTTTCCTCAGGTGCGTTTCTTCTCCTTTTTTTTTTTTTTTTTCAACATGCATGAACAGTAACCGGTACTGTTCATGCACTTTTTCACTGTAGCAACACTGTACAGGAGACAAAAATCACTGTTTGGCACTGTTTACATACTATTCATGTACTTTTTAGCAATTTTTTATAAAAAATAGGTCCCGCAATACTATTCACACGTTAAAAAAATTATTTTGCTACAGTGATTTCAGTTTCAGTTTTCAGTTTAACAAAAATAAGCTCTATCCAAACGAACCCTTAATATCACATGAATATGCACCGTATCAAAAAAATATCATACAAACCTTGTTGATAGTACACTCACTATACATGGGGCAAACCCAACATGGTCTGTTGATAGTACACTCAGTGCACATTGGGCACTTTCTGCAGTTTCTCTTGTCATCTCATCTCATATTCCAAGAATTTTCTCCTTGGACAGACTCCTCTCGGATGCCACTACGTACTTGGAATTATATTTTGATTTTTTTTTTATCCATTTTATATTTTTATGTAATTATTTAATTGATTAATTTATCTTAATGTTTAAGAGGGCCAAAATGGCCAATCACCATTATTTGGCAAAATATATAAGAATTTGGCCATTTTTGCCGTTTAAGAGAGAAAAACTCATGGGTTGATCTAAGCTAGAAGTACCTAGTGACTCCTTTTAATTAATCCAGGTAGTTTTAGTTTGATCAAATCTTGACCTTAACACTTTGTTTGCATACGGAGAAAGAGGGGAGAAGATAAGGGATTAGACAGAAATGGACCTAATTTCTGCTGTTTTGTTACGCTGTTGGAAGGGAAGAAGAGAGATGGATTATATTTCTGCTGGGCTCACTCATTTGTGACGGTCCACTCTTCATCCTCATCTTCACAATCAAACCCAACTTCATCTTCACGCTTGAATAATTTTCAAGCGTGACTTGCATTAATGTAACTTTTGACCACTTCAATCAACACTTGGCACTTTATCTTCTTTTGAGGTATTTCACATCCACTTGTCTACGTTGGCTCTTGACTTTTGATGCCCTCACCAGTTCACCGCTTCAATCAAACAGTTTTCACTTAGTCTTTTTTTTAAGAACTTTAAACATGCACTTGTCTACATCGTCCCTTGCTGACCATGCGTTGGTGGCTAAGCTTGTTTGCAGCAACGGACCCTAGTCCCTAGCTACACTAGGGGCCTTGGGCCATGCCCCCCCTTGAATTTCTTGTATTTTTTTATCGGCTAATACACTATGGACGCTACATTTTGGAAGTAATCTAATCTTAGTCTTTAAATTGATTTTACGTCTATTTTAATCTTTAGAAATAGGAAATTATTTTTATTTTAGTCTCTATTATCAACCCACTAACAAAAAATAGGCAAAAATACTATTTTAGTCCTTATATTAGAGGTCACAATTAAATTGGTCACTACATTTTGTTAATAGTCAATTTAGTCTCTGTTATTTTTAATTTGTAGTTAATTTGATTCCTACCGTAAACTTTTAACAAAAAATGCTTACGTGACAAACGGAGTGCACAATTAACATATTTAACATTAAAGAATTAAATAAAATACTGATATGTCTAAATTTTATTAGCCACGTCATTGATTATTGGCAAAAAACATACACTTCAAAAAAATAAAATTGAAAGGATAAATTTAAAGAATTAAATTAATCAAACAAAATAAAAATTTATTCAATAAAATTTTAATTTTTTCTTGGACTTTCTTGAGAACTAAACACCAATCCAATACACAATTTTTCATCCCAATTCAAGGAATCAGAATCTTACACAAAACAAATCTAAATCCTCCTAAAAAACCAGATCTGACAACACCAATTCATCAATAGATAGCACAATGCACATCTGATTCAGATTTACCGTCCATTAAAGAAAACCATCTCCCTTTTTCTCAAGAATTCTTTTATCTTGAAATTTTGGTTTGTTATATTACGTATTCTTACGACTATATTATAGTATACAAATAATACGAGTAATGTTATCTTGTGAAAGAGTTGATTAGGAAAAAAGAAAACTTTAATTTTTTTTTCAGTTTCCATTAAAACTAATGCCACCTTATATATATATATATATATATATATATATATATATTGATGATGCCGAAGTCCACCAGTGAGCTGCAGGCATGGTTGTCAAAATCGCGATCCGGATCGTAAGATCGCACGATTTTACGATCCCACCTCACCAAAACGTTTAAAATCGCATTAGGATCGTAAAAATGCTAGGATCGTATGTAGGATCGTGTAGGATCGCATAGGATCGTAGGATCGTATGGGATCCTACCGATTCTACCGATCCTACCAAAACATCAGTTTTTTATTTTGTTTTTTTGTTTTTTTTTAGGGATAAATTTTTGGTTTTGATGAAACTTTAAGGGTTTTTATTTTTCTATGTTGTGATGGAATGGTTTTTTATTTTTATTTTTTATAAAATTATGTTACCCTAAGCAAACGTTTTCTAGTTTTTTGTTCACTTATAATAAAAATGAAAGAATGCTTCATCATTTCTAAATGAAGAATTTATATTGGCTTTGCTACATTTTAAGCTATAATGTTGTTAAATTTGTTTAATCAATATACTAATTTGT
Organism: Castanopsis chinensis; assembly: GCA_032878915.1. Classification (NCBI taxonomy): domain Eukaryota; kingdom Viridiplantae; phylum Streptophyta; class Magnoliopsida; order Fagales; family Fagaceae; genus Castanopsis; species Castanopsis chinensis. Next base: position 1,547,040 of record JAVQMG010000074.1, on the reverse strand, counting down.
GTTATAATATTACTAAAATGTTTTTCTTATATATAATTTTATTAGTATGCTTGTATTTGTATATTGATTGATTGATTTTTTTGAGCACGCTTTGTAATTGTTGTTGAGTGGTATAACTTGAATAGTTGAGTGTGAAGTTGGATCTTTTTTGCAGCTCTACTATACAAATATACAATGTCTACATAGATGATAAAATCGTTGATGATGATTAGGACAGTGGTCATAAAAACCCTATAATGAGAATAATTAAATGTTCACTTCACCTTAATATTAATTTTACATTTGGATTTCATATTTTAGTTAGCTAGTTTCCATTTGATAACTTATTTTGGATTTTAAACTTAGAACTTAGAACTTGGAAAATATTTCCATATTGTTGATAAATATTTTGGTATTTGGTTGTTAATTAAACATTTATTGAAATTTTTAGATACATTGGGTCAAGACGTAAATATATTTGTTTCGTTTGTATAGACGTAGCAATGTAAAACATGCAAATTACATTATATAATGCAAATTTTTGTTTTTTTTATGGATAAATTCATAATTTACTTGATTATTCAATATACAAAGTCATTATCAATGTGTTTTTTTGCTATAAATATGAAAATATGTAGGATCTTACGATTTACGATCCGATCCTACGATCCACGATCTCACCTACCTCTCACGATCTTACGTAAGATCCCGATTTTGACAACCTTGGCTGCAGGGTCGTACACGCCGATCGATAAGGACCTACAAGACGACAAGAGAGGACCTGGAAGGGACACCGGTGTGGTGTCGGCCTAAAACCCTCCGAAGGTCAAGTTAGGAGGCTTACTAACAACCCAAGAGCGCTGGAGTTTAAAATGATTGTGCGTACCTTCATTTGTGAGGGTTCTGGCGTATTTATAGTTGTGTAGACCCATTGACCTTTTTCCTTGTAGGGGTACCCTATCCTAGGGGGCCTAGGCGTATGGACCAAGCAAGAGCTACAGTACCTTAAATGGGCCGCGACCAGGCTTGTTTGGAAGGCCCCTGGGGCCCAACATCCAATGAACAGGACACATTCCAAGTTATCAAATATCTTCCTCTTCATATATATATATATATATATATATATATATATATATATAAATAAGTAAACCAATGCCTCCAACCCAATCATGAACCTTTTTTTTTTTAATTTTTTTTAGAGTTTTAACTTACGGCGTCTAATCGGTTTTTGATGTAGGTGGGAATTGAACCATAAATTTCTTATTCAACCATTAGTGACTTTACCAGTTGAACTAACTGGAACCCACACTCAATCTTGAACTTTGGTGCTTGATATTTAATTACTCCGTATTTATCATCATTAACGTGTGGGAAAGAAGCACAATAATGGTAAAAAATTATTATGTACTTCCAGAGTATAATAAATGCGTATTCTCTCCTCTCACATGAATAATAAGTCTCACTAATTAAATTTATGATAGACTTACTATTCATATAATAGGAAAAAATACATATTTATAATACTTTGAAAATACACGACAATTTATCCAAGATGATATGCACGTTTTCAGAAAAGGAAGGAAAATTGATTCCCACTTTCTTGTCTCTATGGAAAATCGAAAACGTGTGAGGACAACCTCGTTGGAGAATTTGCATCGCAAAAACTTCGTGGAAGAGGGATGGACTCTACTTTTGACTTGACTGCACCATTGTTCGATGCCACTTTTGGTATCTTAAATACCTATTTCAAATTTTTTTATACTTACTTTTTCAAATATTACTCTCTCCATCCTTTTCTCAATTCTATTTAAATACTATTTATTTATTTTTTCTTTAATATTTTATTTTCAACCTTCTTTTGTTTATTTAATTTTAACGAAAAGTACTACATTCTTAATATTTTATAATATTTTTACAATAAATCATATGTGATAAGTTATTATTGATTTTAATTTGAACACATCACTTAAATATATATTTTTTTCATTAGTATTAGTTAGTAACAACCCATCATTTAAAATTTATTATAAAAATATTGTGAAAATATTAGAGTAGCATTTGTCAAATTTAACTTTTTATTCTTTATTTTATTTTTCCCTTATCTTTTTTTCTCCTTCACACCTTTCCCTTATCTCTATCTTCACTTTTCTTTTTTCTTTTCTCTAGCACTTCTTCTATTCCATAGCATTCAAGAAGCTCTCTCTTTCTTTCTCTCTCTCACACAAGTAAATTTTCCCTCATACACACATAGATCACTGGCAGAGAAGTGGAGATCGGCGTTCTACTTTTAATATCTTTAATTGCCTATTTCAGTACCTATGAAGGATCCACTATCGTCTTCTTCTCCTCTGTGAAGACCAAACTCTCTTTTTTCCCAATCAATTCCAAATTTCTAGTTCGATTCTATTCCAGTACACTTTCTTGAAAATCATCATTCTTTTAACCATTTCTCAATACATTCAAAACCTTTCAAATTACACGAATTCACTCATCTCTTATATATAATTCCCATTTCATTCCATCTTAATTTGGTATTTCTTTCCTTCTTCTTCTCCTCTTTTTAGATCTTTTTCAATCTTCAGTTAACAGATCATACTGATGGCTTTCCCAACTAAAGAAGAATTAACTAACTTCCTCTTCTTCTTTCACTCGGCGATGGAGCTATGATATCTTTTTGAGTTTTCGAGGTGAAGACACACGTTATGATTTTACAGGTAATTTATACCACGCTTTGCATGACAGAGGCTTAATCACCTTCTTTGATAACGATCATGAGAGGGGAGAAGAAATTTCAAAAGAACTTCTTAAAACCATTGAAATGTCAATGATTTCGATCGTTGTATTGTCTGAAAATTATGCATCTTCTACTTGGTGTTTGGATGAACTTGTCAAGATTCTTGAGTGTAAAAATATCGGACGGATCCGGAAGGTTTATCCAATTTTCTACAAAGTGACTCCATCTGAAGTTAGAAAAAATGATGGAAAGTTTGGGATAGCACTAGATAACCATGAGAAAAAATTCAAAGACGACATGCAGAAGGTTAAGAGGTGGAGGGAAGCTTTAACTGAAGTAGCTAACTTGTCTGGACATGAATACAAGAATGGGTATGTATTATTTAATTAATACCTACTCTTGTGTGATTTTATGAGTTGCAAACTTTTAAAGGTTTTGATATATTCTTTTGGGTAATCATACTTCTCTTCTTCTACATTTTTATTCTCAATTTATTAGTTATTTTCTTATCAATTATAGTTAAATTTTTGTAAAGAAATTATTATAAAAATTTAGACTATTTCATTACTAATATAAGTATAAACAAAAAGGAAGAGTGTTAATTTCTTTAAACATCAAGTGAGAGGAGTCTATTTTCCCTTCAGGATTGGGATGAAGTCATTTCCCCAAATCTCAAGAGAGGGAAGTGTAAGTATCCCTATTATTTTTAGGAAAAAGTTTAGTTATAAACTTGGTTATAGCATAAGGCTACAAGTTCTATAAAAAAAATTAACATCATTACATATTTTAAAAATCTAATCGTTAGATTGCATGTTCTTTATGTCAAATTTTGTGTCAATCGGTTGTTATTTACCATATGATTCATAAACTTATTTTTTATGCATAATTTTATGTTGGAAATTATGCATGAACATGCGCAGCGGAAGAAATAAATAAAGTAAAACGGATCTACTTCATACATAAAAGTTAACATGCACTTTAAGTTTCAGAATTAGAGAACAAGAGAGTGTACCTTGGAGCGGTGAATTTCAAAAACTTGAAGATAGAAAACACTTGGGAAGACTTCCAATCTTCACTCCAATTCCACTAACGCCCAAGATGTGTGGTCTCTCAATCAGTTCCAAAAGGAGAATATCAAAAAGTGTCTCACACTTTTTACACCACTTCACAAGAGTGTTCTTTCAAACTCTCTCTTTTTCATCTCTTGAAAATTCTGTATGTTTCTCCTTTTGTATCTAACTGATTATCTAATTGGGCTGGCCTTTTGGGCCTTTCCAATTGGGCTTAAATGTGTGGCTTGGAGTGGGACCAAAAGGGACCAATAAGACACTAGCTCCAATGGGCCTTGGGCTTTTCTGTCAACTCTTGACAAGTCCAAAGTTACCATTAACTATATTTAATACCACTATATAAATATAGTTGCACTCTAGGCTTTATTAATAAATTATATCCCAAGACTTTATTATACATGCAACCCCTTCATAAAATATTCATAGTAATACAAAGTCATGAAAGAAGACTGCCACTTTGTATATTACTACATCTTAATTCCTTGAGTACCCGGTTTAATCCTTTAAGTTATTCATCATATATTTATGAAATCCAATTCCATAAATATATACTTTAGTAACTCCTTACTAAAGTGGTTAGGCCCAACTCTCTAAATAACAAACCCATTAAACTTATCTCAAGGGAATATTTTATATCTCCGTTAAGAGACTATGAATTCCATCTTGAGAATATATGTTCCATCAACACTAAATGTGGCTGCCCAACATACTGAGGTTTTGACCTTAACTACAGATCTCACTCCTGATATATCAAAGCAACCTACACTTCATGATCAGGTCCATTATCCTCTCAGGATTAAGAGTTCATGCAAATATAAGTCGTGAGTTTATTATTCAATTGACAGTCGTTAGGAGAATAATAAATCTCACACCGGTCCAGTTCAATATGTCTTAACTCTTAAAACATATCAACACATCAACTAGAAATCTCCATTTCCATGATCAAGACAAATCATCGTAGTTGATATGTTATAGTCTTCGCAGATGAAATGCCCAATTTCATCACCGACTACGAACTATACTTCTGAGTTTACAAAGAACTTGTGATTTATATCTTCTGTGACTAAATCACATAAATCACATACTATACATCTCATGGACTATGATAATGTCCCAATATTCATGTTACCAATATTTTCAAATAACAATACAACTTTATTAACCATAACATTAAGTCATACATAATGTCATACATAATAAAATACATAGCATCTTACAATAGGATTTAAGGACATACATCCCAACATTTTATATTTCCAAAGCTTGCAATTTAAACAATTGATTGATGACATAGCCATTCGTGGTTAATTTTTTGAAAATTTTGCAAACATAAATTCTATAAAATGAAAATATAATCAAATGGTGAAGTTGTAGCTTTAAGCTACAATCAAGTTTGTAGTCAAACTTTATCATTACTTTTATCTTCTCCTTTTTTTACCATTAAATGAAAGAAATAGAAGAATTTAAACGGATAATGTTAACATTTAAGAGTTTCTCCCATTTAATTCTTAGAAATTTTTTCCAAAATTTCTTAATCTCATTTTGTTAAAGTATCGTGAGTGAGTTTCCAATAAGTTAGTTTCCTAACCTAATAACAATTAAGAGTTTCTCCCATTTAACTCTTAGAAATTTTTTCCAATATTTCTTAATCTCATTTTGTTAATTTATCGTAAGTGAGTTTCCAAAAAGTTAGTTTCCTAATCTAATGGGAGTTTCCGTGCAATTTTTTGCCAAAAGCCTAATTCTAATTTCATAACAAAAAAGAATAATGAATGTGTTAAAGTTGATGATAGTTATCAATCAGTCCTTTAAATTATATGCCATTTACTCCAATTAAAAGTATGTCAATTTTAATGCACAAAATAGAATATATTTAACTTAGTTGATCTGCATATTTATATTTATATTTATCGTGACTAAAACTCATTATTTGTTTTTAATGCTTTGTGATTTTGCAGTTGCAATGAATATGAATTTGAATTTATCCAAAGAATTATTAAAGAGATATCAAGTATTAAATCAAATCACATGCAATTATCTGTTGCTAAATATCTAGTTGGGGTAGATTCTCGAGCAAAAGCCATAGAATTTCTTTTAGATATGGAGTCCAATGGTGTTTGCATGGTCGGAATTCATGGTCTTGGTGGAGTGGGTAAGACTACGATCTCAATAGCTGTTTATAATAGAATTTTTGATCGTTTTGAAAGAAGCTTCTTTCTAGAAGGTGTTAGAGAAAAATCAAAGACAAATGTTGGCATTACCCAATTACAAGAGACACTTCTTTCTAAGATCTTACGAGGTAGAAATGATAGGGTGAATAGTGTACGCGAAGGAATCACTATGATTAAAGAAAGCCTCCGCAATAAGAAAGTTCTTTTAATTCTTGATGACGTGGATCAATCAAAAGAGATAGAAGATTTGCTTGGAGATTGTAATTGGTTTGCTTCAGGAAGTAGAGTCATTTTAACAACAAGAGACAAAAAAGTGCTAGACAATCTTGGAAAAGATCATCAAATAAGCATTTATAAGGTAGAAGAATTGAATTCATCCGAAGCTCGTGATCTTTTCAATATGCACGCCTTCCGAAAAAATGAACCTGAGCAAGAACATTCAAATCTTGCAGAGCAAATTATATCTTACGCCAATGGCCTTCCATTAGCTCTAGAAATAATGGGTTCTGATTTGTACGACAAAAGTAAAGATCAATGGACACGTGCATCCAAAAAGTATAAAAAGATCCCAGATGAAAAAATTATAGATAAACTTAAGATAAGTTATGATGGATTGGAAAAAAGAGAAATGGATACTTTTCTTGATATTGCATGTTTTTTTAAGGGATTTGAAAAGGATGAAGTTGTGAATATATTAGATGCTTGCAAATTATTTCCAAGTTTGGATGTTATAAGTAGACTCATTGAAAAGTGTCTCATAACTGTTGACGAATGGGGCAAATTGCGGATGCATGACTTGCTACAACAAATGGGTAGAGAAATCGTTGAACAAGAATCTGAAGAGCTTGAAAATCGTAGCAGGATATGGTGTCATAAAGATGCTTATGAATTGCTTACTGAAAACATGGTATAAGTTCTTTTGCTCCACCTTTTTTTCCCAAATATTTTTCATTGATTTTTTTTTCCTGTTCAATATTGCAGAAAATATAATTTTATCCATATATGTTTCCTTTAAAGTTTTATAATCGTTATACTTTTGTCAAATTCTATTATGAAGTAAAACTAATTCTTTGTTCTATCTAGGGGTCAAATAAAATTCGAGGCATAATGTGGCACTCACCTAAACTAGAAACAGTGAACTTGCAAGCAGATACTTTCAAAAATATGAGAAATCTCAAATTTCTCTTAGTTGAGAATATACGAATTACTGAAGGGCTTAAATATCTCCCCAACGAGTTAAGATTGCTTCAGTGGCCAGAATATGATTTTCTCTTGCCATCAAAATTTTACCCTCACAATCTTGTTGTGCTGAATATGCCGGGTAGTCAGATTAGATTGGAGAAACTATTAAAACAGGTACAAGTATTAGTATATATGAATTTTGATTTTTTTTTTAAATGATGAATTTTGATTTCTTTAAATGTTATTTTTAAAATTTGTAGAAATAATTTTTTTTTTCCTGTAGGACCACACGTTTGAAAAATTGAAAAATATCAATCTCAGTGAGTGTAAATTCACTACAAAATTACCTTCCTTATTATGCGCCCCAAACTTAAAGAGTTTGGACATGAGTGGCTGTGAAAATTTAATAGAGGTTGATGAGTCGGTTGGATATCTTGATAAGCTTGAAACATGGAGCCTCGAAGACTGCAAAAACCTTGAGATTCTTCCAAGCCTCCCCAAGCTAAAGTCCCTCAAATGTTTTTATCTAACTTGCTGCAGAAGGCTTGAGAAGTTTCCTGCTATATGTGCCCCAAACTTAGTGTCATTGGACTTTTCTAATTGTGAAAACTTAATAGAGGTTGATGAGTCGGTTGGATATCTTGATATGCTAAAAATGTGGAACCTCGAAATGTGCAGAAACCTTGAGATTCTTCCAAGCCTCCCCAAGCTGAAGTCCCTTAAAAGTTTTGGTATACGGCACTGCAAAAGGCTTGAGAAGTTTCCTGCTATATGTGCCCCAAACTTAGTGTCATTGGACTTTTCTAATTGTGAAAATTTAATAGAGGTTGATGAGTCGGTTGGATATCTTGATAAGCTTGAAACATGGAGCCTCGAAGACTGCAAAAACCTTGAGATTCTTCCAAGCCTCCCCAAGCTGAAGTCCCTTAAATGTTTTGATCTAACTTGCTACAAAAGGCTTGAGAAGTTTCCTGCTATATGTGCCCCAAACTTAGTGTCATTGGACTTTTCTAATTGTGAAAACTTAATAGAGGTTGATGAGTCGGTTGGATATCTTGATATGCTAAAAATGTGGAACCTTGAAATGTGCAGAAACCTTGAGATTCTTCCAAGCCTCCCTAAGCTGAAGTCCCTTCGAAGTTTTTATATACAACACTGCAACAGGCTTGAGAAGTTTCCTGCTATATGTGCCCCAAACTTAGTGTTATTGGACATTTCTCACTGTGAAAACTTAATAGAGGTTGATGAGTCGGTTGGATATCTTGATAAGCTTGAAAGGTGGAACCTCGACTGCTGCAGAAACCTTGAGATTCTTCCAAGCCTCCCCAAGCTGAAGTCCCTTAAAAGTTTTGGTATACGGCACTGCAAAAAGCTTGAGAAGTTTCCTGCTATATGTGCCCCAAACTTAGTGTCATTGGACTTTTCTAATTGTGAAAACTTAATAGAGGTTGATGAGTCGGTTGGATATCTTGATATGCTAGAAACGTGGAACCTCGAAATGTGCAGAAACCTTGAGATTCTTCCAAGCCTCCCCAAGCTGAAGTCCCTTCGAAGTTTTTATATACAGCACTGCAACAGGCTTGAGAAGTTTCCTACTATTTGCGCCCCAAACTTAGTGACATTGGACTTTTCCTTTTGTGAAAACTTAATAGAGGTTCATAAGTCAGTTGGAGATCTTCTTATGCTTCAAAAGTGGAACCTCAGTAGCTGCAGAAAACTTGAGATTCTTCCAAGCCTCCTCCCGCTGAGATCCCTTCATCACTTGGTTCTAAGTCATTGTGAAAGGCTTGAGAAGTTTCCTGATATTCACCCAGAAATGAAATGTTTGCAGGATTTAGAATTGACTAATAGTGGTATTAGAGAATGGCCTTCATCATTAATGCATCTCACCAAAGAGCTTAAGCTTTTAACTTTATCTAACCCCAAAAACCTTGGGAATTTTCCGCATAGCGCCAATAAATTGCAACTGCTTGAGGAAATAAATATTCCCACTGCCAATTCCTTTGATAGGTTTTCGAGCCTGACAGAACTGAAACTCAAGTATTGTGATGAAGATATAACTGAATTAGATTTTCATTACTTCCCCCAATTGCGCTGTCTTTATATAGATGATTGCAATATTATTAGTATTCCCCAAAGCATTAGCGGATTAGCTAGATTAGAAACTATTCGTATACATAATTGTAAGCAGCTTCGGGAAATTCCAACTCTTCCGCAATCTGTAAGAAATGTGAATGTAAACAAATGCCCGTTGTTGGATCTACAAAGATTATTGATTCAGGTGAGGTCTCTCTCCCTCTCCCTTTATGTTTAGGTAATAAATAATCTTTTTTTTTTTTAAAAACTTTTCTAAACTTCAATTTCCTGTATTTGCTTAATGTAAACAGTTTGGAGAAATTCTAGGGATTTTACCGAATAGAGTCCAAGAAGGTGCAAGAAGCCACATATCAATGGATCCCTTTCATGACACTGAATCTGAATCTAAATATAAAATTCATTGCTTTCTTAACCTACCAGCAACGGAGATTCCAAAGTGCTTGAAATTCAACCATCAGAGTTTTGGAAATTCTGTATCCTTCTGGGTTGGTGAAAAAATTTCAAAATTAGCCGTCTGTATTGCTTTTCGATCGATGGAGACACATACATGCCAAGTTTGTGACGTTATCATTTCCATCAATGGTTATTTTTTGGATCCTGGAAAGTATAAGTTTGCGAGTGTTTCAGAGGAACTATGGTTATTTTCTGTATCCCGAAAACTATCTGAACAGAATCACATTGAAGTTGAGGTTATATGTCCAAACAGAAACCCTTATAAAGGTTCTTCTGATATCATAAAATGGATCAGGGTCAATGTAGACTGCACCTACTATCCTCAGAATACAATGTAGACTGCACCTTATATGGTCTTCCTCGATTTTGAATGACACTGAGCTCCCACCTTTTCTACCTGTTTCCTCCACTTCTTCTGCTTCAGATTCAGATCACAGTGTTCTTAACAAAGAAATTACATACTTGCTGGAACAGGACTCCAAAAGCGAAGAAGAATTTGTCCCTTACGGCATAATTAGGATGTTAGAGAATTTCTCTACCTGTTTCCTCCACTTCTTCTGCTTCAGATTCAGATCACAGGGTTCTTAACAATGGAAGAAATTACATACTTGCTGGAACAGGACTCCAAAAGCGAAGAGGAATTTGAATCTGAATCTAAATATAAAATTCGTTGCTTTCTTAAACTACTAGCAACGGAGATTCCAAAGTGCTTGAAATTCAACCATCAGAGTTTTGGAAATTCTGTATCCTTCTGGGTTGGTGAAAAAATTTCAAAATTCTGTATTGCTATTCGATCAATGGTTGTAAAACGCATAATTTATATGGTTAGAATTTTCATCAATGGTTGTAAACTATGTCAAAATTTCACAAATTTTGAGAGAGTTTCAGAGGAACTGTGGTTAATTTCTGTATCCCTTGGGCAATTGAATAAATGAAAACTATCCGAACAGATTCACATTGAAGTGGTTATTTCTGATATCATAAAATGGATCGGGGTCAATGTAGAATGCACCTGCTATCCTCAGAATTCAGATGTTACTTGCTTGCCGCTTCCGTGTGCTATGAACGGTTGTGGGTCTTCCTCGATTCCGAATGACACTGAGCTCCCACCTTTTCTACCTCTTTCCTCCACTACTTCTGCTTCAGATTCAGATCACAGGGTTCTTAACAAAGAAATTACATACTTGCTGGAACAGGACTCCAAAAGCGAAGAGGAATTTGTCTCTGACGGCAAAGCCTAGCAGAGAGCAGAGCTCTAAACCTTGGCGATGGAGCTCTTCTCTTTCCACTTGCTATCTTCATCATCCTTATTCAAGCTCTTCTTCTTTTTCCAAACAACACATAATTATGATGTTAGAGAATATCCTCAAAGACACAGTGGACCATTCTTAGTCAAAGTATGCGTCCTTAATAGGTTACATCTTTGGGTGTCTCTCTCTCTCTCTCTCTCTCTCTCTCTCTCTCTCTCTCTCTCTCTCTCTCTCTCTCTTCATTTATTGGGAAATCATGAATTTAATTGTAATTATGATCTATAAAATAAATATTTGATTTTTTTTAAAATTTATTTATTGTAATGCAGTTGTTTGGCCTCGTTGGACCATAATCATGTGCCAAGTAAGCTTACCTTCAATGTTTTGAAACAGCTCAAGACCTCTGTTGTTGACAGCAAGGCCTGATTTCTCCCTTTCTTGATTTCATGTTATTCAATTTGGCTTTTGTTTTTCATGTCCATTTTTTGTTGCTTTGGTGAATGCAATGCTTAATATTGAAATGTACTGGAATCTATGATGGTTTTTATAATATGCATTTGCTATGTATGCTGAATCTCTATATTGTTACTTTTTGTCCGAAAACCGAAATACTTGAGTTCAACTTGAATGAAGATTCAAGATGATATTGAGGTTATATATAGAAGTTGGGTGAGCTGTCAGTCAACTTGAAGGTATAGACGTAACAAGATCTCTTACTATTTTTCCAATCTTCCTGTTTTGATATATGAATGTGGGGTGATGGTATGTAGAGTATCACTGTATTACGAAGCAAAGAAAGCTATCCTGATTTCATTTGTTTTGTTATTATTATTATTATCATATTCATTCTTCTTCCTTTTTAACAACATTTGGTATATTGTTTAATTTCCTTCAACGTTTGATTTCGTTTAAGGTGTAGTTGCATTTTTCCTTCTAATTAAAGAATAATAAATAATACATTGAGCATGTTGTGAGTAGTACATAGTGATATTTTATCATATTTAGAAGAAACTGCTAAACTTTGCAGTTCTGTTCATCTGCTGTAAATCAGATTGGGTGTAAATATGGACCAAATTTCCTGAAGTGAAGTGGTAGAAATTGATCTGGCATTCATATATTATTCCTAACATTCCCTTATTATTTTGTTATCTTGCTTAGAGAACTAGACATTCCATATGAGATAGGCTATTAAAATGATGAAGGTGACATGTTATGCGTCTTCTGCAGGATCTACCTTGCAAGTAGGAATCATCACTTGTTCGTTGAGTTTGAGTATCCTTTCTCAAAGTGTCTAACAAATTACCAGGTATATATTAGCATGCATTAACTGGTTCTGTGGGATACAGATATGTTGAAGGGTAAAAGTTTTATATGCATCATATGCAAACTTGCTTGGTCTATAATGTTTTATTATATTTGGCTTCAAAGAAATGCTCATGTATTCAGTGGCAATGTCAAATCTAATGAGACTATCCTCCCTATGAGAAGAGTCAAAATTTTGTTACTGAATAGTCTTATGTTAATTGGAAATTTCTTTATTGTTTATGATAGCCATAATTGTGGGGTTCTATAACACTTGTCTATAGTTCTCCTTATGAATTTTTGCGTACTTCTTTTCTACATTGTCAAACCAAGTACAACAAAAGCATGCATTTAAACCTGAATTTTCTTGCAGCCAAACCTTGATCTTCTAACTAAAAGTACTTTTTTTTTATTGATCTGATTGCTCCTTTTGATCTTCTAATTAAATGTACTTTTTTTTTATTGATCTCATTGCTCCTATGCTTACTATTCTTCTCCACTTTCTATCTTTTCTAATGTGGTTTTACTATTGAGAACTTTTAGATTTGGATAGAAAGCATAAGAAAATGTAACTTTTGAGAAATTTCCTGCAACAATTAAGAATCATATCCTTTACTAGTTAAAAGCCAGACATGAATGAGATTTCTATGTTCTGTGCAATTATTTTTTCAAGTTATATCGTTGTTTTTTAATGTATTCTGCGTTTGTGATATTAAATTTAATATTAAATAGATTAGGTGTTTCAGGTTCAACTTTTAGACATTAAAATGCTTTAAATCTATGAAGGCATGCTGGATCATGTAATGCTTATTGTGCTACAATCTTGAAAGGGCCTATTTGTCTAAAGAATTATTTCTGTTGCTTCTTTTTTGGTTCAAGGGAGTTTCAAACCTCTGAGGCATCACTGTACAGAAGTTGTTTTGCTGATGCCCTGCTTTACAAATCTCTTTAACCAATTTTGCCTTCCATTTGATAGCATCTGATAGCTACAAGAATCCATACCTTTTTCCCTTTTTGTTTCCCAGGTCAATTTCATCACTTAGAAAGGAGGCATGTTGCATTGTACAGTGAAAAGTAAGCTCCTATGCTATTTCATGAACTAAAATTTTATTATTATGTCAATTATGATTTAGAAAGTTAAATCGATTTGTAATAATTAATTTTTTCAAATCTTTATTTATTTTTATGTTTGACTAAGAATGTGGAGCAGCTGTTACAATGGAGTATACCTATGTTCAGGTCATCAAGATATTACACTTCTACATCTTAAAAGGTAGGTAACTCATTTACATTATGTTCAAGATGTCATCTTTGAAAGTGCTTCTAGCTTTGAAGTACTAAGAGTAATTTCACACTTTGAATTCAAAACTAAGACATTAATTTGATTCTTTTAATCCAAAAAGATATTTGATCTGCCTGACAAGTGCCAACCAATCTTGTTAAGTTAAGATATTTTTTGATGTTCCATTATTTTGGACAAGATAAATGAAATTCTTGTAACTTATGAACGTTGCCTAATGAGCAAAAGAGAATTAAAACATAAGATAAGTAATATGCCTTGTAGGTGTCATTTATCTTAATATTCGTTGCCAAAAAAATTGAGATAGGTGTTTGTTGAGATTTTGGTTCTTCTGGTGATATTTCATTATTTTTGACATAATAAATCCATGCTAGGTCTTACTAGAAAAGAACTGACATAACATATTTCATCATAAGACTACTCAAGCAACTAATTGTTGGAAACTTGCAAGAGATTGCTAATGGAAGATGACTTTCAATTGAAAAGTATTGGGATTACTAAGTTTGTTCATAAGACTGAATGCATGGGATCTATTCTCATAGTAGTTAAATGGCTAGTGGGAATTGGGAACTCTATTCCTATCATCTTTTCCCACACTCTTTGGTCTATTGGATCCATAGAAACAAAGTGGTGCTTGAAGCAATAAGTGTTAACGCTAGTAAAGTCTCGAGTCCCACCGTTTACGTGTTTGCTATATGAAGGGATGCAACAAACACATGGGAAGTGGGCATCTATCAAATTTCAACAATTTTATAGTTTGTTATAATTGACAAGCACTAATTAAGATTGAAGGGAGTAAAAGCAATTGAAATCAATTGAGAAGTGCTGCATTTCTTGTAGAGATAAAATTGGGAGACCTATTTTTTGGATTTTGTTTCTCAACAATTTTATTATTCCTGTAATGTGCTCTACAACGCCACAGTTGCTTGTTTGGTGAGTGAGCACTACTTTTATAAAAGAAAAGTGATGGGTGAGGTTGTCGATTTAAGATTATGGGTACATGTGCAATCACTTTCTTTTTTATAAAAAAAATAAAAAATTATGTGTCACTTTCATTTGGTTGTATCTATTGCCTATATAAGTAAGGCGTATCTATTATAAGACCAAGTGCACATGTAAATTACTAATAAAGAAAATTATCTGCAGATGTATTAGTTGAATTTTCACCAAATAGTATTTCTTTTTTGCTAATGAACCTATCAATAATATGAATGCCTCAAATGCTGACACTTTCATTTTGGTGTATCTATTGCCTATGTAAGTATAAAGTTGCGTTGATAATTAGTACCAATACATGTCATTTTTTTAGTGTAAGTTGAAAATTTTGTTATTGGTATCCCTCTTCTTTATCCTCACTATTCTTTTTCTGGACTAGCAGCTACTAATCACTATACCAAGTTTTTTAATATATGTATTTGTCTTGTAGCATTTTCCCACAACTTAAAGTTTCTTGGCAGTATAACACATGAACATAAGTTGAAGGTGTGAATCTCTCTCTCTCTCTCATAATATGTCCATGCAAAGATGTTAAACCTGTAGAGAATTCAGTAAATATAATTATTGTTGGATGCTTCAAATGGTTGTGTATTACATGTGGTGTGTATGCTGACAATAATTAAATCCATGAGATTTTTTTTTTTTTTTTTTTTTTCTGACAACTCATGATTGGGGCATTTTCTTGAGTCAATATTTTTGGGGGATTAAGGTCATTTTCTTCAAATTATTTAAGAGCATTGGTCAAATGGGTTGCATTTCCTTCATTGTTCAATATGTTGCCATCACCGTGTAGTTGTTTTTTATTTTAAAAAAATTAATGTCAAAAGGCTACATTTTATTGCAAACTTCCATCTTTTAACTTGTATAAATATATATTTGATAGAGTAGGCAGAAGTTGAGATAGGGGCTTAACACCTAGCAGATGCATGTGTAACTTACCTATAAAAAAAAAAATATATATATATATATATATAAAAGATGTTGCAGTATTTTCTTTGTATTATGAGCAACCATCAACTCTGAATTTCTTTAATGCAACAATGGGATTTTGATTATTATTTTTAGTTCTTTTGAATGAATGACATAACTCAAATTCTACATAAAGAAACAGAGAGAGAACCTTGACCAAATGAGGAACATAGCCAAACCAGAAAACACTTTGAACTACTTAACTCAATCAAACACTGAGGAAAGGGCCATGCCTCAAACTACACAAACATCTAATTGGAATGGCATTCATGATGATTTTATGCAAAAAAAAAAAACCATTATATATCCAGCCTCATGCCAAAATGATTGAGATTTAATTGATTTATTGTGAGGTTCTGGAAAAAAAGTTTAAAAGTCAAGCTACTGTGGCAACCATGATAGTGTTAAGATGGACATGGAAATCAGTGATCCAAATATTAACAAAGGTATACCTTGTCTTTTAAGGAATTTTATGTGAAAAAATATCTCACATCTTTCATCTTTTGATAAAACCCTTAATCATTTTCATCAAAGATTATTTCATTGGAATGCTTTTAAACCAATTCATTTGAAGATATGTTTAAAATTATATATTTACATAGTTTGACAACTTGATAATTTTTTTTTTTTTTTTTGATAAGTGACAAAATAGTAATTTCTTGAATAATCTTGTTCTAATCACATTTTAGCGGGTAACTTGGACATGAGTGGGGCTGTAGTTTAAAGCTTCATGTACCCTTGTATTCTTTTAGCTGTATAAAAAGCTCAATTAATCCCCAAATGAGTGTTTGTTTGCTTGCCACTTGTTGATTCAATATAACCGGCTTAGGTGCCACGACATAGGACAAAACTAAAACTTGAAGCCACGAAAATCGGAAAAGTGGAAACAATAAAAATCACCTAGTAGTTAACACCTAGGGTTGTTTGGAGTCAACAACAAGTGAGATAGAAGACCTAGGAGTAAGCAACTAGCATCGGCGGGAGTCAATAGTAGACCGTTGAAAATTTTCCAAGAGAAATTTTTATTAATCAAAAGCAAAATTGTAAATTGTCTCCAAAGGAGTACAATATAGATTACTATGTCACTTATCAATATATATATATATATATATATATATATTGATTACTATGCGAAAGTTATAATTCTATTTGACTTATGAAATTCTAATTCTAATTGACTTGCGAAATCTCAATGTCTGATTTATAAAAATCACCTTGTGAAAAAATCTAATCTTCTAAGACTTAAAAGAAAGTACAACTGATTGTCAAATAAATAAAACTAAATTAAAATTAATATTTCTTTGTGCTTTCTACACCATGATCTTACCTTGACATTACTTTTATGCAAGCCATTTAATGGTTTGTTGGCTAATGTCAAGCCACTTAGTTTGACTATTCAAGCCATTCCAACAGAAACAAAAAGTAGAACAAGGAAAAAAAAAGAAAAAAGAAAAAGAAAAACAAGGTACTCAACTGCACTAAGCTTGAGTACTATAAAGAGATACTCAATTTCACTAATATCGAGTACCACATTATTATTTTTTTTAATTACACAAATTTTAGGTCAGCAATGCCACGTTGGCGACTCCTAGGAATTCGAGTTCACTGAACTCAAGTACTAAAAAAGTGGTAGATTGTTAAATATTTTCGAAACAATGCTAGTTTGCTACAAATTTTGCCAAAACGTAGTGTTTGATTATTTTCACCAGTCAAACCGGCTATAAATAGTGTCATTGTACTTTAAAATATATTGCATTTAAAAGATCGTATCATATTAATGTATAAAAATCATAACTAATTATTTTTTGTATGGGAAAAATCTATTACACATGTATATTCATAAACTAAAATTGTGAGTGAAATCGTGAGTACTTTAACTCAGTGTGTTATGTAATAAGCACTCCCTTTTTAATATAACTTGCTACCTTTATTAGTTTGTGAAAGCTCGGATCACAACTTTACAGTTTGATTCATACGCATAAGGTATGCAACAATATAGATACCATACGATTATAGAGATAGGTATTATCAAAGGTATAGCCTCATTGGCTTAAAACACTAGGGTATAATGTAGCCAAAGCAAGGAATTCAGCATCTTGCTCCAATATGGCCATAACGTAATCATCTAAGGTCACCCATGCCTCAATTCCATTGATAGATATTGTTTTTTGGAGTGCAGTGAGTTTCCTGCCGGAACCAGCTTCCCCCATGAGCCCAACCCAAATGGGTTTTCGCCATCCAAAATCGATTTCATTGAAACCAAATGTTATTCAACTGGTGAAAGCAATAATTTCTGGGTTTTCTTTGGAGAATAGTACCATTGTAGCTTTCTAGATTACGTCCTTGATCATGCTTGTAAAACCTTCATGACCTTGCAAAATTCTCACATCACTTTCTATTTTTGCCACAGCTTCTTTAAGGGTTGCCACCAAGCCACGTAGCTCGATCTCTGTCGATTCTGCTGAGTTATAATCACAGTCTGCTAACGCCCGCCAAAAGATGTTACCCATGGAAGAATCTGACAAGCGTGGTTTTGTTTTTCTTCGGATGCTTATCGCTTGGGCTAGTATAGATGGCCTTGGAGAACCAGACGTTAATTTAGAGGCAGCTCTAGCATGTTTACAAATGAAACTAGACAGTGATTCAATTCGAGTTGGGTTTTCCACTCGTTCACTCTTTGCTTTTGCCCTTAAAGTAGCTATGGCCTTTGCATCAAACTCAAATCTCCTTGTCTTGTACTTGCCTTCGTTGAACCAAAGCCTTTCCATTAAAGGTTTAGCAATATGAGGCAATATATTTTGTGGAGGAAAATGAGATAACGATGATGCCTCAGAAAAATTAGGATTTACTAATTTGTTACAAGGTCCGCCTGTAGTGGCAGCCCAAGTGTTGAGGAAAGCACTCAGGATGATTCCATCTGTGATCTTATGTGATGCACATAAACCGATTGCTATTCCACCACAATCAAATATGTTCACTTGTACAGCAAATTGGGCAGCTTCCATTGGGTTTGGTTCTTTGCGAAGTGGAAAGCAAGGAAGAAAATGGTTTAACGACTCCGTTTTAGGATTTTGAAGAAATTTAGACAGACAGCAATGGACTTGGGCCTCATTATATGGAATGCCCTCTTCATAAAAACAATAAAGAGGTTGTCTTTTATCCTTGAAGAAAATGGGTAGAAGCTATTTAGGGTTTTCGAGAGTGAGTTGTTTAGGTGATCAGTTGAAGAGGTTTGGGGACACTTGGAGTAAAGAGGATAAGTGGAACATAGGTTGTAGGAGTGAACTGGTCCAAGAGAGAGAGTTTGAAGGGTTTTATATGATGAATTGCTTGTAAAGATGGTCTGATGATTTCTCTTGAGATGATATCAACGTCCATCATCATTTTGTTTTAGACAAAAGTTTATCTTTAACAAAACGTGGCTTCTGTATATGTTTGCTTTACCTTCACAAAGATATCTTGGAAAAGGATCCTATTCCCTTTTATAGAGACGAGTGCATAATTTTTACGAACAAGTTGCTAACGCCTGGTTGTTAAAATCCTCAAACATGCTAGTACAATTTTAGTTGGTGCGATTATTAGTTAGTAGTTGGAAGTTCTTTTTTTGGTAAATAATAGTTGGATGTTGGCTTTAATGGTGCTGTTTGGTTGGCCTATACATGCCTGGATATGTTTTGAAGTTTTTAACCATCAATGATCATTTACGTCTAAATCAAAAAAAATTATAATAATAAGAATAATAATAAATAAATAAACGGTTATTTCATTGAAAAAATTAGCTTTAAAATTTTTAAGGAAAGGCTTTCTCAAGAAACAAGGTTTTGAATAACGATTTAAAATTATTCAATGAACTGATAAAAAATCAATATTTAGCTCATCCAAGTGGAGCATAAATTTGGTTTGCATGCATGGGTTTGTTGGAGACACATTTTTCAATCAAAAAGAGGATGGAATATGAAATGCGTACCATATTTTTTTATTTTTGAGGGAAAAGTATATACACATACACAATGATAAATAAACGACTCATCACTCAAAGAATTCACCCAAGAAATATAGAGTAAAAGATAGGAACACTCACTACTTTGCGGAATCCACCGAAGAAATATGAACAAGAAACTCATTGCCTATCAGAATCCACCGAGGGACAAGAGTTTTTAACAAGAAATTCCTTCTTCTCACAAAGCTTAGTCTAAAAATAATACCCAATATTCCGTCTAATTTCAATTCACACGTGAGCTAGAACTTATATTAAACCACTTGGAACAACCCTCCGAGCATGAAGAATGAAAACTCATATTTTCAAGGCAAAAAACAGTTAATAAGAATAAAAAATAAAAATAAAAACCTTGACCAAATACTAAAAAAAAAAAAAAACAACTAAAAAGACCCATTAACAAGACTTAGAAATTGGAAAATATAGTTTAGAAAACAAATAGGCAAAATTAAAAGCGAGAGAGATTCGTAATTCTTTGTTTCTCAAGTATATTATAATAGACCAAACAGTTTGTTGTAAAATAGTCATAACACCCAAATTCATTGTTTCTCAAGTATATTATGCTAGACCAAACAGTTTGTTGTAAAACAGTCATAACACCCTCTAAAAATGTTTGATATATTTAAGAAACAATTACTTTTGTAATTATGTAAACAAGAACAACATACAGATTTAATCATAAACAAAAATATATACAACTAGATAAAGTATATAAGAAGAAATCTATACAATAATTAAATAACTCATAGACCAAATCCATGGAGAATGAATAATGCAAAATTAATCAAATTTTTCACCGCGCACACATTTTTCTTAAAATAAATTTCACCACGCACACATTTTTCTTAAAATAAATTTCACCATGCATGCATTCAGTGGTATTAAGAGGCTCACAAATGTCTGTCTCTCAAGATAAATTGATCAACAAAAAAGAGAAAAAGAACTGTAATATCCGTGCTCAACGAATTGAACTATGTCTCTTTCTCTCTTTTTGACACTTTGCAAGTTGTATGCACACAAATATTTTCTGTGTGAAAGTTTTTCAATACAATTAGTTTTTATGAATGAAAGACTATGAATATATATGTTAGTGAACAAACACATTATTCAAGAAAAGCTGTTGGGCACAAATTTATTAACACAAAAAATAGAATAATAAAATAGTATTTTATTTGGACAAGAGAGCTTAGTCCACACATGCTTAAAAGTTAAAACCAATCCAATGTCTAACATATAATAAGCATATAAACTCAGGTATTATCTCTTTTCTTTCATTTTTTAGAGTTAATAATTTTCATCACTTTAAATCAATAATGGACACACACTAAGGGTGTGTTTTTATACCGCTTATTTTGTTGAAAACTGAAAATACTATAGCAAAATAATTTTTAAATGTGTAAATAGTGCTGTGAGACCCATTTTTAATGAAAGTTTTGTTGAAAAAAGAAGTTTTTAGGTCTTGTGAACAGTGCACAGGACCCACTAAAGAGCACTAAAATGCACTTTACAATGAAAAAAACATGTGAAATGATGCCGCCTTACGTGGAAGTGTATCCAAAAGTACACTAAGAGTCAATTTTTTATCTACTTCTTAACATTTTTTTAAAACAAATTAAAAAATACCCAAATTGCGCATGGTTTGATGTGTTTTTTTTTTTTTTGGCTAAACAACTTCATCATTCAACAAACAAAACAATGGCTGTCAGCCTTATAAGCATTAGCAATTTCTACAGGAAGACTATACATATCGAAACAAAATACTCTTACAAAATTTAATTGCATACTTTACAGCCACGTAGGCAGCAATATTGCAGCATCTCCTAACCATGTAAAATTACAATACAAAAAGATTTTACTAAAATCAAGTATATGGTTGGGCCTGGCAGCTGGCTATAGCTAATTCATTCTATATAATTGCATAATATATTTTGAAATGACCCAAACATGCTGACTCGTGCTTTGATCTTAAGTAGTGTACTTGAATTATCAAGGACGAATATGATTTGTCTTACTACAGGCTTCTATAAAGTTGTCTTTTCATGTGTCCCATACACACTCTTGTGTCAGAAATCTAAAATCATTAGTCATATTAAGTTCTCGACTAATGCCTAAACTAAGGCGTTTTTAACATGTAACCTTTGGGCTCAGGGATTTGAGCCCTTATAATTACTTAACAACAAAAAAAAAAAAAAATTTAAGACTACATTCAATCTTTTTAAATGCTGTTGTATTAATTTTTCAAGTTTTGTTAGGGAAAAATATATAATTCCTAAAAAGGTAATATATTATAAGCATAAATGTACTTTTAATCCTTATATATTGCATCTTTTCTATTTTTATCTCTACATTTTCATTTCACCACTTTTAGTCTTTAAATCAATTAACGCGTTATATTTTGGTCATTACCGTTACTCACTTAACAGAATTTTATTGATGTGGCAAACGGAGTGCACTGTTGACACATTAAATACTGACGTGACTAATAAAATAATATTTAAAAATATCACACCAACATAAAATAATGATTAAAAAAGACACAAGACCAACACTTCCCTCTCTCCCACTTCCCAAAATTATCTATAACAAACTGTGGGTTCTATATATGTTTGCTTTACCTTCAAAAAGATGTCATGGAAAAGGATCCTCCTTCCTTTTATAGAGAAACTGAGAGTGCATAATTTTCATGCACAAATTGCTAGTGCCTGGTTGTTAGTTGCCTGAGTAGTAGAATTTTAGCTAGAATAATTAATTTAATAAAATTTTAAACGGAGTAATTTTTTTATGGAAATAATCGAAGCAACTATTTGTTAAGTTGGTGGCGCTTGAATAAGGAGGTGATTAAATTTAGGCTTAAAGCCTTGTCGCCTTTTGGGGATCCAAACTCCACTTGGGATTCATAGATTGTGTGCCATACGACACTTGTGCAATATGGATATGTTTAGTAGACTGTAAAAGGTATTGTAATATAATAGTTATTTATATGGTTTAGTTTTTTTTTTTTTTATAAACACATGGTTTAGTTATTTTTTAGTTTGATTATGTTTTTATTATAAAGAATAGTCATTCCTTATGAATAGCTATTCTTCAAAATAAGGAATAATTATTCCTCTTTAAAAGGTGGTATTAGTTACTCTTTAGTAAATGCAATAATTTTCAAACTTAATATATTTCCAAATAAATAAACTTTCCATGTACATCTAACAATTATAAAAATTAAAAAAAAAAATTGTAAGGTCCAAATTTTCAAAATGGACTAAAGTCCATGCTACACTTATAGATGGCTAAAGCCCACTATGAATCTTGACCCAAAACAATGAAATTTAGTAGAGGGGGAAACACACAACAGAGAAACATGCTGGTCCCGAGGATTTCTGGATTCTAGTTCCCTACAATTCGTACTCTATTTTCTCTTTCTCTCTCTAACTGTTTTTCTTCTTTCTCTCTATTCTTGCCGACCTCCTTCCCTCTATCTCTCCTCCTCCTATTTATACATTTGGCTCTTATCATCCCGGCCCTTCATCTCATTTCTCTTCCCCTTTGCTTTGGTAACACCTGTAGTCCCTTTTGCAGAGAATGATGGTGGTAAAATATCTAGAGATCTTCTTCACTGTTCAGGTCACTTCCTTATTAATGTTGAGAGTAAGGCTGTCGTTTCCTTATTTATTACGATCAGGAAGTCTTATCTCCAGCATTCAATGCTTCTAGATACTTGTGAAGGCTTACGCTGACTGTTCACAGATCCTCGGGTCCTCGGCCCCAGACCTAAGTGGGATTTTATTTAAGTTGTTTAATGATCCTCGGGTCTGTTATCCTTGGGCCCTCGGGTCCTCACAATAGCCCCTTAAAACTTGTACTATTGATTCCAGATCAGAGGATAAGTTTTAATTCATTTAAACCGGTTATTACGTACCAATTATTTTCCCACGTGGGGGTGTCTTTTCGAATACTAAAGCACGTCCCTGACGCTTCGGTATCCGCAACTCGCCATTTATGGTGTCAGGCGGCTCCATGTTTGCCCACGTTCTACGATGTGATGGAAAATGTACGATGTTGATTTACTTTTACTGAGCGGGAAAATACGCGCGCCCCTTTTTTTCACCACTATATATACAAGACTTTAGGCTGGCTGAGGTTCATTTTTACATTCTGAAGAAAAGAACTCCCGAGGAGCAAACTGAGAGTTTTCTAAGAGGTGTGTTAGCTTTCTCACTAGTTTGCCCTTGTCACTCATTTTATTGCTATTTTTTCATTTTTCATACGATTTAATGGGTAGATACGCTAAGTTAGTCGATACTGACGAGGCTAAAGCCAAATTTAAAGCCCGATATAGGATTCCCGATGATGTTGACATCAAACACTGTGAGGAGGGGGAATGGCTACTGTCATCCCGACCCCCCGAGTCGGTAATAATTCCGATGATTGCTTTCATCGAGGGTGGGATGGAAATTCCCATGGGTAGAGTAACCCGAGACTTTCTCTTAAATTTTAGATTGACCCCGTACCAATGCTCTAGTAACGTTCTTAGGATTTTAGGGTGTGTAGATGCCTTAAACTGGAAAATGGGGACCAACTTGACATGGCACGATGTCAATTGGATATATAGATGCCAAAAGGGGGAAAAGACCAAGTTTTACATGAAATGTAGGGTCCCCTCAGTTAGGTTAATTTCCTGTTTACCCGATTCAAGCAAGGGCATGGATGAATACTTTCTCATCGTGTCCGGGAATTGGCACGACGGGTTGCATTGCCCTACTAAAGAGGGGGAACTAGGTAGTACTCCCGACAGTACAAAAACTAAACTGTTAGGTTTTTCCTCTTCTTTTCTTTTTTATACCCGCACTGGTTTTCTTACTGACAATGCTTGTTCTTCATGACAGACGAATATCACACTGCACCCGCCAAACACTTAGTTAACTTTGAGGACCTGAATCGCATTCTTAGGTCAGAGATTTTTCTCCACACGGACGGACAACTGAGAGCGGCTCACGTGATCCTCGGCTACAAGCCCTCCACTAAGTGTTTCCAGAGTCCGAAGAACGTTATCAGGGCTAATGATCTTCGTCTGGCCAAAATAGACGTTGCCGTGTCGGGATTTTTGCTGGACGCACCCCCTCCTCGTGTTATTCAAGACGCCTAGCTCTCGGTATCCTTGACAGCTCAACTCATCTATCCTCGGGCATCCACTATTGTTGCCGAAGAGAAGGTTAGAGAGGAGTCCCCTGATCCTCAGCAGGTCGAGGTGCGCGATAAGGACTTTGAGGTTTTCTACCGTCCAGACGCTCCCAGCACTTCAGCGCCGCCTTCTTCTAGCACAATGGGATATCAGGAGAAAGAGCCGGACCTGCTTGCCCTATTACAATCCCATGCTGGGGGTTCTACTCCAGCTGTTACTGTTCCTCCTCGCCCCATCACGCCTGCAATGTCTCAATCGGCACATGCTGATGGTGCTGAGAGAAAAAGGAAGAAGGGACAGGGTAGTAAACACTTTACCGAGCCCGAGGAGGGGGAGGTGACCGAACCTCCCACCAAGGAGGCCCGATCGGGCAAAAGCCATTCTAAAAAATCAACCCACACAGGGACGTCTAAGGAGATGGGAGTTGATCAAACCAAAAGGGCTTCTGTTTGGCGTCCCACTTTCGCGCTCAGCTCAGGTAGCCCCGTTCTTGACGACGCCAACCTAAGAGACCCGCAGAAAGGGAGCTCAAGGTTGGTAGCCGAGTGTCTAGAGAAGGCTTTGTGCCTTCCCGAGGATATGGCAGAGTTGCGATCTCTCCAGAAGAGGGAGGTCTTTTTATCGTCGAAGCAAGACTTAGCAAAGGTATTACATCCTTACACCCTAACCAAACATTCACTTGTTATGTAACTTTTACTTGCCCATTCAATTTTAACTCGTGCCCTTTATAGGCCGTCCAAGCATCCTTCATGGCCGAAGAATGGGTGGATCACTATCTGGACATGACTCGAAAAGCTGAACATAACACAGAGGTTGCTGTCAAGGCTCAGTCTGAGGCCGAGCAGAAACTGAAGGACGTTATGGGCAAGCTTTCCGAGGCAGAGAAAGCACACAAAAATGCTGAATCTGCCCTCGAGAGCTTTGAGAAACAAGCCGCCGTTGCCTTAGAGGCGCAGAAGAATGCCCAAAACCGCCTCGCGCTGACGGTTGTTGAGCTAAAACAAGTGCATAAACGGCTGGAGGCCATGGAACAAGAGAAAGCCGAAGCAGAGCAAACTGCCTATGACACTGGGATGAATAAAGCAGCGGAGAGCCTTACAGCCCAACTTCGGGGGGTAGCTCGCACTTTTTTCTCGGAGGTTTGGGGGTATGCCTTGGACGCGGCAGGAGTTTCTGCTGATTTGGAACTTCGTGACCCGAACAGCATATTTTATCCCCCCGCTCTGCAACTGGCGCCTCCTCCCCCTATGCCTCCTATGGACCCTAGTCCTATTCGTTCCCCTCCCGCCTTGCCTTCAGATCAAGATCCTCAGCCCACCTCTCCAAAAGGCCAAAGTAAAGATCAAGCCCCACCGTCCCAGTCCATCGTGATTGCTGTGGAGGACGAGGAAGAGGAGGCCGAGGTTGCGCTAACAAAGAGGAAGAAAAAAGATAAGTTGAAGGAGAAGGAAGCGAGAGAGCACGAAGACAAATAGTCCACTATTTGAAAGGCTTGTCTTAGGCTTTAGTAGTATTTTGTAGTAAGACAGCCGTTTTGTTTTTAGCTTTGTTTTGAAGAAAAAGCCCTAGGTTAACATCGGTTGTACTCGCTAAAACTTTGTTACTTAATCTTAATAGTATTCTTGTTTACTCGTACTTAGCATCCATTTCATATATGTATAACTGTTTTTTTAATATCATTAGCTTCTTATTTCTTACTGTCCTGACTTCATTCGTGTAAATTTCCTTCGATATTCATGTCGTTGTTCATATATCTTGTAATATTGATGCTTACTACATTGGCGACTCGCAGCATCTTCTAAAATTTGATTTTATCATTACCATGAAACTTAGATCACGCCTATGCTAAATCTGGTATATTACTTAGATAATTCCATGATTGCATTAACTTCCCCTAAACTTGTGGCCCGAGGTGCCAGGCAAGTTCTAGGTTCCATCTTAACACTCAACGATTTTGCTACAATGTTAATTTTCCCTAGATTTGTGACTCGAGGAGCCAGGCAAGACCTAGGTTCAACTTAACACTTAAAAAATTTTGCTGTGATGTTAATTTTCCCTAGGCTTGTGGCCCGAGGAGCCATACAAAACCTAGGTTCAGCTTAACACTCGAAAAATTTTGCTGTGATGTTAATTTTTCCAAGGCTTGTGACTCGAGGAGCCAGGCAAGGCCTAGGTTCAGCTTAACACTCGAAAAATTTTGCTGTGATGTTAATTTTCCCTAGGCTTGTGGCCCGAGGAGCCATACAAAACCTAGGTTCAGCTTAACACTCGAAAAATTTTGCTGTGATGTTAATTTTCCCTAGGCTTGTGACCCGAGGAGCCATGCAAGGCCCAGGTTCAGCTTAACACTAGAAAAATTTTGCTGTGATGTTAATTTTCCCTAGGCTTGTGGCTCGAGGAGCCATACAAAACCTAGGTTCAGCTTAACACTCGAAAAATTTTGCTGTGATGTTAATTTTCCCTAGGCTTGTGACTCGAGGAGCCAGGCAAGGCCCAGGTTCAGCTTAACACTCAAGAGATTTTGCTATTCATTCCACAATTACAATAAGGAGTAGCCAACATGCATCCTTTACAACAAAAGTGGCCATTTTTTTCATTTCTAGTAATAATAACGCCGTAAATTGTTTACATTCCACGGGCGAGGTATTATCTTCCAGGCGATAAGCCCCGATGCCGGCGACCGATGTAATCCTATAGGGTCCTTCCCAGTTTGGCCCTAGCTTTCCCCATGTCGGGTTTCTCGCGGTTCCTACTACCTTTTTCAACACTAAATCCCCTGGTACTAATGGTCTTGGCTTCACTCCCTTGTCATACGTTTGTTTGAGCTTCTGCTGGTAATTGGCTAATCTTACACTAGCTATTTCCCTCCTTTCTTGAATGGTGTCAAGGCTATCATGCAGCATGCTGTTATTTGCTTCCTCTCCATAATGCTCGGACCTTAATGTTGGAAAAACAGATTCTAGGGGTATCACTGCCTCCATCCCATATGTCATTGAAAAGGGGGTCTCTTCCGTCGACCTTCGGGGTGTAGTGCGATAAGTCCATAGCACATGAAGCAATTCGTCCACCCATTTCCCTTTAGCATCATCCAGCCTTTTCTTTAACCCGGCCAGGATGACCTTGTTAGTGGCCTCGGCCTGACCATTCCCTTGTGGGTATGCCGGCGTTGAATACCCGTTCCTTATGCCCATAGTCCCGCAGTATCTTCGGAAGGCTTTACTGTCGAACTGAAGTCCATTATCCGATATCAACGTATGTGGGATTCCAAACCTAGTCACTATGTTCTTCCACACAAACTTTTTTGCATCCACATCTCTAATGTTAGCCAGTGGTTCTGCCTCCACCCACTTAGTAAAATAATCCGTCCCAACGAGGAGCCATCTTCGGTTCCCAGTAGCCCGAGGAAAAGGCCCCACGATATCCAAACCCTACTGGGCAAAAGGCCATGCACTGGAAAGTAGGTTCAGAACCCCGCCTGGCTGGTGCATATTCGGGGCATACCGCTGGCACTGATCGCATTTTTTAACGTAGTCCTGGGAGGTTTTTTGCATATTAGGCCACCAGTATCCCTGTGTCAAAGCCCGGTGAGCTAAGGATCTCCCACCAGTATGGCTCCCACACATGCCCTCGTGTAATTCTTCCAAGATGGGCTCAATGGCCTCGGGGTGCACACACAAAAGATACGGTCCCGAGTATGAGCGTTTGTATAACTTTTGCTCCTCGGACAGCCAGTATCGGGGAGTAGCCCGTCGTACCTTTTCCGCCTCCACTTTGTCTTCGGGCAACACTCCTTGCTTCAAATAAGTCACAATGGGATCCATCCAACTTGGTCCCGTGTGAATATGTTGAACTCCCCCAACCGGGGTAGCAGCGAGACTGGAGGTCATCATATCTTCCACTAAGACTACCCGAGGAAGCTTGGACCCCAAAGATGTGGCTAACATGGCCAATGAGTCGGCGTGGGCATTTTGCCCTCGGGGGATTTGCTCGACCGAAACAATTTTAAACAAGCACAACACAGCCTTCACCTTCTTAAGGTATTTTTGCATTCTTTCATCCCGAGCCTCAAAATCTCCATTGATGTGCCCGACGATCAGCCGGGAGTCACAGAAAAACTTCACCACCTCGGCTCCCAAGTGTTTGGCTAACTGAGCCCCAGCTAGGACGGCCTCGTACTGGGCCTCATTATTAGTGGCTACGAACCCTATCCTCAATGATCTTTCCATAACCAATTTTTCAGGGGTGACCATCACAATACCCACGCCTGCACCTTTTCGGTTGGATGCTCCATCATTATAAACTTCCCACGGGGGAGTTGGATTAGGTTCTGCCGCCGTAACTGTTAGGACCATTCTCTCTGGCTGTAGGCCAGCATCCGTAAATTCGACCACAAAGTCAGCAAGGACCTGTCCTTTGATAGCGGTGCGAGGCATATATTTGACGTCGTACGCCCCCAATCTTGTCCCCCACTTGGCGACTCGACCCGTGTAGTCTGACTTTCTCATAAGAGCTTGCAGCGGCAGTTGAATGAGCACAATCACGGTATGAGCTTGAAAATAATGGGGGAGTTTTCTCGTAGCATGTACAACAGCCAGAATCGCTTTCTCCAGGGGCAAGTAATGCATTTCCACTTCCTGCAAGGACTTATGATATAATACACAGGTTTTTGAGCTTCGTCCGCGTTGCGCACCAAGACTAAGCTGACAACATATTCCGTGACTGCCAAGTAGGCATATAACACCTCCCCTTTCTCGGGTCAAGATAATATTGGCGGGCTAGTAAGATATTGCTTCAAGTCGGCAAAGGCACGGACGCATTCATCTGTCCACTGAAAATCTTTCCACTTGTGCAAGAGTTGATAAAATGGCCTGCATCTATCCGCGGACCGAGAAATGAACCTATTTAGGGCTGCTGCCATCCCGGTCAACTTCTACACCTCTTTGGGATTCCGGGGTGGATGCAAACTCATAATGGCCTTAATCTGGTTGGGATTAACTTCAATCCCACGGTGCGTGATCATATACCCGAGGAACTTTCCCGAGCTAACACCAAAGGAACATTTGGAAGCATTCAGGCGTAGTTGATGCTTTCTCAACACTGAAAAAGTCTCCTTCAAATTATCCAAGTGGTCCTCTACCCTTTTACTCTTTATTACCATGTCATCGATATAGGCTTCCATATTTCGTCCCAACTGTCCTTCAAACATTTGGGTCACCATCCTTTGGTAAGTAGATCCTGCGTTCTTGAGACCAAAAGGCATTACTCGATAATGATAGTTACCACTAGGAGCCCGAAAAGCTGTCTTTTTTTGGTCGGACAGTGACATAGGAATCTGGTGATAACCCTGGAACACATCCAAGAAACTCATCCGAGGATGCCCTACGGTGGCATCGACTAACTGATCAATCCTGGGAATGGGGAAAGGGTCCTTTGGACATACCTTGTTCAGGTCGGTAAAATCCACACAAACTCGCCACTTGCCGTTTTTCTTTTTTACCACCACAGTGTTAGCGAGCCACTCCGGGTAAAAAATTTCTTTAATGGCTCCAGCCAATTTCAGCTGGTTTACCTCTTCCCTCATAGCCTCGGCATGCTCACAGGACATCCGCTGAGGAGGTTGCTTACGGAGGGTGACCTTGGGGTCAACGTTTAAGCGATGGAAAATAAAGTCTGGATCAATTCCTGGTACCTCGTAAGTTGTCCAAGCGAAGACGTCAATATGGGTCTTCAAGAACTCCATTAGTTTGGCTTTCTCGGTATCGGGTAACTGAGATCCCACGCGAAAATACTTCCCTTCCTCTCCTATTAAGATTTCTTGGAGGTCCTCGGTGGAATCCTTAATCCCTAAAGGGTTTTCTACCCCGACGAGGTTCTTTGATTGCTATAAGGTCTTCTGACATGTCTCTGCTTCCTCATTCCCCGCCGTCCTAGTGATTGCCGTCACCAAGCACCGCCTCGCCACCATCTGACTGCCCAACAATACCCCCACCTGTCCGCCGGTAGGGTACTTGACTTTTACATGCAAGGTTGATGATACTGCGCCCATGGCATGAAGCCATGGTCTAGCCAATATTGCCATATAGGGTGAGTAGGCCTTAATTACTATAAAATTAACCTGTACCTCCTCGTCCCCTACCTGAACGGGCAAACTTATCATTCCCTGGGGGACTACCGTCTTCCCATCAAAGCCAACTAGTGGTGAATCGTATGTCTTCAGATCCTCGGCTTTCAATCCCAAGCCTTTGAACAGATCGGGGTACATGATCTCAGCCCCACTTCTTTCATCCACCAAGACTCGCTTTACATCAAACCCCCCAATCCTAACAGTGACTACCAAAGCATCGTCATGCGGTTGAAGTGTTCCCTCTTTATTCTCCTCGGAAAATCCTAAAGTAGGAATTAAGGTCAACCTTGTCTTTTTGTTAATCTGGTTATCCGAGCAATCTCCCTTACCCTCCAAGCCATTCTGCACAGACATAACCCTAAAAGGGGTCAGGCAATCTCCTCTTGGCTTAGCTAGATTTACATTAATAGTCCCCAATGCTAGCCGAGCAGCATTTCCAGGTCGGGCCCCACCATTGCGCTGTAATGATCCTTCCGGTTGTAACAAAAAGTGGTTGATTTTTCCTGCCCTAGCCAATTGATTCAAATGGTCACGCAACGTCCTGCATTGCTCTGTGTTATGCCCTTTATCTTGGTGATAATGACAATGAAGGTTCGGGTTTCTTTGGGACGAGTCTCCATTCATCCTATTCGGCCATCGGAAATAAGGTTCGTTCTGTATTTTCTCCAATATTTGATGCACCGGCTCATTAAATAAGGCATTAACTGTGGGTATTCTAGGTAAAGGCGGGTGACCCAAGAAATCTCTCCTGGATTGATTGCCCTGGTATCCCCCTCCCTTTGAGTCCTTCCTCTCGGGGAATACTCTTGCTTTACCCTTGCCTCGCGTCTGATCTTCCTCTACCCATTTATACTTATCAATACGGTCCATCAGTTGACGCATGTTTACCGCGGTTTTCATTACCAAAGACTTTCTCAGACCGTGTTCAATCGGGAGTCCCGCCTTGAATGTTCTCATCGCAACCTCTTCCACATCACCATCAATCTAGTTGTATGTCTCCCAATACCTGTCAGAATACGTTTTAAGAGTCTTGCCGTCCCTCATGGCCATTGATAATAGTGCATCTAAAGGTCTCGGCACCCGGCTACATGTCACAAATCGCGCGCCGAAAGCCTTTGTTAATTCCTCAAACGATTCCACTGAGCCCTCTGTCAAAGCATCGAACCATCTCATGGCCACCGGTCCTAAGCTAGACGGGAAGACCTTACACATCAACGCCTTATTGTGCGAATGAACCGCTATCTTCTGATTAAAGTGGCTTACATGCTCCACAGGGTTAGTCCTTCCATTATAAATGGCAAATGTGGGTTGAGAAAACCTTCGGGGTAGTCTCGCGCTGTTTATCCACTTTGCGAATGGAGACTTGGAGATCTGTCTCAGTGCTTTACTCATGGCATCATTCCCCGTGCCTTGATATGAACACCCCCCGGCACGCTTATTCCTCCTCTTCTTAATCCGGGAAGGGATACTTGAACTTGGGCAGGATTTGTCAGTGGGGGATTCAGATGCCTGACCATCATTTTTCTTTCCGTCAAACTCCGAACTATCACTGGATGAGGAGGAGGAACTCTGCTCTGCCTTTCGCTTCCGTTTTAACTCTCTTCGTAGGTGCTCTATTTCTGATTGCATCCTTCGCATTTCGTCGTCACGGGAGGTTCTGTCTCCAGTCAATGAAAGGCTTCTCTGCGATTGACCATCGGGATGTGACTCCACTACCACACTGGGAGCGCCATTCCTCCGATGATTTTCGTTCTGCGAACCTAATGACTCCTCCCTATTTTGGTTTGCACTTGCCATTTGTCCTCCAGACAGCACGCTCTACCTTGTTGTTCCCACAGACGGCGCCAATTGTAAGGTCCAAATTTTCAAAATGGACTAAAGTCCACGCTACACTTATAGATGGTTAAAGCCCACTATGAATCTTGGCCCAAAACAATGAAATTTAGTAGAGGGGGAAACACACAACAGAGAAACATGCTGGTCCCGAGGATTTCTGGATTCTAGTTCCCTACAATTCGTACTCTATTTTCTCTTTCTCTCTCTAACTATTTTTCTTCTTTCTCTCTATTCTTGCCCACCTCCTTCCCTCTATCTCTCCTCCTCCTATTTAGACATTTGGCTCTTATCATCCCGGCCCTTCATCTCATTTCTCTTCCCCTTTGCTTTGGTGACACCTGTAGTACCTTTTGCAGAGAATGATGGTGGTAAAATATCTAGAGATCCTCTTCACTGTTCAGGTCACTTCCTTATTAATGTTGAGAGTAAGGCTGTCGTTTCCTTATTTATTATGGTCAAGAAGTCTTATCTCCAGCATTCAATGCTTCTAGATACTTGTGAAGGCTTACGCTGATTGTTCACAGATCTTCGGGTCCTCGGCCCCCGACCTAAGTGGGATTTTATTTAAGTTGTTTAATGATCCTCGGGTCTGTTATCCTCGGGCCCTCGGGTCCTCACAAAAATCATAAAAAATAACACATATCTCTCTTAAATTTAAAAATAACAATTTTTAAGGAGATATAATTGTATGAGTAAGATATTTTCTAAAATAAATGTTAAGTTTCATTCTAATGTTATAACTCACAACCAAACTAATTAATATGTTTAGTTATTACATTACAACATACTTTATTACTAGTAATAAAGATTACAATTCTTGTCGTAATCCCCATTCAGTGTACCAAACGTACCCTAAGTTCCAGCCGACCTATGCTAAAATTATTATACCGTTTGTATGCTGCATATTAGGTAAGAGAAAAATTGAGGAGGTGCTTCCACACAATAGGTTTAAATACAAATAGGATTCTCAAAAAAAAAAAAGAAAAAAAAAAAAAGAGTGTATGTTTTTATTTTACAGTGAAACTTTTTTTTTTTTTTTTTTGCATATGTATGTAGACATTTATCTGTATCACATAAATTCTATCTATTTTTCTTCTCTTCTTTAATCTTGTGTAAACAGTTTATTTTCACATCACATGTCATGATATGTTTTGAAGTTCTTATTGATCAATGATCAGTTACATCTAATTCTAAAAATAAAAAGTTAAGAGAGATTTTTTGGAAATTTTTTATTAAAAAAATACTTTTTTTTTTTACAATTTTTTACATTTTCTATGAAAATAGTATTAAAACTTTATCTAAATAGTTCATTAATAAATATTCTAATGGCACCTATTAACTCAACTCACACACCTTAATTAAAAATGTCAACTCGGGTCGCCCACTTATACTCATTTTTCGTTTATCCAAAAAAAAAAAAAAAAACTCAACTCAATAAAAAAAAATATATATACAACTTATTCAATGGAAACATTAACTTTTAAATGTTTTAAGGAAAGGCTTGCTCAAAGCAACAAGGTTTCCATTGACGAATTAAATTTATTCAAGCAACTGATAAAAAAATCCAATATTTAACTCATCCAAATGGAGCATAAATTTTGTTTGCATGCTTGGGTTCGATGAAGACACATTGTTCAATCAAAAGAGGATATTGGGATATGAAATACCAGAATTTTTATTAATTTTTTTTGTTGTTGAGGGAATATAACAGTATAACACTCACTACTCTAAGAAATACAGAGAAAGAAACTCATCCCCTATCCCTGTACCTGATCTAAAATACGTGTTTGAAACAAAATAGATGCTTAAAGATGAAAGTTACATATTCATAATGCCACTCAAATCTCTACAATGACTAAAATATCCTAAAAACTTATGTAAATACCCATTTATATAAAGCCAACTAAGCCAGCAATAGTATGATAGTATCTCTTTCAAATACCAGTAGTAGAAAATACAACAAAGAAACACAAGGAGAGCTGCCCCTTATTGTGTCCACCCTTAAAGTTTAATAACGAATTTCACAAAAGCATTTAAAAATTTAAAAAAATTCAAGCTCAAACAGAGTCAGAATAGATATGTATAAACACATATTAAACTCAGCAGGGGTCAATGAGAGCATTCTATACTCTCATGGTAATAACATTAGAATTTAGAAAATTAAGAAAAAGATAGAAAGAGAGAGACAACCCCTTGCCTGTAACTAAATTTCTATTTCAATAAGCATCCCTAGTATATATTACACATGAGTCATCCTTAGTATATGAATGTTTAATTAGTGTGTAAAACACTAATAAATGTTTTGACCCCCAATTTTAATAATACCAACACAAGTTTATACACAAACAATATGTGTGGAATGATGAATATAAACTATAACCAAATTGGTAAAACACTCTAAACCATAACTAATCACAAACACAGCAACAATTAAAACATAAAGAGTAAGGAAAGAGAGATGCAAATACAAAAATAACACGGCGATGTGTTATCGAAGAGGAAACCGAAATACTCGGCAAAAAACCTCTCCGCTGCCCTTCAAGCTGTCAAATGATCCACTAAAGAATAAAGTTGGGATACATGAATAGCAGAAGACCTCTAAGCTTAATCTATCCGATGCACCTAAGCCCTCCAAGCTTCTTGCTCTAACAGGGTTACGTCTAACCTTGTCTTCTTTAGCTTTTCAGATCCCGCAATTAGCCCATTGTATCAACCAAATGAATTGATCATCTCCGAACTGCTTTCCAAGTATCAAAATATCTCTTCACTGATATGGGTATGATGAGATAAAGATTTGTCAAAATGTACCTCTCAAGGATATGTCAATAGAGAGGGTGAGAGTAGAGGAATTTTGAGAATCAAGTGATGAAGATTGTGGATGAATCAATCTTGTTTTACTCTAAATTTCTCCTCTCAAAATTCTCTCTGGAGACTCTCTACATTTCGTGGATATATGAGTATTTATAGTAGTGTGGGTGAGGAATGTGAAAAGTTAGTTTTCATCAAACAGGGCATTTTGGCGACTCAACCTCGTGACTGGAACAAGTCGTGAGCTAACTGCCTGCCAGACTGTACATTTTTGTCTTGTAGTGCTCCAGTTGGCGTGACCCTTCAGTTCCCTGCATGCTCCACACGTGTGCCACTTTGGCGACTTGCCAGTCGCGAGATCCAATCACGAGACTCCTTTAATTGCACACATCTTGATATTTCTTCACACCCTCTCACACACAACCCTTACATAATTCCCACCTAAATATAGAGTATCTAATTGCTAAAATACAAGCAAATTTAGCACAAAATAAAGCTAACACATGATTGAATAAATTCAACCTTACAGTATAAATAAAGTTGGACCTTAAAATTTTTTTTGATTGTGTCAATTTGACTATTCTATCTTTCCGGTAAGTGTACCTCTTTATTAAAGGACCGGTAAGCGTTGCACGTGCAAGGCACATGCTGTCCCTTATGTGAGAAAATTTAAGATAGATATATATATTTTTTTGTAGTATCAAACCATGTATTTAAATTTAGAATAGTTATTTAATATACGGTTATCTATTTAGTATATAATTTTTTAGGAGAAGGTATTTGGTATCAAATGATACCACGTCAGCAATATCAAAATCTAATAAGTGTGAGAAATGTCTACAAAAAATAACTAAACCACTAACAATTGAAAGACATGTGTTTGGGTAGTTATTTTTGCACACACATCTCTCTTTCATTGGATTTTGATACGAATGATGTAGTATCATTTGATACAAAATACTTTTTCATTTCTTAGAATCTATTTACTAAAGACATTATCTACTCACAAAAAAATTATACTAAGAATAATAATAAATGTCGTCATCTTCCAATAATTAACAACTAAGTAACATTGTCACAATATTTAAATTTTAGCAATAAATGATGACATATGCTACAATTGAAACTCTTCATCAAATTAAATACATACAACCATTTGCAATGAATATTTTGTTATTAATACTTCATTCTTTATCATTTTATTTTATAAGCCTAACTATGATGCTTAGCTTACTTAATTTTTATTGAACACCTTTTTAAGAAATAAAAATAAATAAATAATAAAATAACAAAAAACATATGTCATTGAAGTTTTCTTAATTTAGATAAAATTATAAATCTAGAAGATTTAAACCAATAATAAATTAGTGTTTTCTAGGTAACAAATAAAATACCATACATTATCATTTTTACTTTCTAAGTATAACTAACACATAAAACTCAAAATACACGAAAAAAGAAAAGAAAAGATTTTGGAACATTAAAATTTAATGACACATTTTAGATACTGCACAATGAAATATTCTAGGAATCATAAGATTTGGTTAGGGTTTAACTAAGAGAGTAACAGTATGGACTATATACTTGTCTACAAAATATAAAGGAGGAAATTATTCAACTTTAAAGTTGGGGGATGAAACTACCCCAACATAAAGGGGGAAAGTAATTTTTACATAAATCTTTTTTGTTGGTAAAACTATGTATATTTTACTTTAAACAATGCGTTAAAAAAAAAAAGTCAGTCCAAGAAAACTGTCCATAAAACTTTGAATTTTGGCTTAACAAATTGACTAAAAAAAAAAAAAGTCAGGAACACAATAAATGACACGATATTTTCTCAATACCTTTATTTTAGCTATGGTATGCCTTGATATGATATTTTATAATTTTATTTTAGAGTAATGCTACATCCATAATATTTTCACCACAAATCCTAGATAGTAAATTGTTATTGATTTTTAATTGAGACAACCACTTTAAACTATGCATTAAGAAAACAACAACAAACAAAAAACCAAAAAAAGAAAATTGTGCATGCAACAGTGAATTTTTACTCACTAAATTTGACTAAACTAAAAAGAAGTCTAGGAACACAACAAAATATCACAATACTTTTACTATACCTTTATTTTCAACCGTGGTAAGTTTTGGTCTAATATATTATTATTTATTTTATAGAAATGTTATCTTCATAATATTTTCATAATAAATTCTAGTTGGCAAGTTGTTATTGATTTTAAAATGGACCCACGACTGATATTACTTTTTAATCCATCAATAGTAGCTCACCTAAGATTTGTTGTGAAATATGTGAAAATGTTATGGACTTAACATTTTTTTTATTTGATTTATAAGAAACTGAGATCTCAACGATTGTGAAAATATTGTGATAACAACAAGTGTTACAACATTTTTACAAAACATATATTTTCAGTTGTGGTTAGTCACAGTCTCATATTTTATTATTTTATTCCGATTTATAAGAAATTAACACCTCAATAATTATGAAAATATTTTAAAATTTGTTGTGTCAGTATAGCAATATATATGCCAGCTCATATAAATATTAAAAAAAAAATAAAAGCACAAACCAATGACTGAGGAAAAAAAAAAAAAAAAAGCATTGTAGCTATTGTGACAATTGAACAAACCAAAGAAGCAGTGTTTGCACATTCGTGCTTTTTATATATAGATTTCTAATTAATTTTTTTATTTTCTTTTTTCTATTTAATTAAACTTAAGTATTAACATGGGTTTTAAAAGCAGTAACAATGCTACGAAACTAATTTGTCTTTGCACTAAGTTTTAAGAAAAAAATTTCATAGAAAATAAGTTTTAACAAATTTAAATTAATACTAATTAAAACGTATATACTGAGTATTAACAAATGTTAAAGAATTACATTAATCAAAGCTCAATTGCCAAAGTACTAAGAAATTTAAAAGAAGACTTATTATTCATTCTAATTTATACTAGTTAATAGAGGGGACCTTAGCCATTAGGCCAATGCCTCCTGAATATATTAATCATCGACCATAATTTTTTTTGTTTTAACAATTAAATTTGGCTCGTGCATATCGTTTGTTCTGGCAAAACTCTATTATAAATGTTTTTAAGCAATGCAAACACTAACTTGGTTAAAACTTAGTGGACATAAGTTTTAAGAAATTTATAAGAAATTTAAAAGAAATTTATAATTTTTTAATTATTTATGTAACTTATTATTAATTTTTAGGTTTGATACAAATTTTGTTTTACAAAATGTTCTTTCACCACTTTACATAAAAATAATTTTTGTTCTTCTATTCTTACTTACTATTTTATTATTTAATTTAAATTCTATCATTAATTTTGTATTTTTTTTATTATTAAACCATGCATTGCACTGATATATAACATTTTTATTAAATTGTGCATCACATGAATATATTACTGGTTATACTTGATGAAACAAGTGTTCGTCAGGTAAAAAAAGAACTAGTCAAGATGGAATCAAACCTCTACCGTTGTCTTGGATACAGCAACAAATGGAGGGTGAATCTGCAAGCTTGGTCGCCGGTGCGGTGCCTGCCAAACCGCCTCCGATGCTTAAGTTAGTATTTTTTTGGAATTCTTCTCAAATGTAAAGGCAAGAAGTATAGATCAATAATCGTGTTACCTCTTACTGGCGCTTCTGGAGGGTTTATATATGCTTTGTTGGCCTTCTAGCCGTTGTGTTGGTGTAAATGCCGCTTTTAGTAACGCCTGTCACTTAATTGCGAGGCTTTAATCTGCCTCCAACGGGAGGCAACTCCGTTATATCCAGCCTGGGGCATCGTTGGCGGTATTGAATGTTCCTGCCGATTTGGCCTGTTCTTGCACAGCTTACCTCCGTCAGTAGTTTGGTATCGTCAGTGGTATTATCATCGTCTGTACTTATTTCGTCAGTCACGTCAGTTGCCCCCGGATTCCTTGGTCGTCATGACGTGTCACGACGATCATGGAAGATGAAGGGTCGGTAGGTGACTCTTGGAGTTTCGTGCCGCATTAAATGCGTGGTGGTGGCGCCGTACTGATCGTGGCCACGTGGCGTGCTTCAGTTGGTGCATTTAATGTTCCATCATTTGGCTTTTCGCTTTTCCCGCTGCTACTCTTCAGTTTCTATGTTATTTGGGGGCTTTTAAACTCTTTCTCTTTGTTTGCTGCAATATTTTTTGAAAACACCATTGTGTTCCCCTCTTTCCTTGTGAACTTTCTTTTCTGGTGACCCCTACTCTTCGCATCAGTGCGTGGTGGAACCTCTGTGCGGTGGAGCTTTCATCTTCCTAAGGTACTTGTTTTCTTCAACCTTCGACTTCGGTTTATTCCCTTTCTCTCTTTTTTGTTGTTTCTCTGATTCTTTATTTTGTTCTCTTTCTTTTTTTGTTGGGGGTTTTAGTTTTGTGTTGGATCTGGTTTCGTGTCGGTTTTGCCCATTTTTGTCCTAAGTTTTTGATGGTTAGTGGCTCTGAGGTTAGGATTGCGTGTCCTTCAATTTCTTTTTTGTTTGCGCGCTTGGGAGGGTTTTTAGGTAATTCACCGCGATTAGGGGGTTTCGTCTGTGAAAGCGGTTGTTTAGGGATTGTATTGACTGAGTTGCTAACTTTGCTTCGTCAGTCCGTAATTTGGTTTAGGGACAGTGAAAGGGTACAGGGAGCTATGTCTGACGTTAGATCTAGCGAATTGGACACCAGACTTTCGTCTAGTGACGATCCGGCAAGGGGTGATACTGCTATTTCGTCGGTCCGGGAGGTTAGGGCTTTTCATGCCCTTGGTGAGGTTTGCGGTCTGGACGCTGAGATGTTAGGTCGTTTTAAGGATAGGTTTCAATTTCCTGACAGAGTGAGGGTTCGTCTGCCTGGGAAAGATGATCGGGCATGTAGCTTCTTTCCTGGGGAAGTCTGCTTCTACGAGGCGGCTTTCATTTGCGGGTTGAGGTTCCCAGTCCATCCCTTCTTTATGGAACTACTGGATTACTTTGGGATCGCTCCAGGGCAACTTATGCCCAATTCCTGGAGGATCGTGATTACGTGTATGGGGATATGGCTAGCTGCCGTTGACGGGGATATGCTCAAGATTGATGAGCTTATTTATTTGTATCGACTGAAAGCGTCCAAGGAACACGGCTACTACGAACTGGTATCCTGGGAGAGGAAGAATAGGGTCGTCAGGGGTTTACCGTCCTCTTTCAGGTACTGGAAATCCAGATTTTTCTTTGTATCCGGGGACGATTTTGAGACCGCCTCGGGCGAGATTTGGGGTGACCTCCCGCGACTACATCATCAGTGGGGAACCCCAACGTTAGGTGCGTCAACACCTTTCCTTCGTCGCTTTAGTCTTTGGGTGAAGTTGTGCTGCTGCTAACCTCTCTTTTTTTTTTTTTTTTTTCAGTGCAGAAACGACCAAAACTTAAAAGCAGGTATAAAAATAGAGTGAAGAAGGCTGTGGAGTATGCTCAGACGATCGAAGATTGGGACGACTTTGTGAATCCTAGGACTTTGTCTTTTTATTGCCTCGGCCCAGAACCTTCGCCTTTCGTCATTAGAAGCATCGAGGTTGAAGAAAAAAAGAGTAAGTGTTTTAGTTCGTCACCTTTGATTATCCTTTTCCTTTCCTTGACGATCACTTACTTGAAATTTTCCTTGTAGGGTTGACGACAAAATTTAATAAGGACATGTACGCAAAGATGAGGATGAAGAAGGGGGAGCCACTTTCGAGTTTGGGCAGAAAGGCTGTGCGGATTACTGACAGGGGTGCGTCAGGTTCTCCTGTCATGCATTCTACTCCGGTTACTTCCGGGGCTGTAATGACGAGGACTACATCTCCGTCAACATCAATCAAGGAGCTTTCTTCGCCTATTGCTAAGAGACAGCGGGTCTCAGGGAAGGAGACAGAGGTGGAGAAGGCCTCCTCTCGATCGTCGACCATTTGGGACGACGAAAGCCTGGCGGTGGAGAGAGCCCATGGGGCGGTGGCTGCCGCAAACTTGAAGGCACTTTCCGGAGTTTCTTTTAATCGCGTTGCCAGCCGCCACGTTCAAAAGCTCGTCCAGGTGAGTAACGGACTTTCTTCTTCCTGACTTTTCCCTTCCTCTCCTTTTTTATTTATTTATTAAATTTTTTTTTTTTTTTTTTTTTTTTTTTTTTTTTTTTTTAGGTGTTGGGGGAGAGCCTTCACATCACGTCTGAGTATCTGTCCCAGGAAGCCAAGGCTGCTTCCCTTTTGTCGAGGGTGGAGACTTTGGAGGCAGAAAATTCTACTTTGA
This sequence comes from Castanopsis chinensis, assembly GCA_032878915.1. NCBI lineage: Eukaryota > Viridiplantae > Streptophyta > Magnoliopsida > Fagales > Fagaceae > Castanopsis > Castanopsis chinensis. The sequence continues at coordinate 1,505,316 of JAVQMG010000074.1, read as the reverse complement.
AGAAAGATTTGATTGCGTTAATGGGTGAGACCACTGGTTTGAAGGAGAGGCTAAAAAAGGCGGACGAAGATCTCAGGGCAGAACGTCAGTTGACATTTGAGAAGGATGAACAACTCCTGGCATCTCGGGAGTCCTTGAAGACTATTGCTACTCATTCCGTGGAGGCTTTTCAAACCACGGACGAGTTTAATACGGCTTTGTTTAGCTGGTATTTCAAGGGCTTCGAGCTACTCAGGAGATACCTTATCAAACATCCTTCCGGAGTAGGTCTGGAGAATCTGGATTTGGAGGAAGTGGATCGAGAAATGGCTGCTGACGAGGCTACCCATTCATCCAGTGGCCAGCCTGATGCCCCGGATAATGCTGAAGATGTACCTGACGATGCTGCCCCCGATGCCTGACCCTGAAGAAAAAATGATTACTTTTCTGTTATGTAACAGCGTTTTTTTTTTTTTTTTTTTTTTATTCCATTTTGGAAACAGCTTCTCTTTGGTGAACAATAGTTTTATGACGGTTTTGGCCCAGAGTTTATGGGTCTTAAAAACAATAGAATTTGGCCCCTTGTTTTTGGGCTTTAATTAGATATACTTCCCTTTCTTCTTGCATGCTGATACCTTAGCCATTTTTATGCTTCCCTTTGCTAGTAACTTATATTTGTTCCTGTGGGTTCCTGTCACTTTGCGATGATTTGAGATTCAATACTCTTGTTATTTCGTCAGTAAGCTTTGAGATTCGATGTCTCTTTAGTTCGTCAGTAACGTACTTCCGTTATAGCGGAGTCTTGTTACTTTGCTAAGTTTTTGAGATTCAATGTCTCTTTACATCGTCAGTAACGTACATCCGTCAAGGCGGAATCTTGTTACTTTGCTAAGTTTTTGAGATTCAATGTCTCTTTACATCGTCAGTAACGTACATCCGTCAAGGCGGAATCTTGTTACTTTGCTATGTTTTTGAGATTCAATGTCTCTTTACATCGTCAGTAACGTACATCCGTCAAGGTGGAATCTTGTTACTTTGCTATGTTTTTGAGATTCAATGTCTCTTTACATCGTCAGTAACGTACATCCGTCAAGGCGGAATCTTGTTACTTTGCTAAATTTTGAGATTCAATATCCCTTTATTTCGTTAGTTTCTAACTGAAAAGCCCTGTAGATGAAGAAGTGTTAGAAAATAATTCCTTCATTAACTTTGAAATGCATTTATCAGGTACATTTATTGGTGATATTTCTTTAAGTGTTCAACGTTCCATGGTCGGGGGAGTTTCTGCCCGTCAGTGGTTTCCAAGTGGTAACTTCCTTGTCTGGAATAATGGATAACCCGGTAGGGCCCTTCCCATGTTGGACCCAATTTTCCTTGTGCGGAGTCCCTTGTGGCCGTGCTGACTTTGCGCAAAACAAGGTCGCCTACTTCGAACTGTCTAAGTTTCACCCTTTTGTCATAATATTCTTTCATCTTCTGCTGGTATTTGGACATCTTGTCGGAGGCCTTGTCCCTAACCTCGTCAAGGCAGTCCAGGTTGATTCGTAGTTGGTCATCGTTGCTTTCCTGGTGGTATGTCTCTCGCCTGGTGCTGGTGGCTCCTACTTCTACCGGGATTACAGCCTCAGCGCCGTAAGTGAGCATAAAGGGTGTCTCCCCCGTCGGGGTTCTTGCCGTCGTTCTGTAGCTCCACAATACATTGGGTAGCTCGTCTGGCCAGGCACCCTTTGCATCGTCCAGCTTGGTTTTTATGATCTTCAGTAGTGTCCGATTTGTCACCTCTGTCTGACCGTTGGCTTGAGGATGTCCTGGAGATGAGAACTTATTCTTGATGCCCAATCTTGAGCAAAAGTCCCTGAAGCCTTGGCTGTCAAACTGTCGACCATTATCTGATATTATCGTCATTGGTATCCCGAATCTGCAGACGATGTTCTTCCAGACGAAGCTTTGAATGCGTGCGTCAGTGATGGTTGCTACTGCCTCTGCTTCTACCCATTTGGTGAAGTAATCAATGGCAACCAATAAGAATCTCACCTGACCTTTTCCTGGTGGTAGCGGGCCGACGATGTCAATTCCCCATTGTGCGAATGGCCAGGGAGAGGATATGGTCGTCAGTTTCTCTGCAGGAAGTCGTTGGACATTCCCGAACCTTTGACACTTGTCGCATTTTTTGACAAGTTCAACTGCATCCACCTGCATGGTAGGCCAAAAATAACCGGTTCGAATGATTTTGCTTACCAGTGATCTGGGTCCGGCGTGGTCTCCACAGATTCCTTTATGGACTTCCTTTAGGATGTATCTAGCTTCTTCTTCGTCAACGCACTTCAGGTATGGCATGGAGAAGCCTCTCTTGTACAGGGTGTCGTTTAAGATCGTGAACCTGGCCGCTCTTTTCCTGACCTTCCTGGCTTCGTCAGCATCCTGGGGGAGGTGTCCATCCTGCAAAAAAGACATGATAGGGGTAATCCAGCTGTTCGTACCTTGGATGTGGAATGTTGATATTTCCTCAATGCTAGGACACTTCTGGACTTCAATTGTTAGCCCGCTCCCTGATGGTGCTTCCCCAGACGATGATATTTTTGATATTTCGTCTGCTTTTGTGTTCTGGCCTCGAGGGATCTGTTCGAATCTGACTATGTTGAATTCTTGGATAAGGTGCCTCGTCAACTTGAGATATTTTTGCATCCTTTCTTCTTTTGCTTCGTATTCTCCCTTTATCTGTTCGGTTACCAGTTTTGAGTCACTTTGGATCAGCAAGTTTGTGGCTCCTAAGGCTTTCCCCAATCTTAATCCCGTCAGGATCCCTTCGTATTCAGCCTCGTTGTTGGTAGCCGGGAACTACAACTGGACTCCATATTTAAGTACTTCTCCGTCGGGGGTGATTATGACGACTCCTACTCCACCTCTTTTTTGGGCTGACGATCCATCGGTCTGTATCGTCCACTTATCATCGTTGCTGGAGTGGTCTTCAATGTTGGCCGAAGTAAATTCGGCCACGAAGTCGGCCAGGACTTGCGCCTTAATAGCTGTTCGGGGCTGGTACTCTATGTCAAACTGGCTAAGCTCGATTGCCCACTGGACCATTCTCCCCGCTGCTTCATGTTTGCTCATGAACTTTTTAATAGGTTGATTAGTCATGACCAGGATTGGGTTTGCCTGGAAGTATTGCCTTAATTTGCGTGAGGCCATTATTAGTGCGAATGCTATCTTCTCCATCCTCGGGTACTTAAATTCAGCTCCTTGGAAGGCTTGACTGACGTAATAGACTGGCAACTGTTTCTTATTTTCTTCTCAAATTAGGGCTGCACTCACGGCAGAGGTTGACACCGCCAAGTACAACTGTAGCATTTCTCCTTCCTTAGCAGGGCTTAGAAGAGGTGGGTTCCTCAAGTAACGTTTTAGCTCTTGAAAGGCCTCCTCACACTCGTCAGTCCATACGAAGGCCTTCTTCAGAGTTTTGAAGAAGGGCTGGCACTTATCCGTGGCTCTGGAGACGAACCTGTTAAGTGCTGCGATTCTCCCAATTAGCTTCTGAACTTCCTTCACTGTTCTTGGTGACTCCATATTGATTATGGCTTGCACCTTCTCCGGGTTAGCCTCTATCCCTCTATGGGAGACCATGAATCCCAAGAATTTCCCCGATGCCACACCGAAAGCGCATTTGCTTGGGTTCAACTTCATCTTGTACTGCCTGAGTGTGGCGAATGTCTCTCTCAAATCCTCGAGATGCGAAGATTCTTCCTTACTCTTGACGAGCATGTCGTCCACATACACCTCCATATTCCTGCCGATTTGGCTTTTGAACATCTTGTTCACCAATCTTTGATACGTGGCTCCAGCGTTCTTCAGCCCGAAGGGCATCACCTTGTAACAGTAGAGTCCTTGGCTGGTGACGAAGGCAGTTTTTTCTTGATCTTCTTCGGCCATCTTTATCTGGTTGTATCCAGAGAAAGCGTCCATGAACGTCAGTAGCTTGTTTCCGGCAGTTGAATCTACCAGCTGATCTATCCTCGGCAGAGGAAAGCTGTCCTTTAGGCACGCCTTATTCAGATCCGTGAAATCTACACACATTCTCCATGCACCGTTAGATTTCTTCACTAAGACGACGTTGGCAAGCCATTCTGGGTAATGTACTTCCCGAATGAAACCTGCTGCCAGAAGCTTGTTGACTTCATTCGTCACTGCTTGGTCTCGTTCTGGGGCGAAGGTCCTGCGTCTCTGATGGACGGGTTTTTTCTCGGGGTTTACTCTTAACTCATGTTGGATAACTTCGGGGGATATCCCAGGCATGTCTTCGTGACTCCATGCGAAGACATCCAAGTTCCCCCTGAGAAACCTGACGAGCTTCGTCTTCATTTCCGGACTTAGTGCCCTTCCAATCCTCGTTGTTTTAGTTGCTTCTCCGACAGCTAATTCAACCGTTTCCAGTGCTTCATCCTTACACTCGTCATTTTCCTCTTTTTCTCCTTCTTTCTCCTCTATTACCCAGGTGTGGCTTTCCCGCGCCGCTAGTACGGCCTGGTAACATTCCCGAGCTAAAACTTGGTCTCCTCTCACTTCGCCGACCCCATTATCTGTTGGGAATTTCACCTTCAAGCAGTATGTAGACGTCGCTGCTCTCCATTTATTGAGTGTAGGTCTCCCAATGATTGCGTTGTAGGATGAAGGACAATCTACCACCAAGAAATCTAACTGACGGGTTAACTGCTTGGGATAGGTCCCGATCGTCACCGTCAATGTCACCAAGCCCTTGGGATATACTCGATCCCCGCTGAAGCTGACGAGGGGAGAGTCAAATGGGCGCAGTCTTTTTGGATCTAATTTCAATTGCTGGAACGCGAGAAGGTAGATGATGTCGGCTGAGCTGCCGTTATCCACGAGGATCCTCCTGGTGTTGAATCCTTCTAGGGTCAACATTACGACCAAGGGATCGTTGTGTGGTTGCTTCACCCCTCTTGCATCTACCTCGTTGAAGCACATATCTTCATCTGTTCTTCTTTGCTTGACTGGGGGGATCATGTGGACGCTGTTAATTTGCCTCTGGCATGCTTTCCTGAGAGACCTAAATGATCCCCCAAGAAAGGGTCCCCCTGCAATGGTTGCTATCTCCCCTATGACATTCTGTGCTGGTTGAGTCTGACGGTCGTCGTTTCTCAACGATGATTCTTTCTGGTTTGTGTTTCCGTTCCTTGGCCTACGGTACTCTTCTTTTTTTACATATTTCTGCAACTTGCCCTTCTGTATTAGTTCTTCAATTTGCTCTTTGAGATCGCGGCAATCCTCCGTGTAGTGACCATGATCCTTATGAAACCGGCAGTACTTGTTTTTGTCACGAACGTTGGGTGACGAGTGCAATGGCCGTGGCCATTTCAGGTTGTGCTCGTCCTTAATCTGCGACAAAATCTTGTCAACGGGCATAATTAAAGGGGTAAATCTTACCGTTCTGGGGCCTTTGTCATTCCTATTACCGTCTCTGAATTGACGATCATTTCGTTCTCTTTTCTGCCCCCTTCGCTCGTGATCTCTTATTCTAACGCTCCCCGGCTTAGCTGCATCTCCTATGGCTGCGAGTGCGTCTTCGGCATTCATGTATTTTTGTGCTTTTAAGAGCATCTCTGCCATTGTCCTTGGAGGGCTCTTCGCAAGTGATGCCACGAGGTCCCGAGATCTTAACCCCGCCTTGAAAGCCGTCAGCTGCACTTTGTCGTCAGCTTCGTCTACTTCCAGGGTTTCTCGTGTGAAACGTTTTACATATGACCTTAACGTCTCCTTCTCTCCCTGTTTGATAGTGAGCAGGTAATCTGCTGGCCTCTTCGGACGTTGTCCCCCAATAAAATGCCTCAGGAAAGCACCGCTCAGTTGTTCAAAATTATCTACTGAAGATGGCGGCAGCTTGGTGAACCATTCCCTGGCCGCTCCCTTGAGAGTGGTGGGGAAGGAGCGACATAATATTTCGTCGGGAGGTTGTTGGAGGCCTAGCGTGGTTTTGAATGTATTGAGGTAATCTTGGGGATCCCTCAACCCGTCGAACGGTTCCAGTTGGGGTAAACGGAACTTGGGCGGCATTGGGCATTCGAGCACTGCTGCTGTGAAGGGCGAGTCTGTGGCCCTAATCATTCTATCCACACTCCGATCCGTTTTTTCTTTGACGGCTCTCCGTAACTCGTCCATCTCTTTCCTCATTTCCTTGATAACATCTGAATTCTGCTCTCCAAAGGTGGTTGGTCTGAGCGTGCTGACCCTTCCGTGACTATTTCCTTCATCCCCTGGGTCGTCCCTGGACTGGCTCTCCTCCTGTTGAATCTGCTGGAGCTGCATCTTCATCTCTTGATTCTGCCTGGTGAGTTCTTCCACAGTAGCCGCTAGGGCCTGGATTTGCTGAGTTAGGGAGGTAGGATCTGGATTGGGTTCCATCTGACCGCAAAAATTGGTGGGTACTGCCTCTCTAGGTACAAATACCAAAAGATGCACCAATTTCCCACAGACGGCGCCAAACTGATGAAACAAGTGTTCGTCAGGTAAAAAAAGAACTAGTCAAGATGGAATCAAACCTCTACCCGTTGTCTTGGATACAGCAACAAATGGAGGGTGAATCTGCAAGCTTGGTCGCCGGTGCGGCGCCTGCCAAACCGCCTCCGATGCTTAAGTTAGTATTTTTTTGGAATTCTTCTCAAATGTAAAGGCAAGAAGTATAGATCAATAATCGTGTTACCTCTTACTGGCGCTTCTGGAGGGTTTATATATGCTTTGTTGGCCTTCTAGCCGTTGTGTTGGTGTAAATGCCGCTTTTAGTAACGCCTGTCACTTAATTGCGAGGCTTTAATCTGCCTCCAACGGGAGGCAACTCCGTTATATCCAGCCTGGGGCATCGTTGGCGGTATTGAATGTTCCTGCCGATTTGGCCTGTTCTTGCACAGCTTACCTCCGTCAGTAGTTTGGTATCGTCAGTGGTATTATCATCGTCTGTACTTATTTCGTCAGTCACGTCAATACTAAAAAAATTTAGGGTGGAACTCTACCAGTTATACGAGGGGGTTTAAAAGTCTCTCTTTTTTAATGAACATTACTACTTTCATATTTGTTCAGTGAGGATCATCTCCCTTTTTCTTAAGAATTCTTTTATCTTGAAATTTTGGTTTGTTATATTACGTATTCTTACGACTATATTAGTATACAAATAATACGAGTAATGTTATCTTGTGAAGAGTTTTTTTTTTTTTTTTTTTTTTTTTTTCCTTGCTGATTAAGGCAAAAAAACGAAAACTTTTTTTTTTTTTTTTTCAGTTTCCATTAAAACCAACGCCACCCACCCAATCATGAACCTTGGTGCTTGATATTTAGGGTCTTTATTTTTAAACTCATATTTTTATATTTTAAATAATTTTATACAAATTTTTATATATATTTTTTTCACATAAATTTTAAAAAATTACAAAAATCTCATTTCAAACTTATCTTAAAAAAAAAAAAAAAAAAAAAAAAACTCATACTACTCCGTATTTATCATCATTAACGTGTGGAGAAAGAAGCACATGGCATGTGCATTTTCAGAAAAGCAAGGAAAATCGATTCCCACTTTCTTGTCTTTATGGAAAATCGAAAACGTGTGGGGACAGCCTCATTGGAGAATTTGCATGGCAGAAACTTTGTGGAAGAGGGACTGACCTCTACTTTATTGATTATCGCAAAGGTAAGTCATGACTCATGAGTGTGGTAGCACTTTAATGACTTAACTGCACCATTGTTTGGTTCTACCGAGAAAAGTGATTGTAATAAAGAGGTTTGTAAATGCATTTAGCGTTGTCAAGACGTGTGGGGACACCGGAAGATTTTAATTGTATTGCAAAAACTTCATGAAAAAAGAGATCTCTAGTTGCATTGAATTAAGTTTTATATTTCTATTTACATTTTACATTATAGACTAAATATTAAATGTGCAGAACATTGAATATTTATACAATTGTGTATGCTTTACATGATCGATAATTATAAACATAATATATATATATATATATAATGTGATTATAAACATATAATTGTCTTGAGGTTATTTTTTACCTATTATTCTTGTCTATTGTCAGTATCGACAATAAGAAGTGAGTCTAGGGGCCCTTACTTGCTTAAACCAATAAACCATAAAGGCTAAGAGGCCAGTTTAGATATAGTCGTTTGTTCTTCTTTCATATTTGTTCAGTGAGGATCATCTTCTTTTTTCTCAAGAATTCTTTTATCTTGAAATTTTGGTTTGTTATATTACGTATTCTTACCACTATATTAGTATACAAATAATACGAGTAATTTTATCTTGTTAAGAGTTTTTTTTTTTTTTTCTTTTTTTGAGAATGTTGTGAAGAGTTGATTAGGGAAAAAGATTTTTTTTTTTTTTGTCAGTTTCCATTAAAACCAATGCCACCCGCCCAATCATGATGCTTAATATTTAATTATTTATCATCATTAACTTGTTGGACAGAAGCATAAGATGGCATGCATGTTTTCAGAAAAGGAAGGAAATTCGATTCCCACTTTCTTGTCTTATCGAAAACGTGTGGGGACAGCCTCGTTGGAGAATTTGCATCGTAGAAACTTCGTGGAAGAGGGATGGACCTCTACTTTATTAACTATAGCAAGGGTAAGTCATGACTCATGAGTGTGGTAGCACTTTTTTGACTTGACTGCACACCATTGTTCGGTGCTACTTTTGATATCTTAAAATGCCCAATTCCGTATCTATGAAGGAACCACTGTCGCCATCTTTTCCTCTGTGAGGACCAAACTTTCTTTTTTTCCCAATCAATTCCAAATTTCCAGTTTGATTCTATTCCAACACACTTCCTTGAAAATCATCATTCTTTTAACCATTTCTCAATCACATTCAAAACCTTTCAAAAATTGCACGAATTCACTCATCTCTTATATATAATTCCCATTTCATTCCATCTTAATTTGATATTTCTTTCCTTCTTCTACACATCTTTTTAGATCTTTTTCAATCTTTAGTTAACAGATCATACTGATGGCTTTTCCAACCTCCTCGTCTTCTTCCACTCGCCAATGGAGCTATGATATCTTTTTGAGTTTTCGAGGTGAAGACACACGTTATGGTTTTACAGGCTATTTATACGATGCTTTGCGTAACAGAGGCTTAAACACCTTCATTGATAACAATCTTGAGAGGGGAGAAGAGATTTCAAAGGAACTTCTTAAAACCATCGAAATGTCAATGATATCGATCGTTGTATTGTCTGAGAATTATGCATCTTCTACTTGGTGTTTGGACGAACTTGTCAAGATTCTTGAGTGTAAAAATACCGGACGGATCCGGATGGTTTATCCAATTTTTTACAAAGTGACTCCATCGGATGTTAGAAAAAATGATGGAAAGTTTGGGATAGCACTAGAAAACCATGAGATAAAATTCAAAGACAACATGGAGAAGGTTAAGAGGTGGAGGGAAGCTTTAACTGAAGTAGCTAACTTGTCTGGACATGAATACAAGAATGGGTATGTATTATTTAATTAATACCTACTCTTGTGTGATTTTATGAGTTGCAAACTTTTAAAGGTTTTGATATATTCTTTTGGGTAATCATACTTCTCTTCTTCTGCATTTTTATTCTAAATTTATTAGTTATTTTCTTATCAATTATAGTTAAATTTTCATAAAGAAATTATTATAAAAATTTGACTATTCCAAGAGAGGGAAGTGTAATCATCCCCATTATTTTTAGGACAAAGATTGGTTATAAACTTGGTTATAGCATAAGGCTACAAGTTCTATTAAAAAAATTAACATTATTACATATTTTGAAAATCTAATCGTTAGATTGCAGGTTCTTTATGCTCTTAATATACATGTCAAATTTTGTGTCTATCGGTTATTATTTACCCTATCATTCATAAACTTATTTTTTATGCATAATTTTATATAACCAAAGCTTGCGATTTGAACAATTGATTGATGACATAGCCATTCATGTTTAATTTTTTGAAAATTTTGCAAACATAAATGATATAAAATGAAAGTATAATCAAATGGTGAAGTTGTAGCTTTAAGTTATAATCAACTTTGTAGTCAAACTTTATATTTATTTTTATCTTCTTCTTTTTTTACTATTAAATGAAAGAAATAGAAGAATTTAATTGGATAATGTTAACAATTAAGAGTTTCTCCCATTTATTTCTTAGAAATTTTTTCCAAAATTTCTTAATCTCATTTTGTTAAAGTATTGTGAGTGAGTTTCCAATAAGTTGGTTTCCTAACCTAATAAAAATTAAGAGTTTCTCCCATTTAAGTCATAGAAATTTTTTCCAATATTTCTTAATCTCATTTTGTTAATTTATCTTAAATGAGTTTCCAATAAGTTGGTTTCCTAACCTAATGGGAGTTTCCATGCAATTTTTTGCTAAAAGCCTAATTCTAATTTCCTAACAAAAAAGAATAATGAATGTGTTAAAGTCGATGATAGTTATCAATCTCCTTTAAATTATATGCCGTTTACTCCAATTAAAAGTATGTCAATTTTAATGCACAAAATAGAATATATTTAACTTAGTTGATTTGCATATTTATATTTATATTTATCGTGACTAAAACTCATTCTTTGTTTTTAATGCTTTGTGATTTTGCAGTTGCAATGAATATGAATGTGACTTTATCCAAAGAATTATTAAAGAGATATCAAATATTATATCAAATCACATGCAATTATTTGTTGCTAAGGATCTAGTTGGGGAAGATTCTCGAGCGAAAGCCATAGAAATTCTTTTAGATATGGAGTCCAATGGTGTTTGCATGGTAGGAATTCATGGTCTTGGTGGAGTGGGTAAGACTACGATCTCAATAGTTGTTTATAATAGAATTTGTGTTCGTTTTGAAGAATGTGTCTTTCTAGAAGATGTTAGAGAAGGATCAAAGACAAATTCTGGCATTACCCAATTACAAGAGAAAATTCTTTCTAAGATCTTGCGAGGTAGAAATGATAGGGTGAATAGTGTACGCGAAGGAATCACTATGATAAAAAAAAGCCTCCGCAATAAGAAAGTTCTTTTAATTCTTGATGATGTGGATCAATCAAAAGAGATAGAAAATTTGCTTGGAGATTGTAATTGGTTTGCTTCAGGAAGTAGAGTCATTATAACAACAAGAGACAAAAAAGTGCTAGACAATCTTGGAAAAGATCATCCAATAAGCATTTATGAGGTAGAAGAATTGAATTCATCTGAAGCTCGTGATCTTTTCAATATGCACGCCTTCCGAAAAAATGAACCTGAGCAAGAATATTCAAATCTTGCAAAGCAAATTATATCTTACGCCAATGGCCTTCCATTAGCTCTAAAAATAATGGGTTCTGATTTGTACGGCAAAAGTAAAGATCAGTGGACACGTGCATCCGAAAAGTATAAAAAGATACCACATGGAGAAATTATGGATAAACTTAAGATAAGTTATGATGGATTGGAAGAAAGAGAAAAGGATGTTTTTCTTGATATTGCATGTTTTTTTAAGGGATTTGAAAAGGATGAAGTTGTGAATATATTAGATGCCTGCAAATTATTTCCAAGTTTGGATTTTATAAATAGACTCGTTGAAAAGTGTCTCATAACTGTTGATGAATGGGACAAATTGCGGATGCATGACTTGCTACAACAAATGGGTAGAGAAATCGTTGAACAAGAATCTAAAGAGCCTGAAAATCGTAGCAGGATATGGTATCATGAAGATGCTGATAAATTGCTTACTGAAAACATGGTATAAGTTCTTTTGCTCCACCTTTTTTTTCCCAAATATTTTTCATTGATTTTTTTTCCTATTCAATATTGCAGAAAATATAATTTTATCTATATATGTTTCCTTTAAAGTTTTAAAATCGTTATACTTTTGCCAAATTCTATTATTAAGTGAAACTAATTATTTGTTCTATATAGGGGTCGAATAAAATTCGAGGCATAATGTGGTACTCACCAGAACGAAGAACAGTGAACTTGAAAGCAAATACTTTCAAAAATATGAGAAATCTCAAATTTCTCTTAGTTAAGAATATACAAATTACCGAAGGGCTTAAATATCTCCCCAACGAGTTAAGACTGCTTCAGTGGCCAGAATATGATTTTCTCTTGCCATTAAAATTTTACCCTCACAATCTTGTTATGCTGAATATGCCGAAGAGTCACACTAGATTGGAAAAACTATTAAAACAGGTATGAGTATTAGTATATATGAATTTTGATTTTTTTTAAACGATGAATTTTGATTTCTTTAAATGTTATTTTCAAAATTTGTAGAAATAATTTTTTTTTTCCTGTAGGACCGCACGTTTGAAAAATTGAAAAATATCAATCTCAGTGGGTGTAAATTTGCTACAAAATTACCTTCCTTATTATGCGCCCCAAACTTAAAGAATTTGGACATGCGTGGCTGTGAAAATTTAATGGAGGTTGATGAGTCGGTTGGATATCATGATAAGGTAGAAACGTGGAACCTCAAAATGTGCAGAAACCTTCAGATTCTTCCAAGCCTCCCCAAGCTAAAGTCCCTTAAAAGTTTTGATCTAAGTTTCTGCAAAAGGCTTGAGAAGTTTCCTGCTATATGTGCCCCAAACTTAGTGTCATTGTACTTTTCTTGTTGTGAAAACTTAATAGAGGTTGATGAGTCGGTTGGATATCTTGATAAGCTTGAAACATGGAGCCTCGAGGACTGCAAAAACCTTGAGATTCTTCCAAGCCTCCCCAAGTTGAAGTCCCTTAAATATTTTCGTCTAACTGGTTGCAAAAGGCTTGAGAAGTTTCCTTCTATTTACGCCCCAAACTTAGTGTCATTGGACATTTCTCTTTGTCAAAACTTAATAGAGGTTGATGAGTCAGTTGGATATCTTGATAAGCTTGAAATGTGGAACCTCAACAACTGCAAAAACCTTGAGATTCTTCCAAGCCTCCCCAAGCTGAAGTCCCTTAAAAGTTTTGATCTACGTTTCTGCAAAAGGCTTGAGAAGTTTCCTGCTATATGTGCCCCAAACTTAGTGTCATTGGACTTTCCTGATTGTGAAAACTTAATAGAGGTTCATAAGTCAGTTGGATATCTTGATAAGCTTGAAACGTGGAACCTCGAAAGTTGCAGAAAACTTGAGATTCTTCCAAGCCTCCCCAAGCTGAAGTCCCTTACAAGTTTTGATCTAAGTTTCTGCGAAAGGCTTGAGAAGTTTCCTGCTATATGTGCCCCAAACTTAGTGTCATTGTACTTTTCTTGTTGTGAAAACTTAATAGAGGTTGATGAGTCGGTTGGATATCTTGATAAGCTTGAAACGTGGAACCTCAATGACTGTAGAAACCTTGAGATTCTTCCAAGCCTCCCCAAGCTGAAGTCCCTTAAATATTTTCGTCTAACTGGTTGCAAAAGGCTTGAGAAGTTACCTTCTATTTGCACCCCAGACTTAGTGTCATTGGACATTTCTCATTGTGAAAACTTAATAGAGGTTGATGAGTCGGTTGGATATCTTGATAAGCTTGAAACGTGGAGGCTCACCCACTGCAGAAACCTTGAGATTCTTCCAAGCCTCCCCAAGCTGAAGTCCCTTAAAAGTTTTGATCTAAGTTTCTGCGAAAGGCTTGAGAAGTTTCCTGCTATATGTGCCCCAAACTTAGTGTCATTGTACTTTTCTTGTTGTGAAAACTTAATAGAGGTTGATCAGTCGGTTGGATATCTTGATAAGCTTGAAACGTGGAACCTCAGTGACTGCAGAAACCTTGAGATTCTTCCAAGCCTCCCCAAGCTGAAGTCCCTTAAAAGTTTTGATCTACGTTTCTGCAAAAGGCTTGAGAAGTTTCCTGCTATATGTGCCCCAAACTTAGTGTCATTGTACTTTTCTTTTTGTGAAAACTTAATAGAGGTTGATGAGTCAGTTGGATACCTTGATAAGCTTGAAACGTGGAGCCTCGAGGATTGCAAAAACCTTGAGATTCTTCCAAGCCTCCCCAAGCTGAAGTCCCTTAAATATTTTTGTCTACCTTGTAAAAGGCTTGAGAAGTTTCCTGCTATATGTGCCCCAAACTTAGCGACATTGCACTTTTCTTGTTGTGAAAACTTAATAGAGGTTGATGAGTCAGTTGGATATCTTGACAAGCTTGAAACGTGGAACCTCAATGACTGTAGAAACCTTGAGATTCTTCCAAGCCTCCCCAAGCTGAAGTCCCTTAAATATTTTCGTCTAACTGGTTGCAAAAGGCTTGAGAAGTTTCCTTCTATTTGCGCCCCAGACTTAGTGTCATTGGACATTTCTCATTGTGAAAACTTAATAGAGGTTGATGAGTCGGTTGGATATCTTGATAAGCTTGAAACGTGGAGGCTCACCCACTGCAGAAACCTTGAGATTCTTCCAAGCCTCCCCAAGCTGAAGTCCCTTAAAAGTTTTGATCTACGTTTCTGCAAAAGGCTTGAGAAGTTTCCTGCTATATGTGCCCCAAACTTAGTGTCATTGTACTTTTCTTGTTGTGAAAACTTAATACAGGTTTATAAGCCAATTGGAGATCTTCATAAGCTTAGAAACCGGAACCTCGAAACCTGCAGAAAATTTGAGATTCTTCCAAACGACCTCCCGCTGAGATCCCTTGATTACTTGAATCTAAATCACAGCGAAAGGCTTCCTGATATTCCAATAGTAATGAAATTTTGGCCTTATTTAAAATTGACTAATGGTGGTATTGGAGAATGGCGTTCATTTTTAACGCAACTCGCCAAAGAGCTTCAGTATTTAGCTTTATTAAACCCTAAAAACCTTGGGAATTTTCTGCATAGACCCAATAAATTGCAATTGCTTGAGGAAATAGATATTCCCACTGCCAATTCCTTTGATGGGTTTACGAGCCTAACAGTACTGCATCTCAAGAATTGTGATGAAGATATAACTAAATTAGATTTTCATTACTTCCCCCAATTGCGCTGTCTTTATATATATGATGGCAATATTATTAGTATTCCCCAAAGCATTAGCGGATTAGCTAGATTAGAAACTATTCGTATACATAATTGTAAGCAGCTTCGGGAAATTCCAACTCTTCCGCAATCTGTAAGAAAAGTGAAGGTAACCAAATGCCCGTCGTTGGATCTACAAAGATTATTGATTCAGGTGAGGTCTCTCTCCCTCTCCCTTTATGTTTAGGTAATAAATAATCACTTTTTTTTTTTTTTTTGACTTTTCTAAACTTCAATTTCCTGTATTTGCTTAATGTAAACAGTTTGGAGAAATTCTAGGGATTTTACCGAATAGAGTCAATGAAGGTGCAAGAAGCCACATATCAATGGATCCCTTTCATGACTCTGAATCTGAATCTGAATATGGAATTCAGTGCATTCTTGAATTACCAGCAACAGAGATTCCAGAGTGCTTGAAATTCAACCATCAGAGTTTTGGAAATTCTGTATCCTTCTGGGTTGGTGAAAAAATTTCAAAATTAGTCGTCTGTATTGCTTTTCGATCGGGGGAGCCACATACATGCCAAGTTTGTTACGTTAACATTTCCATCAATGGTTGTAAACTAAATCCAAATTTCAATATTAATGAGGGAGTTTCAGAAGAACTGTGGTTATTTTCTGTATCCCATGGGCAATTGAATAAACGAAAACTATCTGAACAGAATCACATTGAAGTTAAGGTTCAATATATAACGCCCTTTAAAGTACCTCCTGATGTCATAAAATGGATCGGGGTCAATGTAGAATGCACCTGCTCTCCTCAGAATTCAAATGTTACTTGCTTGCCGCTTCCGTGTGCTATGAATGGTTGTGGGTCTTCCTCGATTCCGAGTGACACTGAGCTCCCGTTGCTACCTGTTTCCTCCACTTCTTATGCTTCAGATTCAGATCACAGGGTTCTTAACAATGGAAGAAATTACATACTTGCTGGAACAGGACTCCAAAAGCGAAGAAGAATTTGTCTCTGATGGCAAAGCCCAGCGGAGAGCGGAGCTCTAAACCTTGGAGATTAGAGCTCTTCTCTTACCACTTGCTATCTTCATCATCCTTATTCAATCTCTTCTTCTTTTTCCAAACAACACATAATTATGATGTTAGAGAATATCCTCAAAGACGCAGTGGACCATTCTTAGTCAAGGTATGCGTCCTTAATAATAGGTTACATCTTTGGGTGCCTCTCTCTCTCTCTTCATTTTTTGGAAATCATGAATTTAATTGTAATTATGATTTATAAAATAAATATTTGATTTTTTTTAAATTTATTTATTGTAAATTTGTAATGCAGTTGTTTGGACTCGTTGGACCATAATCATGTGCCAAGTAAGCTTACCTTCAATGTTCTGAAACAGCTCAAGACTTCTATTGTTGACAGTTAGGCCTGATTTCTCACTTTCTTGATTTTATGTTATTCAATTTGGCTTTTGTTTTTTCATGTCCATTTTTTGTTGCTTTGGTGAATGTAATGCTTAATATTGAAATGTACTGGATTCTATGATGGTTTTTATAATATGCATTTGCTATGTATGCTGAATCTGTATATTGTTACTTTTTGACCGAAAACCAAAATACTTGAGTTCAAACTTGAATGAAGATTCAAGATAATATTGAGGTTATATATAGAAGTTGGGTGAGCTGTAAGTCAACTTGAAGGTATAGACTTGATAAGATCTCTTACTATTTATCCAATCTTTATGATTCGATATATGAATGTGGAGTGATGGTATATAGAGTATCACTATATTTTGATGCAAAGAAAGCTATCCTGATTTCAATTTTGGTATGGAGTTGTTTAATTTCCTTCAGTGTTTGATTTCATTTAAGGTGCAGTTGCATTTTTCCTTCTAATTAAAGAATAATAGATAATGCTTTGAGCATGTTGCGAGTAGCATGTAGTGAGATTAAATCATATTTAGAAGAAATTGCTAAACTTTGTAGTTCTGTTCATCTGCTGTAAATCAGATTGGGAGTAAATATGGACCAAATTTCCTGAAGTGAAGGGGCAGAAACTGATCTGGAATTCATATATTATTCCTAACATTCAATTATTATTTTGTTGTCTTGCGTAGAGAACTAGATATTCCACACGAGGCTGTTAAAATGATGAAGGTGACATGTTATGCGTCTTCTGCAGGATCTACCTTGCGAGAGGGAATCATCACTTGTTTGTTGAGTTCGAGTATCCTTTCTCAAAGAGGCTTTGGGAGTAAGTTAAGTCGTGGTGTCTAATAATATACCAGGTATATATTAGCGTGCATTAAGTGGTTTTGTGGGATACAGATAAGTTGAAGGTTCAAAATTTTAGATGCATCATATGCAAACTTGCTTGGTCTATAATGGTTTATTATGTTTGGCTTCAAAGAAACGCTCTTGTATTCAATGGCATTGTCAAATCTAATGAGATTATCCTCCTTATGCGAAGAGTCAAAATTTTCTTACTGAATAGTCTTATGTCAATTGGGAATTTTTGTATTTTTTATGATGGCCATAATTGTGGGCTTCTTGTCTGATTATTTGCAAGTTTAGATGCAGTTGCTATTTCGTTTGCTGTTGGCTCTATTTGTGTTGTTAGGTGTTGTAGCTTTTAGCTACTAGTGTTGTGCTATTTGTATGGTTTGTTACTTAAATAAATTAATTCATTTGTAAAAAAGTAATGCTCATCTATAATTCTCATGTTTTTTTGCATACTTATTTTCTATATTGCCAAACAAAGTACAACAAATGTGTGCATTCAAACCTGAATTCACTTGCTGCCAAACCTGAATCTTCTAACTAAAGTACTTTTTTTCAATTGATTCTTTGCTTCTATGATGACTATTCTTCTCCATTTGCTATCTTTTCTAATGTGTTTTTACCATTGAGAACATGTAGATTTGGATAGAAAGAGTAAGAAAATGTAAATTTTAAGAAATCTCCTGCAACAATTAAGAATCATATCCTTTATTAGTTAAAAGCCAGATGTAGATTGAGATTTTCTATGTTTTGTGCAATTTTATATATTTTTTCAAGTTGTATTGTTGTTTTTTTTTATGTATTCTGTTATAATGATTTTAAATATAATGTTAAGTAGATTAGGTATTTCAGGTTCAACTCTTAGACACTAAAATGCTTTAGATCTATAAAGGCAAGCTGAATCATGTAATGCTTATCGTAATAAAATCTTGAAAGGCCCTATTAGTCTAAAGGATTATTTCTGTTGCTTCTTTTTTGGTTCAAGGGAGTTTCAAACCTCTGAGGAATCACTGTACTGAGGTTGTTTTGCTGATGCCCTGCTTTACTGTTGTTCTGGTGAATATTCAAGAATAGTAGGATCAGCTCAAAGTACATACTCTACTTTGAAAATCTCTTTAATTAATTTTTCCTTCCATTTTATTGCATCTGATAGCTACAAAAATCCATTCTTTTTCCCTTTCTATTGCCTAGGTCAACTTCATCACTTAAGAAGGAGACATGTTGGATTGTACTATGAAAAGTAAGCTCCTCTGCTATGGCATGAACTAAAATTTTATTATTCAGTCAAGTATGATTTAGAAAGATTCCATTTGTAATAATTAATTGTTTCAAATCTTTATTTATTTATATGTTTGACGAAGAATGTGGAGCAGCTGTTACAATGGACTATACCTATGTTCCGGTCATCAAGATATTACACTTCTACAACTATAAAGGTAGGTAACTTATTTATGTTATGTTCAGGATGGCATCTTTGGAAGTGCTTCTAGATTTTGAAGTACCAAGAATAATTTCACGTTTTCTAATTCAAATATTGAGAAAATAATTTGATTCTTTTAATCCAAAAAGATATTTGGTCTGCTTGACTAGTGTCAACCAATCTTGTTAAGTTAAGATATTTTTCAATGTTCCATTATATTGGACAAGATAAATGAAATTCTCGAAACTTATGAACCTTGCCTAATGAGCAAAAGAGATTTAAAACATAAGATAAGTGATATGCCTTGTAGGTGTTATTTATCTTAATTTTCTTTGCCAAAAAAATTGAGATTGGTTTTTGTTGAGATTTTGGTTCTTCTGGTATTATTTAATTATTTTTGACATAATAAATCCATGCTTGGTCTTACTAGAAAAGAACAGACATAACAGATTTTATCATAAGACTACTCAATTGTTGGAAACTTGGGAGAGGTAGCCAATGGAAGATGATTTTCAGTTGAAAAGTATTGGGATTACTAAGTTTGTTCATAAGACTGAATGAATGGGATCTATTCTCATAGAAGCTAAATGGCTAGTGGGAATTGGGAACTCTATTCCTATCATCTTTTCCCACACTCTTTGGCCTATTGGATCCATAGAAACAAAGTGGTGCTTGAAGCAATAAGTGTTAACGCTAGTAAAGTCCCAAGTCCCACCGTTTACATGTTTGCTATTTGAAGGGATCCAGCAAACACATGGGAAGTGGGCACCTATTAAATTTCAACAATTTTATAATTTGTTATAATTGACAAGCACTAATTAAGATTGAAGTAAGTAATAGCAATTGAAATCAATTGAGAAGTGCTGCATTTCTTGTAGAGATAAAATTGGGAGACCTATTTTTTGGATTTTTTTTTCTCAATAATTTTATTATACCTGTAATGCACTCTACAACGCCACGGTTGTTTGTTTGGTGAGTGAAGCACTACTTTTATAAAAGAAAAGTGACGGGTGAGGTTGTCGATTTAAGATTATAGGTACATGTGCAATCACTATCTTTTTAAAAAAATAAAAATAAAAATTATGTGACACTTTCATTTGGTTGTATCTATCACCTATATTAGTAGGGTGTATCAATTATAAGACCAAGTGCACATGTAAATTACTAAGAAAGAAAATTATCTACAGATGTATTAGTTGAATTTTCCCCAAATAGTATTTTTTTTTTCTTATGAACCTATCAATAATGGCAATGCTTCAAATGCTGACACTTTCATTTTAGTGTGTCTATTGCCTATATAAGTATAAAGTTGTGTTGATAAATAGTACCAGTACATGTCATATTTTTAATGTAAGTTGTAAATATTGTTATTGGTATCCCTCTTCTTTATCCTCACTATTCTTTTTCTGGACTAGTAGCTATTAATCACTATACCAAGTTTTTTAATATTTGTCTTTGTCTTGTAGCATTTTCCCACAACTTAAGTTTCTTGGCAGTATGGCACATGAACATACGTTGAAGGTGTGAATCTCTCTCCCTCTCTCTCTCTCTCTCTCTCATAATATGTCTATACAATGATGTGAGACCTGTAGAGAATTCAGTAAATATTATTATTGTTGGTGCTTCAAATGGTTGTGTATTACATGTGGTGTGAATGCTGACAGTAATTAAATCCATGAGATTTTTTTTTTTACTGACAACTCATGATTGGGGCATTTTCTTGAGTCAATATTTTTGGGAGAACAAGGTCAGTTTCTTGAGATTATTTAAGAGCATTGGTTAAACGGTTGCATTTCCCTCATTGTTCAATTTGTTGCCGTCGTAGTTGTTTTTTATTTTAAAAAAATTGATGTCAAAAGACTACATTTTATTGCAAACCTCTATATTTTAACTTGTATAAATATATATTTGATAGAGTAGGTGGAAGTTGAGATAGGGGCTTAACACCTAGCAGATGCATGTGTAACTTACCTAGCAAAATAATATATATTTAAATGTTGCAATATTTTCTTTGTATTATGAGCAACCATCAACTCTGAATTTCTTTAATGCAACAACAGGATTTTGATTATTATTTTTAGTCTTTTGAATGAATGACATAACTTTAACTAAAGAAGGTACACAAATTCTACATAAAGAAACAGAGAGATAACCTGGACCGAACGAGGAACATAGCCAAACCAGAAAACACTTTGAACTACTTAACTCTATCAAACACAGAGGAAAGGGCCATGCCTCAAACTACACAAACATCTAATTGGAATAGCATTCATGATGATTTTATGCAAAAAAATCATTATATATCCAGCCTCATGCCTAAAAGATTGAGATTTAATTGATTTGTTGTGAGGTTCTGGAAAAAAGTCTAACAAGTTAAGCTACTGTGGTAACCATGATAGTGTTAAGATGGACAAGGAAATTAGTGATCCAAATATTAACAAAGGTATACCTTGTCTTTTAAGGAATTTTATGTGAAAAAATATCTCACATCCTTCATCTTTTGAGAAAACCCTTAATCATTTTCACCGAAGATTATTTCATTGGAATGCTTTTAAACCAATTCATTTGAAGATATGTTTAAAACTATTTATTTATCATAGTTTGACAAAATAATAATTTCTTTTTTTTATAAGTGACAAAATAATAATTTATTGAATAATCTTGTTCTAATCACATTTAGCGGGCAACTTGGCAATGGGTGGGGCTGTAGTTTAAAGCTTCATGTACCCTTGTATTCTTTTGGCTGTATAAAAAGCTCAATTAATCCCCAAATGAGTTTTGTTTGCTTGCCACTTCTTAATTCAACATAATTGGCTTATGTGTTATGACATAGGACAAAACTAAAACTTGAAGCCACAAAAATTGGAAAAATGGAAACAATAAAAATCACCTAGGAGTTAACACCTAGGGTTGTTTGGAGTCGATAACAGGCAAAATTGAAGACCTACGAGTAAGCAACTAGCATCGGCAAGAATCAATAGTAGACCGTTGAAAATTTTCCAAGAGAAATTTTTATTAATCAAAAGCAAAATTGTAAATTGTCTCCGAAGGAATACAATATAGATTACTATGTCACTTATCAAATATATATATATATATATTGATTACCATGTGAAAGTCAATTCTATTTGACTTATGAAATTCTAATTCTGATTAACTTGCGAAATCCCAATGTCTGATTTATAAAAATCACCTTCTAAAACAACCTCATTTACTTCTAAGACTTAAAATAAAGTACAACTGATTGTCAAAATTAAATAAAACTAAATTAAAATTAATATTTCTTTGTGCTTTCTACACCATGATCTTACCTTGAGATATGGAACAAATTATTGCTACTAGTACATATCCATTTTTGACGGCTATGAAAGCCAATGACAAGTACATTCATTCACTATGAATAAGCATTTGACTTTGCAATAGAATCTGTAACCAACACATGGTTTATAATTTGGATTCTGCTTATTGTGTTTTTCATTGCATCTGAATCAACTCCGCTTTTTCTTATAAGCTTGTTTAGATGATGAACACTGTAATTGATTCTTGTAATTGACCAGTTTTATTATATAATCAATCTAATTTTTCTTTTCAAATGTTATTACTATGGATCGTCTATCACCTTTTGATCCTTTGTTTCTTAACCATTTTGAGGGAATATCACATATCAATATATTAATGGGATCAAGACGGCACTGTTTGATTTTGATGTTTGAATCTTTCAGGTATCAAGAGAATAAAGGTATTGAATTTGACTTTTGAGGTGTTGCATTGGCCACAATTATAGGAGGGTCCGTGATAGTGTTGAATATTCACTGTTGCTTTCCACTGAAGCCGAGGTACAACCTTTGAACCTTGCAGCTTTGATCTTTGTTTCCTGTATTTCATTATTCTAGCACTTCCGGGTTTTTGGGTTATGGCTGTTGTTTTTAATGCAAATCTTAGTATTGGGATTCATATATTGGAGCTTTAGAACATGTAACCTAATACTGCTGCTTAGGATTGAAATGGGGACCTTTACTGTGCAAGGATTTATGGAACAAGGATCTAAAAGTTTCTTCATTGGTACATAATATATTTAGTTTCTGGATGCTATATGGATAATGTCAACTGTTGCTGGGGTCAATTCTTGTTACTAAATGTTTCTTGGTTAATGTTCTTTCCCATATTTTGGGTATTTTAAGTTTAGCTTTGATCTTATATTGGGTTATTGCATTAATTTATATTCTCCTGTTTTCTCAACAGTTGAAAGTGGGCAATGGAGAGGATTTCTTTCCTAGGAATGGTCGATGGAATTTCAACAATAAGGTATTTCCTTTTTTTCTTACTATTTGCAGTAGCTGGAATCCGCAATCCTCTTGCATATGCAACACATACAATCTTTCAGAAGCATGGATTCGTTTATGTTCACACTCCAATCAGCCTATTGCATAACCAAGCACTTTTTACCGTCTCTGTTCAATTACAAGTTTCATCTTATGCATATGCTCTTATTAGTGTCTATACGTTTGGGCCGACTTTGAGAGCTGAAATGTGAAAACACTCACACATCAAGGCATTTGGCAGAGTCTGGATGGTGGAGCCTGAAATAGCATTTGCAGAACTCAAGTTATGTGAAACTTATATGTAGCATGCTCAATTGCTCATTGATATTTATCGTGTTTGAGAAGGCTGATTAATGGACTTTGGAAGTTCAATTGAATGCTTCAAATGAATATGTGCATGTGTGGAAGATCCTGGTATGGCCATCTCTGTTTTAATATTTTAATAAATTAATTGTTGTTGAATGCATCAACCTTGACATGGCTTTGTCTGAGCAATGGAATTTCAAGATAATAGGATTTTGTTCCAATGAGTTCATTTCAAACCCCTTTGCCCATCTGTTTACACTGTTTTATCAGTAATTGTTATGTGTTGGGATTGCAGCTTGTTTGTTCTGTTAAAATGCTTTGTTATGCAATAGGCTGTTAAGATATGTTTGGTTTCGATGTACTTGATTCTAGTTTTAATTTTTGCAGCATCTTTGTGTATGAACAAATTGATATTTGTCGTTTATTTTAGGTGGGTGAGTTAATTGGAGGAAGCCAAAGGGAGAAGCATTATGAGCTTATTCAGCAGAGGTATGATAATTGATGTGTAAAATGGTAATGCCCGTTTCTTACTAGTGTTCTTCAATCATATCTTCCTGGTGCTCTACAGTTTCTTTTATGCTTGCTTCCCGAGAGAAAAAACTCTGATCTTTATACTAGAGTGATATTATCCATTCCCACCTTCACAGTATTAATTGCTTTGAAATGGTCTTGCAGTGCAAATGTTTTCTAAATGAAATTTGTTTAATCTTAAGGTCCATGGAAGCGAACGAATCTTGCTGAGACTCGAGTAGTCACTCAGTGCATTGCTCCTACTAGGGTTAATGACCAATATCTTACCAATGTTCTTTTTAAGATCAATGCAAAGGTATGCTACTGTATGGGCTAGTCCCTCTCTGTCTCTCTCTTATTCTGCTTCTGTTCCCAAATTGGCTGTTGGGATATAGGACTGTTACGGATTTTGTTGCACTTTGAAGCTGTTGATTCTGCTTTCTGTGCATGGGTAAATGGGGTTCCTGTAGGATATAGGTAATTAAGCATATTTCTAATGAATTTTATGTAAGTTAAAATTAAATTGTCTTGATTAGTGTTTTTTTTATTGGTAAATTGTCTTCATTAGTTATGTGTTATACACATGAAGAAAGGAAAAAAAAAAAAAAATTGAAAAAGTTTTATGGTATATATCTTGTTGAGAAATGGTCACACCAAGGCATCCCACGTTTACTTTATTGCTCATTGATATTTTTCTTCCTGATTGTTCAGTTTGATAGTATATATATCTCTGTGTGGGATTGAAGGTGTATAAACATATATGTAAAGGACCGTGTATTTGGTAATATGGGGTGATGGGTCTGTTGTTAAAATGGTAAATTTGTGTGAAGTTGTTATTTTTTTTGTTTGTTTGTACTGGTTGAAAGTATGTATATATTTGTGTATATGTGAAGCTTTATGTACAGGACTGTATATGTGGATGAGTGGGCTGATGGGTCGGTTGGAAAAGCGGTGAATTTGGTAGAAATTTTTGGTGTTTTTGGGTTGAAAGATTTGATATTGGATGTAAGTGTGTAGTGATTGCTTTTTGTATGTGCTATGTGTTTCTTTTGGGATCTGGGATTCGTCTGTTTGGCTTGTGACTATTGTTGTAGTTCTTTGTTTGCTGTTTGATTTTTGTGATTGTGTTCGTTGGGTGCTGTGTTTGGTTTGTGTTCTGTTTGTGACAATGGTTCTAGTTCTGTGTTAGATATTTGATTTTTGTGATAATGTTAAATGGGTGCTTGTGTTTGGTGGTTGCGAAGAGTAGGGTGGTAGAGAATATGATTGATGCGTGGGAAATTGATGGAATTTAGTGATTGAGGCTTGTGGGACTATTTAGCTTGATAGTTTTTTTTGGGATTTTTGGGAAGCTACACATATGATGAAGTAGGAGTGAAAAGGCCTAGTTTTGTGTTCGTGTATTATTTTCTCAGTAATCATCTAGAGGGTGAGGGAATTTTTTCTGGGGAACTATTGGCTTTAGTGGTCTATGTCGGAAAAGGGGGAAGTTTTAGTGTCATCTCTTTCTGAGAGCTCAGAGATTCAATTACTGTATTGGGAAATAATTATTGTTTTATGTATTCAAGTCATGTACTATTGGGTGAACTTATTGTGAGTGTTATGATTCTCAAGGGAAAATGTTATTTTATCCATGCAGTTGTTTGTGTTATATTTTTTAATATGTTCCAAGGTTATGCTAGTGGCATATTTATTATTATGTACTGAGTGGTAAGAATACTATTCAGTTGAGACCTAGTTTCTGCTAATTCTAAGAGAAACAATGGCAATGCATATTATGTTTATCCAAACTTTGGGGGAGTGGGTGAAGTGGTTTCTGTTGCTCAATGATTTATTTCTATCATGACAGATTTCCATCTAGTCCTCAGAATATCTTCCCTAGACATTAAAGACAGAAATCTAATACTTGTATACCACTTTGTTCGGTTTGCAAGTTTGGCTCTTCTATTACATTGTTTAGCAACCTTTTTTTTTAATAAAACTTTTTGACGTGTGGTTTGGTTTTCCATCATTACTCGTACACTACTTTGATCCATGCAGTAGTTTTTGTTATATTTTTCCTCCTATATTCCAAGGTTACTGTAGTGGCATATTTATGATTAAGTACTGAGTGGTAAGATTACTATTCCATTTTGTGCTGGATTCTGCTAATTTTAAGAGAAACAATGTTAATGCATATTGCATGTAGCAAAACTTTGGGGGAGTGGGTGAAGCGGTTTCTGTTGCTCAAGGATTTATTTCCATCAAGACAGATTTTTGTCTACTGCTTAGAATATCTTCCCCAGACATTAAGACAGAAATCTAATACTTGTATGCCACTTTGTTTGGTCTGCAAGTTTGGCTCTTCTGTTACATTGTTCAGCAACTTTTTATCACTTTTTGACATGTGGTGTGGTTGTCCATCTTTACTTGTACACCACTTTGCTCCTTCAATCAGCCCGATTTTATTTATTTCCACTGAAAACACATAATGGTTTGATAATGTTTATCTATTTTTTCTTGTGTGTATGTATTTATATTTGACAAATCATGGGATCTCTGAATTGATTTTGGAGCTTAAATATGCTATTCTGTTTTAGTCCTTTGTGCTCGCTCTCTCTCACTGAAGTTTCTTATTAACTAAATATTTGTTTGTGTACAGCTATGGCAGGTACAACTCCAGAAGGATCACAATTTGATGCTCGTCAGTTTGATGCTAAAATGAATGAGTTGTAAGTTTATTTTCTATATTCTTTACCATGGTTTCTGTTCTTTCTATTTACATATACAATTTACTCTTAAAATTATAGGATCAGGAAATGACATGCTTTGTGATTTGTGCAAATTCTAATTATATTTTTTGACAAATTGATTGTTGCAGACTCTCAACTGAGCAAGAGTTCTTCACCTCATATGATGTCACAGGGTCAATTTTTCTTTTCAATTTACTGCCTGTGATGGCACTAAGTTCGTCCCTTAGTCTCAGCCAATACACCACACACACACACTGCAGTATTACACAGAACAGAATTATGCAAGGAAATCACACACACACAGTACACACAGTATTTACAGGGCACCAACCCCAACCTTTATTACTGAATAATCAAGTACAAAGGAAGCCTGGAGAATACACACAAAATTCTCTAAGCAAAATACACTCTCTGCTGTTGACAGCCCCAACAGCCTAGGCTATATGCACAGAAATAACTGTCGCGGCAGTTACTACCAAGTAACTGCCCCATGATCAGGACTTGCTGCCACTTGGGTCTGACTTAGGACACTTGGAACTGCTGCTGCCTGGTCTGCTATCCACGTTTTCCAGCCCTCACTCAGCATGTCTGAACACCCAACAATGCAGGAACTGACTGGTAATTGCCGGTAACTGCTGCTGCACACTCTGCACATGCCAGCCCATCACTCAGCATATCATGGGGCCTCTGCCCATGTTTCAGCTGCCCACACATGATTAATCCATCACGTTTTAAGTGCTTGGCCCCTGCCCAAGCCCTTCTCATCAGCAACACAGCCCACGCAGCATGTCTAAATGCAACCCACTTCGCAACTGTCATCAGCCCACATGCACAAGTCCATGCATTCTGCCAGCACCAACCAGCCCAAATGCCTCACATAGCCTGATATAATCATAGCAGCCCAGCACTGCCTTGCACACAAGCCACCAAGCCCACACACAAAGCCACCCAACCAAGCCACTATGCCATCAACCATCATCATGGTCAGCACCACCTGCTGCTGCCCATCATAGATAAACCATCTCTGCCCACCATGGCTCACCCTTGCCATGGCTTTGGGGCATCATGTGGAGCAAGGTGCCTCCACATGCTGCCCCTCATCACCCTTATCAATCTGAACACAGCAGGGAGACTGGGCTTGTCCCCCTCATAGAGTGCTTAGGAGCTTCACTAGTATGGCATGAGGAGCCATGGGTGTCTTGGGAAAACGTTGAGCCATGTGACTGGCCTGCTGTTGTCCAAGCACACATATTCCTCATGCCATCATCAGCAACTTGTAAAGCTCCTAACATATGATGAGGTTTATGAAAGTTTTGATTCAATGAAATTGCAGGAAAACCTTCTGAGAGGAATCGATGCTTACGGTAGGAATAGAAAGATCTTTTGTTTAATATCTTTTCTTCTGGTTGAAGACCAAAGAAGTGAAATTGAAATATTGATGGCACCCAAGTTGCTAGCCTGCATCACCCTCTGGAAAACTTCTTTTAAAATTTATGTAAAAATCATTCTAAATACTCATGAATTGTAGGCTACCAGTTATTAACTTGTTATAAAATATGGTAAAAACCAAGTGGGCTGGGGGTCCATTTAAAAAACAAAAAATTTACTATATGTATATTTATTTATTTGATTTTAATTGCAGAAAACCCCTAAAATATGGGGTTTATGCATTTTGCACCCCGAATATGAAAACTTTCAATCACCACCCCAACCGTAAGAGAGACTGCAAATTGCACCTCATAAATTGATTGACTGTTAAAATTAGTGATCACATACAAGTCACATGATCATCAAAAGTTTATTTCTCTGATGTGCCCTGTTTTGAGTTATTGTCCCGAATTATTACAGTTAATCAGGCTATGGGGTGCAGTTTGTGAAGTTTGTTATAATCGGAATTGTAATTGCAAATTTTCATAATTTCAGTACAAAGTGCTGTTCCCCCATAGTTTACGGTGGTTTTCAATTTCATGGTTTTTTGCAATGAACATACCATCATGGAAATTGCATGCTTTATCATTGAATCTATGATCATGTTCCCTGGTTCTATTCTTCTGCTTCTTGTTTATATTTTGCTTGGATATGTTTTAATGAAATTCTCTACTTAAGGTTTTGAGAAGCCTTCTACAATTCAGCAAAGGGGGACTGTTCCTTTCTGCAAAGGTCTTGATGTTATTCAACAGGCGCAGTCTGGAACTGGGAAAACAACAACTTTCTGCTCTGGGATTTTGCAACAACTTGATTATGAGCTTGTCCAGTGCCAGGCTTTGGTTTTGGCACCCACTAGGGAACTTGCACAACAGATTGAGAAGGTTATGCGGGCACTTGGTGATTATCTTAATGTCAAGGTTCATGCTTGTGTTGGTGGCACAAGTGTTAGTGAGGATCAACGCATCCTACAGGCTGGTGTTCATGTTGTTGTAGGCACCCCTGGTCGTGTATTTGACATGTTGCGAAGGCAGTCACTTCGTCCTGATTACATTAAGATGTTTGTACTGGATGAGGCTAATGAAATGCTTTCTCGTGGTTTCAAGGACCAGGTTAGTAAATTTACTTTGATCTTGATCCTTTTTTATGTTTGCACTGCATATGCACCATACATAATTTCTCTTTGACATAAATTTTTTTTTTTTGTTGGATGGGTGCTTGCATGTGTTAGGTGTCTATTTTGCAATATCTTGTTTTTGATGAACAACATATGGGAGGGAAGTAACATGTATCACAATAAGAAATTAAATATTGGAGCCGTGTTACCCTAATTAAAGACAATTGGAGTCTTTCAGGAAGAACTTATCAGTTTAGGGGCCACTTTGAAGTTGAGGCACTTGACTTGTCAGATTAACAATAAATTCTTCGTGTTCTTTTTAGTGCTGTTTCATTTACAAGTCAGATCTAATTCTATGGTTATCTATATATATACATTTTTAAGTTCTATTGGGTTTTTGGGTCATGTATAAGGTTACTTGGTCATTTTAATGGTTTAATAATTGAAAATGAACCAATCTTTCTTTCTATTATCTTAATGGGATTAGGTCTGTGTGTGTTTTTAGGTTAAATTGGATTAGGTGTGTAGTGGTTTTTTTATTCTGCTGTTCAGGTCCAAAAGCCTGTTGATAACTATTTACTGCTCTCTTTATAATAATGAGGCCTTGTTCAAGCCTTGTGACCTATAGAATGGGTGGTATTACAGCCATTTATAAGTGTCCTCTTTGGACTATCAAACTAATAAACATCCTGAAGAAATCTCTTGGAGAAAAGGTTAGATTGGAATTGGCTGGTTTAAGCTCATAGATTGTACTTCTGGTTCAATATCTATTAATTTGCATGCATAAGCCAAGCACTTTTCAGCCATGGATACTCTATGGTGATTATATATTTATGGATTGGTTTATGTTCTCATATCAAAATCTTTTACTCTCATTTATTGTCTGTTCCATTTTTCACCTAGTATTTTTTTTTTGTATAATGATCTTTATGATTCCTTATGGTTATGGACAAGGCTATGATGCCTATACTTATGGGGCTACTTAGGATCCATCATTATATGCATACAACTCATATGGTGGTTACGCAAATTACCCACAACAGGTACATTGTTTTGACGTTAGTTAAGTTGTTGGCACTGATGCTATTCCTAAGCAATTTTTATTTCATGAGATGGATGCTGTATTAGTCAACAAAAATAGAGCCACTCTTTCTTTTTTTCTTCAGCCTTGTGAGCAATTGTTTCTAGTATCAACTAAGTGATTATCGTGTGGGAATCACCCCAAGTTGTTGAGCATTGAGGTTCTCAATAATTTTTAGAAGATTTAACAAGACTATTGATATTGGCCAAAAAAAGAAAGAAGTTTTTTACTCCAAAATGGGGGTTTATAAACGTGTGAACTCATATATTATTATTACCCTTCCAACACACAACAATCGGGCTTATTTGTAGATATGAAAAGCCATGCATCATTTTTACTCATTCTATGTTTGCACCCAACAGAGAGAGCAAATGTACAGAGGGTGCTTGAACTCTTCTAGATATGTTTGAGCATTGTAATTTGAGAGTTTGATTGTAATTCTCACTGAGTGCACCACAATTATGGTACTTGGTTTGGTTTTCTTTTAATAAAAATATTTCTTTCTTTTCAAAAAAAACAAAAAGGTGCTTGAAAATAATTCTATACCTAAATGGTTCATTTACAGGTTGAAGGTGTTCAGGACATGGCAGCTATGACAGGAGCCGTGCCTTCTGTAGATCAAAGGGAGGAGTTATATGATCCCTTGGCTACACCTGATGTTGATAAGTAAATGCTCTTCTTCTTCTCACTTCTTGCAATGTAATTTAGGACCCAAACTACTGAAGCCATATATTGATTTGTTTTTTATTTGTTTTAAATGTTGATCTCTAGGTTATATGCTGCTTATCTCTCCATTCATGGAACTGCCATTTTCGGACGATCCTTATGGCAGAAACCTCATCACTCTCACAGCAAACTTAGGCATCTCCAGCATAACTTGGTTGATATTCTGTTATTGATCCATGCTTTCTGGAGCTCTACCAGATTAGAGTGTTCATGAAGTTATGCGATGAGCATGCAGTCTGGAGGGTTAGCATCAAGTATATGTTTCACATTGGTACACTATGGCCACAGTTGGACTATGATATTACAATCTAGAGTAAAAACATTCAGGATGCTCTTCAGCATACCATGCTCTAGTGGAATTTGAGAATTTTCTTTTCATTAAGCCCCAAGGTTTTATTGTAATTTTTTTTACACTTTCATATTATGTAGGCTGTGGATGTCAATACAGGAGACTGCCCATTGGCAAAGTTTTCAAGTATAGATATACTTTCAGCCACATTTTAGACTGTTGCTTGTTGTATGTTATCAATTGCAGATTAATCGACACCTTTTCTACCTAAAGTTGTCCATTGTATCTTTCCAAGTAGCTAACATGTAGCTAACATGAAAATACAAGCTACAATTCCTAGTTTTTTTTAAAAATATACAGATGCTTCATATATTCTTTTTCCTGGCACCTATTGCACAATTAATGTGCCATTCCTTTGTTAGAAAATTAAAAGCATCAGGTCACGACATCATGGATAGAAAAAATAATACTTGCACCATTGCAATTGCATAATTATATATAAAATAAAAAATGGAACAAGGTCATTGCACAATTTCTTTCCACTAGCAATTCATAAAGGTCACACCCATCATCACAAAACAAATTCTATCTCAGCATTTCTTTTTCTAACTTTCCAAATCTACGTTACCTTAAAAGGTGCAATTCCAAACCACACCAAGGCCAGTGCAACTTTAAGTAAATTGTGCGGCAGCAGAAAGCCATTAGCATTATAGTTCTTCTTCCGGAACCATCAGTTCAGAAAATAACTAGAAATTTAAAAAGTTAAGATGGAGAAGGGCTTAACAAGAAGCACCAATGCAAACGAGTAAAGCAGCTAATGAAAAAAGATTTATAGTTACTTATCAAAAAAACAAAAAAAGACCTATAGTCTCAACAAGAAGCACCAACACAGATGAGTATAGCAGCTAATGGAAATAAGTAACAACTAATTGAAAGACAAAATTAAACATTCATAGTATCACAATCTAGAAACAGGTACATTGGAAATATAATACTTAGATTACAAGTGCATTCAATGATAAACAAGATAATAATTGTTCTAATACAATCCAATAGTAAGTTCGAATACACAATAAAGAGAATCACAAATTACATCTACAGTGCCATTCCAAAATCGAGTGTGCATACCTGACAAAAATTTCAATATTGTTGTTAGATACTAAAAGCCAAAACAAAGGTACTAATCTACGCAACTTAGCTAATTGATACAATCATGGCATTTTATATAAAAGCATCACATATCTAGTTTGGGTCATTATTGCTTGTCGAAGCCCCACGGGAAAGCGGACTTCTTCTACGGTTATGCCCATATTGATGACACAGGCCACAGCTCTGCGTTTGTTGAATCTCCCTTAAGTCAGAATTTGGCCTTCGGCTTCCTGGTTTTCATCGGAGCCCATCCATCTTATTCTGTATTCTAGACTTCACAGGTCAACCTTTGGCTCGCAACAGTTCTGGGTCAAGCACCCACTTTGGACCTTCCACATCCCTCCACAATGACTCTGACTTTGGCACCACAAATTGGTGTGAGTAGGTGCGAATGGCGTTCTCCAAACTATAACATGGGTCAATATATGCACTTGCATCTTGCCCCAAGTACTGAAGAACTGTAATTGCATGTGAACAAGGGATTTTTCGATTTTGCCACTTTCCACAACCACATGTTCTGGCCAATATGTTTATTTCATGACTATGTTGTCCCCCTCCAGAGCTATGGATGTTGTGCACAGTCATTACTTGATATATACCATGGACATTATTAAATGGCCTTACTTGGTGTGTTTTAGATTTTTCCAGATTTGCATCATAGATTCCTAAGGCATATTTACTCCACACCTTGCCCTCCAAGAGATCATCAGTAATTTTTTTGTGTCGATCATGGAAATACATGACACGTTTGCCCCAAATGAATTCAACCATTGCAGCAATGGGCAGGCCATGGGCACCTTTAAGTACTCCATTGATGCACTCCGAGACATTGGTTGTCATAGCCCCCATAACGGTATTCACCATCATGTAGTTGGGTCCACATGTGTAGCTTCTCTTTCATTAGATATGTGTATGGCATGATGGATGAGTTAGGTTCACTTACCTGTTGTTCGGTGGCTGATTTCTTCCTAAGGGCCTTGATCTCGGCTTCCTTGATAGGTTGCATGGACAAGTCAAATTTAGCTTCTTGAGTAGCATACCCCGCTTTTAAGGCCAATGACTTTAAAGTGGCATCCTAAAAATGTGTGTTGAAGTTGCTAGCAACATGTCGAAGGCAATATCTATGTTGTACTCGTACTTTTCCATCATCACCTCTAGGCCAGTTTGTAATTGCGTTTCGAATACCCTTATGTCGGTCAGAAATTATGCAGATGTCCTTATTTGCTATCATATCCCCCAGTGAAATCCTCAAGCATTTTAAAAACCACCTCCAATTAGGCCTTAACTCTTTGTCCACAACATCAAAGGCGAGAGGCAAAACCTTGTTGTTGGCATCGGTGGCCATTGCAATCATCAACACCCCTCGATATCTACCATACAAATGGGTCCCATCAATACTAATCACTGGCTTACAATGTTTGAATCCTTCAATGCACGGAGCGAAAGCCCAAAATACATAGTGCAATATTGTATCACCAAACTCCTCCCTCGGTTCAATGAGATACCAGTACCGGGTGCCAGCTTCTTGATCCAAATATGCCAACAACAACTTTTTCAACTTTTCGTAAGACTCTTCCCAATCGCCGAATATCTTTACAATAGCCTTTTGTTTCGCATCTCATATCTTATAGTAAGAAAGCTTATGCTCATAATATTTCGCTTTGATGAAATCTCTAAGGTGACCAATTGTTGCCACGTGATTTTCTTGCAACGTTGGAACAAATTCTACTGTAAGAAAATTACAATCGATCATTCTACCATCAAAAGCCATGCCAAGGGTCATACAACTGTGAGGACTCCCATAAGATGTGACCATCCATATTCCCAGTTTAGGCTTCATGACTGCCCCAACGTACCACTTGCATGACTCATCCATGCATTTCACACTCAGTCTACTTTTGGTCGACCTACTAGTCATCAAGTTTTTGTTATGCTTTGCGGCATCAATTGTTAATGCACGTTTCACCGCTTCTTTATTCGCAAAAATCAACCCTTTACAAAAATTCATGTCTTTATTCCAAGAACAAGCAAATTCTTGCTCATCAACTTCAGGATCAACCATATTTTCCCAAGTATTTGCATAAAATGATGAGGCGGGAGGTTCATAAACGGGGGTCGTATTTGTAACATGCTGAACTCTAACAGTAGCGTCTGCATCATCTTCATCACATTCATCCATATCATCAACAAGAGGATTGAGAGTAATTTCATGGTCATCAACATCCCTGTCAAAGTCGCCTCGCTAAATCCTCTCTTCGAACTTATCTCTATCGTCAAGATCTTCCCCAACACAATGTTCGTCTTCATCTTCAACTACTGAAAGTGTAGAGGATTCACCTCGATGTGTACAAAATTGCTCTTCATTTCTATTGCCAAAGTTCGCTCTCAACTGTTGTTGGTGTCTCTTAAAAAGGGGGTGTATAGCCTCCCAATGTGGTGCATTGATCATTTAGGACTGCAAATTGTAGAGATGTAGTTGTTTGTACAATATCCTCTACGCCTACTTCCGCACACAGCTCCAAAGTGACATACAACTCAAAATTTGCTACTTGTTCCCATTGACGCATCTTGTTAAACATGATCTTCACATGTTTGTCTTCTGTTATCGCTGCATATCTGTAATTAATGCATTGATTGAGGACTTCATGTGGAGAACGGAAAATAATATGTATGTCATGCAAAGCAGAGTTCAATTGCAACTCTTCCATAATTTTTATCTTCAAATCACTCAGGGTCTTTAACTTACGGCGTATCATCATATAATAGCACTGGATACCCGGACCTTCAAATGGAAATCCGTCATAAAGGTTGGCATTGTTAAGGGGTCCATCGTAGTATACATTTATATAGATCATTATCAACCTATAGATCATCAAGTACAATTGTGTTAGTGACAAATTTATAACTCTCAATCACAAAACTTTGCTTATACTCACCTCAGGTCACATACAAAAATAGTCATTACCGATTTCATATTCTTTTAAAATTCCAAATCATTCTACGTATCAAACTTAAATATTATACCAACCAGTTACCCATTGAAATCTCTGTTACAAATCTTAAACAAATATATCTTCAAATAATTTATGCTAAAAAGACTATAAATACTATCTTAGGTATCAAACTCATAATCCATTTCATACCCATGATAAAGACCTAAAAGTACAAAATATTCCTAACAATTGATCACAATATTTAGTACTAAATATTCTCAATAATTAATCCCAATATTATTTTTTGTAAAAAAAACCTAGTATATTATTAATCACAATATTTACACTAACAAAAAAAATATTCCCAATATGTTGTAATAACATTATTAATCACAATATTTGGTGCTAAATATTCCCCCAATTATTTTCCCCAATAATTTAATCACAATATTAATTTTTTTTTTTTAAAAACTTGGCAAATAATTTAATCACAATGTTAATTTTTTTTTTTAAAAAAAAAAACTTAGCAAATAATTTAATCACAATATATATATATTTTTTAAAACTTAGCAAATAATTTAATCACAATATTTACACTAACAAAAAATAAACAAATATTCCCAAAAATATTAATTTTAAAAAAAAAAAAACTTAGCAAATAATTTGATCACAATATGTAACACTAACAAAAAATAAACAAATATTCCCAATAATTAATCACAATATATTTTCTTTTAAAAAAAACTCAGCAAATAATTTAATCACAATATGTAACACTAACAAAAAATAAACAAATATTCCCAATAATTAATCACAATATATATTGTGGGGGCATAAACGTCGGGATGGCTGTATGGGCCGTGGGCCTAGCCCGAGAACGGCGCTCGGCCCAAGAATTCGTGAGGAGGAAGGAGATCGTCAGGGACCCGAAGGCCTACAGGCCCATTGATCAGACCACTGCACGTTTGGCAGCATCCGAGGAGAATATGGCCTCGGACAGCATGAACCAGGGCCGAGGACGAAACTCAACGCCAATGGAAGAGCATCCTAAGCCCAGTAGGTCATGCGGGGCGTCAATAGGGTGCCGAGGAGGGGGAACACGCGGGACGTGTCCTGTACTAGGTTACTGCCTCCGCATTAAAGACTTCCACCTACCCGCCTGGCCGCATTAATGAGGAGGTGACCTCTGAAGGGACGGAGGCCAACTTTACAGTCTTGGGGAGCGCTTTCAGGGACAAGACAGGCTATAACCAGGGAAGGGGAGTATAAATAGAAGAGGGGTGGCCACCAGAAGGGGATCCGGATTTTCTCCAGGGAAAGACAAAGAACTATCTCTCTCCCTACCTTGAAGGCAGAAGAAGAAAGGCCCAGAGAAAGGTTCTCGGCTCACGTCCGAGGAGAGGTGGAAGCATTTCTTCAACTCTAAGCATATCAGTGATGAGCTACACCCTTACTCCATAGACTTTCAGAACCCCAAGAAGTCAAGGCTTTGAGCCCATTCTCTACAAATTCTATTGTAAAGGCCATTTGGGCCGGCCCAGTCACGCACTTGGGCTTCAGACTCATTTTGTGTCCTTACAATTGGCGCTGTCTGTGGGGAGCCTAGACGAGAGGGACTGGGAGTGTCATGGAAGCTTCAGGTTCACGTCAAGCCGAGTCCAGGGGGTCCCAGCGCGAGGACCAATTTGCACGGTTGGAGCGGGAGGTGGAGCGGGAGGTGGAGCGCGAAGCCAGCGTGCACTCTAAGCATACGCGCGGTAGAAGCCATGCACGTGATAGAAGTAGATCCACCCGTGAGAAAAGCGTCGAGACCCTGCAAAGGGAGGTTGACCATTTGAGAAAAAAGCTGCGCAGGAGGAAACGGAGGCATACGCCATCCCCCTCAGATCAGTCTGCGGCGGATTCTAGCAGTTGCTCAGAAAGTTCCGGGTCAAGAACCCCCCTTTACGAGTCCTCTTCACAGGAGGGCGAACACCACCGCCAGCCTAAGGATAAGAGGGCGTCCTCCAGAGGCCTGGCCAATAACGCGCTGAGCAAGGCGCTCCGCCAGATTTCCAAATCACCCTTCACTCGGAGGATCGAGAAGGGAAAGCTGCCGAGGCGTTTCACTCAGCCAGCCTTCACAATCTACAACGGGAGAACAGACCCAGTGGAGCACGTGAGTCACTTCAGCCAGAGGATGGCGGTGTACTCAAAGAATGAAACCCTGATGTGCAAGGTCTTCCCTTCCAGCCTGGGGCCCGTCGCGATGAGATGGTTCAAAGGTCTGAAGGCAGGCTCTGTCAACTCCTTCGAGGAGCTCACCAGGGCATTCGGCTCGCGGTTCATCAC
Organism: Castanopsis chinensis; assembly: GCA_032878915.1. Lineage (NCBI taxonomy): Eukaryota > Viridiplantae > Streptophyta > Magnoliopsida > Fagales > Fagaceae > Castanopsis > Castanopsis chinensis. Next base: position 1,467,802 of record JAVQMG010000074.1, on the reverse strand, counting down.
GTGCAGCCGGATCCCTCGACCTCTGGACTCACTATTATCCATGGCCATGAGAGAAGGAGAAACCCTCAAAGCGTACACTGACAGATATTGGGAGATGTACAATGAGATTGATGGGGACTTCGACGAGGTGGCCATAAGCACCTTCAAGGTCGGCCTCCCAAACGAGCACGACCTGAGAAAGTCACTAACAAGGAGGCCGGTCAAGAGCGTGCGTCAGCTCATGGACCGCATCGACGAGTACACGCGGGTGGAGGAGGACCAATTACAGGTGAAGGCCGGGACGAAGGTTATCCCTCAAGAGAGGAGGGATTTAAGGTCGGACGGATACGGTAACGGCAGGCAGAGGAGGGAATTCGTCGGCCAGCCCCATCGGACACCGACGCAAGTGGTCGGCGTTGTATTCCGTGAACCCGTACAGCGGGTGTTTGAGAAAATCCGCCACGAACCCTACTTTAGGTGGCCCAGCAAGATGATAGGTGATCCCGCAAAATGAAACCAGAACCTCCACTGCCAATACCATCAAGACCACGGCCACACGACTGAGAGCTGCAAGAGCCTGCGCTACTACCTGGAACAGCTGGTGAAGGAAGGGAAGTTAAAACAGTTCATGCACGACCGAGAGGGGAGAGAACACCACGTGTCGACGGGCCAGGACCACCATACCCCAAGGCCCCCTCTGGGAACTATCAACGTCATCCTTGCAGCTCCTGGGAGGACAGGCTCGCGCCCCTCTAGGGTGATGAATGTGGCGCGGGCCCACGCTGGGGGCTCTGGCTCCGAACTGAAGAAGGTCAAGGGCAATGAGCCGCCCGCGCTGGCATTCTCGGAGGCGGATAAGGAAGGGACCATCCAACCCCACGACGACGCTCTAGTCATAATGTTAAGGATTGGAGGTTACAATGTAAAGAGGGTGATGGTGGACCAGGGGAGTGGCGCAGACATCATGTACCCCGACCTGTACAAGGGGCTGAACTTGAGGGAAGAGGACCTCTCGGCATACGACTCACCATTGATAAGTTTCGAGGGGAAGGTAGTGATCCCGAAGGGGCAGATCAAGCTACCCGTACAGTCAGGACCAGCAGTGGTGGAGGTGGACTTCATAATGGTGGACGCCTATTCCCCTTACACAGCCATTGTGGGGAGACCTTGGCTGCACGCCCTAGGGGCTGTCTCCTCCACCCTCCACGCCAAGGTAAAGTTCCCTTTCGGCGGTCAAGTCGAAGAGATTGTGGGGAGTCAGTCTACGGCAAGACAATGCCTGACTGCCGCAGTTCTACGAAGGCCAGACCCTCAGTCCTCGGCTCCACCTGCTCCGACTTCATAGCAATTAGCCTCTTCCGTCACCGCGAGGGGGACAGTGGCGGAGGAGCCCGCGTGTGAGGGGTTAGATAGGGTCCCCATAGGTAATGACCCAGAAAAGTTCTTCCAGGTTGGTGCTCATCTGCCGACCGAGGAAAGGGAAGAGTTAGTCGCGCTCTTGAAAGGGAACCTCGACGTGTTTGCATGGGACGAGCACGAAATGCCCGGAATTGACCCAAACTTCATATGCCACCACCTGAACGTCAACCCGGCCGCGGTACCAAAGAAGCAACCCCCTCGGCGCTCCTCCACGGAGCACGCCGAGGCCGTTAAGGAGGAAGTCATTAAACTTAAGAGGGCTGGGGCTATCAAGGAAGTGTTCTAGCCCGAATGGTTAGCACACACAGTCGTGGTGAAAAAGAAAAACGGCAAATGGAGAGTGTGCGTGGATTTCACGGACCTTAACAAGGCTTGTCCTAAGGACCCTTTCCCGATGCCGCGCATAGATCAACTGGTAGATGCGACGGTCGGCCACCCCCGCATGAGTTTCCTAGACGCCTTTCAGGGGTACCACCAGATACCTTTGGCTCTTAAGGATCAGGAGAAAACCGCCTTCGTGACCCCCACCGGGAATTACCACTACAAGGTGATGCCATTCGGCCTGAAGAATGCAGGGGCCACCTATCAGAGGATGATGACCCGAATGTTCGAGGCACAACTGGGAAAGACTGTCGAGGTATACGTAGACGACATGGTTGTGAAGAGCAAGATCGCCTCGGACCATGTGGCCGACTTGGATAGCACGTTCCAGACCTTGCAGAAACATAAGTTGCGACTAAACGCCTCCAAATGCTCCTTCAAGGTGGGATCCAGGAAGTTCCTGGGCTACATGCTTACCCATAGGGGTATTGAGGCCAACCCTGAGCAGATCTCCGCAATCTGTAACCTGCAACCCCCTCGGAACCCAAAGGAGGTCCAGAGGCTGGCCGGGATGATGGCAGCCCTCAGTAGGTTCATCTCCCGATCCGCGGACAGGTGCCAACCTTTCTTCCAGCTATTGAACAAATGGAAGGGGTTCGAATGGACCGAAGAATGTTCCTTGGCCTTTGAGCAGCTGAAGGAGTACCTGTCTCGGTCACCGGTTATGTCCCGCCCCGACCCGGACGAGGTCCTTTTTGCGTATCTGGCGGTGGCTACGCACGCAGTAAGCCTGGTTCTGATACGAGATGACAATGGTATACAGAGACCGGTCTATTACATAAGCAAGTCCCTACAGGAAGCCGAGACCCGGTATATGCCGTTGGAAAAGGCGGTTCTGGCCATAGTGCACGCGACACGACGGCTCCCTCACTATTTTCAGTCTCACACAGTCGTCGTCCTGACCCAACTCCCACTGAAGTCCGTGCTACGGAGTGCCGACTATTCCAGCAGAATCGCTAAGTGGGGAACCTTCTTGGGGGCCTTCGACATCAAGTACCTACCACGAACGTCTGTGAAGGAACAAGTTCTGGCCGACCTTGTGGCAGAGTTCACCAAGCCATCCCTGGAGGAAGGCCTAGGGGAATGCGGCTTGGGAGGGAAACGAGTTGGCCTAGTCTCCGCGGGGGGCCCCCGGAATGGGAAGTTTACGTAGATGGAGCCTCCAACCAGAGAGGTTCGGGCGCTGAGATAGTCTTGATATCCCCGGATGGGGTCGTAATTGAGAAATCACTAAGGATGGCGTTCTCGACAACCAACAATGAGGCCGAGTACGAAGCTTTGCTGGTGGGGATGGACATGGTTCGAAAGATGGGGGGAACGGCGGTGCGAGCATACTCAAACTCGCAACTGGTGGTCGGTCAAATGGAGGGGAAGCTTGAGGCCAGGGAACCGAGAATGCGCGAGTATTTGGCCCGCGCCAAGCTCCTGCAGGCTAAGTTCAAGTCCTTCGCACTATCGCACGTCTCCAGGAGCGGGAACACCCACGCAGATTCGTTGGCCACGCTCGCAACCTCTTCGGTGCAAGGCCTACCTCGGGTCATCCTCGTCGAAGACCTGGTCAAGCCGACCGGCATGGGTTGTCAGGCTATCCGCGTCCAGCAAGTCAGAGCAGAGCCCAGCTGGATGGACCCCATAGTGTCCTTCCTTAAACACGACGTGCTCCCAGAGCAGAAGTCTGAGGCCGACAAGATCCGTAGAAAGGCTCCTCGGTTCTGGTTATCCGAGGACGAGAAGCTCTATAAACGTTCGTTCTCGGGGCCCTACCTGTTGTGTGTACACCCCGACGAGACAGAACGGCTCTTGGAGGAGCTGCATGAAGGAATTTGTGGAAGCCATACGGGTGGAAGGTCCCTCGCTCACAGAGCACTTACCCAGGGGTATTGGTGGCCGAATATGCAGAGGGAGGCGCAAGAATACGCGAGGAAGTGTGACCAATGTCAGAGGTATACGCCCAATATCCACATGCCGGGTGGTGTTCTTAACCCATTAGTCAGCCCTTGGCCGTTTGCATAGTGGGGCCTAGACATAGTGGGACCGTTCCCGAGGGCGGCAGGTAACAAGCGATGGCTGCTCGTCGAAACAGACTACTTCACCAAGTGGGTGGAAGCCGAGCCCCTCTCCAATATTTGGGACGTGGATGCGAAGAGATTTGTTTGGAAGAACATCGTTACCAGGTTCGGAATCCCGCGCACTCTCATCTCGGACAATGGGCTGCAGTTCGATAGCAAGGCCTTCAGAAAGTATTGCGGGGACCTCGGCATCACGAACAGGTACTCCACGCCGGCCTACCCACAGGGTAACGGACAGGCTGAGGCAACCAACAAGTCGATAGTCAACGGGCTCAAGAAAAGATTAGATGACGCGAAGGGCAGATGGGTGGATGAAGTACCCCACATGTTGTGGACCTATCGAACCACACCCCGGAGGTCCACGGGAGAAACCCCCTTTGCAATGACCTACGGCGCCGAGGCCGTGATACCTGTAGAGATGGGGTTCCCAACGATGAGGACGCAGTCGTTCGCCCCGGGCGCTAACGATAGCATGCTGCTGAAGGGGCTGGATTTGGTGGAAGAAAGGAGGGAAAGCGCTATGGTTCGGCTCGCTTGCTATCAACAGAAACTTAAGCGGGGGTATGACTCCCATGTGCGGTCTCGACCTCTCGCCCCAGGAGACCTCGTTTTGAAAAAGGTTGTGGGGGAGGCAAAGGACCCATCGTGGGGAAAGTTGGGACCGAATTGGGAGGGACCCTATCGGATAACCTCAGTGGCTGGAGTGGGGGCTTATTATCTAGCCGACCTGGACGACCAACTTGTAAAGCGACCTTTTAATGTAAATAACCTTCGGAGGTATTACTACTAATTAAAGGCGTGTCCGCCATGCTTTCAGATATCTTTATCTTATGCCAGCTATCATGCACTGCCATCCCTATCCATACAATTCATTCTTTTAAGTGTTAAATGTCAACTGGGGCTATGCCAGGTCCTCAGACCTTCTGCCTTAGGAAAATTTTAACACAAATTCCACGATTAATTTATATGTTAATGTCAATCTTGGCTAAGTCAGGTCCTCGGACCTTCTGCCCAGAGAAAATTTAACATACAATTCATTCTTCTAAGTGTTAAATGTCAACTGGGGCTATGCCAGGTCCTCAGACCTTCTGCCTTAGGAAAATTTTAACACAAATTCCACGATTAATTTATATGTTAATGTCAATCTTGGCTAAGTCAGGTCCTCGGACCTTCTGCCCAGAGAAAATTTAACATACAATTCATTCTTTTAAGTGTTAAATGTCAACTGGGGCTATGCCAGGTCCTCAGACCTTCTGCCTTAGGAATATTTTAACACAAATTCCACGATTAATTTATATGTTAATGTCAATCTTGGCTAAGTCAGGTCCTCGGACCTTCTGCCCAGAGAAAATTTAACATACAATTCATTCTTTTAAGTGTTAAATGTCAACTGGGGCTATGCCAAGTCCTCAGACCTTCTGCCTTAGGAAAATTTTAACATAAATTCCACGATTAATTTATATGTTAATGTCAATCTTGGCTAAGTCAGGTCCTCGGACCTTCTGCCCAGAGAAAATTTAACATACAATTCATTCTTTTAAGTGTTAAATGTCAACTGGGGCTATGCCAGGTCCTCAGACCTTCTGCCTTAGGAAAATTTTAACATAAATTCCACGATTAATTTATATGTTAATGTAAATCTTGGCTAAGTCAGGTCCTCGGACCTTCTGCCCAGAGAAAATTTAACATACAATTCATTCTTTTAAGTGTTAAATGTCAACTGGGGCTATGCCAGGTCCTCAGACCTTCTGCCTTAGGAAAATTTTAACATAAATTCCACGATTAATTTATATGTTAATGTCAATCTTGGCTAAGTCAGGTCCTCGGACCTTCTGCCCAGAGAAAATTTAACATACAATTCATTCTTCTAAGTGTTAAATGTCAACTGGGGCTATGCCAGGTCCTCAGACCTTCTGCCTTAGGAAAATTTTAACACAAATTCCACGATTAATTTATATGTTAATGTCAATCTTGGCTAAGTCAGGTCCTCGGACCTTCTGCCCAGAGAAAATTTAACATACAATTCATTCTTTTAAGTGTTAAATGTCAACTGGGGCTATGCCAGGTCCTCAGACCTTCTGCCTTAGGAATATTTTAACACAAATTCCACGATTAATTTATATGTTAATGTCAATCTTGGCTAAGTCAGGTCCTCGGACCTTCTGCCCAGAGAAAATTTAACATACAATTCATTATTTTAAGTGTTAAATGTCAACTGGGGCTATGCCAAGTCCTCAGACCTTCTGCCTTAGGAAAATTTTAACATAAATTCCACGATTAATTTATATGTTAATGTCAATCTTGGCTAAGTCAGGTCCTCGGACCTTCTGCCCAGAGAAAATTTAACATACAATTCATTCTTTTAAGTGTTAAATGTCAACTGGGGCTATGCCAGGTCCTCAGACCTTCTGCCTTAGGAAAATTTTAACATAAATTCCACGATTAATTTATATGTTAATGTAAATCTTGGCTAAGTCAGGTCCTCGGACCTTCTGCCCAGAGAAAATTTAACATACAATTCATTCTTTTAAGTGTTAAATGTCAACTGGGGCTATGCCAGGTCCTCAGACCTTCTGCCTTAGGAAAATTTTAACATAAATTCCACGATTAATTTATATGTTAATGTAAATCTTGGCTAAGTCAGGTCCTCGGACCTTCTGCCCAGAGAAAATTTAACATACAATTCATTCTTTTAAGTGTTAAATGTCAACTGGGGCTATGCCAGGTCCTCAGACCTTCTGCCTTAGGAAAATTTTAACACAAATTCCACGATTTATTTATATATTAATGTCAATCTTGGCTAAGTCAGGTCCTCGGACCTTCTGCCCAGAGAAAATTTAACATACAATTCATTCTTTTAAGTGTTAAATGTCAACTGGGGCTATGCCAGGTCCTCAGACCTTCTGCCTTAGGAAAATTTTAACATAAATTCCACGATTAATTTATATGTTAATGTCAATCTTGGCTAAGTCAGGCCCTCGGACCTTCTGCCCAGAGAAAATTTAACATCCAATTTATTCCTTTTAAGTATTAAATTTCAGCTAGGGCTAATCCTCGTTGGGAGTTAGTGCCAATTTTATTTGCTAAGTGTTGATGTCAAATTTATTCAGCTTTGGTCAAGCCTTAAGGCGGATTAGTTTTTTAAGTGTAAATGCTACAATAGTCCATGCCAAAGTCTCAATCAGCGTTACATTTAACTAAGTGTTAGGCACTCGGGCCAAGAGGAAACGCAACGCAATTGTCACGCATAAGAGGGCAAGTGACAAAAGAACTATAAGTAAAAGGCAGCTCACATTCACAACGCAATGGTCATAGGTAAAGCAGCAAAGTCTTTGCATTAAAGTTCAAAATAAGAATGTACTACAAGACTTAGCAAAAACAAATGAAAAACAAAAACAACAACCCCTACGGACAAACAAAAATGGGGCCTAGCAACTCAAGCCTGGGCTGTCGTAGGGAGATCCTCCTTGGGCACCTCGCCATCCGGGGTAGCTTCGCTCTCTGCTCCTTTGGCATTTGGTGGAGGGTTGCCTTGGCCGCCTTGGATCTCGCCCGCCTGCTCACCCTGAGGAAGGACCTCAATAGGATCTGGAGAGGCGAAAATAGGTGCAAGAACCACGGAAGAGGTGGGGTCGGCCACGGCGGGGGGAGCATCAAATTCGCGGATATCCGGTGGATACCACACGTTTTCGACCCTCCTCAGCTCGGAGGAAGAAGCGACACCCGCCACGTCAAGGGCCTCCGACCAGACCTGCCTGCAGTACTCCCTGCACAGGTCCGCCAGCTCCTCGACAAGGCGGGTCTCCGTCTCCGTTACCCCCTTCTGGAAGGAGGCCGCCACGGCTGCGTCCGCCGCCACTTCCGCTGTCCGAGCCTCCTCCTTGGCCTTATCAAGCTCCTCCTTCAGGGCGGCGTTCTCCCCCTTCACCTTGGCCAGGTCATCTCTGCAGGCCCGCAGCTCCACCCGTTGGGCCTCGGCCTGAGCAGTGGCATTCTGGAGACCGGCCTCGGCACTCTTCTTGGCCTGCTCCTCGGCTTTGAGCCTCAGACCAAGTTTAGTGTTCTCAGCCTCGGCTAGGCAGAGGGCCTTCTCCGTCTCAACTCGAACGTTAAGTTCGACGGAGGCCTTTCTCCTGGCGTCCTCGACCCACTGCTCGGCTACAGCGACTTCCTGAATGGCCTGCATGCACACAGAGAGCATAAGTAGGGCAAAATGTGTGTTCAAAAGACTAACACAAGTAAGTCAGAGTAGAACATAACTCACCAAACCCAAGTCCCTCTTCAGGGAGAGGAACAGCTGTGGCGACGGCAACTTCTCAAGGGCCTCCATGTCCTTAGGGAGCAAAAGGGGTCTTTCCAGGGCCTCGGCAATGTGCATGGAGTGCCCCTTCTGGTACTCCCTTATGCTGGCCCTTTCTTGAATGGGGGCCCCATCCACCTCCAAAGGCGGGGGACCAGGTGGCTTGGCCTCGGCGCACCTCGGCAAGCGGCTCGGTCTCTCCACTCTCCACTGAGTGGGATCGCGGCCTGCCCTTGGCGGCCCTTTGTTGCTGCTGCTGTTGTTGTTGTTGTTGTTGGTGCTGGTGCTGCTGCTGCTGCTTAAGCTTCTTCTGACGAGCCGCCTCGGCCTCGTCATCTTCCTTCTTCCTCTTCTTCTTGAGGTCAGCGGGGTGGAGCTTGGGCTCGGCCGGAGGAGGAGGTGGAGGGGGAAGTTGGCGTGGAGCATGAGACCCGGGGGCGCCCTTCTTGGCCACCTACGCGCCTCGCGCGCCCATAAGTGTTCGGAGACTGTTCATATCTTCCTCCTCGGTGCTGCTATCTACCTTGGAGATTATCAGGCCCTTAATTCCCGAGCACTGTGTGGCTTCGTCGTCCGAGACTTCGACGATGCTGCCCTCCTCCTCGGCAGCGACTTCAGGAGGCCTCACGGAGATCGGAACTGCGCGCACCGGTGGGTTGTACAGTATAATCGCGGGGTCGTCGGGGAGGTCACGTGGTGCAAGGAAATGGGGCTTTGTGACGTCTATTCGCCTCCGCCGCTTGTCGCAAGCAAGGATGGCGTCGTCAACCTCCCTAAATACGGTGGTCAACGGCTCGTACCCCAAGATTAGATGAGCAGCCCTCACCTGCAGGTCCTCGTGCACAAATACCTCGGACCTAAGTACCCTGTTCAGGTCTCGGACGTTGACGTCCGCAAGACTGGGGGAAGTATGCTGCTTATCTGCAAAAAAGACATTCACAGAAGAGATCACAGTTAGACTCGGCGACCAAAAGATGGGCAACGAAAATAACAGACGGCACATTCCCAAAGGCAAAGGTAAAGAAACCAAAACGCAGACAAAAGCCTAAAGCCCAAGGCAGTCACACCTGGTTTTCCCTCTTGGACGGGGCAATGAATCCCGTCGTACCATCTCCCGGAGGCGACGACGTAGTCATCCTTCATCCCTTTGTTGGATTTAGGAAGACATGATATAAGCCTGACGGCACTTGACCGGGACTTAAGGTAATATCCTACGGATTTGAGTGGGTGGCACTCGTACATGTAGACCACGTCCCGCCACGTGAGGCTCAGACCCATCTGCTCATTGAGAGCATCTACACTCCCTAAAACCCTAAACATGTTGGGGTGCATTGATCGGGGCACAACCGATGGTTGCGGAGGTACTCCCTAGTAACGGGACTCATAGGGAGGGTCATGCCACCCTCCAGGAAGGCAATAATGAGGATAACCACCTGCCCATTCCCCCTGGAGTCAGCCACTTCCTCAGGTGGGCAATACTTGAGTTCCACTCCTGGGGGGATGTGGAACTTGGCTCGGAATCCTTCCATACCGGATTCGGAGTCTACCAGACACTTAAATCTACCCATAATGGCCCAGATAAAGGAGAAAACCTAGAAGGAGAAAGGGAAATCTGACAGCCGAAGAGAAAAAGCTAAGGTAATGAGAACTTACGAATAGGAAAGGACACGGCTTTGAGGACGCTTCAGGAGATGAGATGAAAGTGTACGTTTCCTGGAGCACGATTGCTTTTTGGGAGTGAAACGTTGGATGCGCGACTTTCCAAACACTTAGGGATTGTTGGCAAGCAAACATTTATGAGACCTGTCGCGCGCGAACTTTCAGGAAGAACCGCAACCGTACGATCTGCATCTCACCGTCCAGCGTGGGCGACAGGGAGTTACTCAGCGCATTAAATGCGCTGTTGTGCGTTACGAAGCGTCGCAGACCGTCTAAGGAGGGGCGGGAAAACTATGCACGCGTTGCACTTAAAGAGTCACGTGAGACAAGCGCTCGTGAGTCAAAAATTCATTTCCCCTCTCGGATCGAGGCCAAATAAATTTTTGAGGGGCTATTGTGGGGGCATAAACGTCGGGATGGCTGTATGGGTCGTGGGCCTAGCCCGAGAATGGCGCTCGGCCCAAGAATTCGTGAGGAGGAAGGAGATCGTCAGGGACCCGAAGGCCTACAGGCCCATTGATCAGACCACTGCACGTTTGGCAGCATCCGAGGAGAATATGGCCTCGGACAGCATGAACCAGGGCCGAGGACGAAACTCAACGCCAATGGAAGAGCATCCTAAGCCCAGTAGGTCATGCGGGGCGTCAATGGGGTGCCGAGGAGGGGGAACACGCGGGACGTGTCCTGTACTAGGTTACTGCCTCCGCATTAAAGACTTCCACCTACCCGCCTGGCCGCATTAATGAGGAGGTGACCTCTGAAGGGACGGAGGCCAACTTTACAGTCTTGGGGAGCGCTTTCAGGGACAAGACAGGCTATAACCAGGGAAGGGGAGTATAAATAGAAGAGGGGTGGCCACCAGAAGGGGATCCGGATTTTCTCCAGGGAAAGACAAAGAACTATCTCTCTCCCTACCTTGAAGGCAGAAGAAGAAAGGCCCAGAGAAAGGTTCTCGGCTCACGTCCGAGGAGAGGTGGAAGCATTTCTTCAACTCTAAGCATATCAGTGATGAGCTACACCCTTACTCCATAGACTTTCAGAACCCCAAGAAGTCAAGGCTTTGAGCCCATTCTCTACAGATTCTATTGTAAAGGCCATTTGGGCCGGCCCAGTCACGCACTTGGGCTTCAGACTCATTTTGTGTCCTTACATATATATATATATATATATATATTTAAAAACTTAGCAAATAATTTACTCACAATATTTACACTAACAAAAAAAAAACAAATATTACCAATAATTAATCATAATATTAATTTTTTTAAAAAAACTAGCAATTAATCACACAATATACTAACAAATAAACTAATCACAATATACTAACAAATAAATTTAATCACAATATTTTCACTAACAAACAAAAAAAAAAATTTACCTAATACATTTTAATTGTTTCTTAAAAAAAAAACCTAGCAAATAATTATAATAACTAACAAAAAATATTTTCAATATTGTATTACCTAGGATAGATTGTTGTTAATATGACAAATTGTATGAGATATGAGGAATGTGAGTGTGAGTTTGAGGGTGACAAATTGTGTGGGATTTGAGAATGTGAATGTGAGCTTGAGGGTGGCACCAAAGAGCTAAAGAATGAGAGAGCACATCTGTGAGCCGGGTAAAGCGGGGAAAAAGGTCCCAGTTGGGACCCACACGACACGTGGATGGTCTGGGGACCATTCATAGAAATCGAGGCTAGTAGACTTGATTTCTAAAAGCAATAACTCGAGTCTACTGGACTCGAGTTATGTCCACGTGCCCGAATTGTGGTGGTGACCTAAAATCGAGTCTACTATACTCGAGTTATGTCCACGTGACCTGAGTCTCAAAAGAGTGGAGTGACAGGCATGGAAATCAAGTCCCTTGGAGTGGATTTTCTTACCAAAAATCGAGTTCAATGAACTCGATTTTTGTGTCTACGTGGACTCCTTGTCCAGGTCAGACGGTGCTACGATCGAGAAATCGACCACACTGTACTCGATTTATAATGCAAAAATCGAGTCCATTGGACTCGAATTGTTAGAAACAAAATTAGTTTGAAACGTTGGCTAACTAATAATATTGTTTGGATTTTTTGGTTGTTTATGAAAAAACGCCAATCACCAATAACCAAACACAAACTCAAATTAAAAAAAAAAAAACAAAAATGAATGAATTCAAAATCCCAAAATGGCAGAATACAAGAGCACAACATGATTCTAAAGAAGAGCCAGAGGAATAACAACAACAGCAGCATGAAGAAGAAGATGCCGAGGAAGAAGAAAAGGAAGGAGGAGAAGGAAAGCAAGAGTAGAACAAAACCCTAGAGGCGGCCTCGAACAACGCCGTTCCGGTAGAAGCCGAAGCAAACGGAATGACGGTGGCGCAGGAGGAGGAGGAAGTGAAGGACAACGATGAGGACGAAGGCGTGGAGAAGCTTCTGGAACCCTTCACGAAGGATCATCTTATGGCTTTGATTAAGAAGGGAGTGAGCAAGCACTGGACTTGATCGAAATCGTGTGGGAGCTCGCTAATACGGATCCCACCCACTGCAAGATCTTCATCCACAGCCTCGACTGGGACACCACCGCCGAAACCCTCACCTTCGTCTTCGGCAAGTATGGCGAGATCGAGGATTGCAGGGCGATCATCGATCGTGTCTCCAGTAAGTCCAAAGGCTACGCTTTTATTCTCTTCAAGCACCGGAGCGGCACCTAGAAGGCACTCAAGTAGCCCCAGAAGCAGATCGGCCCGTCCCGACCCCGCCGCCGCTCACTCCTCCGGTCTCTGAGTACACTCAGAGGAAGATCTTTGTTAGCAATGTGTCAGCGGAGATTGAGCCAGATAAGCTCCTTCAGCTGGGTTTGTGGTTGAGCAATCAACTATAATATTACAATATTCTGGGTTTGTGTTTGGTTTTGGGTTGGTTCTGGGTTTGTGGTTGAGCTAGGTTTGTGTTGAGGAATCAAGTTTTATTACAATATTCTTTTATGATTTGTTTGTGTTTGATTTTTGGGTTTATATGATTTTTTTGGATTTGTGTTCTTGTGTATTCTGCCATTTTGGGATTTTGAATTCCTTCATTTTTGTTTGTTTTTGCGTTCTTTGTGTTTTTAAATTTGATTTTGTGTTTAGTTCTTGGGTGGTTCTGGGTTTGTTTGTGTTATTTTGTGTTGTTATTGTTTTTAATTCTGTTTTTTTTTTTGTTAAAATTGGTAAATTATTTTTTTAAAAAATTAAATGATGATGTGGCCATTTTTTATAATATTTTAATTCTTCCGGTAGCCAGCTCAGCAATTTCCATCGGTTGATTGACGGAAATGACGAAAATAACACGCATTAATTGGTTTAGGGAAATAAAGTAGTAAAATTAAAATGTAGGGATCAAAATGGAAAAAAGCCAAAATGTAGGGACTAAAAGTGCATTTACGCCTGTTCAAAATTAAGATGAAAACTCTGATGATATTATGTTTAATTATGTACCTTTTGGCTGGAACGGATATTCTACAAACAAAACAAATATCATTTTTTTTTTTGGGTAAACGACGCTTGGATTAAATTAAAGGACAATAAGTCTATTACAATAAGCAATATCAGCTCTCTCTCTAGCTAGTAAATCAACCACCACATTCGGTGGGTTTAACAAAAGATGAACATCAAAATCATGGCTGAAATCTGCACTAAAACGAGCAAGGTTGTCAGCACAGTCATTGGCTTCTCTGAATACATGATTCACCGTGTGATTAAGAAATGTTTTTATCAGGTTCTGTAATCAGTTAAGATAAGTTCTATCATCAATATTTAAACATAAGCAAAAAAAAAAAAAAAAAATGAATACAAGTTGATATTGTAGTCAATTCATAGGGTGGAGCCCTAGATGTACTCGAAAGGTTGCCAAAAATAAATGTTACTTTGGATGAAGCCAACCATGTTACTCCAAAGCCAAGTTTATGATTTTTAAATGGGGTTGAAGACTGACAGCAACGCCAAGGGGGTGTTTGGTTTGTGTTTCAAACAACCATTTTTAGTTTCTAAACAATATTTCATGCATTTTTATACACTTTTTCACTCACACGTATTTCTACAAATATTTTCAAACAACAATTTGATATTGTCTTATTTATTTGTTGATTTGATATGGGTAGGTCCCAAAGGGTTCCATCTATAATTTCTTGTTAGTAACTAATTTGACTTTGGGACTATCTAAAAAAAACTAATTTGATGTTATTTTTGATGCTTTTATCTTATCCTTTCGATATGATACTTGGTGCGGTGGTCATTTTATAAATATAAATACTTATGGTATGTAAGAGGTAAGGGTCAGGGTTTAAGTTTCTAAGAAGAAGTTTCACATACATATACACTTAAATTAAGTTAGAGTAAAAATTCTATCTTGTATAAAAAAAAAAAATAGGTGAGTTTGAATTATAAACATATTTGTTCAATAACAAGATATTTACCGGTTTTATATTTATTTTTTAAACATGGTAGCATTACAAGTAATATATCACAATAAACCTTACTAATTGAAGTAATATTTTCTAAAATTTTACCATTTAAATTAACCAATTTATCATATTAGAGCACGAGCATCTTAGGACGAAAAAAAAAATCTATTTTACATATTTAAACACTACTTTATCTATTTTACCATTTTATTTTATAATTCACTCCAGTTTTTATTTTTATATACAATTTATTAAAATAATATAAACCATCTCATAAAATAATTATATAAATATAAAGTGAATGAGACAAAGTAAGAGAAAGAGAAAAATTGAATAATATTTTATTTTTTGGGTAAATAAATTGAATAATATATTTTAAATATAAGAACTTACTATTCACCTGTTGTAAAAAAATTTTGGTATACATCACTCAGTGGATCTGTTTTTGGGTAGATGTTTGGCCGCTTTAGCAACTTGGAGGCTCTTACAAGTATAGATCTCCAAGGTCAGTAGCTCTCCTCCAAAAACTCTCTCACACTAATGAAAAATGCTACTACTACCTTCTGAAACAGAACATAGTCAATCACCGAGTTCCACAAACTATGGACGGGTGAAAAAACTCCGACTCAGCTTCCCTACCCAGATCCTCTAAAGCCACTTTTACCAAACAGAAAAGCTCATGGCCCTTCACTTTCTTAGTCACAGTATTGGTCCCCGTTGTGGCGGCGACTTTGCTCTACCAACTCGACTCGTTCGACCCGGCTCCTCTGCCACCTGACGAGTTGACTCAGCACGTCATAACCGTGCCAGCACGTAAGGACCACATGCTCAGAGTGTCTGAGTTTGTGGGTGTTGGGAATTTGGAAGCTCCAGAAGATGTAGCTTATGATGCCAAGTCAGGAGCCATCTACACGGGCTGTGCTGACGGGTGGATCAGCCGAGTCACTGTAAACGACTCGGCGGCTGACTCGGTTGTGGAGAAATGGGTCAACACCGGTGGGAGACCCTTGGGAATCGCTTTTGGTCACAACAATGAACTTATCGTTGCTGATCCTGAAAAGGTAGGTGATCATTTATTCTTAGACAAAGTATATAATGTTTTATTTTAAATTTTAAATTTGAATGATTAATATTTCTTTAGAAAAAAATTGAATAATAAATCTACCATAACCATAGATATAAGCAGGGGCGGAGGGGGAGGGGGGGGGGGCAGGTGACCCTGAACTTTCAAAATTTTTTATATATAATATATTACATCAGTATGTTCTGGAATGTGTGGACAAAGCGGTAGTTGTAAAAAGAAAAGTCAAATGTGAGGATAGAGATCAGGAAAAAGGGCAATAACACCTGTTTGGAGGAGAGAAATAGGGGAAAAAATAATAAAGTAACGTGCGGACGAAGAAAAAAGAGATAAGGTAAAAATAAAATAAAGAATAAAAAATTAAAATTAAGAAATGCTATCACAATATTTTCACAATATTTTTATGATTAATTTTAAGAGTAGGGTTGTTATTAGTTAATACTAATTAAAAAAAAAAAAAATTTAAGTGGTGTGTTTGAATTAAATGTTGTGAAAGTATCATACAAATGTTGGGAACGTGACTCTTCATGTTAACATTAGATGATTCTACAAGTCATTATATTATTGTCACAAGTGCTCCACTAGATTTGTAAAAAAATACTAGTGAAAAAAAACAATTTAAGTGATATATTCAAATTGAAATTAATAACAACTTACCACACATAATTTGTTGTAAAAGTATTGTATAAATGTCGGGAACGTGGCACTTCATATTAACTTTAGATGATCCTACAAGTCGTTATATTATTGCCACAAGTGCTCCACTAGATTTGTTAAAAAAATATCTTCACCAGTCTCTTTTGCGGTTCTTTTACCATACCGGTTTTTAAAACCTTGATTTTATGTTAGATTCTATATGGTAATTACATTAGCATGTAGTTGTTTATTTATTTTGTTATTAGTATTGATCAATTTTTTTAGATTCATTTTTTTCTACTTTTAATCTTGCCCCTGGACGTAAATTCACCTAAATTCCTAGCTCCGCCACTGGATATAAGATACGTGTGTTAATTTTTCTCTCTAGATCAAAGTATGTTGTTAATTTTATTTTTATAGATTACAATTTAGTTTTTTTTTTTTTTTCAAAAGGAAGTGAATAAATTATTGTATTTGATGTTATTTTATTTTAGAAAATATATATTCAATTAAAAAATTTTAATCAACAAAGAAATGAAAATATATATTCAACTACCAAGAAATGCCGAAAAAAATTAAGATTCAGTTTATGTATACAATGAATGATTACTAACAAAGTGTATTTATTTATTTTTTTTAACGAGGAATAGTATGTAGACATGATTTTTCATACTAGTTGAGTTAACAGGTTTTAACTGCCTCTCATATGTAGTGGTGACCCCAAAAATTCTTTTTAGGTGGGTCATTAAGAAATTTAAATTAAATTTAATTTAATATTAAAAAAAACTTGAATATATTGAGTCATAAAAAAATGCAAATATATGAAATTTTACAACTTCTACAAGTTTTAATATTTTAAAATCGTTACATGGTAGTTCATTATTAGTTTTTATTATCTATTGTCAATGTTACTAAGTGTGACCATTTTATTTTGTTAAGTTTGTATAACATTTATTTATTTTTATGGAGCTATCATTATTTTTATAAAAACATTTTAAACTAAAATGACAAAATGCAACCAACTGACACTATACATTTAAGTATTGTACCTGATTTCAAACTGCCCGTCTCTCTTATTCTTTTTTTGATAAAGACCATTCCCGTTCTCTGGTTGGTGACGAGGTTGTTCATGTTGGTAGAAACTATTAACAGTCTTTGTTTCTCCGAGTACTGTACTACTATTTAAAGAAACTAATAAAAGGATCATATACGTGGCTGTAGAAGATCGAGTTCACATCACATGCTATTTATTTTCTCTGAGTAATGACAATGCTTATTGTACCGGGTGACAATTGGAGTCCATATGTGCTATTTTCTAAAATTCAAATATCACTTGTTTAAAATAATATATATAAGAAACTTAGGTTTTAATTCTCGTTTGTACTAAAAATCGATTAATGTTTTAGTTTGATAATAAAGAACTATCATAAAAAACAGACGTCATAGGTTGAAACTCTCTATAAAAAATATATATATCACGTGTGTAAGTAAATAATATATATATATATATAAGGAATAAGATAAAATACAAAACTACCATAAAGTTTGGATTAATTTAATGCCAGGTATTACATATTTTTATAATAATTTTTTTTTCCATAAGCATAAATGTCACTTAACACCATTTGAAAATTGCCTTCAAGGGGCAAAATCCAAATTTTGAATCTTAGGGTGTAAAATTCAAACACCTCCAAACTAAAAGGGTGTAATTTTTCAATTTACCTTATAACTTATAAGGACGAAGTTAGAGGGTTATTAATACCAAAGTACTCCAAAAAAGCCAAGCCAAGCCAAGTAACAGTTAAATAACAACTCAATAAGTTGTGATCAAGAGTGTATTAGTACAGTGGCATTGTCAATCTTTTTTATAAGAAGAACTTGGGTTTAAATCCTCCCCCCCCTGTTTGTAACAATTGATTATAAAAAATTATTAAAAAATGTTATATCTATAACAGTACTCAACAAATTAATGTAATTAATCTCTGTTTAATAATTTTAGCTCAAGTTACAGAAAAACTGCTATTGTTAAGTGCTCCTTAGTTCTCAGAAACCAATGGTTGTTAGGTGTTTTATATTAATGAAATGTGATGTATAACAGGGCCTCCTAAATGTGACAGCAGACGGTGTGATGAAGCTGCTGACAGATGAGGCTGATGGACAAAAATTCAAATTGACAAACGCTGTAGATGTAGCACACAATGGCATAATTTATTTCACAGATGCTTCATATAAATATAGTATAAGTAAGTCCAATTGGGACATTTTGGAAGGTAAGCCCCATGGTAGACTTTTGAGTTATGATCCAGCAACCAAAACTACCAAGGTACTGGTCCACAACCTCTACTTTGCCAATGGTGTGGTAGTCTCACCTGATCGGAATTATGTGATCTTTTGCGAATCCCCAATGTATGTTTGCTGATTCTCAGTCTTGAAAAAAATGTTTTATTAGACCCCTCATGTTTGCTTCTGATAAATTATCACTGCTTCTAAAATATTTTGTCTATTAGATAAGTTGGAGATAGAGTCTAAACTCAATAGACTATAATAAGTTGCCACCACGACTGTCGTTAAAGCCTTTCTTCTTCATGATCTGCATAATGTTGCAGACTATTGAAGCTTAGATTACTTGTTTTGATACTATGATAAATCATTAGTTATTAGTCCAAAAATGCTTAAAGCTATTAGAAAACAATGAATTTAGTAATTAATGACAGTTGAATTTTTGTTTCGCACAATGGAAGTTTTGATTATTCCAAATGGGTTACTAATGCAGGAGGAGGTGTGGAAAAACTTATTGATCATCTGCCAGGCTTGCCTGATAACATTCGATATGATGGAGAAGGTCAATATTGGATTGCACTGGCAATGGTAAATCAATTCTTACTTTATACTTTCCTTGGAAAATTTGGCTATATTTTTTAACTAGTAGTAAGCTTGTGCAAAGCATAATTTAATTAAGATTCATATGTAAATTAAAGAAAAACTTCACTAATATCAATGAAATTAAACAATAAGATAGATAATGGGAAAAAAATACCTTCAAGTTATTTGACTGCAGTAGCAAATTGTATAAGACTGAAATTTTATCAAAGCCAAAAATTATGATAGAAAATTAAAATAACTTATAATAAAACAAGGAAACTTTTGGTAATAGAATTCTAATCAAAGCAGTGTTTTAAACATTTGTAATTTGCTAATTAGAATTTCATTTCAAATAAATTATCTTAGTCATTTTAATGTATTTATTATAGTAACACACATTATGGAAGAACTTTGTGCGACGAATAATTTTTATATTGCATCATTTGAGTAAACTTAGTGTGTAAGACTCAATTTTTAATTAATTGCTTGTGTTAATAATGCACAAGATACAAAACTTAATTAGGATCCTTGCTTAATTTAGATTGATAATGCCAAGAGGATGAAAAAGGATATTTTAGTGTTTTAATTACTAGTATTCAAAGAAATAATACAATAGAGATATGAAATGTTTGCGGTTGATTCTAGGAAGGTTGGTTCAAAGGAATTCTATAAGCTTGACTAATTATTAATCTAGGCACCTATCAGTTGGGCATGCCAAGATTAATTGGAGCAGCACCCCACTTCTCTAGTCTTGGGAGTAACACTTGAAGAGTTACTCCATTGCATGGCCATCAATAGGGATGTGACAATGTATAGCCCCCCATTGAGAGCAATTGCATGAGAGAAGAAAAAAAAGTAAAGACAATTACCTTAAAAAAAAAGTATCCCTGATCTCTATCTCTCTCTTGGTGAATAGGCAACACTAATAAATGCAACTGTAGGACAAATGGATCTATACCCGCATTTTAAAACCGCGACTGTAGACCAATTTTTTTATAGTCACTATTAAAATCATGTGTATCACTTTTGTAGTGTTAAGTGTGAACCATCACTTAGAGAAATCAACTGATAATAATATAGGACACACATTAGCAAAATCCCACTAATAATAATGCAAAGATTTTTTTTTTTTAAATTTTTTTAATGTTTGATGAGCTTTATTCATTCTTGTTTTCCTAATCTAGTAATGCAAATATTATTTTTTATTTTTTTATTTTTTTTATAGATGAATTTAAGTATTCCTAACATCTTTTTCATGAATACCTTTTTGTGTGCAATACTGGTAGGGACATACACTTGAATTGGATATAGCATTCAGATACCCTTTCATCCGGAAGATTCTACTAATCATGGTGAAGTACATAGGAAAACCACATATGGAGAAGAATGGTGGGGTCCTAGCCATTGATTTGGCAGGAAATCCGATTGCCCATTACTATGATCCTGGGTTGGCATTGGTGACAAGTGGGATCAAGATTGGAAATCATTTGTACTGTGGTTCAGCTGTCCTTCCCTACATTGTTCGCCTCAACCTGAAACAATATCCTGCTTGGGCCACCACATGAGAATCTGAGAACAAGACCAAGTACTTGTTGCTGCAGCACCCCTTGACAGTACCTTAAAATAATTGGGATATACAGCCATACATAAACTAAAATTCTATATGGTTCTAACTCCTGGTATCGAATAAGTATCTCATGAGACCGTCTTATGGAACAATCCTCTCTCATATGGTGGATGAGACTCGAGAGGTTGGATGCTCTATATGATTGGCTTAATCGGCATTGTTGTAGGAAGTAGAGATTATATGTGCCTGTTTGATATTGTGTTCCTGCTATAGGAAATGGAGTTTTAACTGTAAAAGCTTTTGTAACATAAAGTTTTAACTGAAAAACTCTATAACAATTTGAGTGCTTAGCGAATTAATAGTGAATGGTGTTTTAAAGTTTTGAATTTATAAACGAAAAATAGTAAATTGAAGAGATTTTTTTCTAAAAGTCACAAATTTTAGTTTTAACCTTGACTATTTTAAACTTTAGAGACCCCTTTAAAGCTTTTTAGTGACTAAATAGAATTTTTTAGCATTTATCATAAAACATATAATGAAAATTTAAATTTCGTGAATATTAATATGCTACAATTACAAGCCTACAACACTTGCTATATAATTTATTTTTTCCCAAGAAAGGCTGCCCATAGCCATTTCTTTCTCTCTCTAATAAACTGTTGTATTTTTCCTATTGTTTTTCGCAAATCTTCAAAATGACAGTCCGAGGAGCCATGTAATGTGGTAAATGATCTTGACAAAACTTGATTATTTCTTGAGAATCAACATCATCATATCCCTCTTATAACTTCACACATGCTCAAGGCGTTTATCCCCAGTGAATTGCAGGATGACTAAACAAAATTGTTTCTTCCTCAGCTGTGTATATACTAATCATCGACCATAATTATTTTTGTTTTAACAATTAAATTTGGCTCGTGCATATCGTTTGTTCTGGCAAAACTCTATTATAAATGTTTTTAAGCAATTCAAACACTAACTTGGTTAAAACTTAGTGGACATAAGTTTTAAGAAAATTAAAAGAAACTTATAATTTTTTAATTATTTATATAACTTATTATTAATTTTTAGGTTTGATACAAATTTTGTTTTACAAAATGTTCTTTCACCGCTTTACATAAAATAATTTTTGTTCTTCTATTCTTACTTACTATTATATTATTTAATTTAAATTATATCATTAACTTTGTATTTTTTTTTTATTAATAAACCATGCATTGCACTGATATATAACTTTTTTATTGAATTGTGCATCACATGAATATATTACTGGTTATACTAAAAAAAAATTAGGGTGGAATTCTATCAGTTACACGAGGGGGTTTAAGGAGGGAAACATTACTACTTTCCTATTTGTATAACCTTGCCTTAAAGGGAATAAAAGTCTCTCTTTTCTAATGAACAATAAGGAGAAGAATAATGGGCGTGACTGGAGGTAGCTTTCCTACCCTATAGTAGCATTCTACTCGCAATGTTTAGTGAGCGCCAATAATCTACAGGTATGCTTCCCATTGAAAGAGACAAACCCAAGACTTTTTGGCTCATTGCCTTCCAAATAGGGAAAGCTTAGATTGTTTAATTAGCTTGAATTAATATACTCTTAACATCACATTGACAAGAACAATACAATTTTAACTTGTAAACATGAAGATTGGAGATTCTATACTATATATCTTAGGATCAATTGGTATCTTGAACCTTATGATAAAGAACAATTATTATAGAGCGGACGCTATAAATTAAAATTTTATTGCATTTATCAAAAAGTAAATTTCAGGGTAAAAACAAAACCAATTATAAATCACCCATTCACCAACCAAACAAATAGGAAAACAAAAAAGTTAAAAAAAAAATAAAAGGAAAAAATATTCTCACTATTGTAGTCATAAATAATTAAAATATCCAACTTACCTTTATAACTAAACACAAAACCCTAGCAAAAAAAAAAAAACACAAAACAAGGTTAGCAGTTTCAAAATATCCAACTAACCTATTATCTGTTGATGTGTGCTGTCGAATACGACAGATTTTAGTTAGAGTGGTGTCCATACATAGAGAGTCGCCTAACTGATTTTGGTTTAGCTTTGGATTTCTACTCCTACATAGTTTTGGCTGGTTTGGATTCCAATCGCTTCCTAGAGTGGTGTCTATAACTAATTTAGATTACGCTCCACGAGGTCAACTTTGCAGTATATTGTGCATTGGCCTATGTATTTGGCTCACTATTCCTTCCTTGAGTGTAACCTTGTTCACGCTTTTTTTTTCTTTTTCTTTTTTTCTTTTTTGCCCTCTAAAAACTCAAACACACGAGCCAATAAAACTTGAAAATTTTCGCACAGGTCCGGCCACAAACACAAGAGAGCCCAAACTGCAAAAGACCATATCTAAAGGGGTCCAATGAAAAATTTAGCAGGATCAAGTCTGCCACAAATCACAAATGGGCCACAACGTAAATATATCATACTCGCAAAGAGAATTATATGGATAGCCCAACAAAGTAGTTCAAGCCTGCAAAGGAGCACTACCCGTAACATTTAAAACCCACAGAGCTAGGAAGGGGAGTCAAAAATCCGCAGAAGTATTTGTTTGCCACACCTTTTGAGTGTTATGTTTGTAGGGAAACACTTACACACCAAAAGGACGAAGGTAAGTCAGTCAATATGTGCATATCCAGTCGATTTACACATTCTTGAACCGATCTCCCACTGAGTTGGCCCATATCATGCACATAATCCAAGCATGATATTTTTAAATTATTACCTAAATGAAAAAAAGTTATTAGATCATGTACTATTAATTAAAGTTACACTTAATAATCCCAATCCTCACGCATATATCCGGACAAGTATAACTGACATATATACTTGCCTATGTATATCACCCTTTCTTCAAACCATGTATTAGATTTGCTCCTCTTTGAGACTTTGACTATATATATATATATATATATATATATATCATATCATGGCTGATTGCGGGTCCCAGTTGACATGATTGTAAATGCTAGCTTTAGCTTAGTAGCCAATGCAACGCATGAGGCTGTAAAAGGAGACCTTAACATCTACTAGGTTGCCTCTTCAATAACTAACCCTCTAATTATACAAGACCTTGTTACATTTGGTATGAACATACTTCATTTTTTGACCTTTCATTTTTTAGGTACCTTCGGTTGTTGAGCGTGTGGGCAATTTACTCGTTGACGATTTTGTACATCATCAGTTACATTTTAGGATGAACACTTCATTTCTTCAACTTAAGGCGGATGCCATTTAGTGATGTTAGGTTCTAAAGATGTATGATTAAATGTTTTCAATTTCAACTTGTATGTGTTGGCAAACCAAGATAAAAAACATGGCTAGGATAAGTGTCAGACATTGCTTAAAGCAGTATAGCTCAAAACTCAAGAGTGTACAAGCTATAGGAAAAAGAATTAATTTTCTGTGGAACTTGACCGATCGAAGGATGAGGCTCGACTAATCGAGAATTGCAGAAAAATAATTTCTGCAGAATTTTTATACAGACCCAAGCCTGCGAAAACGTTTAGGGTTTTAGTCCAATAATCCTACGTATAAAAGGAAAACTCTGGCCACGTTTTGAAGACTCTTGGAAGACTTGTGAGTTACTCATATGAGATTTGAGAGGTTTTGTACCTCTTAACTCTACAAGTATCTACTGGAACAAGATCTGCAATCAAGTGTTAGTGGAACATAGTTGCTGCAAAGATCAACAGGTCGTGATTTGAAACCTTTGAGTGGGATCTTAAAGTCACAAGCGTGGATGCTTATGTGCTGCAAATCCAAGAGAGAAGGAGTCCGTGGATTCGAAACTTGCACGTGGTCGTGTCAGTAAATTATTACTGGAGGTAGTAATAGATTTAGGGTTAAATTTTCTATAAAAACTTCAATTCTCTATTAATGGATTTTTTTTACCTTGAGGATAGCCAGATCAAATCCTTCCCAGGCTTTTACCTTGAAACTGTTGATTTCATTGGTTTTCCTAGGTCATTATATCGTTGTGTTCTTTACTTTCCGCTACTTTGTATGATATGATATATTATTGTTTAACCTAGATCTGAATAATTAACTTAAGTAACTACTTGGCTAATATATTAGGTTAAACAATCTGCATTAAGGAGTCTAAACTAACTAACAAGTGGTATCAGAGTACGTTAGCTCTTGTTTAGGTAGTTTACCTTAAGTTAATCCTTGACCCCTGTCGTCGTGGATTCTAATGTCTTTCCTTTGCGTTTAATTAAACTGAAAATTAAATGTGTTTGATCTTGGACAAAGTGGATTTTTAAATGTGCTAACCCTATTCTTAATTTTCTTGGTATAACTACACGTTGCAATAATTGTTATACTGCTTTAATGGCCTTAAAAGTACGTGATACTTGTTTGTGGTGTTTGGATAGTGGTTGTTCCAGGCACATGACAAGTAACAAAGCCTTGTTCAAGACTCTTTTTGAAGGAAAGATTGAAATTGTCACATTTGAAGATGGAAGCAAGTCAATCATCAGAGGTATTGGAACAGTAGACATTCCAGGGCTACCAGTGTTTAAAGATGTCTGATACATAGACGGATTAAAGGCAAATCTGCTAAGTATCAATCAGATCTGTGACAATGGACTGGATGTATTGTTCACCAAGTATGAATGTGAAATACTTGATGGTGGAGGTGATTCATCTGTGTTGGAATAAGGACTGCTAAAAATTGCTATGGCATAACCCCAAGCATCAGTCACAAGTGCTATAGTCTAAAGATAAATTAGGTTGACTTATAGCATCAACGATTGGGACATGCAAGTCACAAGCAAATGGAGAAAATCTCCAAGTGTGAAGCTTTTCTAGATTTACCAAAATTTGAGATGATTGAGAAAAGTATATGCGGACCATGCCAAATTGGTAAATAAGTGAAATCCAAGCATCCATCCATAAGAGAAGTTTAGACATCTAGACCGTTAGAGTTTTTACACATCGACCTAATGGGTCCTGCCAGAGTTCAAAGTCTAGGAGGAATGAAGTACATTCTAGTTGTTGTGGTTGACTTCACTCGATATACCTGGATGGTTCTTTTGAGAGACAAATCCGAAGCTCCAGATAAGATGATCCATATATGCAAGAAGCTGCAAATTGAGAAGAATGTTGATTGCTCGCGTTAGAAGTAATCATGGAAGAGAATTTGAAAACTCTAAGTTGGCATCCTTCTATAATGATCAAGGAAGCAAGAGTTCTCAGCACCCAAGGCACCTTAGCAGAATGGAGTTGTGGAAAGAAAGAATAAAGTTAGTCAAGAAATGGCAAAAGTCATGTTGAATAACAAAAACATGGCAAAATCATTCTGGGGAAAAGTAGTAAACACTACATGTCATACACTGAACAAGGTGTATTTCAAACCAGATACTAAGAAGACTCCTTATGAACTTTGGAGTGGGAAAAAGCTAGTTGTCAAGTACTTCAAAATATTTGGTAGTGATTGTTACATTCTTCGAGATCGTGAAAATCTTAAAAAGTTTGATGCAAAGAGTGATAAGGGGATCTTTCTTGGATACTCCACATCAAGCCGAGCATACATGGTGTACAATCTCATAACCAAAACAGTAATGGAATCTACAAATGTGGTGATCAATGATGAGCAATGTACTGAAGATCACTTTTGAAGTGATTAAAAATATTCAAGATAAACCTACAGAAGTTGAAGATGTTCTACCCAAGGTGTATGGTGGTAGACCTCATGACCCAAAATTACAAGTGCTGAATGATGTTGTGTCTGAACCAACCACACCAGTTCATGAGAGGATACAAGAACAAATTGAGAACAATACCACTTTAGAACCTCAAAGCACATCAACTTCATGAGTGAAAGTTCCATATGCAAGGGTCAAGCTAAATCACCCTGTCACCAACATCTTGGGAAGCCTTAATGATAACATGCCTCTGAAGTCAAAGGCTTTGAATGTTATTACACATTTCTGTTATCTGTCTCGAGTGGAGCCCAAAAAGTTAGATGAAGCTCTAGAAGATGCTGATCGGATAGATTCCATGAATGAAGAACTCCATCAATTCATTTGGAATGACGTGTGGGAATTGGTTCCCAAACCAAAAGATGTAAATGTGATAGGTACAAAATGGATCTTCAAGAACAAGTCTGATGAATATGGAACAGTGATAAGGAACAAATCTAGACTTGTTGCTCAAGGGTACACTCAAGTAGAAGGAGTGGACTTTGATGAGACCTTTGCACAGGTTGCCAGATTGGAATCTATCAGAATATTCTTGGCTATTTCATGTTACTTGAACTTTAAGCTCTATCAGATGGATGTGAAAAGTGCCTTTTTGAATGGAATGTTGCAAAAAGAAGTATATGTAGAGAAACCCAAGGGTTTTGTGGATCCACATAGGCCAAATGATGTCTACAAACTAAAGAAAGTGCTATATGGTCTTGAACAAGCTCTAAGAGCTTGGTATGACAGGCTAACTTCTTATCTTACAAAGAATGGATTTAAAAGAGGAAATGCTGATCCTACTTTTTTCATTCGAAGGGATAAGAAAGATTTTGTGGTGGCACAAGTCTATGTGGATGATATAGTTTTTGGCTTTACTAATGATACTCTTGCTAAATCTTTTGCAGATGAAATGAAGTAAATCTTTAAAATAAGCATGATGGGTGAACTTACCTACTTCTTGGGATTGCAAGTGAAGCAAACCGACAAAGAAATCTACATCAACCAAGCCAAGTACGCAAGAAATCTTGTTAAGAGATTTGGACTTCAGAACGCTGCTCATGCAAGAACAAAAATGGCCACCAACACAAAACTGGGAATCGATCCATCAGGTCAGCCTGTTGACATTACCTTATATAGACATATAATTAGTTGTTTATTATATGTAACTACTAGTCATCTTGATATATCTTTTGGTGTTGGTGTATGTGCTAGATTTTAAGCTAATCCCAAAATGTCATATTTAACTACTGTTAAAAGAATAATTAAATATGTGAGTGGGACTAGTAATTTTGGTTTGTTCTATAGCAAAAAATCATATGTTTCTCTTGGTGAATATTCTAATTCTGATTGGGCTGGTAATGCTAATGATAGGAAAAGCACTATTGGTGGATATTTTTATGTTGGAACATACTTGGTTGCTTGGATGAGTAAAAAGAAAAAATTTGTCCCTCTGTTAACTGCAGAAGCAGAATATATTATTGTTGGGAGTTGTTGTACATAGCTTCTTTGGATGAAAAAACTTTTGGGTGATTATGGTTTGTCACAGGATACTATGGTTGTGTATTGTGATAACTCTAATGTTGTTGATATCTCTAAGAATCTGGTTCAACATTCTAGGACCAAGCATATAGAGATTATATATCACTTTATTAGGGATCTTGTTGAAAGGAAAGTTGTTGTTCTTGAGTATATCCCTACTGATCGTCAGAATGCTGGCATCTTTACCAAACTTCTTAATAGGAGCAAGTTTGAGTATCTTCGTCAAGTGACTGGTGTTATCACTTATCCATAGTCTCCTTTGAATACTTTTGGTCCTTGTGCTAATTCTTTCAATCTCTTGTGACCAAAATATTTTTCATTATGATTTGCATTTGCATTACATTCATGCATTTCATTTTAGGTCTGTTTTTAAGTTTTTTTATTTTTTTTTATTTTTTTATTTTTATTTTTTTAATTTGTGTTTGTATTACACATCTTCAAGTGTGTAATTGAGGTTGGCCTACGAAATTTGCATTTCATGACTATGTACCTTACTTAGCTTAGATGAGCTATTTTTCTATACTTTGTTAATTTGTGCTATGTAGTGCTTAAATTGTGTGAGTGGTTTATGGTTTTTAAACACATGCTCTTGATTTTGAAGTCATATTATTTTGATTATATAACTAAAAAATTCTAAGAGAAAGACATAAATAACCATCCCACTACTGTTACTCGTCAATCATAAACACTTGTGTGCAAATTATAAAAGCTGTGCTCGGTAAAGTGTAGCACTTGCACAGCAAGATTAAACGAGGTGTTAATCGTGAAAAGAAAGTGGAAAACAAAAGAAAAATCAATAGAATATTCAAAAGAAAAAGAATAAAAAAATGCCTTGATTATTCAAAAGAAAAAGAATAAAAAAAATTGCTTTTACATGATTGCAAGCATGTTTTCTAGGAGATGTGGAAGTTGTATGATGCAACTCTTTAGGTGATAGTCACTTTCAAACTTATGTGATTGATAATGTACAAATTATGTTTAATTTCTATCTACTTATCACCTTTTATATATCTCATACACTTACTAGTTGCATACACCACATGCAATTCTTTGTTAAATACTGTACATGTGATTATGTGTTAATTATTGTGGCCATCCAAAATTGTGCTTCTTGAAATGTTTAATACTTTTTGGGGTTGGGTAGAAATTTTTGAGAAGAAATATTTTGAATCTTGATAAAAAAATAAATTGATTTGGTTGAAGAGAAAGTGTTTTGAAAACATTTGGAATCATGCATTGACATGCATTTCATATCGTAAATTTGCTTTAAAAGTGATTCTGCAGAAAATTTCCAAGTTTTCAAAATTTACTGGTTTTTCAAGTCTCGATTGATCGAATAAGTTTCTCGATCGATTGAAAATTTCAGTTTTCAAGGCTAAAAGTCTCGGCCTTCTTCAATTCCTCTTGATTAGTCATATCTATTTTTAAGACTTTTTTGATTCCTAGCTCGATTCCTCCCAACTGATCGAAAATCTTTTTTTTTTTTTTTTTGGAAAACAAAAGGGAATCAGATTACATGTTCTTCATAGTTTTGTCTTCTCTCTCCAATTCTTTTTTATTACTCTTCACTAAAAAAATTGTCCTTTTCTGAGCCAAAGCTTCAAGGGTTTTCTTCCTCAACATTTTCTTCATCAAAATTTTTCAAAAGTTCGAACCAAAAGGATTTTAGGGTTTTTGATGATTTTGAGTGTTTTGATCCAATTTTTGGATGGGTTTTTGTTCATGCATTATATAAACATGATTCACATGCTTTAATTTCAAAATTTTCTTGATTTGTGCAAATTTTCGAAATTATGGTTTATGTGTTCTTGAGGAATTTGAGAATTTTGTTCAATTGAATGAAATTGAGTAAAATTGGCTTATGATATTGTTTAATTGAGTAAAATTAGGATTTCAAATTTGCTAAATTTCTAATTTTCTTGGTCAATTTTCAAAATTGGGATAAAATTGAACTGTTGTAGAGTATTAGATCATGCATCATATGTATACTTGCATCATGCCAAGGCATTTACTATTGTTGTGCTTATTGTTTAAGTTCATATTTTATTTCCTCACGTTAGAGAGAGAGGTGAGTAAATTTTTCAAGAAAAACACAAAAGGATCATATATATATGCTTTAATAGATAATGTATGAAAGTGATCTGGTTTGAAAATTGAAACCTATATTTACAACTTTTATAAGTCGTATACTATTCATTATAAGTCGTAGACTATTCATGTATCATATAATACATGATATTATGTGTGATAACAAATATGAAAAATCTAAGAATTCGAATTTTGAAAATATATATTTATGCTCTTCAAAAAATATATATATTTATGAAAAAATAAAATAAAATAGAGATAATGGGATTTCTACCGTACAATCGAGATCCTATAATTGAACCCAACTAATTGCTAAGTCGTAATTTCTCTTCAATTATTACAAATTTTGACCACTTTTATCTCAATCAACACGTTACACTACTCTTCCCCTTTCAGGTAGTACTTGACAGACAATAGTTTATCACTTTTGGTTTGCAAAGTTACGTCAATATAAATTTATATGTAATTTTAATACAATAATACATTAATTTTTTCAAAAAAAATACAATAATACAATATTAAGTATATTATTTAAAATAATAATAAAATTAAAATAATATGATATATTTTATAATTTTAAATTATAATAATATTAAAAAAATAAAAAAAATCTTAATATCACATGAATATGCACCATATCAAAAATATATCATACAAACCTTGTTGATAGTACACTCACTATACATGGGGCAAACCCAACATGGTCTGTTGATAGTACACTCACTGCACATTGGGCACTTTCTGCAGTTTCTCTTGTCATCTCATCTCATATTCCAAGAATTTTCTCCTTGGACAGACTCCTCCCGGATGCCACTACTTGGAATTATATTTTGATTTTTTTTATCCATTTCATATTTTTATGTAATTATTTAATTGATTAATTTATCTTAATGTTTAAGAGGGCCAAAATGGCCAATCACCATTATTTGGCAAAATATATAAGAATTTGGCCATTTTTGCCGTTTAAGAGAGAAAAACTCATGGGTTGATCTAAGCTAGAGGTACCTAGTGACTCCTTTTAATTAATCCAGGTAGTTTTAGTTTGATCAAATCTTGACCTTAACACTTTGTTTGGATACGGAGAAAGAGGGGAGAAGATAAGGGATGAGACAGGAATGGACCTAATTTCTGCTGTTTTGTTGCGCTGATGGAAGGGAAGAAGAGAGATGGATTATATTTCTGCTGGGCCCACTCTTTTGTGACGGTCCACTCTTCAACTTCATCTTCACGCTTGAATAATTTTCAAGCGTGACTTGCATTATTGTAACTTTTGACTGCTTCAATCAACACTTGGCACTTTATCTTCTTTTGAGGTAATTCACATCCACTTGTCTACGTTGGCTCTTGAATTTTGATGCCCTCACCAGTTCACTTGGCAACGGACCCCAGCTACACTAAGGGCCTTGGGCCATGGCCCCCCTTGAATTTCTTGTATTTTTTTATCGGGTAATACACTATGGACGCTACATTTTGGAAGTAATCTAATCTTAGTCTTTAAATTGATTTTACGTCTACTTTAATCTTTAGAAATAGGAAATTATTTTTATTTTAGTCTCTATTATCAACCCACTAACAAAAAATAGGCAAAAACACTATTTTAGTCTTTATATTTAGATGTCACAATTAAATTGGTCACTACATTTTGTTAATAGTCAATTTAGTCTCTGTTATTTTTAATTTGTAGTCAATTGGATTCCTATAGTAAACTTTTAACAAAAAATGTTTACGTGACAAACGGAGTGCACAATTAACACATTTAACATTAAAGAATTAAATAAAATACTAATATGTCTAAATTTTATTAGCCACGTCATAGATTATCGGCAAAAAACATACACTTCAAAAAAATAAAATTGAAAGGATAAATTTATAGAATTAAATTAATCAAACAAAATAAAAATTTATTCAATAAAATTTTAATTTTTTCTTGGACTTTCTTGAGAACTAAACACCAACCCAATACACAATTTTTCATGCCAATTCAAGGAATCAAAATCTTACACAAAACAAATCTAAATCCTCCTAAAAAACCAGATCTGACAACACCAATTCATCAATAGCTAGCACAATGCACATCTGATTCAGATTTACTGTCCATTAAAGAAAACCATCGCCCTTTTTATCAAGAATTCTTTTATCTTGAAATTTTGGTTTGTTATATTACGTATTCTTACGACTATATTATAGTATACAAATAATACGAGTAATGTTATCTTGTGAAGAGTTGATTAGGAAAAAAGAAAACTTTATTTTTTTTTTCCAGTTTCCATTAAAACCAATGCCACCTTTTATATATATATATATATATATATATATATATATATATAAAAGTAAACCAATGCCACCAACCCAATCATGAACCTTTTTTTTTTTAATTTTTTTTAGAGTTTTAACTTACGGCGTCTAATCGGTTTTTGATATAGGCGGGGATTGAACCCTAAATCTCTTATTCAACTATTAGTGACTTTACCAGTTGAACTAACTGAAACTCACACCCAATCTTGAACTTTGGTGCTTGATATTTAATTACTCCGTATTTATCATCATTAAC
This sequence comes from Castanopsis chinensis, assembly GCA_032878915.1. Lineage (NCBI taxonomy): Eukaryota > Viridiplantae > Streptophyta > Magnoliopsida > Fagales > Fagaceae > Castanopsis > Castanopsis chinensis. The sequence goes on along the minus strand of JAVQMG010000074.1, from coordinate 1,435,519 downwards.
GTGTGGGAAAGAAGCACAATAATAGTAGAAAATTATTAGGTAATTTTGAAGTACAATAAATGCATACTCTCTCCTCTCACATGAATAATAAGTCTCACTAATTAAGTTTATGATAGACTTACAATTTATATAAAAAAATATATATATTTATAATACTTCAAAAATACACTACAATTTTTCCAAGATGATATGCACGTTTTCAGAAAAGGAAGGAAAATTGATTCCCACTTTCTTGTCTCTATGGAAAATCGAAAACGTGTGGGGACAACCTCGTTGGAGAATTTGCATCGCAAAAACTTCGTGGAAGAGAGATGGACCTCTACTTTTGACTATAGCAAAGGAAAGTCATGACTCATGAGTGTGGTAGCACTTTATTGACTTGACTGCACCATTGTTCGACGCCACTTTTGGTATCTTAAATACCTATTTCAAATTTTTTTATACTTACTTTTTCAAATATTTCTCTCTCCATCCTTTTCTCAATTCTATTTAAATACTATTTATTTATTTTTTCTTTAATATTTTATTTTCAACCTTCTTTCGTTTATTTAATTTTAACGAAAAGTACTACATTCTTAATATTTTATAATATTTTTATAATAAATTATATGTGATAAGTTATTATTGATTTTAATTTGAATACATCACTTAAATATATTTTTTTTTCATTAGTATTAGTTAGTAACAACCCATCATTTAAAATTTATTATAAAAATATTATGAAAATATTAGAGTAGCATTTGTCAAATTTAACTTTTTATTCTTTATTTTATTTTTCCTTTATCTTTTTTTTTTTCCTCTTTTTTTCTCCTCCACACCTTTCCCTTATCTCTATCTTCACTTTTCTTTTTTCTTTTCTCTAGCGCTTCGTCTATTCCATAGCATTCAAGAAGCTCTCTCTTTCTTTCTCTCTCTCACACAAGTAAATTTTGTTGGATAAAAATCTGGTTTTGTATCTCATACAAAACACACAGCGGAAGCAACAAACAAGGATCTATTTCATTCATGATTGACAACATGCACTCTGTAAATTTCAGAATTTAAGAACAAGATAGCGTACCTTGGTGTGGAGAATTTCAAAACAAAGATTGGAAGCACTTGGGAAAACTTTTAATTTTCACTCCAATTCCACTTTACGCCCAAGATGTGTGGTCTCTCAATCAGTTTCCAAAAGGGAGAATAAAAGTGTGTCTCACACTCTTTCTTTTCTCTACGAAAAATCACATTAAAAAATTCTGTATGTTTCTCCCTTTATAACTAACTGATTATCTAATTGGGCCGGCCTATTGGGCCTTTCTAATTGGGCTTTAATGTGTGGCTTGGAATGGGACCAAAAGGGACTAATAAGACACTAGCTCCAATGGGCCTTGGGCTTTTCCGTCAACTCTTGACAAGTCCAAAGTTACCATTAATTATATTTAATACCACTATATAAATATAATTGCACTCTAGGCCTTATTAATAAATTATATCTCAAGACTTTATTTTACACGCAACCCCTTCATAAAATATTCGTAGTAATACAAAGTCATAAATATAGACTGCCACTTTGAAAATTACTACATCTTATCCTTGAGTACCCGGTTTAATCCTTTAAAGTTATTCATCATATATTTATGAAATCCAATTTCATAAATATATACTTTAGTAATTTCTTACCAAAGTGGTTAGGCCTAACTCTCTGAATAACCAATCCCATTAAACTTATCTCAAGGGAATATTTTGTATCTCCATTAAGAGACTATGAATTCCATCTTGAGAATATATGTTCTATCAACACTAAATGTGGCTGCCCAACATACTGAGGTTTTGACCGTTACATTAGATCTCACTCCTGATATATCAAAGCAACCTACACCTCATGATCAAGTCCATTATTCTCTCAGGATTAAGAGTTTATGTAAATAGAAGTTGTGAGATTTATTATTCATTTGATAGTCGTTAGGAGAATAATAAATCTCACAGCGGTCCAGTTCAATATGTCTTAACTCTTAAAACATATCAACATATCAACATATCAACTAGAAGTCACCACTTCCATAATCAAGACAAATCATCTTAGTTGATACGTTATAGTCTTCGCAGATGAAATGCCCAATTTCATCACCGACTACGAACTATAAATTCTGAGTTTACAAAGAACTTGTGATTTATATCTTCTGTGACTAAATCACATAAATCACATACTATGCATCTCATGGACTATATGATAATGTCCAAATATTCATGTTACCATTATTTTAGATAAAAATAAACAACTTTATTAAACACAACATTAAGTCATACATAATGTCATACATAGCATCATACAATAGGATTTAAGGGCATATATCCTAACAATCTCCCACTTGCCCTAAAGACTATTATGCTCTAATCTAACTCCCATTCCCTCCAAATGTGACTCGAAGGTTCTTTGAGGCAAGGTTTTGGTAAAAGGATCTACTAGATTATTTGCACTTTCAATCTTTGCCACCACAACATCTCCACGAGCAACAATGTCTCGAATGATGTGGTACTTTCTCTCAATGTGCTTTCCTTTCTTATGATTTCTTGGATCTTTGGATTGTGCAACCGCTCCACTATTATCACAAAACAATGTGATGGGAACTTGCTCCATTCTTACAACACCAAGATCAGAAAGGAATTTCTTGAGCCAAACAGCCTCCTTTGCCGCTTCACAAGCAGCAACGTACTCGGCTTCCATGGTGGAGTCCGCAATGCAAGATTACTTAACACTCCTCCAACTTATGGCTCCACCTCCCAAGGTGAAAACACATCCTGAAGTGGATTTTCTGAAATCTAGATCTGATTGAAAATCTGAATCTGTATAGCCAATGGGAATCAAATCCTCACAATGGTAAATAAGCATATAATCTCTCGTTCTCCTAAGATACTTGAGAATGTGCTTTACAGCTTGCCAATGTTTTGGTCCTGGATTTGATTGATATCGGCTGACCATGCCAACTGAATAACAAATATCTGGTCTAGTACAAAGCATGGCATACATGAGACTTCCCACTGCAGAAGCATAAGGAACTTGTCTCATCCTATTTTCTTCCTCTTGAGTCTTAGGCCTTTGGTCATCAGACAGAGGAACTCCATGTCTAAAAGGAAGCAATCCTTTCTTGGAGTTTTGCATGCTAAACCGTTCTAGAACCTTATCTATATATCCAGCTTGTGATAAGCCTAACATCTTATTCTTACGATCTCGCCAAAGCTTGATCCCTAGAATAAAGTTAGCCTCACCCAAGTCTTTCATATCAAATTGGCTAGACAACCAAACTTTAACCGACGACATTACCCCTACATCATTCCCAATGAGTAGAATATCATCAACATAAAGCACTAGGAACATTACTACTTTGTCTTGATGTCTTTTGTACACACATGGCTCATTAAGATTTTGTTCAAAACCAAATGACTTGATTGCTTGATCAAATCTGATGTTCCATGACCTAGATGCTTGTTTAAGTCCATAAATGGACCTATTCAACTTGCATACCATATGCTCTTGGTTCTTTGCTATGAATCCTTCTGGTTGGATCATGTATATTTCTTCTTCAAGATTGCCATTAAGAAATGCAGTCTTGACATTCATTTGCCAAATCTCATAATCATAATAAGCAGCAATGGATAAGAGAATTCTGATAGACTTAAGCATGGCTGCTGGCGAAAAAGTTTCATCATAATCAATGCCTTCTTTTTGTGTATACCCTTTCACCACTAGTCTTGCTTTAAAGGTTTCAACCTTTCCATCTATCCCTCTTTTCCTCTTGTAAACCCATTTGCAACCAACAGGTTTAATGCCGTTAGGCGCCTTTACAAGATCCCATACATGATTGGAATACATAGAATCCAATTCAGATTTCATAGCTAAGACCCAATGATGTGCATCTATATCATTAATTGCCTCTTCATAAGTGTAGGGATCCGATTCAGCCTCTTCTGAGATAGCTATATAAGTTTCTCCCAAACCTCTAAATCTCATAGGAGGCCGAATAATTCTTCCACTACGACGAGGCACCTGTGTACTAGTCATCTCATGAGTAATGTCTTGTGGTGTATCTAATACAGCCACATCATCCCTAGTTTCATCCGCTGGTTGTTCAACTACAGGTTCATTCATTTCAGCCAATACAACTTTACTTCTAGGATTAAAATTATTCATATAATCATCTTCCAAAAATTTGGCATGGGTGCTAACAAACACTTTGTTATCCTTATGATTATAGAATAAATAACCCTTGGTTTCTTTTGAATACCCTAAAAACATGCATACTTCAGTTTTAGTTTCCAACTTATCTGACTTCCCTTTCAACACATGTGCTGGACATCCCCAAATGTGGAGATATTTCATACTAGGCTTGCGCCCACTCCACAATTCCTTAGGTGTGTTGGGAACAGATTTTGATGGAACTAAATTCAAAACATGCATAGCAGTTTTTAGTGCATATCCCCAAAAAGAAACTGGTAAAGTTGAGTAACTCATCATGGATCTAACCATTTCCAAAAGAGTCCTATTCCTTCTTTCTGCTACACCATTTTGTTGGGGAGTTCCAGGTGCAGTCAATTGGGAGACAATCCCATTTTGAATTAGGTAATCCTTGAAATCCCCAAGAAGGTATTTGCCACCTCGATCAGATCGAATGACCTTTATGCGTTTACCCAATTGATTTTCAACTTCAGCCCTAAACTCTTTGAACTTGTCAAAGGCTTCGGACTTCCGTCTTATTAGGTACACATAACCATATCTTGAGTAATCATCCGTGAACATGATGAAGTACTCATAACCTCCTTTTGCTTGGGTTGACATAGGACCACATACATCTGTATGAACTAATTCAAGCAACTCTTGGGCTCTTCTACCTTTCGCATTAAAAGGTCGTTTGGTCATTTTACCTTCCAAACAAGATTCGCAAACTGGAAATCCATCAAAGTCCATGGGCTGTAAAAGTCCATCTTTGATTAGTCTTTGAATTCTATTTGAATTAATATGACCCAAACGCAAGTGCCATAGATATGCATCACTAGTAGAAGGAAACTTTCTCTTTAATGATTTTACATGAGAGCTACTATCTATTTCAGAATTGTATAATTCATGCATGTCAGGAGTTAAAATATAAAGACCATCCACAATATTGCCAGAACAGATAAACATTTTATCCTTCTTTATTACAACATTGTCTTTCAGGATAACACAATATCCATGTTTACCTAAGTAAGTTGCAGAAATTAAATTCCTACGAACATTAGGTACATACAAACAGTCTTCTAATATTAACACTCTAGACTTAAAACACAAATTATACACTCCAACAGATACAACCGGAATCTTGCTCCCATTAGCCAAAGTAAGAAATAGTTCTCCCTCATTCAACTTTCTGGTCTCCTGGAACCCCTGCAAAGAATTGCAGATATGATTAGTACAACCTGAATCCAAACACCAGGAATCTGTTGGATTCTGTACCAAACATATTTCAAGAAGAAAGAAACTTTTATTACCCTTAGTTTTGGCAGCCTTGAATATTGGACAATTCCTCTTCCAATGTCCTTTCTCACCACAATGGAAACACTTTCCTTTGCTTTTCTTTCCTTTGTCGGCAACCCTTAAAGCAATTTGTTTACCAATTTTCTTAGTGAAGTCCTTCTTCTTCTTCTTACCCTTGCCTTTCGACTTAGGTTGAGAAGTAGAACCTTCACCCACATTGGCTTCAACAATAGAAGTACCAAGGATGCCTTCCGCCTCCACTAACTCATTCATTAATTCAGACAAAGAGTAAATCTTTTTGTTCATATTATAATTGAGTCTGAATTCCTTGAATGATTCTGGTAGTGACTGGAGTATCATATCCACTTGGGATTCTCCATTAATGTCGGCACCCAAAACTTCTAATGTGTTCAGATTAGCAATCATCCTAAGACAATGCTCCCTTACTGAACTTCCTGCAGCCATTTTGGTATTATAAATTTGCCTCATGGTCTCTTGCCTTGCAGACCGGCCTTGCTCACCAAACATCTCCTTCAGACTTTGCATGATGTCCGAAGCATGTTCTACATCCTGCATTTGATGCTGTAGAACATTTGAGATAGAAGCTAGGATGTAACACTTGGCCATTTCATTAGATTTCTGCCAACGATCATATCGCTGTTTTTCCTCAAGAGGAGGATCTAATGAAGGAAAGTTAGGACATGGTTGAGTAAGCACATATTTATGCTCTTCAGCAGTAAGAACAATGTCCAAATTCCTTTTCCAGTCAACATAGTTGGATCCAGTCAGTTTGTTTTGGTTAAGAATAGCAACAAGTGGGCTAAATGATGCCATGATTTAAATCTGAATATAATAAACATGAATATAATAAGTAAACTGGACATTATCAATTTAGCATATAAGCATACAATATGGAACCTTAATAAAACCATAAAATAATATATGCAACGACAACCCAATCCATGTCTATAATTCCTTGGTAGCAAGTTTATTATAAACACATTAATTGGTTGAGAACTATTCTCATTATTAGTGCTATCATGATAACTCTTATCAAACATTAATAATATGCCGTATTACTTTCAGCCTCTAAGTAATAATGACATAGCTCCTTTGGGAGGTTAACATTACACTTAGTCTAGTGTATACCATTATCTAGAATCATGTGTAGCCACACTTCATCTCCCTTTTATAGTGTTTAAACTTGTAATACCATGAAACAAAACACCCTCCTTTAGGATCGCGAGGCATATGCGCCAAGACGAGGTGTTTGTCCACGCTACTTTAAACGGGTAAGTTCAAACTTGTAGTACTATGAAGTAAACACCCTCCTTTGGGATCGCGAGGCATATACGCCAAGACGAGGTGTTTACCCACACTACTTTGAACCGATAATGGAGGCTGTGAGATCCAACCCTTGTATCTCTCTCCCACTAAAAATTTTAAAATAAAGGTTTTTAATGTCAAGAACCATAAAAATGCTAGACACGTGAAAAACACAATCCTAATCTCATTAGGAATAAATTTCATCAAACTAGCATTAATATATATAAATATATATAACGTAATATATATAATGTAATATTATTTTACGTTATAAAGCTATATTATATTATATATATATAATCCGTGTATATATATATATATATATATATATATAAACTTCAGGTTGTTGAAAACCAATAAACACGGATTCACTTTCATGGCATTAATATATGCAAGACAAAATACTTGAATAGCCAAACCATGCCATGCAATGCCAATCTTGGTAATCACGTTCAAGCCATGCAAAAATTAAGTTTTCATGCATGATGGCCATGCGGTACAATCAACATGAATGATGCATATGGTAGTTACATCAAAAAACAATAACTACCAAAAGAAACTTTGCAATCCGTAGGCCATGAAACATTTATTACCGTACTATTAAATGACTTTCTTAAATTCTAAAAAATTTAATCACATGCTATACAATCATGAGATGAAAACCTGGCTCTGATACCAATTGTTGGATAAAAATCTAGTTTTGTATCTCATACAAAACACACAGCAGAAGCAACAAACAAGGATCTATTTCATTCATGATTGACAACATGCACTCTGTAAATTTCAGAATTTAAGAACAAGATAGCGTACCTTGGTGTGGAGAATTTCAAAACAAAGATTAGAAGCACTTGGGAAAACTTTTAATCTTCACTCCAATTCCACTTTACGCCCAAGATGTGTGGTCTCTCAATCAGTTTTCAAAAGGGAGAATAAAAGTGTGTCTCACACTCTTTCTTTTCTCTACGAAAAATCACATTAAAAAATTCTGTATGTTTCTCCCTTTATAACTAACTGATTATCTAATTGGGCCGGCCTATTGGGCCTTTCCAATTGGGCTTTAATGTGTGGCTTGGAATGGGACCAAAAGGGACCAATAAGACACTAGCTCCAATGGGCCTTGGGTTTTTCCGTAAACTCTTGACAAGTCCAAAGTTACCATTAATTATATTTAATACCACTATATAAATATAATTGCACTCTAGGCCTTATTAATAAATTATATCCCAAGACTTTATTTTATACGCAACCCCTTCATAAAATATTCGTAGTAATACAAAGTCATAAATATAGACTGCCACTTTGAAAATTACTACATCTTATCCTTGAGTACCCGGTTTAATCCTTTAAAGTTATTCATCATGGATTTCATAAATATATACTTTAGTAATTTCTTACCAAAGTGGTTAGGCCTAATTCTCTGAATAACCAATCCCATTAAACTTATCTCAAGGGAATATTTTGTATCTCCATTAAGAGACTATGAATTCCATCTTGAGAATATATGTTCCATCAACACTAAATGTGGCTGCCCAACATATTGAGGTTTTGACCGTTACATTAGATCTCACTCCTGATATATCAAAGCAATCTACACCTCATGATCAAGTCCATTATTCTCTCAAGATTAAGAGTTCATGCAAATAGAAGTCGTGAAATTTATTATTCATTTGACAGTCGTTAGGAGAATAATAAATCTCACAGCGGTCTAGTTCAATATGTCTTAACTCTTAAAATATATCAACATATCAACTAGAAGTCACCACTTCCATGATCAAGACAAATCATCTTAGTTGATACGTTATAGTCTTCGCAGATGAAATGCCCAATTTCATCACCGACTACGAACTATAAATTCTGAGTTTACAAAGAACTTGTGATTTATATCTTCTGTGACTAAATCACATAAATCACATACTATGCATCTCATGGACTATATGATAATGTCCAAATATTCATGTTACCATTATTTAGATAAAAATAAACAACTTTATTAAACACAACATTAAGTCATACATAATGTCATACATAGCATCATACTATAGGATTTAAGGGCATATATCCTAACAAATTTTCCCTCATACACACATAGATCACTGGCAGAGAAGTGGAGATCGGCGTTCTACTTTTAATATCTTTAATTGCCTATTTCAGTACCTATGAAGGATCCACTATCGTCTTCTTCTCCTCTGTGAAGACCAAACTCTCTTTTTTCCCAATCAATTCCAAATTTCTAGTTCGATTCTATTCCAGTACACTTTCTTGAAAATCAACATTCTTTTAACCATTTCTCAATCACATTAAAAACCTTTCAAATTGCACAAATTCACTCATCTCTTATATATAATTCCCATTTCATTCCATCTTAATTTGGTCTTTCTTTCCTTCTTCTTCTCCTCTTTTTAGATTTTTTTCAATCTTCAGTTAACAGATCATACTGATGGCTTTCCCAACTAAAGAAGAATTAACTTCCTCTTCTTCTTCCACTCGGCGATGGAGCTATGATATCTTTTTGAGTTTTCGAGGTGAAGACACACGTTATGGTTTTACAGGCAATTTATACCACGCTTTGCATGACAGAGGCTTAATCACCTTCTTTGATAACGATCTTGAGAGGGGAGAAGAAATTTCAAAAGAACTTCTTAAAACCATTGAAATGTCAATGATTTCGATCGTTGTATTGTCTGAAAATTATGCATCTTCTACTTGGTGTTTGAATGAACTTGTCAAGATTCTTAAGTGTAAAAATACCGGACGGATCCAGAAGGTTTATCCAATTTTCTACAAAGTGACTCCATCCGAAGTTAGAAAAAATGATGGAAAGTTTGGGATAGCACTAGATAACCATGAGAAAAAATTCAAAGATGACATGCAGAAGGTTAAGAGGTGGAGGGAAGCTTTAACTGAAGTAGCTAACCTGTCTGGACATGAATACAAGAATGGGTATGTATTATTTAATTAATACCTACTCTTGTGTGATTTTATGAGTTGCAAACTTTTAAAGGTTTTGATATATTCTTTTGGGTAATCATACTTCTCTTCTTCTACATTTTTATTCTCAATTTATTAGTTATTTTCTTATCAATTATAGTTAAATTTTTGTAAAGAAATTATTATAAAAATTTAGACTATTTCATTACTAATATAAATATAAACAAAAAGGAAGAGTGTTAATTTCTTTAAACATCAAGTGAGAGGAGTCTATTTTCCCTTCAGGATTGGGATGAAGTCATTTCCCCAAATCTCAAGAGAGGGAAGTGTAAGTATCCCTATTATTTTTAGGAAAAAGTTTAGTTATAAACTTGGTTATAGCATAAGGCTACAAGTTCTATAAAAAAAATTAGCATCATTACATATTTTAAAAATCTAATCGTTAGATTGCATGTTTTTTATGTCAAATTTTGTGTCAATCGGTTGTTATTTACCATATGATTCATAAACTTATTTTTTATGCATAATTTTATATTTTCAAAGCTTGCAATTTAAACAATTGATTGATGACATAGCCATTCATGGTTAATTGTTTGAAAATTTTGCAAACATAAATTCTATAAAATGAAAATATAATCAAATGGTGAAGTTGTAGCTTTAAGCTACAATCAAGTTTGAAGTCAAACTTTATCATTATTTTTATCTTCTTCTTTTTTTACTATTAAATGAAAGAAATAGAAGAATTTAAACGGATAATGTTAACATTTAAGAGTTTCTCCCATTTAATTCTTAGAAATTTTTTCCAAAATTTCTTAATCTCATTTTGTTAAAGTATTGTGAGTGAGTTTCCAATAAGTTAGTTTCCTAACCTAATAACAATTAAGAGTTTCTCCCATTTAACTCTTAGAAATTTTTTCCAATATTTCTTAATCTCATTTTGTTAATTTATCGTAAGTGAGTTTCCAAAAAGTTAGTTTCCTAATCTAATGGGAGTTTCCGTGCAATTTTTTGCCTAAAGCCTAATTCTAATTTCCTAACAAAAAAGAATAATGAATGTGTTAAAGTTGATGATAGTTATCAATCAGTCCTTTAAATTATATGCCATTTACTCCAATTAAAAGTATGTCAATTTTAATGCAGAAAATAGAATATATTTAACTTAGTTGATCTGCATATTTATATTTATATTTATCATGACTAAAACTCATTATTTGTTTTTTATGCTTTGTGATTTTGCAGTTGCAATGAATATGAATTTTAATTTATCCAAAGAATTATTAAAGAGATATCAAGTATTAAATCAAATCACATGCAATTATCTGTTGCTAAATATCTAGTTGGGGTAGATTCTCGAGCGAAAGCCATAGAATTTCTTTTAGATATGGAGTCCAATGGTGTTTGCATGGTCGGAATTCATGGTCTTGGTGGAGTGGGTAAGACTACGATCTCAATAGCTGTTTATAATAGAATTTTTGATCGTTTTGAAAGATGCTTCTTTCTAGAAGGTGTTAGAGAAAAATCAAAGACAAATGTTGGCATTACCCAATTACAAGAGACAATTCTTTCTAAGATCTTACGAGGTAGAAATGATAGGGTGAATAGTGTACACGAAGGAATCACTATGATTAAAGAAAGCCTCCGCAATAAGAAAGTTCTTTTAATTCTTGATGACGTGGATCAATCAAAAGAGATAGAAGATTTGATTGGAAATTGTAATTGGTTTGCTTCAGGAAGTAGAGTCATTTTAACAACAAGAGACAAAAAAGTGCTAGACAATCTTGGAAAAGATCATCAAATAAGCATTTATAAGGTAGAAGAATTGAATTCATCCGAAGCTCGTGATCTTTTCAATATGCACGCCTTCCGAAAAAATGAACCCGAGCAAGAATATTCAAATCTTGCAGAGCAAATTATATCTTACGCCAATGGCCTTCCATTAGCTCTAGAAATAATGGGTTCTGATTTGTACAACAAAAGTAAAGATCAATGGACACGTGCATCCAAAAAGTATAAAAAGATCCCAGATGGAAAAATTATAGATAAACTTAAGATAAGTTATGATGGATTGGAAAAAAGAGAAATGGATACTTTTCTTGATATTGCATGTTTTTTTAAGGGATTTGAAAAGGATGAAGTTGTGAATATATTAGACGCTTGCAAATTATTTCCAAGTTTGGATGTTATAAGTAGACTCATTGAAAAGTGTCTCATAACTGTTGACGAATGGGGCAAATTGCGGATGCATGACTTGCTACAACAAATGGGTAGAGAAATCGTTGAACAAGAATCTGAAGAGCTTGAAAATCATAGCAGGATATGGTGTCATGAAGATGCTTATGAATTGCTTACTGAAAACATAGTATAAGTTCTTTTGCTCCACCTTTTTTTCCCAAATATTTTTCATTGATTTTTTTTTCCTGTTCAATATTGCAGAAAATATAATATTATCCATATATGTTTCCTTTAAAGTTTTAAAATCGTTATACTTTTGTCAAATTCTATTATGAAGTAAAACTAATTCTTTGTTCTATCTAGGGGTCGAATAAAATTCGAGGCATAATGTGGCACTCACCTAAACTAGAAATAGTGAACTTGCAAGCAGATACTTTCAAAAATATGAGAAATCTCAAATTTCTCTTAGTTGAGAATATACGAATTACTGAAGGGCTTAAATATCTCCCCAACGAGTTAAGATTGCTTCAGTGGCCAGAATATGATTTTCTCTTGCCATCAAAATTTTACCCTCACAATCTTGTTGTGCTGAATATGCCGGGTAGTCAGATTAGATTGGAGAAACTATTAAAACAGGTACAAGTATTGGTATATATGAATTTTGATTTTTTTTAAATGATGAATTTTGATTTCTTTAAATGTTATTTTTAAAATTTGTAGAAATAATTTTTTTTTTCCTGTAGGACCGCACGTTTGAAAAATTGAAAAATATCAATCTCAGTGAGTGTAAATTCACTACAAAATTACCTTCCTTATTATGCGCCCCAAACTTAAAGAGTTTGGACATGAGTGGCTGTGAAAATTTAATAGAGGTTGATGAGTCGGTTGGATATCTTGATAAGCTTGAAACGTGGAGCCTTGAAGACTGCAAAAACCTTGAGATTCTTCCAAGCCTCCCCAAGCTGAAGTCCCTTAAATGTTTTGATCTAACTTGCTGTAAAAGGCTTGAGAAGTTTCCTGCTATATGTGCCCCAAACTTAGTGTCATTAGACTTTTCTAATTGTGAAAATTTAATAGAGGTTGATAAGTCGGTTGGATATCTTGATAAGCTTGAAACGTGGAGCCTCAGAGACTGCAAAAACCTTGAGATTCTTCCAAGCCTCCCCAAGCTGAAGTCCCTTAAATGTTTTGATCTAACTTGCTGCAAAAGGCTTGAGAAGTTTCCTGCTATATGTGCCCCAAACTTAGTGTCATTGGACTTTTCTAATTGTGAAAACTTAATAGAGGTTGATGAGTCGGTTGGATATCTTGATATGCTAAAAATGTGGAACCTCGAAATGTGCAGAAACCTTGAGATTCTTCCAAGCCTCCCCAAGCTGAAGTCCCTTCGAAGTTTTTATATACAGCACTGCAACAGGCTTGAGAAGTTTCCTGCTATATGTGCCCTAAACTTAGTGTTATTGGACATTTCTCATTGTGAAAACTTAATAGAGGTTGATGAGTCGGTTGGATATCTTGATAAGCTTGAATGGTGGAACCTCGATTGCTGCAGAAACCTTGAGATTCTTCCAAGCCTCCCCAAGCTGAAGTCCCTTAAAATTTTTGGTATACGGCACTGCAAAAGGCTTGAGAAGTTTCCTGCTATATGTGCCCCAAACTTAGTGTCATTGGACTTTTCTAATTGTGAAAACTTAATAGAGGTTGATGAGTCAATTGGATATCTTGATATGCTAGAAATGTGGAACCTCGAAATGTGCAGAAACCTTGAGATTCTTCCAAGCCTCCCCAAGCTGAAGTCCCTTCGAAGTTTTAATATACAGCACTGCAACAGGCTTGAGAAGTTTCCTGCTATTTGTGCCCCAAACTTAGTGACATTGGACTTTTCTTTTTGTGAAAACTTAATAGAGGTTCATAAGTTAGTTGGAGATCTTCCTATGCTTCAAAAGTGGAACCTCAGTGGCTGCAGAAAACTTGAGATTCTTCCAAGCCTCCTCCCGCTGAGATCCCTTCATCACTTGGTTCTAAGTCATTGCGAAAGGCTTGAGAAGTTTCCTGATATTCACCCAGAAATGAAATGTTTGCGGGATTTAGAATTGACTAATAGTGGTATTAGAAAATGGCCTCCATCGTTAACGCATCTCACCAAAGAGCTTAAGCTTTTAACTTTATGTAACCCTAAAAACCTTGGGAATTTTCTGCATAGCCCCAATAAATTGCAACTGCTTGAGGAAATAAATATTCCCACTGCCAATTCCTTTGATGGGTTTTTGAGCCTGACAGAACTGAAACTCAAGTATTGTGATGAAGATATAACTGAATTAGATTTTCATTACTTCCCCCAATTGCGCTGTCTTTATATAGATGATTGCAATATTATTAGTATTCCCCAAAGCATTAGCAGATTAGCTAGATTAGAAACTATTCGTATACATAATTGTAAGCAGCTTCGGGAAATTCCAACTCTTCCGCAATCTATAAGAAATGTGAATGTAAACAAATGCCCGTCGTTGGATCTACAAAGATTATTGATTCAGGTGAGGTCTCTCTCCCTCTCCCTTTATGTTTAGGTAATAAATAATCTTTTTTTTTTTAAAACTTTTCTAAACTTCAATTTCCTGTATTTGCTTAATGTAAACAGTTTGGAGAAATTCTAGGGATTTTACCGAATAGAGTCCATGAAGGTGCAAGAAGCCACATATCAATGGATCCCTTTCATGACACTGAATCTGAATCTAAATATAAAATTCGTTGCTTTCTTAACCTACCAGCAACAGAGATTCCAAAGTGTTTGAAATTCAACCATCAGAGTTTTGGAAATTCTGTATCCTTCTGGGTTGGTGAAAAAATTTCAAAATTAGCCGTTTGTATTGCTTTTCGATCGATGGAGGCACATACATGCCAAGTTTGTGACGTTATCATTTCCATTAATGGTTATTTTCTGGATCCCGGAAAGTATAAGTCTGCGAGCGTTTCAGAGGAACTATGGTTATTTTCTGTATCTCGAAAACTATCTGAACAGAATCACATTGAAGTTGAGGTTATATGTCCAAACCGAAACCCTTATAAAGGTTATTCTGATATCATTAAATGGATCGGGGTCAATGTAGACTGCACCTACTACCCTCAGAATTCAGATGTTACTTGCTTGTCGCTTCCGTGTGCTATGAATGGTTGTGGGTCTTCCTCGATTCCGAATGACACTGAGCTCCCACCTTTTCTACCTGTTTCCTCCACTTCTTCTGCTTCAGATTCAGATCACAGTGTTCTTAACAAAGAAATTACATACTTGCTGGAACAGGACTCCAAAAGCGAAGAAGAATTTGTCCCTTACGGCATAATTAGGATGTTAGAGAATATCCTCGATTCCGAATGACACTTCTTCTGCTTCAGATTCAGATCACAGGGTTCTTAACAATGGAAGAAATTACATACTTGCTGGAACAGGACTCCAAAAGCGAAGAGGAATTTGAATCTGAATCTAAATATAAAATTCGTTGCTTTCTTAAACTACCAGCAACGGAGATTCCAAAGTGCTTGAAATTCAACCATCAGAGTTTTGGAAATTCTGTATCCTTCTGGGTTGGTGAAAAAATTTCAAAATTCTGTATTGCTGTTCGATCAATGGTTGTAAAACGCATAATTTATATGGTTAGAATTTTCATCAATGGTTGTGAACTATGTCAAAATTTCACAAATTTTGAGAGAGTTTCAGAGGAACTGTGGTTAATTTCTGTATCCCTTGGGCAATTGAATAAACGAAAACTATCTGAACAGATTCACATTGAAGTGGTTATTTCTGATATCATAAAATGGATCGAGGTCAATGTAGAATGCACCTGCTATCCTCAAAATTCAGATGTTACTTGCTTGCCGCTTCCGTGTGCTATGAACGGTTATGGGTCTTCCTCGATTCTGAATGACACTGAGCTCCCACCTTTTCTACCTGTTTCCTCCACTTCTTCTGCTTCAGATTTAGATCACAGGGTTCTTAATAAAGAAATTACATACTTGCTGGAACAGGACTCCAAAAGCGAAGAGGAATTTGTCTCTGACGGCAAAGCCTAGCAGAGAGCAGAGCTCTAAACCTTGGCGATGGAGCTCTTCTCTTTCCACTTGCTATCTTCATCATCCCTATTCAAGCTCTTCTTCTTTTTCCAAACAACACATAATTATGATGTTAGAGAATATCCTCAAAGACACAGTGGACCATTCTTAGTCAAGGTATGCGTCCTTAATAGGTTACATCTTTGGGTGCCTCTCTCTCTCTCTCTCTCTCTTCATTTATTGGGAAATCATGAATTTAATTGTAATTATGATCTATAAAACAAATATTTGATTTTTTTTAATTTATTTATTGTAATGCAGTTGTTTGGCCTCGTTGGACCATAATCATGTGCCAAGTAAGCTTACCTTCAATGTTTTGAAACAGCTCAAGACCTCTGTTGTTGACAGTAAGGCCTGATTTCTCCCTTTCTTGATTTCATGTTATTCAATTTGGCTTTTGTTTTTTATGTCCATTTTTTGTTGCTTTGGTGAATGCAATGCTTAATATTGAAATGTACTAGAATCTATTATGGTTTTTATAATATGCATTTGCTATTTATGCTGAATCTCTATATTGTTACTTTTTGTCTGAAAACCGAAATACTTGAGTTCAACTTGAATGAAGATTCAAGATGATATTAAGGTTATATATAGAAGTTGGCTGACCTGTAAGTCAACTTGAAGGTATAGACTTAACAAGATCTCTTACTATTTTTCCAATCTTCCTGTTTTGATATATGAATGTGGGGTGATGGTATGTAGAGTATCACTCTATTACGAAGCAAAGAAAGCTATCCTGATTTCATTTGTTTTGTTATTATTATTATTATCATATTCATTCTTCTTCCTTTTTAACAGCATTTGGTATATTGTTTAATTTCCTTCAACGTTTGATTCCGTTTAAGGTGCAGTTGCATTTTTCCTTCTAATTAAAGAATTATAAATAATACATTGAGCATGTTGTGAGTAGTACATAGTGATATTTTATCATATTTAGAAGAAACTGCTAAACTTTGCAGTTCTGTTCATCTGCTGTAAATCAGATTGGGTGTAAATATGGACCAGATTTCCTGAAGTGAAGTGGTAGAAATTGATCTGGCATTCATATATTATTCCTAACATTTCCTTATTATTTTGTTATCTTGCTTAGAGAACTAGACATTCCATATGAGATAGGCTATTAAAATGATGAAGGTGACATGTTATGCGTCTTCTGCAAGATCTACCTTGCAAGTAGGAATCATCACTTGTTCGTTGAGTTTGAGTATCCTTTCTCAAAGTGTCTAACAAATTACCAAGTATATATTAGCATGCATTAACTGGTTCTGTCGGATACAGATAAGTTGAAGGGTAAAAGTTTTATATGCATCGTATGCAAACTTGCTTGGAATAATGTTTTATTATGTTTGGCTTCAAAGAAATGCTCATGTATTCAGTGGCAATGTCAAATCTAATGAGACTATCCTCCTTATGAGAAGAGTCAAAATTTTGTTACTGAATAGTCTTATGTTAATTGGAAATTTCTTTATTGTTTATGATAGCCATAATTGTGGGGTTCTATAACACTTGTCTATAGTTCTCCTTATGAATTTTTGCGTACTTCTTTTCTACATTGTCAAACCAAGTACAACAAAAGCATGCATTTAAACCTGTATTTTCTTGCAGCCAAACCTTGATCTTCTAACTAAAATTACTTTCTTTTTATTGATCTGATTGCTCCTTTTGATCTTCTAATTAAATGTACTTTTTTTTTTATTGATCTCATTGCTCCTATGCTTACTATTCTTCTCCATTTTCTATCTTTTCTAATGTGGTTTTACTGTTGAGAACTTTTAGATTTGGATAGAAAGCATAAGAAAATGTAACTTTTGAGAAATTTCCTGCAACAATTAAGAATCATATCCTTTACTAGTTAAAAGCCAGACATGAATGAGATTTCTATGTTCTGTGCAATTATTTTTTCAAGTTATATCGTTGTTTTTTAATGTATTCTGCGTTTGTGATATTAAATTTAATATTAAATAGATTAGGTGTTTCAGGTTCAACTTTTAGACAGTAAAATGCTTTAAATCTATAAAGGCATTCTGGATCATGTAATGCTTATTGTGCTAAAATCTTGAAAGGGCCTATTTGTCTAAAGAATTATTTCTGTTGCTTCTTTTTTGGTTCAAGGGAGTTTCAAACCTCTGAGACATCATTGTACAGAAGTTGTTTTGCTGATGCCCTGCTTTACAAATCTCTTTAACCAATTTTGCCTTCCATTTGATAGCATCTGATAGCTACAAGAATCCATACCTTTTTCCCTTTTTGTTTCCCAGGTCAATTTCATCACTTAGAAAGGAGACATGTTGCATTGTACAGTGAAAAGTAAGCTCCTATGCTATTTCATGAACTAAAATTTTATTATTATGTCAATTATGATTTAGAAAGTTAAATCGATTTGTAATAATTAATTTTTTCAAATCTTTATTTATTTTTATGTTTGACTAAGAATGTGGAGCAGCTGTTACAATGGAGTATACCTATGTTCAGGTCATCAAGATATTACACTTCTACATCTTAAAAGGTAGGTAACTCATTTACATTATGTTCAAGATGTCATCTTTGAAAGTGCTTCTAGCTTTGAAGTACTAAGAGTAATTTCACGCTTTGAATTCAAAACTGAGATATTAATTTGATTCTTTTAATCCAAAAAGATATTTGATTTGCCTGACAAGTGCCAACCAATCTTGTTAAGTTAAGATATTTTTTGATGTTCCATTATTTCGGACAAGATAAATGAAATTCTTGTAACTTATGAACGTTGCCTAATGAGCAAAAGAGAATTAAAACATAAGATAAGTAATATGCCTTGTAGGTGTCATTTATCTTAATTTTCGTTGCCAAAAAAATTGAGATAGGTGTTTGTTGAGATTTTGGTTCTTCTGGTGATATTTCATTATTTTTGACATAATAAATCCATGCTAGGTCTTACTAGAAAAGAACTGACATAACATATTTCATCATAAGACTACTCAAGCAACTAATTGTTGGAAGCTTGCGAGAGATTGCCAATGGAAGATGATTTTCAATTGAAAGGTATTGGGATTACTAAGTTTGTTCATAAGACTGAATGCATGGGATCTATTCTCATAGTAGCTAAATGGCTAGTGGGAATTGGGAACTCTATTCCTATCATCTTTCCCACACTCTTTGGTCTATTGGATCCATAGAAACAAAGTGGTGCTTGAAGCAATAAGTGTTAACGCTAGTAAAGTCTCGAGTCCCACTGTTTACGTGTTTGCTATATGAAGGGATGCAGCAAACACATGGGAAGTGGGCATCTATCAAATTTCAACAATTTTATAGTTTGTTATAATTGACAAGCACTAATTAAGATTGAAGGGAGTAAAAGCAATTGAAATCAATTGAGAAGTGCTGCATTTCTTGTAGAGATAAAATTGGGAGACCTATTTTTTGGATTTTGTTTCTCAACAATTTTATTATTCCTGTAATGTGCTCTACAACGCCACAGTTGCTTGTTTGGTGAGTGAGCAGTACTTTTATAAAAGAAAAGTGATGGGTGAGGTTGTCGATTTAAGATTATGGGTACATGTGCAATCACTTTCTTTTTTATAAAAAAAATAAAAAATTATGTGTCACTTTCATTTGGTTGTATCTATTGCCTATATAAGTAAGGCGTATCTATTATAAGACCAAGTGCACATGTAAATTACTAATAAAGAAAATTATCTGCAGATGTATTAGTTGAATTTTCACCAAATAGTGTTTCTTTTTTGCTAATGAACCTATCAATGATATGAATGCCTCAAATGCTGACACTTTCATTTTGGTGTATCTATTGCCTATGTAAGTATAAAGTTGCGTTGATAATTAGTACCAATACATGTCATTTTTTTAGTGTAAGTTGAAAATTTTGTTATTGGTATCCCTCTTCTTTATCCTCACTATTCTTTTTTTGGACTAACAGCTACTAATCACTATACCAAGTTTTTTAATATATGTCTTTGTCTTGTAGCATTTTCCCACAACTTAAAGTTTCTTGGCAGTATAACACATGAACATAAGTTGAAGGTGTGAATCTCTCTCTCTCTCTCTCTCTCTCTCTCTCTCATAATATGTCTATACAATGACGTTAAACCTATAGAGAATTCAGTAAATATAATTATTGTTGGATGCTTCAAATGGTTGTGAATTACATGTGGTGTGTATGCTGACAATAATTAAATCCATGAGATTTTTTTTTTTTTCTGACAACTCATGATTGGGGCATTTTCTTGAGTCAATATTTTTGGGGGATTAAGGTCATTTTCTTCAAATTATTTAAGAGCATTGGTCAAATGGGTTGCATTTCCTTCATTGTTCAATATGTTGCCATCACCGTGTAGTTGTTTTTTATTTTAAAAAAATTAATGTCAAAAGGCTACATTTTATTGCAAACTTCCATCTTTTAACTTGTATAAATATATATTTGATAGAGTAGGCGGAAGTTGAGATAGGGGCAAGCTTTTTTCAAACTGACCAGAACATAGCCATGATGTCTGATTTGAGAATCCCCCAGCAAGTTATCAAACTAAAATATTTTTAATTATCAAAAAAGAACACCTAGCAGATGCATGTGTAACTTACCTATCAAAAATATATATATATATATATATATATATATATATAAAAGATGTTGCAATATTTTCTTTGTATTATGAGCAACCATCAACTCTGAATTTCTTTAATGCAACAATGGGATTTTGATTATTATTTTTAGTTCTTTTGAATGAATGACATAACTCAAATTCTACATAAAGAAACAGAGAGAGAACCTTGACCAAATGAGGAACATAGCCAAACCAGAAACACTTTGAACTACTTAACTCAATCAAACACTGAGGAAAGGGCCATGCCTTAAACTACACAAACATCTAATTGGAATGGCATTCATGATGATTTTATGCAAAAAAAAAACCATTATATATCCAGCCTCATGCCTAAATGATTGAGATTTAATTGATTTATTGTGAGGTTCTGGAAAAAAAGTTTAAAAGTCAAGCTACTGTGGCAACCATGATAGTGTTAAGATGGACATGGAAATCAGTGATCCAAATATTAACAAAGGTATACCTTGTCTTTTAAGGAATTTTATGTGAAAAAATATCTCACATCTTTCATCTTTTGATAAAACCCTTAATCATTTTCATCAAAGATTATTTCATTGGAATGCTTTTAAACCAATTCATTTGAAGATATGTTTAAAATTATATATTTACATAGTTTGACAACTTAATAAAATTTTTTTTTTTTGATAAGTGACAAAATAGTAATTTCTTGAATAATCTTGTTCTAATCACATTTTAGTGGGCAACTTGGACATGAGTGGGGCTGTAGTTTAAAGCTTCATGTACCCTTGTATTCTTTTAGCTGTATAAAAAGCTCAATTAATCCCCAAATGAGTGTTTGTTTGCTTGCCACTTGTTGATTCAATATAACCGGCTTAGGTGCCACGACATAGGACAAAACTAAAACTTGAAGCCACGAAAATCGGAAAAATGGAAACAATAAAAATCACCTAGTAGTTAACACCTAGGGTTGTTTGGAGTCAATAACAAGTGAGATAGAAGGCCTAGGAGTAAGCAACTAGCATCGGTGGGAGTCAATAGTAGACCGTTGAAAATTTTCCAAGAGAAATTTTCATTAATCAAAAGCAAAATTGTAAATTGTCTCCAAAGGAGTACAATATAGATTACTATGTCACTTATCAATATATATATATATATATATATATGTATATTGATTACTATGCGAAAGTTATAATTCTATTTGACTTATGAAATTCTAATTCTAATTGACTTGCGAAATCTCAATGTCTGATTTATAAAAATCACCTTGTGAAAAAATCTAATTAACTTCTAAGACTTAAAATAAAGTACAACTGATTGTCAAATAAATAAAACTAAATTAAAATTAATATTTCTTTGTGCTTTCTACACCATGATCTTACCTTGACATTACTTTTATGCAAGCCATTTAATGGTTTGTTGGCTAATGTCAAGCCACTTAGTTTGACTATTCAAGCCATTCCAACAGAAACAAAAAGTAGAACAAGGAAAAAAAAGAAAAAAGAAAAAGAAAAACAAGGTACTCAACTGCACTAAGCTTGAGTACTATAAAGAGATACTCAATTTCACTAATATCAAGTATCACATTATTTTTTTTTTTAATTACACAAATTCCAGGTCAGCAATGCTACATTGGCGACTCCTAGGAATTCGAGTTCACTGAACTCAAGTACTAAAAAAGCAGTAGATTGTTAAATATTTTCGAAACAGTGCTAGTTTGCTACAAATTTTGCCAAAACGTGGTATTTGATTATTTTCACCAGTCAAACCGGCTATAAATAGTGTCATTGTACTTTAAAATATATTGCATTTAAAAGATTGTATCATATTAATGTATAAAAATCATAACTAATTTTTTTTTGTATGGGAAAAATCTATTACACATGTATATTCATAAACTAAAATTGTGAGTGAAATCATGAGTACTTTAACTCAGTGTGTTATGTAATAAGCACTCCCTTTTTAATATAACTTGCTACCTTTATTAGTTTGTGAAAGCTCGGATCACAACTTTACAGTTTGATTCATACACATAAGGAATGCAACAATATAGATACCATACGATTATAGAGATAGGTATTATCAAAGGTATAGCCTCATTGGCTTAAAACACTAGGGTTTAATGTAGCCAAAGCAAGGAATTCAGCATCTTGCTCCAATATGGCCATAACGTAATCATCTAAGGTCACCCATGCCTCAATTCCATTGCTAGATATTGTTTTTTGGAGTACAGTGAGTTTCCTGCCGGAACCAGCTTCCCCCATGAGCCCAACCCAAATGGGTTTTCCCCATCAATCCATTTCATTGAAACCAAATGTTATCCAACTGGTGAAAGCAATAATTTCTGGGTTTTCTTTGGAGAATAGTACCATTGTAGCTTTCTAGATTTCGTCCTTGATCATGCTTGTAAAACCTTCGTGACCTTGCAAAATTCTCACATCACTTTCTATTTTTGCCACAGCTTCTTTAAGGGTTGCCACCAAGCCACGTAGCTCGATCTCTGTCGACTCTGCTGAGTTATAATCACAGTCTGCTAACGCCCGCCAAAAGATATTACCCATGGAAGAATCTGAAAAGCGTGGTTTTGTTTTTCTCCGGATGCTTATCGCTTGGGCTAGTAAAGATGGCCTTGGAGAACCAGACGTTAATTTAGAGGCAGCTCTAGCATGTTTACAAATGAAACTAGACAGTGATTCAATTCGAGTTGGGTTTTCCACTCGTTCACTCTTTGCTTTTGCCCTTAAAGTAGCTATGGCCTTTGCATCAAACACAAATCTCCTTGTCTTGTACTTGCCTTCGTTGAACCAAAGCCTTTCCATTAAAGGTTTAGCAATATATGGCAATATATTTTGTGGAGGAAAATGAGATAACGATGATGCCTCAGAAAAATTAGGATATACTAATTTGTTACAAGGCCCGCCTGTAGTGGCAGCCCAAGTGTTGAGGAAAGCACTCAGGATGATTCCATCTGTGATCTTATGTGATGCACATAAACCGATTGCTATTCCACCACAATCAAATATGTTCACTTGTACAGCAAATTGGGCAGCTTCAATTTGGGTTTGGTTCTTTGCGAAGTGTAAAGCAAGGAAGAAAATGGTTTAACGACTCCGTTTTAGGATTTGAAGAAATTTAGACAGACAGCAATGGCCTTGGGCCTCATTATATGGAATGCCCTCTTCATAATAATCAATAAAGATGTTGTCTTTTATCCTTCCAGAAAATGGGTAGAAGCTATTTAGGGTTTTTGAGAGTGAGTTTTTTAGGTGATCAGTTGAAGAGGTTTGGGGACTCTTGGAGTAAAAGAGGATAAGTGGAACATAGGTTGTAGGAGTGAACTGGTCCAAGAGAGAGAGTTTAAAGGGTTTTAGATCAATGGCGGCTCTAGAAATATTTTCGAAAGTGTTCCTAAAAATTTTTCCCATAATTTTTTTTTTGGATACGTGGTTTTCTTATCAAATATTTTTGTCCATAATTCTAGTAAAAGAATAAACTATAAACTATAAGTTCATTTGAAATATTAATAAAATTATTAATTATTATTGTTTAGTTGTTTCATTAATTTGTTTGTCTTTTATAAACTATAATTTGTTATATTGTTGTTTCATTAATTATAAAATTATTAATTTTTGTTTAGTCTAACATAATTTAATTTGTTTGTTTTTTATAATGTATTGGTTAATTATACTGCTTTAATTATTGTTATTTAGCGTAACTGTTAGGACATATGTAGTTCAAGTCTGTGAACATATGTCGCTATTTTATGTAATTGGCTTATCCTTAGACAAAACGCACTTTACTTGTAATTGGGTAGATTTAGGATGTGTTTAACACTTCAAGAAACAGTGTTTCAAGATCCAGTGTTGAAGTCATCAAAGTCTGTCCAAGACACAAGCAAGGAAATGTAAGATTTTAAATCTCGACACCTACCTCGACACATGCATCTATCGAGATTTAAAGAAGCAGTTTTTCCCGAGCCTCAACAGCTTCTCGACACCTCTATCTGTCGAGAATTAAAGAAAACAGATTTCCAGTTCTGTTTCAAGTCCAATCCGTGAATATGTCTTTGGGACTTCTTTTCTCCTAACCCTAGACATATAAAAGGATTGTTTTAAGGGCCGTCAATAAGGATGCAAGTTGCACATTCATTCAGAACTTCTTGTTCATGCAATTTGTGATCTGAAAGACAAAGTTCGTGCCCTAGTTCATCTCTTATGATTTGAAAAACTTTGCAGCCAACAACTCTCTCTCTAGTTGGTAATTGAAGTCGCATACTGGGATCCGCGCATCTGGTTAGTCACGTACTGGGAGCCGTGCATTGAAAAGGAAAAACTGTCACTACAGAACAAGTCCAATTGGGTATTGGGGTAAGAGTTCAACTGTAGGTTGGTAAGGTACTGGGATTCCTTGCTTGTAACTGCTTGTTGTGATAATAGTGGAGTTTCGGGAGTGGTGACCTTAAATCACCCGGTGGGGTTTTTTCCATAAGGTTTTCTCCATTTGTAAACAAATCACCGTGTCCATTTAATTTCCGCTGCTTAACTTAGTTTGGTGATTTGTTTGTGCTGCCACGTGATATTGCATGTTAATCTGATTAATTAATAACTGGGCTAATTTAATTAATCGAAGTTATCAAAAGAGGTCAACGCATTTGTGGCCTGGCAGTAACAATAAACTATATTGCTTTAATTTGTTTGTCATTAATTATATTGCTTTAATTTATTATATTGTTTAGTCTCATATGCATATTACACTAAAAGAGCCAGCCATTACACATCTCATGTGCAGCACAATAACTAAAGCAATGTAACCCGGCCCCATGTGCCCATCTACCCCCACCCCACTCAATAGACAAGCACATTGGTACAAACCTCATACCTGATGCCCCCAATCACAATAGCCAACTGCCAATCAGAAAATTTCACAATCACAAATCACAATACACATTACACTAAAAGACCATCAATATCTTACGAACACCAACACCAACACACACTGACCAACATCAACAGACTGACCAACACCATCGGATAAGAATAAGATAAAGCCAAATTTAAAAAGTCACAAAAAGGCAAAAAGAAAAATATTAATACAGCTACCAATCATAGACTCACAGTTCAAAAGAGAGAGAGAGAGTTAGACTCTTAAAGAATAAAGAGATAGACTCTCATTCATTAATTTTATTTCATTTCATAGATTTCCATTTCAGATTCAAATAAAGAGAGAGAGTTAGAGAGAAAAAGAGAGAAATACCTCGAGGGATGGAGCACCAAGCACCGGAGCAGCTCTGCGATCCCGATCTGCGATTTACAATGAGGGGTGATTTGCGATAAGGGGCAATATGCGATGAGCAACGACGATGGCGACAAAGACAAGCGAGCTACGGCAACAACAAGCGAACGAGCTGTGAGCGACGTGATCGTGGGTTTGGTTTGCTCTATATTGGGGTTTGGGGTTTGGTCTGCTCTGTCTGTATTAGGGTTTGGTTTGCTTTGCGAGCGACGTGACTGTGGTTTTTTTTTTTTTTTTTTTTTTTGAGAATCTGTGGGTTTGCTGTGGGCTTGCCACGGGGTCTGTTACAATTTTTTTTTTCTTCAGATTTTAGTTCAATTTGTTTTTTGGGTTTTTTTTTTTTTTGCTTGAAAGTAGAACAAATAAAAAATTTGAGGGTGTTCCCGATACAGATCAAATATAAAAAATTTTAATTATTATATATAATTTTTTTTTCAAGTCAGGGTATTCCTAGAAACACCCTGAGTTGTACGTGGCGCCGCCACTGTTTTAGATGATGAATTGCTTGTAAAGATGGTCTGATGATTTCTCTTGAGATGATGTCAACGTCCATCATCCTTTTGTTTTAGACAAAAGTTTATCTTTAACAAAACGTGGCTTCTGTATATGTTTGCTTTACCTTCACAAAGATATCTTGGAAAAGGATCCTATTCCCTTTTATAGAGACAAGAGTGCATAATTTTTACGAACAAATTGCTAACGCCTGGTTGTTAAAATCCTCAAACTTGCTAAATACAATTTTAGTTGGTGTGATTATTAGTTAGTGGTTGGAAGTTTTTTTTTTTGGTAAATAGTGGTAGGAAGTTGGCTTTAATGGTGCTGTTTGGTTGGCCTATACATGCCTGGATATGTTTTGAAGTTTTTAACCATCAATGATCATTTACGTCTAAATCAAAAAAATTATAATAATAAGAATAATAAAAAAAAAAAAAGCAGTTATTTCATTGAAAAAATTAGCTTTAAAATTTTTAAGGAAAGGCTTTCTCAAGAAACAAGGTTTTGAATAACGATTTAAAATTATTCAAGAAACTGATAAAAAATCAATATTTAGCTCATCCAAGTGGAGCATAAATTTGGTTTGCATGCATGGGTTTGTTGGATACACATTTTTCAATCAAATAGAGGATGGAATATGAAATGCGTACCATTTTTTTATTTTTTGAGGGAATTTAAGTATGTACACATTCACAATGATAAATAAACGACTCATCACTCAAGGAATTCACCCAAGAAATATAGAGTAAAAGATAGGAACACTCACTACTTTGCGGAATCCACCGAAGAAATATGAACAAGAAACTCATTGCCTATCAGAATCCACCGAGGGACAAGAGTTTTTAACAAGAAATTCCTTCTTCTCACAAAGCTTAGTCTAAAAATAATACCCAATATTCCGTTTAATTTCTATTCACACGTGAGCTAGAACTTATATTAAACCAATTGGAACAACCCTCCGAGCATGAAGAATGAAAACTTATATTTTCAAGGCAAAAAACTGTTAATAAGAATAAAAAATAAAAATAAAAACCTTGACCAAATACTAAAAAAAAACAAAAAACACAACTAAAAAGACCCATTAACAAGACTTAGAAATTGGAAAATATAGTTTAGAAAAAAAATAGACAAATTCAAAGCGAGAGAGATTCGTAATTCTTTGTTTCTCAAGTATATTATAATAGACCAAACAGTTTGTTGTAAAATAGTCATAACACCCAAATTCATTGTTTCTCAAGTATATTATGCTAGACCAAACAGTTTGTTGTGAAACAGTCATAACACCCTCTAAAAATGTTCGATATATTTAAGAAACAACTACTTTTGTAATTATGTAAACAAGAACAACATACAGATTTAATCATAAACAAAAATATATACAACTAGATAAAATATATAAGAAGAAATCTATACAATAATTAAATAACTCATAGACCAAATCCATGGAGAATGAATAATGCAAAATTAATCAAATTTTTCACCACGCACACATTCAGTGGTATTAAGAGGCCCACGAATGTCTGTCTCTCAGGATAAATTGATCAACAAAAAAGAGAAAAAAAACTACAATATCCGTGCTCAACGAACTGAACTATGTCTCTTTCTCTCTTTTTGACACTTTGCAAAGTTGTATGCACACAAATATTTTCTCTGTGAAAGTTTTTCAATACAATTAGTTTTTATGAATGAAGGACTATGAATATATATGTTAGTGAACAAACACATTATTCCAGAAAAACTGTTGGGCACAAAAAATAGAATAATAAAATAGTATTTTATTTGAACAAGAGAGCTTAGTCCACACATGCTTAAAAGTTAAAACCAATCCAATGTCTAACCTATAAGCATATAAACTTAGGTATTATCCCTTTTCTTTCCTTTTTTTAGAGTTAATAATTTTCATCACTTTAAATCAATAATGGGCACACACTAAGAGTGTGTTTTTATACTGCTTATTTTGCTGAAAACTGAAAACACTATAGCAAAATAATTTTTAAATGTGTGAATAGTGTCGTGTGTCCCATTTTTAATGAAAGTTTTGTTAAAAAAGAAGTTTGTGGGTCTCATGAACAGTGCGCGAGACCTGCTAAAGAGCACTAAAATGCGCTTTGCAATGAAAAAAAAATGTGAAATGCTGACGCCTTACATGGACGTGTATCCAAAAGTACACTAAGAGTCAATTTTTTATCTACTTCTTAACATTTTTTTAAAACAAATTAAAAAATACCCAAATTGTGCATGGTTTGATGTGTTTTTTTTTTTTTTTTTGGCTAAACAACATCTTCATCATTCAACAAACAAGACAATGGCTGTCAGCCTTATAAGCGTTAGCAATTTCTATAGAAAGACTATACATATTGAAACAAAATACTCTACAAAATCTAATTGCATACTTTGCAGTCACATGAGCAGCAATATTGCAGCATCTCCTAACCCATCTAAAATTACAATCCAAAAAGATTTTACTAAAATCAAGTATATGGTTGGGCCTGGCAGCTGGCTATAGCAAATTCATTCTATATAATTGCATAATTAATTTTGAAATGACCCAAAAATGCTGACTCCTGCTTTGATCTTAAGTAGTGTACTACTTTTTTATTTTTTAGAATATCTTAAGTAGTGTACTTGAATTATCAAGGACGAATATGATTTGTCTTACTATAGGCTTCTATAAAGTTGTCTTTTCATGTGTCCCATACACACTCTTTTGTCAGAAATGTAAAATCATTAGTCATATTAAGATCTCGACTAATGCCTTTACAAACTAAGACTACAGTTAGTCTTTTTAAATGCTGTTGTATTAATTTTTCAAGTGTTGTTTGGTAAAAATAAATAATTCCTAAAAAGGTAATATATTATAAGCGTAAATGTAGATTTAATCCCTATGTATTGCATCCTTTTTATTTTAATCTCTATATTTTCATTTCACCACTTTTAATTCTTAAATCAATTAATGCGTTATATTTTGGTCATTACTGTTACTCACTTAATAGAAATTGCTGATGTGACAAACGAAGTGCACTGTTGACACATTAAATACCGACGTAGCTAATAAAATAATATTAAAAAATGTCACACCAACATAAAATAATGATTAAAAAAGACACAAGAGCAACGCTTTCCTCTCTCCCACTTCCCAAAATTATCTATGACAAACTGTGGGTTCTATGTATGGTTGCTTTACCTTCAAAGAGATGTCATGGAAAAGGATCCGCCTTCCTTTTATACAGAAACTGAGAGTGCATAATTTTCATGCACAAATTGCTAGTGCCTAGTTGTTAGTTGCCTGAGTAGTAGAATTTTAGCTAGAATAATTAATTTAATAAAATTTTAATCGGAGTAATTTTTTTATGGAAATAATCGAAGCAACTATTTGTTAAGTCGGTGGTGCTTGAATAAGGAGGTGATTAAATTTAGGCTTAAAGCCTTGTTGCCTTTTGGGGATCCAAACTCCACTTGGGATTCATAGATTATGTGCCATACGACACTTGTGCAATTAGGATATGTTTGGTAGACTATAATAGGTATTGTAATATAATAGTTATTCATATGGTTTAGTTATTCTTTAGTTTGGTTATGTTTTTATTACAAAGAATAGTCATTCCTTATGAATAGCTATTCTTCAAAATAAGGAATAATTATACCTTTTTAAAAGGTGATATTAGTTATTCTTTAGTAAATATAATAATTTTCAAACTTAATATATTTTCAAATAAACAAACTTTCCATATACATCTAACAATTATAAAAATTAAAAAAAAATCATAAAAAATAACACATATCTCTTTTAAATTTAAAAATAACAATTTTTAAGGAGATATAATTGTATGAGTAAGATATTTTCTAAAATAAATGTTAAGTTTCATTCTAATGTTATAACTCACAACTAAACTAATGAATATGTTTATTTATTTTATTACAACACACTTTATTACTAGTAATAAATATTACAATTCATGTCGAAATTCTCATTCAGTGTACCAAACATATCCTAAGTTCCAGCCAACCTATGCTAATATTATTATACCATTTGTATGATGCATATTAGGCAAGAGAAAAATTGGAGAGGTGCTTCCACACAATAGGTTTAAATACAAATAGGATTCTAAAAAAAAATAGAGTGTCTGTGTTTTTATTTTATAGTGAAAATTTTTTATTTTTACATGTGTATGTAGACATTTATCTGTATCACATAAATTCTATCTATTTTTCTTCTCTTTAATCTTGTGTAGACAGTTTATTTTCACATCACATGTCATGATATGTTTTGAAGTTCTTATCGATCAATGATCCGTTGCATCTAATTCTAAAAATAAAAAGTTAAGAGAGATTTTTTTGAAATTTTTTACGGAAAAAAATATGTTTTTTTTACAATTTTTTACATTTTCTATGAAAATAGCATTAAAACTTTCTTTAAATAGTTCATTAATAAATATTCTAATGGCACCTATTAACTCAACTTGCACGCCTTAATTAAAAACGTCAACTCAGGTCGCCCACTTATACTCATTTTTTGTTTATCCCCAAAAAAAAAAAAAAAAAAAAACTCAACTCAATAAAAAAAAAAAAAAATACAACTTATTCAATGGAAACATTAATTTTTAAATGTTTTAAGGAAAGGCTTGCTCAAAGCAACAAGGTTTCCATTGACGATTTACATTTATTCAAGCAACTGATAAAAAAATCCAATATTTAACTCATCCAAATGGAGCATAAATTTTTTTTGCATGCTTGGGTTCGATGAAGACACATTGTTCAATCAAAAGAGGATGGGATATGAAAAACCAGAATTTTTATTTATTTATTTATTTTTGTTGTTGAGGGAATATAACACTATAACACTCACTACTGTAAGAAATCCGCCCAAGAAATACAGAGAAAGAAACTCATCCCTTATCCCTGTACCTGATCTAAAATACGTGTTTGTAACAAAATAGGTGCTTAAAGATGAAAGTTACATATTCATAATGCCACTCAAATCTCTAAAATGACTAAAATATCCTTAAAACTTATGTAAATGCCCATTTATATAAAGCCAGCTAAGCCAGCAATAGTATGATAGTATCTCTTTCAAATACCAGCAGTAGAAAATACAACAAAGAAACACAAGGAGAGCTACCCCCTTATTGTGTCCACCCTTAAAAGTTTGATAACGAATTTCACAAAAGCATTTAAAAAATAAAAAAATTCAAGCTCAAACAGAGTCAGAATAGATATATATATATATATATATATATATAAATACATATTAAGTCAATGAGAGCATTCTATACTCTCATGGTAATAACATTAGAATTTAGAAAATTAAGAAAAAGATAGAAAGAGAGAGACAACCCCTTGCTTGTAACTAAATTACTACTTCAATAAGCATCCCTAGTATATATTACACAGGAGTCATCCTTAGTATATGAATGTTCAATTAGCGTGTAAAACACTAATAAATGTTTTGACCCCCAATTTTAACAATATCAACACAAGCTTATACACAAATAATATATGTGCGAAATGATGAATATAAACTATAACCAAATTCGTAAAACACTCTAAACCATAACTAATCACAAATACAGCAACAATTAAAACATAAAGAGTAAGGGAAGAGAGATGCAAACACAAAAATAACACGGCGAAATACTCGGCAAAAAACCTCTCCGCTACCCTCCAAGCGATCAAATGATCCACTAAAGAATAAAGTTGGGATACATGAATAGCAGAAGACCTCTAAGCCTAATCTATCCGATGCACCTAAGCCCTCCAAGTTTCTTGCTCTAACAGGGTTACGCCTAACCTTGTCTTCTTTAGCTTCCTAGATCCCACAATTAGCCCATTGTATCAATTAAATGAATTGGTCATCTCCGAACTGCTTTCCAAACACCAAAATACCTCTTCACTGATATGGGTATGATGAGATAAAGATTTGTCAAAATGTACCTCTCAAGGATATGTCAATGGAGAGGGTGAGAGTAGATGAATTTGGAGAATCAAGTGATGAAGATTGTGGGTGAGTCAATCTTGTTTTTCTTTAGGGTTTCCCTCTCAAAATTCTCTCTAGAGACTCTCTACATTTCGTGGATATATGGGTATTTATAGTAGTGTGGGTGAGGAATGTGAAAAGTCAGTTTTCATCAAACAGAGCATTCTGGCGACTCAACCTCGCGACTGGAACAAGTCGCAAGCTAACTGTCTGGCCAGGCTGTACATTTTTGTCCTGTAGTGCTTCAACCGTCGTGACCCTTCAGTTTCCTGCATGCTCCACACGTGTGCCACTTTGGCGACTTGCCAATCGCGAGATCCAGTCACGAGACTCCTTTAATTGCACACATCTTAATATTTCTTCACACTCTTTCATACACAACACTTACATAATTCCCACCTAAATATAGGGTATCTAATTGCTAAAATATAAGCAAATTTAGTACGAAATAAAGTTAACACATGATTGAATAAATTCAACCTTACAGTATAAATAAAGTTGGACCTTAAAATTTTTTTTGATTGTGTCAATTTGACTATTCTATCTTTTCGGTAAGTGTACCTCTTTATTAAAGGACCTGTAAGAGTTGCACGTGCAAAGCACATGTTGTCCCTTAAGTGAGAAAATTTAGGATATATATACTTTTTTTTTGAAGTAGTATAAAACCATGTATTTAAATTTAGAATAGTTATTTAATATATGGCTATCTATTTAGTATATAATTTTTTAGGAGAAGGTATTTGATATCAAATGATACCATGTCAGCAGTATCAAAATATAATAAGTGTGAGAAATGTCAACAAAAAATAACTAACCCACTAACAATTGAAAGACGTGTTTGGGTAGTTATTTTTGCACACACATCTCTCTTTCATTAGATTTTGATATGGATGACGTAGTATCATTTGATACAAAATACCTTTTCATTTCTTAGAACCTATTTACTAAAGACATTATCTATTCACAAAAAAATTCTACTAAGAATAATAATAAATGTCGTCATCTTCCAACAATTAACAACTAAGTAACATTGTCACAATATTTAAATTTTAGCAATAAATGATGATATATGCTACAATTGAAACTCTTCATCAAATTAAATACATACAACCATTTGCAATGAATATTTTGTTATTAATACTTTATTCTTTATCATTTTATTTTGTAAACCTAACTACGATGCACAGCTTACTTAATTTTTAATGAACACCTTTTTAAGAAATAAAAAAAATAATAAAATAATAAAATAACAAAAAACATATGTCACTGAAGTTTTCTTTAGATAAAATTATAAATCTAGAAGATTTAAACCAATAATAAATTAGTGTTTCTAGGTAACAAATAGAATACCATATGTTAGGACATATGTAGTTCAAGTCTGTGAACTTATGTCGCTATTTTATGTAATTGGCTTATCCTTAGACAAAACGCACTTTACTTGTAATTGGGTAGATTTAGGATGTGTTAAACACTTCAAGAAACCGTGGTTCAAGATTAAGTGTTGAAGCCGTCAAAGTCTGTCCAAGATACAAGCAAGGAAGTGCTGGTTTTTAAATCTCGACACCTACCTCGACAGATACATCTATCGAGATTTAAAAGAGCTGTTTTGCCCGAGCCTCGACAGCTGGCTCGATACCTCTCGACACCTCTATCTATCGAGAATTAAAGAAAACAGATTTCCAGGTCTGTTTCAAGTCTAATCCGTGAGTGTGTCTTTGGGACTTCTTTTCTCCTAACCCTAGACATATAAAAGGATTATTTTAAGGGCCGTCAATAGAGAGATCACAAGATACAAGTTGCACATTCATTGAGAACTTGTTGTTCATGCAATTTGTGATCTGACAGACAAAGTTCGTGCCCTAGTTCATCTCTGATGATTTGAAGAACTTTGCAGCCAACATTCTTTCTTCCTCAAGTTGGTGAGTGAGTCACGTACTTGGATTCGTGCAAAGGAGTAAGCCGCGTACTGGGATCCGCGCATCAAATTGGTTAGTCATGTACTGGGAGCCGTGCATTGAAAAGCAGAAATTGTCACTACAGAACAAGTCCAATTGGGTATTGGGGTAAGAGTTCAACTGTAGGTTGGTGAGGTACTGGGATTCCTTACTTGTAACTGCTTGTTGTGATAATAGTGGAGTTTCGGGAGTGGTGACGTTAAATCACCCGGTGGGGTTTTTGCCGTAAGGTTTTCCCCATTCGTGAACAAATCACCGTGTTGTTTAATTTCCGCTGCTTAACTTAGTTTGGTGATTTGTTTGTGCTGCCACGTGATATTGCATGTTAATTTGATTAATTAATAACTGGGCTAATTTAATTAATCTAAATTATCACAAGGGGTCAACGCGTTTGTGGCCTGTCACCATACATTGTTATTTTTACTTTCTAAGTATGACTAACACATAAAACTCAAAATACACGAAAAAAAAAAAAATTGGGACATTAAAATTTAATGACACATTTTAGATACTGCACAATAAAATATTCTAGAAATCATAAGATTTGGTTAGGATTTAACTAAGAGAGTAACAATATGGACTATATATTTGTTTACAAAATATAGAGGAAATTATTCAACTTTAAAGTTGGGGGATGAAACTACCCCAACATAAAGGGGAAAAGTAATTTTTACATAAATCTTTTTTGTTGGTAAAACTATGTATTTTTTACTTTAAACAATGTGTTAAAAAAAGAGTCAGCTCAAGAAAACTGTCCATAAAATTTTGAATTTTGGCTTAACAAATTGACTAAAAAAAAAAAAGTCAGGAACATTATAAATAACAAGATATTTTCTCAATACCTTTATTTTAGCTATGGTATGCCTTGATATGATATTTTATAATTTTATTTTAGAGCAATACTACATCCATAATGTTTTCACAACAAATCCTAGGTAGTAAATTGTTATTGGTTTTTAATTGAGACAACCACTTTAAACTATGCATTAAGAAAACAATAACAAACAAAAAACCAAAAAAAGAAATTTGTGCATGCAACAGTGAATTTTTACTCACTAAATTTGACTAAACCAAAAAAGAAGTCTAGGAATACAACAAAATATCACAATACTTTTACTATACCTTTATTTTCAACCATGGTAAGTTTTGGTCTGATATATTATTATTTATTTTATAGAAATGTTATTTTTATAATAAATTCTAGTTAGCAAGTTGTTACTGATTTTAAAATGGACACACAACTGATATTACTTTTTTATCCATCAATAGTAGCTTACCTAAGATTTGTTGTGAAATTAATGTGAAAATATTGTGGACTTAACATTTTTTTTATTTGATCTATAAGAAACTAAGATCCCAACAATTGTGAAAATATTGTGATAACAACAAGTGTTACAACATTATCATAAAATATATATTTTCAGTTGTGGTTGGTCACAGTCTCATATTTTATTATTTTATTTCGATCTATAAGAAATTGACACCTCAATAATTATGAAAATATTTTGAAATTTGTCGTGTCAGTATAACAATATATATGCCAACTCATATATATATTAAAAAAAAAAAACCACAAACCAATGACTGAGAAAAAAAAAAAAAGCATTGTAGCTACTGTGACAATTGAACAAACCAATGAAGCACTGTTTGCACATTCGTGCTTTTTATATATAGATTTCTAATTAATTTTTTTCTTTTCTTTTTTCTATTTAATTAAACTTAAGTTTTAATATGGGTTTTAAAAGCAGTAACAATGCTACGAAACTAATTTGTCTTTGCACTAAGTTTTAAGAAAAAATTTTCATGGAAAATAAGTTTTAACAAATTTAAATTAATACTAATTAAAACGTATATACTGAGTATTAACAAATTTTAAAGAATTACATTAATCAAAGCTCAATTGCCAAAGGTACAAAGAAATTTAAAAGAAGACTTATTATTCATTCTAATTTATACTAGTTAATAGAGGGGACCTTAGCCATTAGGCCAATGCCTCCTGAATATATTAATCATCGACCATAATTTTTTTTTGTTTTGACAATTAAATTTGGCTCGTGCATATCGTTTGTTCTGGCAAAACTCTATTATAAATGTTTTTAAGCAATTCAAACACTAACTTGGTTAAAACTTAGTGGACAAAAGTGTTAAGAAATTTAAAAGAAATTTATAATTTTTTAATTATTTATGTAACTTATTATTAATTTTTAGGTTTGATACAAATTTTGATTTACAAAATGTTCTTTCACCACTTTACATAAAAATAATTTTTGTTCTTCTATTCTTACTTACTATTTTATTATTTAATTTAAATTATATCATTAATTTTGTATTTTTTTTATTATTAAACCATGCATTGCACTGATATATAAGATTTTTATTAAATTGTGCATCAGATGAATATATTACTGGTTATACTAAAAAAATTAGGGTGGAACTCTATAAGTTATACGCTACTGTTCACGATACTGTTCATAAACAGTATCATAAACAGTAAAATTTGTCTCCCATGTGGCGTGCAGCAGCAGCAGGAGGAAAAAAAAAAAAAAAAACTTGGAAACGCTGAACGCTAAACGCGTTCAGCAGCATTAAAAGTCTCTCTTTTTTAATGAACATTACTACTTTCATATTTGTTCAGTGAGGATCATCTCCCTTTTTCTTAAGAATTCTTTTATCTTGAAATTTTGATTTGTTATATTACGTATTCTTACGACTATATTAGTATACAAATAATACGAGTAATGTTATCTTGTGAAGTTTATTTATTTATTTATTTTTTGCTGAATAAGGAAGAAAAAAACAAAACTTTTTTTTTTTCAGTTTCCATTAAAACCAACGCCACCCACCCAATCATGAACCTTGGTGTTTGATATTTAGGGTCTGATCTACTTTCAAACTCACATTTTTACATTTTAAACAACTTTATACATATTTTTATATATTTTTTTACTCACAAATTTTAAAAAACTATAAAAATCTCTTTTCAAATTACTCTATCCAAAAAAAAAAAAACTCAAACTACTCCGTATTTATCATCATTAACGTGTGGGAAAGAAGCACATGGCATGCGCATTTTCAGAAAAGGAAGGAAAATCGATTCCCACTTTCTTGTCTTTATGGAAAATCGAAAACGTGTGGGGAAAGTCTCGTTGGAGAATTTGCATAGCAAAAACTTCGTGGAAGAGGGACTGACCTCTACTTTATTGATTATAGCAAAGGTAAGTCGTGACTCATGAGTGTGGTACCACTTTAATGACTTGACTGCACCATTGTTTGGTTCCACCCAGAAAAGTGATGGTAATAAAGAGGTTTGTAAATGCATTTAGCGTTGTCAAGACGTGTGGGGACACCGGAAGATTTTAATTGTATTGCAAAAACTTCATGAAAAAAGAGATCTCTAGCTAGTTGCATTGAATTAAGTTTTATATTTCTATTTACATTTTGCATTATAGACTAAATATTAAATGTGCAGAACACTGAATATTTATACAATTGTGTATGCTTTACATGATCGATAATTACAAACATAATATATATATATATATATATAAAAATGTGATTATAAACATATAATTGTCTTGAGGTTATTTTTTACCAGCTATTCTTGTCTATTGTCAGTATCGACAATAAGAAGTGAGTCTAGGGGCCCTTACTTGCTTAAACCATAAAAGCTAAGAGGCCAGTTTAGATATAATCGTTTGTTCTTCTTTCATATTTGGTCGGTAGGATTATCTCCCTTTTTCTCAAGAATTCTTTTATCTTGAAATTTTGGTTTGTTATATTACGTATTCTTATGACTATATTAGTATACAAATAATACGAGTAATCTTATCTTGTGAAGAGTTTTTTTTTTTTTTTTTTTTTCTTTTTTTGAGAATGTTGTGAAGAGTTGATTAGGGAAAAAGATTTTTTTTTTTTTTTTTTTTTCAGTTTCCATTAAAACCAATGCCACCCACCCAATCGTGATGCTTGATATTTAATTATTTATCATCATTAACTTGTTGGACAGAAGCACAAGATGGCATGCGCGTTTTCAGAAAAGAAAGGAAAATCGATTCCGACTATCTTGTCTTATCGAAAACGTGTGGGGACAGCCTTGTTGGAGAATTTGCACCGCAGAAACTTCGTGGAAGAGGGACGGACCTCTACTTTATTGACTATAGCAAAGGTATGTCATGACTCATGAGTGTGGTAGCACTTTATTGACTTGACTGCACACCATTGTTTGGTGCCATTTTTGATATCTTAAAATGCCGATTTCAGTATCTATGAAGGAACCACTATCGCCATCTTTTCCTCTGTGAGGACCAAACTCTTTTTTTCCCAATCAATTCCAAATTTCCAGTTCGATTCTATTCCAACACACTTTCTTGAAAATCATCATTCTTTTAACCATTTCTCAATCATATTTAAAACCTTTCAAATTGCACAGAATTCACTCATCTCTTATATATAATTCCCATTTCATTCCATCTTAATTTGATATTTCTTTCCTTTTTCTACTCATCTTTTTAGATCTTTTTCAGTTTTTAGTTAACAGATCATACTGATGACTTTTCCAATTAAAGAAGAATTAACCTTCTCTTCTTCTTCCACTCGCCAATGGAGCTATGATATCTTTTTGAGTTTTCGAGGTAAAGACACACGTTATGGTTTTGCAGGCCATTTATGCAAGGCTTTGCGTGATAGAGGTTTAATCACCTTCTTTGATGAAGATCTTGAGAGGGGAGAAGAAATTTCAAATGAACTTCTTAAAATCATTGAAACATCAATGATTTCGATCATTGTATTGTCTAAAAATTATGCATCTTCTACTTGGTGTTTGGATGAACTTGTCCAGATTATTGAGTGTAAAAATACTGGACGGATCCGGAAGGTTTTACCAATTTTCTACAAAGTGACTCCATCCGAAGTTAGAAATAATGATAGAAAGGATGGAAAGTATGGCATAGCACTAGAAAACCATGAGAAAAAATTCAAAGATGACATGGAGAAGGTTAAGAGGTGGAGGAAAACTTTAACTGAAGTAGCTAACTTGTCTGGACATGAATACATGTATGTATTATCTAATTAATACCTACTCTTGTGTGATTTTATGAGTTGCAAACTTTTAAAGGTTTTGATATATTCTTTTGGGTAATCATACTTCTCTTCTTCTGCATTTTTATTCTAAATTTATTGGTTATTTTCTTATCAATTATAGTTAAATTTTTGTAAAGAAATTATTATAAAAATTTAGACTATTTCATTACTAATATAAATATAAACAAAAAGGAAGAGTGCTAATTTCTTTAAACATCAAGTGAGAGGAGTCTTTTTTCCCTTTAGGTTTGGAATGAAGTCATTTCCCCAAATCTCAAGAGAGGGAAGTGTAATTATCCTTATTATTTTTAGGACAAAGTTTGGTTATAAACTTGGTTATAGCATAAGGCTACAAGTTCTGATGATGCGAGGAATTTTAGTAGGCTGGATGCTTCAGATTAGAGAGGGCTCGCGGTTGATCTTGGTAGCCTGAGAAAGAAAGAAGAAAATCAAAGGTGACCGGGGTTGCCGGCCAATAACCCTCCGATGACAAAGTCAGTTTTCTCCCAAGTGTTTTTGAGTTCCAACTTTTTAGGAATAATTTTTCGTACCTTTTCCTAGTTTAAATCAGTGTTTATATAGTGTCTGAAGAACGGTTATTGGATTTGTAACCTCCCCTAGAATTGAGGAGGTTTGTATTTGAAAGTAACTTCCAACTGTTTAGGAGTTACCATTTTTGCACGCAATGGTCACTTGGTGGTTACTCATACAATACGGAGTCATTTTACCTTGTAAAATGACAAGTGCTCACGTCTCGTCCGTATTTCCTCGTCTTGAGCGTGTCTTTGACAGTTTACCTCGTCTTGAGCATGTCTTGACAGCTTACCTCGTCTTGAGCATGCCTTGACAGCTTACCTCGTCTTGAGCATGCCTCGACAGCTTACCTCGTCTTGAGCATGCCTCGACAGCTTACCTCGTCTTGAGCATGCCTCGACAGCTTACCTCATCTTGAGCATGCCTCGACAGCTTATCTCGTCTTGAGCATGCCTTGCTCCTCCTGGACGATCTTCATGGACACTCGAAGTTGTATTTATTTATACCACATCAGTTGCCTCCTTGTCCATGGGTCGTCTAGGGTTCACACATACTGACGCCGTTATTTGGACACGCGTCCTCAAGCCAGCTGTCGTAGGTGCCACTTGTCGTGATTTAATTGGAGACCAATCATGTCAGCTCGTTTTTCGAGGGACGTGCCATTTGTCGTTTTTTGGCTGGGCTGGTCGCGTCGCTTCGTGTATTGGGGTCAAGGCCTATAAATAGTGGAATTCCTCCACTACCCTCCTCATTTCTTCAAATTTTCTTCTTCAAACTCCCTCGTCTTAGATCCTCGTCTAGAAGCTTCTTACGTCCATAGTCATCTCGTCTAGATCCAGGTATTTTCTTCAATCTTCGCCCCTAAGTTTTAAGTTTCTTCCTTAAAAATGTCTGAGATAGTCCTTTCCTCGTCTAGCGATAGTATAGTTAAAGCCATAGATGAGTATCAAGCTCCTAGTAGCTTTAGTGGCTCTAGCGATAGTTCTAGGAGTAGTAATAGTAGTAGCAATGGGAACACTACAGACGAGTATACGTCAGGTGTCCCAGGGGTTCCTCCCGAGGTGTTTAGGGAACAACATAGGACGAGGGTCAAGTCTGGTTCCATGGCTGGCACAAGTGCTCCCTCGTCTTCTGCTCAAGACGAGGAGGAGGAGGTAGTGTATACTTGTGCTATAGGGGTTGGTTCTAAGATAGACGAGAAGAAGTTGGACCTTCTAAAGACGAGGTACCAAATCCCTGATGACTTAAACCCTAGGCTTCCCGTCCGTGACGAGTGGTGTTGTCAACCCCGTTTTGGTGTTGGCATTTACGAGGCTTACCTCCTAGGGGGTTTGAGGTTGCCTCTAAATGCCTTCGCCAGGGAGTTGCTTTCTAGGTTAGGTATAGGTATATGCCAACTTAACCCTAATGCATGGTGTCTAATAGTTGCTATGCAAGTTTTGTGGAGGGAGGTGTTTAAGGGGAACCGTCCTCTTTCCGTGGACGAGTTCCTCTACTGCTATAAACCCTCCGAGATTAACCAGTCCCTTGACTTTTATCAATTTACAGCCAGAGGGGCAGATTGTAGATTGATTAAGTCACTAGTCACGTCAGACAGAAACTGGAAGACGGAGTTTTTCTTCGTCTCTGGTTTCTGGGCTGGTCGTTCTAGTGACGTTGCTATGGATCCGTTTCCTCCCTATACCGGAGAGATAGGGAACCTTCGTCCAGAAGGTATGCATTTGTAATTATACTTTTTGCACTCGTCTTATTTAATGGTCGTCTAACGTGTTTTTGTTTGTTTTGTTTTGAAGGTGTTAGACGACCTCATTTGGATAGACTCCATCTGGAACGAGTCCAAAAAGTTCGTCTTTACAGCGACAGGACCTTTCATTTTTTGGTAACTTTAAGGCGTCTTGCCACTTGGGGTTTAGGTCCTGATCCTTCGGACGAGGCGATTGCCCACGAGGTTACTGTGAGAAGACGTAAGTTGTCCTCCCTTGTCTTCTCTCTCTTTTTTTTTTTTTTTTTTTTTTTTGCTAACGTCTTTACTTGTAGGAATGGCGACGATGAAACAAACAAAATAAGGGCAAGGACGTGATGGACGAGGAGACTAGGCCTGGAGTCAAATCCAACCCTCGTCCAGCTTCTGGCGAGAAGAGGAAGAGCCTCTCTCTAGGTGTGGACTTGGGTAACCTCCCAAGTAGGCGCAAGGAGAAGAGAGCCAAGCACAAGGAGTCCAAGTCTCAAGACGTCCAAGCTAAGGATCAACGCGGCCTCGTCCCTCCTAGCCCTCCAATCCAAGTTTTGGACGTTGAACAAGAGCTTTTTCCACCCATCCCGTCTACAGTTCTAACCTCATCTCAAACTTCCCTCCAAGTTCCTCATAATCTTCTCGAGGACGAGAACTTGGCTTGGGAGAAGTTTGAGAAGGCTGTGACGGACGAGGACATAACGGCATGCTACAACATGTCGTTGAAGGATTTTGAGCGCTCCGGCGTTCATGACCTTTTCAAGGTATGTAACTTTTTTATGTTTGTCTCGTCTTGTAGTTAGTTTATGCATGCATTCTAATGAAGCTTTATGCTATGCAGGTAATGTCCAAGTTCATTGCAGCGTCCAGGCAGGCAACTGAACTGGACAAGACGAGGGTGCTGTTGGAGAAAACCGTCCAGAAAGGGAGGGACGAGTCCAAGAGGTGGGCAGAGGTGGCGGCTAAGTCCAAGGACGAGGCGGAGGACTTGAGGAAACGCGTTGCTGCGCTGGAGGATGAAGTCCACCAAAAGGATGATCGTCTTTCCTTCCTTCAAAGGAGGTATGACGAGTTTGAAGCCATTGTAGAGAAAGCTAAAGGAGACGCCGTCGCTGAGTTCAAGGCGTCCAAAGAATTTACTGATTCAATGGACGCCAACTACGCGGCTGGCTTCAAAGACTTTAGGATGGACGCCTCGAAAAAATTCCCAGAAATGGACTTCAGCTCTATCAAGCTCAACCTTGGTGGGGCGTCCACAAGCTCCCTCGTCCAGACTAGCTCAGAAGACATCAACGTGGAGGATGACGCTACCACCCTGCCATCTCAAGACGATCTGAACGTCAACCCCCCATCCGTTTAAGATTTTACTTGCTTTGATGTAATTCAATCCTTTTTTTTTTTTTTTTATTGAAATGTATTGTACTACAATTGTCTCGTCTAGAGTGTTATAGACGAGCGTATTAACAATTGCCTCTAGGGCTTAATTTGTGTAAGGGTTTTTGGACGATGGACGTCTACCATTTTATTTTTAATTCAATGAATGTCTGTTTTTATTCATTATTTGTTAATGTATGGGAGCTTCCCTTTATTTTTATTGTGATTGAAATTTGTAAATTTCTTAAGTATTGAAGGGTCGTCCTTGTACTTTTCTTATGGACAATGTTATTAGCTCATCCATGTCTTTCTATAGACGAAGTGATGACAGCCTTGTCAGACGTTTCCTTCGTCCATAGGCATGGCCCACTTTCCTCGTCTATAGGCTTGACTTTCGTCTCGTCCATGAGCTTGGCTTTGGCCTTTTGTCAAGGACGTTTTCTAGCCCTTGACTCGTCCTAGAGCACCTGTGTCTCGGACAGATACTCGTCCATGGACATAACTTTTTGTGCCTTAGCTTAATTTACACTTTATCCTCGTTTTGAGGAAAGCTCTGCGAACGTTACATCCCTGCGTCCAAGGATTTTTCATTCGTTTTAAGATTTTGCCCCCCTCGTTGGTTTTACCATGGGAGTTAGATTTTGCGCATAAAATACACTTAAAATCCAAACCATATTATATAAGCATTGTTCACAAACATAGCACCTGCTTGGAAGCTAGTGCATTATGAAAATACTTAATATACACAACCTTGTCTTTAACAAACTTGTCTGTAGACGGTGCAAATGTTTAAGAACTAATGCACCTTTATTCTTAGTACACACCATAGCAGTAGTAAGAACAC
Organism: Castanopsis chinensis; assembly: GCA_032878915.1. NCBI lineage: Eukaryota > Viridiplantae > Streptophyta > Magnoliopsida > Fagales > Fagaceae > Castanopsis > Castanopsis chinensis. The sequence continues at coordinate 1,391,672 of JAVQMG010000074.1, read as the reverse complement.
TAGTAGATATTAAACATAGTAGTTGGGTTGTCCATGATAGAAACCTCGTCTTTGATTAACCTCGTCCAAGCTCATTGATAGTACCTTCTCAGGTGCTCCTCGTTCCAAGGGTGCTCCAGCTTTCGTCCGTCCAAAGCTTCTAAGTAATACGACCCTTGCCTTTTGCAGTTTACTACCCTGTATGGTCCTTCCCAATTGGGTCCCAATTTTCCATGAGCTGGGTTCTTAGTTGCCAAGGATACTCTCTTAAGAACGAGGTCCTCTATGCTGAAGCGCCCGGGTTTCACCATGGCATCATGCTGTCTGGCCATAAGGTTTTTGTACCTTGCTGTCCTCTGCTCCGCATCCATCCTTACCTCATCAATAAGGTCAAGGTCAAGACGAAGCAGTTCTTCATTTTCCTTCTCTTGATACTTCATCACTCGATGGTTAGCCATATGAACTTCCGCTGGTATGACCGCTTCACTTCCATAAGCTAACTTAAAGGGAGTTTCTCCTGTCGGGGTTCTCACAGTGGTTCTGTAGGCCCAAAGAACGCCTGGTAACTCATCAGGCCATATCCCATTTACCCCCTCTAGCCGAGTCTTGATGATTTTCAGCAAGGATCGGTTTGCTACCTCTGCTTGTCCATTTGCCTGCGGGTGGGAGGGTGAGGAATAATGGTTTCTGATTCCAAAATGCTCGCAGAAGTCTCTGAACGGTGCGTTATCAAATTGTCGTCCATTGTCCGATATTAGCACCTTCGGTACTCCGAACCTACACAAAATATTCTTCCAAACAAAATTTTTAACGTTTTGCTGTATAATTTTTGCAAGAGGTTCAGCCTCCACCCACTTAGTAAAATAGTCAGTTCCTACTACCAAAAATTTTATTTGTCTGGTACCCGGGGGGAAGGGACCTAGGATATCCAGTCCCCACTGCGCAAAGGGCCAGGGGGCCATCATCGGGGTCTGGTACTCCGACGGCTGCCTAGGTACGTTGCTGTAACGCTGACATTGGTCGCACACTTTGACATAAGCCTTAGCGTCTGCCTGAACAGTGGGCCAATAGTAATCGGCGCGAATGATCTTATAGACGAGGGATCTTGCCCCCGAGTGATTCCCACATGCTCCTTCATGAACCTCCCTCAAAACATAATTATCCTCGTCCGGAGCTAAGCACCTCAGGTAGGGTTGAGATAAGCCTCGCTTGTAAAGCACTTCATTTATAAGGACGTACTTTGCAGCCCTAACCCTTAGTTTCCTTGCTTCGTTCTTGTCTTCCGGAAGTTTCCCCTCCTGTAGATAGATTACAATTGGACTCATCCAATTTTCTTCTCCTCCAATTTGCTGTATTTCCGGGAGGTCTATGCTCGGCATATATTGGACTTTGCCATACTCGTCCACGATTCCACCTGCCGACGCCGCTCTCGCCAGCGCATCTGCTTCCATGTTTTCTTCCCTCGGGAGTTGAACAAAACTCACTTCTGAAAACTTCTGCACAAGCCTCCTCACTTTGTTGAGGTATCTCTTCATTCGTTCTTCCTTGGCATCACACATTCCATTCACCTGGTTGATCACTAGCTGAGAATCTCCTCTGACTATTACTGACTCCGCTCCCAAGGACTTAGCCAATTCCAGCCCTTTGAGAAGTGCTTCATATTCAGCTTCATTGTTGGTAGTCTGGTATTGTAGACGAGCTGCATATTCCAACTTATTACCCTCTGGGGACTGAAGTATAATTTCGATCCCTCCTGCATACATCGTTGACGATCCATCCACGTTGATAATCCACCTTCTTGTTCGCTCGTCCATGACCAGCTCGTCTTGGCTTGGAGTGAACTCCGCAATGAAGTCCGCCAGCGCCTGCGCCTTGACTGCATTTCTTGGTTGATACTTAACATCGAATTCACTAAGTTCCACCGCCCATTGGACTAACCGTCCTGCAGCTTCCAATTTGCTCATCGCTTTTTTCAGGGGATGATCCGTCAAGACAATGATGATGTGAGCTTGGAAGTAGTGTCTCAGTTTTCTTGAAGCCGTGACTAAAGCAAAGGCTAATTTTTCCATCATTGGATACCGTCCCTCCGCTCCTCTAAGTGCCCGGCTAGTATAGTATACCGGTTTCTGCACTTGTTCTTCTTCCCTGACCAGTGCAGAACTTATGGCATGCGGTGATACTGCTAAATACAAATACAGCTCTTCGCCAGGTATAGATGGACTTAACAACGGTGCCTTTGTGAGGTATGTCTTCAAATCTTGGAAAGCCCTTTGACACTCGTCCGTCCATTCGAACGCCTTCCTGAGGACTTTAAAGAACGGTAAACACTTGTCAGTAGCTTTCGACACAAATCTGTTGAGGGCGGCAACTCGTCCAGTCAGGGACTGTACTTCTTTGATGTTTTTCGGTGGTTCCATGTTGAGAATTGCTTGGATCTTATCTGGATTTGCTTCAATGCCTCTATGTGAAACCATGAAACCCAAGAACTTCCCTGACGAAACCCCAAAGGCACACTTACTTGGATTAAGTTTCATGTTGTACCGTCGTAGTGTGTCGAAGGTCTCTTGAAGGTCGTCCAAGTGTTTTCCCTCGTCCAAACTTTTCACTAGCATATCATCAACATAGACCTCTACATTTCTACCAATTTGAGGACGAAACATTTGGTTCACCAACCTCTGGTAAGTTGCCCCTGCGTTCTTCAATCCAAAAGGCATTACCTTGTAGCAAAACAATCCCTGGCTGGTGACAAATGAAGTCTTCTCTGGGTTTGCCTCGTCCATCCTTATTTTATTGTAGCCTGAAAAGGCGTCCATGAAGCTCAGCAACCTGTGGCCTGCCGTTGAGTCCACTAGCTGGTCAATGCGCGGCAGTGGATAACTGTCCTTGGGACAGGCCTTGTTTAAGTCGGTAAAGTCTACACACATTCGCCACTTGCCACTGGCTTTCTTCACCATGACTACATTCGCCAACCAATCTGGATAATAAACTTCTCTGATGAACTTCGCCGTAATCAACTTCTGGACTTCTTCTTTGATGGCATTGTCTCGCTCAGGAGCGAATATCCTTTTCTTCTGACGCACGGGTTTGGTGAAGGGACATACATTCAGGCGATGGGTAATAACACTCGGATCAATGCCAGGCATGTCTTCATGACTCCATGCGAAGACGTCAAGGCTTCTCTTCAAAAACTGGACCAACGCATTCTTCGTCTCTTCTTCCATGCTCGCCCCTATTCTAGTAAACTTTTCAGCTCTACTATCGTCTAAGGGGATATCTTCTAACACCTCTACAGGCTCCGCCGTGGTTCTTCCATCGTCTATGCTCATCGTTTGTAAATGCTCGTCCATAGCCAACATAGCTAGGTAACATTCTCTGACAGCCAACTGATCTCCTTGCACCTAACCCACGCCGTGCTTAGTTGGGAACTTAACAGACAAATGGTAGGTAGAGGTTACCGCCTTCCAACTATTCAGAGTAGGCCTTCCAATAATAGCGTTATATGACGATGAACAATCAACTACGAGAAAGTTTACCTCTCTGGCTATCTGCTGTGGGTATGCCCCAATCACTACGGGCAGTGTGACGGTGCCCACTGGTTGTACTTTCATTCCCCCAAATCCTACCAAGGGCGAACTCACTGGACGAAGCTGATCTCGTCCTAGCCTCATTTGTTGGAAAGCAGGGTAATACAGAATGTCCGCCGAGCTGCCATTGTCTACCAACACCCTTCTGGTTGTATAGTCAACAATAAGTAAGGTGATGACAATCGCATCGTCATGGGGTTGGTGAATTCTTTCAGCGTCCTCGTCCGTGAACGTGATTGCTTGCTCATCAACTTCCCTCGTCCATGGAGATCGTCCTGACAGCTGGACGTTCTGAACCACCTTCAGGTATGACTTTCTGGATTTGGATGACTGCGCTACCGAGGTTCCTCCTATAATTACCCTTATTTCTCCTAACGGAGGTTGTGAGGACTCTTCCACCTTGGCCTTCAGCTCCTCGTCCTTGTGGTCTCGTCCAAGGAAATTTTTCAACTTTCCCTGTCTGATGAGGTTCTCTACCTGCTGCTTTAAATCAAAACACTCGTCCGTGTCATGCCCATGGTCCCTGTGAAAGCGACAATACTTGTTCCTGTTGCGTTTGTTAGGATCTCCCTTCATTTTTTCTGGCCACTTTAAGGATGGCTCGTCTTTGATTTGCATAAGCACCTGCTCCAGCGGAGTATTCAAAAGGGTGTATTGCTGACTTCTCGAGGAAGAACTTGCTTTTTTACTATCCCTATCCCTTTTATCACCTACCTAGGCCTTCTTAGGACGAGGAGCTTGATCTGAATGTCGTTGGTGACCAGCCTCTGGACGTTCTGACCTTTTCCTCTTCTTGGCAATTATTGCATCCTCCGCATTCATAAAATTTTAGGCTGAATGGACGAGTTCTGCCATAGTCTGAGGTTCTTGCTCGTACAATTTATAAATGAACAAATCAGAATTGACCCCATTATGAAAAGCGGCCAACAGCAACTTGTCGTCCATTTCATCCACCGTCAAGGCCTCCCTGTTGAAACGGGAAATAAAGGATCTCAAACTCTCATTCTCCCCTTGCTCAATTGTTAACAAACTAGAAGAAGAACGCTTGTGGCGTTGTCCTCCAATGAAGTTATTAAAGAACATTTTACTCAATTCTTCAATTGATCCAACAGAGTTTGGGGGTATTTTGCTGAACCACACCCTCGCTGGCCCCTTCAGCGTGGTAGGGAACGCTCTGCACATAATCTCATCTGGAACTCCCTGAAGGTGCATGGTTGTCTTAAAGGTAGCAATGTGGTCACATGGAAGGCATCTTGAATTTAGGGGGTAGGGGATGACTGTTGATGGAAGCCATGAATGGGGAATCCGTTCGGTGAACTAAGTCCTCCACGGGGTTCGTCCGCCTCATATTCTCCCTCATTTCCTCCATGGCTTTTCTCATCTGATCCATTTCTTTCTCCAAATGTGGCACCCTTCTTGAAGTAGTACCCCTTGTCTGATCCTCGGACTCAGTATTTTCTCCTCTACCTACCTGACCCCGGGGTCGTCCTTCTGCATGTCCTTCACGGTGCTGCCTCCTCATATTGATCTCCCGGTTCAACTCCTGATTTTGGCGGGTCAGTTCCGCCATAGCAGCAACCATGGACTGCATTTGTTGAAGGGACGACGGCTGCGCGGCAGGCGCTGACTGGCGGTCGCGGTAAGGATTACTGGAGGCATCCCTACTCTCCTGGTGGCCTGGGCTGGTAGCCCTTGATCTTGTCCGAACCATTCAGCCTTTTGTCTAGGAATAAAGAGTGATTGAAAGAATGAAACAAAAACGAAAATTACTCTTACGATTCCCACAGACGGCGCCAACTGATGATGCGAGGAATTTCAGTAGGCTGGATGCTTCAGATTAGAGAGGGCTCGCGGTTGGTCTTGGTTGCCTGAGAAAGAAAGAAGAAAATCAAAGGTGACCGGGGTTGCTGGCCAATAACCCTCCGATGACAAAGTCAGTTTTCTCCCAAGTGTTTTTGAGTTCCAACTTTTTAGGAATAATTTTTCGTACCTTTTCCTGGTTTGAATCAGTGTTTATATAGTGTCTGAAGAACGGTTATTGGATTTGTAACCTCCCCTAGAATTGAGGAGGTTTGTATTTGAAAGTAACTTCCAACTGTTTAGGAGTTACCCTTTTTGCGCGCAACGGTCACTTGGCGGTTACTCATACAATACGGAGTCATTTTACCTTGTAAAATGACAAGTGCTCACGTCTCATCCGTATTTCCTCGTCTTGAGCGTGTCTTTGACAGTTTACCTCGTCTTGAGCATGTTTTGACAGCTTACCTCGTCTTGAGCATGCCTTGACAGCTTACCTCGTCTTGAGCATGCCTCGACAGGTTACCTTGTCTTGAGCATGCCTCGACAGGTTACCTCGTCTTGAGCATACCTCGACAGCTTACCTCGTCTTGAGCATGCCTCGACAGGTTACCTCGTCTTGAGCATGCCTTGCTCCTCCTAGACGATCTTCATGGACACTCGAAGTTGTATTTATTTATACCACATCAAGAAATCTTCATGGGTAGATTTAGGATGGGTTTAACACTTCAAGAAACAGTGTTTCAAGATCCAGTGTTGAAGTCATCAAAGTCTGTCCAAGACACAAGCAAGGAAGTGCCAGTTTTTAAATCTCGACACCTACCTCGACACATGCATCTATTGAGATTTAAAGAAGCTGTTTTCCTGAGCCTCGACAGCTTCTCGACACCTCTCGACACCTCTATCTGTCGAGAATTAAAGAAAACAGATTTCCAGTTTTATTTCAAGTCTAATCCGTGAGTATGTCTTTGGGACTTCTTTTCTCCTAACCCTAGACATATAAAAGGATTATTTTAAGGGCCGTCATCAAGGATGCAAGTTGCACATTCATTCAGAACTTCTTGTTCATGCAATTTGTGATCTGAAAGACAAAGTTCGTGCCCAAGTTCATCTCTGATGATTTGAAGAACTTTGCAGCCAACAACTCTCTCTCTAGTTGGTATTTGAAGTCGCGTACTGGGATCCGCGCGTCTGGGTAGTCACGTATTGGGAGCCGTGCATTGAAAAGGAGAAACTGTCACTATAGAACAAGTCCAATTGGGTATTGGAGTAAGAGTTCAACTGTAGGTTGGTAAGGTACTGGGATTCCTTGCTTGTAACTGCTTGTTGTGATAATAGTGGAGTTTCGGGAGTGGTGACCTTAAATCACCCGGTGGGGTTTTGCCGTCAGGTTTTCCCCATTCGTAAACAAATCACCGTGTCATTTAATTTCCGCTGCTTAACTTAGTTTGGTGATTTGTTTGTGCTACCACGTGATATGACATGCTAATCTGATTAATTAATAACTTGGTTAATTAATTAATCTAAGTTATCACAAGGGGTCAACGCGTTTGTGGCCTGGCATTTGCAAAAGGCAAAAAAGCGTTATCTGCCTTTGGAAAAGGTTGTGTTAGCCATCGTGCATGCAACGAGAAAGCTTCCACACTATCTTCAGGCCCACACAGTAATAGTACTTACCCAATTGTCTTTACAGGCTCTCATTAGAAAATCAGATTACACTGGCCAAGTGGCGAAATGGGGAACGAAACTTGGAGCATATGATGTTAAGTATATGCCTCGGACAACCATCAAAGGACAGGTTCTCGCTAATTTCATGGCGGAGTTTACGGAGGATAATGTTAAGAAAGAAGAAGAAATATTAACAATGATGGCTACTGAGCCCGTTAAGATTCTCCCTTGGGAAGTTTATGCGGATGGGGCGTTTAACCAAAAAGGGGTAAGAATTGGGATTGTGTTGATTACTCCCGAGAGATTGATCATGAAAAAGTCATTACGGCTAGGATTTATAGCCACTAACAATGCAGCCTAGTATGAGGCTTTTTTGGCAGGAGCTCAAATGGCTAGGCAATTGGGGGGAGAAATGGTGGAGTTCTATTGTGATTCTTGGCCAATCGTTGGGCAAGTCAATGGGGAGTTTGAGGCTAGGGATGAGAGTGCCAGGCCACAAACGCGTTGACCCCTTGTGATAACTTAGATTAATTAATTAGCCCAGTTATTACTTAATCTAATTATCATGCAATATTACGTGGCAGCACAAACAAATCACCGAAACTAAGTTATGCAGCGGAAAATAAGTAACATGGTGATTTGTTCACGAATGAGGAAAACCTTACGGCAAAAACTCCACTAGGTGACTTAAGGTCACCACTCCCGAAACTCCACTATTATCATAACAAGCAGTTACAAGCAAGGAATCCCAAGTACCTTACCAACCTACAGTTGAACTCTTACCCCAATATCCAATTGGACTTGTTTTGTAGTGACAGTTTCTCCTTTCAATGCACGGCTCCCAAGTACGTGACTAACCAGATGCGCGGATCCTAGTACGCGACTTCAAACACCAACTAGAGAGAGAGAGTTGTTGGCTGCAAAGTTCTTCAAATCATCAAAGATGAACTAGGGCACGAACTTTGTCTTTCAGATCACAAATTGCATGAACAAGAAGTTCTGAATGAATGTGCAACTTGCATCCTCTTGACGGCCCTTAAAATAATCCTTTTATATGTCTAGGGTTAGGAGAAAAGAAGTCCCAAAGACACATTCACGGATTGGACTTGAAATAGAACTGAAAATCTGTTTTCTTTAATTCTCGACAGATAGAGGTGTTGAGGATCTGTCGAGAAGCTGTCGAGGCTCGGGGCAAAACGGTTTCTTTAAAGCTCGATAGATGCATGTGTCGAGGTAGGTGTCGAGCTTTAAAATCTTGCACTTTCTTGCTTGTTTCTTGGACAGACTTTGATGACTTCAACACTGGATCTTGAAACACTGTTTCTTGAAGTGTTAAACACATCCTAAATCTACCCAATTACAAGTAAAGTGCGTTTTGTCTAAGGATAAGTCAATTACATAAAATAGCAACATATGCTAACAACTTGAACTACATATGTCCTAACAATCTCCCCCTTTGGCAATCCGTGACAAAACCACAACAAACAAATGAGAATATGAGAGAAGTCATAAATCACTCAACTCATACTCACTTGTTACATACAGTAAAATCTATCCTAACACAAACTCTTGCAAATCTTTGCAAGAAGAGAGTTTATGGCAAGTAGACTTTGACAACCTGTATTTCTGAAATACTTATAAACAAAACACATCAAGGCACCTTTGTGTGAAACAGAAATAATAGATTGCATACAAGTAAAGAAACATGTGTATAAAGACAGAAAAGAAACAACACATGTAAAGGTAGGTGAAAGAAAAACATACATCATCATATATAAGAAGAGAATAAATACAATGTATGTCACTACATGATCAATGTATCTCTAAAAAAGATGAAAAGAAAAAAGTACATATGATCACCTCACTACATCCCTCAATCTACACTCCCCCTAACAAAAATGTCCTATGCTAACACTCCCCCTATGCATGACTACTCTCATACAGACCAACTACTCCCCCTTTTTGTCACGAGTGACAAAGGGTAGGTCATGTAGACATCTCATCTGAAGAGCTCGCATCTCCATCATCATCATCGTCAGAAGCATCATCGTCATCGCCATCATCATCAGCCTCAGTCTCAGTCGACACATGAGGTGGTAGAGGAGAAGCCTCTGGTGCAAAGCCACCCATAGTCGCCTGTCGCCTGGCGATGCGACCAACACGAATGTTCACCTGATACAACTCTGTGGAGAGTGTATCGAGGCGAGCATCCATGCGCTGTAGCTCCGCCATGATGTCTCCTAAGGTGACGTCGCTCGAAGAAGAAGAAGCAGATGCTCGAGCGGATCTGGAGGAGGTCAGACGGGTGGAAGGAGTGGCACCGTCGGACTGTCTCGATCTAAACTGTGCCTCGCTACATTTCACGGTAGCGGCGTCTATGACAGACATGACATGGTAAGGATCAGACGAAGGAAATGGGACGAAAAAATGGCTAAGAATCCTCGTGATAGCAGAAGAGAAAATGAGCTTATCACAGGTGGCCGTATCTCTATAGACATCTATAATGGAAAAGATAAAGTGAGAAGGAAAGTCTATGGAAAGATCCTCTAGAAGGGACAACAAAAACCGAGCGTGAGGCTCTATGATGGAGTTGTAGTGAGAAAGTGGGTGCAAAACAAAAGTCATCACCATGTTAAGGAAACGAGGACCTTTAGCAAAAGGTCGACATGGTGTGTACATATGATCTCCCCAAGAGGAAGGACGCTCACAGAACGCCGAGATCATCTCGTCTTTGGACACAGTCCAGAGACGCTCACAGCTAGGGTAATCAGGATGATCCACCCTAGGGACATGAAGAACCTCAGAGACTAACTCTGGAGTGACAGCAAAGCGCGTACCTCGAATGCAAGAGTAGAAAAGAGGTACTGAAGAATCGATCCCGTGGATGTTGGAGTAAAACTCCTGTATCAACACGAGTGGACATGTGACCGGGACGTCACACAGTGACTCCCAAGCCCGACTGTGTATGACATCGGGAAGGTCAGTGTCGGCAAAGTCTTCCAGGACAACGTGGCGTTCTGAATGAATACCTCGTTTAGAGAAGTTCTCCGAGAAATCCTTATGGGCTTTCTCATCACGGAACCGGACAGAAAGAGGAGTAGAATCTGAGGAAGACTGTCCCTTAGAACGCAGAGGGTTCTGGGATGGAATGGACTTACGCTTAGGTGTCATAGACACTACTAACGCAACCATAGAGAGGGGGAAAGAAGAAGAAACAAGCAGAAAAGTTCCAAATAGTTCAATATAGATAGAATATACTGAAAAGAAAGAACGTGTGCATGGAAAATGCATGAACATGTGACATGCAACATAAAAACATCATGGGCTCAGCCCAATCCAAACCTAACAGCACACAATAGATAGGCACACATCTAAATGCATGAAAATACAATTAGATTGCGAATGTGATGCAATGCATGTGGTTTTGAAGATCAAATCTTTAAAACTAACTCAAAAATTTCATGAAAACCTAAAAAATTTTCAAAAATCTCAAAAATTTTCAAAAACACAAAACCTAGGGTTTTAGAAAACATGAAATGCATGAAAATGATAGAGAAGACGCTTACCAAGAGATGAGAAATGAGACAAACATTTGAGAAAGCCTTGGGAAAAGGTTTGGAGGGAGAAAGAAGTGTTTGGAAGAGAGAAAAGGTATTTTCGAGCGAGAGAGATCGAGCAAAGTGAGACTGAAATCGCGAAGAATCAATATATAGACCTTCAGTAATTCTCGACAACTGCAGGTGTCGAAAGGTGTCGAGACTGCTATCGAGACAGCTATCGAGAAAAAGCACGTCGACAGATGAAGCTATCGAGGTCATGTGTCGAGAAGGAAGAATCAACCAAGAAGGAACCTCGATCAATCCAGAAGCTATCGAGCAAACAGAAGGTTTCTCGATCGATCCAGCAGGTGTCGAGGTATCTATCGAGACTGCGATAAGAAAAGGTCTATGAAGCTCGACAGACAGCTATGTGTCGAGAGGTATCGAGGAGGTGTCGAGATGCCTTTAAAAACAGTTTTTCAAAAGAAGAAAAACACAGACATGAATGCAATCATGCATGCAACTCAACTAAAGATCCAAGCAACACATTAAGCTCTCAAAAACATCTCTCAGCAAGAATTTGATGCACATGTATCTCAAAACACGCACACACACACTAAACATGTCTAACCAATTTTATATTTCAAAAACAACTCCAGACAGTTTAGTGAGTATACATTAACGTATGTCAACCTTGTGATGGCCAAATCACATTGTACCTGCACATGTATCAAGAATAGCAAAGAGTATTGCGTGTCGTGTGTGAAAATATCGCAAGATTGCATAAGTGTCTCAGAGTTATGACGATTTGAGATATGAGAAAATCACTTTAACTCACACACAATCATAACTATTTGATGGGGACTATCACCTTTGTGGTACATCCTATAACTCTCACATCTCCTAGAAAACACGCTTGCAACCATATTTTAAAGCATTTTTGATCTTTTTGCTTTTTATATCTTTGCATATTTTCTTTTAACAAGCATATCATGCATGGGCATACAAGAGAAAGAAAAGAAATACCCAATTATGTTAAGTTTTTAACATTGCACTTTTGCTATGCCGAAGCATACAGATGTCATTGACATTGCACTTTTGCTATGCCGAAGCATACAAATGTCATATTATGATTGGTGAGTAACAGTGGTGAGATGGTTATTTATGCCTTTCTCTTAGGATTTTCTAGTTCAACCCATCAAAAAGAGTGATACGAGTGTTAAGAAGAAGAGATCCCTTAACCTTACTCATCACAAACAAAGAACTACAAAGCTCACTTGCTTAGTTGTGCAGAAGAATGCTCATCTAAGCTACAGGTGATACAAAGTTTAGAAAACTCTGTTTCAATGGTCATTTTAAAAGTTTACATAAACTAAAGCACACAAACACACACTGTTTTTGTATTTTTCAATTTTTCAATTTTTTTTTTTATTTTTATCGGAGAAGCAAAAATAAAACACAAAACTGAAAACACACAGACAAAAACATGTAAAGCAAAACAACGCATAAAACTAGACTGACTCAAACTAGTAAAGAAACACACAAGTAATGCAACACAAAAAAAAAAAAAAAAACAGGAGAGAGAAGAAGAAGTGACTAAAATCACTTAGATCCCTTTGCCTTCCACACCTTGGAAGAACCTTTCATTTTGGTCGACTCTTGAACTGGTGATGAGGGAGAAGAGTTTAAACCGTTCAAGTTCGAAAGGAACATAAGGGCTTTAAGAATGTCTCCAAGAGGAGCGAGAGAAGACTGAAGCTGATTCTGGCTTCCAGATGCTATTGTGCCATTGCTCTGTTGAGTGGCACGCCACTTATAGCAATTTGGTCAAGTGTGACCGACAACACCACAATGACAACAGAGATGTGGCTTCTTCTGTTTGGCCTTTTGAGAGTTAGTCTTCTTAGTCCTAGGGTTTTTAGTTTCCTTAGTCTCACTCTTAGGGGGTGCTCCTAAGATGGACTTGCCCTTGTCTATGTTCTCACTAGCTAATTCAGTTTTAACATTCTTATCTTCATTTTCAATGTTATTAGCAGGTGGAACAAACACAGTAGTACTAGCAGTAGGAGTATTAGAGAGAGAGAATTCATACCCCAATCCAGTACGATCTGAAGAATATTTCTGAGCACTCAGCATCTCGTCCAGTTTTGCACTTGACGTCCTCTCCAGTTGTGCTCTGACTTGAAACAGCTCCGCTTCAAGCTTTTTGGTCCTTTCAACCAAGAAATTGTTTTTGAACCTCAGTGCTCCAATGATCTGATTTGCTTCATCAACCTTTGTGGACAGCTCCTCACGATTGAGTTCCACATCACTGAGCTTCTTGGTGGCCAGCCTATAGAGTTTCTCATGCTTCTTAGAAAGCTTGTACAGTTTCTCATAGGCAGTGTGGATGTCATCTTGATCATCCATAATCTCACACTTGGAATCCACCAATTCCTTCTCTTCATCCACTTCTTCAGTAACCCCATCAGTAGGATTAACAATGGCAGTGAAGGCATTCAAGATTCTATCGTCTTCATCTTCGGAATCGTCCTCGGGCTCCGTGAGGTAACAGCAAGTGCCTTGCTCTTCCCTATGCTCTTGAGGTACGTAGGACACTCTTGTTTCATGTGTCCGAAGCCTTGACACCCAAAGCATTTTGGCCTAGCGGGAATAGTGTACTGACCACCCTCCTTGACATCCTTCTTCCCCTTATCTGAATTCTTGAATTGTGAAGAACTGGATTGTCTACGGTCTTTGTTGAAGCCCTTTCCATTTGCATTCTTCATAAACTTCTTGAATTGTCTTGTAATATAGGACTTCATCTTGGAATCTTCATCATCTGAAGAATCATCCGTATCACTGCTCTTGGCTTTTAGTGCCAAACTCTTGCCCTTACTTGACTTGCCTAACCTAGTCAACCCTAACTCATAGGTTTGCAAGTTTCCAACCAGCTCAGTCAGAGGAATTTTGTCAATATCCTTTGACTCCTCGATCGCCGTGATCTTAGCATGAAATCTTTCGGGCAGCGATCTGAGCACTTTCCTTACTATCTTGGGTTCAGGGATGGTTTCCCCAAGATTAAAGGCTGAGTTTACTATGTCTTTAAGCTTGGCATAGAACTCATCAAACGACTCATCCTCTTCCATCTTAATCTCTTCAAAGCGTGTGGTGAGCCTCTGTAGCTTTGAATCTTTGACAGCCTTAGTGCCCTCATAGGTTGTCTGGAGGATGGTCCATGCTTCCTTAGCAGTTTCGGTTGAGGAAATTTTCTTGAACTCCTCATTGGTGACTACACTGAATAGGGCATTCAATGCTCTGCTGTTGAAGTTTGCCGCCTTGATCTTAGCATCATCCCAGTCGGCTGGCGCTTCTGTAGGCTCGGTCTAGCCTATCTCCACAGCTTGCCACACTTTCTCATATAAGGACTGCAAGAAAGCTCTCATGCGTACTTTCCAGTATGCACAGTTAGTGCCATCAAATAAAGGAGGTATAATAAGAGATTGTCCTCTATCCATGACAGCAGGGGTCAAATGGATCACACACAATGGATAAAACCCTAATCAGAGTGTGCTTGTTCTGATACCACTTGCCAGGCCACAAACGCGTTGACCCCTTGTGATAACTTAGATTAATTAATTAACCCAGTTATTACTTAATCTAATTATCATGCAATATTACGTGGCAGCACAAACAAATCACCGAAACTAAGTTATGCAGCGGAAAATAAATAACACGGTGATTTGTTCACGAATGGGAAAAACCTTACGGCAAAAACCCCACTGGGTGATTTAAGGTCACCACTCCCGAAACTCCACTATTATCACAACAAGCAGTTACAAGCAAGGAATCCCAAGTACCTTACCAACCTACAGTTGAACTCTTACCCCAATACCCAATTGGACTTGTTCTGTAGTGACAGTTTCTCCTTTCAATGCACGGCTCCCAAGTACGTGACTAACTAGATGCGCAGATCCCAGTACGCAACTTCAAACACCAACTAGAGAGAGAGAGTTGTTGGCTGCAAAGTTCTTCAAATCATCAGAGATGAACTAGGGCATGAACTAGGGCACGAACTTTGTCTTTCAGATCACAAATTGCATGAACAAGAAGTTCTGAATGAATGTGCAACTTGCATCCTCTTGACGGCCCTTAAAATAATCATTTTATATGTCTAGGGTTAGGAGAAAAGAAGTCCCAAAGACACATTCACGGATTGGACTTGAAACAGAACTGAAAATCTGTTTTCTTTAATTCTCGACAGATAGAAGTGTCGAGGATCTGTCGAGAAGCTGTCGAGACTCAGGGCAAAACAGCTTCTTTAAAGCTCGATAGATGCATGTGTCGAGGTAGGTGTCGAGCTTTAAAATCTTTCACTTCCTTGCTTGTTTCTTGGACAGACTTTGATAACTTCAACACTGGATCTTGAAACACTGTTTCTTGAAGTGTTAAACACATCCTAAATCTACCCAATTACAAGTAAAGTGCGTTTTGTCTAAGGATAAGCCAATTACATAAAATAGCGACATATGCTAACAACTTGAACTATATATGTCCTAACAGAGAGGATGCAAAACTATCTTAACAGGGTGAAACGTGCTTTAAGCATGTTTAACAATTTAAAGGTGAAATAAATTCCCAGAGGACAGAATACTCATGTTGATTCATTAGCCATGCTAGCCACGTCCTTGGGATTGAAGCTTCCACAAGTGGTGATGGTGGAAGACCTGATGATTCCCAGTCTCGCCAATGTCCCCGATAGTCGGAATTCATAGTATTCAGGTGGGGCCGAGTTGGATGGATTCGATTGTTACCCTTTTAAAGCAAGGTCTACTACCCGAAGACAGAGTGGAAGTAGAGAAGGTACAAAGGAGTGCTTCTTGTTATTGGCTTTCCGAGGAGCATAAATTATACAAGCGATCTTATTCGGGACCATATCTTTTGTGCATACATCCTGAAGCCGTTGAGCCTATATTGGAAGAACTGCATAAGGGTATATGTGGAAGTCACACTGGAGGAAGGTCCTTAGCTCATAGGGCCATAACCCAGGGATATTGGTGGCCAAATATGTAGAAAACTTCCCAAGAGTATGTAAAAAAATGTGATCAATGTTAAAGGTTTGCACCAAATATTCATCAATTAGAGGGAGTCTTAAATCCGTTATCCAGTCCATGGCCATTTGCTCAATGGGGCTTGGACATTGTCAAACCTTTTCCTCGGGCGGTTGGCAATAGAAGATGGCTCTTCGTCGACACATATTATTTTACTAAGTGGGTAGAAGCCGAACCACTAGCTAACATTAACGATACGAATGCTAAGAGATTCGTCTGGAAGAATATTGTTACTCGATTTGGAGTCCCACATACTTTGATCTCTGATAATGGACTTCAGTTTGATAGCAAAACCTTCTGAAGGTATTGCGGGAATCTAGGAATAAGAAATGGGTATTCAACACCGGCATACCCCCAAGGAAATGGTCAAGCCAAGGCCACCAACAAGGTTATTTTGTCTGGATTGAAGAAGAGGTTAGATGATGCTAAAGGGAGATGAGCAGAGGAGTTGCCACACGTGTTATGGACATATCACACTACTCCCCGTAGGTCAACTAGTGAGACCCTTCTCAATGGCATACTGGATGAAAGCGGTAATCCCTCTAGAATCAGGTTTCCCAACCTTGAAATCTGAGTAGTATAGTGTTGAGGGAAATCATCATATGCTACTCGATAATCTTGATACAATTGAAGAAAGAAGAGAAGTAGCCAGCGTAAAGATGGCCAGTTATCAACAGAAGCTCAAACAAATATATGATAAGGGGGTGAAGCCGAGGCCTTTAGTGCCAGGAGATTTGGTTTTGAGAAAAGTAGTTAGAACAACAAAGAATCCTGTCTGGGGTAAGCTAGGTCTTAACTGGGAAGGGCCATATAGAATCACGTCTGTAGTAGGTGTAGGGACTTATTACTTAGAGGACTTAGATGAAAAAGCAGCCCTTCGTCCCTGGAATGTAAACAATTTACGGCATTATTATTATCAAGTATAAGGCCTCCTTTTTTGGTGTATAAATTGTAAGTTTATCTTATTTTGGTTAATCTATATTCCTTTATTAACGTAATTATTGTTGTGACACAACCTTCTAAGTGTTAAGCTAAACTTAGCCCTTGTTCGGCTCCTCGGGCCACAGGTCTAAGGAAAATTAACACAACCTTCTAAGTGTTAAGCTGAACATAGCCCTTGTTCGGCTCATCGGAACACAAGTTTAAGGAAAATTAACACAACCTTCTAAGTGTTAGGCTAAACTTAGCCCTTGTTTAGCTCCTCGGGTAAGTCTAAGTAAAATTAGCACAGTGGGAAAACCTTCTAAGTGTTAAGCTGAACTTAGCCCTTGTTTAGCTCCTCAGGCCACAAGTCTAAGGAAAATTAACATAACCTTCTAAGTGTTAAGCTGAACTTAGCCCTTGTTCAGCTCCTCGGGCCACAAGTCTAAGGAAAATTAACACAATCTTCTAAGTGTTAGGCTAAACTTAGCCCTTGTTCGGCTCATTGGGCCACAAGCCTAAGTAAAATTAACATAGTGGGAAAACCTTCTAAGTGTTAAATGGAACCTAGTCTTGTTCGGCTCCTCGGGCCACAAGTCTAGAGAAAATTAACGCGATGGTAAAATCTCCTAAGTGTTAAACTAAACTTAGGGTTTGGTGAGCTTATCAGGCCACAAGCCTAGGGAAATTATCACTTTAGCAAAATCTTTGAAGTATCAAATTCAACCAAGTGCAATCTTTCTCTTGTTCAAGTTTTTGAGTTATAATTACAAAGCATGGTACGAAGCTTATTTCTAAGCCTAATTTCAAGTAAACGTGACTTAATAGTGTGCTCGAGTTTTGAAAGGTAATGTATCATTAGAATTATGATAGTATAGCTAAGAATTGTAAAGTAAGTATTAGGCGAGAAGAATAACAATATTATGCTTATAGAGATGAAATAAAAATAAAAAAGACAAACATATTTTAAGTAATAAATAGTAACACCAACGTTTTGTTTTTATAAAATGTAAAAATTAGTACAATGCATAAGCAAAAGCAACTTTGGTCCACAAGACCACTACAAAAATGTCTCGAAATTTTGTAAGTTAAAGATCTAAGCCATGGTTTATTTTTCCGCAGCATCTTTCTTCTCTTGTTCTTTGTCTTTTTTCTTCTTCTTAGATGGAATGACCTCGACCACGTCCTCTTCATTTTCCACAACTACCACCTTAGTTGTAGACGACAAGTCTTCTCCTTTTTCTTTTTCTTTGACAGAAGAGGAGGAATGATCTAGAGGTGTAGTAATTGAGGAAGGTGGAGCGGAACTTGAATCAGCTGAAGGTTTAGGAGGAGCGGGCGGTAGTTGTAGGGCAGAAGGATAATTCACTTTGTTTGGAGCCCATTCCTGCGACGTCCAGGGCATGCCCCCATACTTCCAAGCAAAATGCACCGGCTACGTCCCTAACTTGGGCAGTGAGGCTGTCAGTCGTTTTCTTTATATCGGTGTCATAGGCTGCCTACTCAGCCTCGACTTTTTCTTGTTCTTTGGCCTCCATTTGCTTCTGCGCTTGTTTCAACTCCACCACGGTAAGAGCTAGTCTATTTTGGGCTTGTTTTTTAGCTTCCAAGGCATTGTTGGCCTGAGTCTCATAACTTTGAAGGGCAGACTCCGCATTCTTGTAAGCCTTCTCTACTTCAGACAGCTGGATTAGGGTCTCCTTCAGTTTTTGTTCTGCTTCAATCTGGGCTTTCACAGCAGCCTCCACGTTGCTTTCAGCCTTTCTAGCTAAGTCCAATGAGTGGTCCACCCATTCCTCAGCCATAAAAGAGGCTTGGACGGCCTGCCACGTGCACAAGATACGGTAAGAACAATAATATGAGTAACGCATCTAAAGAAATAAATCTGTATTAGTGTAGAGTCATGGAATAGTACCTTGGCCAGATCCTGTTTCAAAGATAAGAATACTTCTCTCTTACGGAAAGACCTTAACTTAGCCATGTCTTCGAGAAGGCATAGTGCTTTCTCTAAACACTGGTCACCAAACTTGAGTTACCCTTTTTAGGGTCCCTTAGATTGGCGTCACCAAGCACTGGGTTGCCTAAACTTAGAGTGAAGCTGGGCTGCCAAATGGAGACCTTGCGGGATTGGTCTCCGCTGACCTCTTTAGAAGTATTGGTGTGTGCGGGCTTTTTGGTGTGTCCTTTGCCACCCGAGTATCCTTAGTGGAAGGATTGAGGTGCTCTCCTTCCTCGGCCTCGGCGATTTTCTTACCTCTTTGATTTCTCTTCCTCTTCTTGTCCACTGCCTCGAGAGGGTTGGTGCACGTCAACACTGGTGTGACAAGATAAGGGGGTACGACCACGGCAGGGGAGGAACTCCTGGCATGGGCCTGTAACAAGGCCAGGAGATCTGGTTCTTTTTCTTGAAAACCCATGTTACTCGAAGAGGGAATTGCTGAAGTGTTGGGTGCATTTTCGCGATAAAAGATTTCAAAGTCTTTTTCAGTCACCTCGGGATGACGGGGCTTGGGAGTTGCCTCCTTTTCCTTGTCCTTGGTAGCCGTGGGTGTTCTTGAGAATAAAGGGGTCTAGTTGCTAAAGGTGCTGAGAGCTGCGCGTCTTAGGTCCCTTCTGGAGGAGGCGACGTCAGCAGAAAACCGGGCACTGCTACGTTTGTAACAGCTAATCGTAGATCCTTGGCTCTAATAACGTTTTTTGGGCTCTGAAAACGTTTTGTGGAAGGTTTGTAGCCGAGAATAACGTGGGCTGCTCTAAGCTATCCGTCTCTGTGCAGAAATATTTATGATCTGCATATTCTATTCAAGTCTTGAAAGTTTATAGAATGCTTGTTGGGAGCGGTGTGGCATTCATCTGTCATAAAGGATGAATATCATTAAGATAAGTTAACAAGTACAGAGTTATAAGGTAAAAGAAAGTAATTCAAAATCCCGAGTGTTACTTCGGTCATCGGGAACCCTACCTGGCACCCCTTCTTGGGTACGGCAGTGTAATCCGTCGTATCAATTCCCCGAGACAATGAGGTAATCCTCATCCATACCCTTGCTTGAATCAGGCAAGCAAGAGATTAGCCTAACGGTTGGCACTCTACACTTCGTATAACATTTGGTTTTCTCTCCTTTTTGGTAGTTATACACCTAATTTACATCATGCCAAGTTAGGTTAGTCCCTATTTTATGATTTATGGCATCAACGCATCCTAGAATCCTAAGGACATTGGGGGAACATTGGGCCGGGGTCAATCTATAGTTTAAAAGGAAGTCTCGGGTTACCCTACCCATGGGAATTTCCATCCCACCTTCAATACAGGTGATCATGGGAATTATTATTGACTTGGGAGGCCGGGGTAGGGCTAGCCACTCTCCCTCCTCACAATGTTGAATATCAACATCGTCAGGAATTCTATATTAGGCTTTAAAATTTGCCCTTGCCTCATTAGTATTTACTAATTTAGCGTATCTACCCATTAAATCTTATGAAAAAATGAAGAAAAAATAAACAATGAAGAAGAATCAACAAGAAAGCTAACACACATCTGAATGAATGCTTAAACTGCTCCTCGGGAGGTTCTTTTCCTTCAAAATGCCAAAAATGAGCCTTAGCCAACCCTAAGTCTTGTTTATATAAGGGTAAAAAGGGCACAGTAATTTTTCCGCTCATAAATGAAAGTAAGATCTGGACCACACAATATTGATCAAGTCGTAGAACGTGCGGAGACAGAGAGCCGCCTGACACCATAAATGATCGATTGTGGACTCCGAGGCGTCAAGAACGTGTCACAGGTAGTGAAAAGACATTAACACGTGTGAAAGCAAATGGCACATGGGAAGTTCTTTTGTGGAATTAAAACTTGGCCGTTAATTCAGAATCAACAGCCTAAGTTTTAAGGGGCTATTGTGGGGACCTGAGGACCTAGGATGAAGACCCGAGGACCAAAAGTGAAGCTTAAGGAATAAGAGAGATGGCAATTAGGGTGAAAGTCAAGAACCCGAGGACCCGAGGATACAGAAGTAAGGTGGCCTAAAGAGGTACAAGGGGTAAATTGGTAATACATAATAGAGAAGGTAAAAATATTGGGTTTGAGGGTAGGTAGCTGTGAACGCCGCATTGAATGCTCTGCACCAAGCTGTCTTGCCGCATTGAATTGGGAGCACCAGCTTTATCTATAGCATTGATGTGGAGGTGACCTGAACGGTACAAGTCACAGTTAAGGAGCTTCTTTCCATTACCTTTTACAAGCAAATATACAAGTGTCAGCAAAAGAACTGAGTTAGGTGAGAGATGAAGGGTGGAGATAACAAAAGTAAGAAGTATAAATAGGGATGAAGGTGGCTAGGAGGAGGGGATGTTAGTTTTAGCTTGGGGAAGAGAAGGGAAAAAGAACTGGGGCAAATGAATGTAACAGATCCATTTTAGGAAAAAGTCCGAGGGCTTGCACTGATTATTCCTGTGAAATCCTCAAAACATTATTGTCCTTTGTTATTGTGTTCCCTCTTTACAAATTCATTGTTTTGGGCCTTGAATTATCGAGCCTCCCTTGAGCTTTTGGGCTTGTGCATGATTCTTGGTCCTTACATTAACAATTTAGAGTTTCTCCCATTTAATTCTTAGAAATTATTTCCAAAATTTCTTAATCCCATTTTGTTAAAGTATCGTGAATGAGTTTCCAATAAGTTGGTTTCCTAACCTAATAGCAATTAAGAGTTTCTCCCATTTAACTCTTAGTAATTTTTTCCAATATTTCTTAAGCTCATTTTGTTAATTTATCGTAAGTGAATTTCCAATAAGTTGGTTTCCTAACCTAATGGGAGTTTTCATGCAATTTTTTGCTAAAAGCCTAATTCTAATTTCCTAACAAAAAAGAATAATGAATGTGTTAAAGTTGATGATAGTTATCAATCAGTCCTTTAAATTATATGACATTTACTCCAATTAAAAGTATGCCAATTTTAATGCATAAAATAGAATATATTTAACTTAGTTGATCTACATACTTATATTTATATTTATCTTGACTAACTCATTATTTGTTTGTAATGCTTTGTGATTTTGCAGTTGCAATGAATATGAATTTGAATTTATCCAAGGAATTATTAAAGAGATATTAAGGATTAAATCAAATCACATGCAATTATCTGTTGATAAAAATCTAGTTGGGGTAGATTCTCGAGCGAAAGCCATAGAATTTCTTTTAAATTTGGAGTCTGATGGTGTTTGCATGGTAGGAATTCATGGTCTTGGTGGAATGGGTAAGACTACAATCTCAATAGCTATTTATAATAGAATTTTTTATCGTTTTGAAGGAAGCTTCTTTCTAGACGATGTTAGAGAAAAATCAAAGACAAATTTTGGCATTACCCAATTACAAGAGACCCTTCTTTCTAAGATCTTAGGTAGAAATGTTAGGGTGAATAGTGTACGTGAAGGAATCAGTAGGATAAAAGAACACCTCCGCAATAAGAAAGTTCTTTTAATTCTTGATGATGTGGATCAATCAAAAGAGATAGAAAATTTGCTTGGAGATTGTAATTGGTTTGCTTCAAAAAGTAGAGTCATTATAACAACAAGAGACAAAAAAGTGCTAGACAATCTTAGAAAAGATCATCAAATAAGCATTTATAAGGTAGAAGAATTGAATTCATTTGAAGCTCGTGATCTTTTCAATATGCACGCCTTCAGAAAAAATGAACCTGAGCAAGAATATTCAAATCTTGCAAAGCAAATTATATCTTATGCCAATGGCCATCCATTAGCTCTAAAAATAATGGGTTCTGATTTGTACGGCAAAGATAAAGATGAATGGACATGCGCATCCAAAAAGTATAAAAAGATTCCAGATAGACAAATTATTAAAATACTTAAGATAAGTTATGATGGATTGGAACAAAGCGAAATGGATACTTTTCTTGATATTGCATGTTTTTTTAAGGGATTTGAAAAGGATGAAGTTGTGAATATATTAGATGATTGCAAATTATTTCCAAGTTTGGATGTTAGTAGACTCATTGAAAAGTGTCTCATAACTATTGACGTATGGGGCAAATTGCGGATGCATGACTTGCTACAACACATGGGTAGAGAAATCGCTGATAAAGAATCTGAAGAACTTGAAAATCATAGCAGGATATGGTGTTATGAAGATGCTTATAAATTGCTTAGTAAAAACATGGTATAAGTTCTTTTGCTCCACCTTTTTTTTCCCAAATATTTTTCATTGATTTTTTTTTCTTGTTCAATATTACAGAAAATCTATTTTTATCTATATATGTTTCCTTTAAAGTTTTAAAATCGTTATACTTTTGTCAAATTCTATTATGAAGTGAAACTAATTCTTTGTTCTATCTAGGGGTCGAAAAAAATTCGAGGCATAATGTGGCACTCACCGGAACCAAGAACAGTGAACTTGAAAGCAAATACTTTCAAAAATATGAGAAATCTCAAATTTCTCTTAGTTGAGAATATACGAATTTCTAAAGGGCTTAAATATCTCCCCAGTGAGTTAAGATTGCTTCAGTGGCCAGAATATAACTTTCCCTTGCCATCAAAATTTTGCCCTCACAATCTTGTTGTACTGAATATGCCGAATAGTCAGATTAGATTGGAGAAACTAATAATACAGGTATGAGTATTAGTATATATGAATTTTGATTCTTTTTTTTTTTGAAATGATGAATTTTGATTTCTTTAAATGTTATTTTTAAAATTTGTAGAAATAATTTTTTTTTTCCTGTAGGATCGCACGTTTGAAAAATTGAAAAATATCAATATCAGTGGGTGTAAATTCACTACAAAATTACCTTCCTTATCATGCGCCCCAAACTTAAAGAATTTGGACATGCGTGGCTGTGAAAATTTAATGGAGGTTGATGAGTCGGTTGGATATCTTGATAAGCTAGAAATGTGGAACCTCGAAATGTGTAGAAACCTTGAGATTCTTCCAAGCCTCCCCAAGCTGAAGTCCCTTAAAAGTTTTTTCCTAAGTTCCTGCAAAAGGCTTGAGAAGTTTCCTGCTATATGTGCCCCAAACTTAGTGTCATTGTACTTTTTTAATTGTGAAAACTTAATAGAGGTTGATGAGTCGGTTGGATATCTTGATAAGCTTAATACGTGGAACCTCAACTATTGTAGAAACCTTGAGATTCTTCCAAGCCTCCCAAAGCTGAAGTCCCTCAAACATTTTGATCTACATCACTGCAAAAGGCTTGAGAAGTTTCCTGCTATTTGCGCCCCAAACTTAGTGACATTGGACATTTCTTTTTGTGAAAACTTAATAGAGGTTCATAAGTCAGTTGGAGATCTTGATAAGCTTGAAACGTGGAGCCTCGAAATGTGCAGAAACCTTGAGATTCTTCCAAGCCTTCCCAAGCTGAAATCCCTTAATCGCTTAAATCTAAATCATTGCGAAAGGCTTAAGAAGTTTCCTGATATTCACTCAGAAATGAAATGTTTGCAGTGTTTAGAATTGACTAATAGTGGTATTAGAGAATGGCCTTCATCGTTAATGCAACTCACCAAAGAGCTTACGTGGCTTACTTTATCTAACCCTAAAAACCTTGGGAATTTTCTGCATAGCCCCAATAAATTGCAACTGCTTGAGGAAATAGATATTCCCACTGCCAATTCCTTTGATGGGTTTCCGAGCCTGACAAGACTGCGTCTCGAGTATTGTGATGGAGATATAACTGAATTCGATTTTCGTTACTTCCCCCAATTGTACTGTCTTGAAATATATGATTGCAATATTATTAGTATTCCCCAAAGCATTAGCAGATCAGCTAGATTAGAAACTATTCATATACGTAATTGTAAGCAGCTTCAGGAAATTCCAACTCTTCCACAATCTGTAAGAAATGTGATCGTAAACAAATGCCCGTCAATGGATCTACAAAGATTATTGATTCAGGTGAGGTCTCTCTCCCTCTCCCTTTATGTTTAGGTAATAAATAATCACTTTTTTTTTTAAACTTTTCTAAACTTCAATTTCCTGTATTTGCTTAATGTAAACAGTTTGGAGAAATCCTAGGGATTTTACCGAATAGAGTCTATGAAGGTGCAAGAAACCACATATCAATGGATCCCTTTCATGACTCTGAATCTGAATATGGAATTCAGTGCTCTCTTGAATTACCAGCAACAGAGATTCCAGAGTGCTTGAAATTCAACCATCAGAGTTATGGAAATTCTGTATCCTTCTGGGTTGGTGAAAAAATTTCAAAATTAGCCGTCTGTATTGCTTTTCGATCGATGGAGGCATGTACATGCCATGCTTGTGAGGTTATCATTTCCATCAATGGTTATTTTCTATACCCCGATAAGTATAATTTTGAGAGCGTTTCAGAGGAACTATGGTTATTTTCTGTATCCCGAAAACTATCTGAACAGAATCACATTGAAGTTGAGGTTATATGTCCAAACAGAAACCCTTATAAAGGTTCTTCTGATATAATAAAATGGATCGGGGTCAATGTAGACTGCACCTGCCATCCTCAGGATTCAGATGCTACTTGCTTGCCGCTTCCGTGTGCTATGAATGGTTGTGGGTCTTCCTCGATTCCGAATGACACTGAGCTCCCGCCTTTGCTACCTGTTTCTTCCACTTCTTATGCTTCAGATTCAGATCACAGGGTTCTTAACAATGGAAGAAATTACATACTTGCTGGAACAGGACTCCAAAAGCGAAGAAGAATTTGTCTCTGACGGCAAAGCCCAGCAGAGAGCAGAGCTCTAAACCTTGGAGATTGGAGCTCTTCTCTTTCCACTTGCTATCTTCATCATCCTTATT
This sequence comes from Castanopsis chinensis, assembly GCA_032878915.1. NCBI lineage: Eukaryota > Viridiplantae > Streptophyta > Magnoliopsida > Fagales > Fagaceae > Castanopsis > Castanopsis chinensis. The sequence goes on along the minus strand of JAVQMG010000074.1, from coordinate 1,366,312 downwards.
CAATCTCTTCTTCTTTTTCCAAACAACACATAATTATGATGTTAGAGAATATCCTCAAAGACACAGTGGACCATTCTTAGTCAAGGTATGCGTCCTTAATAGGTTACATCTTTGGGTGCTTCTCTCTCTCTTCATTTATTATGAGATCATGAAATTAATTGTAATTATGATCTATAAAATAAATATTTGATTTTTTTTTATAATTTATTTATTGTAATGCAGTTGTTTGGCCTCGTTGGACCATAATCACATGCCAAGTAAGCTTACCTTCAATGTTTTGAAACAGCTCAAGACCTCAGTTGTTGACAATAAGGCCTGATTTCTCACTTCCTTGATTTCATGTTATTCAATCTGGCTTTTGTTTTTTCATGTCCATTTTTTGTTGCTTTGGTGAATGCAATGCTTAAAATTGAAATGTACTAGATTCTATGATGGTTTTTATAATATGCATTTGCTATGTATGCTAAATCTGTATATTATTACTTTTTGACCGGAAACCAAAATACTTGAGTTCAACTTGAATGAAGATTCAAGATAATATTGAGGTTATATATAGAAGTTGGGTGAGCTCTAAGTCAACTTGAAGGTATAGACTTAATAAGATCTCTTACTATTTATCCAATATCTGTGTTTTGATATATGAATGTGGAGTGATGGTATAGAGAGTATCACTATATTATGATGCAAAGGAAGCTATCCTGATTTCATTTTTGGTATGGAGTTGTTTAATTTCCTTTAGTTTTTTATTTAATTTAAGGTGCAATTGCATTTTTCCTTCTAATTAAAGAATAATAGATAATGCTTTGAGCATGTTCTGAGTAGCACGTAGTGAGATTAAATCATATTTAGAAGAAATGGCTAAACTTTGTAGTTCTGTTCATCTGCTGTAAATCAGATTGGGAGTAAATATGGACCAAATTTCCTGAAGTGAAGAGGTAGAAACTGATCTGGAATTCATTTATTATTGCTAACATTCCATTATTATTTTGTTGTCTTGCTTAGAGAACTAGATTTTCCACATGAGGCTGTTAAAATGATGAAGGTGACATGTTATGCGTCTTCTGCAGGATCTACCTTGCAAGTAGGAATCATCACTTGCTTGTTGAGTTTGAGTATCCTTTCTCAAAGAGGCTTTGGGAGTAAGTTAAGTCATGGTGTCTAATTATATACCAGGTATATATTAGCCTACATTAAGTGGTTCTGTGGGATACAGATAAGTTGAAGGTTCAAAATTTTATATGCATCATATGCAAACTTGCTTGGCCTATATTGGTTTATTATGTTTGGCTTCAAAGAAACGCTCCTGTATTCAATGGCATTGTCAAATCTAATGAGATTATCCTCCTTATGTGAAGAGTCAAAATTTTCTTACTGAATAGTCTTATGTTAATTGGGAATTTCTGTATTTTTTATGATGGCCATAATTGTGGGCTTCTTGTCTGATTATTTGCAAGTTTAGATGCAGTTGCTATTTCGTTTGCTGCTGGCTTTATTTGTGTTGTTAGGTGTTGTAGCTTTTAGCTGCTAGTGTTGTGCTATTTGTGTGGTTTGTTACTTAAATAAAGTAATTTATTTGTAAAAAAGTAACCCTCATCTATAATTCTCCTTAAGTTTTTTTGCATACTTATTTTCTATATCGCCAAACAAACTACAACAAATGTGTGCATTCAAACCTGAATTCCCTTGTTGCCAAACCTAAATCTTCTAACTAAAGTACTTTTTTTTCTAATTAATTCTTTGCTTCTATGATGACTATTCTTCTCCATTTGCTATCTTCTCTAATGTGGTTTTACCATTGAGAACATGTAGATTTGGATAGAAAGAGTAAGAAAATGTAAATTTTAAGAAATCTCCTGCAACAATTAAGAATCACATCCTTTATTAGTTAAAAGCCAGACGTAGATTGAAATTTCTATGTTCTATGCAATTATATATTTTTTTTCCAGTTATATTGTTGTTGTTTTTTTTTATGTATTCTGGTATAATGATTTTAAATTTAAGTAGATTAGGTATTTCAGGTTCAACTCTTAGACACTAAAACGCTTTAGATCTATAAAGGAAAGCTGAATCATGTAATGCTTATCATAATAAAATCTTGAAAGGCCCTATTAGTCTAAAGGATTATTTCTGTTGATTTTTTTTGGTTCAAGGGAGTTTCAAACCTCTGAGGAATCACTGTACAGAGGTTGTTTTGCTGATCCCCTGCTTTACTGTTGTTCTGGTGAATATTCAAGAATGGGAGGATCAGCTCAAAGTACATACTCTACTTTGAAAATCTCTTTAATTAATTTTTCCTTCCGTTTGATTGCATTTGATAGCTACAAAAATCCATTCTTTTTCCCTTTCTGTTGCCTAGGTCAACTTCATCACTTTGCCTAGGTCAACTTCATCACTTAAGAAGGAGACATGTTGGATTGTACTGTGAAAAGTAAGCTCCTCTGCTATGGCATGAACTAAAATTTTATTATTCAGTCAATTATGATTTGGTTTAATTCCATTTGTAATAATTAATTGTTTCAAATCTTTATTTATTTATATGTTTGACTAAGAATATGGAGCAACTGTTACAATGGACTATACCTATTTTCATCAAGATATTACACTTCTATGGCTATAAAGGTAGGTAACTTATTAATGTTATGTTCAGGATGGCATCTTTGGAAGTGCTTCTAGCTTTTGAAGTACTAAGAATAATTTCATGTTTTATAATTCAAATATTGAGACAATAATTTGATTCTTTTAATCCAAAAAGATATTTGATCTACTTGACTAGTGTCAACCAATCTTGTTAAGTTAAGATATTTTTCGATGTTCCATTATGTTGGACAAGATAAATGAAATTCTCAAAACTTATGAACCCTACCTAATGGGCAAAAGAGATTTAAAACATAAGGTAAGTGATATGCCCTGTAGGTGTTATTTATCTTAATTTTCTTTGCCAAAAAAATTGAGATTGGTTTTTGTTGAGATTTTGGTTCTTCTAGTGATATTTCATTAATTTTGACATGATAAACCCATGCTAGGTCTTACTAGAAAAGAATGGACATAACAGATTTCATCATAAGACTACTCAATTGTTGGAAACTTGGGAGAGGTAGCCAATGGAAGATGATTTTCTGTCGAAAAGTATTGGGATTACTAAGTTTGTTCATAAGAATGAATGCATGAAATCTATTCTCATAGAAGCTTAATGGCTAGTGGGAATTGGGATCTCTATTCCTATCATCTTTTCTCACACTCTTCGGCCTATTGGATCCATAGAAACAAAGTGGTGCTTGAAGCAATAAGTGTTCACGCTAGTAAAGTCCCGAGTCCCACCGTTTACCTGTTTGCTATTTCAAGGGATGCAGCAAACACATGGGAAGCAGGCACCTATTAAATTTCAACAATTTTATAATCTATATATATATATAATAGGTGAAGCAGAGAGAGTCTCCAATTGCAATTTTAAATTAGAATCCTAATTTTGTGCCATGTGTCAAGATTAATGTGGTTCCATTTGTCTAAATTTAAGTGGATCAATTGTAATTTCAATGTGTTCTTTTTTTTTTTCCACACGTGCGTATTTCAAGGTTTATCACACCTGCGTGTTTCAAGATTCATCTCCCCACATTTGCATATTTCAAGGTTCATCACACCTGCGTGTTTCAAGGTTCATCTCCCCACATCTGCATGTTTTAAGGTTCATCTCCTCACATCTACATATTTCAAGGTTTATCTCCTCATCTCCAGTACAACTCTCCTATATAAGAAGAGGTTTTCCATAGATTCCTATTGTAATTTTTTTATTTCATGTATTTTTTCTCAAAAAAAAAAAAAAAAGCATGCCTCTACTATTCATATTCATCTGAACCTCCTCTCTCTTTCTCTTTCTCTTTCTGCAAAATTCAATTTCTACTTCTCTATTAAATCTGTTTTATCAAGATTTTTTTTTTTGGTTTCGTTTCGTTTCGTCTCTGCAAAATTCAATCTAATCTCTCTTTCTCTCCCTCTGTTTTGCAGATCAATTATATATCTCCTTTACAAAGGCAGGCTTCATATGCAAGGTAATTGTTAATTAGATATGATTTTCTTTTATTATTATTATTTTTTTATTCGCAAGTTTTATGGAGTTTATAATCTAGCTCTCACTCTTTATTTTCATTAGATCTATTTATTTTCGTCCTATGTTCTCAATCTCTTTCTCTCAAGAATTTTTAGTTTATAGGATTGATGATGGGCTCTTTTTTTTTTTTTTTTTTTTTTTCTGGAGTTTTAAAGAGATATATAGTGTTTACTCCAAAGGTAGACTTTTGATGTATAGTTTTTTTTTTTAATTATTAAATATGGGAATCTTCTCAAAATTGAACCACAATCTTCTTAGATCTTTACTTATCAAAACTCAGACATATATACGATTGGTAAAGACATGAACTCAAGCTATATTGCAGATCATATATATAATTAGCACTTATCCTATTTGTTTGTCTTTACGTTTTATGCTCATAATTTTAGTGACTTTTAATTGATTAAATTTTTTTAAATGAGATTCATGTTATTCTATTGTTATATATTATTATGAGATGCATGTTATGAGATGCATGTTATGAGATTCACATTTATGTGATTAAAATATTTTGTTAAAAATTGTTTTATGATAAAGCAACTTAATTATAGTTATATGTACCGTCTATGAATCAACCTTGAAAATATATATATATATATATATATATATATATATCTATGTAGCATTCTTTCTTTAGAATTTTGTATGATAAAAATATTTGTTAAAAAATTACATAATACTAAGTCTTTTAAATATGACTAAACTCATGATTAATAATAATAATAAAAAAAAAAACAAAACTAATAGTATCACTTAAATAATAAAATGCAATATATTTTTTTCCATTGTTTTATGAAATTATATCCATTCTCGTGCGGTAGCATGGGTTACATACTAGTTTGTTATAATTGACAAGCACTAATTAAGATTGAAGTAAGTAATAGCAATTCAAATCAATTGAGAAGTGCTGCATTTCTTGTAGAGATAAAATTGGGAGACCTATTTTTTGGATTTTTTTGTCTCAATAATTTTATTATACTTGTAATGCACTCTACAACGCCACAGTTGTTTGTTTGGTGAGTGAAGCACTACTTTTATATATATATATATATATATATATATATATAAAGTGACGGGTGAGGTTGTCAATTTAAGATTATAGGTACATGTGCAATCATTATCTTTTTAAAAAATAAAAAATAAAAAATTATGTGACACTTTCTTTTGGTTGTATCTATCACCTATATAAGTAGGGTGTATCTATTATAAGACCAAGTGCACATGTAAATTACTAATAAAGAAAATTATCTACAGATGTATTAGTTGAGTTTTCCCCAAATAGTTTTTTTTTTTTTTTTTTTCCTTCTTATGAACCTATCAATAATGGGAATGCTTCAAATGTTGACACTTTCATTTTGGTGTATCTATTGCCTATATAAGTATAAAGTTGTGTTGATAATTAGTGCCAGTACATGTCATATTTTAGTGTAAGTTGTAAATATTGTTATTGTTATCCCTCTTTTTTATCCTCACTATTCTTTTTTTGGACTATTAGCTATTAATCACCATACCAAATTTTTTAATAAATGTCTTTGTCTTGTAGCATTTTCCCACAACTTAAAGTTTCTTGGCAGTATAGCACATGAACATACGTTGAAGGTGTGGATCTCTCCCTCTTTCTCTCTCTCATAATATGTCTATACAATGATGTGAGACCTGTAGAGAATTCAGTAAATGTTATGATTGTTGGTGCTTCAAATGGTTGTGTATTACATGTGGTGTGAATGCTGATAGTAATTAAATCCATGAGATATTTTTTTTTTACTGAAAACTCATGATTGGGGCATTTTCTTGAGTCAATATTTTTGGGGGAACAAGGTCAGTTTCTTGAGATTGTTTAAGAGCATTGGTCAAACGGTTGCATTTCCCTCATTGCTCAATTTGTTGCCATCACTGTGTAGTTGTTTTTTATTTTAAAAAAATTAATCTCAAAAGACTACATTTTATTGCAAACCTCTATATTTTAACTTGTATAAATATATATTTGATAGAGTAGGTGGAAGTTGAGATAGGGGCTTAACACCTAGGAGATGCATGTGTAACTTACCTAGCAAATAATATATATTTAAATGTTGCAATATTTTCTTTGTATTTGAGCAACCATCAACTCTGAATTTCTTTAATGCAACAACGGGATTTTGATTATTATTTTTAGTCTTTTGAATGAATGACATAACTTTAACTAAAGAAGGTACACAAATTCTACATAAAGAAACAGAGAGATAACCTGGACCGAATGAGGAACATAGCCAAACCAGAAAACACTTTGAACTACTTAACTCAATCAAACAGAGGAAAGGGCCATGCCTCAAACTACACAAACATCTAATTGGAATAGCATTCATGATGATTTTATGCCAAAAAAAAAAAAAAACCATTATATATCCAGCCTCATACTTAAAAGATTGAGATTTAATTGATTTATTGTGAGGTTCTGGAAAAAGTCCAACAAGTCAAGCTACTATGGTAACCATGATAGTGTTAAGATGGACGAGGAAATTAGTGATTCAAATATTAACAAAGGTACACCTTGTCTTCTAAGGAATTTTATGTGGAAAAATATCTCACATCCTTCATCTTTTGAGAAAACCCTTAATCATTTTCACCGAAGATTATTTCATTGGAATGCTTTTAACCCAATTCATTTTAAGATATGTTTAAAACTATTTATTTACCATAGTTTGACAAAATAATAATTTCTTTTTCTTATAAGTGACAAAATAATAATTTCTTGAATAATCTTGTTCTAATCACATTTTAATGGGCAACTTGGCAATGGATGGGGTTGTAGTTTAAAGCTCCATGTACCCTTGTATTCTTTTGGCTGTATAAAAAGCTCAATTAATCCCCAAATGAGTGTTTGTTTGTTTGCTGGGCACTTGTTAATTCAACATAACTGGCTTAGGTGTTATGACATAGTACAAAACTAAATCTTAAATCCACGAAAATTGGAAAAATGGAAACAATAAAAATTGCCTAGGAGTTAACACCTAGGGTTGTTTGGAGTCGATAACAAGCAAGATAGAAGACCTAGGAGTAAGCAACTATCGGTGGGAGTCAATAGTAGACCGTTAAAAATTTTCCAAGAGAAATTTTTATTAATCAAAAGCAAATTTGTAAAATTGTCTCCAAAGGAGTACAATATAGATTACTATGTCACTTATCAAAAAAATAAATATTGATTACTATGTGAAAGTCATAATTCTATTTGACTTATGAAATTCTAATTCTGATTGACTTGCGAAATCCCAATTTCTGATTTATAAAAATCACCTTCTGAAACAACCTAATTAACTTCTAAGACTTAAAATAAAGTATAATTGATTGTCAAAATTAAATAAAACTAAATTAAAATTAATATTTCTTTGTGCTTTCTACACAATGATCTTACCTTGAGATATGGAATAGATTATTGCTACTAGTACATATGCATTAATGACAAGTACATTCATTCACTAGGAATAAGCATTTGACTTTGCAATAGAATCTGTAACCAACACATGGTATATAATTTGGATTTTGCTTATTGTGTTTTTCATTGCATCTAAAACAACTCCGCTTTTTCTTATAAGCTTGTTTGATGATGGACACTGTAATTGATCCTTGTAAATGATCAATTTTATCATCAATTTTTTCATATAATCAATTTAATTTTTCTTTTCAAGTGTTATTATTATGGATTGTTTATCACCTTTTGATCCTTTGTTTATTAACAGTTTTGAGGGAATATCACATATCAATATATTAATGGGATCAAAATGGCACTGTTTAATTAGAGGGGGGCATCTATGTGTGCATTTGATTTTGATGTTTGAATCTTTCAGGTATCAAGAGAAAAAGTGCAACTAAAGGAATCGATTTTAGTAGAGTTCAAAGAGTTTCTTTGCTGATTTGTAGATGTATGTGGATTAAGGGTTTAGATCTTTTAGTTTCATCTCAATTCTAATATAAAAAATTTCACTTCAGATTTTTTTGGTAATCCTATCCATGACCTTCATTTGGCATCTTGATGATAAGTGTAATGTTTACATGGTGGTGTTGGTTGATCTATTTTGAGAGGATTATAATGTTTTCTTTTTTCCTTCAATTTTTGGACTTTTCCCTTCCACTAGTATGAAAGGAAGTAAGTTGAAGGCTCTTTGCTCAAATTATGCAAAATTTGAATTGTTTATTCTTATATTTCAAAAGTAAAGTATATATCATTATGGGGTCTAGTTCCGCGTGTGTGATGTATGACTTATGTAGACACTTGGAGAGATGTGTAGTGAGTTTTTTTTTTTTTTTTTCCCCCACTTTTTAAGAGTAGAAATAAATTATGGGCTTTCTATGTATGATTGGTCACCCGTCTCTAGTTCATTTTGTTTCCTAATTAATTGAGGAATTCCTTAAGCATTCTTAAGCTAAAAGGAAGGAAATGATACAAACCAAAGACATGAACTCAGATATTCAGTTACGTGTGAAAAAGGGATTATGCATAGGGATAGAGCCAAGATCTTATATTTGGGGGGACGAAAATATGGGGAAAAAAAATCATAGCGTGGTGTATGTATAACAAAATTGTGACCTTTTCCCAATGAAGTAAATTTACCATGATTAGAGAAGTTTTACAATTAAGGGAAATCATTTGCTTGGATTCTGTTGACCTATAGACAACTTAAAAGAAGAAAAAAAAAAAAAAAATTCATTGCACTAGAACATTTGGACTTTTCAACATATGAATTGCTTCCATAGATGACACACTTGTGACCACGACTAGAACTTTCGACATGACCTCCAAGAATCTCTTGAAGGTTTTCTTCACAACAACAAGTCTATGGTAGATAATGGCTCAACTTCTTCACTAGCTAATCTTCTGGTCTACTTTAATATCTTTGGTATGGTGAAATTGAGATGATCTTGGTTACAAAATCCTAGACTCATAAACATAGCTTTCTCTCCTTTCAAAAAAAAAACTCTTATGCCAACTGTTATATAATGATCTTTTTATGTCCCAACAAGTTGTGCTTGAATTGGGTTGAAATAAATATTGGGCCTTTTAGGAATCTAGTTCCATGAACCTTAATAGGTTGAGGCTAGAGTCGAGGTTCATATTGAGACTCGATAGATTTTATTTTTAAAGCTGATCTTGGGTCTTTGTTTTGATTTTAAATTACAATTCCAAAACACAACAACACTCATAATTCGTCACAATGCCAACACTGATACATATGGAGTCCAGTGTGAAGCAAGTGTATAGAGAAGAGCTCCCACCATTGGAATTGCGAAATGCAGCTCATGCATTGCTGGGACATTAAGGGCTAGGGCTGTAAGCTGCATAAACAAATCTAGAGTTTCAACCATGAAGTAGGCAATAAAGTATTGTATCCTAGGGGGTTCAATAGCAAAATTCCATTATTTCTTGCTTTATCACTAATAGTCATTGATCATATCTCTTTTCTTTTTGTTTCTTAAAAAAATATCTTTTTCTTTGTCCTTTCATCAATTATTAACAAAAAAAATTGCCATATATTCTGATCAGTTGTTAAAAATTTCAAAAAGAGTTTAGTATCACAAAAAAAAAAAAAAAGCACGATTTTAGTCGTAGCTATTGACTTGTTGACAAAGAATAAAAAGAACTGTATTAATTTGAAAGTAACAAAGTAAGTCACAGACTACCAATTTGTCATATAAAAGAATTATGGCAAAAATTGTGAGTTTATTTATAATGCTAAATGAAAAGATCTCTAAAAGTTAAATAAAACCATATTGACGTGGTTTTCAATGTTTCTAATCCTTTAACTATTTTAATAGTGTTTGGAAATTTAATTATTTTAATTGATACGTTTTTTTGCTGAATCATTTTAATCGATAATTAAGATTGAATCAATTAAATTATTATTTCTTACATTAACAACATTATATTATTTTTATTTGCACGGAGAATTTAAATAACCACCTTGACATTGACAAAGTGGAAAACAATATACATTTACAGTTGAATAGTTCATTCCTCCTCATGGCATTGAAGTTTCAAAATTTATGGACGAGTCCAAAAAACGTGGACTTCGCTTCCCTACCCAAACCCACTAAAAGCCACTATTAGCAAATGAAAAAGCTCATGGGCCATGGCCCTTTACTTTTTAGTTTTTTTTTTTTTTTTTTTTTTTTCAGTATGTTGCATTGGCCCCCCAAAGCTCTACCAAGTACCAACCTGACTTGTTCAACCTGAGTCTTCTACAACTTAACGAGTTGACTTGGAATTTATCCAAATGTGTAAGTGAGCTTTTTAAGTAATATAAGAAATAAAAAATAAAGAATCATATGATGGTGTTATATTTATATAAGTGATAGCTTTTTATTAGTTATAAGCACCACTTCAGCTCTCCTTCGAATAAACCTAATAATTTCTACTATAAGTTTCACATCAGTTTGGAGTGATCTTTTTCATGTGTTTATAAGCCACTTTGAACTTTTTTTATATCTCAAAATATGTGGCCTACTGTGAGCTTAAGTCTTATTTATATTACACATGCGTTCCACCTAGTCTTTTGTGGGTCCAAATAAGTATTAATCATCTTAGGTTTCTTGTTTTTTTCTAGTTATTTTCCAAAATTTTGAGCTTTTAAAACTGTTTGCGTTTGAATTAGACAATTGGAGATTAGCTTTATTTGTAGGGAAAAGTTAATAAATGGTCAAAGGCATTAGGTTATAAACTACTTTTAGAAATTTTTTATGGAAAAAGAAAAACATAATGATCTATTTGTTTCTACATTAATATTTTTTATAAATTGAATCATTTTTCAAAAAGTATTTTCTCGAAAATTTTCTCATTTTCTTGTGTTTGGTAATAACCTTAAAATGAGTTGGAAAACTATCTCTTAACTTTATTTAACTTTGTATGAGATATAACTATTTTTCTTATTAGTTTCACCTGAGATTGTGCTATTTCAACAAAAAAAATTAGTAAAAAACAATTTTATCACATAAGTTAAATAAGGGAAGTTTGAGAGATAGTTTTCCTTTAACCAATTTTTTCTGATACTACCAAATTTAGGAAAATGCATAAAACTATCTTCGCAAAAGGTTTTCTATCGAAATAAACAGCTTTTTATACTTCCATGAAAGTATTATATATATATATATATATATATATGTGGGGTACTAGAATTCTGAGTAAGACAGTTACACCACGTGTCATGGCATGGCCAAGAAGGACAGTTGCTACGCCGAGGAGTACACGTCCTCGGATTCTATGATCACGTCATCATAGGAGGCTTTACTGTGCAAAAAGAGTTTTGAGAAAGGGACTAACCCTGACATGATTGAAGAGCTAGAAGTTGCCACCACATTCAATACATCCTACCAAACCTTCTAGTCGCATTTATATGAAAAAGACCCTTGAATTGTGCTACATTGGTTGTCGTATCTCACAGGGGTACAGGGAAGGTGGTTGATGAGACTAGCATTTAAGTGGTGGCCTGCATGATCAACAAATGGAAGGACATGATCATACAAAAGGGCCTATATAAGGTAGAAGGTCCCCCGAATAGAGGGGTTCAGAAAAATAGCAGAGAAAAATACTGTAGCACAAATAAAGGAAAGTGTAAATAAGTCTGATAGTGATATATTGAAGAACAAAACCTCCTCGAATAAGGAGAATTATCCTTCTCAATATAGTGCCTTCTATTTTTCCTTGTCTCTTTCTTATTCTTGGCCTATGGTAAGCGCTGTCTCATCCATGAAAGCCTAGTATCAGAGCCCACTCTCTAACAAATTCATTGTGTTAGGCTATTTGAGCTTAGGTTCTTCATTCGTTTGGGTTCAAGGGTCAAATCCAATCCTTGCAATATATATATATATATATATATATATATATATATATATATTACCTAGTTAGTAATGAACTCCTCATTTTCTATGCTAAATTAACTTACTTGATACAAAAATTAAAAAACTTAAATTAAATGAAATACGTGGCGTGAAATTAAACTCTAATTGAAATCTAATTTTTACACTGAATTAACTTACTTAGCACAAAAATTTAAAAGTTTAGACTATATGGGACACATGATGCAAAATTTTCTAACTTTTATACTGAATTAACTCACTTGGTACAAAAATTTAAAAATTTAGATTAAATGGGACACATGGTGCAAAATTAGACTCATATATATATATATATATATATATATATATATATGTATATATATATATAAGCCGACTGGGGCTATATAAGTACAAAGATAAAGGCCGACTAAGGCCATCTAGTTACAAATGTAAGAACCAACTGGGGTAATACAAGTGTAAACTGGGGTTGCCATTTGATTACAAGACTAGGGGTTGTAATGAGAAGGGTTATTTTGCTATTGCTTAGTAACTAAAATATTGCCTGCCTCAGAATGGAGTCTTGGTTGCCTTATGTAGCTGGAGGGAGCCTTGGATTCTTCTAAAGACTGCTAGAATTCCAAAAGGTGAAATACTTTCATTTGGGGGTGAAAACCTTTTCCACCAAAAGTAACAGTGCTTCTGGACTATAGTGCTGAGTACTGTTCATGAATAGTAATGTTACTGTTCATGAATAGTGACTTGTCTTTCGTCCTTATATGGCTTCTTTTGTCCAGAACTGTTCATCAATTAGTGACTTGTGTTGTGGATGAATAGTGACTTGTCCGGAATATTAACTATTTACTAACAGTGACTGGTACTGTAGATGAATAGTAGTCTGTCTAGAATTATCCTGAATAGTGACTTGTGCTATTCAGGATTAATCACTATCCAAATTGTAACCATCATACGGATCTTGGGAATCTTGGAAAAGATCAATCGGATTGCGATTAACTAAAGCTTCTGAAGAGGCAGAAGAGACCTTTTCTTCTGACTCTAGTTGCTCTGACTAGAGAAGTAACTGTTGGGCAAGATCTTTTAATTCTTTGCTAAATTTTCTGGCGACCTAGATAGAGTCTAACCTAGACTGAGATCTTGTAACCATTCTTTAAATTGGAAAGGGAAAGTCCTTATGGAGTTGACTGATGATCTGATCAATCTTAAGGCTGTCCCACCATTTTACTAGAAATTCTTTATTTAATAAATTGTCATTGATTGTTTAATTCCACATGCTAATCCAATGGCTATGGAAGATCGAGTCCACATCACATGCTATTTATTTTCTCTGAGTAATGACAATGCTTATTGTACTGGGTGACAATTGGAGTCCATATGTGCTATTTTCTAAAATTCATATATCACGTGTGTAAAATAATAAGAAGAGTGACTCTAATTTCTAGGCAATGATTTAGTGGGAGTTAGAGTTGTATTTGTACTGGATTGCTCTTTAGTTTTGTCTCTACTTAAACATAGGAGTATAGGGACATTTTTGTAGGAAAAAAATACGAATCCAAACAATGAAAGCCCCCTTAAATAATAGTATAGGTATATAAGAAATAAAAGATTTAGGTTTTAATTCTTGCTTATACTAAAAATCGATTGGTGTTTTGGTCTAATAATAAAAAGATATCATCAAAAGCGAAAACCATAGGTTGAAGAGAAATGATATGTCTACAACATTTTTAAATCCTAAATAGCAAGTTGTTATTGGTTGTTATTGCTGGATTAAAAAAGTAATCTCAGTCCTAAATTCAAATTTGAACCAATAACAACTAACCATCTATGATTTGTTGTAAAAATATTGTAGACTTAGACTTAGCAGTTCTTTAAGTTGAAACTCTCTCTAAAAAAAATAATATCATGTGTGTAAGTAAATAATATATATATATATATATAAGGAATATGATAAAATACAAAACTACCATAAGGTTTGGATTACTTTTAATGCCAGGTATTACATAATTTTTATAATAAATTTTTTTTTTTCATAAGCATAAATGTTACTTAACACTGTTTGAAAATTTCCTTGTTCCTCATACTTTTTTTTCCGTCTCTAGTTACTATTTATCTATCATTGGTTACCCAAACACTCCATTGCGCATAATTTCCATGAGGCAGTCATTGTGAGGTGGTGCAATTACTAGTTTAATACAAGGTGTTAAGAGGGAAATAAGAGACTTGTAGGGTTCTAAGTATTGTTTGTACTTAGGAAATAAATTGGATATTTTTTAAAAGTCTTGGCGCTGCCTTATTTTAATCAAAATCTCATAGATGGTTTTTAGATTTTACCCAAATCCCAAAACAGTACGAAATATATCATAGTGTTTTTTTTTAAAGAATAAAATAAAATAAGGCATCACCTTTCTCATATAGTTTAATGTTCCTACAAAAATTAAAATTTTTTGTTAAAATATAAATTCTTTAGGTCCATAACTTTGGGTAAATTGCCAATTACATGTCTAACATTTAGGGATGTTTGGATTTTACATTCTAAAGTTTCAGCATTTGGATTTTACTCTCTAAAGTTTGAGAGTGTTTGGATTTTACTCCCTAAAGTTTGGGAGTATTTGGATTTTACTCCCTAAAGTTTGGGAGTGTTTGGATTTTACATCTTGAAATTTTAAAATTTGTATTTTACCCTCTATATTTTAAGAGTGTTTGGATTTTACTCTCTAAAATTTGGAGTTATTTGGGTTTTACACTCTAAAGCTTTAGAATTGGGGAGTGTAAAATTGAAACACTCCCAAACTTTAGGAGATAAAATCCAAATTCTGAAACATTAGGGTGTAAAATCCAAACTCCCCCAAACTTCAAGGGGTAAAATCCAAATTCTGAATTTTAGAGTGTAAAATCTAAATACCTCCAAACTATAAGAGTGTAATTTGCAATTTACCTTATAACTTATAAGGACAAAGTTAGAGGGTTATTAATACCACAATAATCCAAAAAAGCCAAGCCCAGTAATAGTTAAATAACAACTCAATAAGTTGTGATCAAGAGTCTAATAGTTTAGTGGCATTGCCTAATCTTTTTAATAAGAAGAACTTGGGTTTAATTCCCCCCCCCCCCCACCCTTGTTTGTAACAATTGATTATAAAAAATTATTAAAAAATGTTATATCGATAACAGTACTCAACAAATTAATGTAATTAATCTCTGTTTTATAATTTTAGCACAAGTTACAGAAAAACTGCCATGCTTGTTAAGTGCTCCTTAGTCCTCAGAAACCAATGGTTATTAGGTGTGGCAGACGGTGTGGTGGAGCTGCTGACAGATGAGGCTGATGGACAAAAATTCAAATTGACAGACGCTGTAGATGTAGCACACAATGGCATAATTTATTTCACAGATGCTTCATATAAATATAGTTTAAGTAAGTCCAATTGGGACATTTTGGAAGGTAAGCCCAATGGTAGACTTTTGAGTTATGATCCAGCAACCACAACTACCAAGGTACTGGTCCACAACCTCTACTTTGCCAATGGTGTAGTAGTCTCACCTGATCAGAATTATGTGATCTTTTGCGAAACCCCAATGTATGTTTGCTGATTCTCAGTCTTGAAGAAATTGTTTTATTAGACCCCTCATGTTTGCTTCTGATAAATTATCACTGCTTCTAAAATATTTTGTCTATTGGATAAATTGGAGATAGATTGATTGAGTCTAAACTCAATAGACTATAATAAGTTGCCACCACGACTGTCGTTAAAGCCTTCTTTTTCATGATTTGCAAAATGTTGCAGACTATTGAAGCTTAGATTATTTGTTTTGATACTATGATAAATCATTATCAGTCCCAAAAGCTTAAAGCCGTTAGAAAACAATGAATTATAGTTGTTATTCTAACAACTTCTATTGTTGGAAGACTAAAATTAATGACAGTTGAATTTTTGTTTTGCACAGTGGAAGTTTAGATTATTCCAAATGGGTTACTAATCCAGGAGGAGGTGTGGAAAATATCACATACAAGGCAAGGAAAAAGGAAGAGTAGAAAAATTTATTGATCATCTACCAGACTTGCCTGAGAGCATCCGTAGCAGCTGTGGCAAAAAAAATGCCATTTTACGACACCAAAACCCTATTTTACTATTTTACCACATCATTTTACAACATCCTATTTATCAGATGTTCCATCCTCTAATTTTATACATTAAAATAATATTTACTATACATTAAAATAATATATTATCTACTCCCTGCCCCAAAACACCGACCAGCCACCACCGGCACAACCACCACTTCGCCACCACGCATGCCCAGCAAGGTAGCAACTACCACCACCCCGCCACCACCACACACCCCAGCAAGGCAGCAACCACCAACAAAAAAAATACCGATCACCGAAAAATACCAATCACCGATCACCATCACCATCACCGATCACCATCACCGATCAGCACCGATTCAGCACCGATCAGCACCCATTCAACACCGATCCACCTCGCAACGATCCAAACCACACCGATCCAAACCATCACCGATCCAAACCACACCGACCCACCTCGCACCGATTCAGCACCGATTCAGCACCGATCAGCACCCATCCAACATCGATCCACCTCGCAACGATCCAAACCACACCGATCCAAACCATCACCGATCCAAACCACACCGACCCACCTCGCACCGATTCAGCACCGATCCAAACCATCACCGACCCATATCGGCGAGATGAAGATCGATCGAGACCGATATCGGCGAGATCGGCGGGAATTGAGACCGATATCGGCGAGATGAAGATCGGCAGGGAAGATTTGAGGTGCAAAGAGAGAGAGACCTTTGAGGTTGAGGGAGGAGCTGGGAGAGAGAGAGACCGGTCGGGAGAGAGAGAGAGTGAGAGACAGACTGTGAGGAGAGAGAAAAATCAAATAAAAAAATGATATATATTTTGCCACATTTGTCCGTACTGTGGCAAATTTGCCACGGTACTGTTCAATGTTGCAAAAGTTTGCAACATTTGCCCCATCTGATAAATGGGGCTTTTTTGTGTTTGGTGTGGGATATGTGGCAAATATTTACCATTTGCCACATATCCCACATCTACTGTGGGTGCTCTGATAACATTCCATATAACGAAGAAGGTCAATATTGGATTGCACTGACAATGGTAAATCAATTCTTACTTCATACTTTCCGTGGAAAAATTGGCTACATTTTTTAACTAGTAGTAAGCTTGTGCAAAGCATAATTTAATTAAGCTTCATATGTAAATTAAAGAAAAAACTTCACTAATATCAATGAAATTAAACAATAAGATAGATAGTGGAAAAAAAAAAAATACCTTCAAGTTATTTGACAGTAGCATACTGTATAAGACTGAAATTTTATCAAACCCAAAAATTATGATAGATAATTCAAACAACTTAAAATAAAACATGGAAACTTTTATTAATAAAATTCTAATCAAAGCAGTGTTTTAAACATTTGTAATTTGCTAAATAGAATTTCATTTCAATTAAATTATCTTAATCATTTAATGTATTTATTATAGTAACCCACTTGGGTAATCATTTTAATGTATTTAAAATTTGGTATAAATCTTAAATAAAATTAAATCTAGCCATTTGCAAAACACTTACCGAGAAAAGTGATGGTAATAAAGAGGTTTGTACATGCATTTGGCGTGGTCAAGACGTGTGGGGACACTTTAGTTTGGAAGATATTAATTGTATTGTAGAAGCTTTATGGAAAAAGGGATTTCTAGTTGCATTGAATTAAGTTTTATATTCTTACTTATATTTTACATTATATACTAAATATTAAATGTGCACAACATTGTATATTTATACAATTGTGTATACTTTACATGAACGATAATTACAAACATATTATATATATATATATATATAAAATGTGATTATAAACATATAATTGTCATGAGGTTATTTTTTACCCACTATTCTTGTCTATTGTCAGTAGCGACAATAAGAAGTGAGTCTAGTGGCCCTTGCTTGCTTAAACCATAAAGACTAAGAGGCCAGTTTTGATATAATCATTTGTTCTTCTTTCATATTTGTTCGATGAGGATCATCTCCCTTTTTCTCAAGAAAGGATCCAGGATTTAAACTTGGGCCAAAGTTTAAAACATTTTTTTTTTATGAAAATAAAATTAACATCTATTTCATATTTAACAAAATACTACATATAAAATAAGTGTTTTTTAAACATTTAATATTATAAAAATGTCAACAAAGTATAATATACAAAATAAGTGTTTCTTAAACATTTCAATATATTTATCACAAAAAAATAAGCACAAGTTTATATATATTACTAATATTAGCTACATCATACCAAGTGACAAAAACCAAATTTACAAATTTATATATACTACTAATATTAATCACATTATACAAAATGACAAAATCATAAAGAAAATTCTTTTGATAAAATCAAAACAATCAGACCAAAGATTTTGGTCTTACAAAAAAAGTCATTTACCAATGACTAGCCTCGCAAATTCACAATCAAGTATTCACAAAACAGACACTACTCACTGCCAAAGACTAGTTTGACAAATTCACAATCACAATTCATTACCAACGTCCTAGTCTTACCATCCTAGTGTAATGGTCCCACTGTATGTCTTTATTATAGATAAAACCGAAAAAAGAAGAAGTTATAAACACAAACAATAACACAAGTGACCGGTTCACACAAAAAGGCAAAAAAGCAACCATTAGTCAATTACACAAACCATCCTACAGTCCACACAACAAACCAGACCATAAAAAGCCACAGCTCACAGACACAACACACACCACAGTTCATTAGAAAAACAAAAAACAAAAATATGAACTTGAGAGAGGAGAGAAAGTTCTTACTGTGATTAAGGATCTGAGGAGCAGCCCAGCAGCAGCAACACACCAACACCAGATCAGCGGATCTGATCAGAGGAAAAGAACAGGCACAGTAGCAGCAGCAGCAGCAGTGATGGAGGCGTTGATGAGTTTGGGTGGAAGAAGAGTGAGGTAAAAATTTGGGAATTATAATTGTAGGTTCAGTTCATATTTATTTATTTGAATTTTTTGAAACCGTCCATATTTATTTTTTATTTTGTAGTTTTTAGTTTGTCGGTTTTTTTTATTAGAGTTTCAGTTTTTTTTTTTTCAAATTGCATTTGTATACCAATTTTTTTTTAATTGGAGGCTATTCGGATGAGAATTTAAAATTTTAATATATATGTATATATATATACACACTCTCTAGCTGGGGGGCCTGGCCCACCTGCCCTACTCGTTCCTGCTTTATCTCAAGAATTCTTTTATCTTGAAATTTTGGTTTGTTATATTACGTATACAAATAATACGAGTAATGTTATCTTGTGAAGAGTTTTTTTTTTTTTTTTTTTTTTTGAGGAAAATCTTGTGGAGAGTTGATTAGGGAAAAAGAATTTTTTTTTTTGTTTTTTCAGTTTCCATTAAAACCAATGCCACCCACCGAAACATGAACCTTGGTGCTTGATATTTAATTATTTGTCATCATTAACAGTGCATGAACAGTGTGGGTGTCAAACAGTGATTTTTGTCTCCGCACAGTACCGCTACAGTAAAAAAAAAGTGCATAAACAGTGCCTGTTACTGTTCATGCACGTTGAAAAAAAAAAAAAAAAAAAAAAAGAGAAAACGCTGAAACGGAAACGCCAGACGCATCAGCTGGATCCAAACCGGCATTTAATTATTTGTCATCATTAACGTGTGGGAAAGAAGCACAAGATGGCATACGACTCACGAGTGGGGACAGCCTCATTGGAGAATTTGCATCGCAGAAACTTCGTGGAAGATGGCGGACCTCTAATTTGTTGATTTTAGAAAAAGTAAGTCATGACTCATGAGTGTGGTAGCACTTTATTGACTTGGCTGCACCATTTTTCAGAGCTACTTTCATATCAGTTCGGCTACAATTTTTTTTTCTATTTTACACTAAAATTAAAAATCTACTCTTTTTTTTTTCTAACTCACTTTTCAAAATCCTCGGCATCATATCATCTATTCTACCATTAATTTTATTTAAATAATCAATTTTATCAATTTTTTTTCTTATTTCTATCAATTACCCATACCCTCTCTCTCTCTCTCTCTCTCTCTCTCTCAGATCTCCATACAGTTTCACCGCCATCTCAAACCCCTCACCAGCAACACCCATACTCACTCCTCAAACAAGACCCACGAGCTCCGATCAAACAAGACCCACAAGCACCGATCAAGCAAGATTCACAAGCACCAATCAGTATCTATGAAGGATCCACAGTCGCCATCTTTTCCTCTGTGAGGACCAAACTCTCTTTTTTCCCAATCAATTCCAAATTTCCAGTTCGATTCTATTCCAGCACACTTTCTTGAAAAAAATCATCATTCTTTTAACTATTTCTCAATCACATTCAAAACCTTTCAAATTGCACGGAATTCACTCATCTCTTATATATATAATTCCCATTTCACTCCATCTTAATTTGATATTTCTTTCCTTCTTCTACTCCTCTTTTTAGATCTTTTTCAATCTTCAGCTAACAGATCATACTGATGGCTTTCCCAACTAAAGAAGAATTAACCTCCTCTTCTTCTTCTTCCACTCGCCGATGGAACTATGATGTCTTTTTGAGTTTTCAAGGTGAAGACACACGTTATGGTTTTACAGGCCATTTATACAACGCTTTGCATGACAGTGGCTTAATCACCTTCTTTGATAACAATCTTGAGAGGGGAGAAACGATTTCAAAAGAATTTCTTAAAACCATTGAAATGTCAATGATTTCGATCGTTGTATTGTCCGAGAAATATGCATCTTCTGCTTGGTGTTTGGATGAACTTGTCAAGATTCTTGAGTGTAAAAATACCGGACGGATCCGGAAGGTTTATCCAATTTTCTACAAAGTGACTCCATCCGAAGTTAGAAATAATGATAGAAAGGATGGAAAGTATGGGATGGCACTAGAAAACCATGAGAAAAAATTCAAAGACGACAAGGAGAAGGTTAAGAGGTGGAGGAAAGCTTTAACTGAATTAGCTAACTTGTCTGGACATGAATACAAGAATGGGTATGTATTATTTAATTAATACCTACTCTTGTGTGATTTTATGAGTTGCAAACTTTTAAAGGTTTTGATGTATTCTTTTGGGTAATCATACTTGTCTTCTTCTGCGTTTTTATCCTAAATTTATTAGTTATTTTCTTATTAATTGTAGTTAAATTTTTGTAAAGGAATGATTATAAAGATTTAGACTATTTCATTACTAATATAAATATAAACAAAAAGGAAGAGTGTTAATTTTTTTTTTTTTGGATACAAGTGTTAATTTCTTTAAACATAAAGTGAGAAGAGTCTTTTTTCCCTTGAGGATTGGGATGAAGTCATTTCCCCAAATCTCAAGAGTGGGTGAGAAGTGTAATTATCCCCTATTATTTTTAGGACAAAGTTTGGATATAAACTTGGTTATAGCATAAGGCTACAAGTTCTATTAAAAAAATTAACATCATTACATATTTTAAAAATCTAATCGGTAGATTGCATGTTTTTTATGCTATTACCATACATGTTATTTAGAAACTTATTATTTATGCATAATTTTATATTACCAAAGCTTGTAATTTAAACAATTGATTAATGACATAGTCATTCATTTTTAATTTTCTGAAAATTTTGCAAACATAAATGATATAAAATGAAAATATAATCAAATGGTGAAGTTGTAGCTTTAAGCTACAATCAAGTTTGTAGCCAAACTTTATCCTTATTTTTATTTTCTTCTTTTTTTACTATTAAATGAAAGAAATAGAAGAATTTAATAGGATAATGTTAACAATTAAGAATTTCTCCCATTTAATTCTTAGAAATTTTTTCCAAAAATTCTTAATCTCATTTTCTTAATTTGTCATAAGTGAGTTTCCAATAAGTTGGTTTCCTAACCTAATGGGAGTTGCCATGCAATTTTTTGCTAAAAGCCTAATTCTAATTTCCTAAAAAAAAAGAATAATGAATGTCTTAAAGTTGATGGTAGTTATCAATCAGTCCTTTAAATTATATGCCATTTACTCCAATTAAAAGTATGTCAATTTTAATGCACAAAATATAATATATTTAACTTAGTTGATCTGCATATTTATATTTATATTTATTGGGACTAAAACTCATTATGTGTTTTTAATTCTTTGTGATTTTGCAGTTGCAATGAATATGAATTTGAATTTATCCAAAGAATTATCAAAGAGATATCAAGTATAAAATCAAATCACATGCAATTATCTGTTGCTAAATATCTAGTTGGGGTAGATTCTCGAGCGAAAGCCATAGAATTTCTTTTAGATATGGAGTCCAATGGTGTTTGCATGGTAGGAATTCATGGTCTTGGTGGAGTGGGTAAGACTACGGTCTCAATAGCTGTTTATAATAGAATTTTTGATCGTTTTGAAGGAAGCTTCTTTCTAGAAGGTGTTAGAGAAAAATCAAAGACAAACGTTGACATTACCCAATTACAAGAGACACTTCTTTCTAAGATCTTACGAGGTAGAAATGATAGGGTGAATAGTGTACACGAAGGAATCACTATGATAAAAGAAAGCCTCTGCAATAAGAAAGTTCTTTTAATTCTTGATGATGTGGATCAATCAAAAGAGATAGAAAATTTGCTTGGAGATTGTAATTGGTTTGCTTCAGGAAGTAGAATCATTATAACAACAAGAGACAAAAAAGTGCTTGACAATTTTGGAAAAGATCATCAAATAAGAATTTATAAGGTAGAAGAATTGACTTCATCTGAAGCTTGTGATCTTTTCAATATGCACGCCTTCCGAAAAAATGAACCTGAGCAAGAATATTCAAATCTTGCAAAGCAAATTATATCTTACGCCGATGGCCTTCCATTAGCTCTAGAAATAATGGGTTCCGATTTGTACGGCAAAAGTAAAGATCAATGGACATGTGCATCTGAAAAGTACAAAAAGATTCCACATGGAAAAATTATAGATAAACTTAAGATAATTTATGATGGATTGGAAAAAAGAGAAATGGATACTTTTCTTGATATTGCATGTTTTTTTAAGGGATTTGAAAAGGACGAAGTTGTGAATATATTAGATGCTTGGAAATTATTTCCAAGTTTGGATGTTAGTAGACTCATTGAAAAGTGTCTCATAACTGTTGACCTACGGGGCAAATTGCGGATGCATGACTTGCTACAACAAATGGGTAGAGAAATCGTTGAACAAGAATCTGAAGAGATTGAAAATCGTAGCAGGATATGGTGTTATGAGGATGCTTATAAATTGCTTACTGAAAACATGGTATAAGTTCTTTTGCTTCACCTTTTTTTTCCCAAATATTTTTCATTGATTTTATTCCTATTCAATATTGCAGAAAATATAATTTTATCTATATACGTTTCCTTTAAAGTTTTAAAATCGTTATACTTTTGTCAAATTCTGTTATGAAGTGAAACTAATTCTTTGTTCTATCTAGGGGTCGAAAAAAATTCGAGGCATAATGTGGCACTCACCTAAACCAATAACAGTGAACTTGCAAGCAGATACTTTCAAAAATATGAGAAATCTCAAATTTCTCTTAGTTGAGAATATACGAATTTCTAAAGGGCTTACATATTTCCCCAACGAGTTAAGATTGCTTCAGTGGCCAGAATATGATTTTTTCTTGCCATTAAAATTTTACCCTCACAATCTTGTTGTGCTGAATATGCCGAATAGTCAGATTAGATTGGAGAAACTATTAAAACAGGTATGAGTATTAGTATATATGAATTTTGATTTTGATTTTTTTTGAAATGATGAATTTTGATTTCTTTAAATGTTTTTTTTTTTTTTTAATTTGTAGAAATAATTTTTATTTTTTTTCTGTAGGACCGCATGTTTGAAAAATTGAAAAATATCAATCTCATAGGGTGTAAATTCACTACAAAATTACCTTCCTTATTATGCGCCCCAAACTTAAAGAATTTGGACATGAGTGGCTGTGAAAATTTAATAGAGGTTGATGAGTCCGTTGGATATCTTGATAAGCTTGAAACGTGGAACCTTGACAACTGCAGAAACCTTGAGATTCTTCCAAGCCTCCCCATGCTGAAGTCCCTTAAATGTTTTGGTCTATGTCACTGCGAAAGGCTTGAGAAGTTTCCTACTATTTGCGCTCCAAACTTAGTGTCATTGGACATTTCTTTTTGTGAAAGCTTAATAGAGGTTCATAAGTCAGTTGGAGATCTTCATCAGCTTGAAATGTGGAACCTCAATAGCTGCAGAAAACTTGAGATTCTTCCAAGCCTCCTCCTGCTGAAGTCCCTTAAAAGAATTGATCTATGTCACTGTGAAAGGCTTGAGAAATTTCCTGCTATTTGCTCCCCAAACTTAGAGTTTTTGGACATTTCTTTCTGTGAAAATTTAATAGAGGTTCCTGAGTCGGTTGGATATCTTGATAAGCTTAAAGACTGGGACCTCGCATACTGCAAAAACCTTGAGAATCTTCCAAGCCTCCCCATGCTGAAGTCCCTTGTACGTTTTGATATATGTCACTGCAAAAGGCTTGAGAAGTTTCCTGCTATTTGCGCCCCAAACTTAGTGTCATTGGACGTTTCTTTTTGTGAAAACTTAATAGAGGTTCATAAGTCAGTTGGAGATCTTCATAAGCTTAGAGACTGGAACCTCGAAAGCTGCAGAAAACTTGAGATTCTTCCAAGCCGCCTCCTGCTGAGATCCCTTAATTACTTGAATCTAAATCACTGCGAAAGGCTTGAGAAGTTTCCTGATATTCACCCAGAAATGAAATGTTTGCGGTATTTAAAATTGACTAATAGTGGTATTAGAGAATGGCCTTCATCGTTAACGCATCTCACCAAAGAGCTTAGGTATTTAGCTTTATCTAACCCTAAAAACCTTGGGAATTTTCTGCATTGCTCCAATAAATTGCAACTGCTTGAATAAATAGATATTCCCACTGCCAATTCCTTTGATGGCATTTCGGGAAATGGATTTCTGAGCTTGAAACGACTGGATCTCAACTATTGTGATGGAGATATAGCTGAATTAGATTTCCAATACTTCCCCCTATTGTGCTACCTTCATATATATGATTGCAAAATTATTAGTATTCCCCAAAGCATTAGTGGATTAGCTAGATTAGAAACTATTCGAATAGAATATTGTAAGCAGCTTCGGGAAATTCCAACTCTTCCACAGTCTGTAAGAAATGTGGAGGTAAACAAATGCCCGTCATTGGATCTACAATCATCAAGCAGATTATTGATTCGGGTGAGGTCTCTCTCCCTCTCCCTTTATGTTTAGGTAATAAATAATCATTTTTTTTTAAAAATTTTCTAAACTTCAATATCCTATATTTGCTTAATGTAAACAGTTTGGAGAAATTCTAGGGATTTTACGAAATAGAGTCCATGAAGGTGCAAGATGCCACATATCAATGGATCCCTTTCATGACTCTGAATCTGAATCTGAATATGAAATTTGGTGCTTTCTTCAACTACCAGCAACAGAGATTCCAAAGTGCTTGAAATTCAACCATCAAAGTTTTGGAAATTCTGTATCCTTCTGGGTTGGTGAAGTTTTTTCAAAATTATCCGTCTGTATTGCTTTTCGACAATGCCAAGTCTTTGACGTTCTCATTTTCATCAATGGTTGTGAACTACGGCCAAATTTCAATATTGATGAGGGAGTTTCAGAGGAACTGTGGTTATTTTCTGTATCCCGTGGGCAATTGAATAAACGAAAACTATCTGAACATAATCACATTGAAGTTAAGGTTCAATGTAGAACGCCCTTTAAAGTTCCTCCTGATATCATAAAATGGATTGGGGTCAATGTAGAATGCACTTGCTATCCTCAGAATTCAAATGTTACTTGCGTGCCGCTTCCGTGTGCTATGAATGGTTGTGGGTCTTCCTCGATTCCGTATGACACTGGGCTCCTGCCTTCTCTACCTGTTTCCTCCGCTTCTTCTGCTTCAGATTCAGATCACAGGGTTCTTAACAATGGAAGAAATTACATACTTGCTGGAACAGGACTCCAAAAGCGAAGAAGAATTTGTCTCTGACGGCAAAGCCCAGCAGAGAGCGGAACTCTAAACCTTGGAGATGGAGCTCTTCTCTTACCACTTGTTATCTTCATCATCCTTATTCAATCTCTTCTTCTTTTTCCAAACAACACATAATTATGATGTTAGAGAATATCCTCAAAGACACAGTGGATCATTCTTAGTCAAGGTATTTGTCCTTAATAGGTTACATCTTTGGGTGCCTCTCTCTCCCTCTCTCTCTCTCTCTCTCTCTCTCTTCATTTATTGGGAAATCATGAATTTAATTGTAATTATGATCTATAAAATAAATATTTGATTTTTTTTTAATTTATTTATTGTAATGCAGTTGTTTGGCCTCGTTGGACCATAATCATGTGCCAAGTAAGCTTACCTTCAATGTTTTGAAACAGCTTAAGACCTCTGTTGTTGACAGTTAGGCCTGATTTCTCACTTCCTTGATTTTATGTTATTCAATTTGGCTTTTGTTTCTTCATGTCCATTTTTTGTTGTTTTGGTGAATGCAATGCTTAATATTGAAATGTACTGGATTCTATGATGGTTTTTATAATATGCATTTGCTATGTATGCTGAATCTGTATATTTTTACTTTTTTACTGAAAACCGAAATACTTGAGTTCAACTTGAATGAAGATTCAAGATAATATTGAGTTTATATATAGAAGTTGGGTGAGCTGTAAGTCAACTTGAAGGTATAGACTTAATAAGATCTCTTACTATTTATCCAATCTTTATGTTTTGATATATGAATGTGGAGTGATGGTATAGAGAGTATCACTATATTTTGATGCAAAGAAAGCTATCCTGATTTCATTTTTGGTATGGAGTTGTTTAATTTCCTTCAGTGTTTGATTTCATTTAAGGTGCAGTTGCATTTTTCCTTCTGATTAAAGAATAATAGATAATGCTTTGAGCATGTTGTGAGTAGCACGTTGTGAGATTAAATCATATTTAGAAGAAATTGCTAAACTTTGTAGTTCTGTTCATCTGCTGTAAATCAGATTGGGAGTAAATATGGACCAAATTTCCTGAAGTGAAGGGGTAGAAACTGATCTGGAATTCATATATTATTCCTAACATTCCATTATTATTTTGTTGTCTTGCTTAGAGAACTAGATATTCCACATGAGGCTGTTAAAATGATGAAGGTGACATGTTATGCGTCTTCTGCAGGATCTACCTTGCAAGTAGGAATCATCACTTGCTTGTTGAGTTTGAGTATCCTTTCTCAAAGAGGCTTTGGGAGTAAGTTAAGTCATGGTGTCTAATAATATACCAGGTATATATTAGCATGCATTAAGTGGTTCTGTGGGATACAGATAAGTTGAAGGTTCAAAATTTTATATGCATCATATGCAAACTTGCTTGGTCTATAATGGTTTATTATGTTTGGCTTCAAAGAAACGCTCCTGTATTCAATGGCATTGTCAAATCTAACGAGATTATCCTCCTTATGTGAAGAGTCAAAATTTTCTTACTGAATAGTCTTATGTTAATTGGGAATTTCTGTATTTTTTATGATGGCCATAATTGTGGGCTTCTTGTCTGATTATTTGCAAGTTTAGATGCAGTTGCTATTTCGTTTGCTGCTGGCTCTATTTGTGTTGTTAGGTGTTGTAGCTTTTAGCTGCTAGTGTTGTGCTATTTGTATGGTTTGTTACTTAAATAAAGTAATTCATTTGTAAAAAAGTGATGCTCATCTATAATTCTCCTTTAGTTTTTTTGCATACTTATTTTCTATATCGCCAAACAAAGTACAAAAAATGTGTGCATTCAAACCTGAATTCACTTGCTGCCAAACCTGAATTTTCTAACTAAAGTACTTTTTTTTTTAATTGTTTCTTTGCTCCTATGATGACTATTCTTCTCCATTTGCTATCTTTTCTAATGTGGTTTTACCATTGAGAACATGTAGATTTGGATAGAAAGAGTAAGAAAATGTAAATTTTAAGAAATCTCCTGCAACAATTAAGAATCATATCCTTTATTAGTTAAAAGCCAAACATAGATTTAGATTTCTATGTTGCAATTATATATATATATATTTTCAAGTTATATTGTTGTTTTTTTTTATGTATTCTGTTATAATGATTTTAAATTTAATGTTAAGTAGATTAGGTATTTCAGGTTCAACTCTTAGACACTAAAATGCTTTAGATCTATAAAGGCAAGCTGAATTATGTAATGCTTATCGTAATAAAATCTTGAAATTCCCTATTAGTCTAAAGGATTATTTCTGTTGCTTCTTTTTTGGTTCAAGGGAGTTTCAAACCTCTGAGGAATCACTGTACAGAGGTTGTTTTGCTGATCCCCTGCTTTACTGTTGTTCTGGTGAATATTCAAGAATGGGAGGATCAGCTCAAAGTACATACTCAACTTTGAAAATCTCTTTAATTAATTTTTACTTCCATTTGATTGCATCTGATAGCTACAAAAATCCATTCGTTTTCCCTTTCTGTTGCCTAGGTCAACTTCATCACTTAAGAAGGAGACATGTTGGATTGTACTATGAAAAGTAAGCTCCTTTGCTATGGCATAAACTAAGATTTTATTATTCAGTCAATTATGATTTAGAAATTTGATTCCATTTGTAATAATTAATTGTTTCAAATCTTTATTTATTTATATGTTTGACAAAGATTGTGGAGCAGCTGTTACAACAGACTATACCTATGTTCTGGTCATCAAGATATTACACTTCTACAGCTATAAAGGTAGGTAACTTATTAATATTATGTTCAGGATGGCATCTTTGGAAGTGCTTCTAGATTTTGAAGTACTAAGAATAATTTCACGTTTTCTAATTCAAATATTGAGACAATAATTTGATTATCCAAAAAGATATTTGGTCTACTTGACTAGTGTCAACCAATCTTGTTAAGTTAAGATATTTTTCGATGTTCCATTATATTGGACAAGATAAATGAAATTCTCAAAACTTATGAACCCTGCCTAATGAGCAAAAGAGATTTAAAACATAAGATAAGTGATATGCCTTGTAGGTGTTATTTGTCTTAATTTTCTTTGCCAAAAAAATTGAGATTGGTTTTTGTTGAGATTTTGGTTCTTCTGGTATTATTTCATTATTTTTTACATAATAAATCCATGCTAGGTCTTACTAGAAAAGAACAGACATAACAGATTTCATCATAAGACTACTCAATTGTTGGAAACTTGGGAGAGGTAGCCAATGGAAGACGTCAGTTGAAAAGTATTGGGATTACTAAGTTTGTTCATAAGACTGCATGAATGGGATCTATTCTCATAGAAGCTAAATGGCTAGTGGGAATTGGGAACTCTATTCCTATCATCTTTTCCCACACTCTTTGGCCTATTGGATCCATAGAAACAAAGTGGTGCTTGAAGCAATAAGTGTAATGCTAGTAAAGTCCCAAGTCCCACCGTTGACCTGTTTGCTATTTGAAGGGATGCAGCAAACACATGGGAAGTGGGCATCTATTAAATTTCAACAATTTTATAATTTGTTATAATTGACAAGCACTAATTAAGATTGAAGTAATAGCAATTGAAATCAATTGAGAAGTGCTGCATTTCTTGAAGAGAAAAAATTGGGAGACCTATTTTTTGGATTTTTTTTTTCTCAATAATTTTATTATACCTGTAATGCACTCTACAACGCCACGGTTGGTGAGTGAAGCACTACTTTTATAAAAGAAAAGTGATGGGTGAGGTTGTCGATTTAAGATTATAGGTACATGTGCAATCACTATCTTTTTTTAAAAATAAAAATAAAAATTATGTGACACTTTCATTTGGTTGTATCTATCACCTATATAAGTAGGGTGTATCTATTATAAAACCAAGTGCACATGTAAATTACTAATAAAGAAAATTATCTACAGATGTATTAATTGAATTTTCCCCAAATAGTATTTTTTTTTTCTTATGAATCTATCAATAATGGGAATGCTTCAAATGCTGACACTTTCATTTTGGTGTATCTATTGCCTATATAAGTATAAAGTTGCGTTGATAAATAGTACCAATACATGTCATATTTTTAATGTAAGTTGTAAATATTGTTATTGGTATCCCTCTTCTTTATCCTCACTATTCTTTTTCTGGACTAGTGGCTATTAATCACTATACCAAGTTTTTTAATATATGTCTTTGTCTTGTAGCATTTTCCCACAACTTAAAGTTTCTTGGCAATATAGCACATGAACATACATTGAAGGTGTGAATCTCTCTCTCTCCCTCCCTCTCTCTCTCATAATATGTCTATACAATGATGTGAGACCTGTAGAGAATTCGGTAAATATTATTATTGTTGGTGCTTCAAATGATTGTGTATTATATGTGGTGTGAATGCTGACAGTAATTAAATCCATGAGATATTTTTTTTACTGACAATTCATGATTGGGGCATTTTCTTGAGTCTATATTTTTGGAGGAACAAGGTCAATTTCTTGAGATTATTTAAGAGCATTGGTCAAACGGTTGCATTTCCCTCATTGTTCAATTATTTGCCATCACTGTGTAGTTGTTTTTTATTTTAAAAAAATTAATGTCAAAAGACTACATTATATTGCAAACCTCTATATTTTAACTTGTATAAATATATATTTGATAGAGTAGGTGGAAGTTGAGATCGGGGCTTAACACCTAGCAGATGCATGTGTAACTTACCTAGCAAAATAATATATATTTAAATGTTGCAATATTTTCTTTGTATTATGAGCAACCATCAACTATGAATTTCTTTAATGCAACAACGGGATTTTGATTATTATTTTTAGTCTTTTGAATGAATGACATAACTTTAACTAAAGAAGGTACACAAATTCTACATAAAGAAACAGAGAGATAAGCTAGACTGAACGAGGAACATGGCCAAACCAGAAAACACTTTGAACTACTTAACTCAATCAAACACAGAGGAAAGGGCCATGCCTCAAACTACACAAACATCTAATTGGAATAGCATTCATGATGATTTTATGCAAAAAAAAAAACCATTATATATCCAGCCTCATGCCTAAAAGATTGAGATTTAATTGATTTGTTGTGAGATTCTGGAAAAAAGTGTAACAAGTCAAGCTACTGTGGTAACCATGATAGTGTTAAGGTGGACAAGGAAATTAGTTATCCGAATATTAACAAAGGTATACTTTGTCTTTTAAGGAATTTTATGTGAAAAAATATCTCACATCCTTCATCTTTTGAGATAACCCTTAATCATTTTCACCGAAGATTATTTCATTGGAATGCTTTTAAACCAATTCATTTGAAGATATGCTTAAAACTATTTATTTACCATAGTTTGACAAAATAATAATTTCTTTTTTTTATAAGTTACAAAATAATAATTTCTTGAATAATCTTGTTCTAATCACATTTTAGCGGGCAACTTGGCAATGGGTGGGGCTGTAGTTTAAAGCTTCATGTACCACCCTTGTATTCTTTTTTTCTGTATAAAAAGCTCAATTAATCTCCAAATGAGTTTTTGTTTGCTTGCCACTTCTTAATTCAACATAACTGGCTTAGGTGTTATGACATAAGTATAAATAATAAATTCCAGTTAAGCGTGCGTGTGTCAATGGCCAGGAATCGGTGGGTTGCTGGCGGCATTTCTTGGGTTGGTGTGTGCCAACAGGAAATTTCTGTTTGATATTGCAAGTTTGTGTTTTGTATTTTTTTTTTTTTTTGGGGGTGTGATTTATAGGCATTTTTTTAACGAGCCTGATTGATTGGATTTAGTTAGATTGTTATTTGCTGAATTGGGTTTATTTATTTTTTTATGAGCCGGGTAGTTTCATATGTAAAGATTGTGCTATTGTTTTTATATTCTCCTGAGTTTGCTAATTAAGATGGGAGCTCTAGAATTTTTACTTGTTGTTTTAGTTAGTGACCCGTGGTTTAAAATTTTTGTTGATGGGCTATTAACGGATTTTAGACGAAAACAAAAGTAGGCATACTTTTTTCTTGTTAAATTTTGTTTAATAAATTTGATGCTTGGAATGAGTCAAAGGAGTACTCGGATACTTGGATACTAAGAGGAAGCAAATCCTACTAAGAGGATTGGAGGTTATAATGTTAATGTTTTTGAGTCAAAAGATGGTGGCGTCATTGATGACGGCTTGTTCTGCAATTGACGAATCCATGTTTAGGCATGGAGGACACGCTGTTAATTCCTATGGTGGCTTCATAATTATCCAACTCTTAACCTCACAAACCCAACAACAACAACAACAAAAAAAAAAAACAGTTAAAATACTAAAGCTCCCATTGTGGTTGCAATGTGCTACAACTTTCCCTAGATAATTGTTGCAAACTGCATAATCAGGATATTCTTGACGAATTAATCCCAAATTTAACTACTTAGATGGTTAAGTGACTCTTAGATGCACATGTCTCGTGTGGTATGCTTTCATTATGGTTTGCTTCAACTATATATAGGGTGCTCTCTGCTCATGACTCGTGAGTACTTACACACACACACACACACACACACACACACACACATATATATATCTTCAAATTTAGTACATTGCACAAACTTTGGGATTTTAGTTATATCATTAGGCAGAGATCATTCTTTATATCATTTGTGATTCATTGGGACATCAACCTTGAAATTCTTTTGCTTGGTCATGAGGTATGCTAAAAGTCTTTGTGACATTTTTCTTTGTTCTCCTATTTTTTTTTTAGGTACTTGTTCTTTCTTAAATTTAAATTGAATGTGCAGATGTGTGTTTTGCTTGTAGGTGATATGTTTGTTGTATTGTTGCTCTTTCCATAAGTGAACTTGTGCGGATGTTTTTTGCTTGCTTGAATTGTTATTAAATCAGACTTTTACAAGTTTAGCCCAATTCTATTCTACGTTATTCAGATATATCAATGACTATATGTCCTTTGTTTTCTTCTTAGCAGGGTAAAATTTTAGCTTTCGCTGACCAAAAGTTCAATTATGATGCTAGAAAAAGGTTTTGAAGCCATCCATAATGGATTGCAGTCACATACGATGAAGTCAACAGGTCTGATTTTAAATTTTAGTGAAATATTGTAACTAGATGTCTTTATTAAAAGTTTTAGTGTACATATAACTAGATGTCAAAAAGTTCAATATGCCAAGATCATAATTTGTAACAGTGTAAGGAAAAGACTTTCAAAAACATTCGTTGTCTTGTATTCTCTAATTTAAATAGTTCAGTTTTCTCATTCAATTGTACAAAAACTCTTACTAGGATTTACTATATAAACCGAGAGAATGCAATAAAATGTATTTATTCTTTTCTGCTACTGGTAAAATTTTATTATAATAATGTTCTTTTTTTAAAACCTACATGCATATATAGAAACCAACACATTATAGTAGCTTCAAAAGTCAAATATTACTATAAGCTGTAAGCAATCCAAAATGCAAGATATTTCAAATTCTTGTATTTGTTATTTAAAGGATTGAATCTTGATCAATGTTCGAAAGAACATGAGTAATCAATGCCTAAGGAAATAATTTGGATAACAATTTGGATAAATTATTTGATAACACCTTCATTGTCTTTATACACAGATGACAGCAACGTTTACATTCAAAATCAAAACTAACTCAATACTAAACTAAAATAATGGACTCAAACGGGACTAAATACTCTAAAATACTACTTCCTAAGACTTGGTCAGGACTCAGGACAATAAGAATTTCCAATGTTGCAATGTATATACAACTCAAACGCAACAACATAAACATCAAAATAAATACAT
Source organism: Castanopsis chinensis (assembly GCA_032878915.1). Taxonomy (NCBI): domain Eukaryota; kingdom Viridiplantae; phylum Streptophyta; class Magnoliopsida; order Fagales; family Fagaceae; genus Castanopsis; species Castanopsis chinensis. The sequence goes on along the minus strand of JAVQMG010000074.1, from coordinate 1,332,572 downwards.
TGCATCTCCACATCTCCACCTATGTTTCAGATTTGCTCCACATGCAACAGCTGAAGAAATACTTGTATCAATATCTTCCTTTGATTTGGTAGAGTCCTTCACGAAAAATGTCATGATCTTAGAAAAGCAATAAATAAAAGCATACAATACAATTTAACTTATAAAAAATAAGTGATTTCATTGTGGCATTAAAATACTTTCCTAAATCATATTCTTAAAGCTAAGAATAGGATAAACACGAAACATCTTAACTGGAAAAATTGATGCTTTAACATCTCCTAAGAAACGTGGAATGGAAGCAAAGAGTTAAACTCAACAAGTAAAACTAAGAAAAAAATGATTGAAATAATGGAATTGAATTTGGCCATAACCACCCACACTCAACTAGGCTTCAAGCCATTATCAAAATATTATAATTTCCATAATAACTCAATTAGTAACAGTATATTTACAAAATTTCCTAAAAAATATATTGATTAATCCATCTAAAGGTGACACTGAAATTGATAGAACTTTGGTGGGTCTTTTACCTGCCATTGGAACCCCTAAGCAAGTGGAAAACACGGTGAGAGTAAGATGGATAGAGCTTTGGTGGGTCTTTTGGCCCTTTTGAATGATGGAAGGGAGAATGTGTATCTAGCTAAAGATTGGAAAAAGGGACATAATATCTTTTGTAACCGCAGATGATATACTTTGCCATATTTGTAGTATTAATGAAGAAAAAAAATATATCAAGGATTTTTAAATACAATATTCATAAATTTGATAGCAAATTCACTAATTGAATTATAAAGAAAGAAACAAATAAAAACAAAGATCAGAACTCCTTACCAAGTCAGAGAGACAGAGCATGAAGTTTTTTTTGGGTCACCCTTATGAAACGGAGGTTGGTAGCTGAAAGAGCTGAAACTCACGATGTTGGAGCGGTCGCCTGGTGAAGGTTGAGACACAGGAAGACAATATGAGAGAGAGATAGAGAGTTTCTGAAATTTGAGCTGAGAGAGAAGGGGAGGCGGGCTATTGAAATATTCATGGGTAAAATGGTATTTTGAAAATATGAGATGTGTGCCATTTTAATTGGTTGGTCTTACCAATTGTGGTGCTGATGTGGAGAGAGTGTCTCATAAAATATTTTCTCCTCTATTTGTTGTACTCTACAATACCAGTTTAAGTTTGCAATAAATAGTATTAATGGTTTTTCATTTTTGTGCACTGTGATTTGTGTTGCATTGTGATATGTGCTAAACGAAAGGATTGGATTTATGCTACAGTGTCAGTGGCTTGCAAATTTGTGCTGTGTCATATTTTAAGTTTAAATCTATTATATATGTTTGGATTTGTGCTGATAGTGCTATGTGAGTTATAAATTTAATTGTGCTGATTTTTATTTTTATTTTTTTAAAGCTAAATTAATAGTGTGGAACTATAGATGTAAAAGTGATGCTTTTTTCCTACATGTATGTACTTGTTAATAATAGACTATTTGAATAATTAAGATCAAAATCAATTATAAAAAATTGCAATACCACAAAAGAGCGTATAAAACAACTTTGTTAGGTCAAATTTAATTTATCAATTAATGTTCTTTTTTTTAGAATAAATTATTTATTAGTACATAAGAATTTTGTTATATTTAGTTTCCCCCCTAGAAAAAGTTTCTCGCTCCGCCACTGGGTGTTGGTGTTGGTGAGACACAATTAATTATTTTTTTAGTGTATTTAGTGTATTGTGATTTGTGATTGTGAATTTATTTGATTGGTTCTTGTGATTGGGAGGGCCATCGGGCTTGTTTGTTGAGTAGGGGGTAGATGGGGGCATGGGGCTGGGGTGGGATATTTGAATTGGATGATGTAAATGCACATGGGATGTGTGCTAGTACAATTAATAAAAAATAATTTAATTAACCAATAATTAATTGGAGGAAGCAACTAATAAACAATAATTAATAATTTAATTAACCAATACATTATAAAAGACAAACAAATTAAATTATGTTAGGCTAAACAACAATTAATAATTTATAATTAATGAAATAACAATATAACAAATTATAGTTTATAAAATACAAACAAATTAACGAAACAACTAAACAATAATAATTAATAATTTTATTAATATTTCAAATGAACTAAACATTGTATGATTATTAATTAGGATAATTTTACATTAAGTTGGAATGTAATAAGTATTACTATTCATTAGTTTGTTGACCATTTAGAAATAGAATTCTAAATATGCATCCACAATTTAGTAGAGTATAAAAAAAAAGTGTAATTAAATCATTTTTAAGTCAAATTTACTATTTTAGGGTGTTCAAAATAAAGCTAATAATTAATAATAAGGAAAATTTATTTTCTTTCCTTTTGAAGATGTGGCAACTAATGGCCTTTTAGGAAATTTTTTAAAATAATTATTACATTTGAAGGAATAGGTATTTGCACTTTTGATGTTATTCCTCATTTTGAAGAATAGCTATTCATAAGGAATAACTATTCATTGTAATAAAAACATAACCAAACAACCGAATAGTTACGTCATATGAATATCTATTACATTACAGTGTCTATTACAGTCTACCAAACGTGCCCTTATAGTTTATTGTAGCATTGATAATGAAACTATCATGCAACGATTTCAAAATATGAAAACTCGTAGAAGGCAATTGTAAACTTTATGTATTTGTGTGTGTGTGTTTTTTTTTTTAATTGTTGTTGTTGTCAATATACAAAATTTTCTTTTTATTAGATGATGTAATTTATATTTGTTCAGGGACACCCTGAAAAAAATTCCTGGAATCGCCACTGATTGGAAATTAGCTTTATTTGTAGGGAAAAGTTAATAAATGGTCTAAGGACATTAGTTTTTAAACTATATTTTAAAAAAAAATTATGAAAAAAGAAAAAAAATAATGCTCTATTTGTTTCAACGTTAATATCTTTTATAAATTGAATCATTTTTCAAAAAGTATTTTCTTGAAAATTATCTCATTTTCCAATGGTTAGTAATAACCTTAAAATGAGTTAGAAAACTATTTCTTAACTTTCATTATTTAGCTTTAGATGAGATGTAACTATTTTTTTTTTATTTAGTTTCACGTGGGATAGTGTTTTTTTCCCCAAAAAAAAAAAAAAAATTGTGAAAAACAATTTTATCACATGCCAAGTTATAAGGGAAGTTTGGAGAAATAATTTTCCTTTAACCAATTTTTTTTTTTATGCTACCAAATTTAGGAAAATGCATAAAACTATTTTCGCAAAAGGTTTTTCATAAAAATAAACAACTTTTTATACTTCCATGAAAATATTATATATATAGAGTCATGCTAACGAATGCTTTTAGGACATTGGCTAATATATTTTAAGAAAGTTTTGACATCACTTTTATGAGAAATGAAAAAAGCTGTCAAAACATTAATTTTTTTTCCTTTTTCCATAAAAAATTTCTTTAAATGAATTATTAAACAATGCCCTAAAGGCATTCATTAACATTTCTCATATATATATATATATATATATATATATATATATACTACCTAGTTAGTAATGAACTCCTCATTTTTTATGCTGAATTAACTAACTTGGCACAAAAATTAAAAAAACTTAAATTAGATAGAACACGTGGCGCAAAATTAAAATTTAATTGAAATCTAATTTTTACACTGAATTAACTCGCTTGGCACAAAAATTTATAAGTTTAGATTAGATGGGACACGGAGCATAAAATTAGACTCATATATATATATATATATATATATATATATATAAAATACTTTAAGCAATATTTAAAATAGTACATAAAAGATGAGTTTATAGATGAAATGGTAAACTACATCCAATTGACATGAAAATTGGAATGTATGTTAAGAACATATGGAACATGTAATTCAACGGTTGAATTTTCAAAATATAAATTTAATAAAGTTATTAAGTGGTGTAATATTCCTTAGAGTTACACAAAGTGTAATTATATATATATATATATATATAAGTCTTAATTATTAGTGCACTTTTTTCAAATGTTTGACAAAAAAATTTAATATACACTTTGTTTTTAATGAAGAAATTAATAGCACAGTTGGTTGCTCACTTGTATTGTTGTGTAGCAGATTTAATTACAAAAACTTTTATTCAAAATTAAGATGAAAACTCTGATGATATTATGTTTAATTATGTACCTTTTGGCTGGAACGGATATTCTACAAACAAAACAAATATCATTTTTTTTTGGGTAAACGACGCTTGGATTAAATTAAGAAAAATGATATGTCCACAACATTTTTATAATATTTTTACAACAAATCTTAAATGGCAGGTTGTTACTGGTTGTTATTGTTGGGGCAAAAAAATAATCTTAGTGTTAGGTTCAAATTTGAACCAATAACAACTAATCATCTATAATTTGTTGTGAAAATATTGTAAAAATGTTCTGAACATAGCACTTCTCTTAAATTAAAGGACAATAAGTCTATTACAATAAGCAATATCAGCTTTCTCTCTGGCTAGTAAATCAACCACCACATTCAGTGGGTTAAACAAAAGATGAACATCAAAATCGTGGCTGAAATCTGCACCCAAACGAGCAAGGTTGTCAGCATAGGCATTGACTTCTCTAAATACATGAGCCACCGTGTGATTAAAAAAAGGTCTTTATCAGATTCCTGCAATCAGTTAAGATAAGTTCTATCATCAATATTTAAACATTAGCCAAAAAAAAAAAAAAAAACAAGTTGATATTGTAGTCAATTCATAGGGTTGAGCCCTAGCTGTACTCGAAAGGTTGCCAATAATAAATGTTACTTTGGATGAAGCCAACCATGTTACTCCAAAGCTAGACATAGCAAAATGAGTCAAAATTTTCTGACCCGACCGGAAAAATACTTAACCCGAACCCGATTTTTTTTACCTGAAACAAAAACGGGTTGACCCGTGACCCGACCTGAGTTTTTCGAGTTTTTTGCGGGTTAACCCGACCCGACCCGCAACCTGACCCCGACCCGAACCCGAATCACTTTAAAAAAATTTTTTTTTTTTAGTAAAAAAAAAGTAAAATTAAGACAATAGTAGTTTAATTGTTTATTGTGATTTTAAGGAAACAATTGATACATTTACATATGCAAATTAATTGAAAGATAAAAGGTTAAGCATTCTGTAATGAGTAAATATTTTTAGATATTAAATAACAAAGTACATGCCAAGATAATATGGTTACAGTAAAGTTAAAAATATAGATTTAAAATTGTAGACATGTATGAAAAACATTTACAAGTGTAAAAATAATAAAGCCAAAGTATTAAATTAGCATAAATTATGAATGCTTAGACTCATTTTTTAACATTTTATGTATAAAATAAACGGCTTTTCAAAATAAATTATGATATTTCCTAGAATGTGTGTTGCTTAACAATGATATGATATTCATAAAAGAGACCATGTACAAATAAGTAAGCAATCCAATTTTAATGTATATCTCAAATTGAAATAGAGTGCCAACCACAATTGATAATAGATTATAAAATTAATTTTCAAGATTGTAAATTTTTTATATGTTTTTTATTCTTTATCAAATGAGTTATCCAATAAGTTATTTGTAATTTTGTTTTATATTTTGGAATGTTGATATTGTGTAGAAATAAAACATGTGTATTTGTTTTACTTATGTTTGTATTATTTTGTTTTAGATACCAATGTTAGGATTTGTATAATTTTAAAATTATTGAATAAGTATTAATAAGTTTAATTGAATTCATTCTTGATATAAGTGGTGATGTCAAAATTACATAAAATAATTTGTTGCATAATTTTTCAAATGACAAATGCATGTTGTTTTATTTATATTAAAAAAAAATTCATGTGAAAAAAACAGGTCAATACAGGTCAACCCGACCCGACTCGCAACCCGATTGACCCGACTCGAACCTGACCCGACCCGCCCATTTTGTCATGTCTATCCAAAGCCAAGTTTATGATTTTTAAATGGGGTTGAGGACTGATAGCAACGCCAAATATGTAAGCACAAAGTCAAGTTTATGATTTGATATTGTTTTATTTCTTTGTTGATTTGATGTGGGTAGGTCCCGAAGGGTTCCATCTATAATTTATTGTTAGTAACCAATTTGACGTTGGGACTATCTAAAAAAAACTAATTTGACATTATTCTTTATGCTTTTATTTTATTATTTCATTACTACCTAGGTGTGATAGTCACTTTATAAATATAAATATTTATGAGATATAGAAAGTAAGGTTCAGGATTTAAGTTTTCAAAATGGAACTTCATACACATATATACTTAAATTAAATTAGAGTAAAATTTTTATCTTGTATAAAAAAAAAAAAAAATAGAAGAGGAGTTTGAATTATAAACATATTTGTTCAATAACAAGATATTTACCAGTTTTATATTTATTTTTTAAACACAATTGTATTACAAGTAATATATCACAATAAACCTTACTAATTGAAGTAATATTTTTTAAAATTTTACCAATTAAACTAACCAATTTATCATATTAGAGTACTAGCATCTTAGGATGGTAAAAAAAAAAACTATTTTACATATTTAAACACCATTTTATCTGTTTTATTATTTTATTTTATAATTCACCTCAATTTCTATTTTTATATACAACTCATTAAAATAATACAAATCATCCCATAAAATAATAACATAAATATAAAGTGAGTGAGACAAAGCGAGAGAGAGGGAGAGAGAAAAAATTGAATAATATATATTTTTTTGGGTAAATAAATTGAATAATATATTTTAAATATAAAAACTTACTATTCACGTGTTGTAAAAAAATTTAAGTATACTTCCCTGAGTGGATCTGTTTTTTGGTAGATGTTTGGCCGCTATTTTAGCAACTTGGAGGCTCTTACAAGTATAAATCTCCAAGGTCAGTAGCTCTCCTCCAAAAACTCTCTCACACTAATGAAAAATACTATGGACGGGTCGAAAAACTCCGACTCAGCTTCCCTACCCAGACCCTCTAAAGCCACTTTTACCAAACAGAAAAGCTCATGGCCCTTCACTTTCTTAGTCACAGTATTGGTCCCCGTTGTGGCGGCGACTTTGCTCTACCAACTCGACTCGTTCGACCCGGCTCCTCTGCCACCTGACGTGTTGACTCGGCACGTCATAACCGTGCCAGCAAGTAACGACCACATGCTCAGAGTGTCTGAGTTTGTGGGTGTTGGGAATTTGATAGCTCCAGAAGATGTCGCTTATGATGCCAAGTCAGGAGTCATCTACACGGGCTGTGCTGACGGGTGGATCAGCCGAGTCACTGTAAACGACTCGGCGGCTGACTCGGTTGTGGAGAAATGGGTCAACACCGGTGGGAGACCCTTGGGAATCGCTTTTGGTCACAACAATGAACTTATCGTTGCTGATCCTGAAAAGGTGAGTGATCATCTATAAGCTGTCTGCGTTTTCACGTTTCACGTTTCAGTATTTTTTTTTTAATTTTTGGGTCTGCCGCGTTTCGGAAGCGAGGGGATAAAGTACTGTGCATATACTGTATATATATTTTTTTAATAATTTTTTATTAAAAATGGGTTTCGTATTACTATTTACACATTTAAAAATTATTTTGCTATAGTATTTTCAGTTTTTAGTTTTCAGCAATATGCTCTATCTAAATGGACTTTAAGTATATAATGTTTTATTTTAAATTTTAGATTTGAATGATTAATATTTCTTTAGAAAAAAAATTGAATAATAAATCTACCATAACCATAGATATAAGCAGGGGGAGGTGGGGGAGGGGTAGTCCGGTGGAGGAGAAAAGTCATTAGTGAAGATAGAACTCAAAGAGAAGGGAAATAATACGAGTGTGGAGGAGAAAAAAAGAGGAAAAAATAATAAAGAAATGCGTAGATGAAAAAAAAAAAAGATATAAGGGAAAAATTAAAATAAAGAATAAGAAATTAAAATTAAGAAATGCTACTACAATATTTTCATAATAAAATTTAAGTGTATGGTTGTTACTAGCTAATACTACTTAAAAAAAAAATTAAGTGGTGTGTTCGAATTAAAATTAATAACAACTTACCACACATGATTTGTTGGGAAAGTATTATACAAATGTTGAGAACATGACCTTTCATGTTAACATTAGATGATTCTACAAGTCATTATATTATTGCCACAAGTGCTCCACTAGATTTGTAAAAAAATACTAGTGAAAAAAAAAAGAATTTAAGTGATGTGTTCAAATTAAAGTTAATAATAACTTATCACATATAATTTGTTGTAATTGTACAAATGTTGAAAACGTGACACTTCATGTTAACATTAGATGATCCTACAAGTCATTATATTATTGCCACAAGTGTTCCACTAGATTTGTTAAAAATATATCTCCACCAGTCTCTTTTTCGGTTCTTTTACCATACCTATATTTTTAAATCATGATTTTATGTTAGATTCTATATAATAATTATATTAGCATATAGTTGTTTATTTATTTTGTTATTAGTATTGATAAATATTTTTAGATTCATTTTTTTACTTTTAATCTTGTCTTTTAGTCTTGCCCACTGGATGTAAATTCACCTAAATTCCTAGCTCCGCTACTGGATATAAGATACGGCTGTTAATTTTTCTCTCAAGATCAAAGTATGTTGTTAATTTTATTTTTATAGATTACAATTTAGTTTTTTTTTTTTTCGAAAGGAAGTGAATAAATTATTGTATTTGATGTTGTTTTATTTTAGAAAATATATATTCAATTAAAAAAATTTAATCAACAAAGAAATGAAAATATATATTCAACTAGCAAGAAATGCTGAAAAAAAATTAAGATTCAGTTTATGCATACAATGAATGATTACTAACAATGTGCATTTATTTATTTATTTTAACAAGGAATGGTATGTAGACATGATTTTTCATACTAGTTCAGTTAACAAGTTTTGACTGCCTCTCATATGTAGTGGTGACTCCAAAAATTCTTTTCAGGTGGGTTATTAAGAAATTTAAATTAAATAAAATTTAATAAAAAAAAACTTGGATATGTTGAGTCATAAAAAAATGTAAATATATGAAATTTTACAACTTCTAAGAGTTTTTATATTTTAAAATCGTTACATAGTAGTTCAGTTTTAGTTTTTATTATCTATTGTCAATGTTGCTAAGTGTAACTATTTTATTTTGCTAAGAGTTTTGTTAAGTTTTCATTATTTTGTAGAGTTGTCATTATTTTTATAAAAACATTTTAAACTAAAATGACAAAATGCAACCAACTTACACTATATATTTAAGTATTGTACCTGATTTCAATCTGACCCGTCTCTCTTCTTCTTTTTTGATAAAGACCATTCACGTTCTCTAGTTGGTGATGAGGTTGTTCATGTTGCTAGAAACTATTAACAGTCTTTGTTTCTCCGAATACTGTACCACTATTTAAAGAAACTAATAAAAGGATCATATACGTGGCTGTAGAAGATCGAGTTCACATCACATGCTATTTATTTTCTCTGAGTAATGACAATGCTTATTGTACTGGGTGACAAATGGAGTCCATATTTGCTAATTTCTAAAATTCAAATATCACGTGTTTAAAATAATATATATAAGAAACTTAGGTTTTAATTCCCGTTTATACTAAAAATCGATTAATGTTATGGTCTGATAAAAAAGAGTTATTATAAAAAACGAATGTCATAGGTTGAAACTTTCTATATAAAAAAAAATCACGTGTGTAAGTAAATAATATATATATATATATATAAGATAAAATACAAAACTACCATAAGGTTTGGATTAATTTAATGCCAGGTATTACATTTTTTTATAATAAATTTTTTTTTTTAAGCAGAAATATCACTTAACACCGTTTGAAAATTGCCTTCAAAAGGTAAAATCCAAATTCTGAATTTTAGGGTATAAAATCCAATCACCTTCAAATTAAAGGGGTGTAATTTTTCAATTTACCTTATAACTTATAAGGATGAAGTTAGAGGGTTATTAATACCAAGGTACTCCAAAAAAGCCAAGCCAAGTAACAGTTAAATAACAACTCAATAAGTTGTGATCAAGAGTGTAGTGGTACAGTGGCACTATCTAATCTTTTTTATAAGAAGAACTTGGGTTTAAATCCCCCCTCCCTTGTTTGTAACAATTGATTATAAAAAATTATTAAAAAATGTTATATCTATAACAGTACTCAACAAATTAATGTAATTAATCTCTGTTTAATAATTTTAGCTCAAGTTACAGAAAAACTGCTATTGTCAAGTGCTCCTTAGCCCTCAGAAACCAATGGTTGTTAGGTGTTTTATATTAATGAAATGTGATGTATAACAGGGCCTCCTAAATGTGACAGCAGACGGTGTGATGAAGCTGCTGACAGATGAGGCTGATGGACAAAAATTTAAATTGACAGACGCTGTAGATGTAGCACACAATGGCATGATTTATTTCACAGATGCTTCATATAAATATAGTATAAGTAAGGCCAATCGGGACATTTTGGAAGGTAAGCCCCATGGTAGACTTTTGAGTTATGATCCAGCAACCAAAACTACCAAGGTACTGGTCCACAACCTCTACTTTGCCAATGGTGTAGTAGTCTCACCTGATCAGAATTATGTGATCTTTTGCGAAACCCCAATGTATGTTTGCTGATTCTCAGTCTTGAAGAAAATGTTTTATTAGACCCCTCATGTTTGCTCCTGATAAATTATCACTGCTTCTAAAATATTTTGTCTATTAGATAAGTTGGAGATAGAGTCTAAACTCAATAGACTATAATAAGTTGCCACCACGACTGTCATTAAAGCCATTCTTCTTCATGATCTGCATAATGTTGCAGACTATTGAAGCTTAGATTACTTGTTTTGATACTATGATAAATCATTAGTTATTAGTCCAAAAAAGCTTAAAGCTATTAGAAAACAATGAATTTAGTAATTAATGACAGTTGAATTTTTATTTCGCACAGTGGAAGTTTTGATTATTCCAAATGGGTTACTAATGCAGGAGGAGGTGTGGAAAATATCACATACAAGGCAAGGAAAAAGGAAGAGTAGAAAAATTTATTGATCATCTGCCAGGCTTGCCTGATAACATTCGATATGATGGAGAAGGTCAATATTGGATTGCACTGGCATTGGTAAATCAAGTCTTACTTTATACTTTCCCTGGAAAAATTGGCTATATTTTTTAACTAGTAGTAAGCTTGTGCAAAGCATAATTTAATTAAGATTCATATGTAAATTAAAGAAAAACTTCACTAATATCAATGAAGTTAAACAATAAGATAGATAATGGGAAAAAAATACCTTCAAGTTATTTGACTGCAGTAGCAAATTGTATAAGACTGAAATTTTATCAAAGCCAAAAGTTATGATAGAAAATTAAAATAACTTAAAATAAAACAAGGAAACTTTTGGTAATAGAATTCTAATCAAAGCAGTGTTTTAAACATTTGTAATTTGCTAATTAGAATTTCATTTCAAATAAATTATCTTAATCATTTTAATGTATTTATTATAGTAACCCACATTATGGAAGAACTTTGTGCGAGGAATAATTTTTGTATTGCATCATATGGGTAAACTTAGTGTGTAAGACTCAATTTTTAATTAATTGCTTGTGTTAATAATGCACAAGATACAAAACTTAATTAGGATCCTTGCTTAATATAGATTGATAATGCCAAGAGGATGAAAAAGGATATTTTAGTGTTTTAATTACTAGTATTCAAAGAAATAATACAACAGAGATATGAAATGTTTGCGGTTGATTCTAGGAAGGTTGGTTCAAAGGAATTCTATAAGCATGACTAATTATTAATCTAGGCACCTATCAGTTGGGCATGCCAAGATTAATTGGAGCAGCACCCTACTTCTCTAGTCTTGGGAGTAACACTTGAAGAGTTACTCCATTGCATGGCCATCAATGGGGATGTGACAATGTATAGCCCCCCATTGAAAGCAATTGCATGAGAGAAGAAAAAAAAGTAAAAACAATTACCTTTAAAAAAAAAGTATCCCTGATCTCTCTCTCTCTCTCTCTTAGTGAATAGGCGACACTAATAAACGTAACTATAGGACAAATGGACCTATACCCGCATTTTAAAACTGCGCTGTAGACCAGTTTTTTTATAGTAACACTTAAAATCACGTGTATCACTTTTGTAGTGTTAAGTGTGAACCATCACTTAGAGAAATCAACTAAGACAAAGTTGGAGTCCCATGGTTCTTTGGAATATTGAAGTGAGGGGAGAATCATCATTGACAACGTAAAACAACCATGGTTTTGTGATATTTCATAACAGGGGAGCTGTGCATATAACTCCTAATCCTAACACTAATAAGAGTCCAATCAATGTGTGCCCTCCATCCATTTTTGGTAAAATTTTTTCGAAAATTGAAAAAGTTGTCATTACTTTTTCAATTCCTGAAAAAAAAAATTTCAAAAATGATTAATTATTATATGCCTTTAAGGCACATATTAGCAAAATCCCACTAATAATAATGCAGAGTTTTTATTTTTTATTTTTTTAATGTCTGATGAGCTTTATTCATTCTTGTTTTCCGAATCTAATAATGCAAATATTAATTTTTTTTTTATAGATGAATTTAAGTATTCCTAACATCTTTTTCCTGAATACCTCTTTGTGTGCAACACTGGTAGGGACTTGAATTGGATATAGCATTCAGATACCCTTTCATCCGGAAGATTCTAATAATCATGGAGAAGTACATAGGAAAACCACATATGGAGAAGAATGGTGGGGTCCTAGCCATTGATTTGGCAGGAAATCCGATTGCTCATTACTATGATCCTGGATTGGCATTTGTTTCAAGTGGGATCAAGATAGGAAATCATTTGTACTGTGGTTCAGTTGTCCTTCCCTACATTGTTCGCCTCAACCTGAAACAATATCCTGCTCGGGCCACCACATGAGAATCTGAGAACAAGACCAAGTACTTGTTGCAGTAGCACCCCTTGATAGTACCTTAAAATAATTGGGATATATTGCCATACATAAACTAAAACTCTATGGTTCTTACTCCTAGTATCGAATAAATATCTCATGAGACCGTCTTATGGAACAAATCCTCTCTCATATGATGGATGAGACTCGAGAGGCTGGAGGCTTTGTATGATTGGCTTAATTGGCATTGTTGTAGGAAGTAGAGATTACGTGTACCTGTTTGATATTATGTGTACCTGCTGTAGGAAATAGAGTTCTAACTGTAAAAGCTTTTGTAACATAAAGTTTTAACTGAAAAACTCTATAACAATTTGAGTGCTTAGCGAATTAATAGTGACCAGTGTTTTAAAGTTCTGAATTTATTAACGATAAATTATAAATTAATTGATGAGTTTTTTTTTTTTAATAGAAGTCACAAATTTTAGTTTTAACCTTAGACTATTTTATACTTTAGAGACCCCTTTAAAGCTCTCTAGTGACTAAATAGAATTTTTTAGCATTTATCATAAAACAAATAATGAAAATTTACATTTCGTGAAGATTAACATGCTACGTCTACAAGCCTACAACACTTGCTATATAATTTTTTTTCCCAAGAAAAGCTGCCCATAGCCACTTATTTTTCTCTCAAAATAAACTGTTGTATCTTTCCTGTTGTTTTTTTGCAAATCTTCAAAATGACAGTTCGAGGAGCCATATAATGTGGTAAATGATCTTGACAAAACTTGATTATTTCTTGAGGATCAACATCATCATATCCCTCTTTTAACTTCACAAATGCTCAAGGCGTTTATACCCAGTGTATTGCAGGATGACCAAAGAAAATTGTTTCTACCTCAGCTGTGTTTATGTTTTCCCCACTAGAAATTATTACATCATTCAACCGGTCATTTACTTCGATATAATTATTGCTCAAAATCAATCTCAATGGAGACGATATAATAGTGAAGTGAAAAACTTAAAAGAAAATTACTACAAGAAAACTTCTTTCCCAATGAAGTAAAATCACTATGATAAAAGAAGTTTTACAATCAAGAGAAATCATTTGCCTAGACTCTATTGACCCATAGACAACTTAAAGGGAAAGGGAAAGTATTTCATTGCGCTAGAACATTTGGACTTTTCAACATAAGAATTGCTTCCATGGATGATGCACTTGTGACCACGACTAGAGCTTTCGACACGATTCCAAGGAACACTTGAAGGTTTTCTTTACAACAACAAGTCTATAATTGATAACGGATCAAATTCTTCACCAACTAATTTTCAAATCTACTTTGATATCTTCGGTATGGTGAAATTAGGATAATCTTGGTTACAAAATCCTATACTCACAAACACAGCTTTCTCTCCTTTAAAAAAATAATAAAATACTCTCTTAGACCAACTTATATATAATGTTTTTTTTTTTAATATCCCATGCTTGAATTGGGCTGAATCAAATATTGGGTTTTTTACAAATCTAGTTCCATGAACCTTGATAGGTTGAGGCTATAATCGAGGTTGATACCAAGACTCGATCGAAGTCACCAAAAAATTTGCTTTTTCAAGCTGATCTTGGGTCATTGTTTTAATCTTGAATTACAATTCCAAAACACAACACTCATAATTCGTCACAATGCCAATACTAATACATATGGTATGGACCTAACAACATGTATCAAATGTATAGAGAAGAGTTCCTATCACTGGAACTGCGAAATGTAGCTCATGCATTGCTGGGACATTAAAGACTAGGGTTGCAACCTGCACAAACAAATCTAGAGTTTCAACCATGAAGCCGGCAATAAATTATTGTATCTTAGGGGGTTCAATAGCAAAATTCCATTACTTCTTGTTTTATCACTAATAGTCTTTTGATCATATCTCTTTCTTTGTTATTTCTCACAAAACAAAAAAATTTGATCAAATCTCTTTTTTTGCTATCTATTCTGACTAGTTGTTAAAACTTAAAAGTTATTTAAAAAAAAAAAAATTGTCTTACGTAAAAAGACAGAGCTAGTCGTAATGTATCACGTAAAAAAATTGTAGTAAAAATTGTGAATTTATTTATAATATTATAACTCTAAAAGTAAACTAAAATTGTATATATTGACGTATGAGTCATTTTGAGAATATCTTTAACAATATTGACAACTTATTTAACTGAAACTGAAAATTTTTTATTAAAAATACTGTAGATAAATCTAAAAAAGAATTTAAATAATACAGTAGGACTTATAAATAGTATCTAAGAGTGCAATAAGACATATGAGTAGTAACAAAAATAAGTTAAATAAAAAAAAATTAACTTTTTAAGTGAATGGCAATAGCAAGCTTTCAACGTTTCTACTCTAATTATTTTAATATTTTAATTGATAGATAAGTAAGATTCGAATCAATCAGATTATTATTTCTTACATTAACAACATTATATTATATTTATTTGCACAGAAAATTTATTTAAATAACTACCTTGACAGCTGACACTGACAAAATGGAAAACTATATGTAATAGTTGAAAAGTCCATTCCTCCTCGTGGCATTGAAGTTTGATAAAGATCTTCAGCGAAAAAAAAGTTTGATAAGGTTCAGATTTCCACAACCACAGACGGGTCCAAAAAATGCTGACTCAGCTTTCCTACCCGAACCCACGAAAGCTCATGGGCCCATGGGCCTTTGTTTTTTATTTTATTTTTTTTATGTTGCTTTGGTCCCCGTTATAGCGGCGACAAAGCTGTAATAAGTACCAACCTGACTTGTTCGACCCGGCTCCTCTGCCACTTGACGAGTTGACTTGGATCATATGCATATCCGTTAGTCAATTTTCTAATCACCAAAAAATATATATATATATATATAAATAATCATAGAATGATGTCACATTTTCATAAGTAATAGAATCATCAAATAATTTCAAAACAAATAAATAGGACGCATTTGGTAATGTTATTCTAGTAATGTTATTTAAATTTTTTGAATATACGTGTAAATGAAAAAGTATTGTGAAAATACGTGTTATGTTATTTAAATAATGAAAACGGTTGTTTAAATACCCCTACTAAACAGCCCCTTAATCATTAGATGACGTCACATTTGCATAAGTCACAGCATTTTATAAACCGGAAAAACCACTTTAGTAGTCCTTTATTTTTAACCTAATAATTTTTGTTGTAAGTCCTACGTTGGTTTTGGCGTGAACTTTTTCTTGTATTTATAAGCCACTTTGAACCTTCTCTATGTCTCAAAATGCAAGGTCTAGTATGAGCTTAAGTCTTATCTATGTTACACATGCATCCCACCTCATCTTGTGTGGATCCAAATAAGTTTTAATTATCTTGGGTTTTTTTTTTTTTTTCCCAATTATTTTCCACACTTTTGAGCTTTTATAACTATCTGAGTTTGGATTAGACTGTTGTAGATTAGCTTTCTTTGTAGGAAAAAGTTAACAGATACTCTAAGAATATTAGTTTAGAAATTATTTTTAGAAACTTTTTATGGGAAAAAAGTAACGATCTATTTGTTTTGACATTAACATTTTTTAGAAAATGAATCATTTTCCAAAAAGCATTTTCTTGAAAATTATCTCATTTTCCTATATTTGATAACAACTTTAAAATGAGTTGGAAAACACAAAACTATCTCTTAACTTTTCTTATTTAACTTCGCATGACATATAACTATTTTTCTTCTATAGTTTTGCATGAAATAAAGTTGTTTTCCGAAAAATTTTAATGAAAAACAATTTTCTCACATGCTAAGCTAAATAATGGAAGTTTAAAAGATAGTTATCCTTTGACCAATTTATACTACAAAACATAGGAAAATGCAAAAAACTATCTTCATAGAAAGTTTCCATTTAAATAAAAAGTTTTTAATACATTCCATGAAAGTAGTATTAAAATTTTCTTAAACTTTTCTATTAACAAATGTTTTAAGGGCACTCGTAATCTATAAACTAATTTATTATTTTATTGCTATATAATCAACTCAGTGGCTTATTTAATACATCATCAAAACACTTTCTCATAAGCTCTACTAAGAATTAATTTCTCTCTATCTTGATCAGAACAATAACACTATTCTTTTGATCTTCTAAAAGTGTTCTTCCTCTCCCACATATTTTTTTTCTTGTGCAAATGGTATTTGTGCTTGTGTGATGGTAAAGGAAATGCATTATTAAAAGATTGTTCTTGAACTTCTGTATGTGGAAGTGCTTCCAACGCAGAGATTGATGATATGGTCCAATCCTAGAGAGTTGTTCGACCTAAGTACTAGTTGCACAAGTTTTACTTTAGTTAGCACAAATCAACCTTTTGAGGACAATACTCTTGTGTGAATCTATAGCACCTAGAGATTGTTCTTAAATTCATTTTTATTTTTTGTTCATGTTGATTATTTGGGATACACTCATTCTGTCAACGCAAGTTCCATTATTTGGATGCTTAGAAGACCATCAATGTATATGTTAATCACATGACTCATGTGATTCAAGTGATAACCTAATGGTAATTATATCATTTATGGTTTTTCATCTCAATGGTTCAAACATTGCCTCTCCTTCCCTCACTATTTACCTTTAAAAAAAATAAAAATATATTACATGACTCATTAAATTATTCAAACAAATCACAACTTTATTAAAAAAGTCTTATAATTAATAATACACTTGGTTGCTCATTTGTATTGTGGCGTAATGGATTTAGAGAAACTTATCTTGGAATCCATTGAGAAGAAAATTCTTATGATATGATATGATTTATGATTAAAAAAAAATTATCTACCTGTTTGAACGATGGATCAGAATTTACAAAGAAACAAAACAAAAAAACACATCAATATTTAAACATAAGCAAGGAAGAATGAATACAGGTTATTAATGTCACTATGGTGGAGTGGTGGAGGTACCCTTATGGGCGCCTACTAATGTTACCACAAAGCCGAGTTTACCGGTGAGAAATGAGTTACATATATGTACAAAAATTTTCACAATTATTAAGTTAACAAGATATTATTGATTCTTATATAGACTTATCATTGACACTCATTTATTATCCACTATTAATAATTTGCCACCTCAAACAATGACAAATTATGTAATTATGATGCTAGACTTATTGCTTTAGTGAGAAATCTATTATGCTATTGGGTGGGCTTTGAGGCTTGACTACATAATCCATTTTGATTTGATAGTTTTCTTTATTTGTTGATTTCTTAAATGGCTTTTGTTATTTTTTAAATATGATGAAATTTAAAATTAGACCCATAACATCCACAACTTGATAATTACATTTTATTATCAAGTTAATACATTAATTAATTTTTATGTAGTAGGCAGGAATATTCGAAACCTATATTTCTTATATATTTCAAACTACAATTATTATCAGGTCAATAGATTTAACCGAACCTTTATCTTATTAAATGACCAACTAGGAGCCAAAGATGGTACTGAGTGCATGCAGCGTGCCACTGGGGCGTGGACAGTGCATGCGCTGCGCATCCATTTGTTTGTTTGTTTTTTTTTTTTTTTACAAGATATAATTTTTATTTTAATGTAATCTAAATATATATCTATATGAAGCTTTTTTTAGAAACTTGCATATGGTCTTTGCCCTTCATACCACGTAAGTATTTATACTCGTAAAATAACCACTGCACCGCGAGTGTACGGTAGCCCCAATTGGTCAATGTTAAACAACAAAGATTTGAACCAATAATCATGTTTCTTATTTTCTTACATTAACAACATTGTATTAGCACAGAGAGTTTATCACCTTGACATTGACAATGTCTCTTATCCGACAATGCGGAAAATAAGGTTTACGTTTTTAAAGGTCTGTATCTCTCTCTGGCTTATCTATCCATAAAAAGCTCTCTTTCACACATTCACTCTAGTAATATATATACGCACTATCTTCTGAGACACAACAGAATCAGTTCCGTACCGAGTTCCACAGCCATGGACGACTCGAAAAAGCCCGACTCAGCTTCCCTACCCAGACCCTCTAACGCCGCTATTACCAAACAAAAAAGCTCATGGCCCTTTACTCTTTTTGTCACAGTATTGGTCCCTGTTGTAGCTGCGACAATGCTCTACCAACTCGACTCGTTCGACCCGGCTCCTCTGCCACCTTCCGAGTTGAATAGTCACGTCATAACCGTGCCAACACGTAGCGACCAAATGCTCCGAGTGTCTGAGTTTGTGGGTCTGGGGAATTTGATAGGCCCAGAAGATATGGCGTATGATGCCAAGTCAGGAGTCATCTACACTGGCTGTCATGACGGGTGGATCAGCCGAGTCACTGTAAACGACTCGGCGGCTGACTCGGTTGTGGAGAAATGGGTCAACACCGGTGGGAGACCCTTGGGAATCGCTTTTGGTCACAACAATGAACTCATCGTTGCCGACCCTGAAAAGGTAAATAAATATTCATCGTTGCTGTTAATTTTAATTTTTATATTTTATTTAGTTAGTAATTGGTATGATAATTTTTTATTAAAATAAAAAAAAATTAATTAAAAAAATAGTGAAGGCAAACCAAAGCTTTTTGTATAAATGCTTGCGAAATGACTTTATAGATTTGTGATTTTATGCTCTCAAATTGCCTAACCAAACTGCTATTCCTTAAAAAAAAAGTACTCTAAAACATAATTCAAGAGATCTATAACTAAAATAATATTTATATTTTTTTAGAAAAAATATTTATATATTGATGTAGTCAATCTCTTATTAGTTTTTATTTATATTAATTTTTTTGTAAAATAGTTTATGTTTCTAACATTATTATCTAAAAAATTATGAATATGATTGTGCCTTTAGTCGAATTAAATATGAATTTAAATTCCATAAGATTTAGATAAGACCAAGGCTGTAAGAGTAAGACATTTTTTTTTTTTTTTTTTGAGTCGAAACTAATAGAAAGACTAAGAACAAGAAGTCTTTGTTTTTCTAGAGTATTATAGCAATACTGTATACTATTTAAAGAAACTAATTGAAAGGATCATGTATTCCTGTAAAAGGATGGAGATCCCAACTTGTTGCACAGGATCCAAAAATCTGGCTGAAATAGATCGCGATCACATGCTATTTCTCTGACTACTGACAATGTATACAATTAGAGTCTATATCATATATGTGCTATTTTCTCTAATAGTCCACATCATATATGTGTTATTTTTTCTACGAGTCCATATCACCGTGTAAGTACCGCTAACATATTCAGATTTTAAAAAAAAAAATACCATTAATATATAAAAAGAATTAATTGGTAACCCGTGCAAAAAATTGTCATCCCATCCAGATCCTTACTTGTTATAAAAATTGAATTATTAAAAAACAATAATTAGTAAGTTGTGAAAAATAATGAGAAAAGAGAGAACAAATTAATCAAATAATTTTAGCACAAGTTACATAACAGCTGCCACGCTTGTAAATTGCCCCCCTTCTTCTTCTTCTTTTTTTTTAAGTAAAGTGTCCCTTAATTAGTCATTAAGTTCTCTTATTTTCAATGGATGAACTTATTTGAAAATAATTTTTCTCATTTTCCTGTGTATTTTGTTGTATTAGAAAAAAAAAGGGTCAAATGAAAATTATCTCTTAACTTTCTTTATTTAGCTTGACATGAGATAATGTTATTTTAGGTTTAAATTTTCTAGATAGAAATTCTATCTTATGCAAAGCTAAATAAGGAAAATAACTATATCTCACGCGAAGCTAAATAAGGACATCAAGAGATTATTTTCAAATTTATTTTAAAGTGGCTACTAAATATTGGAAAATGAGATACTTTTACAGAAAATACTTTTTAGAAAATGATTCGTTTTTAATTTTTTCTTTTATACAAGATAGAAATTCCACTATAACCTAACATAATCTAAGTGTATATGTGTATGAAATTTTTTTCTGGAGACTTGAATCCTATCTCTTGTACTCCCACACCCCACAAGTATTTGTACTTACGGCGTTTTCTTGAAAAATGTTAATGTCAAAACAAATAAAGCATTAGAAACCAATGGTTGGCAAGTGTTATATATTAATGAAATGTGATGTATAACAGGGCCTCCTAAATGTGACAGCAGACGGTGTGGTGGAGCTGTTGACAGATGAGGCCGAGGGACAAAAATTCAAAACGACCGACGCTGTGGATGTAGCACACAATGGCATAATTTATTTTTCAGATGCTTCACATAAATATAGTTTAAGTAAGTTCATTTATGACATCTTGGAGGGTAGGCCCAATGGTAGACTTTTGAGTTATGATCCGGCAACCAAAACCACCAAGGTTCTGGTCCGTAACCTCTACTTTGCTAATGGTGTAATGGTCACACCTGATCAGAATTTTGTGATCTTTTGTGAAACTCCAGCGTATGTTTGCTCATTTCCAAGCTTGAAAATGTTAAAATTATTATCAATTTTATTACAAGAACTATACAACCGAACATAACAATGAATATAATTGATGTCGCATCAACAATATAATAATTTATTTATTTAGCGTCATTGTTTACTTACTAAAAACCATAAGTTTGCTTCTATAAGACTAAAATTACTGACAGGCTGAGTTTTTGTTTGACATAGTGGAAGTTTTGATGATTCAAATTGGTTGCTATTAATACAGGAGAAGATGTAGAAAATATCACATACAAGGCAAGGAAAAAGGAAAAGTAGAAAAGTTTATTGAATATCTGCCAGGCATGCCTGATAACATCCGATATGATGGAGATGGCCAATATTGGATTGGATTGTCGACGGTAACTTCTTTGCTTTTGTTCAATAAATTGGTTTTATTTTTCTTCCTCTCTCTCTCTCTTACTCTCTTAACTGATAATATGTTGAAATGCATAAGTTAATTAAGAACCACACGTAAATTTAAGAAAAAAAGTTTCACTAATATATATAATTAAAAGATAATAGAGATAATCAGACTAGAAAGAGAGAGAGAAAAGAAAAACAAAGTACTTTTTAAATTAGAGAAATGTTATGTCCACAATATTGTATAAGATTGAATTGTTATCAAATTTGAAAAACTTTATAAATGATTAATATAACTTAAAAAATAATTCTTAAAATTTTTTTTAATAAAATTTTAGTTGAAGTATAGTAATTAATTTAAACCTCTGAAATTTGGTGGTAGATTTTTGTTTAGTTGAAGTATAGTATTTAATTTAAACTTTTGAATAAAAAGTACTTTATTTATTTATAACAAACTACATTTCAAAATAATAGTGTATGACTTGTAACACTTATATACATTCAGTTATATAGGAAAAACACATTCTGCATGTAAGACCCAAATTTTATTTAGTTGCCTGTTACTGTTAGCAATGCATAAAATACAAATTTTAATTAGGATCGTTGCTTAACTTAGTATTCAAAGATATAGTATGATTTTTTGCAACTTGCAGTTGATGCCATGAATGTTTGCTGTAAGGAAATTCCGTAAGCATATTTAAAATAATAATTTTTTTTTAATTGAGTGATGTTAGGGATATTACTATTTACTAATTTTACTACATGATGTACGCATCACCATTTAAAATAATAATAATAAATTCAAACATTCTTATATTATGTATTAGAGTAATATTAATTATATTTATTATCACCACCAAATATAAGTTTTTTAGTAGTAAAATTTATAATAACGGTGGTATTTCCCTTTTGACCTTTAGACAACTAGGATAGTTCTTATTGTTAATATTATTATTGATAAGAAGGTATCTATTAAGAAATAACATTATGTCAATAAAGACAATTTTTTGTCAGATTTTTTTTACCAATTTTATAAGATGTAAAGTCAATGAAGCCAAATTTTGAGTTTCACTTATTACTTCAGCATTATTTTCAGTTATTTCATTAATTTTCAGTTATTTTATTATCAAGGTAGCATTTGGATAGATTATATTTAGCAACTTATTTTACTATTTAGCTTGTTTTTCCTACTATTCATGAGTCACATTCCACTTTTTTGTACTATTTATAGATCTCATTATAGTATTTCAACTAATTTTTAACTTTATCTACAATACTTATAGTAAAAAGTTTTCAATTTCAGTTAAATAAATTGTCCCTAAATAAACCCTAAATGAACCCTACAATAAACATTCTTAATAGTCACCTTACAATACCCATTAACATTTTCCTCGCGAAAGAGGAGACTGATAAGCTTCATTTATGATTTTAAGTTCTCCCAAGTCCTAACATCTTTTTCATGTGTACCTTTTTGTGCAATACTGGCAGTCACGTTCAGCTCTATGGGATATAGCATTCAGACACCCTTTCATCCGAAAGGTTCTAATAATCATGGAGAAGTATAATAGAAGACCACGAATGGAGAAGGGTAGTGGGGTTATGGTCATTGATTTGGCAGGAAATCCCATTGCCCATTACTATGATCCTGAATTGTCACTGATTTCAAGTGCGATGAAGATAGGAAATTATTTGTACTGTGGTTCAGTTTATTATCCCTACATTCTTCGCCTCAACTTGAAGCAATATCCTGAACGAGGCACCGAATGAGCCTGATATCTATCCATGAGAGAATAAGACCATGCAGTGTGCATGTTGCTGCAGCAGTACTCTTGATGGTACCTCTAAAATAACTGGGATGCAATGCCTTGGATAAACTGAAACTCTACATGGTTCTTGCTTTGTGTTACTGAGAATTTGTATATATGGGTGAGACTTGAGAGTCGTGTAAGTGTTTGGCATTTTTGTGAGAAATACTCGTGCATCTCATTTCAGATTTTTGGTCTATATTTCATTTTGATATGTTCCAAAATTAAGATATTTTTGAAAAGTCGAATCTCATTTGTCACGCGCCAAACCCAAGTAAAAGCTAAGCACGTGACAACAGCCACACACTTGTAAAGTTTACACCCTACAAGTGTGTAAGGGTTTACACCTTACAAGTGTGTAAGGCACTCTTAACAATTAAAGAGTTATCCTCAAAGAAAATTTCATTAATAAATTTAAAAATATCCTCAATAATGCAATTCTCAAAAAATCTCCAAATAATAATCTTCCAACATCAAAATAAAAATAACTAAATCCTTTAAATCTAAAGGTCTACACAAATGGTAATTTTAAACATAAAAGTTCAAATCTTATTCCATTGAGTTCCTAAACTTCACTCATGCGCACATCCCAGCAGAAGCCCAAACACATGCTACGCTTCCTGATCAAAATCTGAAAGGAGAAAAAGGGGGGGGGGGGTGAGTTGACAACTCGATAAGTAACGAAAATCCTATGAAGTTTTACCAAGCAATAGATCTGTAAAGTAATAAGATGTAATATGAGTTTTCAAAAGTTATAATATACTATGGGTTTTCAAAAAAATAACCAAAGATGTTTCATAGTCTTAAAATAATAAGCTGCAAATAGATCATATATTTTAATCTTATAGATATATCATAGATGGTTTAGAAAGTAGTCAGTTTTTCATATATCAAAAACTATAACTTACAATAGGTTCCAAAAATACATAAGCAGATTTTTTTTTTTTTAATGACTCAAAATAGTTCAAATACTCAAACATTTTTAAAATCACATATATAGTTTTAAGGACTCAAATGGTTCAAATATTCAAACGTAATTCACATTCTTAACAATCTTATGACTATGATCACGCAATATCCTCGTAACTAGGCATCTGAGTACTAATGAATAACCCTCATTGGCTAGGTATCAGAGTACCAATGAATAACCCTCATTGGTTTGGGTATCAGAATACCAATGAATAACCCCCATTGGCTGGGTATCAGAGTACCAATGAATAACACTCATTGGTTTGGTATCAGAGTACCAATGAATAGCCCCCATTGGCCTGAGTATCAGAGTCAATTCATAGTCAGACTATCCATAATCATATGTGTGAAGTCATAGTTCTAAAAAAAATATATCTTATTTAAACACATATATATATATAATCATATATTCAATATTCAAATATATTTATGATATTTCTATATTCTTTACTTTAAATCAATATAGTTAAAAAAACAATTAAATAAAATAAATCTTACATTCAATGCTCATATATATATAGTTGTGAAAATTCTTTATTCTTTACTTTGAATCAGTATAGCTAAAAACAATTAAATGAAATACATTATATATTCAGCAGTCATATATATATGTGATAATTTTATTACTTGAAATCAGTAATACAATAGAAATAAAATTGTAACAACTGTAAAAAAATTTCAGTAGTTAAAATACGTAAAATAAAACCAATTAGGATAAGGTTACTTACCTCAACTAGCTCACCACAAAAAACTCCTCCCTAACACTTTCTCTAAAATCTTTAGATATCACCTAACAATTTTAAAGCACCATTTACTCAATAATCAAATAATAAAAATAACTTGCAAGATATTTGACCAAAGGAGAAACTTCTAAAGTACCCAATAATTTCTCACTATTAACTCTCCTACGATTTCTCTATGACTATATTCCACATTCTATCACTTGTATTCACTTTGTTTCAAAATTTGTTTCATGCAGAAAAATCCAAAGCAATGTAAAATATAAGACTCTCCTCACATGATCCTTTAGGCTAAAAGTCAAAGCATATATATATAGGGTCCGGTTAATGTGTGCCCTAAGGGCACACATTAAGCAATCCACTTTTGGAAATATTTTTTCGAAAATTGAAAAAGCTGTCAATACTTTTTCAATTCCCGAGAAAATATTTCTAAAAATGTTTGCTTATTGTGTGCCCTTAGGGCACACAATAACAAAATCCATATATATATATATATATATATATATATATAACGATTGAATGCTCCGTAAAGCTGAGTTCCACCTTTAACAAAAAGTCTCTACCTCTTATCTCCATAGACTTTAGAGTCTAATAGGCTATTGGACTAATGGTGGTCCAACCTATAATCCACTGCTTCTTATAATAAATGTTTACAAAAATATAGCATGCGCCCAAAGCAATTCCATGACCAACACAGCACCCGAATTAAGGATATATACAGAGAAACACGTGTAGTGAAAAAAAAGAAAAAAGAAAGGATTCTTTTGCCCAAATTCCAACCCTTCTCCATTCACGCTTACATCGTAAAACTCATATAAATTTTTTAGATAATTCTGCTACTGTCCAAAATACCAACATAAAATATATTCTAATTCTAAATAATACTTAGATTTGACAAGAGAGAGATTGTCAAGCTCTTACCTCAATTGTGTAGTCAAACTTTCTCTACTTGAATATTTTGGCTAGCCTCCTCTCTCAAAAAATCTGTCGGTATACACTGACTTAAATTAGATTGTATAAAACTAGGGTTTCAACCTTATTAAGTATAACAATTGACCCCATAAAAAAATTTACTTAAATATCCCTCCTTTTAATTCCTTTTCTTTTCTTTTTTTTCTTTTTTCTTTCGGGTATTACATCATTGTTTTATTAACATTCCCATTATGCATGTGTCTGGGTGAGAGAATAGAGAGACTGGAGACTCTGCGTGCATTTGCATGTTTTTTTAAGAAGTAGGTTTGGTAATAAAACTAGTGCAATATAGAACTTTAACTAAAAGGGAAAAAAGAATTTTTAATGTTTTGAGTATTTAACAAATTACAGTGAATAATACTTATTTGAAGTTTTGAGTTTATAAAAAATGACTAGTGAATTGTATAACTTTTTCTTAAAAGCTACAAATTTGGATGCTTGTTTGGTCTTTGTTGTAGGGGAGTATTTGCCATACAGAGCTTAAAGTGAAAAACTCTTTAGTGTTTTGAGTATTTAATAAGTGAATAATACTTTTTTGAAGTTTTGAATTTCTAAAAAATGACTAGTGAATTGTAGAACTTTTTCTTAAAAGCTACAAATTTGCATGCTTGTTTGATCTTCGTTGTAGGGGAGTATTTTGCCATAGAGCTTAAAGTGAAAAACTCTTTAGTGTTTTGAGCATTTAACAAGCTAGAGGGAATAGTGCTTTAATTTTGGATTCATAAAGAATGAGTAGTGAATTTAGATTTAATTTTGAAAAGCAAGACAATCTAGTGTACAATAATTAGTTTTCGGAGTAGGCGAGATTCAAATATTATATTTTCTATTCAATAATAAGAAACTTTATTAATTGAGTTAAGTAGAACCCATAAAATGACTTTTGTTAATAGGTGCATTTGCACATTCATTAAGAAAGTATTTAACAAGCTTATTGAATTGAGATGTAATGAAAACAAATAAACTATATATATTGTGGTGGGCCTTTTTCCCAACTGCAAGCTAGGCTGTCTCCTGCCACGTTATGACCCAATGGTTCTGGGTAGGAGAGTCAGGACTGGCTTGACTGCAAAACACCCCAAGCCAACTTGCGCACAAGCTAGAACCCCTTTTTGCTAAGACCTTGGACACGCACCCTCAGCAAAGGAAACTGTTATAAAAGAGTTATGACAAGCAAGTGTAATATGACAATAATAAGGAGAATATGCTTATTGTCAGCCAGAAAATAGAAAATGCTAAATTATGATCTTAATGAAGGAAGAAGCAATGCAATAATATCAATGCAACATAAATAAGGTGGTAACAATAAAGAAAAGGAAACAACACTAATGATTGATCAATAAAATAAAGGAAGAACGGTCAATCTGCCATGCTTGACTTCTTTGCGGAATTAAGTTCAGGAAGAGAACCACTCTTCAGTGTGGGCAATCTCACAAGGAAATCCTACCATGGAAATTACCCACTTTGAGAGAATAGGCCTAAATGGATTATACTCAAATTTCTTAATTCTCACTAGAGAGTAGGCTTTTAGAGGGAGAGAAGAGAATAGCCTATTAGTGCATGTCCACTACCACACTCTTATCTGCTCTCTTTTTTTCTCTCTAATTCCTTTTTTTTTCTTCTAAGTTTTATATTCTAACTTTCACTCCCTTTCTTGTTTTCTTTTCTCTTCGTTCTCTCTTATTCCCTTCTATTCTGTGATTATGTTGTTGTTGCCCCCCCCCCCTCTCTTATTGTGCATGGCTGAGACCCTTTTTATACTACTTGCCATGACGGGTTTTTACTGTTTTATCCCTTAATCGCTTTTGTCCTGGCATAGGTGTCCTTCTCAGACCACCCACTAGTCTGTCAGTTGCCCAGCCATCATCACTAACCTGTGCTGGTTGTGTCACATCTCATTCCCAAACAAAAGAGTCTTATTTTGTTTGCTTGCTCACCGTAGCATTCCCATCCGGATAAGGGGGCATTCTCTCTCACTATCCCTCGTAGCATGCACCTAGTAATCTCAACTCATCTTTCCTTCTTTTGAGTGGTAAGTCATCCCAGTAAGACATTTCCCCCAAAAGAGCTTAAGTGAGAATCCCAGAATAAGCTTTCTCCTTCTCCCCTCCGCTAAACCATACCCTCAATACAATAAGCCTGTTAAGAAAGTATCTAACAAGCTTATTGTATTGAGAAGTAACGAAAACAAATAAACTATATATATTGTGGTAGGCTTTTTTTGCAACTACAGGCTGAGTTGCCTCTTGTCATATTAAGACCTGATGGTTCTAGGTAAGAGAGTCAAGACTGGCTTGACTACAAAACACCCCAAGCCAGCTTGTGCACAAGCTAAAGCCCCTTTTTGCTAAAACCTTGGACACGCACCTATAGTAGAGGAAACTGTTACAAAAGAGTTATGGCAGGCAGGTATAATATGACAATAATAAGGAGAATATGCTTACTGTCAGCCAGAAAATGGAAAATGCTAAATCATGATCTTAATAAAAGAAGAAGCAATGTAGTAATATAAATGCAACATAAATAAGATAATAATAATAAAGAAAAGTAAACAACACTAATGCTTTATCAATAAAATAAAGGAAGAACAGTCAGACTGCCATGCTTGACTTTTTTGCGGAGTTAAGCTCAGGAAGGGAACCACTCTTCAATGTGGGCAATCTCACAAGAAAATCCTGCCATGAAAATTACCCACTTTGAGAAAATGGGTCTAAATGGATTATACTCAAATTTCTTAATTCTCACTAGAGAGTAGACTTTTAGAGGGAGAAAAGAGAATAGCCTATTGGTGCATGCCCACTACCATACTCTTGTTTGCTCTCTGTTTTCTAAGTTTTTTGTTCTAACTTTCGCTCCCTTTCTTGTTTTCTTTTCTCTTCATTCTCTCTTGTTCCCTTCTATTATGTGGTTATGTTGTTATTGTTCTCCCTCCTTACTGTGCACAACTGAGGCCTTTTTTATACTGCCTATCATGACTGGTTTTTACTATTTTATCCCTTAACTGTTTTTGTCCTGGCATGGGTGTCCTTCCCAGACCACCCACTAGTCTGTCAACTGTCCAGTCATCACCACTTACCTGTGCTAGCTATGTCACATCCTATTCCCAGAAAAAAGAGTCTTATTTTGCTTGCTTGCTTACCGTGGCATTCCCATCCGAATAAAGGGACATTCTCTATCAATATCCCTCATGGCATGCACATAGTGATCCCAACTCATCTTTTCCTCTTTTGAGTGGTATGTCATCACAGTAGGACATTTCCCCCAAAAGAGCTTAAGTGGGAACCCCAGAATTGGCTTTCCCCTTCTCCCCACTGCCAGACCATACCTTCTCTTACCTCTGACCCATTGTCCACCGCTCCTATATTCGCTGGGTACAAGTTGATGGTGCTTGAGCCTTGTGCGTGCTCCACTTCCATGTGTGTCCATGGCTTGTCTGTTGTTCATGCGTTTGCCATAACTTGAAGGCTTGTCTGCACATTCTGCTACTCGTTCTTAACCTCTTGTGGCGTGGATGAGTCTCTGAGCTTTCATTATTTATGTCTTACTTCTTTCCTGGGCTAGGTCTTGCTTGATCATGAGCTTTTCCTTCTCCAATCCATTCCTTACCCTCTTTTGCAGGTTGATTGACACTTCTGCGATGCCAACCTGTTGTTCCTGCCATGCTATTATTTAACTTATGCTTGCTAGGCCTCTTTTGGGCCTATTGTACACTTTCCTTTTGCTCAATTCCAGTAGCCCAGCATTATCATTGGGCTAGTACTCATGCTGTTTTGGGCTTCCTTGGCCCATTTCATCGCTTCCGGGCTTCCTTGGCCCATTTAATTCTTTTGGGCATCCTCGGCCCATTTCATTGCCTTTGGCATCCCCAACCCATTCCAAATCTTCATTCATATGGCCTTTTACTAAGTTTTTTGGGCTTTCCCGTCCCAAATTACCACATCCTTTATTTTCGAAATTTATGGGCTTTTCCACCAACCCCTTAATTACTTAGTTCCTTCCTTGTGGCTCCTTCGGCCCATTCTTGCTTTCCATTTCTCAAAATGCTCATGGGCTTACCACTTTTTTCTTCGGGCCCCTTTGAGTCCACTTGTTTTCTTTAAGGCCCTTTTACTATTTTTTTTTTAAGACCTATAGTTCATTATTCCTGTCATTCGAGTTTAATGGTTTTCTTCTCAATTTACTAACTATTTCTTCCCATATTGTTGGGCTTATTCCTATTATTGAGCCTCCTTGCCAAAGTGGGCATCAACATATATATATATATATATATATATATATATTATAGAATTTCAAACTATAATTATTATATATATATATATATATATATTATAGAATTTCAAAGTATAATTATTATCATACTAATAGTCTTCATCAATTAAGTTAATTGAAATTTAAAAATAAAATATTTGTTTTACTAACTCATAAGCGACTCCCCCAAAAAATATGATCCATTAAAATAAAATAAAAATAACCTGTCTTAAACAACACTATGAGACACTCGATAACCAGGCCTTCATTTTATTAAATTATCAACTAGGAGCCGGCGTGGATACTGGACAGTGCATGCCATTTGGGAATTTGGGTACGTAATGGTTACCACCTAAATCATTTTTTTTTTTTTTTTGAAACTCACCTAAATCATTGTTAAACTACAAAGATTTTAACCAATGGTATTATTATTTCTTACCTTAACAACAAATAAATAATTACGACCTTGACATTGTGGAAAACTTTTCTTAATGAAAAAAGAAGAAGAAGAAGACAACGTGAAAACTATATACATAATAGGATCTTGTTAACAAGTTAATAAATTATTTTTAAAAACTTTCGAAACTATTTTCATAAAAAATATTTAAAACAATTATTTTTTTCTTATAAAAAAGTTATTTAAAATAGTTCATATACAAATACCTAAAGCATATATAAAATACTTCTCAAGAAAAAAAAAAACTATCTATCCTTCTTTCATGAAGTTTCAAACGAAGGGTAAATATCTTATATTTTGGTGAAATCTCATGCGAATAAAATGATAAATTTTAAATCACATCTAACTAATTTAAATTATTTCAGCCAAACCAAGTAAAATCGTAATTTGTCATTTTCTTAAAATTTGATAACGTTTACATTTCATTTACCAAAAAAAAAAAAAGATAACGTTTACATTTCCAATGGTGTGTAGCTCTCCATAAAAGGCTCTCACTCGCACACGTTCACCCCCTAGTCACTATCATTTGCACAAAAAAGGAAAAAAAGAAAGAGAAGTACGCACTCTCTTCTCTTCTGAGACACAAAAGAATCAGTCACTGAGTTCCACAACCATGGACGAGTCAAAAAACCCCGACTCATCTTCCCTACCCAGACCCTCTAAACCCACTACAACAAGACAAAAAAGCTCATGGCCCTCTGCTTTTTTTGCCACAGTATTGGTCCCCGTTGTAGCTGCGATATTGTTATACCAACTCGACTCGTTCGACCCGGCTCCTCTGCCACTTCACGAGTTGACTCGGCACGTCATAACCGTGCCAACACAAAACGACCACATGCTCCGAGTGTCTGAGTTTGTGGGTGTAGGGAATTTGATAGGCCCAGAAGATATAGCGTATGATGCTAAGTCAGGAGTCATCTACACGGGCTGTGCTGACGGGTGGATCAGCCGAGTCACTGTAAACGACTCGGCGGCTGACTCGGTTGTGGAGAAGTGGGTCAACACCGGTGGGAGACCCTTGGGAATCGCTTTTGGTCACAACAATGAACTTATCGTTGCTGATCCTGAAAAGGTGAGAACTCAGTTGTTAAGATTAAATTTCTACTTTTTTTTTTTTTTAGTCTGAATTATTAAAACTTTTTTCTAGTAATAATAATTATTACTATTTTTTTTTTCTAGTAATCATTATTTTTTATTTTTTGCTTTTAGCCTTGCATAACCAAACGAAGGAAAAAAACAAATTATTAAGAGCCCTATAATGCCCTATATCTCAAATATTCATTTATATTTCTAATGGAGATATATAGTATGTTTAATTTCATTCTCCGATTACACTTTGATACCCTTTCCTTAGTTCTTTCTTTTATTCTTATAACCACAATCCTTTAAGTAATTAAAAAAAACACACACACATTGTATACTGATACTTTTTTCTTAGCTTTATTTCAAATAATTTAATATTAATTTTTTAAAAATAAATTAACTTTTAACTTTTTATTTCATAATATGTAAATTAGGTACTGAAAATAAGTTATTCCCAAATCAAACACACATTTAATGAAAAATTATGATAAATAGGTAATAAAAGTTATGATAGTGGAGGATCTATATATAAAAAGTGTTAGATTTATCATGCATGAATTATAATTTGTTATCATTTTTTAAAAAAAATTATAAAAATGATTGTCTTTAGTCTGATTACAATGTGAATTTGAATTCCATATAAAAAAGAAAGTATGTTTGAATTATTTTTATTCCTTCAATTTATTTAATAATTACTGTTTTTCGTAGTTTCATGTTTTATTTTTCATTTTATCACCTTGATAAATGAGTAAAAATAAGATTTCAAGCATTGAATGCTTGTGTGGAAAATAATACAATCACAGTCGCAATCACAATGGCGCTAAATTCAACAATGGACACTAGTCTCGTCGCTTTGCTTGCACGTATTGGGTTGCTAGCCAGAAATAGATCAGAATAAACGGTACTAATTGAAAGCATCATGGGATTGAGATCAGGATATTGAACATGATGTAATTGTTTTTAATGATTGAAATTGATAGTTGTAGAAAGTAATTTTTAATCTCAATTATTGAATAAAAAAAAAATTATGAAAAATAAAAAATAAAAGTAAAAAGTAAAAAAAAAAAAAATTGTGAGACAAATGAGATGAATTGTACAGTGCAATACCTAGGATACTATTCCAAGGATCATGTATGGCTGTAAATTTGGATTGAGAATCTGAGATCCCAAATGATTGAATAGAATACAAAGCTGGCAAAGGTCCTATAATTGAAAGGACCACGTCGCCTCACGTGCTATTTTTTCCTGACAATGGGTTATACTATATATTTTGGATTGAGATCCATGGCTTTAAATGTGTCTCAGCAAAATAAAAAAACAGAGAGTCCATGTATGTGCTATTTTATCCTGACAATGGGTTATATTATATTTTCCAGTGGGTCCTAAAGCCCCCACAAACTCTTTTTTTTTTTTTTTTTACTTTTTTTATTAAAAATGAATTTTATGGTGCTATTCACATTTTACTATATTTTCAATTTTCAGTAAAATAAACAGTATTCAAAAGCTCTTAAAGTTTTATGTTTAGATTTTATGAATAACAACTCTATCTTATGTAAAGTTAAATAAAGAAAACAACTATATCTCATGCGAAGCTAAATAAAAGTAGTTAAGTGATTGTTGTCCAATTTATTTTAAGGTTGCTACTAAATATAGGAAAATCAAACAATATTCTATAAAATACTTTTTGAAAAGTGATTCATATTTTGAAAATATTAATGTCGAAACAAATAATGCGTAGAAACTAATGCTTGTTAGGTATTAATGAAATGTGATGTATAACATTAACAGGGCCTCCTAAATGTGACCGCAGACGGTTTGGTGGAGCTGTTGACAGATGAGGCTGATGGACAAAAATTCAAATTAACAGATGCTGTGGATGTAGCACACAATGGCATAATTTATTTTACAGATGCTTCATATAAATATAGTTTAAGTAAGTTTATTTGGGACATCTTGGAGGGTAAGCCCCATGGTAGACTTTTGAGTTATGATCCAGCAACCAAAACCACCAAGGTCCTGGTCCGTGACCTCTACTTTGCTAATGGTGTAGTAGTCACACCTGATCAAAATTATGTGATCTTCTGCGAAACCCCAGTGTATGTTTGCTAATTTCCAAGCTTGCAAATGTTAAAATTATTATCAATTTTATTGCGAGAACTATACAAACTAACGTAACAATAAATATAACTGATGTCACATCAATAATATATATATTATGTTTAAAACATTGACACGTATGTAAACGCTGTGGTTTACTTAAACTATAGGTTTGCTTCTATTGTCCAAAGAGTATAATTACTGCTGAGAGCTGAGTTTTTGTTTGATATTGTGGAAGTTTTGACGATCCCAAATGGGTTGCTACCTAATACAGGAGAAGGTGTAGAAAATATCACTTTACTTAAACTATAGGTTTGCTTCTATTGTCCAAAGAGTATACTTACTGCTGAGAGCTGAGTTTTTGTTTGATATTGTGGAAGTTTTGATGATTCCAAATGGGTTGCTACCTAATACAGGAGAAGGTGTAGAAAATATCGCATACAAGGCAAGGAAAAAGGAAGAGTAGAAAAGTTTATTGATTATCTGCCAGGCATGCCTGATAACATCAGATATGATGGAGATGGCCAATATTGGATTGGACTGCCAACGGTAAATTAGCTCTTACTTCTTACTTCTTCTTTTTTTTTTTTCAAAAAATCTGGTTTTTATGTTTTTTCTTAGAAGAAAAAACGTTTCACCTAATATATATATATATATATATATAAAAGAGAGAACCAAACTAATTTTTTTAATTTTTTTTTTTTAAAAAAAAAAACTATTTGACGGAAGCACATTGTGCAAGATTGAATTTTTATCAAAACAAAAAATTATTGTAGATGATTGATGTAACTTTTTAAAACACTCTTAAAAGTTTTGGTAATGAAATTTTAGTTGAAGTATAGGATTTTAAACTTTTTAAATTTTGTAAAAAAATTTTATTTAAAGTAAGTTATCTTTTTTTCTTTATTTATTTATAGTGAACCACATTTCAAAAGAATAGTGTATGACATGTAATACTTACTTTCAGTTATATAGCTAGGAAAAACAGCTTGTGCATGTAAGACCCAATTTTTATTTAGTTGCCTGTTAACAATTTATGAGATACAAAACTTAAGTAGGATCCTGGCTTATCTTGGTATTCAATGATATAATATGAACTGTTTGCAAGTTGTGGTTGATGCCATGAATGTTCGTTGCAAGGAAATTCTATAAGCATGATTAAAATAGTAAAGGTTTTTGAATTGAGTGATGTTAGGGATGTTGCTAATTTTACTACATCATAAAAAATATTCAAACATTCTTATATCATGTTTTAAATTGACATCAATTACATTTCTCAATTTATAAGTTTTTTTTATAGTAAACTTTGTAATGACTTTAATATTTACCATAGTTCTTATTCGACCGCAACACTATCTAGTGTATTAATTCCGAGATGAAACTGATAAGCTTCACTTATGAATTTAAGTATACTCCTAACATCTTTTTCATGAATCATGAGTACCTTTTTTGTGTGCAATATACTGGCAGTCACATACACTTCAATGGGATATAGCATTCAGATACCCTTTCATCCGAAAGATTCTACTGATCATGGAGAAGTACACAGGAAGGCCACCAATGGAGAAGAATGGTGGAGTTGTGGCCATTGATTTGGCAGGAAAACCCATTGCTCATTACTATGATCCTAGATTGGCACTGGTTACAAGTGGGATGAAGATAGGAAATCATTTGTACATTGGTTCAATTATCTATCCCTACATCCTTCGCCTCAACCTGAAACAATATCCTGCCCAGGCCACCACATGAGCCTAATCTTTGAGAAAATAAGACCGTTATGCTGCTTGTTGCAACACTCTTGAGGGTACCTCTAAAATAACTCGGATGAAGTGCCTTAGATAAACTGCATTCTACATGGTTCTTGCTAATTGTAATTGTGTTGTTGTGCATGTATGAGACTTGAGAGACTGCAAGTGTTTGGCATCAATATATTTATAGGTAAAACTTAGAAAAAATTCACTTAGAATTCAATTTTGCGTTATATGTCTAAATTTATATTGAGACCACATCATAATTATCCACTTAAATTTGCCTCATGTGTCCGCTTAAGAATTTTAATCTGTGTTAAGTGAATTAATAAGTGCAAAATACTAAGAATCTAATATTAATGAACTATAAAATAAAAAAAATAAAAAAAAAAACAATCACAAATACTCAATAAAAATTGCTGAACAACAAAGATCACCACACGTTTTATCTTATTGAAAATTAGGAAAAAAAATTATCATAAGTAGTATTAAATTTAGTTAAGAATTTTAATATGTGACTGATTACATTTACTTTTTTAAATTAATTTGACTAATTATATATATTTTACGATAAAAAGTGTGTTTAATTTTAAATATATCTTTATATATGAATGTGTTACATTTTATTTTATTTTAATAACTTAACTAATTATTTATGTTTTTATAAAAAAAATTGTGCTTAATTTTAAATACTTTCATGCATTTCCATGGATTACATGCTAGTTTTTGTAAGAAATAGCTTTCTCGTAGTCTTATACAACTTTTGCAATATAGAGCTTTAACTGAAAAGCTTTTAAACGTTTTGAGTATTGTATTTTAATGTTTTGAATTCATAAAATATGAGTAATGAATTATATAAATTCTTCTTAACAATTCCATGATAAAGCTTCAACAGTAGAGCTTACTTTAATGTTTTGAATTTATAAAATATGAGTAATGAATTATATAAATTCTTCTTAAAATTTCCATGTTAAAGCTTCAACTGTAGAGCTTTAGTAGGGGAGTATTTGCAATGTAGCGCTTTAAGTGAAAAACTCCTAGTGTTTTGAGTATTAACAAATTATAGTGAATAGTGTTTTAGTTTTGGATTTATAAAACAGGTGAATTGTAGAATTTTTTTTTCATAAAAAAAAATCCCCCTGAAAACTTTAAATTTCAGCTTTAGCCTTAGTTGTTTTCAATTTTAAGAACCCTCTTAAGCACTTTTAAGACAATTTCAGCTATAACAACTTTAAACCTTTAAAGCAAAATCCCTTCGCCTTTAAAATTGTTTTCACTTAGAACTCTTAAGTGACTATTAGTGACTATGTCAAAATTTAGTTGACTGCACAGATAAGAAACAGAATGAGAGATCAGATGCAAGCAGTCCAAGCTAATTGAGTTGAAGAATGTTTGAAGACATAAGCTCAGGCAGAGAGGCAGAGTTTTAGAACAGAGCATTGGAAGACTTATGCATAAGCTTGTTAAACGACTGTTGCAGCAGATGCGACCTGTAGTTTAGGCTTAGTTCTATTAGAAGCTATGTATAAACACGTGTAATAAAATGATTGGCTACTGGTGTTGGATCCGTATAGTGTGGAGTTAGGAGTCAGTTATTTCATTCTTGAGCTAGTTCTGGCATATAAAACCTAAAGTACATTCAGTTTTGGTTAATGAATGCAATAGAAAGTTTTCTTCAATCCTGATATTCTCTCTAGCTTGTGATCAAATTCTCTTTGTCCTAGCTCTCTGTTTTCTAGAATGAAAATTTACATTCCGAGGAGATTAATATGCTTCAACAATTGCAAAACCACGTTTTGGTCAAGAAAGGCTTCCCAGAGCCTTTGCTTTCTCTCTCAGAATAAACTTTTGTATCTTTCCAGTTGAAGTTTTTGGCAAATCCTCAAAAATGACAGTTCGAGGAGCCATATAATGTGGTAAATGATCCCTACAAAATTTGATTATTTCTTGGGAATCAACATCATATCCTTCCTTTAACTTCACAAAGGCACAAGGAGTTTGGCCCCAGTGATTATCTGGCCTTGCAACCACTGCAGCCTCAAGAACTGCTGGATGACCAAACAAAACTGTTTCCACCTCAACTGTGCTTATGTTTTCCCCACCAGAAATTATTACATCCTTCGATCGGTCCTTTACTTCTATATAATTATCAGGATGTTTCACAGCTAAATCCCCACTTCGAAACCAGCCACCACTGAATGCTTCTTCTGTCGCTTTCAAATCTTTCAAGTATCCACTCATTACTGTGTTTCCTCTAAACATGATCTCCCCCATAGTTTTACCATCAGCTGGTACACTTGCCATTGTAACAGGATCTTTCACATCCACCTCCTCCAATCCAGCATGTTGCACTCCTTGTCGAGCTTTTATTTTGTATCGTTTATCAAGAGGTAGAGAATCCCATTCAGGTTTCCATATGCAAGAAGTTCCTGGACCATATGTTTCTGTTAGGCCATATAAGTGAGACACACCAAAACCCATTTCTTCCATTTTGGAAAGAATCTGTGGAGGTGGTGGTGAACCCCCTGTCATTACTTCCACCTTGTGAGGAAGCGGCTTCCGATCACTGATTGGTGAATTTACAATCATGTTTAGGACAGTTGGTGCCCCTCCCATGTTTGTGACATTATGCAGAGCAATGTTATCAAATATACCCTTTGGAGTAACTTTTCTAAGGCATATATTGGTGCCACCTTGAGCTGCCAATCCCCAAATGAGGCACCACCCATTGCAGTGAAACATAGGCACAGTCCAAAGGTAAACCGGCATTGAGCCAATCCCGTGGAGAAGAATTGTTGCCAGAGTATTGAGGTAGGCACCTCTGTGACTATACACCACTCCTTTTGGTCTAGATGTTGTGCCGGAAGTGTAATTTACACTAATAGGATCCCATTCACTATTTGGTCGTCTTATCTCAAATCCATTGTGCCCATTTGCCAGGAGACTCTCATATTCATAAGTTTCAGAAGCAATGTGGTGGTCAGTGGGTAATGAGCCATCAGATTCAGCTATTAAGACTAAGATTGGTGGCTTTCTTTCTGTCTTGGCAAGAAGCTCGAGTGCTCCATTAGCAATATCAAGTAACTGGTAGTCTACAAATATGATCTTGGCTTCTGAATGACTTAGTAGGATTGACAACATTGCTGAATCATGGCGTGTATTAAGTGTACAGAGAAGAGCTCCTGCCATTGGAACTGCAAAATGAAGCTCATGCATTGCTGGGACATTAGGAGCCAGGGTTGCAACCTGCATAAACAACTCTAGAGTTTCAACCATGAAGTGGGCGAGAATTTACTGCATCCTAGGGAATTTCAATGGCAAAACTCCATTATTTCTTGCTATAAATTTTTTTAAATAGGCACCGAATCTCAGTGGCAAGCTAACATCAAGCAAGTGGATCAATTTGACAATCAACTTTTCATGAATTTCAAAATAGAAAATGCATATCAAGAAACTAAAGGAGTAAAATTATGACACGCTTATCAGTTATCACTAATAGTCTTTAATCATATCTCTTTTTTATCCAATCATCAATTAATTAATTTTTATTTAAAAAAAAAAAGAAATAAAGAAATAAAAGAAAGAAAGAAAAACCATTTCATTGCAAGAAAAATTCACAGCAAAGTAACCCTTCTCATTTTGGTAGGTAGAGCACGTGATGCTAATAGACCAAATCAATTCATTTGCTTAGCCCAAAACGAAATCATTCTATACCAAAACAGATATGACATTGAAAAATCTTGAATCTCCAAACAAAAATGATAGATAAATTATAAATACTACAAATACCAAATAAAGATTTAGATATCTATTCAAGAAGGGTAAACTTTACAGTGCTGCTGTACCATAGTCCAGAATTTAATGCAACCATATGGGCATTGACCATTGCAACATAAACAATGTAATCTTTTGCCAAGGAGAATAAATCCAATCACATGGTTCATTGCTTAATGCAATTATGTACGTTAAGCTCCCAATTAAATTCAACTACATGGTATTGACCAATCCAACATTTAAGAGCACTAGCTTTGGGGGTGTAAACACCTCTATTGCTATTTTACAACCCAAGACACCTAAAATCAACTTCATTCTGGTTTGTAAACTTCAAAAAAATTTATCACCTTGCTACAATAAGGTTGCATATATGCAACTTTACTGTTCAAGGGTTGTAAAGAAAAAATAAATTTTTAATCTTGTGGTTGTGGGTGAAGAAAAAAAGAGAGTGGAAGGAAAGAGAGAGAAGAGTATTTTTTATTATTTTATTAGGTAATTTATCTCTATATATTATATATTAAGAGGATTCAAAAAAATTAGTTATTCTCTTTTTTACTTTCAAAAATACCCCTAATTTAAACAACTTATCCTTATTCCTAAACATAAAAATGAGGTTTAAACTATAAATTGACAAAAATTAAAAACAAAAAACCTACTCACGATTATAAAACTACCCGTTGTTATATAAAACTTTCTAGTTCCCACTACCCCATCTACACAACCAAAACTACTCCATATTCCAATATATATATATATATATAAACTACTCCGTGTTCTTAAAAAATAAAAAATAAAAATAAAAAAACCTACCCCAAGTTCCTATTAAAAAAAACTATCTAAAAAAAAGGCACATTACACACATGAAGGGCATGCGATGAGACTAACATTATTTTATTATGTTGTATGTAAAAATAAGAACTGGGATATTGGATGAGTTGTAAAATAGATAAACTGGTGTTTGAGGAGATAAGATAAGTCTTTTTTTTTGGCATCCACTGGATGTTGGTGCTTAAACAATGTTATCTTTTTCCAAGGAAAATAAATCCAATCACGTAGTTCACTGATCAATACCAATATTATTATGTAGTTGAATTGAATTTGGAGACCTCTTTAAAACTACAGGAAAATTTTGGCCATTCAGAAAGGATATGAATCAAGGAAGCATAACATGTAACAAGTCAAAGTAAATATGGACTCCACAGAACAATGATGATAACCCAAAATCAAATCAAGGAATCATGAACAAAAAAGAAAAAAAATCAAATGAACCAACTCACCACATCTCCACGGGAAATTCCCAACTGGGTTAGAGCAGAAGCTAGTTTCAGACACCGTTCATGCGTGTCCCCCCACGTATACTTCACAGAACCATACACAACAGAGGTTGTGTCTCTGTAAGCCTTTGCTGCTCGCTCCAAGAAGCTTATGGGAGTCAAAGGAACGTAATTTGCTGAGCAACGAATCAGACCCTCCATTGATCTCCCTGATTCTGGCTCAGAGAAGTGAGAGAATTTGCGAGAGCTTTGAGTGAATGAAAAGTGGAAGTGATTTAAGCTGCAAATGAAGCGAGTCAACGAGTTCTTGAAAAAGTGATTCATAGTTATGGAGAAACAAATGTGAACATGTGATGAGAGTGAGATATTAATGAGCATAAACAAGACTGGAGTTTTTTGAGGACTTTGTCATCAAATCTTGATATATTAAGAAAAAAAAATCTGTTATATGAGTCATGACTGCAGGAAAGTGAAGGATATGTTTAAAAATTTAAGATTAAGATCTGGTGCGTGCAACAGCTGCATTTTTAGAATAGTTTAAATTGACTTTTTAATCTTAGCTCTTGGAATTCTTTAAAAAAATAATAAAATAACTTTCTACCTTTTGATTTTGATTTTTTTAAAATCTCGTTAACTTTTTCCTCACACATCAAAATGATAAGGCCAAGATTATTGCATTGGATTCAAATTTGAAAAAAAAAAATTCGTGGAAGATTCAACAGAACAAAACAAATTCCCCAAAACAGAACAAATTCAACAAAACAAATCAACGGACCCAAGATCACTAAAATCCCCAAAACAGAACAAATTCAAACGAACAACCAATATGGAAGAACAAATTTCAGAACAGAGTACCATTACAGATCAAATTTTTCAGAACAAATTTTTCAACAAATGGAAGAACAGAACAAATTTTTCAGTATCCAAAACAGAACAAATAGATCATTAGCATGCACAGATCAGAACAAATTTTTCAACATATATTTCAGAATCAACCCCAACAAATTTTTCCACAAATTTTTCAAAAAATTTCTCAGATCAGATTAGACATAAATTAAAATTAAAAAAAAAAATACAGAGCAGAGAAGAACAAGACGAAGAAAGAAGAAGAAGAGGAAGAAGGAAGAAGAAGACGAAGAGAGACTTACCACGGCCGGAGAGCGCAGAGCAGAGAGGAGAGGCTGGCGTGATGAGTCTTGAGAGAGAAGAAGAAGCACAGATCCTAAAAATTTTCCACAAATTTTTCAACAAATTAAACAGATCAGAGACAAATTAAAATTAAAAAAGAAATATACAGAAGAAGAAGAAGAAGAAGAAGAGGGAATAAGGAAGAAGACGAAGAAAGACGAAGAAGACGAAGAAGGAAGAAGGAAGAACAAGAACAAGAAGAAGACGAAGAGACTTACCACGGAAGGAGAGCGCAGGGCAGAGAGACGAGAGATGAGTCTGCGTGAGGAAAAGAGGGGTAAAATCAAGGGCATTGGAGATTGGGAAAGCAAGGGCAATAGGGTAAAACAGCCATGCTCCCAACGGATAGGTCCTTCTCCCGCCAAAAAACTTATGCGCATATACTTCATTTCAGAAAAGGCAGTTTTTTAATAAAAGCCAAATTTATGTATTACCAAACACACCAACAGAAATTATTTGTCCAAAACGTGCATAACTAGCCTCAAAAAGTGAAAACAAACACACATTAAGGCGACAGCTAAAGGCCCTCAAAATGAGAAAGGTCACAAATTTTAAGCAATTAAATTAGTTTTTTGATTCTCAAAAATAAAATAAAATGAATTTTATTTTTGAGTGAGTTTTAATCTGTAGTGTTTACTCTTGATAATATGAAATACAATAGCCTAATGATATGGAGTTTCAATCTTGATTTATATGAAATACAGTAACCTTTCCTTGTTTTTTATTATTTTGTTAAAAACCTTTCATTGTTACCTATTCTATACATCACATTAAGAGCCAGTGACTTTTGGACCCAGCGGGTACCCTTTTTCAATGAAGACAATGATATACACATCATATTTTTAACAATAAATGAGTTAATATATTTTTATTAATTCTCGTAAGCAGGGCAGCTCTTGCCTTAGGCAAGTAAGGAGACAGCTGAAGGCCCTCAAAATGAGAAAGGTCCCAAATTTTAAGCAATTATGTTAGATTTTTTATTCTCAAAAATAAAATAAAATAAAATTTATTTTTGAGAGAGTTTTAATTTATGGTGTTTACTCTTGATGATAACTCTTTATCATCAGACTAAGACATTAATTAATTTTTTATGAAAACGTGAATTGAACTCCAAATCTCTTCTTAAAAAAATTTTATTTATGTAAAAATGAATAAACCAAATCTCCTATTAGAGCCAAAAATTTAAAAAAAAAAATAGGAAACAAAAATGACAAAGAAAAACAAAATCGGGAAAGAAGTCTCAATTTAGGAGTAATAAATTATACCCATAATATTTTTTTTTTTTTAAGAAAGATTAATTCTCTCCTGACCCAGAAGCTGAATTCTCTCTCTCTCTCTCTTTCTCTCTCTCTCTCTCTCTCAACAAGAGAAAATAAAACATAAAAATACTACACAAAGAAAAGCTCAAACCTCTTTTTTCTTTTTAGTACACATTGGTCAAAGAATTTTTTTTTTTTTTAATCTTTCTTTATATATGCTTTAACTGAATTTTATTTAGTAGTTGTGCATTGATTAATTTGATTTGTTAGTTTGTTACTTCCTTTAGGTCCTTTTGAGAATTTGAGATATTTTCCCAAGTTTGTTTGCTGTAGAGTTTAGATTGTTTTTATTTGTTTCTTTAATACTGATAAGTGATGTGTCTAGTCTGCCTTGGGACTTCCCATTTATGGAAGATGGGTAACGAACCTCTATTATTTGTTCACAGTTGGGACGGACCCACAGGGGGACCAAGGGGACCCGGGCCCCCTGGCCCAAAGGAAGAAAAAGGAATAAAAGATTTAGGACCCCCCCTAACCCCAAAAAACATTAATGGTTATATTTTTTTTTTTTTTTATAGAGTCATGCTTCATTCTTCCAAAAAATTTGAGTCCCTCCCTTTTAATTAGCCGAGCCCAACTAGTA
Organism: Castanopsis chinensis; assembly: GCA_032878915.1. Classification (NCBI taxonomy): domain Eukaryota; kingdom Viridiplantae; phylum Streptophyta; class Magnoliopsida; order Fagales; family Fagaceae; genus Castanopsis; species Castanopsis chinensis. Next base: position 1,288,638 of record JAVQMG010000074.1, on the reverse strand, counting down.
ACTACCCAACTCAAAAACTTAACAAAAATAAAATTTTAAAATTTTCTATTATGTGGTTATGTTGTTATTGTTCCCCTTTCTTACTATGCACGGCTGTGGCCTTTTTTATACTGCCTGTCGTAATGGGTTTTTACTATTTTATCCCTTAATCATTTTTGTCCTGGCATGGATGTCCTTCCCAAACCACCCACTAGTCTGTCAGCTGCCCAGTTATCACCACTTACCATGCTGGCTGTGTCACATCCTATTTCCAGCCAAAAGAGTCTTATTTTGCTTGCTTGCTCACCGTGGCATTCTCATCCGGATAAAGGGACATTCTCTCTTACTATCCCTCATAGCATGCACCTAGTGATTCCAACTCATTTTTCCCTTTTTTGGGTGGTATGTCATCCCAGCAGGACATTTCCCCCCAAAAAAGCTTAAGTAGGAACCCCAAAATCAGTTTTTCCCCTTCTCTCTACTGCCAGACCATATCCTCTTTTACCTCTGACCCATTGTCCACTACTCTTGTATTGGCTGGGTACAAGTCGGTGGTGCCTGAGCTTTGTGCATGCTCCACTTTCATGTGTATCCATGGCTTGTCTGCTGTTCATGCATTTGCAATAACCTGATGGCATGTCTGCACGTTCTGCTACTTGTTCTTGACCTCTTGTGGCATGGATGAGTCTTTGAGTTTTCATTATTTATGTCTTACTTATTTCCTAGGCTAGGTCTTGTTTGATCATGAGTTTTTCCTTCTCCAATCCATTCCTTACCCTCTTTTGCAGGTTGATTGACACTTCTGTCATGCCAACCTGTTGTTCTTGCCATGCTATTATATAACTTATGCTTGCTAGGCCTCTTTTGGGTCTGCTGTACGCTTTCCTTTTGCTCAATTCCAGTAGCCCAGTATTATCATTGGGCTAGTACTCATGCTGTTTTGGGCTTCCTTAGCCCATTTCATCTCTTTCGGGCTTCCTTGGCCCATTTCATTCTTTTGGGCATCCTCGGCCCATTTCATTTCCTTGCGCATCCCCAGCCCATTCCAAATCTTCATTCATATGGACTTTTACTAAGTTGTTTGGGCTTCCCCGTCCCAAATTACTACATCCTTTACTTTTGAAATTTATGAGCTTTTCCACCAACCCTTTAATTACTTAGTTCCTTCCTTGGGGCTCCTTCGGCTCATTCTTACTTGCTTTCCATTTCTCAAAATGCTCATGGGTTTACCACTTTTTTCTTCAGGCTTCTTTGGGTCCACTTGTTTTCTTTGAGGCCCTTTTACTATTTTTCTTTTAGGCCTATAGTTCATTATTCGTGTCATTCGAGTTTAATGATTTTCTTCTCAATTTACTAACTCTTTCTTCCCATATTGTTGGGCTTCCTCCTATTATTGAGCCTCCTTGCCAAAGTGGGTATCAACATATATATATATATATATATATATATTATAGAATTTCAAACTGTAATTATTATTATTATTATATATATATATATGTTATAGAATTTCAAAGTATAATTATTATCATACTAATAGTCTTCATCAATTAAATTAATTGAAATTTAAAAATAAAATATTTTTTTTACTAACTCATAAGGGACTCCCCAAAAAATATGATCCATTAAAATAAAAATAACCTGTCTTAAACAACACTATGAGACACTCGATAACCAGGCCTTTATTTTATTAAATTATCAACTAGGAGCCTGCGTGGATACTGGACAGTGCATGCCATTTGGGCATTTGGGTACGAAATGGTTTCCACCTAAATCTTTTTTTTTTTTTTTTGAAACTCACCTAAATCATTGTTAAACTACAAAGATTTTAACCAATCGTATTATTATTTCTTACCTTAACAACAAATAAATAATTACGACCTTGACATTGACAATGTGGAAAACTTTTCTTAAAAAAAGAAAAAAAAAAGACAACGAGAAAACTATATACATAATGGGATCTTGTTAACAAGTTAATAAATTATTTTTAAAAATTTTTGAAACTATTTTCATAAAAAATATTTAAAACAATTATTTTTTTACTTTTAAAAAATTTATTTAAAATAGTTCATACACAAATACTCTAAAGCATCTATTAAATACTTCTCCAAAAAAAAAAGGAAGAAAAAACTTACTATCTATCCTTCTTTCATGAAGTTTCAAACGAAGGGTAAATATCTTATATTTTGGTGAAATCTCATGCGATAAAATGATAAATTTTAAATCACATCTAACTAATTTAAATTATTTCAGCCAAACCAAGTAAATTGTAATTTTCTTAAAAGTTGATAACGTTTACATTTCCAATGGCCTGTAGCTCTCCATAAAAGGCTCTCTCACTCTCACACGTTCACCCCCTAGTCACTATCATTTGCTCAAAAAAGGAAAAAAAGAAAGAGAAGTACGCACTCTCTTCTCTTCTGAGACACAAAAGAATCAGTCACTGAGTTCCACAACCATGGACGAGTCAAAAAACCCCGACTCATCTTCCCTACCCAGACCCTCTAAACCCACTACAACAAGACAAAAAAGCTCATGGGCCTTTGCTTTTTTTGCCACAGTATTGGTCCCCGTTGTAGCTGCGATATTGCTCTACCAACTCGACTCGTTCGACCCGGCTCCTCTGCCACCTTCCGAGTTGACTCGGCACGTCATAACCGTGCCAACACAAAACGACCACATGCTCCGAGTGTCTGAGTTTGTGGGTGTGGGGAATTTGATAGGCCCAGAAGATATTGCGTATGATGCCAAGTCAGGAGTCATTTATACGGGCTGTGCTGACGGATGGATCAGCCGAGTCACTGTAAATGACTCGGCGGCTGACTCGGTTGTGGAGAAATGGGTCAACACCGGTGGGAGACCCTTGGGAATCGCTTTTGGTCACAACAATGAACTTATCGTTGCTGATCCTGAAAAGGTGAGAACTCAGTTGTTAAGATTAAATTTCTATTTTTTTTTTTAGTCTGAATTATTAAAACTTTTTTCTAGTAATAATAATTATTACTATTTTTTTTTTCTAGTAATCATTATTTTTTATTTTTTGCTTTTAGCCTTGCCTAACCAAACGAAGGAAAAAACAAATTATTAAGAGCCCTATAGTGCCCCCTCAAAAAAAAGAGCCCTATAGTGCCCTATATCTCAAATATTCATTTATATTTCTAATGGAGATATATAGTACATGTTCAATTTTATTTTACGATTACACTTTGATACCCTTTCCTTAGTTCTTTCTTTTATTCTTATAACCACAATCCTTTTAAGTAATTAAAAAAAACACACACACACATTGTATACTGCTACTTTTTTCTTAGCTTATTTCAAATAATTTAATATTCAATTTTTTAAAATAAATTAACTTTTAACTTTTTTTTTCTTCATATTATGTAAATTAGCTACTGAATATAAGTTATCCTCAAATCAAAGCACACTTTTATCCATGTCTTATTATTTATAAAATAAACTTTTTATGCACACAACTCTTTTTCATAATAAAATGAAAAATTATGATAAATAGGTAATAAAAGTTATGATAGTGGACTGTGGAGGATCTATATATAAAAAGTGTAAGATTTTTCATACATGAATCATAATTTGTTATTATAGAAAAGTTTTTTAAAAAATTAAAAAAAATGATTGTGTCTTTAGTCGGATTACACTGTGAATTTGAATTCCATATAAAAAAGAAAGTATGTTTGAACTATCTGTATTCCTTTAATTTACTTAATGATTACTGCTTTTCAAAGTTTCATGTTTTATTTTTCATTTTATCAACTTGATAAATAAGTAATAATAAGATTTCAGACATTGTATGATTGTGTAATGCAAAAGATTTCAAGCATTGTATTGTGTGGAAAATAATACAATCACAATAAATTCAACAATAGGCACCAGTCACGTCGCTTTGATTGCACGTGGAGGGTTTGCTAGCCAACTCGAAATAGATCAGCATAAACGGTACTAATTTGCATTGAGATCCCAACTGATTGCATAGGATCCAAATAACATGCTATTGTATCCTGACAACGGGTTACATATCTTTTGGATCGAGACTGATTGAGATCCATGGCTTTAAATGTGTCGGCAAAATATAAAACAGAGAGTCCATATATGTGCTGCTATTTTTATTATGAGTTAATATCAAGCCAGTGAGTACCGCTAACGAATTCAAGACAAGGAAAGTACCAATAATGTATAAAAAGAATTAGTCAGCAACTCATGCAAAAAATTGTCATCCGATCTAGACTCTTACCTGTTATAATAACTGAATTATAAATTTAAAAAAATAAAATAAAAAACCTAAGTTGTGAAAAATTATGAAAAGAGAAGAAAAAGCTATGTTTATAAAATTACTGAACAAATTAAACTAGTATAAGTCTCTCTTTAACAATTTTAGCACAAGTTACAGGAAACCTGCCTTGCTTCTTAATTAAGTGCCCCTTAATTAGTCCTTAGGCTTCATTTGTTTTAATGGAAAATCTTATATGAATATAGTTTTTTGTTTTGCATTTTCTTGTATTTGGCAGTATTAGGAAAAAAAAAAAAAAAAAAAAAGAGGATTTAAAGAAAAACTGTATTTTAATTTCTCTTATTTAGCTTAACATAAGATAAAGTTGTTTTATGTTTAGATTTTCTAAATAACAACTCTATCTTATGTAAAGGTAAAGAAGGAAAATAACTATATCTTATGCGAAGCTAAATAAAAGAAGTTAAGTGATTGTTGTCCAATTCATTTTAAAGTTGCTACCAAAATATAGGAAAATGAGACAATATTTTATAAAATAATTTTTGAGAAGTGATTCATATTTTGAAAATATTAATGTCGAAACAAATAATGCGTAGAAACTAATGGTTGTCAGGTGTTATATATTAATGAAATGTGATGTATAACATTAACAGGGCCTCCTAAATGTGACCGCAGACGGTGTGGTGGAGCTATTGACAGATGAGGCTGATGGACAAAAATTCAAAACAACAGATGCTGTGGATGTAGCACACAATGGCATCATTTATTTTACAGATGCTTCATATAAATATAGTCCAAGTAAGTTTATTTGGGACTTCTTGGAGGGTAAGCCCCATGGTAGACTTTTGAGTTATGATCCAGCAACCAAAACCACCAAGGTCCTGGTCCGTGACCTCTACTTCGCTAATGGTGTAGTAGTCACACCTGATCAGAATTATGTGATCTTTTGCGAAACTCCAGTGTATGTTTGCTAATTTCCAAGCTTGCAAAATGTTAAAATTATTATCAATTTTATTACGAGAACTATACAAACTAACGTAACAATAAATATAACTGATGTCACATCAATAATATATATTATGTTTAAAACTTTGACACGTTTGTAAACGCTGTGGTTTACTTAAACTATAGGTTTGCTTCTTCTATTGTCCAAAGAGTATAATTACTGCTGAGAGCTGAGTTTTTGTTTGATATTGTGGAAGTTTTGATGATTCCAAATGGGTTGCTACTAATACAGGAGAAGGTGTAGAAAATATCACATACAAGGCAAGGAAAAAGGAAGAGTAGAAAAGTTTGTTGATTATCTGCCAGGCATGCCTGATAACATCAGATATGATGGAGACGGCCAATATTGGATTGGATTGCCAATGGTAAATCAGCTCTTACTTCTTACTTTCTTTCTTTTTTCAAAAAATCTGGTTTTTATGTTTTTTCTTAGAAGTAAAAACGTTTCACCTAATATATATAAAAGAGAGAGAACCAAACTAATTTTTTTAATTTAAAAAAAAAAAACCTATTTGACGGAAGCACATTGTGCAAGATTGAATTTTTATCGAAACAAAAAATTATTGTAGATGATTGATGTAACTTTCAAAAAAATTCTTAAAAGTTTTGGTAATGAAATTTTAGTTGTAAGTATAGGATTTTAAACTTTTTAAATTTTGTAATAAAATTTTATTTAAAGTAAATTATCTTTTTTTTTCTTTATTTATTTATAATGAACCACATTTCAATAGAATACTGTATGACATGTAATACTTACATTCAGTTATATAGCTAGGAAAAACAGATTGTGCATGTAAGACCCAATTTTTATTTAGTTGCCTGTTAACAATGCATGAAATACAAAACTTAATTAGGATCCTTGCTTATCTTGGTATTCAATGATATAATATGAACTGTTTGCAACTTGTGGTTGGTGTCATGAATGTTCGTTGCAAGGAAATTCTATAAGCATGATTAAAATAATAAAGGTTTTTGAATTGAGTGATGTTAGGGATGTTACTAATTTTATTGCATAATAAAAAATATTCAAACATTCTTATATTATGTTTTAAATTGACATCAATTACATTTCTCAATTTATAATTTTTTTTTATAGTAAAACTTTGTAATAACTTTAATATTTACCATAGTTCTTATTCGACCGCAACACTATCTAGTGTATTAATTCCGAGATGAAACTGATAAGCTTCACTTATGAATTTAAGTATACTCCTAACATCTTTTTCATGAATCATGAGTACCTTTTTTGTGTGCAATATACTGGCAGTCACGTACACTTCAATGGGATATAGCATTCAGATACCCTTTCATCCGAAAGATTCTACTGCTCATGGAGAAGTACACAGGAAGGCCACCAATGGAGAAGAATGGTGGGGTTGTGGCCATTGATTTGGCAGGAAATCCCATTGCTCATTACTATGATCCTGGATTGACACTGGTTACAAGTGGGATGAAGATAGGAAATCATTTGTACATTGGTTCAATTTTCTATCCCTACATTCTTCGCCTCAACCTGAAACAATATCTTGCCCAGGCCGCCACATGAGCCTAATCCTTGAGAAAATAAGACCGTTGTGCTGCTTGTTGCAACACTATTGAGGGTACCTCTAAAATAACTCGGATGAAGTGCCTTAGATAAACTGCATTCTACATGGTTCTTGCTAATTGTAATTGTGTTGCTGTGCATGTATGAGACTTGAGAGGCTGTAATTGTTTGGCATCAATATACATATATATATATATATATAAAATTATGGGGACCACGCCATAATTATCCATTTAAATGTGTCTCATGTGTCCGCTTAAGAATTTTAATCTGTATGTCAAGCGAATTAATAAGTGCAAAATACTAAGACTCTAATATTAATGAACTATAAAATTTATTAAAAAAAAAAAAAAAACCAATCACAAATATTCAATAAAAATCGCTGAATAGCAAAGACCATCACACATTTTATCTTATTAAAAATTAGAAAAAAAAAATGACCATAAGTAGTATTAAACTTAGCTAAGAATTTTAATATGTGACAAATTACATTTACTTTTTAAAAAAAATAATTTGATTAATTATGTATATTTTATGATAAAAATTGAGTTTAATTTTAAATGTATCTTTATGTATGAATGTGTTACATTTTATTTTATTTTAATAACTTAACTAATTATTTATGTTTTTGTAAAAAAAAAATTGTGTTTAATTTTAAATACTTCTATGCGATTACATGGATTACATGCTAGTTTTTATAAAAAAATAACTTTCTTGTAATCTTGTAGAACTTTTTTGCAATATAGAGCTTTAACTAAAATGCTCTTAAACGTTTTTGAGTATTTGACGAATTGCAGTGAATAGTACTTTAATGTTTTGAATTTGTAAAATATGAGTAATGAATTATATAAATTCTTCTTAAAAATTCCATGTTTCAATGTTTGTTTGGTCTTGTTGTAGGAAGTAATTAAAGCTTCAACAGTAGAGCTTTAACAAATTATAGGGGAGTATTTGCAATGTAGAGCTTTAAGTGAAAAACTCTTAGTGTTTTGAGTTTTAACAAATTATAGTAAATAGTGTTTTAGTTTTGGATTTATAAAACAGGTGAATTGTTTCATAAAAAAAATCCCCCTAAACACTTCAAATTTCAGCTTTAGCCTTAAAGTTGTTTTAAATTTTAAGAACCTTCTAAAGCACTTTTAAGACAATTTCAGCTGTAACAACTTTTACCCTTTAAATAACTTTTCATTTGAACTTCTCCAAAATCCCTTCGCCTTTAAAGTTGTTTTCACATAAACTCTTAAGTGACTATTAGTGACTATGTCAAAGTTCAGTTGACTATACAGATAAGAAACAGAAGGAGAGATCAAATGCAAGCAGTCCAAGCTAATTGAGTTGAAAAATGTTTGAAGACATAAGCTCATGCAGAGAGGCAGAGTTTTAGAACAGAGCATTGGAAGACTTATGCATAAGCTTGTTAAACGACTGTTGCAGCAGATACGACCTGTAGTTTAGGCTTAGTTCAATTAGAAGCTATGTATAAACACGTGTAATGTAATGATTGGCTACTGGTGTTGGATCCGTATAGTGGGGAGTTAGATAGGATTTAGTTATTTCATTCTTGTGCTAGTTCTGGCATATAAAACCTAATGTACGTTCAGTTTTGGTTAATGAATGAAATAGAAAGTTTTCTTCAATCCTGATATTCTCTCTAGCTTGTGATCAATTTCTCTTTTTCCTAGCTCTCTGTTTTCTTATAGACTAAAAGAGAAATTTCTTGCAATTATTATAGAACAAAGAATGAAACTTTACATTCCGAGGAGATTAATATGCTTCAACAATTGCAAAACCACGTTTTGGTCAAGAAAGGCTTCCCAGAGCCTTTGCTTTCTCTCTCAGAATAAACTTTTGGATCTTTCCGGTTGAAGTTTTTGGCAAATCCTCAAAAATGACAGTTCGAGGAGCCATATAATGTGGTAAATGATCCCTACAAAACTTGATTATTTCTTGGGAATCAACATGATATCCTTCCTTTAACTTCACAAAGGCACAAGGAGTTTGGCCCCAATGATTATCTGGCCTTGCAACCACTGCAGCCTCAAGAACTGCTGGATGACCAAACAAAACTGTTTCCACCTCAACTGTGCTTATGTTTTCCCCACCAGAAATTACTACATCCTTCGATCGGTCCTTTACTTCTATATAATTATCAGGATGTTTCACAGCTAAATCCCCACTTCGAAACCAGCCACCACCGAATGCTTCTTCTGTTGCTTTCAAATCTTTCAAGTATCCACTCATTACTGTGTTTCCTCTAAACATGATCTCCCCCATAGTTTTACCATCAGCTGGTACACTTGCCATTGTAACAGGATCTTTCACATCCACCTCCTCCAATCCAGGATGTTGCACTCCTTGTCGAGCTTTTATTTTGTATCGTTTATCAAGAGGTAGAGAATCCCATTCAGGTTTCCATATGCAAGAAGTTCCTGGACCATATGTTTCTGTTAGGCCATATAAGTGAGACACACCAAAACCCATTTCTTCCATTTTGGAAAGAATCTGTGGAGGTGGTGGTGAACCCCCTGTCATTACTTCCACCTTGTGAGGAAGCGGCTTTCGATCACTGATTGGTGAATTTACAATCATGTTTAGGACAGTTGGTGCCCCTCCCATGTGTGTGACATTATGCAGAGCAATATTATCAAATACACCCTTTGGAGTAACTTTTCTAAGGCATATATTGGTGCCACCTTGAGCTGCCAATCCCCAAATGAGGCACCACCCATTGCAGTGAAACATAGGCACAGTCCAAAGGTAAACCGGCATTGAGCCAATCCCGTGGAGAAGAATTGTTGCCAGAGTATTGAGGTAGGCACCTCTGTGACTATACACCACTCCTTTTGGTCTAGATGTTGTGCCAGAAGTGTAATTTACACTAATAGGATCCCATTCACTATTTGGTCGTCTTATCTCAAATCCATTGTGCCCATTTGCCAGGAGACTCTCATATTCATAAGTTTCAGAAGCAATGTGGTGGTCAGTGGGTAATGAGCCATCAGATTCAGCTATTAAGACTAAGATTGGTGGCTTTCTTTCTGTCTTGGCAAGAAGCTCGAGTGCTCCATTAGCAATATCAAGTAACTGGTAGTCTACAAATATGATCTTGGCTTCTGAATGACTTAGTAGGATTGACAACATTGCTGAATCATGGCGTGTATTAAGTGTACAGAGAAGAGCTCCTGCCATTGGAACTGCAAAATGAAGCTCATGCATTGCTGGGACATTAGGAGCCAGGGTTGCAACCTGCATAAACAACTCTAGAGTTTCAACCATGAAGTGGGCGAGAATTTACTGCATCCTAGGGAATTTCAATGGCAAAACTCCATTATTTCTTGCTATAATTTTTTTAAATAGGCACCGAATCTCAGTGGCAAGCTAACATCAAGCAAGTGGATCAATTTGACAACCAACTTTTCATGAATTTCAAAATAGAAAATGCGTATCAAGAAACTAAAGGAGTAAAATTATGACACGCTTATCAGTTATCACTAATAGTCTTTAATCATATCTCTTTTTATCCAATCATCAATTAATTAATTTTTATTTAAAAAAAAAAGAAATAAAGAAATAAAAGAAAGAAAGAAAAACCATTTCATTGCAAGAAAAATTCACAGCAAAGTAACCCTTCTCATTTTGGTAGGTAGAGCACGTGATGCTAATAGACCAAATCAATTCATTTGCTTAGCCCAAAACGAAATCATTCTATACCAAAACAGATATGACATTGAAAAATCTTGAATCTCCAAACAAAAATGATAGATAAATTATAAATACTACAAATACCAAATAAAGATTTAGACATCTATTCAAGAAGGGTAAACTTTACAGTGCTGCTGTACCATAGTCCAGAATTTAATGCAACCATATGGGCATTGACCATTGCAACATAAACAATGTAATCTTTTGCCAAGGAGAATAAATCCAATCACATGGTTCATTGCTTAATGCAATTATGTACGTTAAGCTCCCAATTAAATTCAACTACATGGTATTGACCAATCCAACATTTAAGAGCACTAGCTTTGGGGGTGTAAACACCTCTATTGCTATTTTACAACCCAAGACACCTAAAATCAACTTCATTCTGGTTTGTAAACTTCAAAAAAATTTATCACCTTGCTACAATAAGGTTGCATATATGCAACTTTACTGTTCAAGGGTTGTAAAGAAAAAATAAATTTTTAATCTTGTGGTTGTGGGTGAAGAAAAAAAGAGTGGAAGGAAAGAGAGAGAAGAGTATTTTTTATTATTTTATTAGGTAATTTATCTCTATATATTATATATTAAGAGGATTCAAAAAAATTAGTTATTCTCTTTTTTACTTTCAAAAATACCCCTAATTTAAACAACTTATCCTTATTCCTAAACATAAAAATGAGGTTTAAACTATAAATTGACAAAAATTAAAAACAAAAAACCTACACACGATTATAAAACTACCCCTTGTTATATAAAACTTTCTAGTTCCCACTACCCCATCTACACAACCAAAACTACTCCATATTCCAATATATATATATATATAAATAAACTACTCCGTGTTCTTAAAAAATAAAAAATAAAAATAAAAAAACCTACCCCAAGTTCCTATTAAAAAAAACTATCTAAAAAAAGGCACATTACACACATGAAGGGCATGCGATGAGGCTAACATTATTTTATTATGTTGTATGTAAAAATAAGAACCGGGATATTAGATGAGTTGTAAAATAGATAAACTGGTGTTTGAGGAGATAAGATAAGTCTTTTTTTTTGGCATCCACTGGATGTTGGTGCTTAAACAATGTTATCTTTTTCCAAGGAAAATAAATCCAATCACGTAGTTCACTGATCAATACCAATATTATTATGTAGTTGAATTGAATTTGGAGACCTCTTTAAAACTACAGGAAAATTTTGGCCATTCAGAAAGGATATGAATCAAGGAAGCATAACATGTAACAAGTCAAAGTAAATATGGACTCCACAGAACAATGATGATAACCCAAAATCAAATCAAGGAATCATGAACAAAAAAGAAAAAAAATCAAATGAACCAACTCACCACATCTCCACGGGAAATTCCCAACTGGGTTAGAGCAGAAGCTAGTTTCAGACACCGTTCATGCGTGTCCCCCCACGTATACTTCACAGAACCATACACAACAGAGGTTGTGTCTCTGTAAGCCTTTGCTGCTCGCTCCAAGAAGCTTATGGGAGTCAAAGGAACGTAATTTGCTGAGCAACGAATCAGACCCTCCATTGATCTCCCTGATTCTGGCTCAGAGAAGTGAGAGAATTTGCGAGAGCTTTGAGTGAATGAAAAGTGGAAGTGCTTTAAGCTGCAAATGAAGCGAGTCAACGAGTTCTTGAAAAAGTGATTCATAGTTATGGAGAAACAAATGTGAACATGTGATGAGAGTGAGATATTAATGAGCATAAACAAGACTGGAGTTTTTTGAGGACTTTGTCATCAAATCTTGATATATTAAGAAAAAAAAATCTGTTATATGAGTCATGACTGCAGGAAAGTGAAGGATATGTTTAAAAATTTAAGATTAAGATCTGGTGCGTGCAACAGCTGCATTTTTAGAATAGTTTAAATTGACTTTTTAATCTTAGCTCTTGGAATTCTTTAAAAAAATAATAAAATAACTTTCTACCTTTTGATTTTGATTTTTTTAAAATCTCGTTAACTTTTTCCTCTCACATCAAAATGATAAGGCCAAGATTATTGCATTGGATTCAAATTTGAAAAAAAAAATTCGTGGAAGATTCAACAGAACAGAACAAATTCCCCAAAACAGAACAAATTCAACAAAACAAATCAACGGACCCAAGATCACTAAAATCCCCAAAACAGAACAAATTCAACAGAACAACCAATATGGAAGAACAAATTTCAGAACAGAGTACCATTACAGAACAAATTTTTCAGAACAAATTTTTCAACAAATGGAAGAACAGAACAAATTTTTCAGTACCCAAAACAGAACAAATAGATCATTAGCATGCACAGATCAGAACAAATTTTTCAACATATATTTCAGAATCAACCCCAACAAATTTTTCCACAAATTTTTCAACAAATTTCTCAGATCAGATTAGACATAAATTAAATTAAAAAAAAAATACAGAGCAGAGAAGAACAAGACGAAGAAAGAAGAAGAAGAGGAAGAAGGAAGAAGAAGATGAAGAGAGACTTACCACGGACGGAGAGCGCAGAGCAGAGAGGAGAGGCTGGCGTGATGAGTCTTGAGAGAGAAGAAGAAGCACAGATCCTAAAAATTTTCCACAAATTTTTCAACAAATTCAACAGATCAGAGACATTAAAATTAAAAAAGAAATATACAGAAGAAGAAGAAGAAGAAGAAGAGGGAATAAGGAAGAAGACGAAGAAAGACGAAGAAGACGAAGAAGGAAGAAGGAAGAAGAAGAAGAAGAAGAAGACGAAGAGACTTACCACGGAAGGAGAGCGCAGAGCAGAGAGACGAGAGATGAGTCTGCGTGAGGAAAAGAGAGAAAAGAGGGGTAAAATCAAGGGCATTGGAGATTGGGAAAGCAAGGGCAATAGGGTAAAACAGCCGTGCTCCCAACGGATAGGTCCTTTCTCCCGCCAAAAAACTTATGCGCATTTACTTCGTTTCAGAAAAGGTAGTTTTTTAATAAAAGCTAAATTTATGTGTTACCAAATACACTAACAGAAATTATTTTTCCATAACGTGCATAACTGGCCTCAAAAAGTGAAAATAAACACACACTAAGGCGATTGCTAAAGGCCCTCAAAATGAGATACGTCGCAAATTTTAAGCAATTAAATTAGCTTTTTGATTCTCAAAAATAAAATAAAATAAATTTTATTTTTGAGAGAGTTTCGATCTGTGGTGTTTACTCTTGATAATATGAAATACAATAGCCTAATGATATCTTGTTTTATATGAAATACAATAGCCTAATGATACGGAGTTTCAATCTTGATTTATATGAAATACTGTAACCTTATTTTGTTAAAAACCTTTCCTTGTTACCTATTCTATTCATCACATTTAGAGCTCTATTCTAATGATATGGAGTTTCAATCTTGATTTATATGAAATACAGTAACCTTTCCTTGTTTTTTTATTATTTTGTTAAAAACCTTTCCTTGTTACTGATTCTATACATCACATTCAGAGCCAGTGACTTTTGGACCCAGCGGGTACCCTTTTTCAATGAAGACAATGATATACACATCATATTTTTAACAATAAATGAGTTAATATATTTTTATTAATTCTCGTAAGCAGGGCAGCTCTTGCCTTAGGCAAGTAAGGAGACAGCTGAAGGCCCTCAAAATGAGAAAGCTCCCAAATTTTAAGCAATTATGTTAGTTTTTTTATTCTCAAAAATAAAATAAAATAAAATAAATTTTATTTTTGAGATAGTTTTAATTTATGGTGTTCGCTCCTAATGATAGCCCTTTATCATCATACTAAGACATTAATTAATTTTTGATGAAGACGCGAATTGAACCCCAAATCTCTTCTTAAAAAAAATTTATTTCTGTAAAAATGAATTAATCAAATCTCCTATTAGAGCCAAATTTTTTTTAAAAAATATATAAAACAAAAATGACAAAGAAAAACAAAATCGGGAAAGAAGTCTCAATTTAGGAGTAATAAATTATACCCATAATATATATTTTTTTAAGAAAGATTAATTCTCTCCTGACCCAGAAGCTGAATTCTCTCTCTCTCTCTCTCTCTCTCTCTCTCTCTCTCTCTCTCTCTCTCTCTCTCTCTCTCTCTCTCTCTCTCTCTCTCTCTCTCTCTCTTAACAAGAGAAAATAAAACATAAAAATCCCACACAAAGAAAAGCTCAAACCTCTTTTTTTTTTAGTACACATTGGTGAAAGATTTTTTTTTTTTTAATCTTTCTTTGTATATGCTTTAACTGAATTTGATTTAGTAGTTGTGCATTGATTAATTGATTTGTTAGTTTGTTACTTCCTTTAGGTCCTTTTGAGAATTTGAGATATTTTCCCAAGTTTGTTTGCTGTAGAGTTTAGATTGTTTTTATTTGTTTCTTTAATACTGATAAGTGATGTGTCTAGTCTGCCTTGGGTCTTCCTATTTATGGAAGATGGGTAACGAACCTCTATTATTTGTTCACAGTTGGGACGGACCCACAGGGGGACCAAGGGGGCCCGGGCCCCCTGGCCCAAAGGAAGAAAAAGGAATAAAAGATTTAGGACCCCCCTAACCCCAAAAAACATTAATGGTTATATTTTTTTTATTTATAGAGTCATGATTCATACTTCCAAAAAGTTTGAGTCCCTCCCTCTTAATTAGCCGAGCCCCACTACTAACTACCCAACTAAAAAACTTAACAAAAATAAAATTTTAAAATTTTCTATTATGTGGTTATGTTGTTATTGTTCCCCTTTCTTACTGTACACGGCTGTGGCCTTTTTTATACTGCCTGTCGTGATGGGTTTTTACTATTTTATCCCTTAACCGTTTTTGTCCTGGCATGGATGTCCTTCCCAGACCACCCACTAGTCTGTCAGCTGCCCAGTTATCACCACTTACCATGCTAGCTGTGTCACATCCTATTCCCAGCCAAAAGAGTCTTATTTTGCTTGCTTGCTCACCGTGGCATTCCCATCCGGATAAAGGGACATTCTCTCTTACTATCCCTCATGGCATGCACTTAGTGATTCCAACTCATTTTTCCCTCTTTTGGGTGGTATGTCATCCCAGCAGGACATTTCCCCCAAAAAAGCTTAAGTAGGAACCCCAAAATCGGCTTTCCCCTTCTCCCCACTGCCAGACCATATCCTCTTTTACCTCTGACCCATTGTCCACTACTCTTGTATTAGCTGGGTACAAGTTGGTGGTGCCTGAGCCTTGTGCATGCTCCACTTTCATGTGTGTCCATGGCTTGTCTGCTGTTCATGCATTTGCAATAACCTGAGGGCATGTCTGCACGTTCTGCTACTTGTTCTTGACCTCTTGTGGCGTGGATGAGTCTTTGAGTTTTCATTATTTATGTCTTACTTATTTCCTAGGCTAGGTCTTGTTTGATCATGAGTTTTTCCTTCTCCAATCCATTCCTTACCCTCTTTTGCAGGTTGATTGACATTTCTGCCATGCCAACCTGTTGTTCTTGCCATGCTATTATTTAACTTATGCTTGCTGGGCCTCTTTTGGGTCTGCTGTATGCTTTCCTTTTGCTCAATTCCAGTAGCCCAGTATTATCATTAGGCTAGTACTCATGCTGTTTTGGGCTTCCTTGGCCCATTTCATCTCTTTTGGGCTTCCTTAGCCCATTTCATTCTTTTGGGCATCCTCAGCCCCTTTCATTTCCTTGCGCATCCCCAACCCATTCCAAATCTTCATTCATATGGACTTTTACTAAGTTTTTTGGGCTTCCCCGTCCCAAATTACCACATCCTTTACTTTTGAAAATTTATGAGCTTTTTCACCAACTCCTTAATTACTTAGTTCCTTCCTTGGGGCTCCTTCGGCTCGTTCTTACTTGCTTTCCATTTCTCAAAATACTCATGGGTTTACCACTTTTTTCTTCGGGCTTCTTTGGGTCCACTTGTTTTCTTTGAGGCCCTTTTACTATTTTTTTTTTAAGCCTATAGTTCATTATTCCTGTCATTCGAGTTTAATGATTTTCTTCTCAATTTACTAACTCTTTCTTCCCATATTGTTGGGCTTCTTCCTATTATTGAGCCTCCTTGCCAAATTGGGCATCAACATATATATATATATATATATTATAGAATTTCAAACTGTAATTATTATATATATATATATATGTTATAGAATTTCAAAGTATAATTATTATCATACTAATAGTCTTCATCAATTAAGTTAATTGAAATTTAAAAATAAAATATTTTTTTTACTAACTCATAAGGGACTCCCCAAAAAATATGATCCATTAAAATAAAATAAAAATAACCTGTCTTAAACAACACTATGAGACACTCGATAACCAGGCCTTTATTTTATTAAATTATCAACTAGGAGCCGGCGTCGATACTGGACAGTGCATGCCATTTGGGCATTTTGGGTACGAAATGGTTTCCACCTAAATCATTTTTTTTTTTTTTTTGAAACTCACCTAAATCATTGTTAAACTACAAAGATTTTAACCAATGGTATTATTATTTCTTACCTTAACAACAAATAAATAATTACGACCTTGACATTGACAATGTGGAAAACTTTTCTTTAAAAAAGAAAAAAAAAAAAAAAAAAAAGACAACGAGAAAACTATATACATAATGGGATCTTGTTAACAAGTTAATAAATTATTTTTAAAAACTTTCGAAACTATTTTCATAAAAAATATTTAAAACAATTATTTTTTTCTTATAAAAAAGTTATTTAAAATAGTTCATATGCAAATACCTAAAGCATATATAAAATACTTCTCAAGAAAAAAAAAAAGAAAAAAAAAAAACTATCTATCCTTCTTTCTTGAAGTTTCAAACGAAGGGTAAATATCTTATATTTTGGTGCAATCTCATGCGAATAAAATGATAAATTTTAAATCACATCTAACTAATTTAAATTATTTCAGCCAAACCAAGTAAAATTGTAATTTGTCATTTTCTTAAAATTTGATAACGTTTACATTTCATTTACCAAAAACAAAAGATAACGTTTACATTTCCAATGGTCTGTAGCTCTCCATAAAAGGCTCTCTCACTCTCACACGTTCACCCCCTAGTCACTATCATTTACACAAAAGAGGAAAAAAAGAAAGAGAAGTACGCACTCTCTTCTCTTCTGAGACACAAAAGAATCAGTCACTGAGTTCCACAACCATGGACGAGTCAAAAAACCCCGACTCATCTTCCCTACCCACACCCTCTAAAGCCACTATTACAAGACAAAAAAGCTCATGGCCCTTTGCTTTTTTTGTCACAGTATTGGTCCCCGTTGTAGCTGCGATATTGCTCTACCAACTCGAATCGTTCGGCCCGGCTCCTCTGCCACCTTCCGAGTTGACTCGGCACGTCATAACCGTGCCAACACAAAACGACCACATGCTCCGAGTGTCTGAGTTTGTGGGTGTGGGGAATTTGATAGGCCCAGAAGATATAGCGTATGATGCCAAGTCAGGAGTCATCTACACGGGCTGTGCTGACGGGTGGATCAGCCGAGTCACTGTAAACGACTCGGCGGCTGACTCGGTTGTGGAGAAATGGGTCAACACCGGTGGGAGACCCTTGGGAATCGCTTTTGGTCACAACAATGAACTTATCGTTGCTGATCCTGAAAGGGTGAGAACTCAGTTGTTAAGATTAAATTTCTACTTTTTTTTTTTTAGTCTGAATTATTAAAACTTTTTTCTAGTAATAATAATTATTACTATTTTTTTTTTTTCTAGTAATCATTATTTTTTATTTTTTGCTTTTAGCCTTGCCTAACCAAACGAAGGAAAAAACAAATTATTAAGAGCCCTATAGTGCCCTATATCTCAAATATTCATTTATATTTCTAATGGAGATATATAGTATGTTCAATTTTATTTTACGATTACACTTTGATACCCTTTCCTTAGTTCTTTCTTTTATTCTTATAACCACAATCCTTTTAAGTAATTAAAAAAAACACACACACACATTGTATACTGCTACTTTTTTCTTAGCTTTATTTCAAATAATTTAATATTCAATTTTTTAAAATAAATTAACTTTTAACTTTTTTTTCTTCATATTATGTAAATTAGCTACTGAATATAAGTTATCCTCAAATCAAAACACACTTTTATCCATGTCTAATTATTTATAAAATAAACTTTTTATGCACACAACTCTTTTTCATAATAAAATGAAAAATTATGATAAATAGGTAATAAAAGTTATGATAGTGGACTGTGGAGGATCTATATAAAAAGTGTTAGATTTTTCATACATGAATCATAATTTGTTATTATAGAAAAGTTTTTTAAGAAATTATAAAAAATGATTGTGTCTTTAGTCGGATTACACTGTGAATTTGAATTCCATATAAAAAAGAAAGTATGTTTGAACTATCTTTATTCCTTTAATTTATTTAATGATTACTGCTTTTCAAAGTTTCATGTTTTATTTTTCATTTTATCAACTTGATAAATAAGTAATAATAAGATTTCAGACATTGTATGATTGTGTAATGCAAAAGATTTCAAGCATTGTATTGTGTGGAAAATAATACAATCACAATAAATTCAACACTAGACACCAGTCACGTCGCTTTGATTGCACGTGGAGGGGTTGCTAGCTAACTAGAAATAGATCAGCATAAACGTTTCTAATTTGGATTGAGATCCCAACTGATTGCATAGGATCCAAATCACATGCTATTGTACCCTGACAACGGGATTCAGATCAGTGCAATACCTAGGATATTGCACCATTGTTGTAAATAAGTAATAATAGGGTTTCAGATTGAATGTTTGTGTAAAAAATAACTTTCAATTGTATTGTGTGGGAACCATTAAATAAAATATATTAAAAACACCAGTTAAGAGCTTGATTGCACGTTAAGAAGTAAAAAAAGATAAAAAAAATATGATTGAGGTCCCAACTGATTGAATTGCACCAGATAGGGTATTGCACCTGATCCAAATCCCTGACAACGGGTTACATATCTTTTGGATCGAGACTGATTGAGATCCATGGCTTTAAATGTGTCGGCAAAATAAAAAACAGAGAGTCCATATATGTGCTGCTATTTTTTCTGTGAGTTAATATCAAGCGTGTGAGTACCGCTAACGAATTCAAGACAAGGAAAGTACCAATAATGTATAAAAAGAATTAGTCAGCAACTCATGCAAAAAATTGTCATCCGATCTAGACTCTTACCTGTTATAATAACTGAATTATAAACTTAAAAAATAAAAATAAATAACCTAAGTTGTGAAAAATTATCAAAAGAGAAGAAAAAGCTACGTTTATAAAATTACTGAACAAATTAAACTAGTATAAGTCTCTCTTTAATAATTTTAGCACAAGTTACAGGAAACCTGCCTTGCTTCTTAATTAAGTGCCCCTTAATTAGTCCTTAGGCTTCATTTGTTTTAATGGAAAATCTTATATGAATATAGTTTTTTGTTTTGCATTTTCTTGTATTTGGCAGTATTAGGGAAAAAAAAAAAAAAGGAGGATTTAAAGAAAAACTGTATTTTAATTTCTCTTATTTAGCTTAACATAAGATAAAGTTGTTTTATGTTTAGATTTTCTAAATAACAACTCTATCTTATGTAAAGGTAAAGAAGGAAAACAAGTATATCTTATGCAAAGCTAAATAAAAGAAGTTAAGTGATTGTTGTCCAATTCATTTTAAAGTTGCTACCAAAATATAGGAAAATGAGACAATATTTTATAAAATACTTTTTGAGAAGTGATTCATATTTTGAAAATATTAATGTCGAAACAAATAATGCGTAGAAACTAATGGTTGTCAGGTGTTATATATTAATGAAATGTGATGTATAACATTAACAGGGCCTCCTAAATGTGACCGCAGACGGTGTGGTGGAGCTGTTGACAGATGAGGCTGATGGACAAAAATTCAAAACAACAGATGCTGTGGATGTAGCACACAATGGCATCATTTATTTTACAGATGCTTCATATAAATATAGTTTAAGTAAGTTTATTTGGGAGTTCTTGGAGGGTAAGCCCCATGGTAGACTTTTGAGTTATGATCCAGCAACCAAAACCACCAAGGTCCTGGTCCGTGACCTCTACTTTGCTAATGGTGTAGTAGTCACACCTGATCAGAATTATGTGATCTTTTGCGAAACTCTAGTGTATGTTTGCTAATTTCCAAGCTTGCAAATGTTAAAATTATTATTAATTTTATTACGAGAACTATACAAACTAACGTAATAATAAATATAACTGATGTCACATCAATAATATATATTATGTTTAAAACTTTGACACGTTTGTAAACGCTGTGGTTTACTTAAACTATAGGTTTGCTTCTATTGTCCAAAGAGTATAATTACTGCTGAGAGCTGAGTTTTTGTTTGATATTGTGGAAGTTTTGATGATTCCAAATGGGTTGCTACTAATACAGGAGAAGGTGTAGAAAATATCACATACAAGGCAAGGAAAAAGGAAGAGTAGAAAAGTTTATTGATTATCTGCCAGGCATGCCTGATAACATCAGATATGATGGAGACGGCCAATATTGGATTGGATTGCCAACGGTAAATTAGCTCTTACTTCTTACTTTCTTTCTTTTTTCAAAAAATCTGGTTTTTATGTTTTTTCTTAGAAGTAAAAACGTTTCACCTAATATATATAAAAGAGAGAGAACCAAACTAATTTTTTTAATTTAGAAAAAAAAAAAAAAAAACCTATTTGACGGAAGCACATTGTGCAAGATTGAATTTTTATCGAAACAAAAAATTATTGTAGATTATTGATGTAACTTTCAAAAAAATTCTTCAAAGTTTTGGTAATGAAATTTTAGTTGAAGTATAGGATTTTAAACTTTTTAAATTTTGTAATAAAATTTTATTTAAAGTAAGTTATCTTTTTTTCTTTATTTATTTATAGTGAACCACATTTCAAAAGAATAGTGTATGACATGTAATACTTACTTTCAGTTATATAGCTAGGAAAAACAGGTTGTGCATGTAAGACCCAATTTTTATTTAGTTGCCTGTTAACAATGCATGAAATACAAAACTTAATTAGGATCCTTGCTTATCTTGGTATTCAATGATATAATATGAACTGTTTGCAACTTGTGGTTGATGCCATGAATGTTCGTTGCAAGGAAATTCTGTAAGCGTGATTAAAATAAAAAAGGTTTTTGAATCGAGTGATATTAGAGATGTTAATAATTTTACTACATAATAAAAATATTCAAACATTCTTATATTATGTTTTAAATTGACATCAATTACATTTATCAATTTATAAGATTTTTTTTATAGTAAAATTTGTAATAACTTTAATATTTACCATAGTTCTTATTCGACCGCAACACTATCTAGTGTATTAATTCCAAGATGAAACTGATAAGCTTCACTTATGAATTTAAGTATACACCGAACATCTTTTTCATGAATCATGAGTATCTTTTTTGTGTGCAATACACTGGCAGTCTCGTACACTTCAATGGGATATAGCATTCAAATACCCTTTCATCCGAAAGATTCTACTGATCATGGAGAAGTACACAGGAAGGCCACCAATGGAGAAGAATGGCGGGGTTGTGGCCATTGATTTGGCAGGAAATCCCATTGCTCATTACTATGATCCTGGATTGGCACTGGTTACAAGTGGGATGAAGATAGGAAATCATTTGTACATTGGTTCAATTTTCTATCCCTACATTCTTCGCCTCAACCTGAAACAATATCCTGCCCAGGCTGCCACATGAGCCTAGTCCTTGAGAAAATAAGACCGTTTTGCTGCTTGTTGCAACACTCTTGAGGGTACCTCTAAAATAAGTTGGATGAAGTGCCTTAGATAAACTGCATTCTACATGGTTCTTGCTAATTGTAATTGTGTTGCTATGCATGTATGAGACTTGAGAGGCTGTAATTGTTCGGCATCAATATATATATATATATATATATATAATTATGGGGACCATGCCATAATTATCCATTTAAATGTGTCTCATGTGTCCGCTTAAGAATTTTAATCTGTGTGTCAAGCGAATTAATAAGTGCAAAATACTAAGACTCTAATACTAAAAAAAAAAAAAAAAAAAAAAAAAAAAACCAATCACAAATATTCAATAAAAATCGCTGAATAACAAAGACCATCACACATTTTATCTTATTAAAAATTAGAAAAAAAAAATGATCATAAGTAGTATTAAACTTAGCTAAGAATTTTAATATGTGACAAATTACATTTATTTTTTTAAAAAAATAATTTGACTAATTATGTATATTTTATGATAAAAATTGAGTTTAATTTTAAATGTATCTTTATGTATGAATGTGTCACATTTTATTTTATTTTAATAACTTAACTAATTATTTATGTTTTTATATAAAAAAAAATTGTGTTTAATTTTAAATACTTCTATGCGATTACATGGATTACATGCTAGTTTTTATAAAAAATAACTTTCTCGTAATCTTGTAGAACTTTTTTGCAATATAGAGCTTTAACTGAAATGCTCTTAAACGTTTTGAGTATTTGACGAATAGCAGTGAATGGTACTTTAATGTTTTGAATTTGTAAAATATGAGTAATGAATTATATAAATTCTTCTTAAAAATTCCATGTTTCAATGTTTGTTTGGTCTTGTTGTAGGAAGTAATTAAAGCTTCAACAGTAGAGCTTTAACAAATTATAGGGGAGTATTTGCAATGTAGAGCTTTAAGTGAAAAACTCTTTAGTGTTTTGAGTTTTAACAAATTATAGTAAATAGTTTTTTAGTTTTGGATTTATAAAACAGGTGAATTGTTTCATAAAAAAAATCACCCTAAACACTTCAAATTTCAGCTTTAGCCTTAAAGTTGTTTTAAATTTTTAGAACTTTCTAAAGCACTTTTAAGACAATTTCAGCTGTAACAACTTTTACCCTTTAGGGTGTGTTAGGTTAGAGGAATGAAAAAGTAGAAGGATGGAAAATTATAGGAGGATGGAAAAGTGGGAAAATGAAAAATATTTAGTTTTTCTTCTTATGTGTTCGGTTGGAAGGATGGAAGAGTGAGAGGGTGGAAAAGTGAGAGGGTATAAATTGACTATTATACCCTTGTTAACAGTAACATTAAAATAAAATTAAAAAAAAAAAAAGGGTTCAATGTTAATGTTGAAAAAAAAAAAAAAAAAAAATTCAACGTTAACGTTGAGAAAAAAAAAAAAAAAAAGCTCAAACGTTACTGATAGTAACGTTTGATTCTTCTTCTAACGTTTGAAGAAGAAAAAAAAAAAAAACGTTACTGATCAGTAACGTTTGAAAAAAAAAAAAGAAGAGGTTACTGATCAGTGGGATGGGGGCATTTACTAAAATGCCCCCATTCCCTCATTTTCTCTCCAGCCTTTTCCTCCCAATTTGGGAGGAAAAGTTTTGGTGGGCCCGGGAGGAAAATTTTCCTCCCGATTTTCCATCTTTCCTAGTTTTCTCTCCAAACGAACAGTAAAAAATGTCTGTTTTCCTCCCTTAGTTTTTCATCCTCTCTATTTTCTCTCCAAACGGACACACCCTTAAATAACTTTTCATTTGAACTTCTCCAAAAGCAAAATCCCTTCGCCTTTAAAGTTGTTTTCACTTAAAACTCTTAAATGACTATTAGTGACTGTGTCCAAGTTCAGTTGACTATACAGATAAGAAACAGAAGGAGAGATCAGATGCAAGCAGTCCAAGCTAGTTGAGTTGAAGAATGTTTGAAGACATAAGCTCATGCAGAGAGGCAGAGTTTTAGAACAGAGCATTGGAAGACTTATGCATAAGCTTGTTATACGACTGTTGCAGCAGATACGACCTGTAGTTTAGGCTTAGTTCAATTAGAATCTGTGTATAAACACATGTAATGTAATGATTGGCTACTGGTGTTGGATCCGTATATTGTGGAGTTAGTTAGGAGTTAGTTATTTCATTCTTGTGCTAGTTCTGGCATATAAAACCTAATGTACATTCAGTTTTGGTTAATGAATGCAATAGAAAGTTTTCTTCAGTCCTGATATTCTCTCTAGCTTGTGATCAATTTCTCTTTTTCCTAGCTCTCTGTTTGGATAGAGTTTATTTTTGCTGAACTGAAAACTAAAATTGAAATCACTGTAGCAAAATAATTTTTTAATATGTGAATAGTACTGCGGGACCCATTTTTAATAAAAAATTGCTAAAAAAGTACATGAACAGTACATAAACAGTTAATAAACAGTGCATGAACAGTGTCAAACAGTGATTTTTGTCTTTGCACAGTATTGCTACAGTGAAAAAAGTGCATGAACAGTACTGGTTACTGTTCATGCACGTTGAAAAAAAAAAAAAAAAAAAAGGGAAAACGCAGAAGAGGAAAACGTGAGAGAAGCTCTATCCAAACACTCTAATATGCTTCAACAATTGGCAAACCACGTTTTGGTCAAGAAAGGCTTCCCAGAGCCTTTGCTTTCGCTCTCAGAATAAACTTTTGTATCTTTCCGGTTGAAGTTTTTGGCAAATCCTCAAAAATGACAGTTCGAGGAGCCATATAATGTGGTAAATGATCCCTACAAAACTTGATTATTTCTTGGGAATCAACATCATATCCTTCCTTTAACTTCACAAAGGCACAAGGAGTTTGGCCCCAGTGATTATCTGGCCTTGCAACCACTGCAGCCTCAAGAACTGCTGGATGACCAAACAAAACTGTTTCCACCTCAACTGTGCTTATGTTTTCCCCACCAGATATTATTACATCCTTCGATCGGTCCTTTACATCTATATAATTATCAGGATGTTTCACAGCTAAATCCCCACTTCGAAACCAGCCACCACTGAATGCTTCTTCGGTTGCTTTCAAATCTTTCAAGTATCCACTCATTACTGTGTTTCCTCTAAACATGATCTCCCCCATAGTTTTACCATCAGCTGGTACACTTGCCATTGTAACAGGATCTTTCACATCCACCTCCTCCAATCCAGCATGTTGCACTCCTTGTCGAGCTTTTATTTTGTATCGTTTATCAAGAGGTAGAGAATCCCATTCAGGTTTCCATATGCAAGAAGTTCCTGGACCATATGTTTCTGTTAGGCCGTATAAGTGAGACACACCAAAACCCATTTCTTCCATTTTGGAAAGAATCTGTGGAGGTGGTGGTGAACCCCCTGTCATTACTTCCACTTTGTGAGGAAGCGGCTTTCGATCACTGATTGGTGAATTTACAATCATGTTTAGGACAGTTGGTGCCCCTCCCATGTTTGTGACATTATGCAGAGCAATGTTATCAAATATACCCTTTGGAGTAACTTTTCTAAGGCATATATTGGTGCCACCTTGAGCTGCCAATCCCCAAATGAGGCACCACCCATTGCAGTGAAACATAGGCACAGTCCAAAGGTAAACCGGCATTGAGCCAATCCCGTGGAGAAGAATTGTTGCCAGAGTATTGAGGTAGGCACCTCTGTGACTATACACCACTCCTTTTGGTCTAGATGTTGTGCCAGAAGTGTAATTTACACTAATAGGATCCCATTCACTATTTGGTCGTCTTATCTCAAATCCATTGTGCCCATTTGCCAGGAGACTCTCATATTCATAAGTTTCAGAAGCAATGTGGTGGTCAGTGGGTAATGAGCCATCAGATTCAGCTATTAAGACTAAGATTGGTGGCTTTCTTTCTGCCTTGGCAAGAAGCTCGAGTGCTCCATTAGCAATATCAAGTAACTGGTAGTCTACAAATATGATCTTAGCTTCTGAATGACTTAGTAGGATTGACAACATCGCTGAATCATGGCGTGTATTAAGTGTACAGAGAAGAGCTCCTGCCATTGGAACTGCAAAATGAAGCTCATGCATTGCTGGGACATTAGGAGCCAGGGTTGCAACCTGCATAAACAACTCTAGAGTTTCAACCGTGAAGTGGGCGAGAATTTACTGCATCCTAGGGAATTTCAATGGCAAAACTCCATTATTTCTTGCTATAAATTTTTTTAAATAGACACGGAATCTCAGTGGCAAGCTAACATCAAGCAAGTGGATCAATTTGACAATCAACTTTTCATGAATTTCAAAACAGAAAATGCATATCAAGAAACTAAAGGAGTAAAATTATGACATGCTTATCAGTTATCACTAATAGTCTTAATCATATCTCTTTTTTATCCAATCATCAATTAATTAATTTTTATTTAAAAAAAAGAAGATAGAAAAACCATTTCATTGCAAGGAAAATTCACAGCAAAGTAACCCTTCTCAGTTTGGTAGGTAGAGCAAGTAATGCCAATAGACCAAATCAATTCATTTTCTTAGCCCAAAACGGATATGACATTGGAAAATCTTGAATCCCCAAACAAAAATGATAGATAAATTATAAATACTACAAATACCAAATAAAGATTTAGACATCCATTCAAGAAGGGTAAACTTTACAGTGCTGCTGCACCATATCCCTGACTTTAATGCAACCATATGGGCATTGACCATTGTAACATAAGCAATGTAATCTTTTGCAAAGGAGAATAAATTCAATCACGTGGTTCATTGCTTAATGCAATTATGTACGTTAAGTTCCCAATTAAATTCAACTACATGATATTGACCAATCCTACACTTAAGAGCACTAACTTTGGGGTGCAAACACCTCTATTGCTATTTTACAACCTAAGACACCTAAAATCAACTTCATTCCTGGTTTGTAAACTTATAAAAATTTGCCACCTTGCTACAATAACATTGCATATATGCAACTTTACTGTTCAAGGGTTGTAAAGAAAAAATAAATTTTCAATCTTGTGGTCATGGGTGAAGAGAAAAAAAGAATGGAAGGAAAGATAGAGAAGAGTATTTTTTTTTTATGGAAGAGAAGAGTATTTTTTATTATTTTATTAGGTAATTTATCTCTATATATTATATATTAAGAGGACTCAAAAAATTAGTTATTGTCTTTTTAACTTTAAGAAATACCCCTAATTTAATTAACTTATCCTTATTTTAAACATAAAAGTGAGGTTTAAACTGTAAATTGACAAAAATTAAAAACAAAAAACCTACCCACGGTTATAACCCCATGCTATATAATACTTTTTACATCTACACAACCAAAACTACTCTATATTCCTATAAAAAAAACTACTCCATGTTCTTTAAAAAAAAAAAAAAAAAACCTACCGCAAGTTCCTATTATAAAAAACAAAACTATCTAAAAAAATGAACTAATTACACACATGAAGCTCGTGTGATGAGGCTAACATTATTTTATTAGGTTGTATGTAAAAATAAGAATTGAGATATTAAATGAGTTGTAAAATAGATGAATTGATGTTTGAGAAGATAAGGTAAGTCTTTTTATTTATTTTTTGGCATCCACCGGATGTTAGTGCTTAAACAATGTTATCTTTTTCCAAGGAAAATAAATCCAATCACGTAGTTCACTGATCAATACCAATATTATTATGCAGTTGAATTGAATTGGAGACCTCTTTAAGGCTACAGGAAAGTTTTGGCCATTCAGAAAGGATATGAATCAAGGAACCATAACATGCAACAAGTCAAAGTAAACATGGACTCCACAGAAAAATGATCAAAACCCAAAATCAAATCAAGGAATCATGAACAAAAAAGAAAAATCAAATGAACCAACTAACCACATCTCGACGGGAAATTCCCAACTGGGTCAGAGCAGAAGCTAGTTTCAGACACCGTTCATGCGTGTCCCCCCAAGTATACTTCACAGAACCATACACAACAGAGGTCGTGTCTCTGTAAGCCTTTGCTGCTCGCTCCAAGAAGCTTATGGGAGTCAACGGAACGTAATTTGCTGAGCAACGAATCAGACCCTCCATTGATCTCCATGATTCTGGCTCAGAGAAGTGAGAGAATTTGCGAGAGCTTTGAGTGAATGAAAAGTGGAAGTGATTTAAGCTGCAAATGAAGCGAGTCAACGGGTTCTTGAAGAAGTGATTCATAGTTATGGAGAAACAGATGTGAACATGTGATGCGAGAGAGATATTAATGAGCACTAACAAGACTAGAGTTTCTTTAGGACTTTGTCATCAAATCTTGATATATTAAGAAAAAACAATCTGTGATATCATGTGGAGCAAGTCATGAGTCATGACTGCAGGAAAGAAAAGGATATGTTCAAAAAATTGAGATTGAGATCCGGTGGATGCAATAGCTGCATTTTAAAAAGAGCTTAAATTGGCTCTTTAATCTAAACTCATGGAATTTTTTTTTTTTTTTTTTTTTTTAATTTTAACTTTCTACCTTTTGATTTTGATTTTGATTTTTTTAATCTTGTTAACTTTTTCCTTTCACATCAAAATGATAATGCCAAGATTATTGCATTCGATTCAAATTCGAAAAAAAAAAAATGATAGGAGTGGGTTGCCTTGCCTCAGATTAGATTGGTTTTCATGGAAGACAGACGTATTTTTTAAGTGAGAGGAAAAAGTTAACAAGATTAAATCAAAAGATAGAAAGTTAAAATATATTATATAAAAAAAAAAAAAAAAGATAAGTATTTTTATTTATTTTTAGAAGACAAGATAAGTTTTGATTACAACCTGAATTTCTCCTTAAAATTGCTCAATTTAGTAGTGGTCCTAGTGGAGTTATAAATAAATAATTAAAATCGCTCAATTTACTTATATGTCTTCCTTATAATTATTCTTAAAAAAAAAAAAAAACTTTTTAACTATTTAGTGGGATATATTTTCCAAAAAAAAGTGGGATACATATAGATGATAGCCAAGCTTTCTCCCTCTCTCTCGTGAAATTATTTAGTCCTCTTCCTCTCTGCTTATTCATAAATTCACGATTACTATCACACAATCCGCATATAGTAATTTCTTAGAAAGAATTGCTATGTTGAGCTGTTGCAATAAGAAATGAACAAACAAATCAAGGAGCTAATTATTTTAATGAACTATGGAACGCTATTCTAGTACATGAACGTAAAACAGAATTATAAAACAATGAAAAGGAATAGATAAAAATAATAGATAAATATATATATAAATATATATATATATATAATATAAAAAAAAGGAGGTGATGTCCATAAGTCATTGTTATTAGTTGATATTTAAAATAAAATTTCTCCAACATTATCACTAGTTTGTATTATAGAATGATGTGACATGTCCTCAGTGGTACGCTTTCCTTGTTTTTTTTTTTTTTTTGATAAGATAAAAACCTTTCCTTGTTACCTATTCTATATATATATATATATATATATATATCACATTCCCGGCCAGTGACTTTTGGACCCAGCTGGTACCCTTATTCAACGAAGACAATGATATACGTGTTACCACTAAGGACGCATCGATTGGTGGGGGCCAAATGGAAGAAAGGCTTGAGGTGGGGGACACGCACCCAAAGTCTTATAGGGATAAGCTATTGGGAGATTTTCTAGGAGTCCATGCACATATGAGCCTCCTTTCAGCCATAAATTTGGCGAGGGGGAGTCGGTTATTGAGCTGGATGAGGTCACTGAGGGACTTGCCGCTGTGAAACTTTCGAGGGAAACTAAAACTAGGATTAGAAGTGCTTGGTCCAATGCCCTCATTGTCAAAGTTTTTGGTAGAATTGTTGGCTACCATTATTTGCACAGAATGGCCTTGAGCATGTGGAAATAGAGTTGATTGCTTAGACTTGGGAAAAGACTTTTTTCTTTTTAAGTTTGAAGCTAAGGAAGACATGGAAAGGGTGCTGGAAGGAGGCCCATGGTTCTTTGGAGGACACTATGTTGCTGTAAGGCTATGGGAACCCAACTTTAAGGCTTCCACTGCAAAACTAAGCACCGTTGCAGTTTGGGTGAGACTCAATGAGCTTCCTGTCGAGTACTATGATGCACATGTGCTCCGGGAAATAGGAAATGCTATTGGGCCGGTGTTGAGGGTGGATGTGAACACGGTGACAGGAGCGAGAGGCAGGTATGCTCGTATTTGTGTTCAGATAGATGTGTCGAAACCTCTAATCAAAACGGTGCTCATTGGTGGTTTGGTGCAAGACGTGGTGTACGAAGGCACTGGGGCGCTTTGCTTTGGGTGTGGGAGAGTCGGGCATAAGAAGGAAGGATGCCCATATGTTGTCTGTAGTGCAAGCGCTGTTGCTAATGGCCAGCAGCGGCAAGAGAACTATGGGGCTGTGCGTGAGGTGGCAGTGAGTGAGGTGGAAGCTGAGAACAAGGAGGAGGACGGTTATGGCCCGTGGATGATGGCCGGTCGGAGAAAGCCAGGTCCGAAACATGCAAAATCTGGAAGTCCTTTGAATGCCAACCAAGTTGGTTCATCTAGTTTGGCTGTTGGTTCTCATAGTTTGGTTAGAGCAACTAAGTTTATGAGGGAAAAGGAGGTGCAAGTGGGTCAGCCTTCCTTGAGTAACCCAAAGCTTATATCAAATAGGCAAGTTGACTCCAACGGGCAAATTGTGGGGCCCAAGGAATGAAAAGCCAAGACTACGGATTTGAATACAACTGGTGACTTGATAGAAGGGAGTAGTGTGCCAGCCAACACTAACACGTGTATGGTGGAGAAGCCGCATGAGTTTGATGGAAGTAAGGTGTCATCTATTCCCTCTGATGGACAAGGAAAAGGCTTAACTAAGCATGGAAGAGGTAAGTCCACTCGTACCCAAAAACAAAAGAAACTAAAGGTCCTATCAGCTGGTGTCTCTCAGCAAAAAGGGGAACAGAATTTCAATAAGTCCGTTGGAGGTGGTAATCATGGGCGGGCACCATCAGTTTGCAATGTTGAGGAACTCACAGTGTTGGGTGATCAAGGAGTCATGGAAATCTGTTTGGAGGAACTTCCAGGTCGCTTTACCAAGGCCGGTCTCCTTCGAATCAGAAATTCCAACAAAAATGGGAGAGAGGAGAATGGTAAAGAGGCCTCCAATGGTTCCAAGTGGCTCGGGAAGACGATGGTTTTGAAGTTGATACGGGTGTGATTGCTAATCAGGAAGGTCAAACATCCAGCAAGCTCAATCGTGAGAGAGATGGGGATCCTAGAGCTTATGATGGTACTCTTCACAAGGGAAACTCATCTGAAGGCTCATCCAAAGGGGATGGGATGGGTCTTGATTGCTCAGGGGAAAGCATTTCCTCCATCTGATAGG
The DNA here is from genome assembly GCA_032878915.1 of Castanopsis chinensis. NCBI lineage: Eukaryota > Viridiplantae > Streptophyta > Magnoliopsida > Fagales > Fagaceae > Castanopsis > Castanopsis chinensis. Next base: position 1,257,151 of record JAVQMG010000074.1, on the reverse strand, counting down.
TGCCCTGTTTCTGGTTTTCTGGTATCAATGAATATAATTGTGTGGAATTGCCGTGGGGCACTTAGCCCAAATTTTGGTTGTCCTGTTGCGGACTTGGTCAGGGATAATTCGCCAACAATGATGATTGTTACTGAAACCAGAGTGGGTGGTGAAAGAGCTAAAGCTATTATAGATCGGTTGCCTTTTGATGGTGCAATTCATACGGATACAGTGGGGTATGCAGGAGGGATTTGGCTGCTGTGGAATTCTAATACAGTTGAGGTCACATTTCTTTCCTCTACGGAACAAGAAATTCATACTCTTGTCAAGGTGCGTTGCTATAATTTATCCTGGATTATTTCTGCTATTTATGCAAGTCATAGACTAGTTGAAAGACGTATTCTTTGGCATAATCTGTCTGTGGTTAATTCTACTCATAATCTGCCTTGGATAATGCTTGGTGACTTCAACGAAGTGTTAAGTGGTGAGGAGAAATTGGGGGGTAGACCGATTAATGCTTACAGAGCCAGGTTATTTCAAGAGTGTATTAATGATTGTGGTCTTATGGATATGGGTTTTTCGGGTCCAAGGTTCACTTGGACCAATTTGCGAAATTTGTCGAACCTCATTCAAGAGAGATTGGACCGTGGGTTTTGCAATGCGAGTTGGAATTTACTCTATCCGAAGGCAACCATTGAGCATCTAACTCGAATTAACTCTAAAAACTGTCCTATCATGGTTAAGATGGAGAAACCTTTGGGTATTGGATTATCGAGGCCTTTTAAATTTCAACCCGGATGGTTGTCTCACCCGGATTTTCCTGGGATTGTTCGTGATGCTTGGAGAGGGGGCCGAAGCCTTGATAATGCAGTTTATTTCTTCACCAATTCTGCTAAGCATTGGAATAAAGAGGTGTTTGGGAATTTGTTTGCTCGTAGGAAAAATATTGAAGCTAGGCTGAATGGTGTTCAAAAGGCCTTGGCTAATAGGCCTAATGATTTCCTTGTAGAGTTAGAGAGAAGTCTAAGGAAGGATTATGTGGGATGTCAAAGAGCTTATTGATGAGTTGTGGGCGATGAAGGCTCGAGTCAATTGGCTGGTTTTGGGAGAGCGCAACACCTCTTTCAATCATGCTTCTGTTTTAAACAGGAGAAGAAGGAATAGAATTACAAGCCTCAAAGATAGTGTAAGGAATTGTATTACTGAAGAAAATGAGGTGGCTGATTATATCAGAAGGTGGTACATAAAGCTTTATACCACAGAAATGAAGGATTCGAAAAGGAAATTCTGGGATATTCCTAATTGGCCGATAAGATTATCGGAGGACGAAGCTCAAGCTTTGGCTCTCCCGATTGAGGAAAGAGAGATTAAAGATGGGTTGTGGGCTTTAAAAGCCTTTAAGGCTCCTGGTCCGGATGGGCTTCATGCAGGGTTTTACCAAAGATTTTGGTTGATAACGGGGAAGTCAGTTGTGGATGTGGTTAAAGAGGTGTTTGAGAGGGGGTGTGTGCCGCCCTACTTAAATAAAACTCTCATCACCTTAATTCCCAAGCATACAGGTGCTGATTCCTTGGGGAGTTTTAGGCCCATCAGCCTATGCAACACTATTTATAAAGTCATTTCCAAGATAATTGTTGCTAGGCTGAGACCTTTTTTGGATAGTTTGATCTCTTCGCTTCAAGCAGCCTTTGTCCCGGGCCGAAAGGGGGTGGATAATTCCATCATTGCCCAAGAGTTGATGCACACTTTGAGTATAAAGAAAGGTAAAGTTGGGTTTATGGCAGTTAAAATTGATCTTGAGAAAGCCTATGATAGGCTTGAGTGGAGCTTTGTTAGAGATACTCTTGCTTTGTTTAACATTCCTCCTCTGTTAAGCAAAGTCATACTGAGTTGTATTTCAACATCCAGTGTGGAAGTGTTATTTAATGGAGGTACCTTGGAGTCTTTTACGCCCTCAAGAGGAATTAGGCAAGGCGATCCGTTATCTCCTTACATTTTCATCATGTGTATGGAGGTGTTGGGGTTTTTCATCAAAGACAAGTGTGATGCGAAGCTTTGGGACCCTGTTAAAATGTCAAGGGGTGGTTTGGCGGTCTCTCATCTTTTCTTTGCGAATAATTTGGTTCTCTTTGCTAAAGCTGATATGAAAAATTGCATTAGTATGCTGGATGCCCTTGAGGGGTTTTGTGATATTTTTGGCCAAAGGATCAGCAAAGAGAAATCTAGAGTTTATTTCTCCCCTAATGTGGATGGCAACAAAAGGGATGAACTTAGTGAGGTGTTGGGTATTCGATCAACACCTAAGTTGGGTAAGTACCTTGGTTTTCCACTTAAACAGCCTGAATCCAGCAGTAGGGATTTCGACTTTGTTGTGGAAAGAGTGCAGTATAAACTTGCAGGTTGGAAGGGACACCTCTTGTCTTTTGCGAGTAAGGTTATTCTTGCCCACTCCGTTCTTACCACAATTCCGGCATATGTGATGCAAAGTACTCTTCTGCCTAACCGGACATTGGAAGCTCTTGATAGAGTGACCAGGAATTTCATTTGGGGGTCCACTCCAAACAAAAGGAAAGTCCACATGGTTAGTTGGGAGAAGGTAACCAAGCCTAAGGATGAGGGTGGACTTGGACTTCAAGTTGCTAAGCAAAAAAACTTATCTTTGTTGGCTAAGCTGAATTGGAGGTTTAATATGGAAAAAGAGAAAGATTGGACGAAGGTGCTGCGCTTAAAGTACAGCAACCCGAGAAGGAATGGGTCAAATGTTTGGGCTGGATTGAAGCGTGGAAATTGTATCTTTAGGCAAGGTGTTAAATGGAAGCTGGGTGCGAATAGCTCTCTCAATTTTTGGCATGATAAGTGGTTGACAGGGGGGACTATTAGAGGTTTGATTGAAGGCCCTCTTAGAAGAAATGAAGAGTTGTTAACGGTGAATGACATGAGAGATGGAGGGAGGTGGGATTTTACTCGTTGCTCCTTTGATCTACTTGATATGCTGATTCACCTTGTAAAGGCTGTTCCTATCCCTTTAAACCAACAAGGAGAGGATCAAATGGTATGGGCTTCGTCTCCGTTAGGTGAGTTTGAGCAAAAGAACGCCTATGGCATTGCTAGAGGTGACTGTGAGCACGCTACAGTCTTTAAAGGGAATTGGATTTGGAAAATGGACTCGATGCCAAAAATCAAAATGTTTTTTTGGAAGTGTTTCTTACTTAGTATCCCTGTGGGAGAGGTGCATCAGGAAAGGGGCATTATTCAGGATGCTCAGTGCCGGGTTTGTAAGAATGAGAAGGAATCCATCCTTCATGTGTTAAGGGACTGTACCTTTGCTAAACTTACTTCGGAAAAGATTGGAATTCCTAATTCTGATCAAGGTTTTTTCAGCGGCAATGTGGGGGATTGGTTAGAGAGAAACATGAGTATTAATACTTTCAAGTTTGCTTCTATCCCTTGGCATATTTTATTCCCTTTTGCAGTATGGAGATTATGGCTGCATAGGAATGATTTGGCATTTAAAGAGAAGCAGCCCAACCCGAACCTGTACAGTAGTGTGCTTTATGCAACTCAGGAGTATATGTATTGTGTGAGCAAGGCAGACAGAAGGGTCACTAAAAGGCTAATCCAGGTTAGGTGGTCTAGGCCATGTGAAGGCTGGTATAAACTGAATTCAGATGGGTCAGTTTTGGGGAGTCCTGGAAGGGCGAGCGGTGGTGGGCTGATCCATGATTCTAGGGGTGGATGGATTAAAGGCTTTACTCGCAACATTGGTATCTTTCCAGTGTTGAAGCAGAGCTATGGGCCCTAAGGGATGGTCTATCTCTATGCATTTCTCTTAATCTTATGGCTATAGAGATAGAAGTTGATGCTAAAGTTGTGTTGGGTTGGATGACGAATGAGGTTAGCTTTAATCTTAATCACTCCCCCCTTATTATGGATTGCAAGTCTCTCATTCGCCAAGTTCCTCAAGTAAGGATTGTGCATTGCTTTCGTGAAGCGACTAGGTGTGCAAATGCGCTAGCTCGGAAAGGTCCAATTATTCAACAAGATTTTGTTGTTTATGATAGTCCGCCTGTGGACATTGCTATGCTTTTGTATTATGACCAAATTGGCATGTATTATGAAAGGTTTCGTCCTCAACCAGCTGGTTTTCTTGGCTAGTGCTTTAATATTATTCTCTTATTTACCCAAAAAAAAAAAAGACAATGATATACACATCATATTTTTAACAATAAATGAGTTAAAGATTTTTATTAATTCTCGTAAGCTGGGCAGCTCTTGCCTTAGGCAAGAAAGGTCCCAAATTTTAAGCAATTAAATTAGTTTTTTTATTCTCAAAAATAAAATAAAATAAATTTTATTTTTAAAAGAGTTTCAACCTATAGTGTTCATTCTTGATGATATGAAATACAATAATCTTTTTTTGTTTTATATGAAATACAATAACCTAATGATATGGAGTTTCAAACTTGATTTATATGAAAAACAGTAACCTTTCCTTGTTTTTTATTATTTTGTTAAAAACCTTTCCCTGTTACCTATTCTATATATCACATTCAGAGCCAGTGACGTTTGGACCCAGCGGTTATCCTTTTTCAATGAAGACAATGATATACACATCATATTTTTAACAATAAATGAGTTAATATATTTGTATTAATTCTCGTAAGCAGGGCAGCTCTTGCCTTAGGCAAATAAGGAGACAGCTGAAGGCCCTCAAAATGAGAAAGGTCCCAAATTTTAAGCAATTATGTTAGCTCTTTGATTCCCAAAAATAAATTAAAATAAATTTTGTTTTTAAGAGAGTTTTAATTTATGGTGTTCACTCTTGATGATAGCTCTTTATCAGACCAAAATATTAATCAATTTTTGGTGTAGACGCGGATTCAAGCCCAAATCTTTTATTCAAAAAAAATTATTTTTGTAAAAATGAATAAATCAAATCTTTTATTACTATTAGAGCCAAAAAAAAAAAAAATCCTAGGAAACAAAAATGACAAAGAAAAACAAAATCCGGAAAGAAGTCTCAATTTAGGACTAATAAATTATACCCATAATATATAATTTTTTAAGAAAGATTAATTCTCTCTTGACCCAGAAGCTAAAATCTCTCTCTCTCTCTCTCTCTCTCTCTCTCAACAAGAGAGAATAAAACATAAAAATCCCACACAAAGAAAAGCTCAAACCTCATTTTTTTTTAGTACACATTGGTGAAAGATTTTTTTTTTAATCTTTCTTTGTATATGCTTTAATTGAATTTGATTTAGTAGTCGTGCATTGATTTGTTAGTTTGTTACTTCCTTTAGGTCCTTTTGAGAATTTGAGATATTTTCCCAAGTTTGTTTGCTGTAGAGTTTAGATTGTTTTTATTTGTTTTTTTCTTTTTTTTTTGAGAATGCATTTTTATTTGTTTCTTTAATACTGGTAAGTGACATGTCTAGTTTGCCTTGGGTTTTCCTATTTAGAGCATTCTTATCAAGGATTGCAAAAAATTTAGCATTTACCATCTTAAAACATTACTTTTTCAATTTTAACACTTCATTTTACAATATACTATACATCAAAACTTCTATTTTTTTTACAACTTCATTTAAATATTATTTCTTTATAATTTTTTATTCCTTTTTTGTTTTTATTTTTTTCAACCTCTCTTTCTCTGGTCTCACTGTCTCCCTCTCTCCCTCTCGATCGGTCTCATGCCGACAGACCAATCAAGTCGACGATCCACGCCGATGAGACCGATCAAGTCGACGATCCACGCCGGTCAAGTCGACGATCCACGCCGGTCATGTCGCAGACCCACGAACCCAGACCCACAAAATCGCCAGAGCACATCGTCAGAGCACATCATACCACAACCCAAAACGCCAAATCCATAACCCACACAACCACCGCCGAATCTAACATCAAACCACAAACTTATAAAAAAAAAAAAAACCACTGCGACAGAGATCGGCTGGGCTTGATGCTCCGATCTGGGTTTCGTTGGAGAGGGAGGCAGAGACGTCGAGCAGAGGGAGCGAGAGAGCAGAGAAATGGGAGCTAGGAGAGATGGAAGAAACGGAAATGAGAGAGAGAGAGAGAGAGAAGAAATCTAGAGACAGAAGATGAAAGAAAGAATATAAAATAATTTTTTGTTTTACAATCTTGCTACAGTGGGCTGCTAGACATAGCAGTCCACTGTAGCCGGATTGTAAAATAAATGGGATATAAGAAGTTTGATGGAGAATATTTTTTAGGAGTTATAGCATTTTGTATTTTAAAATTTAGCATATATAGCATTTGCTCACCTTGATGAGAATGCTCTTATGGAAGATCGGTAACTGACCTCTTTTATTTGGTTCACAGTTGGGACGGCCCCACAGGGGGGCCAAGGGGGCCTGGGCCCCTGGCCCCCCTAACCCCAAAAAAAAAATTAATGGTTATATTTTTTTTTTATTTCTAGAGTCATAAATCATTCTTCCAAAAACTTTGACTCCCTCCCTTTTATAGTTTTATTTTTATTTAGTCTAACCCAACTAGTAACTACTCAACTCAAAAAGTTAACAAAAACCAAAATTTTAAAATACAAAATAAAAAATCTCAATCAGCCTAGTATTAGAGTACTAGCATTAGGTGTTTTAAATGGTAAATATTTAGTATTTAGAGCACCAAGTACCAAAATATTACTATACGAAACATTTCAAATGCTATATTAAAATAGTAAAAGTAAGTGTTGGTTTGTGAAAATAAATTTTTTTTGCAACAGTTGATGATCTTAAGAAATAATATTATTTTGTGTTTTTAGTCTTTGTTAGTAAATGATTGCATCTTAATGTATTAAGAAACAATGATTTTGTATATTGATCTTAGTTGATAGTTTGTTAGTACTATATGGCTACCTATTTGGATTTTTTTTTTTCTTCTTTTGCTTCAACTCCCAGCTTGAAATCCTAAGTCCACCTCCTAATGCACACCCTTCTCCATAGACCACACATTTCATCATATTAAAATATATTTATTTGGGTTCAGGCAAAATCCTTTGTCCTTTAAATTTTTTAAAAATAAATTAAGTTATGTGAAAATAAAATATGAAATAAATATATAATTAATTACTACTAAATAAATTTATAGTTATGTATTAGATTGATAAAATACCTGTTGCAATTGATTTTGCAACAAAAAAAATTAAAAAAAAAATCATATCTAAGATCAATAATGTCACAATAAAAATTATATGGATTAAGCATATTATCTATTAAAGAAACTTGAATACAAAATTTTAATAATTTATTTTGCATCTAAAAATGCAAGAAGAATATATTTTAAGTAAAAAATTATTTAGGTAATATTTAAATATATATATATATATATAAAATGTATCATTTTAATTTTTTCCTTAAGTCCCAAAATGCCTAAAGACACTCCTACTCATCAGAATAACTACGATGGAGACATTCTAAGGATAAAGTACGGATATGTGTTTTGTATTAATTATTTGCTAGGACCAGTGGACCATTGGATAAGAAGTTCAGTTATGAAATATTTTCATTACTGAGTCTTGTTAATGTATACTCTAAGAGCACATATTAATCATTTATTTTATCATTGTGTACTCTAGGTACGGTGGTCACTTGTATAAATGCTTGTGAGGTGCGAGGGACAAAGGTAAAGATTCAAGTCTCTATAAAGAAACTTCACACACATATATACTTAGATTAGGTTAGAGTACAAATTTTATATTGTATATATAAAAATAAAAAATAAAAATAAAAAAACTCATCTATTTTAAGAAACTTTTTATGAGAAATTGAATATGCTAACAAAAAATGTTATCACTTTTTTATTTAGACAAAGTTTAACTACAAAATTAGTTGTTGCCTAACAACCTTACTCAATATCATTAATATTATTACATATTTCTAAAATTTAACCATTAGATTTCATGTTTTTACACTCTTAATACACATGTCAAATTTTATGCAAATAGAATATTATTTACTATATGATCTATAAAATTATATTTTATGCATAATTTTAAATTACAAAAACTTGCTATTTAAAAAATTCATTGATGACATAGTTATTGATCTTTAATTTTTTAGAAAATTTTCAAGAATGAAGAATATAAGAAGAAAATGTAATCTAATGGTTAATTTGTGAAAATTTATCTCCAATAAAAAAAAATATTAAGTAAAATTGTAATCTTATACTACAATTAATTTTGTAACTAAATTTTATCTCATTTTTCAAAAAAAAAATCTTTATCTTTTTATTTTCCTATAAAAAATTTTTTTAAATTGTTTACTAATATATGTGTTAAAGACACGCAATAGTAAAAGCCTTATTAAAATTGTTGATACTATCTTTTTTTTGCTGAATAAAAAAATGGAGTATTCGGTGTGGGCTCATTAACCCTACAATACATAACAACAATAAATAATATCACATATACCATATAGGCCTTGCTGGAACTATCGCTCATCTCTGAATCCAAAACAAAAACAACAACTCTTACAATCAAGCTATATTCATATGATAATTGTTGCTGCTATATATGTGACAAAGTACAGCTATGGCCTACGTGCTCTGTATTAATGATTGCTAGGGCCACTGGATAAGAAGAGAAGGCCCATGTGCTCTGTATTAAACTATTAATTGATTGCTAGGGCCAGTACTGGAAAAGAAGAGAAGGTCTAAAACGGTGCACTTCAAAAGTCCATTAGTACCATCTCTTAAGTTTTGTCTTCTTCGTAAGTGGAAAATGGAAATTCCATCGGACATACTCCAAGTATTTTTAATAGATGATTGATTGTTACGGTCACTCTGTAGGCCTCGACCACAAACTCGCGGCTGAAAGACCAACACACACTCAAAAGCGAGAATGCAACAGTGGTTTTAATTTGAGAAAAATCCAACCCTCCTAGTGATACATACAATGATTTTACCACTGTAGAACTCTCACGTCCTATATATAACGTATGAATTTGGTTATTTAAGAAAAAGACGTTCTACGTTAAATAGTAATAAACAAAAGTGAGTGATTAATGTAACACATTTACGTTTAAATTTTTAAATTTTAAGTCTTTTGGTTCAAGTGGCCGTTCATATATATGAGAAATTATTGTGTACTTTCAGAATATTATAAATATGTACTACCTCCTCTCACATGAATGGTAGGTCTCACTAATTAAATTTATAGTAGGACTCATAATTTATGTGAGAAGAGAGAGTACGTATTTATGGTACTCCGAAAACACCTAATAATTTTCTCATATACAATATATTAAATTAAATATTCAATTAAAGGCTATCCAAGATATTATTTTTTCCAATGAATATTGTGGGGTCTTGGGCTTCGGCCAAGAGCGTGGGGCTTTGGCTGAAGCCGTGAGTAATCCGAGTCCGAAGAGAAATATCTCATCGAATAAGTTGAACGCAAATTGGGTAGGGATCCTAATGATCAAAATGACCTTCCAGGAAGTTCTAATGATAGGGATGAGCATCATGAGCGTACAAGAAGGATAAGGACTCAAAAATATCTAAGGGAAAGCTGCTACACTGCATTGAATGCTCTGCAGCTAACTTTCTGACCGCATTTATGTGGAAAATACCCCTGAACAGTGCTACCTCGACAACCGCAATTCACATAAGGCCAAAAAGGGTGTCGGATGGGACAAACACTCAAGTGGTGGCTCAAAAGATCAACAAGTGTAGGATAAAAATCATCCAAAAGGAACTATATAATGGAAAAGGCCCTTCATGAAAAGGGGATGGAAAAAGGAGAAGAGAAAGTGTGTCTATCTCAACAACTCCCGTAACCATTATCATCTAATATATATTGGAACAGAGCTCCTCGAACTGTGTCGAGGACAAACTTTCTCGTACAAACCGGGTTCATTCTTGTTGGCTCATCATCCAAAACCATATTAATTGTTATCCATGCACTAAAGCCTAGTTCTTTGACCCATTCTCTACAAATTTATTGTACTGGATTCACTAGGCCAAGATCCCTTACATTTTTGGGCTTAGTCTGAAAATCGTGTCCCTACAAATACTATTATTAATAAATTTTGCTCCTTCAAACCAGGTTAAGCACTATATCTTATAAGGATAATGTACTTTATTCTCAAATGACAACCCTATGTAAGGAAGAGAATATAAATTACACTGAAACGATATTTGAGTCATAAAGAACTTTGTACAAGTTCACCAAAAAAAAGAACTTTGTACAATTAGTTGATATTTTTTTGGTGTTTTAAATAGAAATATTTATTATTCAAATCTTTAGTTTCTAATTATTGAATTATAAAAAAATAATAAAATAATAATAAAAACTCCCGCATTGATTGCCTTTTGTGCATCCAATCCATGCAAGCCACGCAACCATGGTCCTATATAACATTGATCAACCGCACGTAACAAGGATTTCTTAGGTAAGCCAAAGCTCAAGAATTGCAATCCAACACAAATACACAATCATCTAATAGTGACATCTTAACTGATCACAATCACAAATAACAAGATTATAGAAGAATCCCAAAGAAGAACAAAATGGTGGGAAAGAGAGGGCCTCAATGGAAGTCTAGTCTTTTTTTCAGAAGACTAGACTTTCCATGAAGTGGGAAGTCTATTATTATTTACTGCATCCTAGGGAATTTCAATGGAAAAACTCTATTATTTCTTGCTATAAATTTTTTAAAATAGGCACGGAATCTCAGTGGCAAGCTAACATCAAGCAAGAGGATCAATTTGACAATCAACTTTTCATGAATTTCAAAATAGAAAATGCACATCAAGAAACTAAAGGAGTAAAATTATGACACGCTTATCAGTTATCACTAATAGTCTAAATCATATCTCTTTTTTATCCAATCATCAATTAATTAATTTTATTTTTAAAAAACTAAAAAAGAAAATGAAAGAAAAACCATTTCATTGCAAGGAAAATTCACAGCAAAGTAACCCTTCTCATTTTGGTAGGTAGAGCAAGTAATGCCAATAGATCAAATCAATTCATTAATTTGATTAGCCCAAAACGAAATCATTCTATACCAAAACAGATATGACATTGGAAAATCTTGAATCCCCAAACAAAAATGATAGATAAATTATAAATAATACAAAAACCAAGTAAAGATTTAGACATCTATTCAAGAAGGGTAAACTTTACAGTGCTGCTGTACCATAGTCCAGAATTTAATGCCACCATATGGGCATTGACCATTGCAACATAAACAATGTAATCTTTTGCCAGGGAGAATAAATGCAATCACATGGTTCATTGCTTAATGCAATCATGTACATTAAGTCTCCAATTAAATTCAAGTACATGGCATTGACCAATCCAACCTTTAAGAGCATTAGCATTGGGAGTATAAACACCTCTGTTGCTATTTTACAACCCCAAACACCCAAAACTTACTTCATTCGGGTTTGTAAGCTTAAAAAAAATTTGCCACCTTTCTACAATAAGGTTGCATATATGCAACTTATTGTTCAAGGGTTACAAAGTAAAAAAAAAAAAAATTTTAATCTTGTAGTCATGGATGAAGAGAAAAAGAGAGTGGGAGGAAAGAGAGAGAAAAGAATTTTTTTATTATTTTATTATCATTTAGAAAATTAGTTATTGTCTTTTTTTACTTCCAAAAATATTCCTAATTTAATTAGCTCATTCTTATTCCTAAAACATAAGAATGAGGTTAAAACTGTAAATTAACAAAATTTAAAAACAAAAAACATATATAAAATTACCTCATGTTTTATAAAACTTCCCACTACCCCGTGTTCCTATAAAAAAACTACCCCATGGTCTTAAAAAAAAAAATACCCCAAGTTCCTATTAAAAAAAAAATCTAAAACAAAGAGCCTCGTTATATGCACGAATTGCATGCTAATATTATTTTATTGAGTTGTATGTAAAAATAAAAACTATGATATTAAGTGAGTTGTGAAATAAATTGATAAAATAGTATTTGAGATTATATGGGTCCATTTGGTATGCGTGGTTAAACAAGAGTTTTTTGGTTTAAAATATTTTTTAAAATACGTATAAATGAAAAAATATGTAAAAATACGTGTATTATTGTTTAAAAACGCAAAATTATTGTACCAAACACTCCTAAGTAATTTTTTTTTTTCATCCACCGGATGTAAGGTTTAAACAAGGTTATCTTTTTCCAAGGAAAAAGGCGAAAGAATAGTTCGCTCTATGCTCAACGCGTGGCTGCTTCCAAGGAAAATAAATCCAATCACGTAGTTCACTGTTCACTACCAATATTATTATGCAGTTGAATTGAATTGGGGACCTCTTTAAGGCTACAGGAAAATTGTAGCCATTCGGAAAGGATATGAATCAAGGAAGCATAACATGTAACAAGTCAAAAGTAAACATGGACAACAAAGAACAATGATCATAACCCAAAATTAAATCAAGGAATCATGAACAAAAAAGAAAAATCAAATGAACTAACTCACCACATCTCCACGGGAAATTCCCAACTGGGTCAGAGCAGAAGCTAGTTACAGACACCGTTCATGCGTGTCCTCCCATGTATACTTCACAGAACCATACACAACAGAGGTTGTGTCTCTGTAAGCCTTTGCTGCTCGCTCCAGGAAGCTTATGGGAGTCAAAGGAACGTAATTTGCTGAGCAACGAATCAGACCCTCCATTGATCTCCATGATTCTGGCTCAGAAAAGTGAGAGAATTTGCGAGAGCTTTGAGTGAATGAAAAGTGGAAGTGATTTAAGCTGCAAATGAAGCGAGTCAACGAGTTCTTGAAGAAGTGATTCATAGTTGATAATCATGAAGAAACAGATGTGAACATGTGATGTCGAGTGAGATATTAATGAACATAAACAAGACTAGAGTTTTTTAAGGACATTGTCATCAAATCTTGATATATTAAGAAAAAACAATCTGTGATATCATGTGGTATGTGGAGCAAGTCATGAGTCATCACTGCAGGAGAGAAAAGGATATGTTCAAAAAAATTGAGATTGAGATCCGGTGGGTGCAATAGCTTTATTTTTAAGAGTTTAAATTGACTTTTTAATCTTAACTCTTGGAATTTATTAAAAAAAAAAAAAAATTTAACTTTCTACCTTTTGATTTTGAATTTTTTTTTTTTTTTAATCTTGTTAACTTTTTCCTCTCACGTCAAAATGATAATGCCAAGATTTTTTTAAGTGAGAGGAAAAAGTTTTTTTAAGTGAGAGGAAAAAGTTAACTAGATTTTTTTTTAAAAAAATCAAAATCAAAAGATGGAAAGTTCAAATATATAATAAAAAAAAAAGATAAGTATTTTTATTTATTTTTAGAAGAGAAGATAAGTTTTGATTACAACCTTAATTTCTCCTTAAAACTGCTCAATTTAGTAGTGGTCCACGTTATAGATAAATAATTAAAATCGATCAATTTACTTATATGTCTTCCTTATAATTATTCTTTAAAAAAAAAAGACTTTTTAACTATTTAGTGGGATATATATATAGATGATAGCCAAGCTTTCTCCCTCTCTCTCATGAAATTATTCAGTCTTCTCCCTCTCTGTTTATTCACAAATTCATTGTTATAAAACAATGAAAAGGAATAGATAGATAAAAATAAAAATTATAAAAAGAAATAATAAAAAAAAGAGGAGGTGATGTCCATAAGTCATTGTTATTAGTTGATATTTAAAATAAAATTTCTCCAACCTTATTACTAGTTTGTATTATAGGATAATGTGACATTCCTCAGTGGTACGACAACAAATTGGCTCAACCTTTCCTTGGTTTTTTGTTTTTTGTTAAAAACCTTCCCTGTTACCTATTCTATATATCACATTCAAAGCCCGTGACTTTAGGACCCAGCTGGTGCCGTTATTCAACGAAGACAACGACATACACATCATATTTTCAACAATAAATGAGTTAATAAATTTTTATTAATTCTCATGAGCAGGGCTGCTCTTGCCTTAGGCAAGTAAGGCGACCGCTGATGGCCCTCAAAATGAGAAAGGTCCCAAATTTTAAACAATTATATTAGTTCTTTGATTCTCAAAAATAAAATAAAATTTTTGGGAGAATTTCAATATATAATGTTCATTCCTAATAATAATTTTTTATCATTAGACCAAGACACCAATCAATTTTTGGTATAGGTAAAGATTAAACTTCAGACTTCTTATTCAAAAAAAATTATTTATGTATAAATGAATAAATCAAATCTCCTATTAGAGCGAAAAATGAAAAAACTAGGAAACAAAAATGACAGAAAAACAGGGCGCGTCTGGTAGAGTTTGAGATGAAATTTTTGTAATTTTTTAAAATACGTGTGAGTGAAAAAGTTTGTAAAAATAAGTGTATTATTGTTTAAAATATAAAAATGTGATTTTGAGATGATTAAACAAACAGGCCCCATTGTTTTTATTTGTTTCATTAATACTGATGAGTGATGTGTCTAGTCTGCCTTGGGTCTTCCTATTTATGGAAAATGGGTGATGGACCTCTTTTCTTTGGTTCGCACCAGGGACGGTCCCACAGGGGGGCCTAGGGAGCCCGGCCCCCTGGCCCAAAGAAAAAAAAATTTTGGCCCCCATAACCCCAAAAAAAAAAATAAATAAATAATTAATGGTTTTTTTTTTTCTTTTATAGAGTCATGCCTCATTCTTTCCAAAACTTAGACTCCCTCATTTTTAATCAGTCTAATCCAACTAGCAACTACACAACTCAAAAATTTAACAAACATAAAATTTTAAAATAAAAAATCCTAGTTAGCTCAGTATTAGGGTATCATTAGGTGTTCTAAATAGTAAATATTTAGTATTTAGAACAGCAAATACCAAAAACACTACTGTACGAGACATTTCAAATGTTATATTAAAATAGCAAATGTAAGTTTTGGTTTGTGAAAAAATATATATATATATATATAGTTTTTTTTTTTTTTGCAACAGTTGACACTCTTATGAAACAATATTATATTATGTTTTTTTGTCTTTATTGGTAAATGATTGCATCTTAATATATTAAGAAACAATAATTTTGTATATTGATCTTGGTTGATAGTTTGTTAGTATTATATGGATACCTATTTGAATTTTTTTTTCTTCTTCTTATACTTCAACCCCCTAACTTGAAATCCTAAGTCTACCCCGGATTCACACCCTTCTCCACAAACCACACATTTCATCATATTAAAATATATTTTTTGGGGTTCAAGCAAAATCCTTTGTCCTTTTAATTTTTTAAAAATAAATTAAGTTATGTGAAAAATAAAATATGAAATAAATATATAATTAATTATTATTAAATAAATTTATAGTTATATATTAGATTGATAAAATACCTGTTATATATTAGATTGATTTTGCAACAACAAAAATTCAAAAAAAAATTAATAAAATCATATCTAAGATTGATAATATCACAATAAAAATTATGTGGAATAACCATATTATCTATTAAAAAAATGTTAAAGGAACTTGAATACAAAATTTTAATAATTTATTTTGCATCTAAAAATGCAAGAAGAATATATTTTAATTAAAAAAATATTTAAGTAATATTTAAATATATAAAATGTCTTATTTTAATTTTTTCCTTAAGTATCAAAATGCCTAGAGACACTCCTACTCATAAGAATAACTACGATAGAGTCGTTCTAAGGATAAAGTGCAGATATGTGTTATGTATTAATTATTTGCTAGGACCAGTGGACCATTGAATAAGAAGTCCAGTTATGAAATATTTTGAGTCTAGTTAATGTATACTCTAAGGGCACATATTAATCATCTATTTTATCACTCTGTACTCTTAGTACAATGGTTACTTTATAAGTATAAATACATGTAGGGTGTGGGGACAATGGCCGGAATTCAAGTTTCTAGGAGAGAGTTTCATACACAAATACACTTAGATTAGGTTAAAATAAAAATTTTATCTTGTATATATATATATATATATATATAATAAAAATAAAAAGCTCATCTATTTTAAGAAACTTTTTATGCAAAATTGAATATGCTGACAAAAAAATTTATCACTTTTTTATTTGGACAAAGTTTAACTACAAAATTAGTTATAGTTTAAGGTTACAACCTTACTCAATATCATTAATATTATTACATATTTCGAAAATCTAATTATTGGATTTCATATTTTTTACACTCTTAATACATGTGTCAAATTTTATGCAAATCGGATATTATTTACTATATAATCTACAAGATTGTATTTTATACATAATTTTAAATTACAAAAACTTACAATTTAAACAATTTATTGATGATATAGCTATTGGTCTTTAATTTTTTAGAAATTTTACAAGTATAAAAAATATAAGAAGAAAATGTAATCTAATGATTAATTTGTTAAAATTTATCTATAATAAAAAGATATTGAGTAAAGTTATAATTTTATATTATAACTAATTTTATAAAGTTCTTGAGTGTAAACTCATTAACTTCACGTCATATAACGGTAATAAATAATCTCACATGTATCGCACGGTCCTTACCAAACTTATCGTTTTTTTTTTTTTGCAAGATTACCGAACTTATCGTTCGAACCGATCATTTCTAAATGCATAATGTAAATTCTTACCATCAGGTCACGCTTGGTGCGGTAATTGTTGCTACTATCTACGTGATAAAGTACAGCTATAGCCTATGTGCTCTGTATTAATTGATTGCTAGGGCCAGTACTGGATAGGAAGAGAAGGCCTAAAACGGTGTACTTCAAAAGTCCATTAGTACTATCTCTTAAGTTTTGTCTTCTTCGTAAGTGGAAAATGGAAATTACATCGGACCTACTCAAGTATTTTTAGAAGATGATTGATTGTTACGGTCACTCTGTAGGCCTCGACCACAAACTCGCGGCTGAAAGACCGACACACACTCAAAAGCGAGAATGCAACAGTGGTTTTAATTTGAGAAAAATCCAACCCTCCTAGTGATACATACAATGATTCTATCACTGTAGAACTCTCACGTCCTATATATTACGTATGAATTTGGTTATTTAAGAAAAAGAAGTTCTACGTCAAATAGTAATGAACAAAAGTGGGCGATTAATGTAACATATTTACGTTTAAATTTTTAAATTTTAAGTCTTTTAGTTCAAGTGGCTGTATGGCGACTTTAAGAATTTTGTCCAAGGTGTTCCTATTTCACATTGAAAAAATTTTGGGTCATTTCAGTTTATTTCGGATGTTTCGGAACATTTCGATAAATACTGGCTGAAATTCAAAATTTAGCAAGCATGAAGTTTATACTTAAAAAAAAAAAAAAATCTTAAGAAAAAAAAGAAATTTACATTCTGTACACCAAAAAACCTCAAAAGGAAAAAAAAATAAAAAAAAAATAAAACAAAAAGAAATTAATGAATAAAAGTACCAGTACAATAAACTATAAGTTTATTTGAAATATTAATAAAATTATTAATTATTGTTGTTTAGTTATTTCATAAATTTATTTGTCTTTTATAAACTATAATTTATTGTATTGTTGTTTCATTAATTATTAAATTATTAATTGTTATTTAGCCTAACATAATTTAATTTATTTGTCTTTTATAATGTATTAGTTAATTATATTATTAATTATTGGTGTTTAGTTGCTTCATTCATTTTTTTTACTAACTATTAGGAGTCTAGCACACACCCCATTGTGCGTTAGCACACACCTCATATGTACACACACCCCTGTCTCTGCATGCCTTTTAGTTCAAATTTGTTTAGCATAAAATTTTTGAGGGTATTCCTGATATTGTTTGAGGGTGTTCCTATTTTTTTTTTTAAGGATAAACAAATAAAAAAAATTAAATTATTATATATAAAAAAAAAAATTCAAGCCAGGGTGTTCCTAGGAACACCCTGGCTACTGAGTGGCGTCGCCACTGGTGGCCGTTCATATATATGATAAATTATTATGTACTTTCAGAGTGCAATAAATGTGTACTCTCTCAGCTTACATGAATAGTAGGTCCCACTAATTAAATTTACGATGAGACTCACTATAAATTTAATTAGTGAGACCCATCATTCATATAAGAAGAGGAGGTACACATTTATGGTATTTTGGGAATACCTAACAATTTTTTCATGTACAATATATCAAATTAAATACTCAATTAAAGGCTCTCGAAGATATTATTTTTTCCAATGAATACTACTATTAATAAATTTTGCTCCTTCACCATCGCTCCTCGTTAGTGTAGTGGTCATTCTATAAATATAAATGCTTGTGAAGTGTGAAGAATAAAGGTTGGGGTTCAAGTCTCGAGGAGAGAATTTCACACACATATACACTTAGATTAAATTAAAGTGAAAATTCTATCTTGTATAAAAAATAAATAAATTTTGCTCCTTCAAACCAGGTTAAGCACCATATCTTATAAAGATAATGTACTTTATTCTCAAATGACAACCATGTATAAGGAAGAAAATATAAAATACCAATGAATGAGAAGATATTTAAGTCATAAAGAACTTTGTACAATTAGTTGATATTTTTTGGTGTTTTATATAGAGATATTCATTATTCAAATATTTTATTTTCTAATTTTTGAATTATAAAAAAAATAAAAATAAAAAAACTCCCGCATTGATTGCCTTCTGTGCATCCAATCCATGCAAGCCACGCAACCCATGGTCATATGTAACATTGATCACCCGCACCAAACAAAGATCTCTTAGGTAAGCCAAACCTCAAGAATTGCAATCCAACACAATCATCTAATAGTGACATCTTAACTGATCACATTCACAAATAACAAGATTATAAAAGAATCCCACAGAAGAAGAAAATGGTGGGAAAGAGAGGGCCTCGATGGAAAGTCTAGTCTTTTTTTGAAAAGACTAGTCACTAGTAAGTAGTTGGCTCCATTTGTTGCAAGCATGATGTTAGGTTTTGGACTTAAAAACACTCATCATTTGATGAGATACCTATTTCTTAGCTGGACTGTTCAATCAATCAGTTTAGTTTGGTTAAATTAATGTCCATTAGCTTTAGAGAGGAATACCTTAATTACTAGTTAATTTTTTTTCTTAAAATAAATAATTTTATTGAAAAGAGAATAAATCAAAGTACCTTACCAATGTTACCCTATTCAGTGTGTATTTGAATCCTAATGAAAAATTAAAATTATATTACTTTTTAGTTTATTTTTGCTATTATTCATAAGTCTCACTGCACTTTTTGATATTATTCATAGGCCATGTTGTACTAATTCAACTAATTTTTATTTTTATCTACAATACTTTCAACAATAAGTTTTCAGTTTTAACAAAATAAGCGATATTTAATCAGACCCTTTGCTCTCATCTTTGAAGAGTAGAGGTGGAGAGAGAGAGAGAGATGAGAAAATGGGCCCGAACCAGTTAACAAAAAGGGGCCCAAGTAGTGGAAGGAAAGCATAGATAGTAAATCATAAATCTAATCTAAATCTAAACGCATCAAGGAATACCATTTTGGCAAAGAGCTCACAACAGCATAACAACAAGGCCCATTCATTATGACCGTACAAAATTTTGGAGTATTCACTGCCTGCTGTGGGGAACGGACAAGTGTACGGTATCCGATGTCACATCTTTTCCTCGTGATTCATCAAAACGTCTTTTGAAAAAAAATTATAAATATATATATTTACAATTTTATTTTTTTACAACATTTGAAGAGACCCGTTAGATTCATGTAACTTCACTTTCATTTAGAAACTACCACAAATATTACTTTTATTGAATTCATATTTGTATATATTTTAGGGTTGCAAACGAATTAACCATTGAAAATTGTCCACATAAGTGTGAACATAGTGCACCATGAAATAAACTCTGTATAATTTAAAATTGTAACATATTTTTTTCTTTCCCTTCAAAGAATGTAATATATTAAACTATTTGAAGTGACAAATTAAACAAGGATGTTTGGAAGGATAGCAAATTAAATTCTTAGTCCATATTAAACCACAAATGCAAATGTTGTTTCACTAAATGGATTGAGATTTTGTTTGTTGATATCGATTGAGGGCTTAATATGGGTTAAATGATTAATTTGTTATTTTGAAACTACATCGTTTAATTTGTTACCCTCCTAAACTATATCCGTTAGGATGATTCTAAGACATTAGCTATCAAAGTTGAATAAAGACCTCACGAACCACATTAGATACTTCAAAGATGTTAGCTATCAAAGTTGAATAAAGACTTCTTGAATCACGACTCCAAAATGTTTCAATACCTTTACTCCTAGCCCGTTAGTAGCGGATTGGCCTATCTGGACTTTAACAGGTAACATTGCTGGTCTTGCTGTGTCTTTTACTAGTTTTTATTTATTTTTGGTCAAATCCTTTACTCGTTTTTCTTTTTGTTGGGTCAAGAGAATTTGTAACAACTTGCACATTCCACGGCCAAGTTAGCTTTGGTTTCTTTACAACCTTTATGTTTCAGTAATAGCAGACTATCATCTATCTTGAACATGGCATGTAAGGTGGATTACCTTTCTTTAATTATCTAGTTTCATCTATGAAATATCGCAGCTTATCAACAAAAAAAGGACCTCATAAATCACACCAAGTCTCAAAATCACTAGACCAACTCTTTTGATTTTTTTTTTTTTTGTAACTATTCATCCTTTATCATAGGAGAAAGTTTTTTATGGTGTGAAGTTTATTTGTGTAATTTATTAAACATTTTTAATAGTTTGCTACTTTCTGCAGTGCTAAATACAAGAAAATGCAAATTTTTTAATATTTGTTTTCAGAGAAACAAAGGTGTTTTATTTTCTTTTTTGTGAAGTCAAAGCAATAGGATTGGGGGCTGGAAGAGAGTGACTTATTAGTTTTCCAACTTGAATGGTGAAAGGGTTTTGGGAGAACAACAAGAAATCAATTTTTTTTTTTTTTTTGTGGTGGTGGTGGTAATTTAAGCAAAATTTATAAAATAGTCTCTTTTTAATGTTAATTATTTAATTTGGTGCTATTTTGAATTTGATAGGGAATATAGCATTTTCTTTGAAATTGTGTTTTAGAAATGCAATTACAACAATTAAAAATATTATTTTGAAAACATAATTTTAAAAAGAAAAATTAAATCCCCACATAATTTCAAAACAGTATCAATTTAAATAATAATTATTAAATTTATGTATTTTCGTTTTCTTTATTTTATTTGGTGATAAAGTTGATACTAAAACCCCTACTTTCTGCTCACACTGTCCTTGAAAATAGTCCAATAGGGTGGGCCTCTCAAGCTCCGTATTGCTTTAACATCATTCCTCTCCTCTCTCTCTTTTGTCTGTGGTTTCCTTTGTCTCTTCTCTTTGTTCTCATCCACAAAGTTCCCAACTTTCCCAGGAATTTTTTTCTCCCTAAAGACCCCAAAACACTCTCTTCCTGTGGCACTTCGTAACTTGTCAATGGCCAAAAGACCGTTCAAGAAAGAAGAACAAGAACAAGAAAGTTCTGACCCTTATGAAGATGGTGAAGAAGAAGTAGAGTACACTAGGAAGAAAGTGATGATAAGGGTAGTCTCAGCTAGGCAGAGAATGAGCTCATTGGTACCCTTAATGAGTTATAGTAGTGATAGTAGTAGTAGTAGTAGCTGCACTAGTACTAGTACTTGTTATGGTAATATTATTGGTGGTAGTGATAGCATTGGCTCATTACGTTGCCAAGCTGATGAGTGTGGTGTGGACTTGAAAATGGCCAAGACGTACCACAAGCGTCACAAGGTTTGTGAGCGTCACGCCAAGGCCGCTGTTGTTTTAGTCACTGGTATTCGCCAGAGGTTTTGTCAACAGTGTAGCAAGTAAGTGTATATTGTTATATTATTATACTAAATTTATTTCAAAGTTTGCACTTAGAAATTAAGAAGAGCATGGTTAATGTGTTTTTTTTTTTTTAAAATGCAAATGTCAAATGGGTATATGTTATTTTTCCTTCTTTTTTGTTGAATTGCTAATTGTAGTGAATTGGGTGCTCCTTTTTTTTTTTGAACGTTATGTGTTTGATTATTTAGTTTTATTGACCTTTTCTGG
The DNA here is from genome assembly GCA_032878915.1 of Castanopsis chinensis. Taxonomy (NCBI): domain Eukaryota; kingdom Viridiplantae; phylum Streptophyta; class Magnoliopsida; order Fagales; family Fagaceae; genus Castanopsis; species Castanopsis chinensis. The sequence continues at coordinate 1,235,176 of JAVQMG010000074.1, read as the reverse complement.
TTTGTGATTTTTTAGTTACATTGAGGCATTGAAAGTATGACAATGTGATATCTCGGTCTGATGATTTAATAATAAGTGAATTGATCTGCTTGCTAGTTAATCATGAAGCTTGCAATTTTAGTCGTGGGGTTTGAGTTTTTAGTTTAAGCAAGTCATGAATTGTTGGTGTCTTTTGCTGAGCTATTTACCTTGTGTTACAGATAGTGTTAGATTACCAGACCTGATTAATTTGAACAAGTTTTGGGATTTCACCATAGCTATTACTCTATTCATGCTTAAACTGAAACCTTGCTCGGGTTATGAAAATTTTTGTGAGCCTTTAGAATGAAGATAACAATGGATTTTCTTCTGAATCCATTAAAAATAAAAAAAATGTTACTTTCAGATAACAAGTAATTTTATTATAATAAAAGTTGTCAGCAGTTGCAGTGCAACAGCCTGAGTCCTTCATTTGAACAATTGAGCATCAAAGTTGTGTAACCTTTTATCTTAACAAGAACATTTTGAAGAATTTGTATCATACTTACAATTTCTGTGAAAAAAAGAAAGGAAATACCAAAAGGCATCTTCTATGTTTCAAGATCATTTATGACAGCTTGATCTGCAACTCAAGAATCTGTACTACTGCTTTTTTTTTTCTTTTAATCTTGGCTGACGGTGTGAATAGGTTGGTTGTGTTCAACAAATAGAAATAATAATACTATAAGCCAATGTTAATCTAACTGGTTGTCATGTAGATTCCAGTGGTAGTGTTAATTTTTTATTTTCAGTTTGTTTCCTTGGTTAATTACCTTAGTATTTCTGCTATCCATGTCACAGCATTTTTGTGAAATTCAAATCACTTCAAGAAGCTGGATCATAAGTGCAATCTTTCCTTCATGTGTCAGAATAATAGAAGCATCTGCCTTTTGATTTCCCTTAATAGAGAGCATGACTTAAGATCAGCATAGAATGGAATAAACAAACTCATGTGGCAAATCCTAACGAATTTATCAAGGATCCATAGCTGACCCCAAAAATTTGGGATTAAGGCTTTGTTGTTGTTGCTTTTTTCTTTTCTTTTTTCCCCCCTACAGTTAAGTATATGATTGGGGTTTGAATGTGGTCCAGGTTTCATGAAATTTCACAATTCGATGATAACAAAAAGAGTTGTCGGGAAAAGTTGGCTGGTCACAATGAGCGGCGGAGGAAAACCTATGCAGAGCTTCAGGCAGAGAATAAACAAAAACAACAAACTTCCATTATGGGTGGTGGCTTGCTGAAAGCCATGAGGTATTCGAATTATGGTGAAAAGAGTCTTCCAGGGAGCCCCAATATGAAGCATTGTCGAATTAATTTTAAATGACTGCAATTAGCCGTTAACTTTGTCTTGATAAATGCATCAACCATTCCTCATGTATTCTCAAGAACAAGAAGTCAACAACCACGAAGCCTTTTAGTTTCAAAATTTTGGGGTTAGCTATGGATTCTCGTGTGTTCTCTTTGATTGGAAAAATGATTATTTTATGCCTCAAGGAATTGAGCCTACTCAAAGTCAAAGGATACCAATATGTACTTTGAGCCTAGAATTGCAGTTGAGGTTTATGCCATAGAATAGTTAGTCTTTTTGTCTATCTCGTTAATCGTTATTGCCTCCTGTACAAAGTTAGTTTATGATGGCATCATGGGTTGATATCATTAATGAGTAATTGATGTTCGTTCCTTTAGAATCAAGTTCGTTGTTTATATATTTAGAACCATTTTGCTTTCTTTGTAGTGGCTTCTGCAAAGCAGGCAGCGCCTGTGGCCTTGTAATGTAATGTGAAAAGTACTAGAGTAGATCTTTGCATGTATTCGTGACTTATAACTATCATCTTTGTTTATCTTGCACTCAATGGCTTGATTTTAAGTCAGAATACTTACTAAAACAATCAATCGTTTGGATATTTCCCCCTAGCCTGGGCTGAACTTTGCATCATTCCAATTTCATGGTTATGTCCTCAAACTTTCATTTTTCCACTGGATACTTTGCCTTCATATCCCTTGTTTATGCGCAATCCAATCAATTATGAGTTCAATTATATTCTATTCAATCTAATCAATCCTATCTTGCATGTCAAATGAGCCCTAAGGCTCTGTTTTAGGGATCAGAAAACCTACATATCAGGCAAGCAGGACCTTCTTTTTTTAGATTGTCACAAGGCCACCTCCACTTGAAGATGCTCCAACTATTATTATGTTGATAATTTGATAGTCGAGGTGGAGCTATAATTTGATAGTCGAAGATGCTCCAAAAGGTGCTAGTTGAGCTATAACGCTCTTGGTGCCACACATTTAAAGTTGAATGCAAAGAAAGCTGTCCCTTCGAATGGCACAGTAGCATCCAGATGAGGAATCCTCATTATTGGAAAAATTATCCATTTCCATCAAAACAAAAGTATCTATATCTACATTCTCCTGTTGAAGCTTCATCTTTGATAAAATGATAATAATACCCGCATCAAACAGCCCTCACTCCGACTGCACATCAATAATTATAGAGAAATAACTAATTCGTTCGAGATTTTCAAGAACAAACTAAAAATAAACATCTCCTGTACTTGAGAATATTATCAGATTCTCAATAAATCAAACAAAGACGTCCCTACATACTCAGGCATCCCTTCTCATAAAACTGGACTAGAAAGAATTTGGACCTCACAAACCAAACACCACGTAAATACAATTAGAACACACAGCAGCTTTTAACATTCTCTATATAGTGATTCATACGATCATAACTTTAGTTGCACTTTCATTTATTTCAAGAACTAGAGAACTTGTAAACAATAAATTTAGCAGATGCGTGTCATGAATAAGATTAGCAAATTTAATAGAACCATTTCTTCAGTCAACTTTTCCCAGATACCATACTTGGCCCTGATATATTAAAATTAGAATACACCTGAGTTTATCACATCAGAGAATTGACGTATATGATCACATTCTGATTGTTTTCCCCTCCAAAAAACACCATTTTTCATGTTAAAATTGCTATTATTTAGACCAAAAAAATCATTTTAATAGTGATTAAGCGGAAAATGAATCTAAAATATTTATGAAGATAAGAAATAAAGAATACATGCAGGTAAGAATTCCCTGCAAAATTGCAAAACTGTTTAGCAGCGGTGGAAATGAGTATATTCTCAGTCAGTCCGAGGCAGAGGTGGACATGAGTATGTTCTCAATCAATCCAAGGCAGCTAGGACTGCATCAACAACCTCCTGGGTAGTGCTCCGTCCACCGAGGTCTCTTGTTCGGTACTTGCCCTCTTTAATTACTTGTTCAACTGCATTTTCTAATCGATCAGCAAATGAAGGAAACTGGAGATGTCTCAGCATCATGGCAGACGAAAGAAGCAGGGCCACTGGGTTTGCTTTCTTTTGCTCCACTAGTTTGTCATTGCCCACGTTTCCTGCTGAAGCGCCTTGCTCAAAAATAGCATGATCAGCCCCAACATTGCCTGCAACAGTATCCATAATTGGTCAATCACAAGTAGGCGTGCAGCAAAATAATATTGGAACACGTGATGTAATATTTGTTTTTCTGGATGTGTGGATTAATTGGTCCAATGCTTCTTGGTATAGGGTTTCACTCTTATAACCACGCTGATATAGATGCACTTTCTCCTCCAACAATAATGGGATAGAGGGTGAGGTCATTACCTCAAGCTCCATTTGGCGTGTTTGTTAACTAACCAATTAAAAGAACAGGACAACAAAGTTCATATCTTTTAATACACAATCAAGTCCGTTTGGATACAGTTGAAAACTGAAAAATTGAAAACACTATAGCAAAATAATTTTTAAATATGTGAATAGTACCGTAAGAACCATTTTTAATATTTTTCTGAATAAAGTGGCTGTGAGTCCCGTGAACAGTATATAAACAGTGCTACACAGTGCGTAAACAGTAAATTTTGCCCCCATTGAAACGCGTGCAGCAGCAGGAAAAAAAAAGAGAGAAAAAAAAGAAGAAGAGAAAAACGCTGAAGACGCAGACACGCAGGAAATAATTTGTATCCAAAACCATCCCAAACAAACAAAGAATTTGGCATAAATAGAGTTTAAAAAAGAAGATAACAAGCCAGAATTTTTTTTTTCCTTTACATTTTAGTAGGCCTACAAGAAATAAGTACATATTGCATGAATACGCTCATGTTTTACTTCACTAAAAAACTTGAATAGTATTTGCCCTTATCTTTAAAAGGGATCATTTGCTCCACTCGATGTCTACTAAACAAGCATTAGAAAATTTTACAGTGTGTAGGTGGCTCTAAGAGTCAAACTAGGGTTTTGGTTTTTTCCAAATACAAGTTGAGCTGGAAGAGCTTCCAAGTACAGTTTGGTAAGCATTATCATATATTTTTGAGCAATTGCAGAAGGAACAATATTTTTCAAAACCTTTGGTTTAGAGAAAGGGAGGGAGGGAGGAAGGAGAGAAACTCCAATATCATGCTTTTGTTTCTGTGCATTTCTTTTTCTTTGTCTCGTGATTAAATGATAATATCCATGTATAAGTATCTAAAACAAATACCAAGGACTATACAGCCTATACATGTATTAAGAAAACACTGTCTATACATAATCTACACCTTTGAAAGCAGTTACTTCCTACAACATTCAGGTTCTGGCACATTACATTTTTATATAACGAATGAACCTATTGATGAAGCCAACTATGCACCAGAAACTTATGAATTGACTGTTACTGCTCTCCTCTCCAATCTTAATTTGATGGAGATAAGCTCTCTCTCTCTCTCTCTCTCTCTCACACACACACACACACAAAAGAAAAAAAAATTAACTTGACGTGGTTTGTCGACAGCCTTACCCCCAATTTAATCGACCAACTTCAACATTACAATTGAAAAGCAGTAGGCAACATATAAGAATATGTGCTCTGAAAATTTTAAAATATACACAGACTTACCTCCTGGCATGACTCCTGTGCCACCAGCAATACCAGCTGCTGTATTTGCTACTAGATTACCATAAAGATTGGGTGTCACCTGCAAATTTAAACCAACCTGCATCACCTAAAGAATCCTTTTTGCTCATTGATTAAAAATAAAATAAAAAATAAAAAAAAGGGAACTAAAAAGTGTCAAGATAATCAGACAACATTTGCAGAGCAGACGAAAACCATAATCAATTCAGTACTTACACTCCTGCTGCATTAATTTTCTCATTTGGGAGCAATTTAAAAAACACCTAGAGATCTTATCCCCTTCTATAACCACCATGTAACACACTAGCTCTTTCAAAAACATTAATAGATTTCATGATCTAACCCCCCTAAAACAACTTCACAACTCACAATCTTATTGCTTCCTTGATGGCTCAAAAGATGCTCTGTTTTAGAGGGAACCAGAAGACCTGAGTATAAAAGTGATACATCACACCAGTATATCCCTCCACATAATAGTAGATCCCTATCTTTTCTACCAGCTTTAATTTTCAGTTAATTTCTCTTGCATAATTACCTTGATCACATATCACCAATTAAACATATAAACAAGAAATTGTACACCAATAAGATTTAGCCAATAACATGGGCTTCTTACAGCAGGTTTACAATTAACGAATGCCAATAGACATATACAGCAAACAAGCATAGACGTATTGCACACTATTATATAAATATTTATAAAAATATGAAAAGGGTATCCAAGCAAGCCCCATCTAGTATTATGTGAATGTAGTAGTTTCACCTACCATGACATCAAATTGCTCAGGCTTTGAGACAAGTTGCATGCAGCAGTTGTCCACAATAATCTCATTGTACTGGATCCCGGGATATTTTGTCGCAACCTCTCGACAAGATTCTAAGAATAGACCATCAGCAAGCTTCATAATGTTTGCTTTGTGCACAGCAGTCACTTTCTTTCTATTGTTCAAGTAAGCATACTCAAACGCATACTGTGCAATTCTCTCCGAACAAAACTTCGTTATCACCTAGCAAAAAAATTAGCATGAGGCACAAACATAACTCCCAACTATTTAAAAATGGATTATGCTAATATGTGCCCTTAGGGCACACAATAATTAATCATTTTGAAAATATTTTCTCGGGAATTAAAAAAGTATTGACAACTTTTTCAATTCTCGAAAAAATGTTTTCAAAAACAAATTCTCCTAGGGGTGCCTAACCCCGTTTGGTATGAAAACAACATACAGCAATTTCCAGGGACACATTTTCACTACATGTTTCATTTTGAGGTAACAAGTAATACAAATAACATTTTTCACTAAATTAACCACTAACAACAATTTTGGGACACTAACATTTTTCACAACTACTATTGTAGACTATTGTGATTAGAACAACATCACTTTTATCTGAGTTTACGACTAACACCACTTTTATTATCATGCACCAATCATAATTAGGCTATGTCATTACAAGAATAGTGAAAACATGTTTTGTTCTTATACTAATTGGAAGTTTTATGTCACAAGGTTTATTGTCCTATAGTTAAAAAAAGTCAAAAAATCAAAATCAAAATATTAGGTGGGTTTAATTTTTTTTTTTTTTTTTTTATCGCATTCATAAATAGTAATAGTAAAAAATAAATAAAATCAATCTCATTCATAAAAAATAAAATCAATAAAAATAAGATTTCCACTCCTCTACAAAACTGTACCAATCTGAAAGTGACACAAAAGTTTCTATCATAAAAACCTGTACTTGAAAATGAAATAGCTCTCAACTAAGCTCAACACAGTCAAAATTAAACCAAACAAGAACTATTATGAATCAAATTCAAACAATTCAAAACCTAGAGAGCTAAAAAGCATTAAACGAAGAAAATACCTTAAGGCTTTCAACAACGCCGGGAACGACCTCGTGTTCGAGCCCTGAGTACTCGCCCTCGGTGTTTTCCCTAATAACAACGATATCGACGTTCTCGTGGCGCGTGGGGAGTCCAGGTAGGTTGAAGCAATTGACGAGCGAAGCGTAGAGATCGAGCTCCTTTCTCAGCTGCATGTTCAGCGAGTTGACTCCGCCGCCCATCGGAGTAGCTAGTCCTCCTTTCAAGCACACCTTGTTCTTCCTGATCGAGTCCATGACTTCCTCGGGGACTCTCTTCATGTCGCCGTGCACGTCGTAGCGCTCGAAGTAGATCGGCGCGTGCATCGCCTCCATCACCTGCTCCACCGCGCCGGTCACCAGAGGTCCGATCCCGTCGCCCGGGATCATCGTCACGGCGCGCGGAGCTCCGTCGCCGGGTCGGGGCATGTAGGTCACGGATCGGGTCTGGTTGAGGATCGGTGAGTTCGATAGGAGTTGTTTTAGAACGGGTACGGATCTTCGGGCCATTTTGGGTCCACGGGTTCGGATTCTCTCTCTGTGTTTGTGATTTTGAAAGGCTGCGCCAAATGTAAGCAGAGAAGAAACAAAGAGAGAGAGCGAGGAGTTTAGTACGAATTACGACACTGAGCGCAACTTTATGAAATTTATTAGGAGTATCTATTTTCAGAAAAATTAAAATTCGCGAGAAAAAAAGGGTAAACAAAAATGTTCCCAGAAATATAGGACATCAATGCTGCGTTTCGGAATTTCATATGTGGATGGCGGTCCAATTATTGACTTTTCTTTTTTTGTCTATATAAAAAAATAAGGAACCTTTGAAATTAGGAGCAAAAACCCAAAAAAAAAAACTTATGTTGGTTACTTATGTTTGAGCCTTTGAGGTGTGTTTTCAAAGTATATTCTTGTGGTCATTAAATACTACCATTCAAATTCAAAATTATTACGAAATTATTTCAATTTATAAAACTATGTCATTTTGAAGATTGTTTAATCCATGTCAATTTATTTTAATTATAAATTATTTATCTTTTTCTCCTTTTTTTAATTTATTTTCTTTTTCTATATCAAAATACTTTACATTGTATATAAAACTTACCTTCATTGAAATCCAGGCATACCTAATGCCGCAGTCATCTTCAAATGCTACCAATTTGTGATGACAATTTGTTGCTAACGCAATCTCAAAAATATAATAAGTGGTGACTCTGAATTTTGGACAATGATATGAGTGGCGACTGGAATGTGCAGGCAGTTGGCTAGTTGCCACTATCATCTTTGAATGCTTTCATTTTGTAGTCTTGCATAACGAAGAATGAGCAGATTTTTTTTCCCTAAAATATGCTTATTTGCTTGCTTTTTTATGGTATTGATCATTTTATGGGCATTTGAGAATGGTATTCTAGAATGTGTTTGGAGTAGGTATTTGGTTGATTTGATAAGTGGTTTTGGTGGGCTTACGAAGATTGGTAGGTTCTTTTTTAAGAGGGAATATATGGTCGACTACAATGGCAGTAGAGATTCAAATGGAAATTAAATATAAAAATATCGGTTTCACCCATGGTTGTCAAAATTCTGATCTGGATCCTACGATCCTACAATTTTATGATTCCACATGCCCAAAACGATCCGGATCTTTGCAATCAGTAAGATCGTACAATTCTAACGATCCCAAATGACTTTAGTTTCTTGTAATCTTCTTTAACTTGATAGAAGGCTCAGTTGAACCTAAATGAAAATAAAATCCCAATAGACTAAGTTTTTCCACTCTAATGTAAAGAAAATGTCAGTTATTGAATCCAAATAAAAAATATCCCAATAAAGTGTCACATTTTAAAGTTTTTGGCTTCTTTGAATGATACTTACAAATGGATGTAGTGATGTATGATAATTATATCAATAAATGTATAATTTATGTGATTATTTAACATACCAATGTGTATTTTTTTTTTTTTCTCAAATAATGTAGGATCTTGCGATCCACTATCCAATCTCACAATCCTACGTAGGATCCCAATTTTGACAACCTTGGTTTCACCTAATATCACTAATGAAGATTGACATGGGGACAAAATTGAAAACAATACCATACTTGTTGGATGAAATTGAAAATTTTTATGCATAAGGGACCAGAATGAAAGCACCTTAAAACATAGAGTCAAAAGTATAATTTAGTATACTTTTATTTTATTCTATTTTTTAAGGTCTTGTATAGTGCATCTAAAGTCCATTATAGCTATTGATTTACCTAAAAACAATGCTAGAGATACAAAAAAAATTTACATTCTTTTTCATAATTCGATAAGACAGTATTGAGGTTCAAATTTGCAATAAGGAACTAGGCCCTCAAAAGTAAAAAATGCCCAACCCATGAAGAGGAAAGGCTTGGCCCTCAGAAAAAATAATATTAATAAAGAAGTAAGGAACTCGGCCCATGAAGAGAAAAGAATAAAATATTAGGCCTTATGAAGAAAAAAGAGGCACATAAGGAAACATAGGTCATGGGCTTAAGTAAAAGAAGGCACTCAAGGAAGCCCAACAGGGAGGCAAGTAGGAGTTGGACCAAGTTACATAGGATCCACCAAAATTAGAGGGAAAGGATCCTCGGGAAAATGTAGGAAGAACCATCTAGGATTTGGACCGTTCAAGGAGGCATGCTCATGGGCACAAGGAATGAAGGAGGTCATGTCTCATTAGCCGCCCACAATTCAGAAGAAAAGTTTTGGGAACAGATGGTGGCCTAGAAATTAGCACCTGATGTGAGAGCCTAGTACCTCGGGCAAAGCAGGAAGGGGAACCAAGGAGAAAGGTGGCTAGGAGCCTTTTTGCCTTCCATCATGAACAATGAAGAATCTGCCCATTTAGAGGAAAGGAACAAAGTATGAAGCAGCCAGAGCTCTAAAATGTCTTATTAGAAACCTTGGAAAAAGAATGAGAAGCCTTGACTTGGGAAAAAGCATCTAGAATTACTCAAACAGGATCCCCCATAAGAGGAAGGTTAGCTGCGAACTTTGGGTTGCCAAACCTCAAAAGGGAAATTAATGAGAGAAATGGGAAAGGACCATAACATTGGTTTTGGTACCCAGAGCACAAGGAATGGATCAATGGCATGGAAAAACACCTAGAAATGGCACTATGAAATGGGCTAAAACTCCAACCAAAAGGCATTCAGAAAAGGAAATACTTGTTACACTAGAAAGATACAAAAGAGAGTTGTAAGCTTAAAAATAAAGTAGAAAAGAGTGAGATATCGTGAGGGATCCTATGGAAATATTGAAGAATACACTTGGATTCAAAGGGATTCAAACTTCGTAAGTCTTGGAATCTCAAAAGAGCTATCTAAGTTTGTGATTTTCAAACTTTATTGCACCTTGTGATACATCCCAACTGAGTAGGACTAAATTTAATCAAATATTTGATATAATGAAAACATAATTTCTCTATATTTTGAGGATCTCTAACATTCCTTTTATTTGCACACCCTTTAGTTCCTTTGTTATTCCTTAGTTATTTTCTTAAATACATATATGTTTATTTATGTTGTGGAGCTTATGTCCTGTGCATAGATCGAATTTTAAACAACTTAACAAAGTCGCCGTGAGTCAAACTCAGTCCACCAACTATTTACAGTATCTTTTAGAGGCCCAAGATCCTCTCAAATTATTGGACTTGGGCCCTATCCAAAACAGGAACCCACATCCGGCAAGTTGTGGTGTGAGGCTTTTAGCAACAATACTTTTAGACCAAACTCGTGACACTACAACATCAGCAATAGTTAGTGAAAATTGTGTCATAAATAGGTTTTTTTTTTTTTTTTGGTAAGCTCATAAATAGTTACTACTAGTAAGTCTATTGTAGGCAACTTACTAATAAAAAATTACACTTTTAACAAAATCCTTAATAAGTCAGTAATCTGGCATCTCCCAAAATAGTAGTTGCTTCCCATGTCGAACTTGAGAAGTGATTGGATAGGAAATCAATGCAAATCATTGAGTCCCTTTCCACTGTTTAAATGTATCTATCTTCTATGTCTTTGCTCTACTTTCGACCCTTCGAGGACCTCAATCAACAAATTCCAACCCCCACTCACGAACTCGTTGTGAACAAACTTTTTATGGGACAAAAGCTAGGCATAATATGTATTTCATATGTGGATGGTGGTCCAATTATTGACTTTTTTTTTTTTTTTTTGTCTATATAAAAAAATAAGGAACCTTCGAAATTAGGGGCAAAAAAAAAAAAAAAAATTATGTTGATTACTAATGATTGAGCCTTTGAGGTTCTTTTTCAAAGTATATTCTTGTGGTCATTAAATACTACCATTCAAATTCAAAATTATTACGAAAGTATTTCAATTTATAAAACTATGTCATCTTGAAGATTGTTAATCCATGTCAATTCAATTCAATTTAATTATCAAATTTTTATCACCATCGCGCACTCTTGATGCGATAGTCACTCCACAAGTATAAGTGCTTCTAGGGTGTGGGGGTAAGGGTCAGGGTTCAAGTCTCTAAGAGGGAGTTTTACCCACATATATACTTAGAGTCTATTTGTTTTGGGCGTCCACGTCCCACATTTTTGGCCTTTTTTTTTTTTTAAGTGCAGCGCATCTTGCACTGTTTATGTCCATGAACAGTGCAAATAAGCATAGGAACAGTGCCAAACAGTAACGGAAAAATATTTTTTTTATTATTTTCAGTTTTCAGCCAAATAAGTGGTACCTAAACGCACACTTAGATTAGGTTAGAGTAGAAATTCTATCTTGTATAAAAAAATATATAAATTTTTTTTTAATCTTTTTCTCCTTTTTTAATTTATTTTCTTTTTCTATATCAAAATACTTTACTTCTTTTTTTTTGGTAAAATCAAAATACTTTACATTGTATATAAAACTTACCTTCTTTTGAAATCCAAGCATACCTAATATTGTCGTCTTCTTCGAATGCTACCAATTTGTGATGACAATTTGTTGATAGCACAGTCTCAAAGATATAATAAGTAGTGACTCTGAATTTTGGACAATGATATGAGTGGCAATTGGAATTCTCCGGTGGTTGGCTAGTTGCCACTATCATCTTTAATTTGAACACTTTCACTTTGTAGTCTTGCATAGTGAAGAATAAGCATATTTTTTTTCCCTAATATATGTTTGTTTGCTTGCTTTTTTATGGTATTGATAATTTTATGGGGGGTTTGAGAATGGTATTGTAGAATGTGTTTGGAGTAGGCATTTGGTTGATTTGATAAGTGGTTTTGGTGGGCTTACGAAGATTGGTAGGTTCTCTTTTTTTTTTAAGAGTAAATATATGGTCGACTACAATGGCGGTAGAGATTTAAATAGAAATTAAATATAAAAAAATTGGTTTCACCTAATGTCACTAATGAAGATTGACACAAGGACAAAATTGAAAACATTACCATACTTGATGGATGAAAGTGAAAATTTTTATACATAAGAGACCAAAATGAAAGCACCTCAAAACATAAAGAGTCAAAAGTATAATTTGATATACTTTTATTTTATTTTTAAGTTTGGTAAAGTATATCTAAAGTCCATTATAGTTATTGATTTGCCTAAAAGCAATGCTAAAGATACAAAAAATTTACTTTTTTCGTAGCAACGATACTTTTAGACCCACTCATGACAATACAACATTTTTTTTTCATGACACTACAACATCAGCAATAGTTAGTGAAAATTGTGTCATAAATAGTAACTACTCGTAAGTCTAGTGTAGGCAACTTACTAATAAAAAATTACACCTTAACAAAATCATTAGTCAGCAATCTGGCAACTCCCATAATAGTAGTTGCTTCCCATGTCGAACTTGAGAAGTGATTGGATAGGAAATCCATGCAAATCTTTGAGTCCCATTCCACTGTTTAAATGTATCTATCTTCCATGTTTTTGCTCTACTTTCGACCCTTCGAGGACCTCAATCAACAAATTGCCCACCCCCACTCACGAACTCATTGTGAACACACTTTTCATGGGACAAAAGCTAGGCATAATATGTATAACTTACTCGCCAAATCATTAATTTATAGTCAATGAAGAGTGAAGGCTTGAAAAAGTTGAAAAGGTTCCGTTATAGTTTATTATTCACTTTATTGTCACTATTGTGAGGTCAAGATTTTAGCTATGCTAAAACGACAATTAAAAATTAAAATAATGGTAAGACGGTGTCGTATCCTCAAAAAAATAAAAATAAAAATGAAAATGGTAAGAGGGTGTCACTGTCACTCACGCATGCAACATATAATTGCATGTTGAAGATGAGACCTCGCTTTAAGGTAAAATGTAATAAATAATTGGCTTTCATGTTTTTTTTTTTTGGTAGGGGGATCTAGGTTTTTAGTGGGTTTATTTATTTTATACTACGTTATGTTTATTTTTTAAGGGTAAATTATAAATTACACCCTCAAAATTTGTGGGTGGTTAGATTTTACACCTTGAAGTTTTAAAATTTGAATTTTATCCTTTCAAGTTTAGGGTGTTTAGATTTTACACACTAACGTTTCAAAGCTCGGAATTTGCCTCCTAAAGTTTAAAATTATTTGGATTTTACGCCCCCAAATTCTAAAACTTTAGGGTGTAAAATTCAAATACTTAAAACTTTAGGGAGTAAAATCTAAACACTTCTAGAATATTATCGGTAAAATTCAAATTCTAAAACGTCAGGGTCTAAAATCTAAATATCACCAAATTTTAGAGGGTAAAATCTAAATTCTAAAACTTTAAGGTGTAAAATCTAATCACTACCAAACTTTAGGGGTGTAATTTATAATTTATTTATTTATTTTAATTATTTCCTTCTATTCTCAAGAAAATAATTACTGCCTTCAATGATGAGAGAGAGCTTAATGTAGCAAAGTTGAAGAGCAGAGCAGCAGCATCATATTCGTTTGGATTAATGAGTTTAGGTCTAATTTTGAGCTTTGTTGATAGGTTGGTCCCAAAGTTGGTTGGGCCGGACAGCAAAGTTTTGTCCAATTTCTTGAGTGGGCAAGGATTGGGAGTTCATACATGCTGACCAAGTGAGAAGCTTCAAGGCCTGTTCTTCCTCTTTTTTCCTTTTTATTCTTCTTTTTTTTTTGCTGGTTGTAGCTTGTAAATAAACTAGGAGATGGTTTCAAGTTTGTTGTACACATTTTTCTAACCAAAAGTTTTCATAAGATTTAATTGGGAATATATTAAATATATAATTATAATAATTGTTAATAAATGCATATTATGATTGTATTTGTATATGAAACGATCTATTTTTTCATTTAAATAAATATGACATGACAAGATTCTAATTGAGTTATCAAATATATATTATACTTTAAACTGGATTAACAAAAAAATTATAATGTTAACGAGTAAAATTGTGAGGTATCAAAAACTTACATGACAAAATATTATAAGGTCTATCAAAAGTCCAACATCTTAAATTTTATATATATATATATTATATTATATTTATAATTTCAGTATTGCTCAATGATTAATGATTAATGGTCATTTGCAAAATAATATTATGAAAAAAAAAAACTACTAGTAATTAACAAAACTAAATACAATCTATGCAAATTAGTCCACTTCTTCCAAAAGAGTGGCTGCTTCCCATGTCGAACTTGAGGAGTGATTGGCTGGGGAATCTTTGCAAATCTTTTTATGCCCTTTCCGCTCTAACTTTATATATTGTCCTTGCTCTTTAGGGGACCTCAACACACTCTATATGGGACAAAAACTAGGCAGCATATGTGTAAATTACTAGTCTACTGATTAATGTCTTTTTTTACAGGAATTTTTAGTCATTTAAGGAATATCGTATTAAATATTTTAGTTTTTTTTTTTTTTTTAATGTAGGATCTAGGTTTTAGGTAATTTTTTATAAGAAACAGTTTATTTAGTTAAAATTGAAATTTTTTAGTTGTTCGTGTAAAAAGGCTTACAGTGATTTAGTTGAAATTGAAATTTTTTTACTGTCGTAAAGTACTGTAATTATAATGAAGAGTAAAAAAGTACAGTGAAACCTATGAATTTTTTAAGGGAAGAAGGAGTAGGGGTTTGGCAAAAATAAATAGTTTGGAGGGAGAGTGGAATTTTTCAAAATTTGCTTGTCAAAATTACAAATGAAAAGACTAATTACAAACAGACACCAAATGTGTTTTTTTAATTATTCCCTTCAATGAGAGAGAGAGAGAGAGTTCTTAATTTAAGCATCATGTAGCGGTAGAATCAGAATCTTTTGGATTCGGATGAGTTCAGGCCTAATTTGGAGCCTTGTTGGCAGGTTGGTTGGGCCGGGCAGCAGAGTGTGTCCATTATTTGAATGGACAAGAATTAAGAGTTCATTCTTGTGGACCAGGTGTGGCTAAACTTCAGGCCTTGTTCCTTTTTGGCCGGGTGTGTGTGTATAATAAATAAATATTACCCACATTTATAAATTCCATAATGTTCAATAAACAATATCCATCTGCAGAATATAATAGTATAATGAAAGATCTGAATCCATATAACAATAACATAATTATTCAGGTGTCACGTTAATTCAATTCAAACCCAGTCAATTTGATTATGACAATTTTGTCTATTATGTCACTATTTGCTTACATCAAGGACAAGAGTTTACTTGAATAATTCATCACCTTTAGAATTCTAATTAAATATGTTATCCACCCAAACACAATGAATATCCAATTCTTTTGTTCTTCTCGACTCAAAAAAAAAAAACTCTTGTTTTTTGCAAAGAGTTAACTATGTTAGAAAATTGACTTACCATCCCCCCACCTTATAAAAGTAAATAGAATAAGAAAAAAACATAACAGGGTTGAAAATAACTCAGGTAGATCTAGGGACGGACCCAGGTGAGGCTAGACCCAGGTGGGGCCTGGCCCCTGGGTCCAATTTTTTTTTTAGTTATAATATATTTTATTTTTGTAATTTTGGCTATTTTTTTAATAAACCTAATTAACTTCACTCAAATAGCAACTATTCAATTCAAAAAGTCAAAAACTTAATGAAAATAATAAAAATATTCACAACAGTGATTGTATTTTAGCCAAAAAAAAAAAAAATCTATTTTCCTACTAAAGAACCAAAAAATCACGTGTTATTGGAGAAACTAAAGCTAAATTTTTTGCAACTAAAATAAATTGATATAAAAAGTAGTTGACTGTAACAAGTTATTAAAAATAAAATACAATATTTTTATTAAGATTATAACTCTTCCTTCAATTAAAAAACTTAAATTCTCTCGCTTTCCTTTATTATTTTAATGAGTTGTTTAATTATTTTAAATGAAATGATAAAAAAAATAGAACATTTGATATTGGATGTATTGTTAAAGTAAGGTGTAAAATAGATAAAATAATTTTTTGAGGTGCTAAAAGCTAAAAGTTTTAAATACCACCATTGTAAATGCTCTAATTTAAAAAAAAAAAAAAATCCTAGTTAGCCTAGCATTAAAAAAAAAACTTAAAGTTATTATCTTATTGGTAAATAATTGCTTTCTTTTATTATTTTAATGAGTTTAAATAACAATTTTAAAATCAAATATGCTCACGTTAATTCAATTCAATTTGCTTACATCAAGCTTTTTAAATGAAGTGATAAAAATGCCATTTGATTTTGGATGTATTGTTAAAGTAAGGTGTAAAATAGATAAAAATAACTTTTTGAGATGCTAAAAGCTAAAAGTTTTAAACACCACCTTTGTAAATGCTCTAACTTAAAAAAAAAAATCCTAAACAGCCTAGTATTGAAAGAAAACCATTATTTTATTTTAGTTTTTATCTTTATTGGTAAATGATTGCATCTTAATATATTTAGAAACAACAATTTTGAGTATTTATAAATTTTTAATACTATATGGATGCCTATTTGGATTTTTTTTTTTTTTTTATTCCAGCTCCTGCTAACTTAAAATCCTAGGTTCGTACCTAGGTTGATCTTGGATGCACAAACCATAGCTATATAACATAGGATTGAACTACATTTAAGGGTAAGACTTTCATTCAATGCTTAAATGTATTGGATGTGATACAAGATTAATATGTGATCATTTTTGGACACGAGTCATATTTGTATCATATCCAATGTAATTGATGCAATCTAAACCATAAATGCACTCACGGGATTGCAATGACAAATAAAATATTCAATTGAATATAATTATAATTAGGAAATATAATAATGTTTGTGTTGCATTGTCTTATGCGTGTCAATATGTAAATAACAACAACAAATAAAGTCTTAATCCTAAAATTTGAGATCACTATGAAATGTCGAAAGATAAGTGGTTTATGTAAACAAACAACACATGAAATTTGTCAATCATGTTGACATTACCTTTTTTGGATAGTGGGGTTGAAAATTCAAACCTAATCTTTGACACTAAATGGTAACAAATTTGAGTTTTGGGGCTTAAAAATGAGAACCCCACCATCCATCAAGGAGGCAAAAAGGCAGCCAAGAAATAAGATACACAACAAAGGGCCCAATTTAAAAGCACCAGGCAGCCGAGCTGAATGTGAACCGTCCATAATGCATGCTTATCATGACAGTCACAAAGCATATCATTTTCTGTGTCATTTTTTATTGAAAGTTGAGACTATAAGAAACGCAGCCGTTAGAAAAGCCATACCCCAAAATAAGGACCACTCAGGGTGTGTTTGGTTTATATTTTTAAATAATTATTTTTAATTTTTAAATAATATTTTACATAATTATTTTTAAGCGCAGTTATCAAACGACCCCTCAGTTTAACACTATCTTCTGACTCTATAAAGTCTTTTCCATAAAGTCTTTTCCTTGTTTCTGAGACCATAAAGGCTGTGTTTTTAGTTTAGCTCTGCTTTTTGTGGTTTTTGTTTTTGGTTTAACATGGCTTGTCTGAGCGACGAGAGCTGGGTTTCTCTTCCCAAAATGCTCTCAGAGCGGTTAACTCTTAGAGGTGGTGACCAAAATGAAGAGGAGGAGCTTAAAAAGAAGAGCTTTGTTGAATCTAAGAGGACCCAATACCGAATAGAGAAAGTTTTTCCGGTTTATGCGTTGGGGATATCCAAGCCTGAGTCTGACTCGGTTGTTGATTCGGGTGACCCGATTGCTGACCCAATTTGGGACGCTGTGAAAGAAGAGGCTAAGTTGGAGGTACTACTGAGCTTTTGGTTTTAACCAATATTTCTTTTTGTTCATTTTGTTTTTGCCTTTGTTGGGTTCTGAGTGATGGGTCTTCTATGGTTTATGGTTTAAGAAATTTGGCAAAACTTAGATACCCAAATAAATTCAACTGATTAATGTAACAGAAACAGAAACAGTATTAGTTTTTTGTTTTGGAAGGAGAATTAAATTCCACTATATAATTCATTGGTCAATATAACCACATGGTTGAAAAAAGAACCGCACTTAAGGAACAGTAGTCAAGGAACTATACCTAAAACTATGTTTCATTTTGAAGAGAATATACAGCTTTTACAAAGCATCAAAATTTTCAAGTTCTCTTATACAATAAACAAAATAAGCCGAATTAAAGTTTGACCCTAAGAAATTTGGAGCTGTTACATTTGGTTTGAAAGTTTAGTTTTATTTTTCTGAATTTCTTGTTGAGAAGGATTGGTGTTACTTTAGAATCTGATTTTTTTTAGTACAGAAAGTGATTTTTTTTAAGGTTGTCATTTGGTTATACCATCTGTTTGACTTTGGCTGGAGATATCGTTTTAGGTTGAATTTTATGGTATTTAGATAGCCTGGTTTATGTTCACCAATTTGTTTAACTAAAACAGGGGTGGTGATTTTTTCAATGATGGGGTAATAATACTGATTTGAAACTGGGTTATCTGAAATCTTACTTATATGGCCTATAGTAAGATTTGATTCCTAATTAGATTGTAGACACACATAGAAACATAGATAATTAGGATTTGGAACAGTGCTTTGTTTAATCCATCCTCATATATTTGTTGACACACATTACTGCAGGCAGAAAAGGAGCCGATTTTGAGTAGCTTCTTATATGCCAGTATAATGTCACATGATTGCTTAGAGCAAGCCTTGGGGTTTGTTCTTGCCAATAGACTGCAGAATCCTACACTGTTGGCGACTCAACTGATGGATATATTTTTTGATGTGATATTGCATGACACAGGTATTCAACATTCAATCCGCCGAGATATGCAGGTAACTCAATGAGGCTTCCAAAGTATATGAGTAATCTTTGTTATGGAATAGTAGAATATGTCTTAGCATCTGGAATTCTTCTTTCTACAGGCATTTAAAGATCGGGATCCTGCTTGTTTGTCATATTGCTCAGTTCTGTTGTATCTTAAGGTACTTCTAGAAAAGATCCCTTATTTTGTGGCAGTCATTTGTTGATCTTGGTTGCGAGCTATGTTTTGAGAAAAAGAAAAAGGTACACCCTTGATGTTGTGAGCTATGTTTTATTGCAGGGATATCATTCTCTGCAAGTGCATCGAGTAGCACATGCACTGTGGAGCCAAGGACGCAAAGTATTGGCGTTGGCACTACAAAGCCGAATCAGTGAGGTAGTTTGTACTTTCTTTGATGATACTTGATGAGTTATTTACAAACAAAGAGTAAATAAAAAAAACTTTCTTAACCCCACGACCTTACCCTCCACCTCATTATTAAGGAAGGAGGAAGTACCATTTGAGCTAAAGCTTATTGGCAAGAAAAATGAGTAAGAGAAAAGAAAAAGAAAAAGAGATGGATAATCTTTGATGAGCATCATCCTGTTTTAAGATTCAACCCCCCTCTCACCCCTTTATCTTATTTTCTGTCTATCCTCATTTAATTTGTCAACTGCTTTTCCTCCTCAGGTTTTTGGAGTTGACATACATCCGGGTATGTTTATTTCTACTACACTTTCTATGCTATTCAAAATTATTGAGTTTGGCAGTATTATGTAATTGTAAAGGGATTTTAAGGTTTTGCTGTTTTGGACAGCTGCAAAAATTGGAGAGGGAATATTATTGGATCATGGTACAGGTGTGGTTATTGGTGAAACTGCTGTTGTGGGAAATAGAGTTTCATTGATGCATGTAAGTCAGTTTCATTCTCTGTTGTGTTCCCATTATTAGATGGGAAGAAAGTTCAGTTATCTTTGTTGCCAGCAACCTAGTAGTTTATGAAAACACATTACTAGGTGTACCTTTTTTTTTCTACTTTTTTTTTTTTTTTTTTGTTTTGTTTACTTTCTTAACAATTATTTCATCAGAACTTCTTGTGAAGGATTGGGAGATAAAAGAAGGTAATATAAGCTTTAATATTTTCACATATAGAAATGTCTGTTGAATGACTTCTTGAGCATATCATGCTTGAAATGAATAGTCAAGACTTTGGTGATAACATTTTTTTTTATGACTAGCTCAAGAATTCATTAATGCTTGAATCATTAAGAAGGTCTAAATTTTGGAGTTTTTTTGCTATGAAGCAAGGATATTATGTTGAATTTTTGTCAAGAAAATATTAAAATTTATTTAACAAAGGATATGTCAGAAGTTTTGAATGCCCCAAAAATTGTGACTTTGTTCCAATTCAATTGCAATTTTTGAAACTTCTGAGTTAAAATTTCAATTTGTAACTAATTCCTAGAAAATGATCTAAATAAATCTTTGTCACATGCCATTGTATCTTCACGTGGTTGCATCAGATATATACTTTAATTAAATTTATTTGTCAAGAGCCTTAAAGTTCAATGGCATTGTTTGCTCTCCTTTATGAGGAGAACTAGAGTTCGAATTCCCCCTTCCCCTTGTTGTAACAGTTCAATTATTTTATATATGTGTGTGTGTGTGAAAAAAAGGGCATAGCCGTGGTATACAGGAGGTATATAAGAGATACACAAAAGAAAAGAACAAAATGGAAGCTTGGATTCTAAGATGAAAAAAAATCCAAGAACTACAATAAGGATACAGAAGTGAAACCCCTTATAGTCCTTATCAATGGAAAGAGAGTTGAGGAATAAAGACTTCAACCCCATTACTGTGAATTCATTTGCATCAAATACTTTGGAAATTGCATTTCAAGATCAAATTATTCTTATTATAGAAAAATGTTTTCAGGGTGTAACTTTAGGAGGAACAGGGAAAGAAATTGGTGATCGTCATCCAAAAGTAAGTGATGGTGCGCTAATTGGTGCCAATGCAACTATACTTGGGAACATAAAAATAGGTAAAGGTGCAATGGTAGCTGCTGGTTCCCTTGTGTTAAAAGATGTCCCTCCACACAGGTAGAAAATAATTTCTAATAATCGGCAGTGTAGTTCTTCTAATCATTATATTAGTTTTGTAATAAACATATAACTGATGTTTTTTTTGGGATTCCCAAGCATGGTTGCAGGAATTCCGGCCAAAGTGATTGGATATGTAGATGAACAAGATCCATCATTGACAATGAAGCATGGTATGTTATTTATATGAGCAAAACTTGGATGTATTTTTATCTTAGAAGACATGAGCAACCTTATTTAAACAATTATATTATCAGGCTGCTCCAATTATCTGTTTCAATGCTTGTCCTAGGATCTGGAAGTCCTATTGTTGAAGACTAGTTGCTTTGTGCTAAACAAACTTAAAGGAACCTTTAATTACCTTTCTCACTAAAAAAAAGAAAATCTTTATCAAGGGATTATATTGATACAAAAACCTCACCTGGTCCAAAAGATTGACTTCATAAGTATTTCTAATTCTTCTAAAGCGATATATTTGTGTCCCATGTTTGATTCTGAGAGGTATAGAAACTATTTCCGTCAATAAAGTGACTGTTGCATCCATTTTTGAATGGATAATACATGAATGTCCTGCTTTAATAACCTTGGCTTTCTAATTTTTTTGTTGTCAAATTTAACATTTTCTATGTGAAAAAAGATGGGTTAATTTTACTTTTTTAACTTTTTTTATTTATAATATGTACCTGTCCCGTATCATTTATTATTATGCCTGTTGCTATGCGCAGATGCTACCAAAGATTTTTTTGAACATGTTGCTGATAATTTTAAGGATGGAAGATCAACTGGTTAGTACTCCTTACTGTAGTTTCTTAGTTCTGAAGAAACTTCAAATCTAAAGCAGACAATTTCAAATTGTAGACTTTGCCTTTTCATGTGTCCTCTGATTTGGTTTTATGCTAATAAAACAATGGTGGCACTCCTATAACGGGTTTGGCTTACCTCTAGTGTGTTGTGTATTGGAGGCAGGCACAAAATGTGTGTGCCTTTACTCAAAATGTATTATTAAATTATTGTGTATTATTTTTCAGGAGGGCAGGGGTCAGGATCGGGAAAGAAATGATGGAAGCACTTAAGAGATGTGGCTAGGCGTAAATGTCATTTGCCAATGACAATGCAATTCATGGCCTGTGAAGAAGCAGGGGGACATGGACAAGGGTTTATCATTTCCAGAATGTTAAATACAAGCACAATATAATGCTCCTATAACTTTGAAATGCGATGAGCAATTTGTAGTCCATTGTAATTTATGCTGACACATTGTTGAGGTTCCCAATATTGCAAAAGTTACATATCTGAAAGTGTAGTTACTTTTATCCTCCCCCACCACCCTGTTAAAACTTAACTGAATCACCAGGTATTCAATTTTTGTTTCCCTTGCATAAAATCAGGGAGAACTAGAAGTTTTAGATACATGTACAACAAACCATGCCAATAGCTTTCAGATTAGATTAGAGAAAATAAACTTGATATGCCCCATGGTCAAACTTCAAATTGCATTTATGAAAGTGATGTGTACCAGAATCGTTAAATTAACAGTCAGCATCTTATGGGGGGATAAAGGGTGACCAAAGTCACCAATGACCAAATATTCTAAATGGCTCCTGTAATTTAGGGAGTGGATCCCACCTGTCTTCATAAATTATGCTTTTATTTTCTTTTATAGATTTGGACGGAGATTTGAATTGGCATTACAATGGAAAACGCCGAAAAAGGCTAATTGAGCTATAAGAATATGCTAATTAAGCTACAAGATTTTTAGCATAAATTATACTGTTCGGAATATGTATGTGTGTGTGTGTGTGTGTGTGTGTGTGTGTGTATATATATATATGTATGTCCCACTTTGTGTTTCAGTTCATGCTCCACTAATCACAACTTGACATGTGTTTGGCTTCTTCTTCTTCTTTTTTTTTTAACTCTGATTATTTTATAAAGAAAGTCAAACAAATTATGTAGCAAGTAGTGATTAATAGAGTATATAGTTAAACACACAAAGTAAAGTAGATAATTTTCATTCTAAAGTAACCATGAAACTTATTGGCAAAGCTTGCTGATTCATTTATTAATGGAGATAGGTTTAATTTCGTGATAAATTTTTTGCATTTTATGAATTAAAAGGATAAAAATGATGTCATGTTGATTAAAATTAGTTATCATTTTCTATTTGGTGAAATGAGATTTAAAACCAAGTGATAGTATATGTAGACATGATTCATGAAAAATAAAATCTTCAACATGAAATGGACAAAAGAAGAGGATTGACCATTCACCAATTCATATTTCCCAAAAGGTCAATAAGTAGAACTCAAAAGAAATTCGACCCTTGTAATTTCGAACTTTTTATCGAATAGAAGATTGTGGTGGGCATTTTTTTTTTTTTGTATCTTGGGCTAGACTGCTCCTGCCGTACTATGACCCAATAATTTTTGGGGTGGGAGAGTAGGAACTGGCTTAATTGAAACTCAATTTAAGCCAACTTGTGCACAAGCTAGGATCTCTGACAGCGATCTTAGTCATGTGCTCACAGCAGGGGATGCTGTCATAAAAAACGTGATGGCATAATATAGCAGGATAGTTAAAACATTCTAACTAAAATGCTTGCTACTAACCAAAGACAACGTTAAACAATTTTGCAACAAGAAAACATGATAATATGAGTATGGCAGAAAAAAATCATCAACAAGAAAATAACGTTAGTATTTAAACAAACATGATAAAAGACAGAAGGGGGGGGATTAGTCTGTTAAACTTGGTTCCTTAGTAGATTTAAAGTCTAAGAAGGGAATCAATCTCTAATGTGGGTAATCTCACGGGGAAATCCTACCATAAAAATTACTTACTTTGGAAAATGGACCTAAGTGGCTTAATCCTAGATTCTTAATTTGCTAGAGAGTAGGCTATTAAGAGAGAGAGAAGTGGGTAACCTATTGGTACATGCTCTCTCACTCCTTACACTCCTGTTTTCTCACTTCACTTTCTACTCTCTTGTTTTTCCTTTTGCTTTATCTTCTCTATTTTTTTTTTTTTTTGTTTTCTATTTCTCTATTTTTTTTAGTGTTTTCTCCTATTCGTTCTTGTTGCCGTTGTTCCTCCCCCCTTTATTGTGCACGGCTAAGGCTTTTTTATATTGCATGCCATGATAAGATTTACCGTTTTACCCTTCAACTACTTTTGCCCTGTTGTGAGTGTCCTTCCTAAACTGCCCACAGGTCTGCTGGCTGCCCAGCCACCATTAATACCCTATGCTAGCCGCACCACGCTTCATTTCGAGACAAAAGTAGTTTTTTTTTACTTGCTCCCCGTGGCATTCCCATCAGGATAAAGGTTGAGCTTCTCTCTTACTAACTTCTATAGCATACACCTAGTGATTCCAGCTCATTTTTGCCTTTTTTTGGTGGCATGTCATTCTAGCAGAACATTTTCCTCTAAAAGAGCTTGAGCAGGAACCTCATAATAGACTTTCCCTTTCTCCCCACTGCCAAACTACACCCTCTCTTACCTTTGACCCATGGCCTACCATTCCTATATTGGCTGGGTACAAGTGGGTAGTGTTTGAGCCTTGTGCGTGCTCCACTCCCGTATGAGTCCATTACTTGTCTGGTGTTCACGTGTTTGCTATTGCCTATGGGTTTGTTTGGTTCTACTGCGCGTTTTGTTGCTCTTTTAACTCTTTGTGGCGAGGATGAGTTATTGGGTCTTCATTTTTTACATCTCGTTTTTTCTTTGGGCTGGGTATTGTTTGGGTATGGGCATTTTCTTCTTTAATTCAATCCCTGTCTCCTTTTTTTATGGTTTGTGGGCGGACTGATATTCCTGTCATGCCACTGCATTATTTTTGCCACAATATCATTTAACTTGTGTTTGTTCAGCTTCCCCTAGACTTGCCATGTATTATTCATTCTCTTAGTTTATGTTGTCCAACATTTCTGCTGTGTCAGTTCTCATATCATCTTGGGCATCCTCAACCCATTTTATTCCCTTGGGCATCCTTGGCCCGTTTCATTCTTTCCTTCTTATTATATTCCCATGGACTTTTGCTAAATCTTTTGGACTTCTCTAGCCCAGTTACCATATCATTTACTTTTGGGTTGATTGGTCTTCAAACCAATCCCATTTACTAATCCTTTTCTTTAGTCTCCCAAATTTTTACTTGCTTTCTACTTCTTATGATTTCTATAGGCTTACTACTTCCTTCTTTGGGGTTCCCTGGGTCCATTTGCTTTCTTTGGAGCCCTTTTACTATTTTGTGAGCTTGTGTACTATTATTCCTGTCATTCGAGCTTAATGGTTTTTCTTACTTTGCTACTTCTTCTTTTTTCACTTCTTTTACATTGTTGGGCTTCTATCATCATTGGCCCATTTTGTGAAAATGGGCATCAACAAAGATATGATATGATTTGAACTTATGAAGTCTTTTTCATGATATTGTTTTCACCATTAATCAAAGATACTAGTAGGTTTTCCCATTAAAAAAAAAAGAAAGAAAAAGAAGAAGAAGATACTATTAGGTTTTTTTATTTTATTTTTATTTTTTATGTAGGTGACATTCAATCTTAGGTTCCCTATTTGACAACAAACTGTATTAACCTTTCTTCTTTTTATTATACCTTTTTTTTTTATAAAATCAAATTTCCTTTTAAATTATCAGGCTACACATATTAGAGGCCAATGCTATCCCTCCAAAAATTTCTCCTCTTTTTTTGTTTGTTGATGAATAGAAAAATTTTATTAGCAAGAGACAAACAAACTACCAAAAGAACAAAGTCCTCAACAAGAGCAAACTCCAAACAAGGAGGACACCAACCGACACCAACCAACACCAAACCTCCCAAAATTTTTCCAAATTATAATGTAGGACTATCGTATGATAAAGCTAAATAGATTTCGACATAAAAAAAAAAGTAATGCTAGGACCATAACTTGCTCATGTGGCAAGTCATGAATAATGGAGTTGTAAATTTACCACTTTTATTCCATTACTCACAATTTGTTACGTGAGCAAATTGCGACAAAAGTTATAATCTTAAAATTACTCAAAAATTATGCATCACCAATTGGAACGAGCAGTGGGCCTAGTAGCCTGCTTCGGCCCTTTTGGGCCCAAAAACAGGTAAAAGAAAGTAAGCACTAAATTAAAATGGAGCCCCAAAAAGAAAAAAAATAAAAAATGAAAAAAAAATGAAGCATAGAAAATTACTAAAACACCCTTGGAAAACTGGCGTATTCCGGGGTCAGAACCATTTGATTTCTCAGCCAGTCTCTCTCTTTCCCCTTGGCCCTGACTCTCTCTGTTAGTTAAAAAAAAAAAAAAAACACAGCAGCAGCAGGTACAAAGGGCTCCCCCAAAACGACGTCGTCTCCCATTTCCAATTCTAACACCGACGAATCGAAGATCTCACTCCCTCCAAATTTGATAGATCCCCCCCAAACTGCCCATTATAGAAAGGTACATACCCACTCATTGCCAAACCCTTCAATCTTACTCTTTATTTTTATCGCAATTCCAATTAAATTTTACTTCTCAGTATAATTGTTAAGTGTTTCTAATTTTTCGTGATTTTTGAATCTCGGATCTGACAGTTTTAAAAAAAAAAAGAGAATTCTGTAATAATGAGATCCACTTAATTGTTATTACTATTAACTAAAATTTGCAAACCTATGAATTTTGTGGTATATTGATGCTTGGCGTAATTGTATCATAATTCTGTGAATTTGAGCTTGTATCAGTAATAACTCTAGTTTGAAATTCCGAAATTGATGTAGTAGTGTGGTTCTTACTAGTCTATTTGTCTTGCTTAGCTTCGATTGCGTTTAGGTAGTAACGAGTTATAACTTCGCGGCACCATCTTGGATGTGTTATGTGTAATTTCAATGTTTAGTGGGGAGACAGTTGATCATCTATTCGTTACATTGTGCGAAAAGGTCATTCACCTTTTGTTTGGTTGGAGGAATTGGGTTGGCAAACGTTCTTCGGATATTTGGAACTTAGTCCCTTTATGTTTGATGTGGACATTGTGTGGAGGGAATGGAATCGCCGGACTTTTTTCACAGCACAAAACTTTCGAGGACACAATTGCTCACATTGTTGTTTTGATCTTTATCTGATTGGTCTCGTGCCTAGGGTTTTACTAATGGTTACTCCTTACACTTCTGTAAATGATTCCTCTTGTTTGTCATATTTTAGGCTTCTTTGTGTGCATTACTATGTGCATGGAGTGGTCTTTTTTTCAATAAGTTTAGGCGACATCGCAATATAGACTTTTGGAGACTTTTGCTGCATTGCTTGATGTGGTGTCTTTGGAGTGAAAGGAATGCTAGATGTTTTGAGGGATGTGGTCCTTGCTAGAGATTAAGTCTTTTTTCTTACAGTCTCCTTGCTTGGAGTGTGGCTTTGTTGCATTTTTCTTGTTTTTCTTTTCCTGTTTTACCTGATCGTTGTAATTTTGGCTTTTGATTTTTGCCCCCTTAGTACATCCCCAATGTACTCGGGTTGGCTTCTTTATTAATAAAATTGTTCGTTACCTATCAAAAAAAAAAAAAAAAAGCTCCTTTCATAAGTTGTGTTATGTGGCAGGTGATGTGGACAGAAGAGTGAAACTGAATAGTGCATATATGGAAGCAGAAGGAGTTGATACCGCCGGGGTGCTGGAATTGGAAGGTCATGCTTCTGATGATTTAAAATCTGAGAAACAGTTGCCTGACACAAATTATGTGAGCAACGGAAATATTGCCGTGGAAAATGCGTTGACTGATGGCGTCAACCCAAGTTCGGATGATACTCATGATCAGTTCGTTCAAATGGTTACCGAGCTGAAGTTTCAGAATGAATTCTTGAAGTCCCAATTTGAGGATTTGAAAAATAGTCAATCAGAATGTGGTGTGTCTAATCAACAGACTAAGGCAAATGAGACCGAAGGTGGGGAATCTAAAGATGTGAAAGAACTTCGTGAAAGGATAGAATCTTTGAAGAGAGAACTTTTGGAGGAAAAACAGACTAGGAATGCAGCAGAGGAGGCTTTGAAGCATCTTACAGTGGCATACACAGAGGCAGATGCAAAAGCCCAAGAGCTCTCTGCAAAGCTTGCTGAAGGTCAGATTTTTATCTGTTCGAACTCTTTCATCTATGTTATAAGATTTGTTTAAGTATATAAGTTGGCAAACCGTGGAGCAGATATACATATTTACATTTTTTTTAATACTAGAAATTCACCCTCTATTTATTTATTTTTAAGAAATCAATTAATAAAACAGAATCTCTACATTATATCTTTGAAACCAGTTCTGCATTTAAAAAAAAAAAAAAATTTATAGCTGTAGAGTGGAGGCTGAGGACTGGTTTTTTTTTTGGTTTTTGGTGGGCATTTCAAAAGAGAAAATTTGTAGTTTCATCTTTCACCAAAGTCACAGAGTCATCTTTATAGAACCTTTTATCTTAGTCTGAATGCATAGCATCATTTCATTACATAGCTCAACAGAAGTTGGATCAAGAAATAAAAGACCGTGAAGAGAAGTACTCCGAACTTGACTCAAAATTTAGCAGGCTTCACAAACGAGCAAAACAACGGATACAAGATGTTCAAAAGGTAAATTTCCTTTTGGCCTTTCTGCCTTGGTTTGCAACTTCATGATACCGTTCATCTTGCCGTGTTTTAGGATGAACTTGTTCTGACGCACATTAATTGTTATACGTAAAGCTTCTAAGCCAGTTCTCTGCTTTTCCCATATTTAGAATGCTTGTATCTTTTTGAATGCTTGTGACTGGTTTCCATATTCAGACACATTATCTTTGAGAGGCATTTAGTAAAGCACATCGTTGAAATAATGCCCTCTAATATGTCTTTGCCCTTAAAACTGCATCTTTTTGGGGACCGAATCTCCTGTGATATTTTCAGATAATTATGTTATTGTGGTGTCTGTATTAAATATCCTATGTGAGTTCCAAAAGTTTCCATAGAAATGGTACTATTGTTAGAGCGTGTCAGCTTTTGTGCCTGTCCTTTTTAATGGGCAGTGCACTTTGTGTCTCCTGATTTGGTAAAATGCCGGTTCACGGAACCTTGACGGGCACTTTTATATTGTCAAAGGTCCTGTTGTAGACTTAAAATTTAAAGAAGTAAAAAAACCTTATGCTTTGACAGGAAATATTACTAGAAAAAAAATCTTCCATTGAAATTTATTGAGGTTTTACTTACCTTGATGTAGCCAGTGAAAAATTTAGGTTTGTGTAAGTATCTCTCTCTGCTATGGAATTTTTTTTTCCTGGAATAGTTTTGTGGTTAATATTTCATTAAAACAGATAGACGAGACCCATTGTAAACGGATATAGAAAATTTAGAGTTCATGCATTTATTTATTTTTGTCATGGCCATTTTTCGACTGACATGTATGGGTGATTTTATAATAATGCATTTGAGCTGAAACTGATAATTGTCACCAAGTTGCCTCACTTGAAAAAAATGAACAAAGAACTTAGAGAAAAGCTAAAAGAATACACACACACACACACTCACACACACTCACACACACTACATTGAATACTATATTCCTCTTCTTTTATTTAAAGTAGTAAAAGAAATAATCATATTTTGCCTGAAATTAAGTGACAAGTGTTATTTGGAGATTGTCAATTTCAGGAAAAAGATGATCTTGAGGTCCGGTTTCGTGAAGTGAGTGATACGGCTGAGCGAGCATCATCGCAACAGTCAGCATTGCAACAAGAGCTGGAGCGAACACGGCAACAAGCAAATGATGCATTAAAAGCAATGGATGCAGAGAGACAACAATTGAGGAGTACAAACAATAAGTAAAATCCCTAACTATGTATTCAATTGAGAAACTTGTGCATGTTTGTATATTTTTGCAGGTGGGTTGGGTACATGTGTGGGTGTGGTGATATATTTGATGGGAGAAACAATAGCATCATTTGTTCTTTTTGTATCATAGATCTGTTTTTCCGTTAACCACCCCCACACCTTCCAAAAAAAAAAAAGTGTCTTGTAAATGGAAATTACTTGAAGTTTTGTACCATAAGCCCAAGTCTTTCCGCAGTTCCATAAATCAGTATCTAAATTTGAGAATTTATATTTACAGTCCTGTTTTCATTCTTCTCATGATTGAAATCTAGACTCCGAGACACCATTGAGGAATTGCGGTGTTCAGTGGAACCAAAAGAAAGTGCTCTTGAGGCCTTGCAACAGTCACTAATGGAGAAGGAGCAGGTATGCAGATCTTTAACAAGGCTGGCTTTTGGCTTTCAAAACTTTGCTTTGATGCTTATAGAATCCCCTGCTTGTTCATGCACATGGAGATACATACCCTGTTTATGGATGTTATGCTTGTATACCTTGGTTATTGTTCTTGTTTTGGTCAAATAGTGGATCTTCTGAGGGTATAGCCTCAATTTTATGCTTCAGATGTTCAAGTGCTTTATAAGATATACTGCCTCAATTTTAAGATTTAATTTTATTGCATCAATATATTTTGACCAAGCATACAATTCTTGGTGACTTAAATATACATAACAAAGTGTTTTGACTGGCTTTTGTATCTCTTTGACTTGATTTGATTTGATATGCCTTTGCTGTCTTAATCGTTGCTTGTATGAAGAGAATTAATAGTGAGTCTTAACTTGCTTATATTTTAGATGTTGGAAGACATGCGGGGATTGTTACAAGCTGCAGATGAAAAAAGGCAAGCTTCAATAGCTGAGCTCTCTGCTAAACATCAAAAGGTAAATTTGCATTCAGATGGCTAAACATTAAGAACTTTTATTTTTACTTATCCAAGAAAAAAAACATTGAGATTTATTTGTTTTTCTTTACTGCTCCATGCAACATTTTGTGCCCTACCTTCAGAACTGTCCTCTCTTTTTCTTTAGAATTTGGAGAGTTTGGAAGCTCAACTTGCTGATGCACTATCTGATAGAAGCAAAGCTACTGAAACTATTTCTTCACTACAGGTAGGAGTTATTCAAATGAGGTTCATTCTATTATTGACTCGTGTTGAGTAAAAGAGAAGCGGCAGTGTAGTGAATTATTTTCTTGTTCTGCCAATGTGCTCTAGCTCAAATGGCCCCTCCTTCCCTATAACAATAAGATAGGGGTGAGGTTGTAGTTGTTTTTTTGTTCCATGAACGTCTAGCTAAACTGCTAGAGATATGAGTCAAATTTTTTTTTGATAGGTAATAAAAATTTTATTCATAAAGGCTACTTCATGCAACAAGAATGAGGTAGCTAAAAAAAATATATACAAAAGCACAAAAGAAAGAAAACTATGTACAAATAAGAAGGGAATCTAAGAACGACGGAACGGAATTAGTAGAAGTGAATCCCAAGAACAGGACCAGTCAAACAACATCCCCGTAAATAATGCTATGAGCTGATCCACCGAATTCTCCTAATATGACACTCTTCTAATTAGGATGACATTTTTTTTTTTGGGTGTGTGCGCGCTTGTGTGCATGCATGTGTAAGGGCATCAACAAAACGGAAATAGTATAGGGCATTGCTTGTTTTAAATTGTATTTCTTTAACTCAATAGCATATTTTAATGGCTTAGTGCTGTTGAATTTCTTAAAAAAATTCACATAATGAATTGGACTAAGTGTTGAAGACATATTACCAGGTGCTAATTGCAGAGAAAGAGTCTAAGATTGCAGAGATGGATGCAGCTTCAACTGGTGAGGCAGCGCGGTTTAGAGCTTCTGTGGAAAGTGTAAAGGGAGAGCTTGCTCACCTGAAACATGAGCATGTATGAATCAAACATTCAGAATGAGTAAAATTTATCTTCTGCAAATGACATTGATGGTCTTTGTAATGTGAATATTATTATTCCTTCCGCCCATGTTGTTGGTCTCTATTTCTTTTTGGGATGCCCAAAATGTCTTCTTTGATTTTTGAAATGTTAATGAACACAATATTGAAGAATCAAGAGTTTGTTTGGTTAGAGTATTTAAAATGTGTTTCCACCACTTAAAAACAAAAAAATAGTGTCCCACATAAAAAAGTTTTTTTGGTGTATATGGGATTTTAGACAACGCCTTTTAGATGTTTTCAGGATTAGGTTTTTGTTTTCTAAAAGGGGAGGTGGCTTTTATGGTTTAATTTTAGGTCTCTCCCTCCCCCCCCCCCCCTCTCTCTCTCTCTCTCTCTCTCTCTCTCTCTCTCCTTCATTAGCCACTGCCTCTTGGATGATAATGGCTGTGTGGAAGAGAATTAGGTATGGATTTGGTGATGGCCATGTGTACTGGCTTTGCTGATGGATGTGTGCAATTCATCTTGAGATGAACTCAGTCTAGTTATAGTTGCCGATTTGGTTCAGTGGTTTCCATGGGGCGGCTTTCTGGTGTTCTCAATGGCGGCATGGTATAGTTGGCTCCCGTTGTCGATGCCCAACAAGCCTTGCCCTGGTTTTCGACAAAGTCTTGTTTTTGTTATTATGGCGTCCAATTGGGGTTTTTGCTATCTGGACCTTGATGGAGGTGGGATTTTGGGGTTTGCCAATTGGTTTTTGTGGGATTGGGGGGTTGTGTACCACTGTGGATGGTGGCCCTTAGGGGTGGATTGTGATGGCGACTTTGAGGAGGTGTTGCTGGTTTGTGGGGTTATGCTTCACCATGGATGGTTGCTCTTGTATTGGATTATTGCTGGTTGTGCACCAATAAATGTTTTTGAGGCTTTTTTACCATACAAGTTTTTTTGGTTTTGCTTTTCTCAAAAAAAAATTAATAATAATAAATTTTTCCAAACACATTTTGTTTTTAAAAACATCCAAAAATAAAAAGGTTTACTTTTAAATAAATTCTTTAGAATTGCTACCAAACAGCCTCCAATATTGAGGTTTATATAAAGAGGGTAATTTTGGAAACTTGTATCTTAATGGTTAAATTATGTTCCTTTCAAAATTTGAGAAGTTGGATTTACTCAACAGGACCAATAATACAGGATGGAGGGAGTATTTATTAGCTGAACACAAGTTCTGGGTTTCCCTTTGTGCTTCTTTAGGACGGGGTGGGCTTCCATTAAAATGAAAAGAATTAGAAGAAAGGATACTACATGGCAATTTATTTCAGGACAAAACTTTGTGAAGTTGTTATGACTATCTCATTTATATAGCTAGAGACATGCATATGTATTTCTTTTCTACGCTCATATGGCATTTATTGTTATTTAGGACAAAGAAAAGGAGAGCTGGGAAGCTGCCTCCCAGGCACTTAAGACTAAACTGGAACTTGCTGAGAGTAATTGCATACGTGCTGAAATTGAAGTTGCAAAAATGAGAAGTATATTTGCATCCATTATTTTCCTTTTATTAGATTGCTCATATATGTGAAGTGAATGTTCATGCTTTTCTTATTGGGCAGGTCAGCTGGAATCTGATGTGTCTGCACAAGCCCAGATCCTAAATGCTAAAGATGCAGAATTAGTGGCTGCCAAAAAGGAGGTATCAATTTATTCTTATTTCCCTCCATGATTTCTGAACTCATTCTTAATGTGTGTGTGAGAGATAGAGGATGAAATATAGCTCCAATCCTGCAGGTAAGGAAATGAATAACAATATGTTTTACATCTTTATTGTTCAAAATGTTTTTCATTTTACCTTTATATGTCTGTGATGACTGATGAGGGCCCAATTATTTTAATCTTAGAGGCATGTTCTCTTTCTCTTGGCCATTGAGTCACAGTTCCCTGAAATTTGCATATGCAATGCAGATTTTGGGGTATGCTCTGGCCTGCCAACTGCTGGAGAGTATTCCGGTGCTTATGATACAGGAAAGTATTCCTGTATCATAAGCACCAGTTCCAGAGGACAATAGTTGTATGTCTCATTGATATTGTGCTTTAACAGAAGTAGAATAAGTATTGATACATTGGGAGTATGGCTCTACACCATTTATATATTGGTGCTATAGTTCCTTGCATTATTAACTTCCATTATCTTCTGGCTGAAGGCACTTGTTACTACCATTGATTTAAAAAATTTAAAGAAACCAGTCTCTTTTACTGGGACCTTGAAATAGTGATACACCCAACCCTCTACCTTCTGATAAGTGGCATTTTTTACTTCTATTCTTGTTAGGAGTTGGCAATGTACATTTTTTGGACAAAGATACTGACAGAAACTTTTATTCTTGCATTGGATTCCTGGATCTCATCTTGGGAAATTGTTCACCTAGTTATCAAACTGGTGGTTTTGGGTTGTATGTTCAGCAAACCAGGAACCTTTCCCCACTAGAGACAAATTACACACATAGTCACACACATGTGCTGATGATAGTATTCTTGCTTAGCTACTCTGTGAAATTACTGCTCAATTTTGTGAAGCTTCACAGCTTTAAATATTTTCTTATTTATAGCCTGACCTCAATATAAATCTTTGCAGATCAGCCGCCTTGAAAGTGATTTTTCTTCCTACAAGGTTCGTGCTCATGCACTTCTCCAAAAGAAGGATGCAGAGCTAGCTGCAGCTAAAGACTCTGAACAGCTTAAAGTTCTTGAGGAAACACTAAAAGTACATGGTTATACTTTATCTTATAATATGAAGTAAAGACTGGATCATTATAGACATATGTTAAAATCACTGGCATTTGTTGATCCTGTAGGAGGCTGAAAAAGAAGTATTATCTGTATCTGCAGAAAGGGATAGGGTCCTTCAAGATCTTCAGGATGCCTTGGCTAATCATGATAAAGAAGTCAAAGAAAGGTGCTGATACCGTCTTGCCGGCTCTTTTTTTTTTTTTTTTTTTTTTAATTCTATATGGAATTGGATGGAAGGCTTTATTGAGCTGATCTTTTTTTTTTTTTTTGGGGGGGGGGGGGGGGGTGTTGGTGTGGTCATTAGATCAGTTTATTTCTTTATATGGGAAACTTTCCTTACTTTTTTACCTACAGTTTGGTTTACTTATATATAAATAAATAAATAAAACTCTCCTTACTTTATCTGCCGATAATGCTGGTATAAAATATTTCCAAAGCATGAAATAAATGATGAGCAATTGATCCAAAGCTGACTAAATTTTACATTAGCTTTCAACCTACCTCAACTCTCCTCCTTTTTCGGGGCTTGTGACCAGCCGTGAACAAAATATATGACACTAAGCATATAGTCAAGTAGAGTTAAATGATGAAAAGATGATTTGTGAGAAAGATGTGCATGTTGTCGCTAGTCAGGCTGTTAATTTTATTGTGATTAGAGCTTTTATTAATTTATATGTTATATTCGTTTCAGAACTCCCACATTTGAAAATTTTAATTTACCAGTATTTTTTGCTCAAAATATATTGAATTTTGGTTTACATACTAAGAAGTCTGATTTGACTCTTCAATTACATCTTTATTCCAGAGAGTTGGTCCTTGACAACGCCAAGCAGCAGATCAAGAGCTTAGAAATAAAGCTGAATTCTGCTAACGCTAGCCACCAATCAGATAAGGAAACATGGGAAATGAACCTTCAAAATATAGAAGAAACATGGCGAAGTAAGACATCCATGCTAAGTCGAATAAAGATGATTCTTACCATCTTTTCCTTCCTTTTCTCCAATCCATAGAAATATGGATACCAATTAAGTATTCAAAAAGGTTATACTTAATTTTACAGTCAGATGTGAGGGACTGAAGGCTCAAAATGAAGCATCGTCTGGACAGGATGTACAAAAAGAATTGGATGAGCTCAAATTACGTTATAAAAGATTGAAGGTACCTTATATCTTGTATCTTGTTGCATTTGGGCTTGGATTAATTGTCAGTATATCTATATTTTTGTTCTTGTGTTAATTGGATGCATAACTTGTAGGAAGAGCATGATACATTTCGTGATCTTGCTGATCGAATGATTGAGGAGAAGGACAAAGAAATCTATAAACTTCTTGATGACAATAAGGATCTTCATCAATCTTTAGAATCAAGACCACCTGTCCGTTTCATTCTTTTGTCTTTCTTAAATATTTGTTAAATTTCACCTGATATTTTTAATACTTCCCATGACTTAGGTTTTAATATTTTAGTCCTTGGCTTGACAATGTGATTAATAATCTCAGGTTGATCACAACGGAAATCACTACACAGGTATGAACCCATTCCTGCTACCACTTGTCAGCACCTGTATTAGTTAAATATAAGTTGAAGGCTTTTCTCAATCTATAAAAATTTAACCCTTGGGGTAGCTGGTGAGGTTTTAACGTATACTTTTTCTCTAACTGGTATTATCAGCCATGCAAAAGCAGGATGCACAGAATTTAAGCACTTCTGCAGCAGAACAACAGATTCTGGTATAAACGTTTCTCTCAAAAAATCTATTCTCATTTAAAATGTACTTTGTTGAGTCTCCAAATGCATTTATTATGACAATTTAGCAGGTAGCCAATTATATCATAGAGCTGCAATTTTTAACCAGCTCTGATGGAAAAATTTATGTGCCTGAAGAAGTGAGTTGGTGTAGATAAAGTCCACACAAACTAGAAATATTTATTTATTTTGTCACCAGTTTGTATGCTAATCTTGTGTTCTTTACATTTTCTCTCACAACTTTCCTGCTTCCACCTAGGCTTTATATCTTGATGAACTTTTGTATTCATTAGTTTATTGAAGATTTTGTGGATAATGTTCAAGTAGCCATTGTTTATGCTTTTGAATTATGATGGATATCACAATAGCCTTTGTTTTAAAAAAAAAAAAAAAAAAAAACTGTATCACTATAGTTCTCCAATGAAGATGGAAAATTTCCTGGGAAACTCGTATCAAATACACAAAGTTCTCTTTAATATGAATGGATGCTTGCTAATTGGTTCATTTTTGGAATAATTTGTTTCATGCATTGCATGCAAGTAGAATTTTGGTTGATGGTGATTTTTCTTTTGAAATTCAGCTTTTGGCAAGGCAGCAAGCTCAGAGAGAGGAAGAGCTAGCACAATCACAACGGCATATTTTAGCACTTCAAGTATGTTAGATGAAATCTAAATTAAATGGTTTTTTTCCCGCAGTTTAGTTTCTGATTTTCGTTTCATTTCAGGAGGAAATTGAAGAGCTTGAACGTGAGAATCGTCTCCATAGCCAACAGGTATACAGTTGTCTGAATTTTTGCAGATTCAATTGTTTGTGTATTTGATGACAGCAAAGAAATGCTGGCTACCAAGAAATATTTTTAAGAGACTAGTGCAGCTGAAATGAAAATGTGAGGTTGATAAAATGGAAGTACAGGATTATTACATGTCTATGAATATATGTAGGGAGAAAAAAAAAAAAAAGTGTTTTCCATGTGTGCAATTTTGCCTTCTTCTTTATTTGGAAGTGGGGGAAGGGGAGCAGAGCTTCTCATTAGTTTATAATAGAAGTTTGAACATAATGATTGTAGGAAGCCATGCTGAAGACTGAGCTTCGCAACATGGAAAGAATGCAGAAGAGGGAAGGGGTAGATATGACGTATTTGAAAAATGTTATCTTAAAGCTTCTTGAAACAGGTATCTCTACTGAAGATTAGCTGTCATAATCACGAAAGTAATTTTTTAATTTTATTCACTTTTGCTAATGAAGTATGTATGTTGGTGATGCCAGAAAACTTGGTAGTTTTAATTATAATGATTTTTGCTACAACAGGTGAAGTGGAAGCGCTACTACCTGTGATTGGAATGCTGCTTCAATTTAGTCCTGAAGAGGTAAAATTCTCAGTTTGTATTAGATGCTCCAGTTTTATAGGGTATTCTGGTTTTAGTCACGGTTTCTATATTATTTTGTATAATGAAATAAATCATGGTAATCTGCCCCTTAACATAGTATAGTATGTTAATATGAATGCCTGGCTAGCAGGCAAAGATGGTAGCCTAGGGCCATAAAATAGCATTATGAGTAATCATTCCAAACCTGTCAATCCACTATGTTTCCTTGGAAGAAAACTTGCATAAAACTTCGGAAGTGCATTTAGATAAGATGAGCAAGTACCTATTTGTTGACGTTTTTGAAGTCATGTATGTCTTTTGTGACATGGTTTCAAGCTGTGATGCTGCATTGCAGTTCAGTACATTATTCTAGGATGTGTTTAAGCATATATTAGAAATTGCTCTCTTAAAAGTGGCAATGAGGTTCAGGACAGCATCCTCAACCATCTTTTAATTACTGCATGTTGCATGCAAATGCAGATTCACAAGTGTCAGCAAGCATACCGTGCCTCTACAGATGTTCCACCAAGCCCAGCAAGTGATGGTCCAGGATCCCGTTCTCTTTTCTCAAGATTCTCATTTTCTTAAAGGTGGATAATAATTAAGTATTATTTTATTGCACGAGGATTATCTGCTACTACAACTCAGCAGCAATGGTGTTGGCTGCTCACCGCAGGTGTGGTATCAGTATACTTGTATTCTTTTTGTAAAAACACTACATTGGTTCGTGAAAAGGTTCAGATATTGTAAAGAACGATTAAAAGAGAGAATGATATGCCTCAATATCAAGAGGGAGGAGAAACATTTTGGCAGTTTTCAGTTACTCTTCCTAGAAGAGTTGCATGCAGCCACACAAGCCCTTTTTTATTTATTAATTTTCTTTTTTCCCAGTCTCTTTTTTCTTTTTTACAATTCAATGTAGAGTATATGTGAGAATTATATCATGGAGAAACAAGAAGGCAATTTCCAACGAGGTTTCTGTCAATACCAATGGAATAAGTCAATAGCAATTTCTAGTAATATTTACAATTCATGTACTTATTTATTTGACCCCTTTTTTTATAGTTATTATTTGAGTCTTCTTTTATTGTTGTCATCATTGTGATTTGTATCATTCAACAAATGGCCTTGTGGGTTGATGGGTGAAAGATAAGTTACGGAGCTCATGGTACTAAGTCATACACGTCATGACATTAGCCAATTTCGTCAAAAGCTAGTAGGCTTGAGCCATTTATGCTACAAAGTTTATTTATAAGTTTCAACTTTTAATTTTAAAATTCCTCTGAATTCTTTGGCTAGTACCTGCGGTGGACTCGTTAAGATTCAGAGGGCGGTGATTTATGGCTTCCATAAGGAAAAATTAGGGCTTACATGCTTGTGAGAGACACGTTCTGTAGGACAGGCGCATCACATACTGTCTCATATAAATTGATCAGAGTGTGGTGAATCTGGTGATTAAAAAAGCATGGGGGGCTTGGATATAATTAACACACACTTGGGTCCTTGCCCTGATAGATTATTACTGGTTTTGATGTGAACCTCTTATTACTTGATGCTGTCTATTCCATGCTTACCGGACAATAATTGGTCAGTAAAAGAATGCGTGATGGTCCAAATGTTGAAATAACTTCTGCTCTGTCCAAATGAATGGCATATTGCATTTTGCTAGTTAAAGAAATCTTCCGATATCAACATTTAATGTTATAACTTATAAACAACATTTAAAGTTCAGATGCTATTCTTACATTATGAGAATTGTGCCTAAATTATTCAATGACCGTGTTAAGATAACAAAAGCCTTCAAAGTTACCACATGATTGGTTCCATCTGACGAAATTTATAACACATATACTTGGTTCATCAAGTGTATAACTTTTAAATTAGAAGCCATAAGTAATAAATCCTTTTTTATCTTCAATATTAAAACGTCAAGTCTTCTAAGATTCTCTTCTCTCTCTGTTTTCCCTGAAAAAAATTAGGGTAGTCTTATTACACAAAGTATACATCTCAGTTTTTGAATTGACTAGTCCCGATTTCAATTCAAAAGGTTTTTGTGTGTATTGTGTGTGCAAATAATTTAATGTCGATGTCTCTAGTAGCCCAACCACCCAACAAATCCCTTTGACCATGTCTTGTATTACCCACAAATAATTTTACATAGTTTGTATTTCAAAATGTATAATATCACCTTTATTTTTCCTTTGCAATATCAACATATATATACAAACAAAACAAAACAAAACAAGAATAAGACATTAAAAGAATGATTAGTTTATAAAACTTGCAAAGTTTGACAAGTTTTTTATTTGTTTAATTTTTTATACTTAATAGTAGCATAACTAAATACCAAAATAAACAAGGTAATGACAAGATAGAAACAAGAAGAGAGAGGCTAAGAGCTAGACAAAGACAACTAAAATCACATATGCGAGATTACAAAAATCTGGATGGACCAAATGGTGCACATGCTCCTCTACAACAAAATCTGAAAAGTTTAGGAACACCTTAACAACAAAATCCTTGCATAAAAAGGTTATATGACTAGTGTGCTACATTGCAACAATATTCCCCTATTACTCTTCTCTTGACATTGAATGAGTTCTTGGCAAAGTTGGCTAATGCATTGTTGCTGC
This sequence comes from Castanopsis chinensis, assembly GCA_032878915.1. NCBI lineage: Eukaryota > Viridiplantae > Streptophyta > Magnoliopsida > Fagales > Fagaceae > Castanopsis > Castanopsis chinensis. Next base: position 1,194,824 of record JAVQMG010000074.1, on the reverse strand, counting down.
TCTGGATCCAAGTTTGTAGTATCCATCATGGTAATTTCCAATTCTTTCGTCATTCGTTATTGAAGCTTATCTCTCTTAACACGAATCAACTCTTCAACCTCCATTTTCTTTATCTCCACCAGTTCTTGATGCTTCATTTTCTTAATCTCTATGAGTTCTTGAGTTTGTGAACATGCCCTCTCATGAACATCATTTTTCTCATCATATTTTTTGCTCTTCTTTTCTGCCATGTCATTCAGTATCCCTTCAAGATTCAAAATCAAAATATCATTACTTTTTCATTTATTTAATTGTTCTTTTCAGCCTTCCTACCAGGTGGTCTCTCCAAGTCTACAAAGGAAGCATGGGAGACCTCATCTTCCCCTAGATGTATTGATTCCAGAGTAGAAGGAGAAGATGTTGTAGTTGATCTTCTTATCGTTTGAGGCTTCTGAGGCTTTGCTACAAGTTCCAACCATTTTGGTTGATGCCTCAAGATATTCCAACAATGATAAAATTTGAATGGAACAGCTTGGACCTTTAGATACGCTTCCTTTGCCTTAATAATCTGAAAAATTGACAAATAAAAATTGGATTAGTGAATAGACGGTAATGGTGCATTAATGCATTGACACTACTTTGAGCAACAATTTTTACCTTGTTTTGCTCATTCACATCAATTGGATTAGCCATCTCAATTGATGCTAAGATCCCAACAAACTAATTAGTTTGGAGTTGAATTGTTGACCAACGATTCATTGGAGAGTTTGCATTATGAGTAGATGTAAATGTCTTTTTATTGAAGTACTCCCAAACTCTATTCCAATATGTTTTGTGTTTTTGTTCATTCCCTTGCACTGCATCTAATGAAGTATTGAGCCATGCATACACAATGAGACAGTCTTCTTCTAGACAAAAATTACCACCCCATTGTGTCTTCTTAGTAATGGATTCCTTTTGAACTTCATGTGGAGACTATTGGGTATGCACTTCATCTTGTGGAGAGTCCATCATAAATTCAATTTTCACGATAGACCCCTCTTCTAAGAGCTGTGTGAAGTTACAATCACCACGCATTTGCGAATCCATTCCTTAATAACAATAACATAAAAAGCAGCAATATGATAAAAAGTTAGGCAAATCAACTTTACATACAACAGCAAAAGGATCACAAGGATAGGCAAATTAGTAGAGGACATAAATACAACCAAACATTAAAGCCTTTTGTTGAAGTTTAACTAAAGAAGTTTAGAACAAATCAACAATTGAAGCTGCTTCAGAATTGAAGTTACTGCAGAATGAAGAAGAAGACATTCTGTCTAAACTACAGGTTGTTCTCTTGTAATGACACTAAAAGACATGTATAAAGCTTAGATGAAGTTAGTTACTAGATTAGTGGATATAGTTACTAGATGTCATTCTTTCTCTTTCTTACCTCTGATTCTCATCTATAAGGACAGAGCCTCTTGTAACTAAATTAATTCAATATAATGCACATACAGATTTTTCTCTCAACTTTTATGATCTTTGTGTGCAATCTTGATACCTTTTTATTTTTTGAAAAACAATCAAACATTAAAGCTGAGTTCATCTTAAACCTAGTCATCAAAAAAGAGCATATAAAGCACAAACATACAAACCCACAAACCCAATTGAAGTTAATGGGTAATGTAGTAGGATTTTTTTCCAGGTTGCAACTAGTAATGCTTATAATTGGTGAGTACTGGATGAGGTTGAGAACCAATTCACCAACACCTTTACAAACATACAAACCCACACACCCATCTTACTTTTCAAGATTTCTTAGTGTACATTGGATTCAATCCCAGGTCTGTTACTCAAAATGGAAAAGCTTCATTTATTGATCCAACACCCACCAAATTTCTAATTCAATTCGACACCTAACAGACTATATTATCTAACCCTCTGTTAGGAACGAAGGGAGACGGCGTAGGGAAGCTCCTGTATAGCCGTTGGCTAACAAGGTTCTTCTGATAATTAATTCTAGATATACAAATCTGTAGTGGCTCCAAAAAGGGGTTTCTTCTCAAATATATTCCAATTTACAAGCAAAGATATTTGATTTTTAAGTGTTGGATAAAGGCTAGAATGTTGTTGTTGGTTCAGAAACTTCACAAAGCTACCCAACGAATGAAAATTCAGAAACTTCACAAAGCTACCCAACAACTCAAATTCAGAACTAATAAACTCATCAATTAAAACTAACAACTCAAAATTCAGAAGCTTCACAAAGCTACCCAACAACTCAAAATTCAGAATTGATAAACCCATCAATTAAAACTACCCAATAACTCAAAATTCGAAAACTTCACAAAGCAAGCAAGAATTTCCAACCAAAACCCAGAAATTCAGTTACCAAAAGAGCCTCCAACATCTCTCAAAATTGAAAAATACCAACAAGGATTACAGAGATTATAAAATATACCACTCAAAGCCAATAATCAGTCATCAAGAAAGAAAAATTAAAAGATGCAAGTCCTCCACTTACAACAAACTCCTCCAAACATACCTATTTCCTTCATATCCCCAAAACAACGATAACCATCTCTTCTTTCTAAGTCTCTGCGGCACACCACACCACTTGTCTGCAGCCCACCAAACACACACCCATAGACACAAACCCACAAGCTGCAGACCATCTCCTCCTTGCTAAAATCAATAAAATTTGGGGAAGAGAGAGAGAAAGGCATCATACGAGTTTGTGGGTCAACTCTGCCGTCCAAAAATCTCCTTCTCTGCACTGGTGAGATCAACCACCTCCTCTTGCTAAAATTTGCGCAAACTCGAGAGCTCCAAAACTACATTGAGCCGAGAGAGAGAGAGGCGGAGAGTGAGTGAAGAGAGAGAAAGAAAGAAAGAAAAAAATAAATGTGGTTTGATTTTTTTTGTCTAGCGAGTGAAAAAGCATCGCTGGGTCTGGCGAGGGTACATTCCCATGTTAAAATTGTGGGATAAAATATTGAGACTAATGCATGAGTTTTTTTGAGTGTTTAGCTATATGTTTGTTGAAATATTAAAATAGCTACACTGATGTAAACACTCTTACTGCCTAAAACAGAATTGAATAACAGTGATGAACATATGCTTCAAATTGAAACAATTCATAAAATTTGATATCTCAATTGACAAAATTAAAAATCTGAAATTTTGATATGAAACAGGTATAACACTTTGACTTTGGCATATAGAGACAACTGAGTCATTGAAGACCTAAGAAGTGGCAAAAATGCCAAAAGAGGTTGTTGCAAGACACTTCTTGCGTGTGAACGAACAATGAGATCATTCACATTCTTGAAATGCTAACAAAAACAAGGATGGAGCTATGAAGAACAAGATCTTTCCTTATTTAATTGAACACCAAAACTTGAAAACTAGATATCCATATAATCAATTTGGCAATCACCAAATCATAACTCTCATGAACTTATGAATTTGCAAATTGCATGACAGAATCATCTAAAAAAAGCCTAACCACTATAATAAACTTCTCATGCTGGACATCAACATTAATACTATCGTTCATCATCCTTGCAATACAATCAAAACTACCAGCTAGCACCACCCACCCGCCTTCAATGACAAACATGTTGCAAGAACACCAAAAAAGAAAAAAAAAAGGGTGCTTCAATCTTTAATATAAATCAAGCATACCTTGCCTGGAAATCCTTCATGAAAGCAACTGATTTCTCAACCCCAGTCAATGGCTTAGCATTGTATATGGAAGCACGCATACCCCCAACTGACTTATGCTACTTGAGCTGAACCATATTCTCCTTAGCTGCTTCCTTAATAAACTCAATCTCCAACCCTGACTTCTCCAAAGTGAAAGGCACATTCATCAATGACCTCACAGACTTCTCCACAGGGCACCTATACAACCCATTGCTCCCATCGTAAGCATTGTACAGAATCTCAGCTTTCTTCTTGTTCTTCTTCTCCACCTCAACCAACCCTCCTTGACCCAACAAATCCTCAAACGCCAAACCACACATGTAAATCCCTTCATTCCCAATCAGATCTTTTTTGATGATCACAATGGTGGCTCCAGATGGCCCCACATTCTTTTGGGCTCTAGCATATATGAAACCAAACTTGTTGACACTTGTGAATCTGCATTTGCATGCAACATGCAGTAATTAACAGATGGTTGAAGATGTTGTACTGAACCTCATTGCCACTTTTGAGAGAGCAGTTTCTAATATATGCTTGAACACATTCTAGTATAATGTACCAAGCTGCAATGCAGCGTCATCACTTGAAACCATGCCAGAAAAGACATACATGACATCCAAAAGGCCAATGAATAGGTACTTGCACATCTGATCTAAATGCACTTCTGAAGTTTTATGCAAGTTTTCTCCCAAGGAAACATAGTGGACTGACAGGTTTGGCCCTAGGCTACCATCTTTGCCTGCTAGCCAAGCATTCAATGTTAAGGGGCAGCTTACCATGACTTCTTTCATTATGCAGAATAAAATAGAGACCATGACTTAAATCAGAATACCCAATAAAAATGGAGCATCTAATACAAATTGAGAATTTTACCTCTTCAGGACTAAATTGAAGCAACATTCCAATCACGGGTAGTAGAGCCTCCATTGCACCTGTTGTGGCAAAAATCATTATAATTAAGACTACCATGTTTTCTGGCATTACCAAAATACATACTTCTTTGGCAAAAGGGAATAAAATTCAAAATTTACTTTTGTGATTATAATAGCTAATCTTTAGTAGAGATACCTGTTTCAAGAAGCTTTAAGATAACATTTTTCAAATATGTCATATCTACCCCTTCCCTCTTTTGCACTCTTTCCATGTTGTGAAGCTTAGACTTCAGCAAGGCTTTCTGCACTCATTATGTTCAAATTTCTATTATAAACTAATGAGAAGCTCTGCTCCCCTCCCCCCACTTCCAAATAAAGAAGAAAGAAGGCAAAATTGCACAAAAAGACTTATAATATGAGCAGTACTTGGTTTTGAGGCATATGGAAAACACTTTTTTAAAAAATACTTCCCCACATATATTCATAGACATGTAATAATCCTGTACTTCCATTTCATCAACAGCTAATCTTCAGTAGAGATACCTGTTCAAGAAGCTTTAAGATAAAATTTTTCAAATACGTCATATCTACCCTTCCCTCTTCTGCATTCTTTCCATGCTGAGAAGCTCAGCCTTCAGCATAGCTTCCTGCACTCATTATGTTCAAATTTCTATTATAAACTAATAAGAAGCTCTGCTCCCCTTCCCCCACTTCCGAATAAAGAAGATAGAAGGCAAAATTGCACACAAAGACTTATAATATGAGTAGTACTTGGTTTTGAGACACATGGAAAACACTTTTTTTATAAAAAAAAACTTCCCTACATATATTCATAGACATGTAATAGTCCTGTACTTCCATTTCATCAACAACTAATCTTTAATAGAGATACCTGTTCCAAGAAGCTTTAAGAAACAATTTCAAATACGCCATATCTACCCTTCCCTCTTTTGCATTCTTTCCATGTTGCGAAGCTCAGCCTTCAGCATGGCTTCCTACGCTCATTATCCCCCACTTCCGAATAAAGAAGAAAGACAATAAAATTGGACACAAAGACTTATAATATGAGTAAGAGAAGTGCTATGTTCACAACATTTTTACAACAAATCATAGGTGATTAGTTGTTATTGGTTCAAATTTGAACCTAACACTAAGATTACTTTTTTACCCTAACAATAACAATAAGTAACAACCTGTCACTTATGATTTATTATGAAAGTGTTGTAAATATATCATTTCTCTATGAATAATACTTGGTTTTGAGGCACATGGAAAACACTCTTTAAAAAAAAAACTATACTAGTACAATTTTTATGAAAATAAAGGCCATTGTGATATTGATTATTAATTCAAAAGCATAAACAACGACTACTTGAACCTTATCCGCAAAAACTTCAATTAACTAATGAATACAAAAGCTCATCAAGATATAAAGCCTAGGTACAAGCAATAAAGTTTTGGGGGGAAAAATCACAGAACACATGATTAGAAATACAAACTGGTGCCAAAATAAATATTTCTAGTTTGTGTGGGTTTTTATCAACAGAGCTCATTTAATCAGGCACTTAAATTTGTCCATCAGAGCTGGTTGAAACTTGCAGATCTCTGATATAATTGGCTACTTGCTAGACTGTCATAACAAATGCATTGGGAGACACAATAAGTACATTTTAAATGAGAACAGATTTTTTAAGAGAAATGTTTATACCAGCATCTGCTGTTCTGCTGCAGAAGTGCTTAAATTCTGTGCATCCTGCTTTTGCATAGCTGATAATACCAGTTAGAGAAAAAGGATATGTTAAGACCTCACTAGCTACCCCAAGGGTTTGGTTTTTTATAGATTGAGAAAAGCTTTCAACTTATATTTAACTAATACAGGTGCTGACAAGTGGTAACAGGAATGGCATCATACTTGTGATTTCCTTCATGATTAACCTGAGATTATTAATCATTGTCAGGCCAAGTACTAGAATATGGGAAAGTGTTAAGTATCAGGCGAAATTTAACAAATATTTAAGAAACAAAAGAAGGAAACGGACAGGTGGTTTTGATTCAAAAGATTGATCAAGATCCTTATTGTCATCAAGAAGTTTAGAGATTTCTTTGTCCTTCTCCTCAATCATTCAATCCGCAAGATCATGAAACCTAGAATGATCTTCCTACAAGTTATGTATCCAATTAACATAAGAACAACAATATAAATATACTGAAATTTAATCCAAGCCCAAAAATAACAAGATACAAGGTACCTTCATATCGTAATTTGAGTTCATCCAATTCTTTTTGTACATCCTGCCCAGAAGATGTTTCATTTTGAGCCTTCAATCCCCCATAGATGACTGTAAAGATGAAACTACAAATTTTCTCTTTCGAAATGCCCAATAGAAAAAAAAAAAAAAAAAAAAACACCCAGTCCTCAGCCTCCACTCTTCAGCTATAAATGTTTTTTTTTTTTTTTTTTGAAAGAAGCAGAATTGGTTTCAAAGATATAAGAAGTGGCAGAAATGCCAAAAGAGGTTGTTGCAAGAAACTTCTTGCATGTGAACGAACAATGAGATCATTCAAATTCTTGAAATGCTAACAAAAACAAGTATGGACCTATGAAGAATAGGATCTTTCTTTATTGAATTGAACATCAAAACTTGAAAACTAGATATCCATATAACCAATTTGGCAATCACCAAATCATAACTGTCATACACTAATGAATTTGCAAATTGCATGACAGAATCATCTAAAAACACCTCAACCACTATAATAAACTTCTCTTGCTGGACATCAAAACCAATACTATCATTCATCATTCTTGCAATACAATCAAAACTATAGCACCACCCACCCACCTTCAATTACAAACATACTAGAAAATCACCAAAAAAGAAAAATAAATCTTTAATATAAATCAAGCATACCTTGCTGGAAATCCTTCATGAAAGCATCCAATTTCTCAACCCCAGCCAATGGCATAGCATTGTATAAATAAGCACGCATACCCCCAACTGACTTATGCTGCTTGAGCTGAACCATATTCTCCTTAGCTGCTTCCTTAATAAACTCAATCTCCAACCCTGACTTCTCCGAAGTGAAAGGCACATTCATCAATGACCACACCGACTTCTCCACAGGGCACCTATAGAACCCATTGCTCCCATTGTAAGCATTGTACAGAATCTCAGCTTTCTTCTTGTTCTTCTTCTCCACCTCAACCAACCCGCCCTGATCCAACAAATCCTCAAATGCCAAACCACACGTAAATCCCATCATTCTCAATCAGATCTTTCTTGATGATCACAATGGTGACTCCAGATGGCCCTACATTCTTCTGGGCCCCAGAATATATGAAACCAAAGCTAGAAACATCCACTGGCTTGGAACAGAAATTTGAAGACATATCAGCCACCAAGATACCCTTTTTAGGACTTGGGTAGTCCTTATATTCCACACCCTGAATGGTTTCCTTAGCACAAATATGCAAGAATTTGGCATCTGCGTTTTGCTCCAAATCATGAAGAGATGGAATCTTTTTGTGTTTTTCAGATTTCCCAGACCAAATAAAAGGCTTGGTTTTGAGTACTTTTTGTGCCTCCTTGAATGCCTGCAGATTTATGAAGAGCAGGAGGTCAATAATTTATTATAAGATATATCTTATAGAGTTGGCACAATCAAGACCAAAGAAAAGTACCATTTCCAAAACCTCCTTCCTTGTGACGCTTTATCTGATATAAGAATCAAATCCCCATCTACAGAAACAGAATCCTCCTCATACTTGCATGCCAAGAGCATGGAAACCAAGCCAACCAACTGAAGTTTCTTTCTTACTACTGATTGCTTGGATAAAAATTTGTCAATTAAATTAACCGTAAAAAACAATGTCTCGTTCATGACTTCAAACTTATCATGGACCTCTTAATTCAAACAATCAAACAAGAGAAAGTATAGGAAGTTTGTTTCGGATTGACTTACCAGTGGATTTGTATGATATTACATAAACTTCAAGATGCTATCAGTTGGATGACATAACTTTCTATTTTTATTAAAGGAGGAAATTCTTGGACCACTTGGGCTCTTTTCCCTTGGTACATCCTTCCTTTCAATGGGGCCAGCTGGAGAAATAATAAATTTGTAATTTCTGTTATATGGTGAGCATTGCATCAGCCTTTTGCAATCGTAAGTACTGTTATGCAGGTCTTGAATTAAGCCTTCCTTCCTTTTTCTACATGAGCAGATATTAGCACCATTAAGAACAGATAAAATTACTTTTAACACTGGAAATGCTAAAGAGATATTTCAACTATATATGAAGTGTAATACAATGCAATGATCAATGATGATTCTGAATAACTATCTTATATGAGAAACAATGCAAGAACATAGAACCAGGCAAACACAAAAGATTCATGTGTTCACCATTACAAATTGTACGTGGCCAGGTATTAATATTCAGAAAATTTGGCAAATTTTTTTTGTTAATGTAAATTTCAAATCAAATCTCCACTACGTGGAAGAGTATAAAGCCAAACCAGTATTTCAAAATTTGAACCACCCGATGTGAAGAAATTTCTACTCCAAATGCAAGTATCACTCTAAAATCAAGCAAAAGAAAAGTAGTTTCTTCCATTGACTTGAAAAAGTCCTACTCTTTATATGCCTCTTAAAATCTCAAATTCTCCATTTAATTAGTTGGATTTTCAATGGGAAAAAGCTTAATGTATGCCAATGAATGATTGGTAAAATCGAATCACAAAATATTAGTTGAATCCAGTACCAACACTAATCATGGCAAAATAATTTTATTAAAAAACTTTAGATAACTTTTTTGACTCTGTGGTGTGCCCTTTGTTTTTCAACCCATCTCTCTCCCCCCGTGTATGTGTGTTTGTTTCTAAAGAAAAAAAAATTGTCAAAGCGAGACGGAAGATAGATTTGAGAAAACTAACCAGCTCTATAATGAACTTCCATTAGCTGAGAGTGGATTAGTTAATTGATTATTCTTCCAGCGTAACATAATAGATATGACATGATAATATCGCCAATGCCCTACACATCAAACAAATTTGGGGAAACGAAATGGAACATAATCTTAGGTTAGGTTGATTTAAATCAGAAGTGAGATTGTTGAGAAGAGAATAGAAGAGGATATTATAATAAGGTATAAGTAAACTTACTGCTCAACTCGGCATCTACCACAGAATCGTCACTGTAAGATGAGGCATGCGACGTTTAAACCAATCATAATAAGTTCTCTCTGATGGACACCCATCTATTATCAGACGTTTGAGGCCAGTGAAGCGTAGAATTTCGTCCGGAGGAGTATTGAGTTTATCGCACCCATCCAAATCTAGTTCTTCAAGGGATGTCTGCAAGTGTGGGGGGATGGAACAGAGAATCGTGGAAACATCCAGCTCCTCGCAAAACCCACCAATCACCAAATGCTTCAAGTGGGTGAGGCAGTCTAAGCCATCCGGTAGATGCCTCAACTTTTGGCAACGGTAAATTCGTAAGTCGTTAAGAGAATGCAATTCTCGTAGATCTCCAATTGATATCAGATTAGGACAATTCCAAATCATTAATTGGATAAGAGAATGTAATTTTGGCATATCTGGAATTGATTTCAGATTAGGACATTTGGATATTGTCAATTTCGAAAGAGATGTACAGGATTGCAGCCCAGACGGGAAAACTTCAACGCCACATGATATCGTTAGGGTTGGAAGAAAGGGTGCCACACCTTGTAGAATTGGAAAATACTTCACATTGGGACAATTGGATACTTCAAATTTCTCAAGGGAATTGAGGGTTTGCAGTGTGTTTGGCAAATGACTCAATTTGAAACAATCTCTAATTTGGAGTGATCGGAGAGACGTGCAAAGCGCACATACATCATCCTCATGTGGTGGCAAGATGGACACCAAATCATTACAATAACCTATGTCCAAAGACATTAGACTCATAGTATTATTTTGCCATAAATGCTCGGGCAGACAAGCAAGCTCTGAAATAAAACCCATATGAAGGGACACAAGAGTGGTAAGTTTGCTAATAATGATTTTGAATGTCGCACCGCAAGTGTTTGCAATATCTAATTTCTTAAGAGACGGAAAATGACATGGAGCAGTTATCAGTTTTCTACATTGTCTAATGGTTAACTCCTCAAGGCAAGGAAACACCATTCCTATTGTAGTTAGGTCCATGGCGTCCTTCCATTCCACTAGATTGGGCATAAACTGCAAATCAAGCCTTTCCAAAGCTGGGAACAACGCATTTCTACCACTGCCATCTCTACCGGTACTTGATCCCACACCACTGTAACTGTTATAAAATTCTGTTCCTATACTTGTCACATTATCCATTCCCCATATTTGAAGGAACTTGAGACGTGGTAAATGCCCAAGTGTAGGAATTTTTTCGCACTTGTCACATCTTTTTAAACGGATTTCTAACAGATGGTTCAAAAGAAACAAGCCACCACTAATGTTAACACCCACTAATATCCATGAAGGGAACTTCTCACCCCCAAAATTTTCTATTTTTAAGCTTTTCAAACGTGGGTGAGGTTGAAGGCCTTCTAATACATCCTCATCATTGTTGTTGCCTACTCTTGCACTACTCCAATGGAATTCCAGCTTGTGTACTCTCGTCTTTCCCACTAAATTTGCAGTTTTGGCTTCTTCTTTATCTCTCACATGCTCCAGATTGAAGATATTTATTCCTCCTCTGAGCTGGCTTAAGCATCCTAGTTCTTCAATTCGATGACCAATTTTCTGTCCAATGACAAAGAAAGGCAATGTTTGAAGACAAGTCAATTGCCCTATATTGACCGGCATTTGTTTTATGTCCACATGACTAATTTTAATATGTCTTAAGTTAGTCAAATTTCTTAGATCTTTTGGAAGCTCTCTTAGAGGAAAACAAAGCTTGATTGCTAGAGTTTGTAAGTTGTAGAGCTTGGTAATAGAATTGGGTAATGCTTTGATGCCGATGTTGGTCTCCTGGACCTGAAGAAGCCTTAAATGTCTAAACTCACAAATTGACTTGAGCAACTTTTCTATACCCATCCCAGATAATGTTAGACCACGGACAAATTTTAAGTCCAATAACTTGTCTCCAAGATTAGAACGAATCAAAAATACTGTGCGCAGTCTACCCATGCCATCTTTAGATAGTGGGATTGTTGGTGTTGTCCCGTCATTGGATATACAAGATAAACGCCGAATATGAGGGATATGAGACATGTCAATGTCATTCCTCGTATTGCCCCCTAAATGCAAGGTTTCGCATTTTGCAATTGAGAGGGCAAGATCATGTACAAGATCATGCATCTTACAACTTATTATATCACTAAAATCATCCCTTTCTATATCTTGGAATAAGGAATTTGCCAACAAAATATCAAAATACTTGTTACCAATGTCTTCCATCTCAGAAGAATTCCCTTGCAATGGTTGCAGGAACCCTTCAGCCATCCAATGTTGAATTAGTTCTTCCTTTCTCATTTCATAATCTTTAGGAAATATTGCACAATATGTAAAACAACTTTTTAGAGATGGTGAAAGATGATCAAAGCTTAATTTTAGTATTGATAAGATTTCATTTTCACCATGCAAGGAACTCCAAACCTCACTGTTTTGAATTTCCAACCATTCCCATTCGTCAATCTTATTAGACATTGTCCCTCCTAAAACCCTTGCAACTAATGGAATCCCTTGACATCTTTTAGCAATCTCCCTTCCAATATCCTCTAGATCTTGACTTAGTGGAATTCTTTCATTTGTAGATACTCTTTTCTTGATTATGGACCAACATTCATTGTCTGAGAGCTTTTCCAAGTGATGCTGATGAATTGTCTTCATGATCTTCACCACAGTATCACTCCGAGTTGTTACAATAATATTGTTTCCTGTAGATGAATTAATTCCTAACAAACAACTCCTTAAAGTATCCCACTTCACACGATCTTCGTTCCAAACATCATCAAGAACGAGAAGATATCTTTTTTCTTGCAACTCTTTTTTTAGGCTTTTCAGTATTGCATCCTTCATTTGCAATGCACATGAATTCAGCGTAAGGGATTCAAGAATCTCTTTCAATATCTTCTTATCATTAAAATCATTGGAGACACATATCCATATTGTTTCATCAAAATTCCTCTGTACTAGCTCATGATTATACACTAGTTTTGCCAAAGTTGTCTTTCCCAAACCCGCCATTCCTACTATAGTAATGACTGACAGTTGTTCATTGGTTGCATTAAGCATCAAGTCTACTATTTTTGAGACATGATCTTCCATTCCTACAATCTCTGCATCCTCCCGAGAGGAGTCTGTCTCTCGGTTTAGAATGACCTCAGGAATTGCATTTATTGATCCCGCACTAGCAAATTCAAAATCTTTTGCTTTATTACTAATCTTTTCCAAAGATTTGAGCATAGTCTTAATTTTGTTGGCCATGTCAATTTGGAATGCAATAGGGTTTTGGAACTCTACCTTTCGTCGGAGAATCTCATAAGCAAACTCGTCCAGCACATCATCAACATCATAAGCAATGTCTTTAAGCCTCAGCATCCAAAGCCTCACGGACTTTTCTCCCACTTGCCTTCTCTCCGCATCAGCCAGCACAGCCTGAATCGTGGTCAATGAGTCTTGAAGTTCTGTCAGCAGCTCCTCGAACCCCCAAGCAAGGCTAATCTGCTCAGTAGCAATTGAAATTAGCTTGTCTAGCACAACACTAATAATGACAGTCTCCGCCATCTTTGGTTTGGTGCTGCGATTAGTTAGAAACAAGCTCTCAGTTTTTGATTCAATATCTAAACGTGTTATTAAAGCCTCTGCACGAGACTTTATTCCAACGGGATATTTAGCAACATTTAATTCCATCAGATTTAGTTTAGACTTGATATCTTCAACAATTTTTTGGATAAGTTGCCATTCATTGCTGTTCTTGCAGTCCCAACCAGAAATTCCGCCTGCCTTAAGTAGAGCTTTCCTCCACCTTCGTACTTTCTCTTTATCATTAAAATTTTCTTCATGTCTAATTATTGCTTCCCCAAACTTTCCTTGTTGCTTACGAACTTCAGATGGATCCACCTTGTAAAAAATTGGTAACACCGATTGATTATTTTCCCCACACTCAATAATTTTAGCAAGCTCGTCCAAACACCAAGTAGAGGATGCATAGTTTTCAGAAAATACAATAATTGACAACGTTGAGTTCTCAATGGTTTTGAGAAGCTCTGCAGAAATTTCTTCTCCCTTCTGAAGATCATCATCGATGAAGGTGTGAATACCCTGAAAACACAAAGCGTGATACAGATGGCTTACAAAACCAAAGCGGGTATCTTCACCTCTGAAACTCAAAAAAACATCAGAGTTCTTGGGTTGGTGGGTTAAAGAGGAAGAGGAAGATGAGGCTCCTTTGGTAGTCACAAGCGCCATCCAGAATAAGCTTTTTTTTTTACTGGAGGAACTCCTCACGTGTAAACTGGGCCTGGAGTTTCTGAAGCCAAGGTTTGAGGATAAGGGGGAATCCCTCAATATTCCACGGTCCCTACCCCCACCTGATGAAGAGAGAGCTGTCTCCACCGTTGGGTTATTAGGGAGTGGGTGAATGAAAGAAAAAGATTTGTGGAATTATGGGATATGGGTTTAACCGATTGGGGTGAAATCTGGTAAGGTTATGAAGGGTTGATACATGAAGAGGGGATTGGAGCTAAAGAGTGATTGAAGAAATAGGTAGATGGGGGGATTTGGAAAACCTAAAGTTGCTGGAACGAAGGCAAACTCAGGTTGGGGAACAATGATAAAAGCAGATGGGAACTCAGAGCATCAATTTGAACTTTCAACGCATGAAGAGAAGGTTCATTGATTCATTCGTGTATCTTCAACAAACGCGTAACTGGGACCCGCGAACAGAACGCGGAATTGTGTCCGTACAAAAGTAAAGTGTTTGGAATTGGGATTGATGTAAGAGCTATTAATGGCAGATTCAATCTCAACCGTTTAAAAAATATTTTTTTTTAAATTACAAATTAAAAGTTAAATAGTAAAGTGGTCAAAATTGTTTGTGAAAGAGAAAATTAGTAAAGTGTGATTTTTGTTTAAGAGTACTGAATTAGCGCACTGGTGTTTTCAACCAAGAAAATGACGTGTCCATAATACCTTTACAACAAATTTTAAGGGTAGATTATTATTGGCCATTATTGGTAGATAAAAAAAGTAATTTTATTGATGCGTACAATTAAAATCAACACCAATTTATTATCTAAAATTTGTTATGAAAATATTGTGATAATGTTGTAAACAAAACACTTATCTTCCAACATATAAGTCAAAAGTTCAAATATTAGTCAACTAGTTAAATTAATCCAATTACATCAATTTCCAAAACATAATTGTATGTAAAATAATGTGTCACGGATTGCATAAAATCAATAGGAAATAGCGATGAAGAACACTCCAAAGAAAAAACCATTGAGGTACATTATCCACAACAAAGCACTCAACTAATTATAATTAAGGGCAAAGCCTTTACCTATACTCTTCACGAAATTAATAAATTAGCAGCCAAAGAAAATGCATAAAATAAATTTTTATTAAAGACATTGCAAAGTAATTATCTATCAAAGCAGAGTGAGACACTCTCTACCACTGCATATCCTTAGTGCGATGGTTAATCTAGAGGTATAAATGCTTATGAAGAGTGGAGGGCAGGGACCGAGGTTCAAGTCTCCAGGAGAGAGTTTCACACACATATACACTTAAATTAAGTTAGAGTAGAATTCTATCTTGTATTAAAAAAAAAAAAAAGGGGGGCACTCTTATAAAATAAATTAGCAGGAGAAGTAGATTTGAGATATGGACATATTCAATCACACAAAGTAAATAATAAGTACATGAATTAATGCAAGAAGTAGACAAAAAAGAATAAAGCAGTATTAAATTTGTGCAATTAAATTCATCAATATTGCTATATTGAATTTAATTGAAAAAAAAAAAACCTAAAGATTTTACAAATTTTACTACATAACTTTCATAAATTGATGTTGTAATGAATGTGATTGGTAAATTAAAAACATAATAAATAAATATATGAATCATTTTTTTAATTTATGGCACATCAAAGTACAAAGATTATGTAGTAAAATTTATAATAACCATATCATCACTCGTTTAGTTCTACTTTAAAAATAACACTATTTGTGTTTGATCACGTATGAGAATTTAGTTAAAAAAATTTTAAGGTTTGCCAGTTATTTATTATTAAAATTTCAATGTACTAAAAAAAAAATCAGTGTGTTGTTGACTACCCACCCACACGTTACATTATCTCATTCTTGTTTAATTACTTTTTCTTTTTCCTTTTTCAAATTGTTAGAGTTGCTCCCTCAATCCATCACTTTAGAGCATTCATACCAGTTTGTCTAAATTTTTATTCTATTTTAATATAAGAACTTATTTTTTTCTATTTTGCACAATTACTTTTACAAACTACCAACATCAGATCATTTATTCTACCTTCCATTTTATTTAAATAATCATATTTATTATATTCTTTATTACTACTTTTGTCATCTCTCTCTCTCTCTCTCTCTCTCTCTCTCTCTCTCTCATTTAGCGTTAGTCATCACTTATCAGGTTTCTCTTCTCTTTCCTCTCAACCCTTAGCACTCTTTCTCCTCTCAAATCTCTCTCTTCCACTAGGTTTGGGTTTGGGCTTATGGGTTTTCCGTTGATGGAGATATCTCGTTTTCCTCTCAAATCTCTCTTTCTCCATTGAGTTTGATTTTGATTTTGGGTTTGGGTTATAGGTTTTCCATTGTTGGTTTGATTTTGAGTTGATTTTCTGTTGTTGTAACAAGTTTTGGTGGTGGTGGCAGTTGAATAGGATTTGTGTTTGGATATAGGTGGTGTTGGGTTGCAGGTTTTTGTGAGAGTGAACAAAAGGGAGAGGTAGAGGAAGAGAGATTTTGATGAGAGTAAAAGAGATGAGCAAAAAAAAAAATCAGAATAGAGAGCTACAATATACATGGTTACTATAGTAAATTACGTAAATCTTCACAACTTTAATCTAAGGGTCCGTTTAGATAGAACTTATTGTTGAAAATTAAAAACTGAAAACTAAAAACACTGTAGCAAAATAGTTTTTAAATGTGTGAATAGTATCATGGGACCAATTTTTAATATTTTTTTTTGAATAAAGTGCTTGTGGATCTCATAAACTATGGGTGTGCATGGGTCGGGTTGAGGGAATTTTTTGACCTAACCCACCATGGTGGGTCAAAAAAAATTCGACCCAACCCGACCCATCACATATGTCCAACCCAACCCAACCCAACCCACATGGGTCTGGTTGAACCCATGGGTTAGACTTTTTTTTATTTATTAAATTGAACTTATATATTTTTTTATTAATTATATAATATATTTAAATATATATTAAAGAAAGTAATAGGATTTTATATTATATATGTTTGTAGGATTTTATTTTATATTATATAATATATTTTATATTATATATTACTAGGTTTTAACTTAAAAAAAATATTTATTAAATATATAATATATTTTAAATATATATTAAAATATGGGTGGGTCGGGTCGGGTTTGCGCGGGTTTGTAATTTTATGACCCAAATCCAATCCGACCTGCTACAAAAAAAAAAAATTTATAACCCAACCCAACCCACCAAGCCTAAAAAACCGACCCAACCTGGTGGGTTGGGTCGGGTCGGGTTGTGTTTGGCAGGTTAGTGGGTTTTCTGCACACCCCTATCATAAACAGTGTGTGAACAATGTAAAACAGTGCATGAACAATGCACTTGTCTCCTGTACAGTGCATCCATGTACATAAACAGTAATTTTACCGATGCGGGGGAGGAAAAAAAAAAAAAAAAGAAGAACTGAAAATATAAACGTGAGCCAATACATGAATCCAAACGGATTCTTAAGATGCGTGAAAATTTCCAGGTTAAAAGTAAAAAATGGGGCACTTTTTCTATTTTGGCTCTTATAGTGCACAACAAATTGGTAGCAGTAGCACAAGTCACAACAACACAAACTTTTTGACTCTTGACTATATTTATGATTATGCTTTTTCTTATTAAATTTTTGTATAAAAAAAATATTGAATCATAGCATCACAAGCAATTCAACTGTTCCACTCAAACATAGTTAGAATAGTGCCCCAATAAAAATAAATATTAAACAGAGTTGGAGAAACAAAATTCATCAAATTAAAGAAAGAAGCCACACAGAAAGACGCCAAAGTTCGAGAGGCATACCAGTCGGTGGGACAACATCGACTCGTCACCTGCTTGAAGTGGGCCAGGCGATGCAGTGAAGCGGTGGTGCCTTCTTAGAAGAATGTTTAAGCCACAACTTTCATTAGAAAAATTAACATAAGTATATGTTTTGAAAATCTAATCGTTAAATTACATGTTGTTTATATTCTTAATACATATTTTAAATTTTATGTCACTTAGATGTTATTATTTGATCTATAAAGTTATTTTTTATGTATAATTTTATATTAAAAAAATTTGAAATTTAAACATATGATTGATGATATACCTATTAATCTTTAATTTTCTTGAATTTTTGTAAGCATAGAAAATATACTAAGAAAATATAATCTTATAGTGGTTAATTTTTTTTTTTTTTTAGAGTATTTGGGTTAAATTTTAAAATTTTGTTATGTTGTTGGGGCTAAATTTTATTTCATTACAAGGCCAAGAATTATGTTGAGGACAAGGAAAAAGAATTTTGGGTCAGGGAGCCGGGCAGAATTTTGCTAGGCAAAATCCTAGAATTTTATACATTTATACACAGTAACATACTGCATTTTTTTTTTTCCAAAATTGGCCCCCCAGTCCAACAATAGCTCTGTCCTTGTTCACAAGTGTCAACAAGCATTGAGCATATGATTGGTTCATGGAAAGGTTTAGATATTGTGAAGAACGATTGAAAGAGAGAATGATATAAGCCAATATCAAGAGAGGAAGGAAAAACATTTCGGCATTATTCAGTTACTCTTCCTAGAAGAGTTGCATGCAGCCACACGAGCCTTTTATTTATTTTTCTTTTTTTCCAGTCTCTTTTTTCTTTTTCACAATTCAATGTAGAGTGTGTGAGAATTATATAATGGAGAAACAAGAAAGCAATTTCCGCTGAGGTTTCTGTCAATACCAATGGAACAAGAGTCAATAGTGATTTCTAGTCATTTTTACAATTTATATACTTATTTGTTTGACCCTTTTTTTTTATTTATAGTTATTATTTGAGCCTTCTTTTGTTGTTGTCATCATCGTGATTTGTATCATTCAACGAATGGCCTTGTGGGTTGGTGTAGTGTGGTCGGTGTAGTGTGGTCGGTGAAAGGTAAGTTCTGGACCTCATGGTATTAAGTCATACACGTCATGACATTAGCCAATTTCGACAAAAGCTAACAGTCTTGAAATTTCCTCTTGAATACTACAGGTTTTGATGTGAAACTCCTATCACTTGATGCTATCTGTTCCACACTTACCGGACAATAATTGGTCAGCAAAAGAGTGGTTGAAAAAAGGAAAATTTTCCACTGGTTTTCTTTGTTAATTATAACTTCTGCTCTGTTGATGTTTAATGGTCCAAATGAATGCCATATTGCAATTTTGATTTTGCTAGTTAAAAGAATCTTCCGAAATCAACATTTAAAAGTAATAAATGACGGTTAAGTTCAAATGCCATTCCTACATTATAGAAATCGTGCCTTATTATTCAATGACCATGTATTAAAATCACATAAGCCTCCAAAGTTACTACACGATTGATCCCATCTGACAAAATTTATTACTCATATTAAGTACTATTAAATCAGAAATGATAAGTACTAACTCTTTTTACTTTCAATATTAAAACGTTAAGTCCTGTAAGATTTCCTTCTCTCTCTCTTTTCCTTGAATAAAATTAGGGTGTTCCTATTACACACAAAGTACACATTTCACGATTTCAATTCACAAGGTTTTTGTGTGTATTGCGTGTGCAATAAGGTGTCTCACGTGTGCGTAAGAGACATTTCTCATAAAATTATATTACACAAAGTACACATTAAATGATTAAACTTTACAATTTCATGCTCCATTTTGATATCTCAATTGACAAAATTAAAAATCTGAAATTTTGATATGAAAAAGATATAATATTTTGATTCTGGCATATAAAGACAACCGAGTCATTGAAGACCTAAGAAGTGGCAAAAATGCCAAAGGTGGTTGTTGCAAGAAACTTCTTGCATGTGAACGAACAATGAGATCATTCACACTCTTGAATTGCTAACAAAAAAAAGGGATGGAGCTATGAAGAACAGGATCTTTCTTTATTGAATTGAACATCAAAACTTGAAAACTACGTATCCATATAAACAATTTGGCAATCACCAAATCATAACTCTCATGAACTTATGAATTTGCAAATTGCATGACAGAATCATCTAAAAAAGCCTAAACCACTACAATAAACATCTCTTGCTGGACATAAACATCAACACTATCATCCATCATTCTTGCAATACAATCAAAACTACCAGCTAGCCCCACTCACCCACCTTCAATAACAAACATGTTACAAAAACACCAAAAAAGAACAAGAAAAGGGTGCTTCAATCTATAATATAAATCAAGCATGCCTTGTGTGGAAATCCTTCATGAAAGCAACCAATTTCTCATCTCCAGCCAATGGCATAGCAATGAATACAGAAGCACACATACCCCCCAACTGACTTATGCTTCTTGAGCTGAACCATATTCTCCTTAGCTGTTTCCTTAATAAAGTCAGCCTCCAACTCTGACATCTCCAAAGTGAAAGGCACATTCATCAATGACCTCATAGACTTCTCCACAGGGCACCTATATTACTGTCCTTGAATGCCTGCAGATTTATGAAGAGCAGGAGGTCAATAATTTATTATAAGATATATCTTATAGCGTTGGCATAATAACAACCAAAGAAAAGTACAATTACCAGAACCTCCTTCCTTGTGAACGCTTTATCTGATATAAGAATCAAATCCCCAACTACAGAAACAGAAACAGAAACCTCCTCATACTAGCATGCTAAGAGCATGGAAACCAAGCCAACCAACTGAAGTTTCTTTCTTACTACCGATTGCTTGGATAAAAATCTGTCTCTTAAATTGACCGTAAGGAAAAATGCCTCGTTCATGACTTCAAACTTATCATGGACCTGTTAATTCAAACAATCAAACAAGAGAAAGTATAGGAAGTTTGTTTCGGATTGACTTACCAGTGGATTTGTATGATATTACACAAACTTCAAGATGCTATCAGTTGGATGACATAAGTTTCTATTTTATTAAATGTGGAAAATCTTGGACCACTTGGCCTCTTTTCCCTTGGTAAATCCTTCCTTTCAATGGGGACAAATGGAGAAATAATAAATCTGTAGTTTCCGTTATATGGTGAGCATTGCATCAGCCTTTCGCAATTGAAAGTACTGCATGCAGGTCTTGAATTGAGCCTTCCTTTTTCTACCTGAGCAGATATTAGCACCATTAATAACAGATAAAATTACTTTTAACTCTAGAAATGCTAAAGAGATATTTCAACTGTGTACGAAGTGTAATACTATGCAATGATCAATGATGATTCTGAATAACTATCTAATATTAGAAACAATGCAACAACATAGAACCGGGCAAACACAAAAGATTCATGTGTTCACCATTATAAATTGTATGTGGCCAGGAATTAATATTCAGAAAGTTTGGTGAACTATTTTTGTTGATGTAAATTCCAAATAAAATCTCTACAATATGGAAGAGTATAAAGCCAAACAAGTATTTCAAAATTTGAACCCGATGTGAAGAAATCTCTACTCCAAATGCAAGTATCACTCTAAAATCAAGCAAAAGAAAAGTAGTTTCTTCCACTGACTTGAAAAAGTCCTACACTTTATATGCATCTTAAAATCTCAAATTCTCAATTTAATTAGTTGGATTTTCAATGGGAAAAAGCTTAATGCATGCCAATGAATGATTGGTATAATCAAATCACAAAAATATTAGTTGAACTCAGTACCGACACTAATCATGGCAAAATAATTTTATAAAAAAAACAATAGAGAACAATTTTTTTCTTGATTTGTTAAGTAACAGATGATCCTCCCTTAAAAATTATCATGGTATTTGAGTGGCCTTTGTCGTGTGCCTTTGTTTTAAAATCAATCCCTCTCCCCCAGTGTATGTGTGTGTTTGTTTCTAAAGAAAAAAAAAAATTACCAAGGTGAGAGGGAAGATAGATTTGAGAAAACTAACTAGCTCTATAATGAACTTCCATTAGCTGAGAGTGGATTATTTAATTGATTATTCTTCCAGCGGAACATAATAGATATGACATGATAATATTGCCAATGCCCTGCACATCAAACAAATTTGGGGAAACGAAATGGAAAATATAATCTTAGGTTAGGTTGACTTAAATCAGAAGTGAGATTGTTGAGAAGAGAGTAGAAGAGGATATAATAAGGTATAAGTAAACTTACTACTCAACTTGGCATCTACGAAATCGTCATATCAAGACAAGGCATGCGACGTCTAAGCCAACACCATTGCTGCTGAGTTGCAGTAGCAGATAATCCTCATGCAATAAAACAATCCTTTGACTTGTTTTCCACTTTTAAGAAAATGAGAATCTTGAGAAAAGAGAGCGGGAAGATCCAGGAGCATCGATTGCTGGGCTTGGTGGAACATCTGTAGAGGCACGGTATGCTTGTTGAGGCTTGTGAATCTGCATTTGCATGCAACATGCAGTAATTAACAGATGGTTGAAGGTGCTGTACCGAACCTCATTGCCACTTTTGAGAGAGCAATTTCTAATATATGCTTGGACACATTCTAGCATAATGTACCAAACTGCAATGCAGCATCATCACTTGAAACCATGTCAGAAAAGACATACATGACTTCCAAAAGGTCAACAAATAGGTACTTGCTCATCTTATCTAAATGCTCTTCTGAAGTTTTATGCAAGTTTTCTTCCGAGGAAACATAGTGGACTGACAGCTTTGGCCCTAGGCTACCATCTTTGCCTACTAGCCAGGCATTCAATGTTAAGGGGCAGCTTACCGTGACATATTTCATCATGCAGAATAAAATAGAGAGCACGACTTAAATCAGAATACCCAATAAAAATGGAGCATCTAATATAAACTGGGAATTTTACCTCTTCAGGACTAGATTGAAGCAGCATTCCAATCACGGGTAGTAGAGCCTCCACTTCACCTATTGTGGCAAAAATGATCATAATTAAAACTACCAAGTTTTTTGGCAATACCAACATACATACTTCTTTGGCAAAAGGGAAAAAAATTCAAATTTTACTTTTATGATTAAAACAGCTAATCTTCAGTAGAGATACCTGCTTCAAGAAGCTTTAAGATAACATTTTTCAAATACGTCATATCTATCCCTTCCCTCTTCTGCATTCTTTCCATGTTGTGAAGCTTAGACTTCAGCATGGCTTCCTGCACTCATTATGTTCAAATTTCTAATATATACTATTGAGAAGCTCTGCTCCACTCCTCCCACTTCCAAATAAAGAAGAAAGAAGGCAAAATTGCACAAAAAGACTTATAATTTGAATAGTACTAGGTTTTGAGGCACATGGAAAACGCTTTTTTTAAAAATACTTCCCTACATATATTCGTAGACATGTAATAATCCTGTACTTCCATTTCATCAATAGCTAATCTTCAGTAGAGTTACCAGTTCAAGAAGCTTTAAGATAAAAATTTTCAAACACGTCATATCTACCCTTCCCTCTTCTGCATTCTTTCCATGATGCGAAGCTCAGCCTTCAGCATAGCTTCCTACACTCATTATGTTCAAATTTCTATTATAAACTAATCAGAAACTCTGCTACCCTCCCCTTCTTCCAAATAAATAAGAAAGAAGGCAAAATTGCACACAAAGACTTATAATAATAGTACTTGGTTTTGAGGCACAAGAAAAACACTTAAAACAAAAAAGCTACACTGGTACTATTTTTTATGAAAATAAAGGCTATTGTGATATTGATCATCATTCAAAAGCATAAACAACGACTGCTTGAACATTATCCACAAAAACTTCAATTAACAAATGAATACAAAAGTTCATCAAGATATAAAGCCTAGGCACAAGCAATAAAGTTTTAAGGGAAAAATCAAAGAACACATGATTAGAAATACAAACTGGTGCCAAAATAAATATTTCTAGTTTGTGTGGGTTTTTATCAACAGAGCTCACTTAATCAGGCACTTAAATTTTTCCATCAGAGCTGGTTGAAACTTACAGCTCAATGATATAATTTACTACCTGCCAAATTGTCATACTAAATGCATTGGGAGACTCAACAAAGTACATTTTAAATGAGAACAGATTTTTTGAGAGAAATGTTTATACTAGAATCTACAGTTTTGCTGCAGAAGTGCTTAAATTCTGTGCATCCTACTTTTGCATAACTGATAATTCCAATTAGAGAAAAAGGATATGTTAAGACCTCCCCAGCTGCCACAAGGGTTTGGTTTTTTATAGATTGAGAAAAGCTTTCAACTTATACCTAACTAATACAAGTGCTGACAAGTGGTAACAGGAATGACTTCATACTTGTGTAGTGATTTCCATTGTGATCAACCTGAGATTATTAATCATTGTCAGGCCAAGTACTAGAATATTTAAATCTAAGTCATGGGAAAGTGTTAAGTATCATGTGAAATTTAACAAATATTTAAGAAGACAAAAGAAGGAAACGGACAAGTGGTTTTGATTCCAAAGATTGATAAAGATCCTTATTGTCATCAAGAAGTTTAGAGATTTCTTTGTCCTTCTCCTCAATCATTCGATCTGCAAGATCATGAAACCTAGAATGATCTTCCTACAAGTAATGTATCCAATTAACACAAGAACAACAATATAAATAAGCTGACAATTAATCCAAGCCCAAAAACAACAAGATACAAGGTACCTTCAATCTTTCATATCATAATTTGAGCTCATCCAATTCTTTTTGTACATCCTGCCCAGAAGATGCTTCATTTTGAGCCTACAATCCCCCATAGATGACTGTAAAGATGAAACTACAAATTTTCTCTTTCGAAATACCCACCAAAAAAAAAAAAAACCCAGTCCTCAGCCTCCACTCTACAGCTATAAATGATTTTTTTTTTTTAAGAAGCAGAATTGGTTTCAAAGATATAAGAAGTGGCAGAAATGCCAAAAGAGGTTCTTGCAAGAAACTTCTTGCATGTGAACAAACAATGAGATCATTCACATTCTTGAAATGCTAACAAAAACAAGGATGGAGCTATGAAGAATAGGATCTTTCTTTATTGAATTGAACATCAAAACTTGAAAACTAGATATCCATTAACCAATTTGGCAATCACCAAATCGTAACTGTCGAATTTGCAAATTGCATGACAGAATCATCTAAAAACACCTAAACCACTATAATAAACTTCTCTTGCTGGACATCAAAACCAATACTATCATTCATCATTCTTGCAATACAATCAAAACTACCAACTAGCACCACCCACCTACCTTCAACTACAAACATGCTACAAAATCACCAAAAAAGAAAAATAACTCTTTAATATAAATCAAGCATACCTTGCCTGGAAATCCTTTATGAAAGCAACCAATTTCTCAACCCCAGCCCAATGGCATAGCATTGTACATAGAAGCACGCATACCGCCAAATGGCTTATGCTGCTTGAACTGAACCATATTCTCCTTAGCTGCTTCCTTAATAAACTCAATCTCCAGCCCTGACTTCTCCAAATGGAAAGGCACATTCGTCAATGACCTCACAGACTTCTCCACAGGACACCTATAAAACCCATTGCTCCCATCTTAAGCATTGTACAGAATCTCAGCTTTCTTCTTGTTCTTCTTCTCCACCTCAACAAACCCTCCTTGATCCAGCAGGTCCTCAAATGCCATACCACACATGTAAATCCCATCATTCCCAATCAGATCTTTCTTGATGATCACAATGGTGATTCCAGATTGCCCCACATTCTTTTGGGCTCCAGCATATATGAAACCAAACTTAGACACATCCACTGGCTCGGAACAGAAATTTGAAGACATATCAACCACCAAGATACCATTTTTAGGACCTAGGTAGTCCTTGTATTCCACACCCTGAGTGGTTTCATTAGCACAAATATGCAAGAATCTGGCATCTGCGTTTTGCTCCAAATCATGAAAACATGGAATCGTTGTGTGTTTTTCAGATTTCCCAGACCAAATAAGGCTTGGTTTTGAGTACTTTTGTGCCTCCTTGAATGCCTGTAGATTTATGAAGAGCAGGAGGTCAATAACTCATAAGATATATCTTATAGCGTTGGCATAATCACAACCAAAGATGAGTACCATTTCCAGAACCTCCTTCCTTGTGTATGCTTTAGCTGATATAAGAATCAAATCCCCAACTACAGAAACAGAAACCTCCTCATACTTGCATGCTAAGAGCATGGAAACCAAGCCAACCAACTGAAGTTTCTTTCTTACTACTGATTATTTGGATAAAAATCTGTCAATTAAATTAACCATAAGGAACAATGTGTCATTCATGACTTCAAACTTATCATGGACCTGTTAATTCAAACAATCAAACAAGAGAAAGTATAGGAAGTTTGTTTTGGATTGACTTACCAGTGGATTTGTATGATATTACATAAACTTCAAGATGCTATCAGTTGGATGACATAACTTTCTATTTTTATTAAATGTGGAAAATCTTGGACCGCTTGGGCTCTTTGCCCTTGGCACATCCTTCCTTTCAATGGGGACAACTGGAGAAATAATAAATCTGTAGTTTCCGTTATATGGTGAGCATTGCATCAGTGTTTCGCAATCATAAGTATTGTATGCAGGTCTTGAATCGAGCCTTCCTTTTTCTACTTGATCAGATATTAATATTAGCACCATTAATAACAGTTAAAATTACTTTTAACTCTAGAAATGCTAAAGGGATATTTCAACTATGTACAAAGTGTAATACTATGCAACGATCAATATGAGAAACAATGCAACAACATAGAACCAGGCAAACACAAAAGATTCATGTGTTCACCATTATAAATTGTACATGGCCAGATATTAACATTCCGAAAATTTGGCGAATTTTTTTTGTTGATGTAAATTTCAAATCAAATCTCCACAGTATGGAAATCTATAAAGCCAAACAAGTATTTCAAAACTTGAACCCGATGTGTAGAACTATCTACTCCAAATGCAAGTATCACTCTAAAATCAAGCAAAAGAAAAGTAGTTTCTTCCATTGACTTGAAAAAGTCCTACACTTTACATGCCTCTTAAAATCTCAAATTCTCAAAATTAATTGGATTTTCAATGGGAAAAAGCTTAATGCATGCAAATATTGGTATAATCAAATCACAAAATATTAGTGGAACCCAGTACCGACACTAATCATGGCAAAATAATTTTATAAAAAAACTACAGCTAACAATTTTTTTTCTTTTTTTTGGTATGTAACAGATGATCCTCCCTTCAAATTTATCATAGTATTTGAGTGGACTTTGTGGTGTTCCTTTGTTTTAAAACCCATCTCTCTCCCCCTGTGTATGTTCGTTTGTTTCTAAAGAAAAAAAAATTTGTCAAAGTGAGAGGGAAGATAGATTTGAGAAAACTAACCAGCTCTATAACGAACTTCCATTAGCTGCGAGTGGATTATTTAATTGATTATTCTTCCAGCGGAACATAATAGATATGACATGCTAATATGGCCAATCCCTACACATCAAACAAATCTGGGGAAACGAAATGGGATATAATCTTAGGTTAGGTTGATTTAAATCAGAAGTGAGCTTGTTGAGAAGAGAGTAGTAGAGGATATAATTGTGATGTTAAAGAGTAAAGAGACTAATAAGGGCGGACTTTGGACAGCTATGGGCCCGCCTATGGCCTATCAAAATACTAATCACAAGTTCCTCAAAAATTAACAAAATCAACCCAAAATCCATTAAAATTAGCCCATGTGCAAGTTAATTCAATTTGGGCTCACAATACAGCTCACAAAAATAGCCCTGAGCCCATTACTAAAACCCACTACTGGTGATGAATGCCGAACAACTGCCATTGGGTTAAGATGGGCCCACTAAGCTAATCTCCTAGAAATAATGCTAGGGACGCCGGCACTCCTATTCTCACTTCCAAATCAACACCTGTTAACTTGTGATTGGTGCATAAATTAACTTTAATATGCTCTGCAATGATGTTGATTGCTTACGCAGGAGGGAATCTCTCCAAACCACAGTGTGTCGCTAGCTGATGAGAGCCATTCTTCGGACCACGAGGCTGATGATATGATTTTTGAGGATGGAGGTAATGCTTCTGCTGCTTCCTAATTTCTGGTTTCCTTTTTATTTCCCATCTGTAGTTATGAATATGCTTATTTGGAATTGTCGTGGTGCCCTTAAACCAAATTTTTTTAGCCTCGTTTCTGATTTGATTCGTAAGCACCTTCCTGCAATTTTGGTTATCATGGAAACGAAAGTGAGTGGCGATAGAGCCAGAAGTATCATTGATAGGCTTCCTATGGATGGGGCTATTTTGGTTAACAATATTGGGCTTACTGGTGGTCTTTGGGTTTTGTGGGATTCCATCCAAGTGAACATCTCTGAGCTTGCCACTACGGAGCAAGAGGTGCATGCCCTGGTGAATTCTAATTCGCCTAACTCTCAGGGGCCTTGGCTTTTATCTGCAGTCTATGCTAGCCCAAGACTTGCTAAAAGGCGCCTTTTGTGGGAGAATTTATCTTCTGTGGCTCACCTCCATAATTTACCCTGGGTTATTGCCGGGGACTTTAATGAAGTGCTGATTGGAGGAGACAAATTTGGTGGCAGACCAGTGAATATCAGCCGTGCCTTAAGATTCCAGGAGTGTCTTGATATCTGTAAGATGATTGATATTGGCTTTTCTGGTGCTCGCTATACATGGTCAAACAATCGGCCTCTTTCTCAGCTTGTCCAGGAAAGGATTGACCGATATTTTGTCAATGCGGATTGGCATGCTCTTTTCCCTGAAGCGAGTGTTGTTCACCTTGAAAGAGGTGACTCAAACCATTGTCCAGTCAAGCTGCTTCTGGACAGATCTCATGGTCGCAGGCTGCCTCGTCCTTTCAGATTCCAGCCTATTTGGCTGTCCCATTCTTCTTTCCCGGATCTTGTGCGAGACGCTTGGACTAATTCTAGTTCCTTACCCCACGCTATATCCAAGTTCACTGATAAAGCAAAGGTTTGGAATCGGGATGTGTTTGGAAACTTGTTCCATAGGAAAAAGCGTGTGCTCGCCAGACTTAGGGGTGCCCAAACTGCCCTCTCCATTAACCCCAATAATTCTCTGTGTCGTCTTGAGCAGGAGTTGCGTACAGATCTTGCTGAGGTTTTGAAATTAGAGGAAGAGTTTTGGGCTATGAAGTCGCGGATTACTTGGCTAGTTGAGGGGGATAGAAACACAGGCTTTTACCACACTTCTGCTTTAGTGCGTCGCAGCAGGAATCGTATTAATGGCTTAAAAGATAATATGGGTAACTGGTTGACTGATGAGAGTGCTATTGCAGATCATATTAGGACAGGCTTTGCTTCGTTGTTCATGACTAGTCACAGTAGCTCGCTTCTGTCTTTGTGGGACCCTCCTTGTTGGAGCTCGTGCCTCCAGGATGAGGAAGTTGCAAAGCTTGCTGCCCCGATATCTGATGAAGAAATTTCAAGTGCCCTCTGGTCCCTCAAAGCTTTCAAAGCTCCTGGACCAGATGGCCTTCATGCGGGTTTCCTTCAGCGTTTCTGGTTGCTTGTTGGGGATTCAGTCAAAGCGGAGGTGAAACAGATTTTCACTTCCCAATCCATGCCGGAATATTTAAACAACACTCTCATCACTCTAATTCCCAAATGCAATGCTCCTGAGTCCCTTAGCAATTATCGGCCTATTAGCCTTTGCAATACCGTGTACAAGTTAGTCACCAAGGTGATTGTGGCAAGGATTCGCCCCATGCTCTCCAATCTTGTTTCCCCCTATCAAACAGCGTTTGTGCCTGGTCGGAAAGGGGTTGACAATGCAATTATTGTGCAAGAGCTTGTTCATACCATGTCTAAGATGAAAGGTTGTCGAGGCTTCATGGCTATAAAAATTGATTTAGAGAAGGCTTATGACCGCCTCGAATGGAGCTTTATCCGTGATACCTTAACGCTCTTCAAGTTTCCAAATCATCTTATCTCTCTTATCATGAGTTGTGTGTCCTCCTCGTCTATTTCGGTGTTATACAATGGTGGAGCTCTTGAGCCTTTTCTTCCTTCTAGGGGCATTAGACAAGGGGATCCCCTTTCCCCCTATTTATTTATTCTCTGCATGGAAGTTTTAGGGGCTCTCATCACTGAGAAGTGTGATGCCACGCTTTGGGATCCGATTAAAGCCTCGCGGGGAGGGCTGGCTTTCTCCCATCTTTTCTTTGCGGACGATCTTGTTCTTTTTGCAAAAGCTGATAGGAAGAACTGCTTGGCTGTTAGAGAAGTCCTTGACTCGTTTTGCTCTTTATCGGGGCAAAAAGTGAGCACTGCTAAGTCTAGGGTTTTCTTTTCTCCTAATGTCAGCCCGGAGATTAGAGCTTCTTTGTGTGAGATCTTGGAGTTTCGGTCCACCCCGACTCTTGGAAAATACTTAGGTTTTCCCATTAAGCACGCTGGCATGAGACAGGACTTTGGGTTCATTATTGAGCGTATTCAGAGTCGCCTTGCTGGTTGGAAAGCGAATCTTCTTTCCTTTGCGGGGCGGCTGA
This sequence comes from Castanopsis chinensis, assembly GCA_032878915.1. Taxonomy (NCBI): domain Eukaryota; kingdom Viridiplantae; phylum Streptophyta; class Magnoliopsida; order Fagales; family Fagaceae; genus Castanopsis; species Castanopsis chinensis. Next base: position 1,164,450 of record JAVQMG010000074.1, on the reverse strand, counting down.
TTCTCACCCAATCTGTTATAACTACTGTTCCTAATTATGCAATGCAGTGTGTTGCTCTTCCTTCTAAAGTGCTCCATAATGTCGACAAACTTAGCCGTGACTTCTTGTGGGGATCAACAAACAATAAAAAGAAGCTTCACTTAGTTAGTTGGAAGAAGATTGCTAAGCCCAAAAGAGAGGGCGGTCTCGGGTTACATGCAGCCAAAGCCAAAAATGTTGCCCTGTTAGCCAAGCTTAACTGGCGGTTGCAAACTGAGACGGACTCCCTGTGGGCAAAGGTTCTTAGTCATAAGTATAGGGTGGCTAGAAGAGTCACAAATGCCCATCCTTTTCCTCGGTCTTGTTCCAATATTTGGTCTGCTTTAAGGAAAGGTGAGGCGGTGTTCAATAAGGGGTCCAAATGGGTAGTTGGCAAAAATAGCCATCTATCTCTTTGGAATGACAAATGGCTGGACCTTGGGCCGCTGCGAAATCTCATTTCAGGCCCTCTTAATCGTGGGGAAGAGAGTACTTGCTTAAAGGATGTTGCTAATTTTAGTGGCTGGCAGTGGCAAAAGCTTTCCTTCGTCTTACCTGCTAATCTCTCAGCCTCTATTAAAGCCACCCCTATTTCTTACTCTGCCTTGTATGGGGATCGGCTCTCTTGGTTTTCCTCCACAAGTGGGGCCTTTGAGCTTAAGGAGGCTTACAGGTTGGCTTGCATGGAGGGGGAGGATGACCCAACCTCTTCTCTTGACTGTGCCTGGATCTGGAAGTCTATCACTATCCCTAAGGTAAAATGTTTTATCTGGCAATGCTACCTTAACAGCGTCTCTGTCCGTGCCACCCTTGCTTATCGCGTATGGATGTTTCTCCTACTTGCCCCATCTGCAATGGTGATCCGGAAACTATTATCCATGTTTTAAGGGATTGTCCTTTTGCTAAATGTTTTTGGAGTTCTTTTCCCCAACCTTTGCCTTCCTCTCTGTTTTATGGGACTTCTCTGTCAGATTGGTTGCGTCTGAATTGCCGAAGTATGAAAAGCTCTCCTTGCCCAGGGATTAATTGGGGGGTTGTTTTTCCCTTTGGCATTTGGAGTCTGTGGTTGCATAGAAATAGTGTTGTTTTTGGTAGAGAGAGAGGTCGGCCTGATCTGAAAAAAGAGGTAATGGCTAAAGCCATTGAATTTGCCTTTCTTGGATCTAATGGGAGGTCTAAGGGTCTCTGCACTTCTGTTAAGGTTAGCTGGCTTCGCCCTCCTGCAAATTGGGTTAAGTTGAATACTGATGGTTCGTCTTTGGGGAATCCTGGTGTTGCCGGAGGTGGAGGGCTGATCCGCAATGCTAACGGAGATTGGGTGCGAGGTTTTGCGAGAGCTATTGGGACCACTTCTAGTGCTGCTGCGGAGCTGTGGGCCCTCCGTGACGGAATTCATTTGTGTATTGCCTTAAAATGTCCAGCTGTGATTATAGAATTGGATGCCAAAGTTGTGGTGGACCTGCTGCATAAAGAAGATAGAAATCAGAACGGAGTAGATGCTATCCTTGGTGATTGTAAAGCGGGGCTGAGAGCTATTCCTGTGGTAAAGATCCAACACTGTTATAGAGAGGCCAACAAATGTGCCGATGCTTTAGCTAGGAGGGGAGCTTTGCTTCCCCAAGACTTTGTTGTTTTTCTTGAACCTCCTATTGATGTATCCTTGCTGCTCAGGTTAGATGCAGCAGGGGCTGCTTTTGATCGGTCTGTTCCTGACCGTGTTGTTGCTGCTTAGTTTTAATAAAGTTTCCTTCTTGACCAAAAAAAAAAAAAAAAAAAGTGTGATCTCAGTACATCTTCTATTCTTTTTGTAACACTACGTAATATTGTCTCATAAAAAGTAGAGTCATAAATAAATAAGGGTGCTGTTAACGGTACAGTACAGCATCCGTTAACGTGATAAAAGTTAAATAAAATATTCATATTCTTTTAGAAATATGAAAAAAGTTGAACATGTATTAAGTGTGTGTTAGATTAGACAGTGAAAGTCAAGTCATTTTGCATTCAGACCAAAATGCCCTTGAACTCAAATTGAAAAGGCAAGTTTTTTATCTCTAAATTACCCTCAGTCTTATTGATGATATTAATGCATCTACCTCCACCAAATTGTTTTTTGCAATCACAAGTGCGTTACTAAGTAAGAAGAAAAAATCACAAAAGTTACAAACTAGGCTAAAGGATATCAAAATGTGTTACAAATGAACAAAAAATAAAATAAAGTAAAATAAAAACCCAAAATTCTATAAAAAATTTAGAGAAGTGAAAAATTCTGAAGTTTGAACTATGACAACAACCTATTTTTTCATGTGCTGATATTCAAGTTCATTGAGTTTATTTGGCCCTTGAGAATGCTGAGTGCTTAATCTTTTTAATATATATTTATTGTTCATAATCATAGTTTTTACAAGAGTGATTTATCTGTGTGATAAATGTTATTATTGGATGCAGATACCTTGAAAGTAAGGCAAAGCATTGGAGCCCAAAACATGTTGTGATAGTGAAGGAGATTGAGAATGTAGACAAGATGAAGATGGCTCTTTGTGTTCAATTTGGTTTTGGGGCTACAGAGTGAGAGAGGAGTTGGTCTTTGGTGAAATTGAGAAAAATTAATTCTTGATGCTTTTCAATTGGCAAGTAAGAGGATGGATGAGAAATTTGAGAGAGTGGGTTCTTTGAAGATGTGTGTGTGTGTGTGTGTGTGTGTGTGAAGGAAAATGGAGAAATGTAGAGGAAGAAAGAAGATAAAGGTGTGGAGGAAAGCAGATAAAGAAGATGAAGAAAGTGGATATTTGTGAAAAAATGTTTAGATGAGAAAAAAAGAGGAAAAAAAATTAAAAAAATAAAATAAAACAAAACGTCATACGTTGGTTGGGTAAGGGTTTTAAAAAAACCTTTTATTTAATAAAAAATAATTAAATATAATGATTTTTTTTTTTGTTTGAGAGAGTTTCAATTTATGGCGGCCGCTCTTAATAATAGTTCTTTATCGTCAGACCAAGACACCAATAAATTTTTTGGAGTAGGCGGGAATTGAACCCCCATATCTTTTATACAACCATTAGAGACTTTACCAGTTAAGCTAACTATAGCCCACTTAAATATAATGATTAATGAGACTATGACAGGTATATATTAAATGGTGTTAGAACACTACAATAGTGGAGCTATTTTTTTTTAGCTATTTCACTATTTGCTACCACAAAAACCTATTTTATCTATTTTACTTACTCATTTTACAAAATATTTAGCAGCAGTGGATCTATTTTAACTTTCAACACAATAAAATAATATATCTACTATAATAAAATAATACATCCCATTACACAAAAAAAAACACTACAAACCGATCAATGGCACAATCCACCCAAACATCCAAATCTAACCTGTTTAGTAAACACATCAGGAATCTTTAACCCGAATACAACCTATTTATTAAACAAGTTAACCTGACCTAGCATGTTCAATTCGTTTAATTAACAAGCTATGTACAGGTTAATACTACTAACCTATTTAATAATCTATTAAATATATAGGTCATACCTAATATATATATATATATATATATAATTTTTATCAATTTTTATATATCTAAATGAAATTAGAGGATATATGTTAGAAGGGCTGTTAAATGGTCATTTTTGTTCTATAATTAGCGAAGATCCCAAGATATGAGTTTTACCCAAACCAAAGCTAAAATGTGATTTTTTGCCCACTTCTTATACAGGTGGGACCAGGGGCTGGATCATTAACAGGTGCTGGCCGGCACTGTTAACAAAACCGAATAAATAAAGTCGTTCAGGTATTTGATTAAAAGTAGTACTTTTTTCCGAGCACTTCTGTAAATGATTCCTCTATGTACAATGAGTAGTCTTTTTTTTTTCTTTAATAATCTTTTCAAAAATAAATAGTTTAATGTGTGTACAAAGGTGATTACGCAATGTTTAGCTGCTTTTCATAAGTTGTGTTTATGTTGCAGGTGATGTGGACAGAAGAGCGAAACTTAATAGTGCATAGATGGAAGTGGAAGGAGGTGATACCGCTGGAGTGCTGGAATTGGAAAGTCATGCTTCTGATGATTTAAAATCCGAGAAACAGTTGCCCGACACAAATTACATGAGCAATGGAAATATTGCCGTGGAAAATGGGTTGCATGATGATGTCAACCCAAGTTCGGATGATACTCATGATCAGTTCGTTCAATTGGTTACCGAGCTGAAGTTTCAGAATGAATTTCTTGAAGTCCCAATTTGAGGATTTGAAAAATAGTCAATCAGAATGTAGTGTGTCTAATCAACAGACAAAGGCAAATGAGACCGAAGGTGGGGAATCTGAAGATGTGAAAGAACTTCGTGAAAGGATAGAATCTTTGAAGAGAGAACTTTTGGAGGAAAAACAGACTAGGAATGCAGCAGAGGAGGCTTTGAAGCATCTTACAGTGGCATACTCAGAGGCAGATGCAAAAGCCCAAGAGTTCTCTGCAAAGCTTGCTGAAGGTCAGATTTTTATCTGTTCAAACTCTTTCATCTGTGTTATAAGACTTGTTTAAGTATATAAGTTGGCAAACAATGGAGCAGATATATATATATATATATATATATATTTACATTTTTTTTATACTAGAAATTCACTCTCTATTTATTTATTTTTAAGAAATCAATTTATAAAACAGAATCTCTGCATCTTAAAAAAAAAATTATAGCTGCAGAGTGGAGGCTGAGGACTGGTTTTTTTTTATTTTTAAGGGCATTTCGATAGAGAAAATTTGTAGTTTCATCTTTCACCAAAGTCACAGAGTAATCTTTATAGAACCTTTTATCTTAGTCTGAACGCATAGCATCATTTCATTACATAGCTCAACAGAAGTTGGATCAAGAAATAAAAGACCGTGAAGAGAAGTACTCCGAACTTGACTCAAAATTTAGCAGGCTTCACAAACGAGCAAAACAACGGATACACAAGATGTTCAAAAGGTAAATTGCCTTTTGGCCTTTCTGCCTTGGTCTGCAACTTCATGATACTGTTCAGCTTGCCATGTTTTAGGATGAACTTGTTCTGACGCACATTAATTGTTAAATGTTAAGCTTCTAAGCCAGTTCTTTGATTTTCTCCGCTTTTCCCATATTTGGAATGCTCGTATCTTTTTGAATGCTTGTGACTGGTTTCCATATTTAGACACATTTTCTTTGAGAGGCTTTTAGTAGAGCACATCCTTGAAATCATGCCCTCTAATATGACTTTGCCCTTAAAACTGCATCTTTTTGGGGACCGTGTCTCCTATGATATTTTCAGATAATTAGATTATTGTGGTGTCTCTGTTAAATATCCTATGTGAGTTCCAAAAGTTCCCATAGAAATGGTGCTATTGTTAGAGCGTGTCAGCTTTTGTGCCTGTCCTTTCTAATGGGCAGTGCATTTTGTGTCTCCTGATCGGGTAAAATGCTGGTTCACGGAGCCTTGACGGGAACTTTTATATTGTCAAAGGTCCTGTTGTAGACTTAAAATTTAAAGAAGTAAAAAAACCTTATGCTTTGACAGGAAATATTACTAGAAAAAAAATCTTCCATTGAAATTTATTGAGGTTTTACTTACCTTGATGTAGCCAGTGAAAAATTTAGGTTTGAGTTAGTATCTCTCTCTGCTATGGAATTTTATTTTTCCTGGAATAGTTTTGTGGTTAATATTTCATTAAAACAGATAGATGAGACCCATTGTAAATGGATATAGAGGATTTAGAGTTCATGCCTTTATTTATTTTTGTCATGGCCATTTTTGGAGTGACATGTATGGGTGATTTTATAATAATGCATTTGAGCTGAAACTGATAATTGTCACTAAGTTGCCTCACTTGAAAAAAAATGAACAAAGAACTTAGAGAAAAGCTAAATAAATAAATATATATATATATATACACACACACTACATTGAATACATTATTCCTCTTCTTTTATTTGTAGTAGTAAAAGAAATAATCATATTTTGCCCGAAATTAAGTCACAGGTGTTATTTGGAGATTGTCAATTTCAGGAAAAAGATGATCTTGAGGTCCAGTTTCGTGAAGTGAGTGAAACAGCTGAGCGAGCATCTTCGCAACAGTCAGCATTGCAACAAGAGCTGGAGCGGACACGGCAACAAGCAAATGATGCATTAAAAGCAATGGATGCAGAGAGACAACAATTGAGGAGTACAAACAATAAGTAAAATCCCTAACTATGTATTAAATTGAGAAACTTGTGCATGTTTGTATATTTTTGCAGGTGGGTTGGGTACATGTGTGGGTTGGTGATATATTTGATAGGAGAAACAATAGCATCATTTGTTCCTTTTGTATCATAGATCTGTTTTTCCGTTAACCACCCCCACTCCTTCCCAAAAAAAAAAAAAACAGTGTCTTGTAAATGGAAATTACTCAAAGTTTTGTACCATAAGCTCAAGTCTTTCCGCAGTTCCATAAAGCAGTATCAAAATTTGAGAATTTATATTTACAGTCCTGCTTTCATTCTTCTCATGATTGAAATCTAGACTCCGAGACACCATTGAGGAATCGCGGGCGTTCAGTGGAACCAAAAGAAAGTGCTCTTGAGGCCTTGCAACAATCACTAATGGAAAAGGAGCAGGTATGCAGATCTTTAACAAGGCTGGCTTTTGGCTTTGAAAACTTTGCTTTGATGCTTATAGAATCCCCTGCTTGTTCATGCACGTGGAGATACCTACCCTGTTTATGGATGTTATGCTTGTATACCTTGGTTACTGTTCTTGTTTTGGCCAAATAGTGGATCTTCTAAGGGTATAACCTCAATTTTATGCTCCAGATGTTCAAGTGCTTTTTAAAATATACTGCCTCAATTTTAAGATTTAATTTTATTGTATCAATATATTTTGACCAAGCATACAATTCTTGGCGACTTAACAAGAAACTTCTGTTAATGACAATTGAATCACCATACATAACAAAGTGTTTTGACCGGCTTTTGTATCTCTTTGACTTGATTTGATTTATTATTGTTTCGCTCTTCCATGTTGAAAATTTTCTAGCATTGATATGTCTTTTGTAACGACTCAAGGAAAAACGCTAGCCACATTTGCGCTATACCGCAAAAGGATTAGTCACAATTGAAGCTTCTTGCAGTTGTTAATAAATCTCATATCTACCCAGTAAATATTCGATGTGGGACTCATCAATGTTAGGGATTTAAGTGGGGGAGATTGTCATGCCCCAATTTGATTGATTGTATGATGTGTGTGAGTGTGTGATGCGTCCCACATCGGGTATTTACCGGGTAGATTTGAGATTTATTAACAACTGCAAGGAGCCTTAATTGTGACTAGTCCTTTTGAGGTATAGCGCAGATGTGGCTAGCGCTCTTCCTTGGGTCGTTACACCTTTGCTGTCTTAATTGTTGCTTGTGTGAAGAGAATTGATAGCGAGTCTTCACTTGCTTATATTTTAGATGTTGGAAGACATGCGGGGATTGTTACAAGCTGCAGATGAAAAAAGGCAAGCTTCAATAGCTGAGCTCTCTGCTAAACATCAGAAGGTAAATTTGCATTCAGATGGCTAAACATTAAGAACTTCTATTGTTACTTATCCAAAAAATAAACAGAGAATTTTTTGTTTTTCTTTACTGCTCCATGCAACATTTTGTGCCCTAGCTTTAGAACTGTCTGTTTTTCTTTAGAATTTGGAGAGTTTGGAAGCTCAACTTGCTGATGCACTGTCTGATAGAAGCAAAGCCACTGAAACTATTTCTTCACTACAGGTAGGAGTTATTCAAATGAGGTTCATTCTATTATTGACTCGTGTTGAGTAAAAGAGAAGCGGCAGTGTAGTGACTTATTCTCTTGTTCTGCCAATGCACTGTAGCTCAAATGGCGCCTCCTTCCCTATAACAATAAGATAGGGGTGAGGTTGTAGTTGTTTTTTTGTTCCATGAACGTCTAGCTAAATTGCTAGAGATATGAGATTTTTTTTTTTTTTTTTTTTTCGATAGGTAATAAAAATTTTATTCATAAAGGCTACTTCATGCAACAAGAATGAGTTAGCTAAAAAAAATATATACAAAAGCACAAAAGAAAGAAAACTATGTACAAATAAGCAGGGAATCTAAGAACAACGGAACGGAATTAGTAGAAGTGAATCCCCAAGAACAAGACCAGCCAAACAACATCCCTGTAAATAATGCTATGAGCTGATCCACCAAATGCTCCTAATATGACACTCTTCTAATTAGGATGACATTTTTTTTGGGTGTGCGCACGCTTGTGTGCATGCATGTGTAAGGGCATCAACAAAACGGAAATAGTATAGGGTATTGCTTGTTTTAAATTGTAATTTCTTTAACTCAGTAGCATATTTTTATGGCTTAGTGCTGTTGAATTTCTTAAAAAAATTCACATGATGAGTTGGACTAAGTGTTGAAGACATATTACCAGGTGCTAATTGCAGAGAAAGAGTCTAAGATTGCAGAGATGGATGCAGCTTCAACTGCTGAGGCAGCGCGGTTTAGAGCTTCTGTGGAAAGTGTAAAGGGAGAGCTTGCTCACCTGAAACGTGAGCATGTATGAATCAAACATTCAGAATGAGTAAAATTTATCTTCTGCAAATGACATTGATGGTCTTTGTGATGTGAATATTATTATTCCTTCCGCCCATGTTGTTGGTCTCTATTTCTTTTTGGGATGCCCAAAATGTCTTCTTTGATTTTTGAAATGTTAATGAACACAATATTGAAGAATCAAGAGTTTGTTTGGTTAGAGTATTTAAAATGTGTTTCCACCACTTAAAAACAAAAAAATATTGTGTCCCACATAAAAAAGTTTTTTGGTGTATATGGGTTTTTAGACAACACCTTTTTGATGTTTTCAGGATTAGGTTTTTGTTTTCTAAAAGGGGAGGTGGCTTTTATGGTTAATTTTAGGTCTCTCTCTCCTTCATTAGCCACTGCCTCTTGGATGATAATGGCTGTGTGGAGGAGAATTAGGTATGAATTCAGTGATGGCCATGTGTACTGGCTTTGCTGATGGACGTGTGCAATTCATCTTGAGATGAACTCAGTCTAGTTATAGTTGCCAATTTGGTTCAGTGGTTTCCATGAGGCGGCTTTCTGGTGTTCTCAATGGCGGCACGGTATAGTTGGCTCCAATTGTCGACGCCCAACAATCCTTGCCCTGGTGTTCGACAAAGTCTTGTTTTTGTTATTATGGCATCCTATTGGGGTTTTTGCTATCTGGACCTTGATGGAGGTGGGAGTTTGGGGTTTGCCAATTGGTTTTTGTGGGATTGGGGGGTTATGTATCACTGTGGATGGTGGCTCTTATGGGTGGATTGTGATGGCGACTTTGAGGAGGTGTTTGCTGGTTTGTGGGGTTATGCTTCGCCATGGATGGTTGCTCTTGTATTGGATTATTGCTGGTTGTGCACCAATAAATTTTTTTTAGAGGCTTTTTTACCAAGCAAGTTTTTTTTGGTTTTGCTTTTCTCAAAAAAAATTAATAATAATAAATTTTTCCAAACACATTTTTGTTTTAAAAACATCCAAAAATAAAAAAGGTTTACTTTTAAATAAATTCTTTAGAATTGCTACCAAACAGCCTCCAATATTGAGGTTTATATAAAGAGGTTAATTTTGGAAACTTGTATCTTTTGAAAGAAAATGGTTAAATTATGTTCCTTTCAAAAGTTGAGAAGTTGGATTTACTCAACAGGACCAATAATACAGGATGGAGGGAGTATTTATTAGCTGAACACAAGTTCTGGGTTTCCCTTTGTGCTTCTTTAGAATGGGGTGGGCTTCCATTAAAATGAAAAGAATTAGAAGAAAGGATACTACATGGCAATTTATTTCAGGACAAAACTTTGTGAAGTTGTTATGACTATCTCATTTATTTAGCTAGAGACATGCATATGTATTTCTTTTCTACGCTCATATGGCATTTATTGTTATTCAGGACAAAGAAAAGGAGAGCTGGGAAGCTGCCTCGCAGGCACTTAAGGCTAAACTGGAACTTGCTGAGAGTAATTGCATACGTGCTGAAATTGAAGTTGCAAAAATGAGAAGTATATTTGCATCCATTATTTTCCTTTTATTAGATTACTCATATATGTGAAGTGAATGTTCAAGCTTTTCTTATTGGGCAGGTCAGCTGGAATCTGATATGTCTGCACAAGCCCAGATCCTAAATGCTAAAGATGCAGAATTAGTGGCTGCCAAAAAGGAGGTATCAATTTATTCTTATTTCCCCCCATGATTTCTGAACTCCTTCTTAATGTGTGTGTGTGAGAGAGAGAGGATGAAATATAGCTCCAATCCTGCAGGTAAGGAAATGAATAACAATAAGCTTTACATCTTTATTGTTCAAAATGTTTTTCATTTTACCTTTATATGACTGTGATGACTGACGAGGGCCCAATTATTTTAATCTTAAAGGCATGTTCTCTTTCTCTTGGCCATTGAGTCCCAGTTCCCTGAAATTTGCACATGCAATGCAGATTTTGGGGTATGCTCTGGCCTGCCAACTGCTGGAGAGTATTCCGGTGCTTATGATACAGGAAAGTATTCCTGTATCATAAGCACCGGTTCCAGAGGACAATAGTTGTATGTCTCATTGATATTGTGCTTTAACAGAAGTAGAATAAGTATTGATGCATTGGGAGTATGGCTCTACACCATTTGTATATTGGTGCTACAGTTCCTTGCATATCCAACTTCCATTATCTTCTAGCTAAAGGCACTTGTTACTGGTATTGGTTTAATGAATTTAAGGAAACCGGTCTCTTTTCCTGGGGCCTTGAAATAGTGATACACCCAACTCTCTACCTTCTGATAAGTGGCATTTTTTACTTCTATTCTTGTTAGGAGTTGGCAATGTACATTTTTTGGACAAAGATACTGACAGAAATTTTTATTCTTGCATTGGATTCCCGGATCTCATCTTGGGAAATTGTTCACCTAGTTATCAACCTGGTGGTTTTGGGTTGTATGTTCAGCAAACCAGGAACCTTTCCCCACCAGAGACAAATTACACGCATAGTCACACACGTGTGCTGATGATAGTATTCTTGCTTAGCTACCCTGTGAAATTACTGCTCAATTTTGTGAAGCTTCATAGCTTTAAATAATTTCTTATTTATAGCCTGACCTCAATATAAATCTTTGCAGATCAGCCGCCTTGAAAGTGAATTTTCTTCCTACAAGGTTCGTGCTCATGCACTTCTCCAAAACAAGGATGCAGAGCTAGCTGCAGCTTAAAGTTCTTGAGGAAGCACTAAAAGTACATGGTTATACTTTATCTTATGATATGACGTAAAGACTGGATCGTTATAGACATATGTTAAAATCACTTGCATTTGTTGATCCTGTAGGAGGCTGAAAAAGAAGTATTATCTGTATCTGCAGAAAGGGATAGGGTCCTTCAAGATCTTCCAGATGCCTTGGCTAAACATGATAAAGAACTCAAAAGAAAGGTGCTGATACTGTCTTGCCGGCTCTTTTTTTTTTTTTTTTTGGGGGGGGGGGGGGGGGGGGGGGGGGGGGGGGCGGTGGTGTGGTCATTAGTTTAGTTTATTTCTTTATATGGGAAACTTTCCTTACTTTTTTACCTACAGTTTGGTTTACTTATATATAAATAAATAAATAAATAAAACTCCCCTTACTTTATCTGCCGATAATGCTGGTATAAATATTTTCCAAAACATGAAATAAATGATGAGCAATTGATCCAAAGCTGACTAAATTTTACATTAGCTGTCAACCTACCTCAACTGTCCTCCTTTTTCAGGGCTTGGGACCAGCTGTGAACAAAATATATGACACTAAGCACAGACTCAAGCAGAGTTAAATGATGAATAGATGATGTGTGAGAAAGATATGCATGTTGTCGCTAGTCAGGCTGTTATTGTGATTAGAACTTTTATTAATTTATATGTTATATTCGTTTCAGAACTCCCACATTTGAAAATTTTAATTTACCAGTATTTTTTGCTTAAAATATATTGAATTTTGGTTTACGTACTAAGAAGTCTGATTTGACTCTTCAATCACATATTTATTCCAGAGAGTTGGTCCTTGACAATGCCAAGCAGCAGATCAAGAGCTTAGAAATAAAGCTGAATTCTGCTAATGCTAGCCGCCAATCAGATAAGGAAACATGGGAAATGAACCTTCAAAATATAGAAGAAACATGGCGAAGTAAGACATCCATGCTAAGTCGAATAAAGATGATTCTTACCCTCTTTTCCTTCCTTTTCTCCAATCCATAGAAACATGGATACCAGTTAAGTATTCAAAAAGGTTATACTTAATTTTACAGTCAGATGTGAGGGACTGAAGGCTCAAAATGAAGCATCGTCTGGACAGGATGTACAAAAAGAATTGGATGAGCTCAAATTACGTTATAAAAGATTGAAGGTACCTTATATCTTGTATCTTGTTGCATTTGGGCTTGGCTTAATTGTCAGTATATTTATATTTTTGTTCTTGTGTTAATTGGATGCATAACTTGTAGGAAGAGCATGATACATTTCGTGATCTTGCTGATTGAATGATTGAGGAGAAGGACAAAGAAATCTATAAACTTCTTGATGACAATATGGATCTTCATCAATCTTTAGAATCAAGACCACCTGTCCATTTCGTTCTTGTCTTCTTAAAATATTTGTTAAATTTCACCTGATATTTTTAATACTTCCCATGACTTAGGTTTTGATATTTTAGTCCTTGGCCTAACAATGTGATTAATAATCTTAGGTTGATCACAATGGAAATCACTACACAGGTATGAACCCATTCCTGCTACCACTTGTCAGCACCTCTATTAGTTAAATATAAGTTAAAAGCTTTTCTCAATCTATAACAAATTCAACCCTAGGGGTAGCTGGTAAGGTTTTAACATATCCTTTTTCTCTAACTGGTATTATCAGCCATGCAAAAGCAGGATGCACAGAGTTTAAGCACTTCTGCAGCAGAACAGCAGATTCTAGTATAAACATTTCTCTCAAAAAAATTTGTTCTCATTTAAAATGTACTTTGTTGAGTCTCCAAATGCAGTTATTATGACAATTCAGCAGGTAGCCAATTATATCATAGAGCTGCAATTTTTAACCATCTCTGATGGAAAAATTTATGTGCCTGAAGAAGTGAGCTGGTGTAGATAAAGTACACACAAACTAGAAATATTTATTTATTTTGTCACTAGTTTGTATGCTAATCTTGTGTTCTTTACATTTTCCCTCACAACTTTCCTGCTTCCACCTAGGCTATATATCTTGATGAACTTTTGCATTCATTAGTTAATTGAAGATTTTGTGGATAATGTTCAAGCAGCCGTTGTTTATGCTTTTGAATAATGATGGATATCACAATAGACTTTGTTTTAAAAAAAAAAAAAAAACTGTATCACTATGGTTCTCCAATGAAGATGGACAACTTCCTGGGAAACTCGTATCAAATACAAAAAGTTCTCTTTAATATGAATGGATGCTTGCTAATTGGTTCATCTTTGGAATAATTTGTTTCATGCATTGCATGCAAGTAGAATTTTGGTTGATGGTGATTTTTCTTTTGAAATTCAGCTTTTGGCAAGGCAGCAAGCTCAGAGAGAGGAAGAGCTAGCACAATCACAATGGCATATTTTAGCACTTAAAGTATGTCAGATGAAATCTAAATTAAATGGTTTTTTTTCCCCCAGTTTAGTTTCTGATTTTCATTTCAATTCAGGAGGAAATTGAAGAGCTTCAACGTGAGAATCGTCTCCATAGCCAACAGGTATACAGTTGTCTGAATTTTTGCAGATTCAATTGTTTTTGTATTTAATGACAGCAAAGAAATGCTGGCTACCAAGAAACATTTTTATGAGACTAGTGCAGCTAAAATGAAAATGTGAGGTTGATAAAATGGAAGTACAGGATTATTACATGTCTATGAATGTATGAAGGGAAGTTGAAAAAAAAAAGTGTTTTCCATGTGTGCAATTTTGCCTTCTTCTTTATTCGGAAGTGGGGGGAGGGGAGCAGAGCTTCTCATTAGTTTATAATAGAAGTTTGAACATAATGAGTGTAGGAAGCCATGCTGAAGACAGAGCTTCGCAACATGGAAATTAAGAATGCAGAAGAGGGAAGGGGTAAAAATGATGTATTTGAAAAATGCTATCTTAAAGCTTCTTGAAGCAGGTATCTCTACTGAAGATTAGCTATTATAATCACGAAAGTAATTTTTGAATTTTATTCACTTTTGCTGATGAAGTATGTATGTTGGTGATGCCAGAAAACTTGGTAGTTTTAATTATAATGATTTTTGCCACAACAGGTGAAGTGGAGGCGCTACTACCTGTGATTGGAAGCTGCTTCAATTTAGTCCTGAAGAGTAAAAAATTCTCAGTTTGTATTAGATGCTCCAGTTTAATAGGGTATTCTGGTTTAAGTCACAATCTCTATTTTATTTTGTATAATGAAATAAGTCATGGTAAGCTGCCCCTTAACATGGTGTAGTACGCTAATATGAATGCCTGGCTAGCAGGCAAAGATGGTAACCTAGGGCCATAAAATAGCATTATGAGTAATCATTCCAAACCTGTCAATCCACTATGTTTCCTTGGAAGAAAACTTGCATAAAACTTCAGAAGTGCATTTAGATCAGATGAGCAAGTACCTATTTGTTGACCTTTTTTAAGTCATATATGTCTTTTCTGACATGGTTTCAAGCTATGATGCTGCATTGCAGTTTAGTAAATTATTCTAGGATGTGTTCAAGCATATATTAGAAATTGCTCTCTTAAAATTGGCAATGAGGTTCGGTACAATATCTTCAACCATCTGTTAATTACTGCATGTTGCATGCAAATGCAGATTCACAAGTGTCAGCAAGCATACCGTGCCTCTACAGATGTTCCACCAAGCCCAGCAAGTGATGGTCCAGGATCCCGCTCTCTTTTCTCAAGATTCTCATTTTCTTAAAAGTGGATAATAAGTATTCTTTTATTGCACGAGGATTATCTGCTACTGCAACTCAGCGGCAATGGTGTTGGCTGCTCACCATAGGTGTGGTCTCAGTATACTTGTATTCTTTTTGTAAAAACACTACATTGGTTCGTGAAAAGGTTTAGATATTGTAAAGAGCGATTAAAAGAGAAAATGGTATACCTCAATATCAAGAGGGAGGAGAAACATTTTGGCAGTATTCAGTTACTCTTCCTAGAAGAGTTGCATGCAGCCACACAAGCTGTTTTTTATCTGTTTATTTTCTTTTTTCCCAGTCTCTTTTTTCTTTTTTACAATTCAATGTAGAGTATATGTGAGAATTATATGATGGAGAAACAAGAAGGCAATTTCCAACGAGGTTTCTGTCAATACCAATGGAATAAGGTCAACAGCAATTTCTAGTAATTTTTACAATTCATGTACTTATTTATTTGACCCCTTTTTTTTATAGTTATTATTTGAGTCTTCTTTTATTGTTGCCATCATTATGATTTGTATCATTCAACGAATGGCCTCGTGGGTTGGTGGGTGAAAGATAAGTTACGAAGCTAATGGTATTAAGTCATACACGTCATGACATTAGCCAATTTCGTCAAAAGCTAGCAGGCTTGAGCCATTTATACTACAAATTTTATTTATATTTAGAGTCATTATAAGTTTCAACTTTCAATTTTAAAATTCCTCTGAAATCTTTGGCTGGTTCCTGCAGTGGACTCGTTAAGATTCAGAGGGTGGTGATTATGGCTTCCAAGAGAGTGGAGACTAATGTTCAGCTTGAGTCATGAGCCTTAGCTATCCATAAGGAAAAATTAGGCCCACATGCTAGTGAGAGACACGTTCTATAGGATGGGGCATCACATACCGGCTCATATAAATTGATCACAGTGTGGTGAATCTGGTGATTCAAAAAGCACGAGGGGGCTTGGATCTAGTTAACACGCACTTGGGTCTCTGCTCTGATTGATTATTACTGGTTTTGATGTGAACCTCTTATTACTTGATGCTGTCTGTTTCATGCTTACCGGACAATATTTGGTCAGTAAAAGAGTGCGTGAAAAAAAAAAGGAGATTATTTCATTGGTTTTTGTTTCTTAACAACTTTTGCTCTGTTAATGGTCCAAATGAATGGCATATTGCATTTGCTAGTTAAAGAAATCTTTCGACATCAACATTTAAAGTTGCAAACGACTATAAAGTTCAGATGCTATTTTTACATTATAGAAATAGTGCCTAAATTATTCAACAACAAAAGCCTTCAAAGTTACCACATGATTGGTCCCATCTGACAAAATTTGTAACACACATCCTTGGTTCATCAAGTGTATAATTGTTAAATTAGAAGTTAGAAGTCATAAGTAAAAACCCTTTCTATCTTCAATATTAAAACGTCTTGTAAGATTCTCGTCTCTCTATTTTCCCTGAATAAAATTAGGACAGTCTTATTACACAAAGTACGCATTTCAGTTTTTGAACTGACAATTCAATGATTTCAATTTTAAAGGTTTTTGTATGTATTGTGTGTGCAAATAAATTTATGTTGATGTCTCTAGTACCCCAAACACCCAGCAAATCCCTTTGACCATTTCTTGAATTACCCACAAATAATTTTACATAGTTTATATTTCAAAACGTATAGTCACCTTTATTTTTCCATCGCAATATCAATAAATATATACAAACAAAACAAAACAAGAATAAGACATTAAAAGAATGATTAGTTTATAAAACTTGCATAGTCTGACAAGTTTTTTCTTCGTTTAATTTTTTATACTTAATAGTAGTATAAGTAAACACCAAAATAAACAAGGCAATGACGAGCTAGAAACAATAAGAGAAAGAAAATTCCAATCACATATGAGAGAGTTATTACAAAAATGGATGGACCAAAAAATGGTGCACGTGCTTCTCTACAACAAAATCTGAAAAGTTTAGAAACACCTTAACAACAAAATCCTTGCATTAACAAAAAGGTTGCATGACTACTGTGCTACATTGCAACAATTTTCCCCAATTACTTTACTCTTCTCTTCTCTTGACGTTGAATGATTTCTTGGCAAAGTTGGCCAATGCATTGTTGCTGCTCTGGATCCAAGTTTGTAGTATCCATCATGGTAATTTCCAATTCTTTAGTCATTCGTTCTAATTGATGCTTCTCTCTCTTAACATGAATCAACTCTTCAGCCTCCATTTTCTTGATCTCCACTGGTTCTTGATGCTTCATTTTCTTAATCTCTATGAGTTCTTGAGTTTGAGAATATGCCCTCTCAAGACCATCATTTTTCTCATCATATTTTTTGCTCTTCTTTTCTGCCATATCATTCAGTATCCCATCAAGATTCAAAATCACACCATCATTACTTTTTCGTTTATTTAATCGTTCCTTTTCAGCCTTCCTACCAGGTGGTCTCTCCAAGTCTACAAAGGAAGCATGGGAGACCTCATCTTCCCCTATATGTATTGATTCCAGAGTAGGATAAAATGTTGCAGTTGATCTTCGTATCGTTAAAGGCTTCTGAGGCTTCACTATAAGTTCCAACCATTTTGGTTGATGCCTCAAGATATTCCAACAATGATCAAATTCGAATGGAACAGCTTGGACCTTTAGATATGCTTCCTTTGTCTTAATAATCTGAAAAATTGACAAATAAAAATTGGATTAGTGAATAGACAGTAATGGTGCATTAATGCATTGGTACTACTTTGAGCAACAATTTTTTACCTTGTTTTGCTCATTCACACCCCTTGGATTAGCCATCTCAATTGAAGCTAAGATCCCAACAAACTCATTAGTTTGGAGTTGAATTGTTGACCAACGATTCATTGGAGAGTTTGCATTACGAGTAGATGTAAATGTCTTCTCTTTATAGAAGTACTCCCAAACTCTATTCCAATATATTTTGTGTTTTTGTTCATTCCCTTGCACTGCATCTAATGAAGTATTGAGCCATGCCGACACAATGAGACAGTCTTCTTCTAGACTGAAATTACCACCCCATTGTGTCTTCTTAGTAATGGATTCCATTTGAACTTCATGTGGAGACTGTTGGGTATGCACTTCATCTTGTGGAGAGTCCATCATAAATTCAATTTTCACGATAGACCCCTCTTCAACGAGCTGTGTGAAGTTACAATCACAACACATTTGTGAATCCATTCCTTAATAACAATAACATAAAAAGCAGCAACATGATGAGAGGTTAGGCAAATCAACTTTACATATAGCAGCAAAAGGATCACAAGGATAGGCAAATTAGTAGAGGACATAAATACCACCAAACATTAAAGCCTTTTGTTGAAGTTTAACTAAAGAAGTTTCGAACAAATCAACAATTGAAGCTGCTTCAGAATTGAAGTTACTGCAGAATGAATAAGACATTCTGTCTAAACTACAGGTTGTTCTCTTGTAATGACAGTATGACACTAAAAGACATGTATAAAGCTTCGATGAAGTTAGTTACTAGATTACTGGATATAGTTACTAGATGTCATTCTTTCTCTTTCTTACCTCTGATTCTCATCTACAAGGACAGAGCCTCTTGTAACTAAATTAATTCAATATAATGCACATACAGATTTTTCTCTCAACTTTTATGATCTTTGTGTGCAATTCTTGATACCTTTTTATTTTTTGAAAAACAATCTAACATTAAAGCTGAGTTCATCTCAAACCTAGTCATCAAAAAAGAGAAAATAAAAGCACAGACATACAAACCCACACACCCATATGCACAAACAAACCCACAAACCCAATTGAAGTTAATGGGTAATGTCGTATGATTTATTTCCAGGTTGCAACTAGTAATGCCTATAATTGGTGAGTACTGGATGAGGTTGAGAACCAATTCACCAACACCTCTACAAAAATACAAACCCACAGACCCATCTTACTTTTCAAGAATTCTTAGTGTACATTGGATTCAATCCCAGGTCTGCTACTCAAAATGGAAAAGATTCATTTATTGATCCAACACCCACCAAATTTCTAATTCAATTTGACACCTAACAGACTTTATTATCTAACCCTCTGTTAGGAACGAAGGGAGATGGCGTAGGGAAGCTCCTGTATAGCTGTTGGCTAACAAGGTTCTTCTGATAATTAATTCTAGATATACAAATCTGTAGTGGCTCCAAAAAGGAATTTCTTCTCAAATATAATTCCTATTTACAATGAAAGATATTTGATTTTTATGTGTTGGACAAAGGCTAGAATGTTGTTTTTGGTTCAGAAACTTCACAAAGCTACCCAACAAATCAAAATTCAGAAACTTCACAAAGCTACCCAACAACTCTAATAAAATCATCAATTAAAACTACCTAACAACTCAAAATTCAGAAGCTTCACAAAGCTACCCAACAACTCAAAATTCAGAATTGATAAACCCATCAATTAAAACTACCCAAAAACTCAAAATTCGAAAACTTTTCAAAGCAAGCAAGAATTTCCATCCAAAACCTAGAAATTCAGTTACCAAAAGAGCCTCCAACAACTCTCAAAATTGAAAAATACCAACAAGGATTACAGAGATTATAAAATATACCACTCAAAGCCAATAATCAGTCATCAAAAAAGAAAAATTAAAAGATGCTAGTCCACCACTTACAACAAACTCCTCCAAACATACCTGTTGCCCTCATATCCCCAAAACAACGATAACCAATCTCTTCTTTCTAAGTCTTTGTGGCACACCCACACCACTTGTCCGCAGCCCACCAAACACACACCCACAGACACAAACCCACAAGCAGCAGACCATCTCCTCCTTGCAAAAATCAATAAAATTTGGGGAAGAGAGAGAGAAAGGCATCATACGAGTCTGTGGGTCAATCTATGCTGTCCAAAAATCTCCTTCTCTGCACTGGTGAGATCAACCACCTCCTCTTGCTAAAATTTGCGCAAACTCGAGAACTCCAAAACTACATTGAGCCGAGAGAGAGAGGCGGAGAGTGAGTGAAGAGAGAGAAAGAAAGAAAGAGAAAAATAAATGTGGTTTGATTTTTTTTGGTCTAGCGAGTGAAAAAGCATCGCCAGGTCTGGCGAGGGTACATTCCCATGTTAAAATTGTGGGATAAAATATTGAGACTAATGCGTGAGTTTTTTTGAGTCTTTAGCTATATGTTTGTTGAAATATTAAAATAGCTACACTGATGTAAACACTCTTACTGCCTAAAACGGAATTGAATAACAGTGATGAACATATGCTTCAAATTGAAACAATTCATAAAATTTGATATCTCAATTGACAAAATTAAAAATCTGAAATTTTGATATGAAACAGGTATATAACACTTTGATTCTGGCATATAGAGACAACTGAGTCATTGAAGACCTAAGAAGTGGCAGAAATGCCAAAAGAGGTTGTTGCAAGAAACTTTTTGCGTGTGAACGAACAATGAGATCATTCACATTCTTGAAATGCTAACAAAAACAAGGATGGAGCTATGAAGAACAGGATCTTTCCTTATTTAATTGAACACCAAAACTTGAAAACTAGATATCCATATAACCAATTTGGCAATCACCAAATCATAACTCTCATGAACTAATGAATTTGCAAATTGCATGACAGAATCATCTAAAAAAGCCTAACCACTATAATAAACTTCTCATGCTGGACATCAGCATCAATACTATCATTCATCATTCTTGCAATACAATCAAAACTACCAGCTAGCAACACCCACCCACTTTCAATAACAAACATGTTCCAAGAACACCAAAAAAGAAAAAGAAAAGGGTGCTTCAATCTTTAATATAAATCAAGCATACCTTGCTTGGAAATCCTTCATGAAAGCAACTGATTTCTCAACCCCAGTCAATGGCTTAGCATTGTATATAGAAGCACACATACCCCCAACTGACTTATGCTGCTTGAGCTGGACCATATTCTCCTTAGCTGCTTCCTTAATAAACTCAATCTCCAACCCTGACTTCTCCAAAGTGAAAGGCACATTCATCAATGCCCTCACAAACTTCTCCACAGGGCACCTATAGAACCCATTGCTCCCATCGTAAGCATTGTACAGAATCTCAGCTTTCTTCTTGTTCTTCTTCTCCACCTCAACCAACCCTCCTTGATCCAACAAATCCTCAAATGCCTAACCACACATGAAAATCCCATCATTCCCAATCAGATCGTTCTTGATGATCACAATGGTGACTCCAGATGGCCTCACATTCTTCTGGGCTCTAGCATATATGAAACCAAACTTGTTGACACTTGTGAATCTGCATTTGCATGCAACATGCAGTAATTAACAGATGGTTGAAGATGCTGTACTGAACCTCATTGCCACTTTTGAGAGAGCAGTTTCTAATATATGCTTGAACACATTCTAGCATAATGTACTGAGCTGCAATGCAGCATCATCACTTGAAACATGTCAGAAAAGACATACATGACATCCAAAAGGTCAATGAATAGGTTCTTGCACATCTGATCTAAATGCACTTCTGAAGGTTTATACAAGTTTTCTCCCAAGGAAACATAGTGGACTGACAGGTTTGGCCCTAGGCTACCATCTTTGCCTGCTAGCCAGGCATTCAATGTTAAGGGGCAGCTTACCATGACTAATTTCATTATGCAGAATAAAATAGAGACCGTGACTCAAATCAGAATACCCAATAAAAATGGAGCATCTAATACAAACTGAGAATTTTACCTCTTCAGGACTAAATTGAAGCAGCATTCCAATCACAGGTAGTAGAGCCTCCACTTCACATGTTGTGGCAAAAATCATTATAAAAACTACCACGTTTTCTGGCATTACCAAAATACATACTTCTTCGGCAAAAGGAAATAAAATTCAAAATTTACTTTTGTGATTATAATAGCTAATCTTCAGTAGAGATACTTGTTTCAAGAAGCTTTAAGATAACATTTTTCAAATATGTCATATCTACCCCTTCCCTCTTTGGCTCTTTTGCACTCTTTCCATGTTGTGAGGCTCAGACTTCAGCATGGCTTCCTGCACTCATTATGTTCAAATTTCTATTATAAACTAATGAGAAGCTTTGCTCCCCTCAACCCCACTTCCAAATAAAGAAGAAAGAAGGCAAAATTGCACAAAAAGACTTATAATATGAGTATTACTTGGTTTTGAGGCATATGGAAACACTTTTTTTAAAAATACTTCCCTACATATATTCACAGACATGTAATAATCCTGTACTTCCATTTCATCAACAGCTAATCTTCAGTAGAGGTACCTGTTCAAGAAGCTTTAAGATAAAATTTTTCAAATACGTCATATCTACCCTTTCCTCTTCTGCATTCTTTCCATGTTGAGAAGCTCAGCCTTCAGCATAGCTTCCTGCATTCATTATGTTCAAATTTCTATTATAAACTAATGAGAAGCTCTTCTCCCCTTCTCCCACTTCCGATTAAAGAAGAAAGAAGGCAAAATTGCACACAAAGACTTATAATATGAGTAGTACTTGGTTTTGAGACACATGGAAAACACTTTTTTCTAAAAAAAAACTTCCCTACATATATTCATAGACATTTAATAGTCCTGTACTTCCATTTTATCAACAGCTAATCTTTAGTAGAGATACCTGTTTCAAGAAGCTTTAAGAAAAAAATTTCAAATACGCCACATCTACCCTTCCCTCTTTTGCATTCTTTCCATGTTGCGAAGCTCAGCCTTCAGCATGACTTCCTGCACTCATTATCTCCTACTTCCGAATAAATAAGAAAGAAGGCAAAATTGCACACAAAGACTTATAATATGAGTAGTACTTGGTTTTGAGGCACATGGAAAACACTTTTTTTTTTTTAAAAGCTATACTGGTACACTTTTTTATGAAAATAAAGGCTATTGTGATATTGATCATCCTTCCAAAGCATAAACATCGACAACTTGAACATTATCCACAAAAACTTCAATTAACAAATGAATACAAAAGTTCATCAAGATATATAAAGCCTAGGTACAAGCAATAAAGTTTTGGGGGAAAAATCAAAGAACATATGATTAGAAATACAAATTGATGCCAAAATAAATATTTCTAGTTTGTGTGGGTTTTTATGAGCAGAGCTCACTTAAGAGCTCACTTAATTAGGCACTTAAATTTTCTCATCAGAGCTGGTTGAAACTTGCAACTCAATGATATAATTGGCTACCTGCTAAACTGTCATAATAAATGCATTGGGAGACTAAACAAAGTACAGTTTTAATGAGAATGGATTTTTTGAGAGAAATGTTTATACCAGAATCTACTATTCTGCTGCAGAAGTGCTTAAATTCTGTGCATCCTGCTTTTGCATAGCTGATAATTCCAATTAGAGAAAAAGGATATGTTAAGACCTCACCAAGCACCCCAAGGGTTTGATCTTTTATAGATTGAGAAAAGCTTTCAACTTAAATTTAACTAATACAGGTGCTGACAAGTGGTAACAGGAATGGCTTTATACCTGTGTAGTGATTTCCATTGTAATCAACCTGAGATTATTAATCATTGTCAGGCCAAGTACTAGAATATTTAAATCTAAGTCATGGGAAAGTGTTAAGTATCAGGTGAAATTTAACAAATATTTAAGAAGACAAAAGAAGGAAACGGACAGGTGGTTTTGATTCCAAAGATTGATGAAGATCCTTATTGCCATCAAGAAGTTTAGAGATTTCTTTGTCCTTCTCCTCAATCCTTTGATCTACAAGATCATGAAACCTAGAATGATCTTCCTACAAGTTATGTATCCAATTAACACAAGATCAACAATATAAATATACTGACAATTAATCCAAGCCCAAAAACAACAAGATACAAGGTACCTTCAATCTGTCATATCATAATTTGAGCTCATCCAATTCTTTTTGTACATCCTGCCCAGAAGATGCATCATTTTGAGCCTTCAATCCCCCAAAGATGACTGTAAAGATGAAACTACAAATTTTCTCTTTTGAAATGCCCACCAAAAAAAAAAAAAAAACGCAGTCCTCAGCCTCCACTCTACAGCTATAAATATATATGTATATATTTTTTTTTTAAAAGAAGCAGAATTGGTTTCAAAGATATAAGAAGTGGCAGAAATGCCAAAAGAGGTTGTTGCAAGAAACTTCCTCCATGTGAATGAACAATGAGATCATTCACATTCTTGAAATGCTAACAAAAACAAGGATGGAGCTATGAAGAAGAGGATCTTTCTTTATTGAATTGACCATCAAAACTTGAAAACTAGATTTCCATATAACCAATTTGGCAATCACCAAATCATAACTGTCATACACTTATGATTTTGCAAATTGCATGACAGAATCATCTAAAAACGCCTAAACCACTATAATAAACTTCTCTTGCTGGACATCAAAACCAATACTATCATTCATCATTCTTGCAATACAATCAAAACTACTAGCTAGCACCACCCACCCACCTTCAATTACAAACATGCTACAAAATTAGCAAAAAAGAAATATAAATCAAGTATACCTTGCCTGGAAATCCTTCATGAAAGCAACCAACTTCTCAACTGCAGCCAAAGTATAGCATTGTATATAGAAGCACGCGTACCCCCAACTGACTTATGTTGCCTGAGCTCAACCATATTCTACTTAGCTGCTTCCTTAATAAACTCAGCCTCCAACCCTGACTTCTCCAAAGTGAAAGGCACATTCATCAATGACCTCACAGACTTCTCCACAGGGCACCTATTAAACCGATTGCTCCCATCGTAAGCACTGTACAGAATCTCAGCTTTCTTCTTGTTCTTCTTATCCACCTCAACCAACCCTCCTTGATCCAACAAATCCTCAAACACCAAACAATACATGTAAATTCCATCATTCCCAATCAGATCTTTCTTGATGATCACAATGGTGACTCCAGATGGCCCCACATTCTTCTGGGCTCCAGCATATATGAAACCAAACTTAGACACATCCATTGGCTTGGAATAGAAATTTGAAGACATATCAGCTACCAAGATACCATTTTTTGGACTTGGGTAGTCCTTGTATTCCACACCATGAATGTTTTCATTAGCACAAATATGCAAGAAATTGGCAACTGGGTTTTGCTCCAAATCATGAAAAGATGGAATCTTTGTGGGTTTTTCAGATTTCCCAGACCAAATAAGAGGCTTGGTTTTGAGTGCTTTTTGTGCCTCCTTGAATGCCTGCAGATTTATGAAGAGCAGGAGGTCAATAAATTATTATAAGATATATCTTATAGCGTTGGCATAATCACAACCAAAGAAAAGTACCATTTCCAGAACCTCCTTCCATGTGTACACTTTATCTGATATAAAAATCAAATCCCCAACTACAGAAACAGAAACCTCCTCATACTTGCATGCTAAGAGCATGGAAACCAAGCCAACCAACTGAAGTTTCTTTCTTACTACTGATTGCTTGGATAAATATCTGTCAATTAAATTAATCATAAGGAACAATTTCTCGTTCATGACTTCAAACTTATCATGGACCCGTTAATTTAAATAATCAAACAAGGAAAGTATAGGAAGTTTGTTTCGGATTGACTTACCAGTGGATTTGTATGATATTACATAAACTTCAAGATGCTATCAGTTGGATGACATAACTTTCTATTTTTATTAAATGTGGAAAATCTTGGGCCACTTGGGCTCTTTTCCCTTGGTACATCCTTCCTTTCAATGGGGACAACTAGAGAAATAATATATCTGTAGTTTCCATTATATGGTAAGCATTGCATCAGCATTTTGGAATCATAAGTACTGTATGTAGGTCTTGAATCAAGCCTTCCTTTCCCTACTTGGGCAGATATTAGCACCATTAATAACAGATAAAATTACTTTTAACTCTAGAAATGCTAAAGAGATATTTCAAATATGTACGAAGCATAATACTATGCAATGATCAATGATGAATCTGAATAACTATCTAGTATGAGAAACAATGCAACAACATAAAACTAGGTAAACACAAAAGTTTCATGAGTTCACCATTATAAATTGTATGTGGCCAGGTATTAATATTCAGAAAATATGGTGAATATTTTTTGTTGATGTAAATTTCAAATTAAATTTCCACAATATGGAAGGGTATAAAGCCAAACAAGTATTTCAAAATTTGAACCCAACATGAAGAAAAATAATGCAAGTATCACTCTAAATTCAAGCAAAAGAAAAGTAGTTTCTTCCATTGACTTGAAAAAGTCCTACAGTTTATATGCCTCTTAAAATCTCAAGTTCTCTCTGTAGTTTTAATAAATAAATAAAATCTCAAATTCTCCATTTAATTAGTTGGATTTTCAATGGGAAAAAGCTTAATGTATGCCAATGAATGATAGGTATAATCGAATCACAAAATATTAGCTGAACCCAATACCAATACTAATCATGGCAAAATAATTTTATAAAAAAGCTATAGATAAATTTTTTTTCTTGTTGTGTTAAGTAATAGATGATCCTCCCTTAAAATTTATCATAGCATTTGAGTGGAGTTTGTGGTGTGCCTCTGTTTTAAAACCCATCTCTCACCCCATGTGTATGTGTGTTTGTTTTTGAAGAAAAAAAAAATTGTCAAAGTGAGAGGGAAGATAGATTTGAGAAAACTAACCAGCTCTATAATGAACTTCCATTAGCTGAGAGTGGATTATTTAATCGATTAAATCTTCCATCTGAAAGTTGATGCCCTGTGAGATACTAACATAAAGGGGGCCAACACCTACACGTCAAAAAATTTGGGGAAATGAAATGGAATATAATCTTAGGTTAGGTTGATTTAAATCAGAAGTGAGTTTGTTGAGAAGAGAATAAAAGAGGATGTAATAAGGTATGAGTAAACTTACAGCTCTTTAGCTCCCAATGTTGAAGATTAGGCATTCGACTCCTACGCCAATCAGAAAAAGTTTCAATTGATTTACATCCAATTATTGACAGTTGTACGAGGCCAGTGAAGCGTAGAATTTCGTCCGGAGGAGTATTGAGTTCATCGCACCCATACAAACCTAGTATTTGAAGGGATGTCTGCAAGTGTGGGGGAATGGAACAGAGAATCGTGGAAACATCCAGCTCCTCGCAAAACCCACCAATCCACAATTGCTTCAAACGGGTGAGGCAGTCTAAGCCATCTGGTAGATGCCTCAACTTTCGGCAACGGAAAATTCGTAAGTGGTTAAGAGATTGCAATTCTCGTAGATCTGGAATTGATTTCAGATTAGGACATTCCGATATCCTCAATTCCGAAAGAGATGTACAGGATTGCAGCCCAGACGGGGAAACTTCATCACCACATGATATTGCTAGAGTTCGAAGAAAGGGTGCTACACCTTGTAGACTTGGATAATACACCACGTTGGGACAACTGATTACTTGAAATTTCTCAAGGGAAATGAGGGTTTGCAGAGTGTTTGGCAAATGACTCAATTTCATACATCCTCTAATTTGGAGTGATTGGAGAGACTTGCAAGACGCCCATACATCATCTTCATGCGGTGGCAAGATGGACACCAAATCAGCACAATACGCTATCTTCAAAGACATTAGACTCGTAGTATTATTTTGCCATAAATGCTCGGGCAGACAAGCAAGTTCCCAAATATCACACATATCAAGGGACACAAGAGTGGTAAGTTTGCTGATAATGTTTTTGAATGTCATACCGCAAGTTCCCATAATATCTAATTTCTTAAGAGACGGAAAATGACATGGAGCACTTTTCAGTTTTCTACATTCTTTAATGGCTAACTCCTCAAGGCGAGGAAACACCATTCCTGTTGTTGTTGTTGGGTCCACCGCGTCCTTCCATTCCACTAGATTGGGCATTCTCCACAAATCAAGCCTTTCCAAAGCTGGGAACAACGCATTTCTACCGCTGCCACCTCTACTACTACTTGATCCCACACCACTAAAACTGTCGTAAAATTCTGCTTCTATACATGTCACATTATCCATTCCCTCTATTTCAAGAAACTTGAGAAATGGTAAATGCCCAAGTGTAGGAATTTTTTTGCATTTATTACAATCTACTAAACAAATTTTCAACAGATGGTTAAAAAGAAACAAACCACCACCACTGTCATCACCCACTAATATCCATAAAGGGAACTTCTCACCCCTAAAATTTTTTATCTTCAAACTTTTCAAATGTGGGTGAGGTTGAAGGCCTTCCAATACATCCTCATCATTGTTGTTGCCTACTCTTTCCCAACTCCAATGGAATTCCAGCTTGTGTACTCTCGTCTTTTCCACTAAATTTGCAGTTTTGGCTTCTTCTTTATCTCTCACATGCTCCAAATTGAAGATATTTAATCCTCCTCTCAGCTGGCTTAAGCATCCTAGTTCTTCAATTCGATGACCAGTTTCCTGACCGATGAAAAAGAAAGGCAATGTTTGAAGGCAAGTCAACTTCCCCATATTGATTGGCATTTGTTTTAACCTCACATGCTCAATATTAATATGTCTCAAGTTAGTCAAATTTCTTAGATTTATTGGAAGCCTTTCTAGTAAAGTGTCACTCTTGATTACTAGAGTTTGTAAGTTGTAGAGTTTGGTAATAGAATTGGGTAATGGAAAGATGGAGGCATTCATGATGTGAAGAAGCCTTAAATGTCTAAACTCACAAATTGACTCTAACAACTTTTCAAGCTTTGTTCTAGCCATCCTAGATAATGTTAAACCACGTACAAATTTTAAGTCCAATAACTTGTCTTCAAGATTAGCATGAATCAAAAATACTGTGCGCAATCTACCCATGCCATCTCTAGATAGTGGGATTGTTGGTGTTGTCCAATCATTGGATATAAAAGATAAACGCCGAATATGAAACATGTCAATGTCATCCCCCACATTGCCCCCTAAATGCAAGGTTTCCCATTTTGAAATTGAGAGGGCAAGATCATGTACAAGATCATGCATCTTACAACTTATTATATCACCAAAATCATCCCTTTTTATATCTTGGAATAAGGAATTTGCCAACAAACTATCAAAATACTTCCTACCAATGTCTTCCATCTCAGAAGAATTTCTTTGCGATGGTTGAAGGAACCCTTCAGCCATCCAATGTTGAATTAGTTCTTCCTTTCCCATTTCATAATCTTTAGGAAATATTGCGCAATATGTAAAACAACTTTTTAGATATGGTGAAAGATGATTGAAGCTTAATTTTAGTGTTGATAAGATTTCATTTTCACCATTCAAGGAACTCCAAACCTCACTGTTTTGGATTGCCAACCATTCACTTTCCTCAATATTATTAGACATTGTCCCTCCTAAAACCCTTGCAACTAATGGAATCCCTTGACATCTTTTAGCAATTTTCCTTCCAATATCCTCTAGATCTTGACTTAGTGGAATTATTTCATTTGTAGATACTCTTTTCTTGATTATGGACCAACATTCATCGTCTGAGAGCTTTTCCAAGTGATGCTGATGAATTGTCTTCATGATCTTCGCCACAGTATCACTACGAGTTGTTACAATAATATTGTTTCCTACAGATGAATTAATTACTAATAAACAACTCCTTAAAGTATCCCATTTCACATGATCTTGATTCCAAACATCATCAAGAATGAGAAGATATCTTTTTTCTTGCAACACTTCTTTTAGGCCTTTAAGTATTGTATCCTTCGTTAGCAACGCACATGATTTCTGGGTAAGGGATTCAAGAATCTCCCTCAAAATCTTCTTATCATCAAAATCATTGGAGACACATATCCATATTGTTTTATCAAAATTCCTCTGCACTAGCTCATGATTATACACGAGTTTTGCTAAAGTTGTCTTCCCCAAACCTGGCATTCCCACTATAGGAATGACTGACAGCTGTTCATTGGTTGCATTAAGCACTAAGTCTACTATTTTTGAGACATGATCTCCCATTCCTACAATCTCTGCATCCTCAAGAGAGGAGTCAGTCTCTCGGTTTAGAATGACTTCAGGAATTGCATTTATTGATCCCGCGCTAGCAAATTCAAATTCTTTTGCTTTATTACTAATCTTTTCCAAAGATTTGAGCATAGCCTTAATTTTGTTGGCCATGATGATTCGGAATACAATAGGGTTTGAAAATGAAAAGAATAAGCATACCTTTCTCATCATTTGGTTTCGGATCTCTATCTTTCGTCGGAGAATCTCATAAGCAAACTCCTCCAGCACATCATCAACATCATAAGCAGCGTTTTTAAGCCTCCGCATCCAAAGCTTCACGGACTCTTCTCCCACTTGCCTTCTCTCCGCATCAGTCAGCACAGCTCGAATCGTTGTCAATGAGTCTTTAAGTTCTTTCAGCTGCTCCTCGAACCCCCAAACAAGGCTGATCTGCTCAGTAGCAACTGGAATTAGCTTGCCTAGCACAACACTAATGACAGTCTCCGCCATCTTTGGTTTGGTGCTGCGATTAGTTAGAAACAAGCTCTCAGTATTTGGAAACAATACAAGAATTGTGATGTTAAAGACAACGGCAACAATGATAAAAGCAGAAGGGAACTCAGAGCATCAACTTGAACTTTCAACGCATGAAGATAAGGTTCATTGATTCATTCGTGTATCGACGTCAACAAACGCGTATTTGGGACCCGCGAACAGAACGCGGAATTGTGTCCGTTCAAAAGTAGAGTGTTTGGAATTCGGATTGATGTAATTGCTAATTTGCTATTAATGGCAGATTCAATCTCAACCGTTTAATGAAAATATATTTAAAAATTACAAATTAAAAGTTAAATAGTAAAGTGGTAAAAATTGTTTGTGAGAGAGAAAATGAGTAAAGTGTGATCTTTTTTTTTAAGAGTACCGAATTAGCTCATTGGTGGTAAAAATTGTTTGTGAGGGAGAAAATGGGTAAAGTGTGATTTTTTTTTTAAGAGTATGAATTAGCACATTGGTGTTTCCAACTAGGAGATAATGTGTCCACAACACTTTTATAATATATTTTAAGAATAGATTGTTACTAAACATTATTGGCAGATAAAAAGAATAATTTCAGTGGTGCGTTTAAATTAGAACTAATAACAACTTATCACTTAAGATTTATTATAAAAATATTGTGATAATATTGTGAACAGAACACTTCGCTCCTAACAAATACGTCAAAAGTTCAAATATTAGTCAACTAGTTAAATTAATCCAATTACATCAATTTCCAAAATATAATTGTATGTAAAATAATGTGTCACGGATTGCATAAAATCAATTGGAAATAGCGATGAAGAACACTCCAAAGAAAAAACCATTTAGGTAAATTATCCCCAACAAAGCACTCAACTCATTATAATTTAGCATAAAACCTTTACCTATACTCTACTCATAATTAATAAATTAGCAACCAAAGAAAATGCATGAAATAAATTTTTGTTAAGGACATTGCAACGTAATTATCTATCAAAGTAGAATGAGACACTCTTTTAAAATAAATTAGCAGGAGAAGTAGATTTAAGATATGGACATATTCAATCACACAAAATAAATAATAAGTTCACGAATTAATGCAAGAAGTAGACAAAAGAGAATAAAGCAGTATTAAATCTGTGCAATTAAATTCATCAATATAGCTATATTGAATTTAATTGAAAAAAAAAATCTAAGGATTTTACATATTTTACTACATAACTTTCATAAATTGATGTTGTAATGAATGTGGTTGGTAAATAAAAAACATAATAAATATATATATGAATCATTTTTTTAATTAATGGCACATCAAATTGCAAAGATTATGTAGTAAAATTTATAATAACCATATCATCACTCGTATAGTTCTACTTTTAAAATAACACTATTTGTGTTTTATCATGCTTGAGAATTTAGTTAAAAAAATTGTAAGATTTGCCAGTTATTTATTATTAAAATTTCAATGTACTAAAAAAAATCAATGTGCTGTTGACTACCACCCCCCCATACGTTACATTATCTCATTCTCATTTAATTACTTTTTTTTTTTTCCAAATTGTTAGAGTTGCTTCCTCAATCCCTCACTTTAGAGCATTCATACCAATTTGTCTAAATTTTTATTCTATTTTAGTATAAGAACCTATTTTTCTATTTTGCACAACTACTTTTACAAAACACCAACATCGGATCATTTATTCTACCTTCCATTTTATTTAAATAATCATATTTATTATATTCTTTAATACTACTTTTGCCATCTCTCTCTCTCTCTCTCTCTCTCTCTCTCTCTCTCTCATTTAGCATCAGTCATCACTTATCAGGTTTCTCTTCTCTTTCCTCTCAATGCTTCAAACTCTTTCTCCTCTCAAATCTCTCTCTCCACTAGGTTTGGGTTTGGGTTATGGTTATAAGTTTTCCATTGATGGTTTGATTTTTAGTTAATTTTCTATTGTTGTAACAAGCTTTGGTGGTGGTGGCAGTTAGATAGGATTTGTGTTTGGATATGAGTGGTGTTGGGTTGTAGGTTTTTGTGAGAGCGAACAAAAGGGAGAGGCAAAGGAAGAGAGATTTTGATGAGAGTAGGAGAGGTGAGAAAAAAAAATTAAAATATTAGAATAGAAAGCTACAATATACACAGTTACTATAATAATTATGTAAATCTTCACAACTTTAACCTAAGATGTGCGAAAATTTTAAGGTTAAATGTGGAAAATCGGGCCATTTATCTCTTTTGGCTTTTATAGTGCACAATAAATTGGTAGCAGTAGCACAAGTCAAAGCAACACAAACTTTTTGACTCTTGACTATATTTATGATTATGCTTTTTCTTTATTAAATTTTTGAATAAAAAAAATATTGAATCATAGTATCACAAGCTATTCAACTGTCCCACTCAAACATGGTTAGAATAGTGCTCCAGTAAAAATAAATATTAAACAGAGTTGGAGAAACAATATTGATCAAATAAAAGAAAGAAGCCGCATAAAGTGTTAGGAGCTTTACAAGTTTCTGATGATGGCATGAGGAATATGAGTGCTTGGACAACAGCAGGCCAGTCACATGGCTCAACGTTTTCTCAAGACACCCATGGCTCCTCATGCCATACTAGTGAAGCTCCTTAGCACTCTATGAGGGGGACAAGCCCAGTCTCCCTGCTGTGTTCAGATTGATGAGCATGAAGAGGGGCAGCATGTGGAGGCATCTTGCTCCACATGATGCCCCAAGGCCATGGCAGTGGTGAGGCATGGTGGGCAGAGGTGGTTTATTGATGATGGGCAGCAGCAGGTGGTGCTGACCCTTGATGATGGTTGATGGCATAGTGGCTTGGTTGGTTGGCTTTGTGTGTGGGCTTGGTGGCTTGTGTGCAAGGCAGTGCTGGGCTGCTATGATTATATCAGGCTATGTGAGGCATTTGGGCTAGTTGGTGCTGGCAAAATGCAAGGACTTGTATATATGGGCTGATGGCAGTTACGTAGTGGGCTGCATTTAGACATGCTGTGTGAGTTGTGTTGCTGATGAAAAGGGCTTGGGCAAGGGCCAAGCATTTAAAACGTGATGGATAAATCATGTGTGGGCTGCTGAAGCATGGGTGGAGGCCCCATGATATGCTGAGTGATGGGCTGGCATGTGCAGAGTGTGCAGCAGCAGTTACCGGCAGTTACCAGTCAGTTCCTGCATTGTTGGGTGTTCAGACATGCTGAGTGAGGGCTGGAAAACGTGGATAGCAGACCAGGTAGCAGCAGTTGCAGGTGTCCTAAGTCAGGCCCAGATGGCAGCAAGTCCTGATCATGGGGCAATTACTTGGTAGTAACTGCCGCGACAGTTATTTCTATGCATATAGCCTAGGCTGTTGGGGCTGTCAACAGCAGAGAGTGTATTTTGCTTAGAGAATTTCGTGTGTATTCTCCAGGCTTCCTTTGTACTTGAATATTAAGTAATAAAGGTTGGGGTTGGTGCCCTGTAAATACTGTGTGTGCTATGTGTGTGTGATTTCCCTGCATAATTCTGTTCTGTGTTATACTGCAGTGTGTGTGTGTGGTGTATTGGCTGAGACTAAAGGACGAACTTAATGCCATCACAGGCAGAAAATTTAAAAGAAAAATTGACCCTGTGACAGTTGGTATCAGAGCTAGGTTGCCATGTCTTCAGACACCAAGGCGAGGGTGACCGTCTTGGAGAACATAGTTGGTGCTCCTAGAGAAGGAGAACAACTTTCTGTTTGTGACAGACTAGATGCTGTTGCTGCAGAAACGACTGTGGTGAGAAATGATCTTGCAGAACAGAGGGATATCCTTTTCACTCGTGTTAAAGAGTTAGCTGCTGCATTGGACGCCCAGAACCAGGCAGCAATGGAGACCCAACGTCAACTAGCAGCAGAAATTATTCTGTGAAGAGAGCGATGAGTGGCCTGCTTAGGGAGAGGGAAATGGCCACGAAATTAAAGGTGCCTGAACCTAAGCCCTTCAATGGTGCTAGGAATACCAAGGATTTGGAAAATTTCCTGTGGGATATGGAGTAGTATTTTAAGGCTGCTAGGGTGCCTAGTCAAGAGATGGTGACAATCACAAGCATGTATCTTTCAGGGGATGCCAAGTTGTGGTGGCGAACTCGTGTGGAAGATGATGCTGATGCTGGTAGAGGCAGAATTGACTCGTGGGAGACCTTGAAGAAGGAATTAAAGGACCAGTTTTTGCCTACAAATACTGCCTGGGTTGCAAGGGATGCTTTGAAGAAATTGAAACAGACGGGTACTGTGAGGGAGTACGTCAAGACGTTTAGTTCTTTGATGTTGGACATCAAGAACATGTCAGAGGAGGACAAACTGTTCAATTTCATGTCTGGCTTACAGCCTTGGGCCCAGATGGAATTAAAGAGGCAGGCTGTGCGTGATCTGCCTGCTGCTATGTCCGCTGCAGATGCCTTGGTGGACTACAAATTCAGTAAGCCTAGTGGGGAAGAAGAAAAACGTAAGTCCAAGGACAAGGGCAAGGACAAGCAGAAAAAGGATGGCAAGAAGAAAGATAAGCAGAAAAAGAATTGGAGTACCAAGAGCAAGGGAGAGAGTTCTACCTCTCAAACAAGCAAAGAACAGCCTAAGCTTAATGCTGGTTGCTTTATTTGCAATGGCCCTCATCGTGCTAGAGACTGTCCAAAACGTGAGAAGTTGAATGCCATGATCACTAAGGAGAATGGTGGGCAGTCTGATGAAGAGGTCCCAAGCAGAATGAACCCTTTGCAGTTGCTGAATGCATTGCATGCAGGAGGCACTTCTAGGGGTCTGTCTTATGTTCAAGTGGAGATGAACGAAAATAGGGCTGAGGGTATGCTTGATTCTGGTGCTACTCATAACTTTGTTGCTGATCGAATGGTTCAAAGGCTTGGTCTGAAAGTGAGTAAAAGCCCTAGTAAGATCAAAGTTGTAAATTCAGAGGCAAAACCTGTGTTGGGGATTGCTTATGGGGTAAAGTTCAAGGTGGGCGAGTGGGTTGGGAAGGTGAATTTCCTAGTCATGGAATTGGATGATTATGATGTAATTCTGGGAGATGAGTTTTTAGTGGCTGCTAAGGCTGCGTTGCTGCCTTTCATGGGAGCTATGTTGATCCTTGATGATAAGCAGCCTTGCTATGTTCCTGTGAGACGTGGGGTAGGGAATAGCAAAAGTAGAAAAGGGAAGGAACCAATGGTTTCAGCCATGCAGGTTGAGCATGGGCTGAAGAAGGGTGAAACGACTTATTTGGCTACGCTGATTGAGGTGAAGCAAGACAAGTATGTCAATGTTCCAGATGCTGTGGCTGGATTGCTGGGGGAATTTGCTGATGTTATGCCTCCAGAACTACCAAAGACCCTTCCACCTAGACGTGCAGTTGATCATAGGATTGAGTTGATTCCTGGATCAAAGCCACCGTCAAAGGCTCCATACAGAATGTCTCCATTGGAGTTGGATGAGATGAGGAAGCAGTTGACAGAACTGCTAGATGCAGGCTTTATCCAGCCCTCCAAGGCTCCTTATGGTGCTCCTATTCTGTTCCAGAAGAAGCAAGATGGCTCCTTGCGGATGTGTGTAGATTATAGAGCCTTGAACAAAGTGATTGTGAAGAACAAATATCCAGTCCCTTTGATTCAAGACCTCTTTGACAGATTGAGCAAAGCTGTCTACTTCACAAAGCTGGATTTAAGATCAGGCTATTGGCAAGTAACGATTGCAGAAGGGGACGAGCCTAAGACTACATGCGTGACCCGGTATGGTTCTTATGAGTTTCTAGTTATGCCTTTTGGTTTAACTAATGCCCCTGCTACGTTTTGTAATTTGATGAATGATGTCTTCTATGAGTTTGTGGATCGCTTTGTTGTGGTTTATCTAGATGACATTGTTATTTATAGTGAGTCCTTAGAGGATCACCTAGACCACCTTAGGAAGGTGCTGTCTGAACTGAGAGAATACCAATTGTTTGTTAAGAAGGAAAAGTGTGAGTTTGCTCAACAAGAGATTCTGTTTCTGGGGCATAAAGTAAGCAAAGGTCAAGTTATGATGGATGAGAGGAAAGTGCAGGCCATTCTTGATTGGCCACCACCTAGCAAGGTTGCAGAACTTCAGTCATTCCTTGGATTGGCTAACTATTACAGGAAGTTTATTCAAGGATATTCGAAGAAGGTGGCTCCTCTCACAGATTTGCCGAAGAAGGACAGAAAATGGGTATGGACAGATGCATGTCAAGATGCTTTTGAGAAGCTGAAAGTTGCTGTATCAAGTGAACCAGTGCTGCGTTTACCAGATTTTGATGTACCCTTTGAAGTCCATACAGATGCTTCAGATAAGGCAATTGGTGGGGTTCTTGTGCAGGAAAAACATCCTGTTACTTATGAGAGCAGGAAGTTGAATGAGGTAGAGCAGAAGTGTTCAGCCCATGAGAAGAAGATGATTGCAGTGGTGCACTATTTGCTGGCCTGGCATGTATATTTGCTGGGGCCAAAGTTCGTGGTGAGAACAGATAATGTGGCTAACACCTTCTTTAACACACAAAAGAAGCTATCACCCAAGCAAGCTAGGTGGTAGGAGTTGCTACAAGAGTATGACTTTGTGTGGGAACACAAACCAGGCAAGCACAATGAAGTGGCTGATGCCTTGAGTCG
The DNA here is from genome assembly GCA_032878915.1 of Castanopsis chinensis. NCBI lineage: Eukaryota > Viridiplantae > Streptophyta > Magnoliopsida > Fagales > Fagaceae > Castanopsis > Castanopsis chinensis. The sequence goes on along the minus strand of JAVQMG010000074.1, from coordinate 1,127,520 downwards.
TAAACAGGTGCAGGAATATGTGGCTGCCCTAACTAGGGTGGAGTCAGATTTTGTGGAGAGGATTAAAGACAGTGTAAAGTTAGATGCTACCTATCTAAAGCTGGTGCAGGATGTTACTGCAGGTTTGGTGAGACGTTACTGGCTGGAAGATGGGTTACTTTATGCCAAGGGTGGCAAACTGTTTGTTCCAAGTGGAAAGATTCGAAGGGAGTTGATGAAGGAAACTCATGATCCACAGTGGGCAGGACATCCAGGTAAAGATAGGATGTATGCATTGCTGTCCCGTTCATACTATTGGCCTAAGATGGACTTAGATATTGAGTTGTATGTGAAGACCTGTCTGGTTTGCCAACAAGATAAGGGCTTAACTCAAAAGGAAGCAGGTCTGCTGCAGCCTCTTCCTATACCAAAGAGTCATTGGGTTTCTATTTCCATGGATTTTATTACTAGGTTGCCAAAAGTTAAGGGGATGGGTTCAGTATTCGTAGTTGTTGATAGATTCTCAAAGTATGCTGTTTTTATGGCTGCTCCCAGCACATGTACAGCAGAGGTGGCTACTGACTTGTTTTATAAAAACGTGGTGAAATACTTTGGGTTGCCAGAAGACATTGTAAGTGACAGAGACTCTAGATTTACTGGTCGTTTTTGGACTATTCTGTTTGGTTTGATGGGTTCAGAATTGAAGTTTTCTACTGCAAATCACCCACAAACAGATGGGCAAACAGAAAGGCTTAATGCTGTATTGGAGGACTATTTGAGACATTATGTGACTGCCAGCCAAAAGAATTGGTTAGATTTGTTGGATTCTTCACAGTTTGCCTACAATCTGCACAAATCTTCATCAACAGGGATGAGTCCCTTTAAGTTGGCTATGGGGCAGCAACCTCTCACACCTCATGAGATTGCTAAACAGCGTTCAGGGGGTAGATGCCCTGCAGCATATAGGTTTGCTATCAACAAGCAGGAGCTAATGCAGGAGGCACAAGACAGCTTGTTGAAAGCACAAAGAAGGATGAAGAAATATGCTGACAAAAGAAGAAGGCCTTTGGAGTTCCAAGTGAGGGACAGGGTGCTGTTGAAGTTGACCCCACAGATTTGGAGGAAGTTCAGAAGTGAAGCAATTCACAGAGGTTTAGTCCCTAAATATGATGGTCCATTCGAGATTGTAAAGAGAGTTGGTGCAGTGGCTTACAAGTTGAAGCTACCAGAGAGATTACAGATTCACCCAACAATACATGTGAGCTTCTTAAAGCCATATCATGGGGATGCAGAGGATTCCTCAAGGAATGAAGCTAGGCGTGCCCCGCCTACTATCATGGTTCAGTTTGATAGAGAAGTGGAGAAAATTCTGGACAAAAAGGTGACAGGTTATCGTAAGGGAGGAAATATGATAACATACTACTTGGTAAAGTGGAAGGGGGCTGCGGAATCAGAAGCAAGTTGAGAGAAAGCATCTACATTGTGGCAGTTTGAGAAAGAGGTGAAGGCATATGAGAATACCCTACCGATGAGGACATCGGCTTCTTCTGGTGGGGGTGGTTTGTTAGGAGTTTTACAAGTTGCTGATGATGGCATGAGGAATATGAGTGCTTGGACAACAGCAGGCCAATCACATGGCTTAACGTTTTCTCAAGACACCCATGGCTCCTCATGCCATACTAGTGAAGCTCCTAAGCACTCTATGAGGGGGACAAGCCCAGTCTCCCTGCTGTGTTCAGATTGATGAGCATGAAGAGGGGCAGCATGTGGAGGCACCTTGCTCCACATGATGCCCCAAGGCCATGGCAGTGGTGAGGCATGGTGGGCAGAGGTGGTTTATTGATGATGGGCAGCAGCAGGTGGTGCTGACCCTTGACGATGGTTGATGGCATAGTGGCTTGGTTGGTTGGCTTTGTGTGTGGGCTTGGTGGCTTGTGTGCAAGGCGGTGCTGGGCTGCTATGATTATATCAGGCTATGTGAGGCATTTGGGCTGGTTGGTGCTGGCAGAATGCAAGGACTTGTATATGTGGGCTGATGGCAGTTGCGTAGTGGGCTGCATTTAGACATGCTGTGTGGGTTGTGTTGCTGATGAAAAGGGCTTGGGCAAGGGCCAAGCATTTAAAACGTGATGAATAAATCATGTGTGGGCTGCTGAAGCATGGGTGGAGGCCCTATGATATGCTGAGTGATAGGCTGGCATGTGCAGAGTGTGCAGCAGCAGTTACCGGCAGTTACCAGTCAGTTCCTGCATTGTTGGGTGTTCAGACATGCTGAGTGAGGGTTGGAAAACGTGGATAGCAGACCAGGCAGCAGCAGTTGCAAGTGTCCTAAGTCAGACCCAGATGGCAGCAAGTCCTGATCATGGGGCAGTTACTTGGTAGTAACTGCCGCGACAGTTATTTCTGTGCATATAGCCTAGGCTGTTGGGGCTATCAACAGCAGAGAGTGTATTTTGCTTAGAGAATTTCGTGTGTATTCTCCAGGCTTCCTTTGTACTTGAATATTGAGTAATAAAGGTTAGGGTTGGTGCCCTGTAAATACTGTGTGTGCTGTGTGTGTGTGATTTTCCTGCATAATTCTGTTCTGTGTTATACTGCAGTGTGTGTGTGTGGTGTATTGGCTGAGACTAAAGGACAAACTTAGTGCCATCACAGGCAGAAAATTTAAAAGAAAAATTGACCCTGTGACATAAAGAGACGCCAAAATCCGAGAGGCATACCAATTGGTGGGACAACATCGACTCGACACCTGCGTGAAGTGGGATAGGCGATGCAGTGAAGCGGTGGTGCCTTCGTGGAAGAATGTTTAAGCTACAACTTTCATTAAAAAAACTAATATAATTATATGCTTTAAAAATCTAACCATTGAATTACATATTGTGTATATTCTTAATACATATTTCAAATTTTATATCAATTAGATGTTATTTTTTGGTCTACAAACTTATTTTTTATGTATAATTTTATATTATAAATTTTGAAATTGAAACATATGATTGATGATACACCTATTAATTTTTAATTTTCTTGAAATTTTGTAAGCATAGAGAATATACTAAGAAAATGTAATCTAATGGTAAATTTGTCAAAATTCACATCTAATAAAAAGATATTAAGTGAAATTGTAGCCTTAAGCTACAACCAAATTTGTTGTCAAACTTTACCCTTTTATTTTTTATTTGTTTCACTTTGAAATCAATACATCTGTCAACTAAGTTGATAAAATGGTTTTTTTACTCGTAAATTTTTAAAAGGCCTAAAGAATGAAATTGGTGGTTAATTATTATTATTTTTTTATAGATTATTTGGGTTAAATTTTAAATTTTTGTTATGTTATTGGGGCTAAATTTTATTTCATTACAAGGCCAAGAATTATGTTGAGGGCAAGGAAAAAGAATTTTGGGTGGGGGCCGGGAAGAATCTTGCTAGGCAAAATCCTAGAATTTTATACATTTATACATAGTTACATACTACATTTTTTTTTTTTCAAAATTGGCCCCCCAGTCTAACAATAGCTCTGTCCTTGTTCACAAGTGTCAACAAGCATTAAGCATACTATTGGTTCATGAAGGGTTCAGATATTGTAAAGAACGATTGAAAGAGAGAATGATATAAGCCAATATCGAGAGTGGGAGGAGAAACATTTCAGCAGTATTCAGTTACTCTTCCTAGAAGAGTTGCACGTAGCCACACAAGCATTTTATTTATTTATTTATTTTTCTTTTTTCACAATTCAATGTAGAGTATATGTGAGAATTATATCATGGAGAAACAAGAAAGCAATTTCTGTTGAGGTTTCTGTCAATACCAATGGAATAAGGGTCAATAGCGATTTCTAGCAACTTTTGCAAGTCATATACTTATTTATTTAGCCTTTTTTTTATTATATATTTATAGTTATTATTTGAGCCTTCTCTTGTTGTCATCATCGTGATTTGTATCATTTTACGAATGGCCTTGTGGGTCGGAGTTGGTTGGTGGGTGAAGGTCAGGTCTGGACCTCATGGTATTAAGTCATACATACACGTCATGACATTAGCCAATCTTGTCAAAGGCTAATAGGCTTGAAATTTCCTCTTGAATACTACAGGTTTTGATGTGAAACTCTTATCACTTGATGCTATCTGTTACACGCTTACCGAGCAATAATTGGTAAGCAAAAGAGTGCTTGAAAAATGGAAAATTTGTCACTGGTTTTCTTTTTTGTTTTTGGTAGAAGCCACTGGTTTTTTTTTTTTTTTTGTACCTAAACTCACCAATCCTATAAATAAAAAAAAAAAAAAAAAAAAAAAGCACTAAAGTGGTTTTCTTTGTTAATTATAACTTCTGCTCTATTGATGTTTAATGGTCCAAATGAATGCCATATGGCAATTTTGATTTTGCTAGTTAAAAGAATCTTCCGACATCAACATTTAAAAGTAATAAATGACAGTAAAGTTCAAATGCTATTCCTACATTATAGAAATCGTCTTTCTAAAAAAAAATACATTATAGAAATCGTGCCTAATTATTCAATGACCATGTATTAGGATCACATAAGCCTTCAAAGTTACTAAATGATTGATCCCATCTGACAAAATTTATAACCCATATTAAGTACTATTAAATCAGAAATGATAAGTACTAACTCTTTTTACTTTCAATATTAATACGTTTAAGCCCTTCAAAATCTTCTCTCTGTTTTCCTCGAATAAAATTATGGTGTTCCTATTACACACAAGGTACACGTTTCAGTTTTGAAACTAACAAGTCACGATTTCAATTCACAAGGTTTTGTGTGTATTGTGTGTGCAATAAGGTGTCTCATAAGAGACATTTCCCATAAAATTATATTACACAAAGTACACATTAAATTATTAAACTTTACCATTTCATGCTCCATTACTGCCTAAAACAGAATTGAATAATAGTGATGAATGTATGCTTCAAATTGAAACAATTAATAAAATTTGATATCTCAATTGACAAAATTAAAAATCTGAAATTTTGATATGAAAAAGGTACATCACTTTGATTTTGACTTATAAAGACAACCGAGTCATTGAAGACCTAAGAAGTGGCAGAAATGCCAAAAGTCGTTGTTGCAAGAAACTTCTTGCATGTGATCGAACAATAAGATCATTCAAATTCTTGAAATGCTAAAAAAAAACGGGATGGAGCTCTGAAGAACATGATATTTCTTTATTGAATTGAACATCAAAACTTGAAAACTAGATATCCATATAACCAATTTGGCAATCACCAAATCATAACTCTCATGAACTTATGAATTTGCAAATTGCATGACAGAATTATCTAAAAAAGCCTAAACCACTATAACAAACTTCTCTTGCTGGACATAAACATCAATACTATCATTCATCATTCTTGCAATACAATCAAAACTACCAGCTAGCCCCACCCACCCACCTTCAATAACAAACATGTTACAAAAACAACAAAAAATAACAAGAAAAGGGTGCTTCAATCTATAATTTAAATCTTTTTTTTTTTTTTTTTGAGAAAACAATCTATAATTTAAATCAAGCATGCCTTGTGTGGAAATCCTTTATGAAAGCAATCAATTTCTCGACTCCAGCCAATGGCATAGCATTGTATACAGAAGCACGCATACCCCCCCAACTGACTTATGCCGATTGAGTTGAACCACATTCTCCTTAGCTGTTTCCTTAATAAATTCAGCCTCCAACTCTGACATCTCCAAAGTGAAAGGCAAATTCATCAATGACCTCACAGACTTCTCCACAGGGCACCTATATTACTGTCCTTGAATGCTTGCAGATTTATGAAGAGCAGGAGGTCAATAATTTATTATAAGATATATCTTATAGCGTTGGCATAATAACAACCAAAGAAAAGTACCATTACCAGAACCTCCTTCCTTGTGTATGCTTTGTCTGATATAAGAATCAAATCCCCAACTACAGAACCAGAAACCTCCCCATGTTAGCATGCTAAGAGCATGGCAACCAAGCCAACCAACTGAAGTTTCTTTCTTACTAGTGATTGCTTGGATAAAAATCTGTCTTCTAAATTAACCGTAAGGAAAAATGTCTCGTTCATGACTTCAAACTTATCATGGACCTGTTCATTCAAACAATCAAACAAGAGAAAGTATAGGAAGTTTGTTTCGGATTGACTTACCAATGGATTTGTATGATATTACATAAACTTCAAGATGCTATCAGTTGGATGACATAACTTTCTATTTTTATTAAATGTGGAAAATCTTGGACCACTTGGACTCTTTTCCCTTGGTAAATCCATCCTTTCAGTGGGGACAACTGGAGAAATAATAAATCTGTTGTTTCTGTTATATGGTGAGCATTGCATCAGCCTTTCGCAATTGAAAGAACTGTATGCAGGTTTTGAATCGAGCCTTCCTTTTTCTACTTGAGCAGATATTAGCACCATTAATAACAGATAAAATTACTTTTAATTCTAGAAATGCTAAAGAGATATTTCAACTGTGTACGAAGTGTAATACTATGCAATGATCAATGATGATTCTGAATAACTATCTAATATTAGAAACAATGCAACAACATAGAACCAGGCAAACACAAAAGATTCATGTGTTCACCATTATAAATTGTATGTGGCCAGCAATTAATATTCAGAAAGTTTGGTGAAATTTTTTTGTTGATGTAAATTTCAAATCAAATCTCCACAATATGGAAGAGTATAAAGCCAAACAAGTATTTCAAAATTTGAACCCGATGTGAAGAAATTTCTACTCCCAATGCAAGTATCACTCTAATATCAAGCAAAAGGAAAGTAGTTTCTTCCACTGACTTGAAAAAGTCCTACACTTTCTATGCATCTTAAAATCTCAAATTCTCAATTTAATTAGTTGGATTTTCATTGGGAAAAAGCTTAATGTATGCCAATGAATGATTGGTATAATCAATTCACAAAATATTAGTTGAACCCAGTACCGACACTAATCATGGCAAAATAATTTTAAAAAAAAAAATAGATAACAATTTTTTTCTTGTTTTGTTAAGTAACAAATGATCCTCCCTTAAAAATTATCATGGTATTTGAGTGGACTTTGACGTGTACCTTTGATTTAAAATCCATCCCTCTCCCCCTGTGTATGTGTGTGTTTGTTTCTAAAGAAAAAAAAAATTGTCAAAGTGAGAGGGCAGATAGATTTGAGAAAACTAACCAGCTCTATAATGAACTTCCATTAGCTGAGAGTGGATTATTTAATTGATTATTCTTCCAGCGGAACAGAATAGATATGACATGATAACATTGCCAATGCCCTACACATCAAACTAATTTGGGGAAACGAAATGGAAAATATAATCCTAGTTTAGGTTGATTTAAATCAGAAGTGAGATTGTTAAGAAGAGAGTAGACGAGGATATAATAAGGCATAAGTAAACTTACTGCTCAACTCGGCATCTCCAAAATCGTCACATCAAGATGAGGCATGCCACGTCTAAGCCAACACCATTGCTGCAGAGTTGCAGTAGCAGATAATTCTCATGCAATAAAACAATCCTTTGACTTGTTTTCCACTTTTATGAAAATGAGAATCTTGAAAAAAGAGAGCGGGAAGATCCAGTTGCATCGCTTTCTGGGCTTGGTGGAACATCTGTAGAGGCACGGTATGCTTGTTGACACTTGCGAATCTGCATTTGCATGCAACATGCAGTAATTAAGAGATGGTTGAAGATGCTGTACTGAACCTCATTGCTACTTTTGAGAGAACAGTTTCTAATACATGCTTGGACACATTCTAGCATAATGTACCGAACTGCAATGCAGCATCATCACTTGAAACCATGTCAGAAAAGACATACATGACTTCCAAAACATCAACGAATAGGTACTTGCTCATCTTATCTAAATGCACTTCTGAAGTTTTATGCAAGTTTTCTTCCAAGGAAACATAGTGGACTGACAACTTTGGCCCTAGGCTATCATCTTTGCCTGCTAGCCAGGCATTCAATGTTAAGGGGCAGCTTACCATGACATATTTCATTATGCAGAAGAAAATAGAGAGCATGACTTAAATCAGAATACCCAATAAAAATGGAGCATCTAATACAAACTAAGAATTTTACCTCTTCAGGACTAGATTGAAGCAGCATTCCAATCATGGGTAGTAGAGCCTCCACTTCACCTGTTGTGGCAAAAATCATTATAATTAAAACTACCAAGTTTTCAGGCAATACCAACATACATACTTCGTCGGCAAAAGGGAATGACATTCAAATTTTACTTTTGTGATTATAACAACTAATCTTCAGTAGAGATACTAATGCAGGAGCATAACCAAAAGTTATTTCAATATTTCATTTTAGATTTTTCGTGGATAATTTCAGATTGTAACGTAGTTATTTGTTTAGTTTGGATTGGTATTTGAGTTTGGTTAGGATTAGTAGTTTATCATTATCATTTGTTTAGGATTATTGGATTAGTATTTGGGATTGTTTAGAATTATCAAATTAGTATTTGAAATTGTTTAGGACTTGTTTAGGAGAGTTTATCCTTATCTTTGTGATTCCTGGAAGCTGCATATAAAGCTCTAGATGATTTTTTTTGTAGGACAGACTATTATTATTATTATTGAGATTATTTGCAGAGATTGCATTGATTTGTTTGGTGGTGATTCCAAACACCTTAGGTGGGAAGCCTAGGGTTTTAAGGTAGGACTAATCTAGGTGGGAAGCCTAGGTTGTCTTGCATCAGATACCTGTTTCAAGAAGCTTTAAGATAACATTTTTCAAATACGTCATATCTACCCCTTCCCTCTTCTGCATTCTTTCCATGTTGCGAAGCTCAGACTTCAGCATGACTTCTTGCACTTATTATGTTCAAATTTCTAATATAAACTAATGAGAACCTCTGCTCCTCTCCCCCCACTTGCAAATGAAGAAGAAAGAAGGAAAAATTGCACAAAAAGACTTATAATATGAGTAGTACTAGGTTTTAAGGCACATGGAAAACATTTTAAAAATAATTCCCTACATATATTCATAGACATGTAATAATCTTGTACTTCCATTTCATCAACAGCTAATCTTCAGTAGAGATACTTGTTCAAGAAGCTTTAAGATAAAAATTTTCAAATACATCATATCTGCCCTTCCCTCTTTTGCATTTTTTCCATGTTGCGAAGCTCAGCCTTTAGCATAGCTTCCTGCACTCATTATGTTCAAATTTTTATTATAAACTAATGAGAAACTCTACTCCCCTCCCCTATTTCTGAAAAAATAAGAAAGAAGGCAAAATTGCATACAAAGACTTATAATAAGAGTAGAACTTGATTTTGAGGCACAAGAAAAACACCTTTTTTTTTAAAGCTATACTGGTACTATTTTTATGAAAATAAAGGCCATTGTCATATTGATCATTATTCAAAAGCATAAACAACAACTACTTGAACATTGTCCACAAAAACTTCAATTAACAAATGAATACAAAAGTTCATCAAGATATAAAGCCTAGGCACAAGCAATAAAGTTCTGGGGGAAAAATCAAAGAACACATTATTAGAAATACAAACTGGTGCCAAAATAAATATTTCTAGTTTGTGTGGGTTTTTATCAACAAAGCTCACTTAATCAGGCACTTAAATTTTTCCATCAGAGCTGGTTGAAACTTACAGCTCATTGATATAATTGGCTACCTGCTAAAATGTCATAATAAATGCATTGGGAGACTCAACAAAGTACATTTTAAATGAGAATGGATTTTTTGAGAGAAATGTTTTTACCAGAATCTACAGTTCTGCTGCAGAAGTGCTTAAATTCTGTGCATCCTGCTTTTGCATAACTGATAATTCCAGTTAGAGAAAAAGGATAAGTTAAGATCTCACCAGCTACCCCAACGGTTTGGTCTTTTATAGATTGAGAAAAGCTTTCAACTTATATTTAACTAATACAGGTGCTGACAAGTGGTAAAAGGAATGGCTTCATACCTGTGTAGTGATTTCCATTGTCATCAACCTGAGATTATTAATCATTGTCAGGCCAAGTATTAGAATATTTAAATCTAAGTCATGGGAAAGTGTTAAGTATCAGGTAAAATTTAACAAATATTTAAGAAGACAAAAGAAGGAAACAGACAAGTGGTTTTGATTCCAAAGATTGATGAAGATCCTTATTGTCGTCAAGAAGTTTAGAGATTTCTTTGTCCTTCTCCTCAATCATTCAATCTACAAGATCATGAAACCTAGAATGATCGTCCTACAAGTTATATATCCAATTAACACAAGAACAACATTATAAATATGCTGACAATTAATCTAAGCCCAAAAACAACAAGATACAAGGTACCTTCAATCTTTCATGTCATAATTTGAGCTCATTCAATTCTTTTTGTACATCCTGCCCAGAAATGCTTCATTTTGAGCCTGCAATCCCCCAAAGATGACTGTAAAGATGAAACTACAAATTTTCTCTTTCGAAATGCCCGCCAAAAAAAAAAAAAACCCCAGTCCTTTGCCTCCACTCTACAGCTATAAATGTTTTTTTTTTTTTTTTTAAAGAAGCAGAATTGGTTTCAAAGATATAAGAAATGGCAGAAATGCCAAAAGAGGTTGTTGCAAGAAACTTCTTGCATGTGAACAAACAATGAGATCATTCATATTCTTGAAATGCTAACAAAAACAAGGATGGAGCTATGAGGAACAGGATCTTTCTTTATTGAATTGAACATCAAAACTTGAAAACTAGATTTCCATATAACCAATTTGGCAATCACCAAATTATAACTGTCATACACTTATGATTTTGAAAATTGCATGACAGAATCATCTAAAAACACCTAAACCACTATAATAAACTTCTCTTGCTAGACATCAAAACCAATACTATCATTCATCATTCTTGCAATACAATAAAACTACCAGCTAGCACCACCCACCTACCTTCAATTACAAACATGCTAAAAATCACCAAAAACGAAAAATAAATCATTAATATAAATCAAGCATACCTTGCCTGGAAACCCTTCATGAAAGCAACCAATTTCTCAATCCCAGCCAATGGCATAGCATTGTATATAGAAGCACGCATACCTTCAAAGGACTTATGCTGCTTGAGCTGAACCATATTCTCCTTAGCTGCTTCCTTAATAAACTCAATCTCCAACCCTGACTTCTCCAAAGTGAAAGGCATATTCGTCAATGACCTCACAGACTTCTCCACAGGACACCTATAGAACCCATTGCTCCCATTGTAAGCATTGTACAGAATCTCAGCTTTCTTCTTGTTCTTCTTCTCCACCTCAACCAACCCTCCTTGCTCCAACAAATCCTCAAACACCATACCACACATGTAAATCCCATCATTCCCAATCAGATATTTCTTGATGATCACAATGGTGACTCCAAATGGCCCCACATTCTTCTGGGCTCCAGGATATATGAAACCAAACTTGGACACATCCACTGGCTTAGAACAGAAATCTAAAGACATATCAACCACCAAGATACAATTTTTAAGACTTGGGTAGTCCTTGTATTCCACACCCTGAGTGGTTTCATTAGCACAAATATGCAAGAATTTGGCATCTGCGTTTTGCTCCAAATCATGAAAACATGGAATCTTTGTGTTTTTTTTTTTTTTCAGATTTCCCAGACCAAATAAGGCTTGGTTTTGAGTACTTTTGTGCCTCCTTGAATGCCTGCAGATTTATGAAAAGCAGGAGGTCAATAATTTATTATAAGATATATTTTATAGCGATGGCATAATCACAACCAAAGAAAAGTACCATTTCCAGAACCTCCTTCCTTGTGTATGCCTCATCTGATATAAGAATTAAATCCCCAACTACGAAAACAGAAACCTCCTCATACTTGCATGCTAAAAGCATGGAAACCAAGCCAACCAATTGAAGTTTCTTTCTTACTACTGATTGCTTGGATAAAAATCTGTCAATTAAATTAACCGTAAGAAACAATGTCTCGTTCATGACTTCAAACTTATTATGGACCTGTTAATTCAAACAATCAAACAAGAGAAAGTATAGGAAGTTTGTTTCAGATTGACTTACTAGTGGATTTGCATGATATTACATAAACTTCGAGATGCTATCAGTTGGATGACATAACTTTCTATTTTTATTAATTGTGGAAAATCTTGGACCACTTGGGCTCTTTTCCCTTGGTACGTCCATCCTTTCAATGGGGACAACTTGAGAAATAAAAAATCTGTAGTTTCCGTTATATGGTGAGCATTGCATCAGCCTTTCGTAATCGTAAGTATTTCATGCAGGTCTTGAATCGAGCCTTCCTTTTTCTACTTGAGCAGATATTAGCACTGTTAATAATAGTTAAAATTACTTTTAATTCTAGAAATGCTAAAGAGATATTTAAACTATGTACCAAATGTAATACTATGCAATGATCAATGATGATTCTGAATAACTATCTAATATGAGAAACAATGCAACAACATAGAACCAGGCAAACACAAAAGATTCATGTGTTCACCATTATAAATTGTATGTGGCCAGGAATTACTATTCAGAAAATTTGGTGAATTTTTTTTGTTGATGTAAATTTCAAATCAAATCTCCACAGTATGGAAGAGTATAAAGCCAACAAGTATTGCAAAATTTGAACCTGATGTGAAGAAATTTCTACTCCAAATGCAAGTATCACTCTAAAATCAATCAAAAGAAAATTAATTTCTTCCATTGACTTGAAAAAGTCCTACACTTTAAATGCCTCTTTAAATCTCAAATTCTCAATTTAATTAGTTGGATTTTCAATGGGAAAAAGCTTAATATATGCCAATGAACGATTCGTATAATCAAATCACAAAATATTAGTTGAACCCAGTACCGACACTAATCATGGCAAAATAATTTTATAAAAAAACTACAGCTAACAATTTTTTTTTCTTGTTTTGTTAAGTAACAGATGATCCTCCCTTCAAATTTATCGTAGTATTTGAGTGGACTTTGTGGTGTTCATTTGTTTTAAAACCCATCTCTCTCCCCCTGTTTATGTTCGTTTGTTTCTAAAGAAAAAAAAAATTGTCAAAAGTGAGAGGGAAGATAGATTTGAGAAAACTAACCAGCTCTATAACGAACTTCCATTGGCGGAGCATAATAGAAATGACATGCTAATATGGCCAATCCCTACACATCAAACAAATCTGGGGAAACGAAATGGAATATAATCTTAGGTTAGGTTGATTTAAATCAGAAGTGAGATTGTTGAGAAGAGAGTAGTAGAGGATATAATTGTGATGTTAAAGAGTAGAGAGACTAATGAGGGCGGTCTTTGGACAGTTATGGGCCCGCCTATGGTCTTTCAAAAACCTAGTCACAAGTTCCTCAAAAAAATAAAAAAATTAATAACAAAATCAACCCAAAATCCATTAAAATTAGCCCATGTACAAGTTAATTCAATTTGGGCTCACAAAAATAGCCCTGAGCCCATTACTAAAACCCACTACTGGTGGTGAATGCCGAACAACTGCAATTGGGTTAAGATGGGCCCACTAAGCTAATCTCCTAGAAATAATGCTAGGGACGCCGGCACTCCTATTCTCACTTCCAAATCAATTCCTGTTAACTTGTGATTGGTGCATAATTTAACTTTAATATGCTCTGCGATGATGTTGACTGCTTGCAGCAAGTGTGATCTCAGTACATCTTCTATTCTTTTTGTAACACTACATAATATTGTCTCATAAAAAGTAGAGTCATAAATAAATAAATAAGGGGGCTGTTAACGGTGCAGTACAGCATCGTTAATGTGATAAAAATTTAAATAAAATATTCATGTTTTTTTAGAAATATGAAAAAAGTTGAATATGTATTAGGTGTGTGTTAGTTTAGATTGTTGAAGTGAAGTCATTTTACATCCAGTCCAAAATACCCTTGAATTCAAATTGAAAAGGCGTGTTTTTTATCTCTAAATTACCTTCAGCATTATTGATGATATTAATGCATCTACCTTCACCAAATTATTTTTTGTAATCACAAGTGCCTTGCTAAGTAAGGGAAAAAAATTACAAAAGTTACAAACTAGGCTAAAGGATATCAAAATGTGTTACAAATGAACAAAATATAAAATAAAGTAAAATAAAAACCCAAAATTCTATAAAAAATTTAGAGAAGTGAAAAATTTTGAAGTTTGAACTATGACAACAACCTACTTTTCTATGTGCTGATATTCAAGTTCAATGAGTTTATTTGACCCTTAAGAATGATGAGTGCTTAATCCTTTTAATATATATTTATTGTTCATAATCATAGTTTTTACAAGAGTGATTTATCTGTGTGAAAAATGTTATTATTGGATGCAGATACCTTGAAAGTAAGCCAAAGCATTGGAGTCCGAAACATGCTGTGATAGTGAAGGAGATTGAGAATGTAGACAAGATGAAGATGGCTCTTTGTGTTCAATTTGGTTTTGGGGCTATAGAGAGAGAGAGGAGTTGGTCTTTGGTGAAATTGAGAAAAATTAACTCTTGATGCTTTTCAATGGGCAAGTAAGAGGATGGATGAGAAATTTGAGAGAGTGAGATCTTTGAAGATGTGTGTGTGTGTGTGTGTGTGTGTGTGTGTGTGTGTGTGTGAAGGAAAATGGAGAAATGTAGAGGAAGAAAGAAGATAAAGGTGTGGAGGAAAGCAGATAAAAGAGATGAAGAAAGTGGATATTTGTGAAGAAATGGTTGGATGAAAAAAAAAAAAAAAGGAATAAAAAATTAAAAAAAGAAAATAAAACAAAGGGTCATACGTGGTTGGGTAAGGGTTTATAAAAAAACCTTTTATTTAATAAAAAAATAATTAACTATAATGATTTTTTTTGTTTGAGAGAATTTCAACTTATGACGTCCGCTCCTGATAATAGTTATTTATCATCAGACTAAGACACCAATCAGTTTTTTGGAGTAGACAGGGATTGAACCTCTAAATTTCTTATACAACCATCAGAGACTTTACCAGTTGAGTTAACTGGAACCCACTTAAATATAATGATTGATGAGACTATGGCAGATATATATTTAATGGTGTTAGAGCACTACAACAGTGGAGCTATTTTTTTTAGCTATTTCACTATTTACTACCACAAAAAGCTATTTTATCTATTTTACCTACTCATTTTACAAAATATTTAGCAGCAGTGGATCTATTTTAACTTTCAACATAATAAATAATATAAACATCATAATAAAATAATATATCTATTACAATAAAATAATACATCCCACTACAAAAAAAAAAACACCACAAACCGATCAATGGCACAATCCACCTGAACACTCGAATCTGACCTGTTTAGTAAACGCGTCAGAAATTTTCAACCCGAATATAACCTATTTATTAAATAGGTTAATCTGACTTAACGCATTCAATTTGTTTAATTAACAAGTTATGTACAGGATAATACAAATAACCCATTTAATAATCTATTTGATTAATAGGTCACACCTAATATATATATATATATATATATAATTTTTATCAATTTTTATATATTTAAATGAAATAAAGGAAAATATGTTAAAAGTGTCTTAAGGATACATTTTTGTCCTATAATTACCGAAGAAACCAAGATATACGTTTTACCCAAACCAAAGCTAAAATGTGATTTTTTGCCCACTTCTTATACAGGTGGGACCAGGGGCTGGATCATTAACAGGTGCTGGCCGGCACCTGTTAACAAAACCGAATAAATAAAGTCGTTCAGGTATTTGATTAAAAGTAGTACTTTTTTCCGAGCACTTCTGTAAATGATTCCTCTATGTACAATGAGTAGTCTTTTTTTTTTTTCCTTTAATAATCTTTTCAAAAATAAATAGTTTAATGTGTGTACAAAGGTGATACGCAATGTTTAGCTGCTTTTCATAAGTTGTGTTTATGTTGCAGGTGATGTGGACAGAAGAGCGAAACTGAATAGTGCATAGATGGAAGCGGAAGGAGGTGATACCGCTGGAGTGCTGGAATTGGAAAGTCATGCTTCTGATGATTTAAAATCCGAGAAACAGTTGCCTGACACAAATTACGCGAGCAATGTAAATATTGCCGTGGAAAATGGGTTGCCTGAGGATGTCAACCCAAGTTCGGATGATACTCATGATCAGTTCGTTCATATGGTTACCGAGCTGAAGTTTCAGAATGAATTTCTTGAAGTCCCAATTTGAGGATTTGAAAAATAGTCAATCAGAATGTAGTGTGTCTAATCAACAGACAAAGGCAAATGAGACCGAAGGTGGGGAATCTGAAGATGTGAAAGAACTTCGTGAAAGGATAGAATCTTTGAAGAGAGAACTTTTGGAGGAAAAACAGACAAGGAATGCAGCAGAGGAGGCTTTGAAGCATCTCACAGTGGCATACTCAGAGGCAGATGCAAAAGCCCAAGAGCTCTCTGCAAAGCTTGCTGAAGGTCAGATTTTTATCTGTTTGAACTCTTTCATCTGTGTTATAAGACTTGTTTAAGTATATAAGTTGGCAAACTATGGAGCAGATATATATATATATATATATATATATATATATATTTACTTTGACGGGCACTTTTATATTGTCAAAGGTCCTGTTGTAGACTTAAAATTTAAGGAAGTAAAAAAACCTTATTCTTTGACAGAAAATATTACTAGAAAAAAATTTTCCGTTGAAATTTATTGAGGTTTACTTACCTTGATGTAGCCAGTGAGAAATTTAGGTTTGTGTAAGTATCTCTCTCTGCTATGGAATTTTATTTTTCCTGAATTAGTTTTGTGGTTATTATTTCATTAAAACAGATAGACCCATTGTAAACAGATATTAAAGATTTAGAGTTCATGCGTTTATTTATTTTTGTCATGGCCATTTTTGGAGTGACATGTATGGGTGATTTTATAATAATGCATTTGAGCTGAAACTGATAATTGTCACTAAGTTGCCTCACTTGAAAAAAATGAACAAAGAACTTAGAGAAAAACTAAAAGAATATATACACGCACACACTACATTGAATACTATATTCCTCTTCTTTTATTTAAAGTAGTAAAAGAAATAATCATATTTTTCCCGAAATTAAGTGACAAGTGTTATTTGGAGATTGTCAATTTCAGGAAAAAGATGATCTTGAGGTCCGGTTTCGTGAAGTGAGTGAAACAGCTGAGCGAGCATCGTCAGCATTGCAACAAGAGCTGGAGCGGACATGGCAACAAGCAAATGATGCATTAAAAGCAATGGATGCAGGGAGACAACAATTGAGGAGTACAAACAATAAGTAAAATCCCTAACTATCTATTAAGTTGAGAAACTTGTGCATGTTTTTATATTTTTGCAGGTAGGTTGGGTACATGTGTGGGTGTGGTGATATATTTGATGGGAGAAACAATAGCATCATTTGTTTTTTTTTCCCATCATAGATCTGTTTTTCCGTTAACCACCCCCACTCCTTCCCAAAAAAAAAAAAAAAAAAAAGTGTCTTGTAAATGGAAAATAATTGAGGTGTTGTACCACAAGCTCAAGTCTTTCTGCAGTTCCATAAAGCAGTATCAAAATTTGAGAATTTATATTTACAGTCCTGTTTTCATTCTTCTCATGATTGAAATCTAGACTCCGAGACACCATTGAGGAATTGCGGCGTTCATTGTAACCAAAAGAAAGTGCTTGAGGCCTTGCAACAGTCACTAATGGAGAAGGAGCAGGTATGCTGATCTTTAACAAGGCTGGCTTTTGGCTTTCAAAATTTTGCTTTGATGCTTATAGAATCCCCTGCTTGCTCATGCACGTGGTGATACCTACCCTGTTTATGGATGTTATGCTTGTATTCCTTGGTTCCTGTTCTTGTTTTGGCCAAGTAATGGATCTTCTGAGGGTATAACCTCAATTTTATGCTTCAGATGTTCAAGTGCTTTATAAAATATACTGCCTCAGTATTAAGATTTAATTTAATTGCATCAATATATTTGGACCAAGCGTACAATTCTTTGTGACTTTACAAGAAACTTCTTTTCATGACAATTGAATCACCATACATAACAAAGTGTTTTGACCGGCTTTTGTATCTCTTTGACTTGATTTGATATATTATTGTTTCGCTCTTCCATGTTGAAAATTTTCTAGCATTGATATGTCTTTGCTGTCTTAATTGTTGCTTGTATGAAGAGAATTGATAGTGAGTCTTAACTTGCTTATATTTTAGATGTTGGAAGACATGCGGGCATTGTTACAAGCTGCAGATGAAAAAAGGCAAGCTTCAATAGCTGAGCTCTCTGATAAACATCAGAAGGTAAATTTGCATTTAGATGGCTAAACATTAAGAACTTTTATTGTTACTTATCCAAAAATAAAAAGACATTGAGAAGTTTTTGTTTTTCTTTACTGCTCCATGCAACATTTTGTGCCCTAGCTTCAGAACTGTCCTCTGTTTTTCTTTAGAATTTGGAGAGTTTGGAAGCTCAACTTGCTGATGCACTATCTGATAGAAGCAAAGCTACTGAAACTGTTTCTTCACTACAGGTAGGAGTTATTCAAATGAGGTTCATTCTATTATTGACTCGTGTTGAGTAAAAGAGAAGCAGCAGTGTAGTGAATTATTTTCTTGTTCTGCCGATGCGCTCTAGCTCAAATGGCCCCTCCTTCCCTATAACAATAAGATAGGGGTGAGGTTGAAGTCGTTTTTTTTGTTCCATGAAGATCTTGCTAAACTGCTAGAGATATGAGTCAAATTTTTTTTTGATAGGTAATAAAAATTTTATTCATAAAGGCTACTTCATGCAACAAGAATGAAGTTGCTAAAAAATATATACAAAAGCACAAAAGAAAGAAAACTATGTACAAATAAGAAGGGAATCCAAGAACAACGGAATGGAATCAGTAGAAGTGAATCCCCAAGAACAAGACCAGTCAAACAACATCCCCGTAAATAATGCTATGAGCTGATCCACTAAATGCTCCTAATATGACACTCTTCTAATTAGGATGACATTTTTTTTTTGGGTGTTTGTGCGCGCTTGCATGCATGCATGTGTAAGGGTATCAACAAAACGGAAATAGTATAGGACATTGCTTGTTTTAAATTGTAATTTCTTTAACTCAATAGCATATTTTTATAGCTTAGTGCTGTTGAATTTCTTAAAAAAATTCACATGATTATTTGGATGAAGTGTTGAAGACATATTACCAGGTGCTAATTGCAGAGAAAGAGTCTAAGATTGCAGAGATGGATGCAGCTTCAACTGGTGAGGCAGTGTGGTTTAGAGCTTCTGTGGAAAGTGTAAAGGGAGAGCTTGCTCACCTGAAACGTGAGCATATATGAATCAAACATTCAGAATGAGTAAAATTTATCTTCTTCAAATGACATTGATGGTCTTTGTGATGTGAATATTATTATTCCTTCCTCCGATGTTGTTGGTCTCTATTTCTTTTTGGGATGCCCAAAAATGTCTTCTTTGATTTTTGAAATGTTAATGAACACAATATTGAAGTTTTTTGGTGTATATGGGTTTTTAGACAACGCCTTTTAGATGTTTTCAGGATTAGGTTTTTGTTTTATAAAAGGGGAGGTGGCTTTTATGATTAATTTTAGGTCTCCCTCTCCCTTTCTCTCTCTCTCCGTCTCCTTCATTAGCCACTGTTCCTCGGATGATAATGGCTGTGTGGAAGAGAATTAGGTATGGCTTCAGTGATGGCCATGTGTACTGGCTTTGCTGATGGATGTGTGCAATTCGTCTTGAGATGAACTCAGTCTAGTTATAGTTGCCGATTTGGTTCAGTGGTTTCCATGAGGCGGCTTTTTGGTGTTCTCAATAGCGGCATAGTATAGTTGGCTCCAGTTGTCGATGCCCAACAAGCCTTGCCCTGCTGTTCGACAAAGTCTTGTTTTTGTCATTATGGTGTCCAATTGGGGTTTTTGCTATCCGGACCTTGATGGAGGTGGGATTTTGGGGTTTGCCAATTGGTTTTTGTGGGATTGGGAGGTTGTATACCACTGTGGATGGTGGCTCTTATAGGTGGATTGTGATGGCGACTTTGAGGAGGTGTTGCTGGTTTGTAGGGGTTATGCTTAACCATGGATGGTTGCTCTTGTATTGGATTATTGCTGGTTGTGCACCAATAAATTTTTTTTAGAGGCTTTTTTACCAAACAAGTTTTTTTGGTTTTGCTTTTCTCAAAAAAAATTAATAATAATAAATTTTTCCAAACACATTTTTGTTTTTAAAAACATCCAAAAATAAAAAGGTTTACTTTTAAATAAATTCTTTAGAATTGCTACCAAACAGCCTCCAATATTGAGGTTTATATAAAGAGGGTAATTTTGGAAACTTGTATCTTAATGGTTAAATTATGTTCCTTTCAAAAGTTGAGAAGTTGGATTTACTCAACAGGACCAATAACTTGTTGGATTTACTCAACAAGTTCTGGGTTTCCCTTTGTGCTTCTTTAGGACGGGGTGGGCTTCCATTAAAATGAAAAGAATTAGAAGAAAGGATACTACATGGCAATTTATTTCAGGACAAAACTTTGTGAAGTTGTTATGACTATCTCATTTATATAGCTAGAGACATGCATATGTATTTCTTTTCTACGCTCATATGGCATTTATTGTTATTGAGGACAAAGAAAAGGAGAGCTGGGAAGCTGCCTCCCAGGCACTTAAGACTAAACTGGAACTTGCTGAGAGTAATTGCATACGTGCTGAAATTGAAGTTGCATCCCTTATTTTCCTTTTATCAGATTACTCATATATGTGAAGTGAATGTTCATGCTTTTCTTATTGGGCAGGTCAGCTTGAATCTGATGCGTCTGCACAAGCCCAGATCCTAAATACTAAAGATGCAGAATTAGTGGTTTCCAAAGAGGAGGTATCAATTTATTCTTATTTCCCTCCATGATTTCTGAACTCATTCTTAATGTGTGTGAGTGAGAGAGAGAGGATGAAATATAGCTCCAATCCTGCAGGTAAGGAAATGAATAACAATATGTTTTACATCTTTATTGTTCATAATGTTTTTCATTTTACCTTTATACGTCTGTGATGACTGATGAGGGCCCAATTATTTTAATCTTAAAGGTATGTTCTCTTTCTCTTGGCCATTGAGTAGCAGTTCCCTGAAATTTGCATATGCGATGCAGATTTTGGGGTATGCTCTGGCCTGCCAACTGCTGGAAACTATTCTAGTGCTTATGATACAGGAAAGTATTCCTGTATCATAAGCACTGGTTCCAGAGGACAATAGTTGTATGTCTCATTGATATTGTGCTTTAACAGAAGTAGAATAAGTATTGATGCATTGGGAGTGTGGCTCTACACCATTTATATATTGGTGCTACAGTTCCTTGCATGTCCAGCTGCCATTATCGTCTGGCTGAAAGCACTTGTTACTACCATTGGTTTAAAAAATTTAAAGAAACTAGTCTCTTTTACTGGGGCCTTGAAATAGTGATACACACAACCCTCTACCTTCTGATAAGTGGCATTTTTTACTTCTATTCTTGTTAGGAGTTGGCAATGTACATTTTTTGGACAAAGATACTGACAGAAACTTTTATTCTTGCATTGGATTTCTGGATCTCATCTTGGGAAATTGTTCACCTAGTTATCAAACTGGTGGTTTTGGGTTGTATGTTCAGCAAACCAGGAACCTTTCCCCACCGGAGACAAATTACACAGTCACACACGTGTGCTGATGATAATATTCTTGCCTAGCTACCCTGTGAAATTACTACTCAATTTTGTGAAGCTTCATAGCTTTAAATATTTTCTTATTTTTAGCCTGACCTCAATATAAATCTTGCAGATCAGCCGCCTTGAAAGTGAACAGCTTGTGCACTTCTCCAATATTCATGCTCATGCACTTCTCCAAAAGAAGGATGCAGAGCTAGCTGCAGCTAAAGACTCTGAACAGCTTAAAGTTCTTGAGGAAGCACTAAAAGTACATGGTTGTACTTTATCTTATAATATGAAGTAAAGACTGGATCATTATAGACAAATGTTAAAATCACTGGCATTTGTTCATCCTGTAGGTGGCTGAAAAAGAAGTATAATCTGTATCTGCAGAAAGGGATAGGGTCCTTCAAGATCTTCAGGATGCCTTGGCCTATCATGATAAAGAACTCAAAGAAAGGTGCTGATACTGTCTGGCTGGCTCTTTTTTTTTTTTCTTTTCCTTTGCTTTATTCTATATGGAATTGGATAGAAGGCTTTATTAAGCTGATCTTTTTTTTTTTTCGCGGGGCGGGGGGGGGGGGGGATTGTGATCTGGTCTGGTCTGGTCATTAGTCCAGTTTATTTCTTTATATGGGAAACTTTCCTTAATTTTTTACCTACAGTTTGGTTTACTTATATAAATAAATAAATAAAACTCTCCTTATTTTCCAAAGCATGAAATAAATGATGTGCAATTGATCCAAAGCTGACTAAATTTTACATTAGCTGTCAACCTACCTCAACTCTCCTCCTTTTCGGGGCTTGGGACCAGCTGTGAACAAAATATATGACACTAAGCACAGACTCAAGCAAAGTTAAATGATGAATAGATGATGTGCGAGAAAGATATGCATGTTTTTGCTTGTCAGGATGTTACTTTTATTGTGATTAGAACTTCTATTAATTTATATGTTATATTCGTTTCAGAACTCCCACATTTGAAAATTTTAATTTACCAGTATTTTTGCTTAAAATATATTGAATTTTGGTTTACGTACAAAGAAGTCTGATTTGACTCTTCAATTACATATTTATTCCAGAGAGTTGGTCCTTGACAATGCCAAGCAGCAGATCAAGAGCTTAGAAATAAAGCTGAATTCTGCTAATGCTAGCCACCAATCAGATAAGGAAACATGGGAAATGAACCTTCAAAATATAGAAGAAACATGGCGAAGTAAGACATCCATGCTAAGTCAAATAAAGATGATTCTTACCTTCTTTTCCTTCCTTTTCTCCAATCCATAGAAATATGGATGCCAGTTTAGTATTCAAAAAGGTTATACTTAATTTTACAGTCAGATGTGAGGGACTGAAGGCTCAAAATGAAGTATCGTCTGGACAGGATGTACAAAAAGAATTGGATGAGCTCAAATTACGTTATAAAAGATTGAAGGTACCTTATATCTTGTATCTTGTTGCCTTTGGGCTTGGATTAATTGTCAGTATTTTTATGTTTTTGTTCTTGTGTTAATTGGATGCATAACTCGTAGGAAGAGCATGATTCATTTCATGATCTTGCTGATTGAATGATTGAGGAGAAGGACAAAGAAATCTATAAACTCCTTGATGACAATAAGGATCTTCATCAATCTTTAGAATCAAGACCACCTGTCTGTTTCCTTCTTTTGTCTTCTTAAAATATCTGTTAAATTTCACCTGATATTTTTAGTACTTACCACGACTTAGATTTTAATATTTTAGTCCTTGGCCTGACAATGTGATTAATAATATTAGGTTGATCACAATGGAAATCACTACACAGGTATGAAGCCATTCCTGCTATCACTTATCAGCACCTGTATTAGTTAAATATAAGTTGAAAGCTTTTCTCAATCTATAACAAATATAACCCTTGGGGTAGCTGATGAGGTTTTAACATATCCTTTTTCTCTAACTGGTATTATCAGCCATGCAAAAGCAGGATGCACAGAATTTAAGCACTTTTGCAGCAGAACAACAGATTTTGGTATAAACATTTCTCTCAAAAAATCTGTTCTCATTGAAAATGTACTTTGTTGAGTCTTTAAATGCATTTATTATGACAATTTAGCAAGTAGCCAATTTTTAACCTGCACTGATGGAAAAATTTATGTGCCTGAAGAAGTGAGCTGGTGTAGATAAAATCCACACAAACTAGAAATATTTATTTATTTTGTCACCAGTTTGTATGCTAATCTTGTGTTCTTTACATTTTCCCTCAACTTTCCTGCTTCCACCTAGGCTTTATATCTTGAAGAACTTTTGTATTCATTAGTTAATTGAAAATTTTGTGGATAATGTTCAAGTAGCCGTTGTTTATGCTTTTGAATAATGATGGATATCACAATTGCCTTTGTTTAAAAAAAAACTGTACCACTATAGTTCTCCAATGAAGATGGACAATTTCCTGGGAAACTCGTATCAAATACACAAAGTTCTTTTCAATATGAATGGATGCTTGCTAATTGGTACATCTTTGGAATAATTTGTTTCATGCATTGCATGCAAGTAGAATTGGTTGATGATGATTTTTCTTTTGAAATTCAGCTTTTGGCAAGGCAGCAAGTTCAGAGAGAGGAAGAGCTAGCACAATCACAACGGCATATTTTAGCACTTCAAGTATGTCAGATGAAATCTAAATTAAATGGTTTTTTTCCTGCAGTTTAGTTTCTGATTTTCGTTTCAATTCAGGAGGAAATTGAAGAGCTTGAACGCGAGAATCGTCTCCATTGCCAACAGGTATACAGTTGTCTAAATTTTTGCAGATTCAATTGTTTGTGTATTTAATGACAGCAAAGAAATGCTGGCTACCAAGAAACATTTTTATGAGACTAGTGCAGCTGAAATAAAAATGTGAGGTTGATAAAATGGAAGTACAGGATTATTACATGTCTATGAATATATGTAGGGAAGTTGAAAAAAAAAAGTGTTTTCCATGTGTTCAATTTTGCCTTCTCTCTTCTTTATTCGGAATTGGGGGGAGGGGAGCAGAGCTTCTCGTTAGTTTATAATATAAGTTTGAACATAATGAGTGTAGGAAGCCACGCTGAAGACTGAGCTTCGCAACATGGAAAGAATGCAGAAGCGGGAAGGGGTAGATATGACATATTTGAAAAATGTTATCTTAAAGCTTCTTGAAACAAGTATCTCTACTGAAGATTAGCTGTTATAATCACGAAATTAATTTTTGAATTTTATTCACTTTTGCTGATGAAGTATGTATGTTGGTGATGCCAGAAAACTTAGTAGTTTTAATTATAATGATTTTTGCCACAACAGGTGAAGTGGAGGCACTACTACCCGTGATTGGAATGCTGCTTCAATTTAGTCCTGAGGAGGTAAAATTCTCAGTTTGTATTAGATGCTCTAGTTTTATAGGGTATTCTGATTTAAGTAATGGTCTCTATTTTATTTTGTATTATGAAATAAGTCATGGTACGCTACCCCCTAACATAGTATAGTATGTTAATATAAATGCCTGGCTAGTAGGCAAAGATGGTAGCCTAGGGCCATAAAATAGCATTACGAGTAATTATTCCAAACCTGTCAATCCACTATGTTTCCTTGGAAGAAAACTTGCATAAAACTTCAGAAGTGCATTTAGATAAGATGAGCAAGTACCTTTTTGTTGACCTTTTTGAAGTCATGTATGTCTTTTCTGACATGGTTTCAAGCTGAGATGCTGCATTGCAAGTTCAGTACATTATTCTAGGATGTGTTCAAGCATATATTAGAAATTTCTCTCTTAAAAGTGGCAATGAGGTTCAGTACAGTATCTTCAACGATCTGTTAATTACTGCATGTTGCATGCAAATGAAAATTCACAAGTGTCAACAAGCATACCATGCCTCTACAGATGTTCCACCAAGCCCAGCAAGTGATGGTTCAGGATCCCGTTCTCCTTTCTCAAGATTTTCATTTTCTTAAAAGTGGATAATAAGTAAGTCTTCTTTTATTGCACGAGGATTATCTGCTACTGCAACTCAACAGCAATGGTGTTGGCTGCTCACCGCTGGTGTGGTCTCAGTATATCTTGTATTCTTTTTGTAAAAACACTACATTGGTTCATGAAAAGGTTCAGATATTGTAAAGAACGATTAAAAGAGAGAATGATTACCTCAATATCAAGAGGGAGGAGAAACATTTTGGCAGTATTCAGTTACTCTACCTGGAAGAGTTGCATGCAACCACACAAGCCCTTTTTTATTTATTTATTTTCTTTTATCCCAGTCTCTTTTTTCTTTTTCACAATTCAATGTAGAGTATATGTGAGAATTATATCATGGAGAAACAAGAAGGCAATTTTCAACGAGGTTTCTGTCAATACCAATGGAATAAGGTCAATAGCAATTTCTAGTAATTTTTACAATTCATTTTCTTATTTATTTGACCCCCCCTTTTTTTAATAGTTATTATTTGAGTCTTCTTTTATTGTTGTCATCATTGTGATTCGTATCATTCAACAAATGGCCTTGTGGGTTGGTGGGTGAAAGATAAGTTATGGAACTCATGGTATTAAGTTATACACATCATGACATTAGCCAATTTCATCAAAAGCTAGTAGGCTTGAGCCATTTATACTACAAATTGTATTTATATTTAGAGTCATTATAAGTTCCAACTTTCAATTTTAAAATTCCTCTGAAATCTTTAGCTGGTACCTGCGGTGGACTCGTTAAGATTCAAGGGAGGGGGGGGGGGGGGGGCGGTGATTATGGCTTCCAAGAGAATGGAAACTAATGTGCAACTTGGGTCACAAGCCTTAGCTATACCTAAGGAAAAATTAGGGCTCACATGCTTGTGAGAAACATGTTCTAGAGGACAAGCATGCTTTCCGGACAATAATTGGTCAGTAAAAGAGTGCGTGAAAAAAGGAGATTGTTCCATTGGTTTTTGTTTGTTAAAATGACTTCTGCTATGTTAATGGGCCAAATGAATGGCATATTGCATTTTGCTAGTTAAAGAAATCTTCCAACATCAACATTTATTCTTACATTATAGGAATCATGCCTAAATTATTCAATGATCATGTTAAGATAACAAAAGCCTTCAAAGTTATCACATGATTGGTCCCATTTGACGAAATTTAAATTAGAAGTCATAAGTAATAATCCTTTTTATCTTCAATATTAAAACGTCAAGTCTTCTAAGATTCTCTTCTCTCTTTGTTTTCCCTGAATAAAATTAGGGCAGTCTTATTACACAAAGTACACTTCTCAGTTTTTGAATTGACAAGTCCTGATTTCAATTCAAAAGGTTTTTGTGTGCAAATAATTTTATGTCAATGTCTCTGATACCCCAACCACCCAACAAATCCCTTTGACTTTGTCTTGTGTTACCCACAAATAATTTTACATAGTTTATATTTCAAAATGTATAGTATCACCTTTATTTTTCCTTTGCAATATCAATAAGTATATACAAACAAAACGAAACAAGAATAAGACATTAAAAGAATGATTAGTTTATAAAACTTGCAAAGTTTGACAACTTTTTTATTTGTTTAATTTTTTATACTTAATAGTAGCATAACTAAATACCAAAATAAACAAGGTAATGACAAGATAGAAACAATAAAAGAAAGGCTAAGAGCTAGACAAAGACAACTCTAATCACAAATGAGACAGTGATTACAAAAATCTGGATGGACCATATGGTTCACATGCTCCTCTACAACAAAATCCTTGCACAAAAAGGTCATATGACTAGTGTGCTACATTGCAACAATATTCCCCAATTACTCTTCTCTTGACGTTGAATGATTTCTTGGCAAAGTTAGCTAATGCATTGTTGCTGCTCTGGATCCAAGTTTGTAGTATCCATCACGGTAATTTCCAATTCCTTCGTTTTTCGTTCTAATTGAAGCTTCTCTCTCTTAACACGAATCAATTCTTCAACCTCCATTTTCTTGATCTCCACCAGTTCTTGATGCTTCATTTTCTTAATCGTTCCTTTTCAGCCTTCCTACCAGGTGGTCTCTCCAAGTCTACAAAGGAAGCATGGGAGACCTCATCTTCCCCTAGATGTATTGATTCCAAAGTAGAAGGAGAAGATGTTGCAGTTGATCTTCCTATCGTTTGAGGCTTCTGAGGCTTTGCTATAAATTCCAACCATTTTGGTTGATGCCTCAAGATATTCTAACAATGATCAAATTTGAATGGAACAGCTTGGACCTTTAGATACCCTTCCTTTGCCTTAATAATCTGAAAAGTTAACAAATAAAAATTGGATTAGTGAATAGACAATAATGGTGCATTAATGCATTGACACTACTTTGAGCAACAATTTTTTATCTTGTTTTGCTCATTCACACCACTTGGATTATCATGATAATCTTCTTAAGAGAATGAGAAATTCAAATAATTAATTTTGGAACTTAAAAATTTTAGTTGTAGAAAAAAAACCATGACACACTATACAAAAGTTTGAATAAAATAGATTACTTGAAAAAAAAAAATAGTATTTCTATCTTTCATCTCAAAAAATATAATAGACTAATATCAATCAAATGCACATATGTTTTTAAAAAATAAAAAAACTCAAAATAATAGAATGATATATTTGTAGAGATGGAGAGATGAAGAATAATTTTAGAAATAATATCTCCAGTACGTTTTATAAAATAAATCATATATTATAAAATGTTACAAAATAGTTGTACATTCCAACGCATCGCGTGGGTCTGCGACTAGTATAAACTAATGAGAAGCTCTGCTCCCATCCCCCCACTTCCAAATAAAGAAGAAAGAAGGCAAAATTGCACAAAAAGACTTATAATATGAGTAGTACTAGGTTTTGAAGCACATGGAAAACAATTTTTTTAAAATAATCCTGTACTTCCATTTCATCAACAGTTGATCTTCAGTAGAGATACCTGTTCAAGAATCTTTAAGATAAATTTTTTTGAATACGTCATATCTACCCTTCCCTCTTCTGCATTCTTTCCATGTTGCGAAGCTCAATCTTTGGCATGGCTTCCTGCACTCATTATGTTCAAATTTCTATTATAAACTAATGAGAAGCTCTGCTCCCCTCCCCTACTTCCAAATAAATAAGAAAGAAGGCAAAATTGCACACAAAGACTTATAATAAGAGTAGTACTTGGTTTTGAGGCACATGGAAAACACTTTTTTTTTAAAAAGCTATACTGGTACTATTTTTATGAAAATAAAGGCTATTGTGATATTGATCATTATTCAAAAGCATAAACAGCGACTACTTGAACATTATCCACAAAAACTTCAATTAACGAATGAATACAAAAGTTCATCAAGATATAAAGCCTAGTTACAAGCAATAAAGTTTTGGGGGAAAAATCAAAGAACACGTTATTAGAAATACAAACTGGTGCCAAAATATATACTTCTAGTTTGTGTGGGTTTTTATCAAAAGAGCTCACTTAATCAGGCACTTAAATTTTTCCATCAGACCTGGTTGAAACTTACAGCTCAATGATATAACTGGCAACCTGCTAAAATGTCATAATAAATGCATTGGGAGACTCAACAAAGTACATTTTAAATGAGAATGGATTTTTTGAGAGAAATTTTTATAACAAAATATATGATTCTGCTGCAAAAGTGCTTAAATTCTGTGCATCCTGCTTTTGCATAACTGATAATTCCAGTTAGAGAAAAGGGATATGTTAAGACCTCACCAGCTACCCCAAGGGTTTGGTTTTTTATTGATTGAGAAAAGCTTTCAACTTATATTTAACTAATACAGGTGCTGACAAGTGGTAACAGGAATGGCTTCATACCTATGTAGTGATTTCCATTGTGATCAACCTGAGATTATTAATTATTGTCAGGCCAAGTACTAGAATATATAAATCTAAGTCATGGAAAAGTGTTAAGAATCAGGTGAAATTTAACAAATATTTAAGAAGACAAAAGAAGGAAACGGACAGGTGGTTTTGACTCCAAAGATTGATGAAGATCCTTATTGTCATCAAGAAGTTTAGAGATTTCTCTGTCCTTCTCCTCAATCATTCAATCTGAAAGATCATGAAACCTAGAATGATCTTCCTACAAGTTATGTATCCGATTAACACAAGAACAACAATATAAATATGCTGACAATTAATCCAAGCCCCAAAACAGGAAGATACAAGGTACCTTCAATCTTTCATATCATAATTTGAGCTCATCCAATTTTTTTGTACATCCTACCTAGAAGATGCTTCATTTTGAGCCTGCAATCACCCATAGATGACTGTAAAGATGAAACTAAAAATTTTCTCTTTCAAAATGCCCACCAAAAAAAAAAAACTCCAGTCCTCATCCTCCACTCTATAGCTATAAATGTTTTTTTTTTTTTTTTTAAAGAAGCAGAATTGGTTTCAAAGATATAAGAAGTGGTAGAAATGCCAAAAGAGGTTGTTGCAAGAAACTTCTTGCATGTGAATAAACAATGAGATCATTCACATTCTTGAAATGCTAACAAAAACAAGGATGGAGCTCTGAAGAACAAGATCTTTCTTTATTGAATTGAAAATAAAACTTGAAAATTAGATATCCACATAACCAATTTGGCAATCACAAAATCATAACTGTAATACACTTATGAATTTGCAAATTGCATGACAAAATCATCTTAAAAAACCTAAACCACTATAATAAACTTCTCTTGCTGGACATCAAAACCAATACTATCATTAATCATTTTTGTAATACAATCAAAACTATTGGCTAGCACCACCCACCTACCTTCAATTACAAACATGCTACAAAATCACCAAAAAAGAAAAATAAATTTTTAATATAAATCAAGCATACCTTGCTTGGAAATCCTTCATGAAAGCAACCAATTTCTCAACCCCAGCCAATGGCATAGCATTGTATATAGAAGCACGCATACCCCCAAATGACTTATGCTACTTGATCTGAACCATATTCTCCTTAGCTGCTTCCTCAATAAACTCAATCTCCAAAGTGAAAGGCACATTCGTCAATGACCTCACAGACTTCTCCACAGGACACCTATAGAACCCATTGCTCCCATCGTAAGCATTGTACAGAATCTCGGCTTTCTTCTTGTTCTTCTTCTCCACCTTAACCAACCCTCCTTGATCCAAAAAATCCTCAAATGCCATACCACACATGTAAATCCCATCGTTCCCAATCAGATATTTCTTGATGATCACAATGGTGACTCCAGATGGCCCCACATTCTTCTGGGCTCCAGCACATATGAAACCAAACTTAGACACATCCATTGGCTTGGAACAGAAATTTGAAGATATATCAACCACCAAGATACTGTTTTTAGGACTTGGCTAGTCCTTGTATTCCACACCCTGAATGGTTTCATTAGCACAAATATGCAAGAATTTGGCATCTGCATTTTGCTCTAAATCATGAAAAGATGGAATCTTTGCGTATTTCTTAGATTTCCCAGACCAAATAACGCTTGGTTTTGAGTACTTTTTTGCCTCCTTGAATGCCTGCAGATTTATGAAGAGCAGGAGGTCAATAATTTATTATAAGATATATCTTATAGTGTTGGCATAATCACAACCAAAGAAAAGTACCATTTCCAGAACCTCTTCCTTGTGTATGATTTATCTGATATAAGAATCAAATCCCCAACTACAGAAATAGAAACCTCCTCATACTTGCATGCTAAGAGCAAGGAAACCAAGCCAACCAACTGAAGTTTCTTCCTTACTACTGATTTCCTGGATAAAAATCTGTCAATTAAATTAAATGTAAGGAACAATGTCTTGTTCATGACTTCAGACTTATGATGGACCTGTTAATTCAAACAATCAAACAACAGAAAGTATAGGAAGTTTGTTTCGGATTGACTTACCAGTGGATTTGTATGATATTACATAAACTTCAAGATGCTATCAGTTGGATGACATATCTTTCTATTTTTATTAAATGTGGAAAATCTTGGACCATTTGGGTTCTTTTCCCTTGGTACATCCTTCCTTTCAATCTGGACAACTGGAGAAATAATAAATCTGTAGTTTCCATTAAATGGTGAGCATTGCATCAGCCTTTCGCAATCATAAGTACTGTATGCAAGTCTTGAGCCCAACCTTCCTTTTTCTACTTGAGCAGATATTAGCACCATTAATAAAAGTTAAAATTACTTTTAACTCTAGAACTGCTAAAGAGATATTTCAATTATGTACGAAGTGTAATACTATGCAATGATCAATGATGATTCTGAATAACTATCTAATATGAGAAACAATGCAACAACATAGAACCAGGAAAACACAAAAGATTCATGTGTTCACCATTATAAATTGTATATGGCCAGGAATTAATATTCAAAAAATTTGGTGAATTCTTTTTGTTGATGTAAATTTCAAATTAAATCTCCACAAGACAGAAGAGTACAAAACCAAACAAGTATTTCAACATTTGAACCTGATGTGAAGAAATTTTCCAAATGCAAGTATCACTCTAAAATCAAGCAAAAGAAAAGTGGTTTCTTCCATTGACTTGAAAAGGTCCTACACTTTATATGCCTCTTAAAATATCAAATTCTCAATTTAATTAGTTGGATTTTCAATTGGAAAAATCTTAATGTATGGCAATGAATGATTGGAATTATCAAATCACAAAATATTAGTTGAACCCAGTATCGACACTAATCATGGCAAAATAATTTTATAAAAAAACTATAGCTAACAATTTTTTTTCTTGTTTTATTAAGTAAAAGATGATCCTCCCTTCAAATTTATCATAGTATTTGAGTGGACTTTGTGGTATTCCTTTGTTTTAAAACCCATCTCTCTCCCCTTGTGTATGTGTGTGTTTGTTTCTAAAAAAATAAATTGTCAAAGTGAGAGGGAAGATAGATTTGAGAAAACTAACCAGCTCTATAATGAACTTCCATTAGCTGAGAGTGGATTATTTAATTGATTATTCTTCCAACGGAACATTATAGATATGACATGCTAATATCACCAATGCCTACACGTCAAACAAATTTGGGGAAACGAAATGGAATATAAACTTAGGTTAGGTTGATTTAAATCAGAAGTGAGATTGTTGAGAAGAGAGTAGAAGAGGATATAATAAGGTATAAGTAAACTTACTGCTCAACTTGGCATCTACCAAATCGCCACAACAAGATTAGGCATGCGACATTTAAACCAATTAGAAAAAGTTTTCCCTGATGGACATCCATATATTGTCAGATATTTGAGGCTGGTGAAGTGTAGAATTTCGTCTGGAGGAGTATTGAGTTTATCGCACCCATACAATTTAAGTTCTTTAAGGGATGTCTGCAAGTATTGGATGGAACAGAGAATCGTGGAAACATCCAGCTCCTCGCAAAACCCACCAATCCCCAAACGCTTTAAGCAGGTGAGGCAGTCTAAGCCATCCGGTAGATGCCTCAACTCTTGGCAACGGATAATTCGTAAGTAGTTAAGAGAGTGCAATTCTCGTAGATCACCAATTGATATCAGATTAGGACAATTTTGAATCTCTAATAGGATAAGAGAATGTAATTCTCGCATATCTGGAATTAATTTCAAATTAGGACAATCCCATATCCTCAATTCTGAAAGAGATGTACAGGATTGCAGCCCAAACGGGAAAACTTCATCACCACATGATATGGATAGAGTTCGGAGAAAAGGTGCTACACCTTGTAGACTTGGAAAATACATCACATTGGGACAACTCATTACTTCAAATTTCTCAAGGGAAATTAGGGTTTGCAGTGTGTTTGGCAAATGACTCAATTTCTTACATCCTATAATACGAAGTGATTGGAGAGACGTGCAAGGCACACATTCATCATCCTCATGCGGCAAGATGGACACCAAATCAGCACAATACCATATATTCAAACGCATTAGACTCGTAGTATTATTTTGCCATAAATGCTCTGGTAGACAAGCAAGTTCTGAAATATCAGAAATCCAAAGGGACATAAGCGTGGTAAGCTCGCTGATAATGTTTTTGAATGTCGTATTGCAAGTTTTCTCAATATGTAATTTCTTAAGAGACAGAAAATGACATGGAGCACTTATTAG
This sequence comes from Castanopsis chinensis, assembly GCA_032878915.1. Taxonomy (NCBI): domain Eukaryota; kingdom Viridiplantae; phylum Streptophyta; class Magnoliopsida; order Fagales; family Fagaceae; genus Castanopsis; species Castanopsis chinensis. Next base: position 1,093,930 of record JAVQMG010000074.1, on the reverse strand, counting down.
TTTTCTACAATCTTTAATGGTTAACTCCTCAAGGCAAGGAAACACCATTCCTATTGTTGTTGGGTCCATCGTGTCCTTCCATTCCACTAGATTGGGCATATGCTGCAAATCAAGCCTTTCCAAAGCTGGGAACAACGCATTTCTACCACTGCCATCTCTACCGATACTTGATCCCACACCACTATAACTGTGGTAAAATTCTGTTCCTATACATGTCACATTTTTCATTCCATTTATTTGAAGAAACTTGAGACGTGGTAAATGCCCAAGTGCAGGAATTTTTTCACACTTGTCACATCCTTCTAAACTGATTTCCAACAGATGATTCAAAAGAAACAAGCCACCACTACTGTTATCACCCGCTAATATCCATGAAGGGAACTTCTCACCTCCAAAATTTTCTATCTTTAAGCTTTTCAAACGTGGGTGAGGTAGAAGGCCTTCTAATACATCCTCATCATTGTTGTTGCCTACTCTTCCACGACTCCAGTGGAATTCCAACTTGTGTACTCTCGTTTTTTCCACTAAATTTGCAGTTTTGGCTTCTTCTTTATCTCTCACATGCTCCAAATTGAAGATATTCAATCCTCCTCTGAGCTCGCTTAAGTATCCTAGTTCTTCAATTCGATGACCAGCTTTCTGTCCGATTACAAAGAAAGGCAATGTTTGAAGGCAAGTCAACTGCCCCATATTGATCGGCATTTGTTTTACGTCTGCATGGCTAATATTAAAATGTCTCAAGTTAGATAAATTTCTTAGATTTTTTGGAAGCTTTCTTAGAAAATAACACTCCTTGATTACTAGTGTTTGTAAGTTGTAGAGCTTGGTAATAGAATTGGGTAATGCCTTGATGTAGGTCTCCAAGACGTGAAGAAGCCTTAAATGTCTAAACTCACAAATTGACTTGAATAACTTTTCCATAGCTATCCTAGATAATGTCAGACTACGTACAATTTTTAAGTCCAATAACTTGTCTCCAAGATTAGCATGAAACAAAAAAACAGTGTGCAATCTGCCCACGCCATCTCTAGACAGTGGGATTGTTGGTGCTACCCGGTCTTTAGATATGAGAGATAAACGTCGAATATGAGACATGTCAATGACATCCTCCACATTGCCCCCTAAATTCAAGGTTTCCCATTTTGAAATTGAGAGGGCAAGATCATGTACAAGATCATGCATCTTACAACTTATTATATCACCAAAATAATCCCTTTTTATATCTTGGAATAAGGAATTTGCCAACAAAATATCAAAATACTTGTTACCAATGTCTTCCATCTCAGAAGAATTTCTTTGTGATGGTTGAAGGAACCCTTCAGCCATCCAATTTTGAATTAGTTCTTCCTTTCCCATTTCATAATCTTTAGGAAATATTGCACAATATGTAAAACAACTTTTTAAAGATGGTGAAAGATGATTGAAGCTTAATTTTAGTGTTGATAAGATTTCATTTTCGCCATGCAAGGAACTCCAAACCTCACTATTTTGAATTGCCAACCATTCCCTTTCCTCAATCTTATTAGACATTGTCCCTCCTAAAACCCTTGCAACTAATGGAATCCCTTGACATCTTCTAGCAATCTCCCTTCCAATATCCTCCTGATCTTGACTTAGTGGAATTCTTTCATTTGTAGATACTCTTTTCTTGATTATGGACCAACATTCATCATCTAAGAACTTTTCCAAGTGATGCTGATGAATTGTCTTCATAATCTTGGCCACAGTGTCACTACGAGTTGTTACAATAACATTGTTTCCTGCAGATGAATTAATTCCTAACAAACAACTCCTTAAAGTATCCCATTTCACACAATCTTCATTCCAAACATCATCAAGAATGAGAAGATATCTTTTTCCTTGCAACTCTTTTTTTAGGCTTTTGAGTATTGCATCCTTCTTTTGCAACGCACACGAGTTCTGGGTAAGGGATTCAAGAATGTCTCTCAAAATCTTCTTATCATCAAAATCATTGGAGACACATATCCATATTGTTTTATCAAAATTCCTCTGTACTAGTTCATGATTATACACTAGTTTTGCCAAAGTTGTCTTTCCCAAACCTGGCATTCCCACTATAGGAATGACTGACAGTTGTTCATTGGTTGCATTAAGCACCAAGTCTACTATTTTTGAGACATGATCTCCCATTCCTACAATCTCTGCATCCTCAAGAAAGGAGTCAGTCTCTCGGTTTAGAATGACTTCAGGAATTGCATTTATTGATCCCGCGCTAGCAAATTCAAATTCTTTTGCTTTATTAATAATCTTTTCCAAAGATTTGAGCATAGTCTTAATTTTGTTGGCCATGTTGATTCGGAATGCAATAGGGTTTGAAAACGAAAAGAAAAAGAATACCTTTCTCATCATTTGGTTTCGGATCTCTATCTTTCGTCGGAGAATCTCATAAGCAAACTCGTCCAGCACATCATCAACATCATAGGCAACGTCTTTAAGCCTCCGCATCCAAAGCCTCACGGACTCTTCTCCCACTTGCCTTCTCTCCGCATCAGTCAGCACAGCTCGAATCGTGGTCAATGAGTCTTGAAGTTCTTTCAGCAGCTCCTCGAACCCCCAAGCAAGGCTGATCTGCTCAGTAGCAACTGGAATTAGCTTGCCTAGCACAGCACTAATAATGACACTCTCCGCCATCTATGGTTTGATGCTGTGAAAACTGAAAAGTCAACGAGCTCTCACTCTCAGTATTTGGAAACAAGAGAAAAATAATTGTGGTGTTAAAGAGTGAAGAAAGTAGATTTTTGAAGGACAAATGAGGCCTTTTTTTGGACAGCTTTGGGCCCGCCTATGGTCTATCAAAACACTAATCACAAGTTCCTCAAAAAAAAAAAAAAAAAACTAATAACAAAATCAACCCAAAATCCATTAAAAGTAGCCCATGTGCAATACTAAAACCATTACTGGTGATGAGCCAAACAACCGAAATTGGGTTAAGATGGGCCCACTAAGCTAATCTCCAAGAAATAATGCTAGGGACACCGGTGCTCCCATTCTCACTTCCAAATCAACACCTGTTAACTTGTGGTTGGTGCATAAATTAACTTTAATATGCTCTGCAATGATATTGATTGCTTGCAGCAAGTCTTCTATTCTTTTCGTAACACTACATTGTCTCATGAAAAGTAGGGCCATCAATAAACAAAGTCATTCATAAATAATTCAGGTATTTCATAAAATGTAGTACTTTTTTCCGAGCACTTCTGTAAATGATTCCTCTATGTACAATGAGTAGTCTTTTTTTTTTTTTTTTTTTTTCCAAAAATATTTGATTACGTAATGTTTAGCTCCTTTTCATAAGTTGTGCTTATGTTGCAGGTGATTTGGATAGAAGAGTGAAACTGAATAGTGCATAGATGGAAGCGGAAGGAGGTGATACCGCTGGAGTGCTGGAATTGGAAAGTCATGCTTCTGATGATTTAAAATCTGAGAAACAGTTGCCCGACACAAATTACGTGAGCAATGGAAATATTGCCGTGGAAAATGGGTTGCCGAGCTGAAGTTTCAGAATGAATTCTTGAAGTCCTAATTTGAGGATTTGAAAAATAGTCGATCAGAATGTAGTGTGTCTAATCAACAGACAAAGGCAAATGAGACAAACGGTGGGGAATCTGAAGATGTGAAAGAACTTCATGAAAGGATAGAATCTTTGAAGAGAGAACTTTTGGAGGAAAAACAGACTAGGAATGCAGCAGAGGAGGCTTTGAAGCATCTTACAGTGGCATACTCAGAGGCAGATGCAAACGCCCAAGAGCTCTCTGCAAAGCTTGCTGAAGGTCAGATTTTTATCTGTTCAAACTCTTTCATCTGTGTTATAAGACTTGTTTAAGTATATAAGTTGGCAAACAATGGAGCAGATATATATATATATATATATATATATTTACATTTTTTTTATACTAGAAATTCACTCTCTATTTATTTATTTTTAAGAAATCAATTTATAAAACAGAATCTCTGCATCTTAAAAAAAAAATTATAGCTGCAGAGTGGAGGCTGAGGACTGGTTTTTTATTTTATTTTTAAGGGCATTTCGATAGAGAAAATTTGTAGTTTCATCTTTCACCAAAGTCACAGAGTAATCTTTATAGAACCTTTTATCTTAGTCTGAACGCATAGCATCATTTCATTACATAGCTCAACAGAAGTTGGATCAAGAAATAAAAGACCGTGAAGAGAAGTACTCCGAACTTGACTCAAAATTTAGCAGGCTTCACAAACGAGCAAAACAACGGATACAAGATGTTCAAAACGTAAATTGCCTTTTGGCCTTTCTGCCTTAGTTTGCAACTTCATGATACCGTTCATCTTGCCATGTTTTAGGATGAACTTGTTCTGACGCACATTAATTGTTAAATGTAAAGCTTCTAAGCCAGTTCTTTGATTTTCTCTGCTTTGCCCATATTTGGAATGCTTGTATCTTTTTGAATACTTGTGACTGGTTTCCATACTCAGACACATTATCTTTGAGAGGCTTTTAGTAAAGCACATCCTTGAAATAATGCCCTCTAATATGACTTTGCCCTTAAAACTGCATCTTTTTGGGGACCGTATCTCCTGTGATATTTTCAGATAATTATATTATTGTGGTGTCTGTATTAAATATCCTATGTGAGTTCCAAAAGTTTCCATAGAAATGGTGCTATTGTTAGAGCGTGTCAGCTTTTGTGCCTGTCCTTTTTAATGGGCAGTGCACTTTGTGTCTCCTGATTTGGTAAAATGCTGGTTCACTGAACCTTGACGGGCACTTTTATATTGTCAAAGGTCCTGTTGTAGACTTAAAATTTAAAGAAGTAAAAAAACCTTAGGCTTTGACAGGAAATATTACTAGAAAAAAAATCTTCCCTTGAAATTTATTGAGGTTTTACTTACCTTGATGTAGCCAGTGAAAAATTTAGGTTTGTGTAAGTATCTCTCTCTGCTATGGAATTTTATTTTTCCTGGAATAGTTTTGTGGTTAATATTTTATTAAAACGGATAGACCCATTGTAAACGGATATAGAGGATTTAGAGTTCATGCATTTATTTATTTTTGTCATGGCCATTTTTGGAGTGACATGTATGGGTGATTTTATAATAATGCATTTGAGCTGAAACTGATAATTGTCACTAAGTTGCCTCACTTGAAAAAAAGAACAAAGAACTTAGAGAAAAGCTAAAAGAATATATATATATATATACACATACACACTACATTTGAATACTATACTCCTCTTCTTTTATTTAAAGTAGTAAAAGAAATAATCATATTTTGCCCAAAATTAAGTGACAAGTGTTATTTGGAGACTCAATTTCAGGAAAAAGATGATCTTGAGGTCTGGTTTCATGAAGTGAGTGAAACAGCTGAGCGAGCATCATCGCAACAGTCAGCATTGCAACAAGAGCTGGAGCGGACACGGCAACAAGCAAATGATGCATTAAAAGCAATGGATGTAGACTGTAGAGAGACAACAATTGAGGAGTACAAACAATAAGTAAAATCCCTAACTATGTATTAAGTTGAGAAACTTGTGCATGTTTGTATATTTTTGCAGGTGGGTTGGGTATATGTGTGGGTGTGGTGATATATTTGATGGGAGAAACAATAGCATCATTAGTTTTTTTTTGCATCATAAGTCTGCTTTTCCATTAACCACCCCCACTCCTTCCAAAAAGAAAAAAAAAAAGTGTCTTGTAATTGGAAATTACTTGAAGTTTTGTACCATAAGCTCAAGTCTTTCTGCAGTTCCATAAAGCAGTATCAAAATTTGAGAATTATAATTACAGTCCTGTTTTCATTCTTCTCATGATTGAAATCTAGACTCCAAGACACCATTGAGGAATTGCGGCGTTCATTGGAACCAAAAGAAAGTGTTCTTGAGGCCTTGCAACAGTCACTAATGGAGAAGGAGCAGGTATGCAGATCTTTAACAAGGCTGGCTTTTGGCTTTCAAAACTTTGCTTTGATGCTTATAGAATCCCTTGCTTGTTCATGCACGTGGAGATACCTACCCTGTTTATGGATGTTATGCTTGTATACCTTGGTTACTGTTCTTGTTTTGGCCAAATAGTGGATCTTCTGAGGGTATAACCTCAATTTTATGCTTCAGATGTTCAAGTGCTTTATAAAATATACTGCCTCAGTTTTAAGATTTAATTTTATTGCATCAATATATTTTGACCAAGCATACAATTCTTGGTGACTTAACAAGAAACTTCTGTTAATGACAATTGAATCACCATACAAAACAAAGTGTTTTGACCGGCTGTTGTATCTCTTTTACTTTACTTGATATATTATTGTTTCACTTTTCCACGTTGAAAATTTTCTAGCATTGATATGCCTTTGCTGTCTTAATTGTTGCTTGTATGAAGAGAATTGATAGTGGGTCTTAATTTGCTTATATTTTAGATGTTGGAAGACATGTGGGGATTGTTACAAGCTGCAGATGAAAAAAGGCAAGCTTCAATAGCTGAGCTCTCTGCTAAACATCAGAAGGTAAATTTGCATTCAGATGGCTAAACATTAAGAACTTTTATTGTTACTTATCCAAAAAAAAAAAAAACATTGAGAATTTTTTGTTTTTCTTTACTGCTCCATGCAACATTTTATGCCCTAGCTTCAGAACTGTCCTCTGTTTTTCTTTAGAATTTGGAGAGTTTGGAAGCTCAACTTGGGATTCACTATCTGAGAAGCAAAGCTACTGAAACTATTTCTTCACTACAGGTAGGAGTTATTCAAATGAGGTTATTCTATTATTGACTTGTGTTGAGTAAAAGAGAAATGGCAGTGTGGTGAATTATTTTCTTGTTCTGCCAATGCGCTCTAGCTCAAATGGCCCCTCCTTCCCTATAACAATAAGATAGGGGTGAGGTTGTAGTTGTTTTTTTGTTCCATGAACGTCTGGCTAAACTGCTTGAGATATGAGTCAAATGTTTTTTTTTGATAGGTGATAAAATTTTATTCATAAAGGCTACTTCATGCAACAAGAACGAGGTAGCTAAAAATATATACAAAAGCACAAAAGAAAGAAAACTATGTACATGGAATCAGTAGAAGTGAATCCCCAAGAACAAGACCAGTCAAACAACATCCCTGTAGATAATGCTATGAGCTGATCCACCGAATGCTCCTAATACAACACTCTTCTTATTAGGATGACAATTTTTTTTTGGATGTGTGCTCGCTTGCGTGCATGCATGTGTAAGGGCATCAACAAAAAACGGAAATAGTGTAGGGCATTGCTTGTTTTAAATTGTAATTTCTTTAACTTAATAGCATATTTTTATGGCTTAGTTCTGTTGAATTTCTTAAAAAAATTCACATGATGAGTTGGACCAAGTGTTGAAGACATATTACCAGATGCTAATTGCAGTGAAAGAGTCTAAGATTGCAGAGATGGATGCAGCTTCAACTGGTGAGGCAGTGCGGTTTAGAGCTTCTGTGGAAAGTGTAAAGGGAGAGCTTGCTCACCTGAAACGTGAGCAGGTATGAATCAAACATTCAGAATGAGTAAAATACATCTTCTGCAAATGACATTGATGGTCTTCGTGATGTGAATATTATTATTCCTTCCGCCCATGTTGTTGGTCTCTATTTCTTTTTGGGATGCCCAAAATGTCTTCTTTGATTTTTGAAATGTTAATGAACACAATATTGAAGAATCAAGAGTTTGTTTGGTTAAAGTTTTTAAAATGTGTTTCCACCACTTAAAAACAAAAAAATAGTGTCCCACATCAAAAAGTTTTTTTGGTTTATATGGGTTTTTAGACAACGCCCTTTAGATGTTTTCAGGATTAGGTTTTTGTTTTCTAAAAGGGGAGGTGGCTTTTATGGTTAATTTTAGGTCTCCCTCTCCCTCTCCCTCTCTCTCTCTCTCTCTCTCTCTCTCTCTCTCCTTCATTAGCCAATGCCTCTTGGATGATAATGGCTGTGTGGAAGAGAATTAGGTATGGCTTCGGTGATGGCCATGTGTACTGGCTTTGCTGATGGATGTGTGCAATTCATCTTGAGATGAACTTAGTCTAGTTATAGTTGCCGATTTGGTTCAGTGGTTTCCATGAGGCACCTTTCTGGTGTTCTCAATGGCAGCACACTATAGTTGGCTCTAGTTGTCAACGCCCAACCAGCCTTGCCCTGGTGTTCGACAAAGTCTTGTTTTTGTTATTAATGTGTCCAATTGGGGTTTTTGTTATCTGGACCTTAATGGAGGTGGGATTTTGGGGTTTGCCAATTGGTTTTGTGGGATTGGGGGGTTGTGTACCACTGTGGATGGTGGCTCTTATGGGGGGATTTGATGGTGACTTTGAGGAGGTGTTGCTGGTTTGTGGGGTTATGCTTCACCATGGATGGTTGTTCTTGTATTGGATTATTGCTGGTTGTGCGCCAATAAATTTTTTTTAGAGGCTTTTTTACCAAACAACTTTTTTTGGTTTTGCTTTTCTCAAAAAAAAAAAATAATAATAAATTTTTCCAAACACATTTTTGTTTTAAAGAATCCAAAAATAAAAAGGTTTACTTTTAAATAAATTCTTTAGAATTGCTACCAAACAGCCTCCAATATTGAGGTTTATAAAAAGAGGGTAATTTTGGAAAATTGTATCTTTTGAAAGAAAATGATTAAGGATGGAGGGAGTATTTAGCTGGACACAAGTTCCATGTTTCCCTTTATGCTTCTTTAGGATGGGGTGGGCTTCCATTAAAATGAAAAGAATTAGAAGAAAGGATACTACATGGCAATTTATTTCTGGACAAAACTTTGTGAAGTTGTTATGACTATCTCATTTATATGGCTAGAGACATGCATATGTATTTCTTTTCTACGCTCATATGGCATTTATTGTTATTCAGGACAAAGAAAAGGAGAGCTGGGAAGCTGCCTCCCAGGCACTTAAGACTAAATTGGAACTTGCTGAGAGTAATTGCATACGTGCTGAAATTGAAGTTGCAAAAATGAGAAGTATATTTGCATCGATTATTTTCCTTTTATCAGATTAATCATATATGTGAAGTGAATGTTCATGCTTTTCTTATTGGGCAGGTCAGCTGAAATCTGATGTGTCTGCACAAGCCCAGATCCTAAATGCTAAAGATGCAGAATTAGTGGCTGCCAAAAAGGAGGTATCAATTTGTTCTTATTTCCCTCCATGATTTCTGAACTCATTCTTAATGTTTGTGTGTGAGAGAGAGGATGAAATATAGCTCCAATCCTGCAGGTAAGGAAATAAATAACAATATGTTTTACATCTTTATTGTTCAAAATGTTTTCATTTACCTTTATATGTCTGTGATGACTGATGAGGGCCCAATTATTTTAATCTTAAAGGCATGTTCTCTTTCTCTTGACCATTGAGTCACAGTTCCCTGAAATTTGCGTATGCAATGCAGATTTTGGGGTATGCTCTGGCCTGCCAACTGCTGGAAAGTATTCCGGTGCTTATGATATAGGAAATAGGAAAGTATTCCTGTATCATAAGCACCAGTTCCAGAGCACAATAGTTGTATGTCTCATTGATATTGTGCTTTAACAGAAGTAGAATAAGTATTGATGCATTGGGAGTATGGCTCTACACCATTTATATATTGGTGCTACAGTTCCTTGCATATCCAACTTCGATTATCTTCTGGCTGAAGGCACTTGTTACTACCATTGGTTTAAAAAATTTAAAGAAACTAGTCTCTTTTACTGGGGCCTTGAAATATTGATACACCCAAACCTCTACCTTCTGATAAGTGGCATTTTTTTACTTCTATTCTTGTTAGGAGTTGGCAATGTACATTTTTTGGACAAAGATACTGACAGAAACTTTTATTCTTGCATTGGATTCCTGGATCTCATCTTGGGAAGTTGTTCACCTAGTTCTCAAACTGGTGGTTTTGGGTTGTATGTTTAGCAAACCAGGAACCTTTCCCCACCAGAGACAACTTACACACATAGTCACACGTGTGTGCTGATGATAGTATTCTTGCTTAGCTACCCTGTGAAATTACTACTCGATTTTGTGAAGCTTCGTAGCTTTAAATATTTTCTTATTTTAAGCCTGACCTCAATATAAATCTTTGCAGGTCAGCCACCTTGAAAGTGAATTTTCTTCCTACAAGGTTCGTGCTCATGCACTTCTCCACAAGAAGGATGCAAAGCTAGCTGCAGCTAAAGACTCTGAACAGCTTAAAGTTCTTGACGAAGCACTAAAAGTACATGGTTATACTTTATCTTATAATATGACGTAAAGACTGGATCATTATAGACATATGTTAAAATCACTGGCATTTGCTGATCCTGTAGGAGGCTGAAAAAGAAGTATTATCTGTATCTGCAGAAAGGGATAGGGTCCTTCAAGATTTTCAGGATGCCATGGCTAATCATGATAAAGAACTCAAAGAAAGGTGCTGATAATGTCTTGCCGGCTCTTTGTTGTTTGTTTTTTTTTTTTTGCTTTATTCTATATGGAATTGGATAGAAGGCTTTATTGAGCTGATCTTTTTTTTTTTTTTTTGGGGGGGGGGGGGGGGAGGGAGGGGGGGTGTGGTCATTAGTTCAGTTTATTTCTTTATATGGGAAACTTTCCTTACTTTTTTACCTACAGTTTGGTTTACTTATATATAAATAAATAAATAAAACTCCCCTTACTTTATCTGCCGATAATGCTGGTGTAAAATATTTTCCAAAGCATGAAATAAATGATGAGCAATTGATCCAAAGCTGACTAAATTTTACATTAGCTGTCAACCTACCTCAACTCTCCTCCTTTTTCGGGGCTTGGGACCAGCTGTGAACAAAATATAAGACACTAGGCACAAACTCAAGCAGAGTTAAATGATGAATAGATGATGTGTGAGAAAGATATGCATGTTTTTGCTATTTAGGCTGTTACTTTTATTGTGATTAATACTTTTATTAATTTATTTGTTATATTCGTTTCAGAACTCCCACATTTGAAAATTTTAATTTGCCAGTATTTTTTGCTTAAAATATATTGAATTTTGGTTTACGTACTAAGAAGTGTGACTTGACTCTGCAATTACATTTTTATTCCGGAAGTTGGTCCTTGACAATGCCAAGCAGCAGATCAAGAGGTTAGAAATAAAGCTGAATTCTGCTAATGCTAGCCACCAATCAGATAAGGAAACATGGGAAATAAACCTTCAAAATATAGAAGAAACATGGCGAAGTAAGACATCCATGCTAAGTCGAATAAAGATGATTCTTACCATCTTTTCCTTCCTTTTCTCCAATCCATAGAAATATGGATACCAGTTAAGTATTCAAAAAGGTTATACTTAATTTTACAGTCAGATGTGAGGGACTGAAGGCTCAAAATGAAGCATCATCTAGACAGGATGTACAAAAAGAATTGGATGAGCTCAAATTACGATATAAAAGATTGAAGGTACCTTATATCTTCTATCTTGTTGAATTGGGGTTGGATTAATTGTCAGTATATTTATATTTTTGTTCTTGTGTTAATTGGATGCATAACTTGTAGGAAGAGCATGATACATTTTGTGATCTTGCTGATCGAATGATTGCGGAGACGGACAAAGAAATCTATAAACTTCTTGATGACAATAAGGATCTTCATCAATCTTTAGAATCAAGACCGCCTGTCCGTTTCCTTCCGTTTCCTTCTTTTGTCTTCTTAAAATATTTGTTAAATTTCACCTGATATTTTTAATACTTCCCATGACTTAGGTTTTAATATTTTAGTCCTTGGCCTGACAATGTGATTAATAATATCAGGTTCATCACAATGGAAATCACTACACAGGTATGAACCCATTCCTGCTACCACTTGTCAGCACCTGTATTAGTTAAATATAAGTTGAAAGCTTTTCTCAATCTATAACAAATATAACCCTTGGGGTAGCTGGTGAGGTTTTAACATATCCTTTTTCTCTAACTGGTATTATCAGCCATGCAAAAGCAGGGTGCACAGAATTTAAGCACTTCTGCAGCAGAACAGCAAATTCTGGAATAAACATTTCTCTCAAAAAATCTGTTCTCATTTAAAATGTACTTTGTTGAGTCTCCAAATGCATTGATTATGACAATTTAGTAGGTAGCCAATTATATCATAGAGCTGCAATTTTTAACCAACTCTGATGGAAAAATTTATGTGCCTGAAGAAGTGAGCTGGTGTAGATAAAATCCACACAAACTAGAAATATTTATTCATTTTGTCACCAGTTTGTATGCTAATCTTGTGTTCTTTACATTTTCCCTTACAACTTTCCTGCATCTACCTAGGCTTTATATCTTGATGAACTTTTGTATTCATTAGTTAATTGAAGATTTTGTGGATAATGTTCAAGTAGCCGTTGTTTATGCTTTTGAATAATGATGGATATCACAATAGCCTTTTAAAAAAAAAAAAACTGTATCACTATAGTTCTCGAATGAAGTTGGACAATTTCCTGGGAAACTCGTTTCAAATAAACAAAGTTCTCTTTAATATGAATGGATGCTTGCTAATTGGTACTTCTTTGGAATAATTTGTTTCATGCATTGCATGCAAGTAGAATTTTGGTTGATGATTATTTTTCTTTTGAAATTCAGCTTTTGGCAAGGCAGCAAGCTCAGAGAGACGAAGAGCTAGCACAATCACAACGGCATATTTTAGCACTTCAAGTATGTCAGATGAAATCTAAATTAAATGGTTTTTTTCCCCCAGTTTAGTTTCTGATTTTCGTTTCAATTCAGGAGGAAATTGAAGAGCTTGAACGTGAGAATCGTCTCCATAGCCAACAGGTATACAGTTGTCTGAATTTTTGCAGATTCAATTGTTTGTGTATTTAATGACAGCAAAGAAATGCTAGCTACCAAGAAACATTTTTATGAGACTAGTGCAGCTGAAATGAAAATGTGAGGTTGATAAAATGGAAGTACAGGATTATTACATGTCTATGAATATATGTTGAAAAAAAAAAAGAGTATTTTCCATGTGTGCAATTTTGCCTTCTTTCTTCTTTATTTGGAAGTGGGGGGAGGGGAGCAAAGCTTCTCATTAGTTTATAATAGAAGTTTTAACATAATGAGTGCAGGAAGCCATGCTGAAGACTGAGCTTTGCAACATGGAAAGAATGCAGAAGAGGAAAGGGGTAGATATGACGTATTTGAAAAATTTTATCCTAAAGCTTCTTGAAACAGGTATCTCTACTGAAGATTAGCTGTTATAGTCACAAAAGTAATTTTTGAATTTTATTCACTTTTGCTGATGAAGTATGTATGTTGGTGATGCCAGAAAACTTGGTAGTTTTAAATTATAATGATTTTTGCCACAACAGGTGAAGTGGAGGCGCTACTACCTGTGATTGGAATGCTGCTTCAATTTAGTCCTAAAGAGGTAAAATTCTCAGTTTGTATTAGATGCTCCAGTTTTATAGGGTATTCTGATTTAAGTCACGGTCTCTATTTTATTTTGTATAATGAAATAAGTCATGGTAAGCTGCCCTTTAACATAGTATAGTATGTTAACATGAATGCCTGGCTAGCAGGCAAAGATGGTAGCCTAGGGCCATAAAATAGCATTATGAGTAATCATTCCAAACCTGTCAATCCACTATGTTTCCTTGGAAGAAAACTTGCATAAAACTTCAGAAGTGCATTTAGATAAGATGAGCAAGTACCTATTTGTTGTCCTTTTTGAAGTCATGTATGTCTTTCCTAACATGTTTTCAAGTTGTTATGCTGCATTGCAGTTCAGTACATTATTCTAGGATGTGTTCAAGCACATATTAGAAATTGCTCTCTTAAAAGTGGTAGAGAGGTTTAGTACAGTATCTTCAACCATCTGTTAATTACTGCATGTTGCTTGCAAATGCAGGTTCACAAGTGTCAACAAGCATACTGTGCCCCTACAGATGTTCCACCAAGCCCAGCAAGTGATGGTCCAGGATCCCGTTCTCTTTTCTCAAGATTCTAATTTTCTTAAAAGTGGATAATAAGTAAGTATTCTTTTATTGCATGAGGATTATCTGCTATTGTAACTCAGCAGCAATGGTGTTGGCTGCTCACTGTAGGTGTGGTCTCAATATATCTTGTATTCTTTTTGTAAAAACACTACATTGGTTCGTGTAAAGGTTCAGATATTGTAAAGAACGATTAAAAGAGAGAATGATATACCTCAATATCAAGAGGGAGGAGAAAAATTTTGGCAGTATTTAGTTACTCTTCCTGGAAGAGTTGCATGCAGCCACACAAGCCCTTATTTATTTATTTTCTTTTTTCCCAGTCTCTTTTTTCTTTTTTACAATTCAATGTAGAGTATATGTGAGAATTATATCATGGAGAAACAAGAAGGCAATTTCCAACGAGGTTTCTGTCAATACCAATGGAATAAGGTCAATAGCAATTTCTAGTAATTTTTACAATTCATGTACTTATTTATTTGACCCCTTTTTTTATAGTTATTATTTGAGTCTTCTTTTATTGTTGTCATCACTGTGATTTGTATCATTCAACGAATGGCCTCATGGGTTGGTGGGTGAAAGATAAGTTACGGAGCTCATGGTATTAAGTCATACACGTCATGACATTAGCCAATTTCGTCAAAAGCTAGCAGGCTTGAGCCATTTATACTACAAATTTTATTTATATTTAGAGTCATTATAAGTTTCAACTTTCAATTTTAAAATTCCTCTGAAATCTTTGGCTTGTACCTGCAGTGGACTCATTAAGATTCAGAGGGTGGTGATTATGGCTTCCAAGAGAGTGGAAACTAATGTGCAGCCTGGGTCACAAGCCTTAGCTATCCATAGGGAAAAATTAGAGCCCGCATGCTTGTGAGAGACAAATTCTATAGGACAGACACATCACACACAGTCTCATATAAATTGATCACAGTGTGGTGAATCTGGTGATTAAAAAAGCATGAGGGGGCTTGGATCTAGTTAACACACTTGGGTCCCTGCCCTGATTGATTATTACAGGTTTTGATGTGAACCTCTTCTTAATTGATGCTGCCTGTTCCATGCTTACCGGACAATTATTGGTCAGTAAAAGAGTGCGTAAAAAAAAGGAGATTGTTCCACTTGCAAATGAATGGCATATTGCATTTTGCAAGTTAAAGAAATCTTCCGACATTAAAGTTACAAATGACTGTAAAGTTTAGATGCTATTCTTACATTACAGAAATAGTGCCTAAATTATTCAATGACCATGTTAAGATAACAAAAGCCTTCAAAGTTACCACATGATTGGTCCCATCTGACGAAATTTGTAACAGATATCCTTGGTTCATCAAGTGTATAACTATTAAATTAGAAGTCATAAGTAATAACCATTTTTATCTTCAATATTAAAACGTTAAGTCTTGTTAGATTCTCTTCTTTCTGTTTTCCCTGAATATAGGGCAGTCTTATTAGACAAACTACACATTTCAGTTTTTTAACTGACAAGTCATGATTTCAATTCAAAAGGTTTTTGTGTATTGTGTGCGCAAATAATTTTATGTCGATGTCTCTAGCACCCCAACCACCCAACAAATAATTTTACATAGTTTACATTTCAAAACGTATAGTATCACCTTTATTTTTCCTATGCAATGTCAATAAATATATACAAACAAAACAAAACAAGAATAAGACATTAAAAGAATGATTAGTTTATAAAACTTGCAAAGTCTAACAAGTTTTTTCTTCGTTTAATTTTTATACTTAATAGCAGCATAACTAAATACCAAAATAAACAAGACAATGACAGGCTAGAAACAATAAGAGAAAGGCTAAGAGCAAGACAAAGACAACTCCAATCTCATATAAGAGAGTTATTACAAAAATCTGGATGGGCCAAAAAATGGTGCACATGCTCCTCTACAACAAAATCTGAAAAGTTTAGAAACACGGTAATAACAAAATCCTTGTATTAACAAAAAGGTTGCATGACTAGTGTGCAACAATATTCCCCAATTACTCATCTCTTGACGTTGAATGATTTCTTGGCAAAGTTGGCTAATGCATTGTTGCTGCTCTGGATCCAAGTTTGTAGCATCCATCATGGTAATTTTCAATTCTTTCGTCATTCGTTCTAATTGAAGCTTCTCTCTCTTAACATGAATCAACTCTTCAACCTCCATTTTCTTGATCTCCACCAGTTCTTGATGCTTCATTTTCTTAATCTCTCTAAGTTCTTGAGTTTGAGAATATGCCCTCTCATGAACATCATATTACTCATCATATTTTTTGCTCTTCTTTTCTGCCATGTCATTCAGTATCCCTTCAAGATTCAAAATCAAACTATCATCACTTTTTCGTTTATTTAATTGTTCCTTTTCAGCCTTCCTACCAGGTGGTCTTTCCAAGTCTACAAAGGAAGCATGGGAGACCTCATCTTCCCCTAGATGTATTGATTCCAGAATAGAAGGAGAAGATGTTGCAGTTGATCTTCTTATTGTTTGAGGCTTCTGAGGCTTCACTACAAGTTCCAACCATTTTGGTTGATGCCTCAAGATATTCCAATAATGATCAAATTTGAATGGAACAACTTGGACCTTTAGATACGCTTCCTTTGCCTCAATAATCTGAAAAATTGACAAATAAAAATTGGATTAGTGAATAGACAGTAATGGAGCATTAAATGCATTGACACTACTTTGAGCAACAATTTTTTACCTTGTTTTGCTCATTCACACCACTTGGATTAGCCATCTCAACTGAAGCTAAGATCCCAACAAACTTATTAGTTTGGAGTTGAATTGTTGACCAATGATTCATTGGAGAGTTTGCATTACGAGTAGATGTAAATGTCTTCTCTTTACTTAAGTACTCCCAAACTCTATTCCAATATGTTTTGTGTTTTTGCTCATTCCCTTGCACTGCATCTAATGAAGTATTGAGCCATGGTGACACAATGAGACAGTCTTCTTCTAGACCAAAATTACCACCCCATTGTGTCTTCCTAGTAATGGATTCCATTTGAACTTCATGTGGAGACTGTTGGGTATGCACTTCATCTTGTGGAGAGTCCATCATAAATTCAGTTTTCATGATAGACCCCTCTTCTAAGAGCTGTGTGAAGTTACAATCACCACGCATTTGCGAATCCATTCCTTAATAACAATAACATAAAAAGCAGCAATATGATGAGAAGCTAGGCAAATCAAGCAGCAAAAGGATCACAAGGATAGGCAAATTAGTAGAGGACATAAATACAACAAAACATTAAAGCCTTTTGTTGAAGTTTAACTAAAGAAGTTTATAACAAATCAACAATTGATGCTGCTTCAGAATTGAAGTTACTGCAGAATGAAGAAGAAGATATTCTGTCTAAACTACAGGTTGTTCTCTTGTAATGACACTAAAAGACATGTATAAAGCTTAGATGAAGTTAGTTACTAGATTCGTGGATATAGTTACTAGATGTCATTCTCTCTTTCTTACCTCTGATTCTCATCTATAAGGACAGAGCCTCTTGTAACTAAATTAATTCAATATAATGCACATACAGATTTTTCTCTCAACTTTTATGATCTTTGTGTGCAATCTTGATACCTTTTTATTTTTTGAAAAACAATCAAACATTAAAGCTGAGTTCATCTTAAACCCAGTCATCAAAAAAGAGAAAATAAAAGCACAAACATACAAACCCACAAACCCAATTGAAGTTAATGGGTAATGTAGTATGATTTATTTCCAGGTTGCAACTAGTAATGCTTATAATTGGTGAGTATTGGATGAGGATGAGAACGAATTCACCAACACCTCTACAAACATACAAACCCACACACCCATCTTACTTTTCAAGATTTCTTAGTGTACATTGGATTCAATATCAGGTCTGTTACTCAAAATGGAAAAGCTTCTTTTATTGATCCAACACCCACCAAATTTCTAATTCAATTCGACACCTAACAGACTTTATTATCTAACCCTCTGTTAGGAACGAAGGGAGATGGTGTAGGGAAGCTCCTGTATAGCTATTGGCTAACAAGGTTCTTCTGATAATTAATTCTAGACATACAAATCTGTAGTGGCTCCAAAAACTGGTTTCTTCTCAAATATATTCCTATTTACAAGCAATGATATTTGATTTTTAAGTGTTGGATAAAGGCTAGAATGTTGTTGGTTCACAAAGCTACCCAACAAATCAAACTTCAGAAACTTCACAAAGCTACCCAACAAATCAAACTTCAGAAACTTCACAAAGCTACCCAACAACTCAAATTCAGAACTAATAAACTCATCAATTAAAACTACCTAACAACTCAAAACTCAGAAGCTTCACAAATCTACCCAACAACTCAAAATTCAGAATTGATAAACCCATCAATTAAAACTATCCAACAACTCAAAATTCAAAAACTTCACAAAGCAAGCAAGAATTTCCAATCAAAACCCAGAAATTCAGTTACCAAAAGAGCCCTCAACAACTCTCAAAATTAAAAAATACCAACAAGGATTACAGAGATTATAAAATATACCACTCAAAGCCAATAATCAGTCATCAAAAAAGAAAAGTAAAAGATGCAAGTCCACCACTTCTAACAAACTCCTCCAAACATACCTGTTTCCTTCATATCCCTAAAACAACGATAACCCATCTCTTCTTTCTAAGTCTCTGCGGCACACCCATACCACTTGCCTGCAGCCCACCAAACACACACCCATAGACACAAACCCACAAGCTGCAGACCATCTCCTCCTTGCTAAAATCAATAAAATTTGGGGAAGAGTGAGAGAGAGAGAAAGGCATCATACGAGTCTGTGGGTCAATCTCTGCAGTCCAAAAATCTCCTTCTCTGCACCGGTGAGATAGACCACCTCCTCTTGCTAAAATTTGCGCGAACTTGAGAGCTCCTAAACTACATTGAGCCGAGAGAGAGAGGCGGAGAGTGAGTGAAAAGAGAGAGAAAGAAAGAGAAAAATAAATGTGGATTGATTTTTTTTGTCTAGCAAGTGAAAAAGCATCGCCAGGTCTGGCGAGGGTACATTCCCATGTTAAAATTGTGGGATAAAATATTGAGACTGACGCGTGAGTTTTTTTGAGCCTTTAGCTATATGTTTGTTGATATATTAAAATATCTACACTGATGAAAACGCTCTTACTGCCTAAAATGGAATTGAATAACAGTGATGAACATGTACTTCAAATTGAAACAATTCATAAAATTTGATATCTCAATTGACAAAATTAAAAATCTGAAATTTTGATATGAAACAGGTATAACACTTTGATTCTACATATAGAGACAACAGAGTCATTGAAGACCTAAGAAGTGGCAGAAATGCCAAAAGAGGTTGTCACAAGAAACTTCTTGCGTGTGAACGAACAATGAGATCATTCACATTCTTGAAATGCTAACAAAAATAAGGATGAAGCTATGAAGAACAGGATCTTTCCTTATTGAATTGAACATTAAAACTTGAAAACTAGATATCCATATAAACAATTTGGCAATCACCAAATCATAACTCTCATGAACTTATGAATTTGCAAATTGCATGACTGAATCATCTAAAATAGCCTAAACCACTATAATAAACTTCTCATGCTGGACATCAACATCAATACTATCATTCATCATTCTTGCAATACAATCAAAACTACCAGCTAGCACCACCCACCCACCTTCAATAACAAACATGTTACAAAAACATCAAAAAAGAAAAAGAAAAGGGTGCTTCAATCTTTAATATAAATCATGCATACCTTGCCTAGAAATCCTTCATGAAAGCAACCAATTTCTCAACCCCAGTCAATGGCTTAGCATTGTATACAAAAGCAAGCATACCCCCAACTGACTTATGCTGCTTGTGCTGAACCATATTCTCCTTAGCTGCTTCCTTAATAAACTCAATCTCCAACCCTGACTTCTCCAAAGTGAAAGGCACATCCATCAATGACCTCACAGACTTCTCCATAGGGCACCTATAGAACCCATTGCTCCCGTCGTAAGCATTGTACAGAATCTCAGCTTTCTTCTTGTTCTTCTTCTCCACCTCAACCAACCCTCCTTGATCCAACAAATCCTCAAACGCCAAACCACACATGTAAATCCCATCATTCCCAATCAGATCATCCCTGATGATCACAATGGTGACTCTAGATGACCCCACATTCTTCTGGGCTCCAGCATATATGAAACCAAACTTGTTGACACTTGTGAATCTGCATTTGCATGCAACAACAGTAATTAACAGATGGTCGAAGATGCTGTACTGAACCTCATTGCCACTTTTGAGAGAGCAGTTTCTAATGTATGCTTGAACACATTCTAGCATAATGTATCGAGCTGTAATGCAGCATCATCACTTGAATAAGTATTTGCACATCTCATCTAAATGCACTTCTGAAGTTTTATGCAAGTTTTCTTCCAAGGAAACATAGTGGACTGACAGGTTTGGCCCTAGGCTACCATCATTGCCTACTAGCCAGGCATTCAATGTTAAAGGGCAGCATACCATGACTTATTTCATTATGCAGAATAAAATAGAGATCATGACTTAAATCAGAATACCCAATAAAAATGGAGCATCTAATACAAACTGAGAATTTTACCTCTTCAGGACTAAATTGAAGCAGCATTCCAATCACGGGTAGTAGAGTGTCCACTTCACCTGTTGTGGCAAAAATCATTATAATTAAAACTACCACATTTTCTAGCATTACCAAAACACATGCTTCTTCGGCAAAAGGGAATAAAATTCAAAATTTACTTTTGTGATTATAACAGCTAATCTTCAGTAGAGATACCTGTTTCAAGAAGCTTTAAGATAACATTTTTCAAATATGTCATATCTACCCCCTTCCCTCTTTTGCACTCATTATGTTCAAATTTCTATTATAAACTAATGAGAAGTTTTGCTCCCCTTCCCCCACTTCCGAATAAAGAAGAAAGAAGGCAAAATTGCACGCAAAGACTTATAATATGAGTAATACTTGGTTTTGAGACATACGTAAAACACTTTTTTTATAAAATGCTTCCCTACGTATATTCATAGACATGTAATAGTCCTGTACTTCCATTTCATCAACAGCTAATCTTCAATAGATATACTTGTTTCAAGAAGCTTTAAGAAAAAATTTTCAAATATGTCATATCTACCCTTCCCTCTTATGCATTCTTTCCACGTTGAGAAGCTCAACCTTCAGCATGGCTTCCTGCACTCATTATCCCTTACTTCTGAATAAATAAGAAAGAAGGCAAAATTGCACACAAAGACTTATAATATGAGTAGTACTTGGTTTTGAGGCACATGGAAAACACTTTTTTTTAAAAGCTATACTGGTACAATTTTTATGAAAATAAAGGCTATTGTGATATTGATCATTATTCAAAAGCATAAGACTACTTGAACATTATCCACAAAAACTTCAATTAACAAATGAATACAAAAGTTCATCAAGATATAAAGCCTAGTTACAAGCAATAAAGTTTTGGGGGAAAAATCAAAGAACACATGATTAGAAATACAAATTGGTACCAAAATAAATATTTTTAGTTTGTGTGGGTTTTTTTCAACAGAGCTCACTTAATCTCAAAGCTGGTTGAAACTTGCAGCTCAATGATATAATTGGCTACCAGCTAAAATGTCATAATAAATGCATTGGGAGACTCAACAAAGTACATTTTAAATGAGAATGGATTTTTTGAGAGAAAAGTTTTTACCATAATCTATGGTTCTCCTGCAGAAGTGCTTAAATTCTGTGCATCTTGCTTTTGCATAACTGATAATTCCAGTTACAAAAAAAGGGTATGTTAAGACCTCACCAGCTACCCAAAGGGTTTGGTTTTTTATAGATTGAGAAAAGCTTTCAACTTATATTTAACTAATACAGGTGCTGACAAGTGGTAACAGGAATGGCTTCATACCTGTGTAGTGATTTCCATTGTGATCAACTTGAGATTATTAATCATTGTTAGGCCAAGTACTAGAATATTTAAATCTAAGTCATGGGAAAGTGTTAAGTATCAGGTGAAATTTAACAAATAATTAAGAAGACAAAAGAAGAAACGGACAGGTGGTTTTGACTCCAAAGATTGATGAAGATCCTTATTGTCATCAAGAAGTTTAGAGATTTCTTTGTCCTTGTCCTCAATCATTTGATCTACAAGATCATGAAACCTAGAATGATCTTCCTACAAGTTATGTATCCAATTAACGCAAGAACAACAATATAAATATGCTGACAATTAATCCAAGCCCAAAAACAGCAAGAAACAAGGTACGTTCAATCTTTCATATCATAATTTGAGCTCATCCAATTCTTTTTGTACATCCTGCCCAGAAGATGCTTCATTTTGAGCCTGCAATCCCCCAATAGATGACTGTAAAGATGAAACTACAAATTTTCTCTTTTGAAATGCGCCCCCCCCCCCCCCCCAAAAAAAAAAAAAAAAAATACCTAGTCCTCAGCCTCCACTCTACAGCTATAAATGTTTTTTTTTTTTAAAAGAAGCAGAATTGGTTTCAAAGAAATAAGAAGTGACAGAAATGCCAAAAGAGGTTGTTGCAAGAAACTTCTTGCATGTGAACAAACAATGAGATCATTCACATTCTTGAAATGCTAACAAAAACAAGGATGGAGCTATGAAGAACAGGATCTTTCTTTATTGAATTGAACATCAAAACTTGAAAATTAGATATCCATATAACCAATTTGGCAATCACCAAATCATAACTGTCATACACTAATGAATTTGCAAATTGCATGACAGAATCATCTAAAAACACCTAAACCACCATAATAAACTTCTCTTGCTGGACATCAAAACCAATACTATCATTCATCATTCTTGCAATACAATCAAAACTACCAGCTAGCACCACCCACCCACCTTCAATTACAAACATGCTACAAAATCACCAAAAAAGATAAATAAAAGGGTGCTTCAATCTTTAATATAAATCAAGCATACCTTGCCCGGAAATCCTTCATGAAAGCAACCGATTTCTCAAAGCCAGCCAACGGCATAGCATTGTATATAGACACATGCATACCCCCAACTGACTTATGCCCCTTGAGCTGAACCATATTCTCCATTGCTGCTTCCTTAATAAACTCAATCTCCAGCCCTGACTTCTCCAAAGTTAAAGGCACATTCATCAATGACCTCACAGACTTCTCCCCAGGGCACCTATAGAACCCAATGCTCCCATTGTAAGCATTGCACAGAATCTCAGCTTTCTTCTTGTTCTTCTTCTCCACCTCAACCAACCCTCCTTGATCCAATAAATCCTCATACACCAAACCACACACGTAAATCCCATCATTCCCAATCAGATCTTTCTTGATGATCACAATGGTGACTCCAGATGGCCCCACATTCTTCTGGGCTCCAGCATATATGAAACCAAACTTAGACACATCCACTGGCTTGGAACAGAAATTTGAGGACATATCAGCCACCATGATACCATTTTTAGGACTTGGGTAGTCCTTGTATTCCACACCCTGAATGGTTTCATTAGCACAAATATGCAAGAATTTGGCATCTGTGTTTTGCTCCAAATCATGAAAAGATGGAATCTTTGCGTGTTTTTCAGATTTCCCAGACCAAATAAGGCTTGGTTTTGAGTACTTTTCCCTCCTTGAATGCCTGCAGATTTATGAAGAGCAGGAGGTCAATAATTTATTATAAAATGTATCTTATAGCGTTGGCATAATCACAACCAAAGAAAAGTAACATTTCCGGAACCTCTTCCTTGTGTACGCTTTATCTGATATAAGAATCAAATCCCCAACTACAGAAACAGAAACCTCCTCATACTTGCATGCGAAGAGCAAGGAAACCAAGCCAACCAACTGAAGTTTCTTCCTTACTACTGATTGCTTGGATAAAAATCTGTCAATTAAATTAACCATAAGGAATAATGTCTCATTCATGACTTCAAACTTATCATGGACCTGTTAATTCAAACAATCAAACAAGAGAAAGTATAGGAAGTTTGTTTCAGATTGACTTACCAATGGATTTGTATGATATTGCATAAACTTCAAGACGCTATCAATTGGATGACATAACTTTCTATTTTATTAAATGTGGAAAATCTTGGACCATTTGGGCTCTTTTCCCTTGGTACATCCTTCCTTTCAATCGGGACAACTGGAGGAATAATAAATCTGTAGTTTCGGTTATATGGTGAGCATTGCATCAGCCTTTCGCAATCGTAAGTACTGTATGCAGGTCTTGAGTCCAGCCTTCCTTTTTCTGCTTGAGCAGATATTAGCACCATTAATAACAGTTAAAATTACTTTTAACTCTAGAACTGCTAAAGAGATATTTCAACTATGTACGAAGTGTAATTCTATGCAATGATCAACGATGATTCTGAATAACTATCTAATATGAGAAACAATGCAACAACATAGAACCAGGCAAAAACAAAAGATTCATGTGTTCACCATTATAAATTGTATATGGCCACGAATTAATTATCAGAAAATTTGGTGAATTTGTTTTGTTGATGTAAATTTCAAATCAGATCTCCACAATATTCCAAACAAGTATTTCAAAATTTGAACCCGATGTGAAGAAATTTCTACTCCAAATGCAAATATCACTCTAAAATCAAGCAAAAGAAAAGTAGTTTCTTCCATTGACTTAAAAAAGTCCTACACTTTATATGTCTCTTAAAATCTCAAATTCTCAATTTAATTAGTTGGATTTTCAATGGAAAAAAGCTTAATGTATGCCAATGAATGATTGGTATAATCAAATCACAAAACGTTAATTGAACCCATTACCAACACTAATCATGGCAAAATAATTTTATAAAAAAACTATAGCTAACAATTTTTCTTCTTGTTTTGTTAAGTAACAGCTGATCCTCCCTTCAAATTTATCATAGTATTTGAGTGGACTTTGTGGTGTGCCCTTTGTTTTAAAACCCATCCCTCTCCCCCTGTGTATATGTGTGTTTGTTTCTAAAGAAAAAAAAAAATTGTCAAAGTGAGAGGGAAGATAGATTTGAGAAAACTATTCAGCTCTATAATGAACTTCCATTAGCTAAGAGTGGATTATTTAATTGATTATTCTTCCAGCAGAACAAAATAGATATGACATGATAATATCGCCACTGCCCTACACATCAAACAAATTTGGGGAAACGAAATGGAATGTAATCTTAGGTTAGGTTGATTTAAATCAGAAGAGAGATTGTTGAGAAGAGAGTAGAAGAGGATATAATAAGGTATGAGTAAACTTACTGCTCATCTCGCCATCGTCACTACAAAAACGACACTTCAAGATGAGGCATGCGACGTTTAAGCCTTTTAGCAAAAGTTCTCTCTGATGGACAACCATGCAATCCCAGATGTTTGAGGCCGGTGAAGCGTAGAATTTCGTCCGGAGGAGTATTGAGTTTACCGCACCCATACAATACTAGTATTTCAAGGGATGTCTGCAAGTGTTGGTGTTGGATGGAACAGAGAATCGTGGAAACATCCAGCTCCTCGCAAAGCCTACCAATACACAATTCCTTCAAGCGGGTGAGGCAGTCTAAGCCATCCGGTAGATGGCTCAACTCTGGGCAAAGGAAAATTCGTAAGTGGTTAAGCGAATGCAATCCTCGTAGATCTCCAATTGATATCAGATTAGCACAAGCGCAGATTTCTAATCGGATAAGAGAATGTAATTCTGGCATATCTGGAATTAATTTCAGATTAGGACACATCAATATACCCAATTCCGAAAGAGATGTACAGGATTGCAGCCCAGACGGGAAATCTTCAACACCACATGATATCCGTAGAGTTCGAAGGGGTGCCACACCTTGTAGACTTGGAAAATACATCATATCGGGACAATTGCATACTTCAAATTTCTCAAGGGAATCGAGGGTTTGCAGTGTGTTTGGCAAATGACTCAATTCCCGACATCCAGAAATATAAAGTGATTGGAGAGACATGCGAGGCGCACATACATCATCCTCATGCGGCAGCAAGATGGACACCAAATCAGAACAAAATTCTATTTTCAAAGACATTAGACTCATAGTATTATTTTGCCATAAATGCTCGGGCAGACAAGCAAGTTCGGGAATATCACGCATATCAAGGGACACAAGAGTGGTAAGTTTGCTGATAATGTTTTTGAATGTCGTGCCGCAAGTTCCCATAATATCTAATTTCTTAAGAGACGGAAAATGACATGGAGCACTTTTCAGTTTTCTACATTCTTTAATGGCTAACTCCTCAAGGCGAGGAAACACCATTCCCGTTGTTGATGGGTCCATCGCGTCCTTCCACTCCACTAGATTGAGCATTCTCTGCAAATCAAGCCTTTCCAAAGCAGGGAACAACGCATTTCTACTGTTGCCACCTCTACTAGTACTTGATCCCACACCACTATAACTGTCGTAAAATTCTGCTCCTATACATGTCACATTATTCATTTCGACTATTTGAAGAAACTTGAGACATGGTAAATGCCCAAGTGTAGGAATTTTTTGGCATTTATTACAATTTACTAAACGGATTTCCAACAGATGGTTAAAAAGAAACAAACCACCACCACTGTTATCACCCACTAATATCCACAAAGGGAACTTCTCACCCCTAAAATTTTCTATCTTTAAGGTTTTCAAAAGTGGGTGAGGTTGAAGGCCTTCCAATACGTCCTCATCATTGTTGTTGCCTACTCTTTCATGACTCCAATGGAATTTCAGCTTGTGTAATCTCGTCTTTTCCGCTAAATTTGCAGTTTTAGCTTCTTCTTTATCTCTCACATGCTCCAAATTGAAGATATTTAATCCTCCTCTGAGCTGGCTTAAGCATCCTAGTTCTTCAATTCGATAACCAGTTTCCTGACCGATGAAAAAGAAAGGCAATGTTTGAAGGCAAGTCAACTGCCCCAAATTGATTGGCATTTGTTTTATGTGCGCTTGACTAATTTTAATATGTCTCAAGTTAGTCAAATTTTTTAGATTTTTGGGAAGCTTTCTTAGAAAACGACAATTCTTGATTACTAGAGTTTGTAAGTTGTAGAGCTTGGTAATAGAATTGGGTATTGCACTGAATGTGGCCACCTGGACGTGAAGAAGCCTTAAATGTCTAAACTCACAAATTGACTTGAAAAACTCTTTCCTACTTATCCAAGGTAATGTTAGACAACGTACAAATTTGAAGTCCAATAACTTATCTCCAAGATTAGTGTGAATCGAAAATACTGTGCGCAATCTACCCCTGCCATCTCTAGATAGTGGGATCATTGGTTTTGTCCGGTAGTTGTATATAAAAGATAAATGCCGAATATGAGACATGTCAATGCCATCCCCAACATTACCCACTAAATGCAAGGTTTCCCATTTTGAAATTGAGAGTGCAAGATCATGTATAAGATCATGCATCTTACAACTTATTACATCACCAAAATCATCCCTTTTTATATCTTGGAATAAGGAATTTGCCAACAAAATATCAAAATAGTCGTTACCAATGTCTTCTATCTCAAAAGAATTTCCTTGTGATGGTTGAAGGAACCCTTCAGCCATCCAATGTTGAATTAGTTCTTCCTTTCCCATTTCATAATCTTTAGGAAATATTGCACAATATGTAAAACAACTTTTTAGAGATGGTGAAAGATGATCGAAGCTTAATTTTAGTATTGATAAGATTTCATTTTCACCATGCAAGGAACTCCAAACCTCACTGTTTTGAATTTCCAACCATTCTCTTTCCTCAATCTTATTAGACATTGTCCCTCCTAAAACCCTTGCAACTAATGGAATCCCTTGACATTTTTTAGCAATCTTCCTTCCAATGTCCTCTTGATGTTGACTTAGTGGAATTCTTTCTTTTGTAGATACTGTTTTCTTGATTATGGACCAACATTCATCGTCTGAGAGTTTTTCCATCTGATGCTGATGAATGGTCTTCATGATTTCTGCCACCCTGTCACTACAGGTTGTTACAATAATATTGCTTCCTACAGATGAATTAATTCCTAACAAACAACTCCTTAAAGTAGCCCATTTCGCAGGATTTTCATTCCAAACATCATCAAGAATGAGAAGATATCTTTTTTCTTGCAACTCTTCTCTTAGGGATTGAAGTATTGCATCCTTCTTTTGCAACGTACATGACTTCTTGGTAAGGGATTCAAGAATCTCTCCCAAAATCTTCTTATCATCAAAATCATTGGAGACACATATCCATACTGTTTTATCAAAATTCCTCTGTACTTGCTCATGATTATACACTAGTTTTGCCAAAGTTGTCTTTCCCAAACCCGGCATTCCCACTATAGGAATGACTGACAGCTGTTCATTGGTTGCATTAAGCACCAAGTCTACTATTTTTGAGACATGATCTCCCATTCCTACAATCTCTGCATCCTCAAGAGAGGAGTCTGTCTCTCGGTTTAAAGTGACCTCAGGAATTGCATTTATTGATCCCGCGCTAGAAAATTCAAATTCTTTGGCATTATCATTAATCTTTTTCAAAGATTTGAGCCTAGCCTTAATTTTGTTGGCCATGTTGATTCGGAATGCAAGAGGGTTTGAAAATGAAAAGAAGAAGAATACCTTTCTCATCATTTGGTTTCGGATCTCTACCTTTCGTCGGAGAATCTCATAAGCAAACTCGTCCAGCACATCGTCAACATCATAAGCAACGTCTTTAAGCCTCCGCATCCAAAGCTTCACACGCTCTTCTTTCACTTGCCTTCTCTCCGCATCAGTCAGCACAGCTCGAATCGTGGTCAATGAGTCTTGAAGTTCTCTCAGCTGCTCCTCGAACCCCCAAACAAGGCTGATCTGCTCAGTAGCAACTGGAATTAGCTTGCCTAGCACAGCATTAATGACAGTCTCCGCCATCTTTGGATTGGTGCTACGATTAGTTAGATACAAGCTCTCAGTATATGGAAACAATACAAGAATTGTGATGTTAAGGACAACAGCAACAATGATAAAAGCAGGAGGGAACACAAAGCATCAACTTGCACTTCCAACGCATGAAGATAAGGATCATTGATTCATTGGTGTATTTTCAACAAACGTGTAATTGGGACCCACGAACAGAACGCGGAAATGTGTCTTTTCCAAAGTAAAGTGTTTGGAATTGGGATTGATCCATTGCTCTTAATGGCAGATTCAATCTCAACCGTTTAATAAAAATATTTAAAAAATTACAAATTAAAAATTAAATAGTAAAGTGGTAAAAATGGTTTTTTTTTTTAAATGATTTGTGAGTGAGAAAATGAGTAATTTTTTTTTTAAAGATTGCTAAATCAGCACATCTATTCTAGAAAAATAATATGTCCACGATACTTTTATAATAAATTCTAAGTGAAGATTATTATCGACTATTATTGGTAAATAAAAAAATAATTTCAGTAATAAAATTAAATTAGAACTAATAACAACTTATTACTTAAGCCTTATTGTAAAAATATTGTAAAAAAGTTATGAACAAAACAATTTCCTTCCAACAAATACGTCAAAAGTTCAAATATTAGCCAACTAGTTCAATTAATCCAATTACATCAATTTCCAAAACATAATTGAATGTAAAATAATGTGCCACAAATTGCATAAAATCAATGGAAAATGGCGATGAAGAACCCTCCAAATGAAAAAACCATTATGAAGTAAATTATCCCCCAACAAAGCACTCAAATAATCTAGAGTAAAATATTTTTAAAAATTATAAATTAAAAATGGTAAAAATGTAAAACTGATTCTTTAACTTTTATTTTATTTTTTTATTTTAATCATTTAACTTTCAATTTTGTCAATTTAATCTTTTAACTTTCAGTTTTTGTCAATGCAGAATTTTGTCAAGGCTCCATTAATTTTCATTTTTTTTTCTTTTAATCTTGGAATTAAAAGAAAAAAAAAATCTGTAAAAAAAAAGAAGAAGAAAACATTTAAGGGTTCTAGAAATCAAAACCGAGGAACCACTCGATTTTCAAGGGAATCAAAACCACTGCCGCTCCGATTTCGGATCGCCGGTCGAAAATCTTGCCGGCGCAGAATTCACCGCAATCAGAAACAACCTGAGCCTAGCAGGCTTAGCCGAACCACGAAGCAGCCAATCGTACTCCAACATCATGTGATCGAGATCCTCATCATTCGTCACAGAAATCAAAGTGTCGAGATCTTCGCCAGGGAGTTGGTTCTTGAAGCAAAGATCAGCGTTGTTGCAAATCGAAGAAAGCTTAGACTTGATAGCGTTGAACTTGATGCTGCGATCGACGGCTAGGATTTTGGTTTTGCCGCCGACATAAGCGAGCTGGTTATCGTGAAGCCTAGGTTGAATCTTACCATTATAGCTGCACATGAATTTGACTTTGTAATTGGAATAAACACATTTTTGAAAATTTTATTTTTTAGCATCTTTATTACTTTTGCTGTTGGGGAGGTGGGTTCATCAAATTTTAGATCTCACCGGATTGTAGCAACAGAGAGATTGAAAGCTTTTAGGATCACATGGTGATGCCATTCCCTTGCAATATTTTGTGATTCCTCAGTTTTGGTTTTAGGTAAGGGCTTAAATTTTTTTTTTTTTTTTTTTACAAAATTTTTTTCTTTGAATTCCGAAATTAAAAAAAAAAATTAGAAAGCTAACGCCGGCCTTAACGGAATTTTGTATTGACAAAAATTGAAAATGAGAGAATTAAATTAACAAAATTAATAATTAAAGGACTAAAATAAAAAAGAATAAAAATTAAAAGGTTTTTTTTTTAAGAAACGAAAATTAAAAGGTTAAGTTTACATTTTTACCATTAGAATTTAAATAGAAGCAGGAGGGGACACAAAGCATCAACTTGCACTTTCAACACGTGAAGATAAGGTTCATTGATTCATTGGTGTTTTTTCAACAAACGCGTAATTGGGATTTGGGACCCAGAACGCGGAATTGTCTTTTCAAAAGTAAAGTGTTGTGGAATTGGGATTGATGCAATTGTTTTTAATGGCAGAGTCAACCTCAACCATTAAATAAAAATATTTTAAAAAATTAAAAATTAAATAGAAGCAGGAGGGAACACAATCCATCAACTTGCGCTTTCAACGCATGAAGATAAGGTTCATTGATTTGATCCATTGGTGGATTTTCAACAAACGCGTAATTGGGACCCGCAAACAGAACGCGGAATTATCTCTTCAAAAGTAAAGTGTTTTGGAATTGGGATTGATGCAATTGCTTTTTTAATGGCAGATTCAACCTCAACTATTAAATAAAAATATTTTTAAAATTTATAAATTAAAAATTTAATAGTAAAGTGAAAAATTGTTTTTGAGAGAGAAAATAGTAAAGTTTGATTTTTTTTTAATATTACGAAATTTGCACATCTGGTGTTTTTAAACAGAGAAATAATATGTTTATAACAAATTCTAAGTGGAGATTGTTATCGGCTATTATTGGTAGATAAAAAAATAATTTTAATAATAAGTTTAAGTTAAAATTAATAACAATTTATTACTTAAGATTTGTTATAAAAGTATTGTGAAAAAGTTATGGATAAAATACTTCTCTTCTAACAAGTACATCAAAAGTTCAAATATTAGTCAACTAGCTCAATTAATCCAATTACATCAATTTCCAAAACATAATTGTATGTAAAATATGTGTCGCTAATTGCATAAAATCAATAGGAAACCGCGATGAAGAACACTCCAAAGAAAAAAATAATTAGAGTATCCACAGTAGTAGAGCTAAAAATTTAGTTATTTGGCATCACCAAAAGTTATTTTATCTATTTTACTTACTCACATACTGCAGCAGTAGATTTATTTTAGCTTTCAACACAATAAATAATATAAACATCACAATAAAATAATATATCTACTACAATAAAATAATACATCCCACTACCAAAAAAAACACCACAAACCGATCCACCACCACGGCCAACCAAGAACAACTGCCCACAATCACCCAACAACAACTAGCAAGCTAAGAACAACCACTCACAACCACTGCCAAAAATCCAAATTAGCCAAAAACCACCACACAAATCACTACCAACATAGCCATACCACCACTGACCTACGAAACTCAGCCACCATGAAACCCAGCCAAACCACCATCACGAAACCCAGAGAAACCCACGAAATCCAGCCACAGCCATGAAATTCGCGGCGCTCTTGAGTTCGATGAAGGCGGTGCTGATGGAGCTTAGATCGACAATAAAGCTTAGGTCGGCAATGGAGCTTGGATCGGCGGTGAGATGGAGGACTGGGCGAGATGGGTCGGCGGCGTGGGATGGCGACGTGGGATATGAAGATGAAGATGAAGATGAAGATTGGCTATGAAGATGAAGATCGGCGATGAAGACAAACCCAGAACAAATCGACGATGAAGATGAAGATCTAGAATAGATCGGCGAAGCAAAGAGTAAATGAGGAAGAGAAAAAAAAATGAGAAGGAAATAGGAAGAAATAAGAGAAGCCGGAGAGAGAGAAAGAAAGAAAGAGAAAATATTTTTTGAATGAAAGAAGTGAGAAATTTAATAAAATAATTTTATTTTATTTTTTACCTTTAAGCTACAGTACACATCTATCTTTAGATGTGCACTGTAGCTGAGAAGCCAAATTTTTTTGCTATAGCTTTACTGCTGCAATCATCTTTTTTGTGTTTTGGTGTAGCTAAAATAGCAATATAGCTATTTAGCTACACTACTGCAAATGCTCTTATGAAGTAAATTATCCCCAACAAAGCACTCAACTAATTATAATATAGCGTAAAACATTTACCTATACTCTACAAAAAATTAATAAATTAGCAACCGAAGAAAATGCATAAAATAAATTTTTATTAAAGGCATTGCAACGTAATTATCTATAAAAGTAGAATGAGACACTCTTTTAAAATAAATTAGCAAGAGAAGTAGATTTGAGATATGGACATATTCAATCACACAAAGTAAATAATAAGTACATGAATTAATGCGAGAAGTAGACAAAAAATAATAAAGGAGTATTAAATTTGTGTAATTAAATTCATCAATATAGCTATATTGAATTTAATTAAAAAAAAAATCTAAGGATTCTACAAATTTTACTACATAACTTTCATAAATTGATGTTGTAATGAATGTGTAAGGACACAATTTTGCACTAAAGCCCAAAAACAGGAAAAGAATATACCCAAAAAGCCCAATACAATGAATTTGTAGAGGGTGGGTTAGAAATCTAGGTTCTTAGTGAGTAGATAACAATTATATTGAGCTAGATCACAATATGACACAAACGAAATAGTTTGTATAACGAAAATTGTCTTCGGACTCCAGCCGAGGAGATTGGATCTTATATTTATTTCTTCTTAAAGACAAATTACAAAAATAGTCAGTCTCTAGTGTTCTCTCACTCTTCTTCCCGATCCCCTTCTTCTCGGGCTTTACTCTCCTATTTATCCTTTTTCTTTCTCCTCTCTCTATCCTCCACGTATGGATTAAACTGTCTGGCTAGCATACTTGTCACATCAGCATCTTCTTGAAACTTTTAAAGATAGCCATAAGACTCAACATTGTTACTCAAGCATCACTTCCTCATTAATGCGACCAGAGAGTTAATTGCAAAACATTCAATGTGGTGGCAGCAGCTTTTCCTTTAGATATTTCATGGTTTTCCTTTGTCCCATACCCATGTGTTACACATCCTTATCAACAGAGTTTCATGGGAAATTGGTTTTAAATGGCAGATAACTCACTCCGACCTCAGCCTAGCTAATCCAAGGAGACATTCCTCTTCTGACCAAATTCTCGGATGATCACAATCAAACCTTGCTTCTTTATAAATTAACACAGGCCCTTAGTAAGGGTGAGTTTGATTAGGCTTTTTGAAAAAGTGCATAATGAAAAAGTTGAGTTTTCAAAAGTGCATAATGAAAAAGTGTTTTTTCAAAAAATTGAGTGTTTGGTAAAAGCTGTTAAAAAGTACTTTTTGAAAAAGCTGAGTGTTTGACTAGCACTTATAAAAGTTGTAGTTTGAGGAATAAATTACCAAAAAGGACAATGTATATATGAGGGAGTTTATTTCATACTTAAATCAATATTGTGAAATTATTTTTTTCTCACCAATATTAGCTAATAATAACCTAACACTAAAAATTTATTGTGAAAATATTGTGATAATTTTATACTGATTTTAATTTGAACTTACTATTACAATTATTATTTTTCTCTTTCTAAACAAATTATTTTTTTCTTACTAATATTAACTAATAATAACCTACCACTTAAAATTTATTGTAAAAATATTGTGAAAATATTGTAACAGTATTTCTCAATTTTAATTTCTTACTCTTTATTTTATGTTTTCCTTATTTTATTTTATTTTTTTATTTATATTTCCTTTATTTTTATTATTATTTTTTTCATCTTTTTTTCTCCTCCACACACCAAAACTTAATTTTTTTTCTTTATCTCTTTCTTTCCTCTTTTCCCTGCCACTCCCTCCACGTCCACACACGTGCCCTTCCTTTTCTTCATTTTCTTCTTCATTTCCTTATTTTCTTCTTCATTTCCTTATTTTCTTCTTCAGAGTCTCTGCGTCTCTTTTTTTTTTTTTTTTTTTGACAGTTCGAAAGCTAACGATGATGATGAAGAAGATGAAGATGATGATGATGATGAAGATGAAGATGAAGATGATGAAGAAGTCTCTACATCTCTGCATCTCTTTTTTCGTTTTTTTTCTTTATTTCCTTATTTTGTCTTTCCTTTTTTATTCTTTTTTTTTTCACACTCCATAGAAGATTATGATGATAATGATGAAGAAGATGAAGATGAAGATGATTGAAACATAAGGATTTTGGGTGGATTTTGGGATTTTGGGTTTTTTTTTTTTTTTTTAAATGTGGATTTTGGGTTTGATTTTGAGTTGATTTTGATTTTGGGTTTGATTTTGAGTTGGGTTTGCCGAAGTTGATTTCCTTATTTCGTCTTTCCTTTTTTCTATTGATTTTGGGATTGCCGAAGTTTGTAATTGCCAAACAATTTCGTTTGAGAGAACAGACGAGATGGGTTTGGGATGGATTTTGAAGGGCAATTTCGTAATTGCCAAAGTTTCCAACGGATCTATCATAAACGCCCACCAACGTTTAGAATATGGACCGAAAAACATCCATAAATGTTCTGAGCGTTTTCTTCGTTGGAGTAAAACGCAACTTTTTCTAAAAAGTTGCGTTTTACTCCAACCAAACACATTTTTTGGCCCACTTTTTTTAAAAAGCCAACTTTTGGCTTGAAAAAGCCCAACTAAACGGGCACTAAGATTCTTACTCATCCTCGAACCACTTAATGTTCTCAGCTCGAGCCTCCGGCCCATTATGCACATAAATGTACACTCCTAGTTGGTAAATTAAAGGCATAATAAATAAATATATGAATCATTTTTTTAATTGATGACACGTCAAATTGTAAAGATTATGTAGTCATTGTGTTTTATCACATATGAAAATTTAGTTAAAAAAAATTGTAAGGTTTGCCAATTATTTATTATTAAAATTTCAATGTACTAAAAAATAATCAATGCACCGTTGACTACCCACCCATACATTACATTATCTCATTCCTTTTCTTTTCTTTTGTTTTTCTTTCAAATTGTTAGAGTTGCTCCCTCAATCCCCCACTTTAGAGTATTCACACCAATTTGTCTAAAATTTTCTTCTATTTTAGTATAAGAACCTATTTTTTCTATTTTGTACAACTACTTTTACAAAACACCAACATCAAATTATTTATCCTACCTTCCATTTTATTTAAATAATCATGTTCATTATATTTTTTAATACTACTTTTTTCCTCTCTCTCTCTCTCTCTCTCTCTCTTGTTTAGCATTAGCCATCACTTATCAGGTTTCTCTTCTCTTTCCTCTCAAACCTTAGCACTCTTTCTCTAATCAAATCTCTCTCTCCACTAGGTTTGGGCTTATGGGTTTTCCGTTGATGGAGATATCTCGTTTTCCTCTCAAATCTCTCTTTCTCCATTGAGTATGATTTTGATTTTGGGTTTGGGTTATAGGTTTTCCATTGATAGTTTGATTTTGAGTTAATTTTCTGTTGTTGTAACACGTTTTGGTGGTGGTGGCAATTGGATAGGATTTGTGTTTGGATATAGGTGGTGTTGGGTTACAGGTTTTTTTGAGAGCGAATAAAAGGGAGAGGTAGAGGAAGAGGTATTCTGATGAGAGTAGGAGAGGTGAGAAAAATAAAATATTAGAATAGAAAGCTACAATATACACGATTACTATAGTAACTAGTTGCTAACCCGTGCAATGCACGGGAAAGTTATTGAGTGTGACTTATTATTTTATATGAATGCTTTACAAATATAACTTTTGTAACCTCTTTGGTCACATATTAAGATTCCAAACTTAAAAATTCAATATGAAACATTAAATTACTAACTTTCTTTTTGTTTTAGCATTAACATTTTTTTGAAAAATATCAATCAAACAAAAAATTAAAAATTAAAATTAGTATTCAATAATCCAATAAATGTTGCAATGTAAGTTTTTTTGTTGTTGAAAATATCAAGTATTTTAACACACACACAGAAATAGAGGAAGATGTCTTAAAGCAACTTACAGTGGTGTATATTTA
This sequence comes from Castanopsis chinensis, assembly GCA_032878915.1. Taxonomy (NCBI): domain Eukaryota; kingdom Viridiplantae; phylum Streptophyta; class Magnoliopsida; order Fagales; family Fagaceae; genus Castanopsis; species Castanopsis chinensis. Next base: position 1,057,451 of record JAVQMG010000074.1, on the reverse strand, counting down.
AAATGGCTTAACTCTTGGATACACAGCGTAATAGTCATATATCCAGTAGTCATATATATTACTTATATGTGACTATTATTAAGCGGTTAAGCCAAATGATATAGTTTAATGAATTTTATTTATTACAATATTTCAAAAAAGAAAATCATAATAAAGTGATCATAATGGTTATTGAGGAAAAAATAATTCACATTTTGGGTTTTCTTGTAAATAAACAAATATATTAGTATATTTATAATTTTATAAATCATGAAACTTCTCCACTCCCAAAGTCCAGTAACCTACCCACATGATACCACATTCTAATGCTTTTGCCTTTTTATATTTCCAAGTCTCATTTAGTCATCTCACTATACCAGTTTGAAAACTCTACAAACTTAGAGCATTCTTATCAAACATTTTAAAAAATTTAGCATTTACTCTCTCAAAACCTATATTTATAACATATAACACACCACTTTACAATACAACCTATATCAAAACTTCTATTTTTTTTACAATTTCATTTAAATATTGTTTCTTTATTATTTTTCAATAATTTTTTATTTTTCCTCTCTCTCCTCTGTCTCTCTCTCTTTCTCATGGCACCACCGCCACCACACTACCAACCACCCACTAAAAACCCACCACAACCACCACTAACAAAAAAAGAAAAAGAAAATCACAACAGAAAGAAACCTCCACAACCACCACATCTAGCAAAAAAAAAAAAAAAAAAAAACCTCCACCGGTGAGGGCAAATCGGAACCCACAACTTGCAAATCGGAACACGAGGGAGAAATCATAAAAATAGATCTGAACCGGTGAGGTCGAGTGGGAGGGCGAATCAGAGGCACCGGCGACCTGGCAATGTTGCGGCCAAAGAGTAGAGATTGAGTGACTGAGAGTAGAGAGATCGGTGACATTGTAGACGAAGAGCAGAGAGTTTGAGTGATTGAGAGTAGAGAGTTCAAGTGACTAAAAGCAGAGAGACCAGTAACGAGCAGAGACCGGCAAAGTGCAGAGATCGGCGACAAGCACAACAAACCACGAAGAGAGAAGAGAGATCAGAGACGAGATAGTAGAGAAATGGTGAAACAAGAAGAAACAGAATGAGAAGAAATGGTGAAGACAAAGAAGAAAAGTTAGTGGGCTCCACTGAATAAAAAAATAATTAAATTTTTACAATTGGTGAACAATGCAGTCTTAAATATGAGATGACATTGTTCATCAATTGCAAAAATTATACAATTTGAGAGGTTTGATGGAAAAATACTAAAAAAAAAAAGATTTTTAGCATTTGAAAGGTTTGATAATAATGCTTTAAACAAAATACAGATGTAAGCCTTCAAGAACCAAGGGGAATGCTTCTTCGTCCATCCCAACCCATGGTTGAATTCTTTCTTCTACTTTTTTTTTCCTCATAAATCATTTAGTAGCAAATCTGAAGTTTTATGTTTGATCATTGATGTGAGGAAAAATAAACACGGAACGAAATTAAGAACATTGATTTGAACATGGAGTGTCTCGCTACCGCCACTACGACATCAAGGTAGAGTTGAGGAAGAAGGAGATGATAGAGTTTGTGGAGCAAAGGAGTTGAACTTTCTTTTTAAAACAAATTGGAGGAAGCTGATGTAGAGAATTGCATTTGAAGGAAGAGAAGGATAGAGGAGAGAGAGTAGAGAAAATTTTCAAAATTAAGGAAAAAATTTCGGGTTTTAACTTTTTTTTTTTTTTTACTGAAATTTTTGGGTTAGAAATAGTTTTTTTGTGTGGGTATGGTGGGTATGGTAGGTTTTGATTCTTGGAGATCTCTGTTGGTTTGGTGGGTATAGTGTCTCTGCTGTGGGTCTGAGGAAGGAGATCTGACTTGGGTCTGAATGTTAGGGGAGCTGGTAGAGGAGGAGCATTAGGTTGAGGGAGCTGGTAAAAGGAGCTTAAGGTCTGCATTTTGAAGAAAGAGAAAGCAGAGCGTATTTCAGGGTCGGGTTTATGTTTTTTTTTTTGGTTTTATGTTTTTTTTTTTTTTTATTTGTGCTAATGTGAAAAATTATAAGAGTTTTAGAGGCTTTAGTTTTATGGGTAATTCTGCAGTTCCCCCTTTTTTAGGGGTACAATACCCACTAGTAAGCAACTTGCTATATCAGGTTACCAAAACATCACATTTGATGGTACTATCCTCGCATTGTGTAGTTCTAACATCACATGTGATTGTACTTTTGTCACATTCGGTGATTCTTTTATTTTTTCTCACATTTGAAGGTACCATCCTCACAAAACGTAGTACTAATATCACATGCGACTGTACTTTTGTCAATTCGGTGGTTCCTTTTATTTTTTTCACATTTGATGGTATCATCCTCACATTGTATAGTACTTATATCACATGTGATTGTACTTTTGTCACATTCGATGATTCCCTTTTATTTTTTTCTCACATTTGATGGTATCATCCTCACATTGTGCAGTACCAATATCACATATGACTGTATTTTGCCACATTTAGTGGTTCCTTTATTTTTTATTCTCACATTTGATGGTACCATCCTCACATTGCGCAGTACCAACATCACATGTGACTGTACTTTTGTCACATTCGATAGTTCCTTTATTTTTTCTTACATTTTATGGTACTATCATCACATTGCACAGTACCAACATTACATGTGACTGTACTTTTGTCATATTAGGTAGTTCTCTTATTTTTTTTTTCACATTTTATGGTATTATTCTCATATTATTTAGTACTAACATCACATATAACTATATTTTTCTCATATTTAATGGTACTATTATCATATTATAGAGTGCCAACGCATATGTAACTGCACTTTTCTCACATTTTAAGGTTCTTTTATTTTTTTTCCCACTTTGATGGTACCTTCTTCACATTGGGGAGTGCTCAATTTCTGTGAGTCACTGACTTTCTTCTCCTCTCTCAGTTTTTCTATAGTCTACGCTTCTCTTTTCAGTTTCGTCTCTCTCAAATTCTTCTCGTCCAAACCATCCACAAGAACCTATCTAGAGTGACGATTTCTAAACAAAACCCTAAGCAAGACCCACAAAAGAAGAAACAAATCTCCAAGCCATGAACGGTACCTCACCAGCTCTAGCGAGGGAAGTATTCTTGCCAAACAATAAAAATTCATTGTTTATTTGCTGTCCTGCGTTCCCTCTCTCTCTCGACCGTGCTCTCTTTCCTCTCTTTTCGACTTCGCTCCATTTTCAAAAAGGACCTCACCATTAATTGACCTTGCCGGCGCAGGGAAAGGTGTTTTACTCGACGACGATCGAAACCCATTTCAAGTACTGTAGAGTTGGTTTGAAATTTCCCCAAATTTTTTTGATTTGTGCTTCACGTTTTCACCAAAATTGCTTGATGATGACATTTGTGAGGTTTGCTCTTTCCAAGTTGACTTTTTTCCCCATCTGTTCTGTTAGAAGAATTTGATAAAGTTCGCATTTTTATTGATTTTTCGTGAGGATTTGTGTTTGTTTGGGGTTTGATTTTGATAGGTATTTATTGTTTTGGTGATTGGTCGTTTTGTTTATGGTTATTTAATCTTGCATGCGTTTCATACTTTTGGTATCCTCTGTTTGGTTTCTTAGAATGTATTGGGAAAAGAGAATAAAATGGAATCTCAAATTTCAATGTTTCATGTATGACTTGTGATTGATCATGTTCTTGCAGAAAGAATTGGAGTTTATAGGAATGATTGGCTTCTGGAATACACATAAACATTAAGAGTTTCTGTTGGATCATTAGCATAATTGGCTTAATATACTGTTTCTTATTAGATTGAGTGAATTCTTTCCAGTTTCGATTTGATTCCTTTTAATAATAATTTCAATAAAAGCTAACATAAAAATTTAATCGCTCTATTATTATAAATATTCATTTCAATAAAAAGAAAGATGGTAATCAGTATACACTGTACCGGACTACACCTAAAGGATTACAAACTCATATTTATGGAGTCAATAAAATCTATAAAAAAAAAATGTTAGGAATGAATGTTGACAATAGCAGTCTTCCATTCATAAGAACATCTCAACATAGAGTTTTTGAGATCATGAATAGGATGTTCAACCCATCAACAGTCCTACTATTACACTAACGCCACAGTGTGCACATATAACATTACGGGACTGCCTTCCATATTTTGCCACCACTATTGACTACGGAAATTTTCTTTCCAACAAGAAAGCATTCTGGGACACCATCTTTGGCAGAACCAAGAGTCTCCAAATGTTTCAAATATCTTGGGCCAGATATCCTTGCCACTAAACAACTCAAAAGATCAGTTTCAAAATGATTTTTTCTACTTCTTTTATTGTTTCTTGTTTCCCTTTACTTTGATACGTTATTATGGGTAAGTTAACTAACAAGTTGCAATTTTATTTGCATCAATTTCTCCTTTCATGTCGTTACTTAACAATTAAAGGAACTATTTCGTTTTTTTGGTTGCAAAATTTAAGTTTCAGACTAATATTTTAAACTACCTTCTTATTTATAATTTTTATGGTCTTTTAGTAAAACGTATTTACCTACTTAGTGAAAGTCTTTGTTGGTTTCAGGGAGGCCTTACTGCTACAGATGTTTTTGCGGTTGAGTGGATCCAAACTGATGTTATTCACTTTGGGATGACAGTCTCATATTTTGGTTTTGTTAGTGATGGTAAATCATGATCCTTGGAATTGCCTTTTTTTTAAATCTTGACTTGTATTGTGGTCAATTAATTTCACATCAGGTCTACATTCCAAGTAGCAAACACAGTGAAATAGAGCACAGTCATAATTTGGTGCTACAAGTACTTGCATTTTGTTTTTTTGTGTTTCTGGATCACCTGTATTTTTTAATTTTCTTGTTCCTTGAAGTTTGCTTTCTAGTGAAGTTTGAAGAAGAAATGCTTTGTCGCCATGCTTTTGAAGTTTCAGACTTGTAAGCATGTTTAACACTTGATGCTTTCCTTACATCATTGTCAGGCAATTACCCTAGAAGTGATTCATAAGCTTACTTATTTTGCTAAAAAAAGAATTGGTGAATACATTTTGTGGTTAATTTCACACTATGCTTAATTAGGTGCTAAAGTAGGAAAAGAAATAAAATATTGTTTTATAATTCTAGACAATAATGTCCTCAACAATGCATACTAAATTACCCTAATGTAGTTGACGATTAATTTCACATATTTTTCCATTTGGGAGCTGGAGATATTTATATTTTTCGTTCGAATTCAATCAATGGTACAAAACAATGCCTAAGCTTATTTTGTTTTAGGAATGTGACATATAAGTACATGTGTTTGTACTATCAAAACTACGAATCTAAGTTTATTTTCAGTCTTTAGAATTATCTATATGGTTGTATTTGAGCCAATTATGGTGGCTATGACTCTTTTGGTAAATGAGTGAAACAGTTATCCATGTATGATGTAGTCCACTATATCATATGGTAGTTAATATATGTGAGCTTTTCATGAAATGACATGTTTCTTTTTCTTCTATTAGCATGGTCATACTGCTTCCAAATTATTTTCTATTTTTATTAAACATGTGAACATGATTGAATTTATATTTTAGCATGTTCCAGACCTGCCATTGCTTGTTAGCAATGTTAATGCACATATATATTCCCTTGTTGCACTAATCCATTTTAATTGGTGTCTCCAAGAAGTGAGATTGATTCTTATTCTGTAATCATTGTCTGTTCTGCAGTGTTTGAATTTAAAGCAATGATTTGTTGTAAAAAAGATGCTGATTTTGAATCTGTTGTATATAGGATATTTTTGTCATTTAGAGTGCCTGTAAATTAGCTAATGTTATGTCTGATTAGCAGTCCTCTGATTAGTTTTTGAGTATTTGTTGCTCGTGTGTCTATATTTTGACTTTGTTGCAGTGTTGAAACTTTCTGAGAAATATCGGAAGTGCTTTGGTCCTCTGCGTTATCTTGTTGCTGGATTTCTAGTTCTTATGCTTGCCAAAGTACAACTATGAAGTGGAATATCTTCCAGCATCAAAAGAGGATCGAGAGGGAAAGTTCTTAGCTGATCGGGAGGTAGTTGACATGTCAGAACTTTACATTGACATTATGAGGAGATCAAGGAAAGACAGCATTCCTAGAGCCTCTAGTCTATCTAGTATTGACTCAATAATGACCCCTAGTCAAATGTCTGGAGAAGATTTGGATACAACCTGCAGTAGTACCCATGCTAGCACTGAACCATCTGACTATATGTGTGGCCTAGATCCAAAAGCGAAACGCCTATCATCTGGAAGGAGCAATGTAACGGCAGAGCCAAAGGTTATTCATCCTCAGGCACCTCTGTCAACAACTCCAAAAGGAATGACTCGTGGCTTCATGATCAAAAGGAATCTATTCTCAAAGTAGGCATATCACATGAACAAAAGTCTAATTGATTAATGTAATAAGGAGGGCCTTGAAGTGTTATAAAAAATAAAAATAAAAAAATAAAAAGGAGGGTCTTGTACTAGGGGTGTTTCTCTCTCCTTGTTAAACCCTTTAACCTGATGGTTGTATCGTTTATGATATAAATGAAACCAAGTACAAAGAAGTCTAGGAAACATGGTCCTTATGCATCAACTAATAATTGCTCCCTAATGGGTTGGTTCTTATAAATTTGATTGTGCTGGTATTTGAATTGAAATTAGGAGTAGAGGTAGTAATATGGAATGGTGGCATTTGTTGTGGTTTTACTTGATCATTCCCAAACATTCATTTGTTGGTTGGATGCTTATTATTACTAAGCTTTCAACGAATACTAGAATCTTGCAACATGGTTTTCCAAGTTCCAGTGGATGGTTTGTGTGTTTTCTGCAGCTCTAGCATTGAGTTCAGGGACCAATTATTTTTCAGTTCTTCTTTTACCAAGAGTGTGAGACCAAGAAAACATGGGTGAGATTTAAGTTTTTTTATTTATTATTTTTTATAATAGAATTTTAATTTTAATTCGTTAAAGATTAAATGTATAACATTGATTTACTAATAAGTAGTTCTTAAAACGTTGATAATAGACTTTTACTTGGAGTAGACAACAGACTTTTACTTGGAGTAGAAGTCAAAAGATTGGGTTTTTTTTATTATTATTATTTTTTTATTTTTTGAGAAAGAAGGCGTGCATTGTTGTCTGAGAGTTAAGTTTTTTTTTTTAATTAAAAACTTTTCATTTGAATAGATTTTAAATTTGTTGAAATATTATTTTTTACAATAGACTTTCAGTTTGAATAGAATTTAAATTTGTTAAAGTTTAAATGTAACTACCAAATGTTACAAAAGTATAATAAAATGTAATGATGGAATTGTTAAATGTGAGAAAAAAATTCCGAATGTGATGATGAATCTGCCAAATGTGAGAAAAAATTATGGAAAATTAGGGTACCATCGAATATGACAAAAGTACGGTCACATGTGAAACTACTTCAGTAAGTTTCTAGGTTTTGGGGGCATTACGGTCATTTTCTTAGGTTCTAAGCATATTTAATTAATTTTTTAGGTTACGGGGTCATTTTAGTCATTTTTTAGATTTCAATGTCATTAAGTTAGTTTCTAGGTTCTAGTAATTTTTAAGGCTTTTGAAAGTATTTTGGTCATTTTCAAGTGTTATGGAGTATTTTTGGTCATTGTTTTATGTTTTAGGGTAATTTTGGTCCTTTTTTTTTTAGGTTTTAGGGTCATTGGGTCATTTTTTAGGTTGTAAGGGTATTTTGATAATTTTTTAGGTTCTAAGTGTATTCCTTGTTGAGGATTTTCAGGGGTATTTTGGTCATTTTTAAGTTTTATGAGGTATTTTGGTCATTTTTAAGGTTTCAAAGGTATTTCAAAATTTTTTAAAGTTTCAGGGTCATTTTGGTAATTTTTAAGGTTCTATGGGTATTTCGGTCATGTTTTAGGTTTAAGGTGCATTACGGTTGTTTCTTTATGTTCTATGGCCATTATTGTCACTTTTTGAGTTAAAAGGTCATTTTAGTCATTTTTTAGGTTTTATGGTCATTTTTTTAGTATCTAAGGGTGTTTCGATTATTTTTTAGGTTTAGAGGGTATTTTAGTGATTTTTTAGATTTTAAGGTCTGTAGTGCCCATGGGCCTAAGGCACGTATTGGGTCAGCCTAAGGGCTCCCACAAGGAGAAAAGTTCAACCCAATATCATAAATGGTCCGAGAACATGATAAGTCCGTCCTACGAAGTCATGTGATAAAGAAATGTGTCATGCATGTGCAGAACACCTCGGAACATGACGTCCGAGGACTACCAAGTCCTCTGCAACATGTTACCGAGGACGAGGCAAATGACCTGGCAGTCTAAGGGCATCCGTACTAAAGACCTGAGATACAAAAACTGAGAAAAAGAGAATAAGGGATAAAAGGAGGTGGTAGACAAATATCAAGGATAAAGCTACTACCACCGCATTGAAGGCCTCATACCTGCCTCTCTAGCCGCATTAATGAGAAAGTGACGTCTAAATATTGAAATTCAACCTTACACTCACCACTAGAGACTTTAGTAAGAAGGGATGATGGGACAAGTATCCAAAAAAGGGCATCTGGACTACACGTGGGAGAAGGGGGAAAGAGATGCAGGCCTATAAAAGGCGAAGGAAGAAGAAACAGAAGGGGGAGAAAAAAAATGACACACACACACACACACATAAGAAAGAGAACTTGTAAGGAAATACCAAGGATTGTCCTCGGCATCAATATATACAAAGCAATATTACATCTATGTATGAGATTTGTGCATGGGTTCTGTGATTTAATCCAACCTTTGTGTTATCTACCGTCTAAATAACCTAGATTAGAAGCCCACTCTCTATAAATTCATTGTTTAGGGCTCATTGGGCTGGTCTGAAAGTCCAACTCTGGTCCAGCGTGATTTGTGTCCTTACAAAGTCATTTCGGTCATTTTTTGGGTTTTAAGGATATTCCAATATTTTTTGAGAGTTTCGAGGTCATTTTGGTAATTTTTAATTGTTAATATGTGTTTTGATAATTTTAGTATATTTAAGGGTATTTTGAGAATTTTAGAGATTTTAGGAGTACTATTTTTTTATATATATATTCGTCGATTATTAGGTAATTTGGTAGGGTTGAGTTAGGTTAGCTACGCCTATATGTAATATTGGTACGGCTTAATGTGACAATGACTCTTTTTTTTTTTTTTTTTTTTTTTTTCACATTTGATAGTTCCATTGTCACATTAGGCAATACTAACATCTTATTTGACCATGCTTTTCTCACATTTGGTGGTACTTTAATTTTTACTCACATTTGATAGTTCCATTGTCATATTGGACAGTAACAACATTATATGTGATTATACTTTTGTCACATTTGATAGTTCCCTTATTTTTCTCTCACACTTAATGGGTCTTTTATCACAGTAAGTAATATCAACATCACACATGACAGTACTTTTGCCACGTTCGGTTGTACTCGTATTTTTTTTTTCTGACATTTGATGGTACCATCTTCAAATTGTACAGCACCAAAATCACATGTGACTGTACTTTTGTCATGTTTGGTAGTTCAATTTTTCTTTTCTCGCAAATGATGGTTTTATTGTCACATTAGGCAGTACCAATATCACATTTGATCGTACTTTTCTCACATTTGGTTGCACTTTATTCTTTTCTCACATTTGGTTGCATTTTATTTTTTTCTCACATTTGACAGTGCCGCCCTCACAATGTGCAGTACTAAAATAAACCATGAAATCTAAAATATGACCAAAATACCCTTAGAAAAGAAAATGACCATAATGACCCTTATATGTAGAGAATATCTATAAATAACCTTAGAAACTTGATAAATACCGAGATACCCTTAGTTAGGGGTGTGCATGGGTTGAGTTGAGAAGTTTTTTCAACCCAACCCACCATGGTGGGTTAAAAAAAATCAAACCCAACCCAACCCATTATAAGGGTTCAACCTAACCCAACCCACGTGGATCGGGTTGGGTCAGTTGGACCCATGGGTTGGACAATTTTTTTTTTCATTATTATTAAATTGAGCATTAGAACAACACCACTACATATAAGAGCAAATTTATAACCAAATAATCATGAGCATAATGCAAAACAAACAGAAACTATATAAGAAAAACTTAGGGTTTGGGTTTTTTATTTAGGAAGAGGGGCAAAAAAATAAATATCAAAATTATATAATATATATTTTTTAAATTTAAAAATATATTAAATATAGGTGAGTTGGGTCGAGTTAGACGGGTTTGTAAATCTTATGACCCAAACCTAACCTGATCCATTGTAAAAAAAAAAAAAAAAAAAAAAAAAAAAAAAAATCATAACCCAACCCAACCCACTATCTCCTAAAAATTTACCCAACTCAGTGGGTTGGATTGAGTTGGGTTAGTTTTAGCGGGTTCACTACACAACCAACCCTTAATACCTAAAAAATGACCGAAACGACCTCGAAAACCTTAGAATGGACCGAAATTCCCTTAAAACCTAAAAAATGACCAAACACCCCCCTTCCCCCAATTCCCTCTAAAATTTTAAAAAAAAAAAAATACCATTAGAACCTATAAAATGACCAAAGTACCATTAGAACCAATAAAATGACTATAATGCCCTTGAAAGTTAAGAATGACTAAAATACTCGCTGAAAAGCTAAAAAATGACCTAAATACCATTAGAAAAAAAAAATGACTACACTACCTTTAAAGTTAAAAAATGACCAAAATGACCATAAAACCAAAAAAAAGGTTGAAATAACCACGTAACCAAAAAAATGGGCAAAATACCCTTATAACAAAAAAAAATGACCGTAATGCCCCCAATACCTAGAGAATATCTAAAAATATCCTTAGAAACTAAAAAAAGGCTGAAATACCCTTAGTACCTAAAAAATGACTGAAATAACCCCGAAAACTTTAGAAATGATTGAAATTCACACAAAAACGTAAAAAAATGATCAAAATACTCTTAGAACCTTTAAAATAATCAAAATACTAGTAGACCATAGAAAATGACTATAATGCCCCTGAAATCTAAGAATGACTCTCTCCCTCATTTCTTGTAAATTCACCTCCTCTAACCAACAATTCTTTCCTTTCCCTCTTTTCAGTTTTCACCTCTCTCTCTCTCTCTCTCTCTCTCTATGAATTTTTTTTTGGTTCATTTTACAGTATTTGTTTTGTAATAAAATATTTAGTCAAAGGTAAAATATTGTTAGTCAATCAAATCTAGGGCTGTCCACGGGTCGGGCCGGGTCGGGTTTGGACCCAACCCGGACTCGACCCGCCGGCGTCGGGTGGAGGCGCGGAAGAACCCGAAACCGACCGCCGGAAAAATCGGTCGAGTCGGTTTCGGGTGAGGTGAGGGTCGGTCGGTTTGGTCGGTTGCCGGAGTAAAAAAATATCTTCGAAATCTGTAAAAAAAAGTCACCGGAATCTGGAAAATGGCGCCGGAATCTGGAAAATCATGCCGGAATCTGGAAAATCTCGCCGGTTTCTGCATCTTTTTCCGCCAGAATCTTTCTTTTTCCGCTAAAAATGGCTAGAAGTGGTCGGATCTGGCTAAATCCTACCAGATCTAGCTGGATCTAGTCGAGATCTCGCCAAATCTGGTCGAGATCTCGCCGGATCTAGCTTTTTTTGCAAGATTTCGCCAGATTTTTTATACAACTCCGGTCGGGTTCGGGTTGCTCGGGTTTTGGAGAAGCAAACCCGTCACCCGACCCGCCGGTGTCGGTTCTTGTGAACGGAAACCCGTCGCCGACCCATTGGACCATCGGTTCGGGCTGGAATCGGGTCGGCGTCGGGCGGTTTCGCCGGGTTGTCGGGCTCCGGTCGGGTCTGGACAGCCCTAATCAAATCGGTCTAGGTACCACCAGTAAGCTCCAAACACTTGATGACTTGATTTTTTCCTGTGATTTATCCTTCCAAATACTTGAAAATATTCTACAATAAAATTTTTTACATGTAAAATTTACATTTGAAAATATTTTATATTGAAAGAAAGAATAAAATTTTATATTGAAATTCCCGCAAAAAAAATGTAAGTTGTATTTCAAAATTAAGTAATGCTACAAATACAAATTATTTTATAATATTTATACAAATTGCTACCATGACGTTAATATTTTTTAAATTGTTATTGTAAGTAAAAATGTGATATTAGTTTTGAACCTGTATTAGAGGTTGGAATAATTTGTCACGTCAATAGTATGTAAAATAATTTTTGCATGCAGCATTACTCTTCAAAATTTTCGCAAGCAAAGAATCCCACAAACCCTCGGACCTCTAAGAATCCCACAAGCCCACGCCCCACGGAGCTCTAAAGTTTTCTCTGTTCCGCAGTTTTCTCAGTTCGGTAGCAGCATATCTTCTTCCCTTCGATGTCGATGATAAAAGATACAGTTTCTTCTATCTCTCTCTGCATCTCTCTTTGTTCGCGAAATCTGGCGTTTATCGCCTCTAAATTTCGGTACACCCCTTTTTTTCATTCCTTTGTCCATCTGGTTTTTATTTTTTATTATATATCTTTAAAGTTTCCATTTGGTCCCTTAATAGCTTGATTGTTTTTAATTTTTGGTTTCCTTTTGGTTTCGCAGGTTTGCTAGGAACACAACCCAGGCTACCCAGCAGGTTTTAATTCTTCTATTACTCCTTTTGGTCACTAGTAGGTGAGAAAACTATGATGATTGTATGTACTTAAACCATGAAACTTCTATGATTATCTATGTTGCAGTGTTGGTTGATGTTTTTATTGATCCCTGTTCAATATGTAAGGCATATTTAGACAGTAGTCAATTTTTTTCCTAAATTATAAATAAGTAAGTTTATTCATTTGTAAAAAATAGTGTTGATCTATTGTTTATTTATTTATTTTGGGTCGGATGGGAGTGAAGATAAAGAATTTTAATTTATACATGGGCTTATTATGAGTATCACCTTGTAGTACATTCTTGGATGTTAGTAGCTGGTCATAATTTTTATTCTATTTTGAGTCCATCCCTGCACTAGATTATTTTTCATGAAAATGATTGATGTGAATTCAAATAAATTTCAAAATGAGAGTAATAAGTTGGAACTTAATGGACCTCATCAATCATGTACAACATGTGATGATAAATCCTTACCTTTTTTCCTGCTTTTTTTTTTTAAAGAAAAAAAATTGTTAGTGATGGTGAAAAAAGAGTCAGGAGATTCTCGAGCACATCAAAACAGTATACTTCTTTATTCTCAATTAGTCAGGAAATTTGACTTTCAAGAAGTTGGAAATTTATTTGGCCTCGGGGTCCATCTGCTTTTCACGTATTCAAGGATTTCATGACTTCTAGATTCCTTGAATCTTTTCTACATGTGTACTGCTGCATTTTGTTTCTTTATTCCCTGTAATTTGATGCTTTACTCATTTGATAGTTGTTTTTTAATTATGGTGAGTAAAATATCATTGACATGTGAACAAAGATAGAAAGAATAAACTTTATACATCAAAGAATAATAATTTTTAATCTATTTATTCATATTGATTTTGTTACTTTTGTTATTGCCAGTACAAACTTATTGTTTCCTAATATTAGTTTATTCCATAATCAGGATATTGACTCAAAACATTGGTCTCCTCTCGTATACATTTTTATCACGAACAGGCCATGACAGAATAGTACTACACACGGTGAGTTTCACTGCTCTACTTCTGGGTCCTTGTATTGTGAGTAGTGACATTTCATGTATTTTCGCTAATTTGCATTAAAAAATCAAGAAATGTGATCTCGTAAATATCATTTGGTTAGTGTATGAGCAATAAATGTGTTAATATGATCTATATTCATGCTTTGTGGCGTGAAAATCTCATAAGTTATACAGTTAACATGATATGCTATACTTTTAGATCTTCACAAATGAATGAGGTTGTCATTGAAATCCTTAGTTGTTTTGTTCTTTGTTTGACTGGTCTCAAGCTTGGGGCTTACCTCATTGTACTTCTGTTTTGAAGTTCCAAGACCCCCTTCATCTTCCTATGAGATTTGCTTTGTAATTTGATAGGTACTATGTTAATCATGGTGCACGGGAGTAATCTTCTTTTTTGTATAGATTATACTACTTATATAAAAAAAAAAAAAAATTGTTCAACACATATGATTAGCCTGGGTAGAGTCTTGTTTGGTGCGAATAAATATTAAATCACAAAGTCATGGTAGGTGTCAATTACTATGTGGTTCCTGATTTCGTGGACTATTATGGTGCTGTTTGTTCTTTCACCTTCTCTTTGTTGTGATGCACCTTAAGGACAATAATGTTAAACGTGATGTAAGTTCATAAACACTTTCACAAACAAAATTCATTAAAAGAATTAAATGTTTTTGTTTGAGGAATTTTTTGTTTTCTTTTGGTGATATAGCCAGGGCGGTGTAAGAAATTGACTGTGAAAGAAGTCGAGGAAGAGCTTAATGGATACTGGCCTGAGTTCATGCCCATTTTGCATGAAATCCTTCTTGAACATGGCCATCTTATGGTTGTACACGATGTGTATGTGGTTGATCAAACTCAGTTTAATAAATTGTTTTTGATCCCTTCTGGCTTGTCAACTATGTGGCTAAACTTGTATTCATGGTCTTTTTGTAGGGTTCTCAAGTGAAACCATTGGGCTGTTTGTCACAAATGGATATGATGCAGGTTAGGTTTTTATTTTATGTGGCTAACTTGTACTCATGATTTCTTAATCCAAAACTTCATTAAGTTTTGCAGTTATGCAGTTGAAGGATCATTTGAGGAACCAATGGGGAGGGAGAGCCTGCAAAACTATCAAAATTGGTGATTTTCTTGGAACTGAAGAAGTACTTGTGGTGAGGACTTTTGCTTCAGAATACAGCAGTCTTAGAAAGGATGGTTATATCTTGGTCTAAACAATCTTAGGGCAAGGTCAAAAGAAAAAGGCAGTTAATGATCATCTACTAACACCTCCGAAAGGGTCACTGAATGATCACTGGGTATCAGTGACTTCTGGAAGTGAGGAGTATTGTCTTAAACATATGTGTAGAAATCAGTGTGAAGAAAGTCTATTCAGATATGAAGATGATAGGTAAAAGACTTGATAGAAGCCTTCATCAGTTGGAATTTGACACCAGAAGAGCTGCAAAAAAGTAAGATTTCAGTCTAAAATTTTTGGGCATGCTTTTTCCATCATGATTTCTTAATCCAAAACTTCATAAAGTTCATATAATCTGTTATCATTGTAACCTTTTTATTTTGTAGTATGGGGTTTTTTGGTAATAACTGATTTATCTTGTAATCATCTTCTGTTGCTGGATAAGGAAACCAATTTTCATTGGAATCAACTTTGTTATCTGAATCTCTAGCATTATTAACAACCACAAAAGAAAATGAATTGGGTGGATGTTTGTATGTGCTTTGTTTGTGTACAACATTAAATTAATGGATTAGTTAAATGTCAAATCCATAGAAACGTTCCTTATACCTTGTGTACAAGTTACCCACTTTCTGAGTTTGATGGGGTAACTTAGAACATTTCGCATTTTTCTCAGTGATATAGTGAATGACTGACCTGGCTCTGGCTACTCCCATGACATGTAGTCTTGTGAGCAGGAGTGATTGTCAGTGTTACTTATCTTTGTGATATTATGAAATTCCAGTTGTTGCAAAGGCGGTAGGTGTTGTCAGCAAATTGGAGAAGGTTTTAGGCATTTGGCATGCTGGGACTCTGTTTTATACCCTGTCCACCTGGGGGACTTGCTTTAGCAGGGTGAGTTTAATTTTTTTTAAGAATACAGTAAGGATGCTTTGGAGAATGTTATTTTTGATCCTATTCCAACATGCAGATATGGTATTACACTTCATATATGCTGTAGTTACATAATTTAAAATATTTTACAATAGATGCATCTTATGCATCACATTTCATGGAAGATCAAAACACAAGACTAGTATTGGCAAGCAAAAAAAAAAAAAAACTAAAATCATCTGTCCTTCCCTCTTCCCCAATACCCGCACCAACCCAACTTCCCAAGTACCTATAGGTATACAATCAGTTACTTGCAAGACCTTTTCGTACGGTTGTACAATCCATCAACCAATTGAGCAAGAGATCACTTTCATCTTTTGTTACATGTTTGAATGCATTACAATGATGTAGACAGTGATTATGATTTTTATGGCATCTTTACATTTAATCATTTAAATTTTAATGAATAGACCCTTTTAAAGCCAATGAGCTATAGCTCAACTGGCACTTCATCCTCCCATATTGGGTGCGTGTGTAACTTGGCAACTAGTGAATTCCAAGTTGTGTTTAGGAGGCAAAGTTTATTATTAGTACCGCAGGTTAAATATCTGTATTTATAGCACCGGTGTTTGATAAGTTGCAAGGTTTTTTGTATGTGTCCAAATAACAATAGCTTTCAGCTGTTTTCTAATAGAATTCTTAACCTTTGACTCAGCAAAAAGGACTTGAGTATGTGTTGTCTTTGTGACATCTCTTCATTGACAAGGGATTTGTGTTGCAGGTTATATAGGACTTATGCTGTGTTCAAACTTGCCGCACTGGGCGTTCACACAATCAGCAAAGTGGTTATGAGGGCTCTCTAAATATGGCTATTCCATAGCTGTTAACCATATGATTGCAATTGGACATATTAATGCTGGCCTCTTTGCGTGTGTACAGAAAAATCAACTTTATGATTCAACACTTCCTGTCAACTGTGGTTATTTTGTTTGTACGTAATTGTGAATAGCATTTGCCTTTGAAACCGGTGTACTCTTTCAATGACTTTTGTTTCAATTGATTTCTAGCTCAACCAACACCCCCCCCCCACCCCCCCCAACCAAAAAAAAAAATTGCCATCAAGTTATTGGCATGCATAAAGATTCATTATGTCTGTTATTTATTTCTTTCTAGCAACACATTGCAACGTGCCAAGAGTTATTCTAATGTGATTTCTTGTATTTGTGAAGTCAAGTTTGCTCAACTCCTCCACTTCCGATGTTTTTCCTAAATGATTGTAAAGGCTAGATAAAAGCCATGCTACCATCTCTCAATGTCTCATGCTCTTCATTATTTTTTTTGCTTTTCCTTTAGATTGACATGAATACGCACAAGTCATTCTCAAGGAAAGGAAAAAAAAAAATACCAGTCGCTCCTGCAAACTTGATACTAACATTTCCTTAACTATAAATTGCATCCCACACTAATGACATTAACTAGGTATAAATATTGCGTTATTGATAAGGTTCGGAAAAAACCCATTGGAAAAAAGATGTAGAATTCATACAAATGTTCATATGCGGCAACATACATGCCAAGATTAAAATAAAAGACAAGTGCAACATTGTCAAAAACCTAAGATTAAAATAAAAGACAAGGTGCAACATTGTCAATTACCTTTTGGTACAACCGCTAGCTTTTAGCACAATTTGTTGAATGCAAAATTAACCATTGCTACATCTCAAAACAAAAGTCTGATATGCTCTACTAGCTATAGGGGCCAAAATTGTGATGTATACAGTATACCTAAATTGTCTCAACAAATATTTTCTGGTTCCCAAACAGCTCAATTAGAAAAACCCAATTGCTAGGAAATTCAAACCAGACATACCAGTTCAACAACACAAATAATTGAACTGTAATATATGGAAGAGCATAAAAAACAGATCATTTTACTTCAGATGAATCACCTAAAATGAATAATTAAAAATACAACTGCTTGTAGAAGAGTAAGATTATGTTTCTGGAGTCTTTCTCTTAAGATTGGAAGCTGAGGCAACATCTGACTGGGCCTGACCAAATACTGACCTGCATGATGTCCAAAGCCACAACTATAATCAAGAGAGGCAAATCAATGATAGAACTAACCTCTCAGAAATGCAGAGCAATTATTATTTGTTTTTCCCAAAACAACTATTTGGCAAATTGATGATGTCCAAGGCAGAAGTAATTTGATTCATCTAGAGAACTATTGTTTTGACACCAAAGATCAAGAGTAGCAATCTACAATGACTGTTTTCTCTTTTCTTTCTTTTTATTTTTGGCTAAGTTTGCACCAAAAACCCAACCACTGATTCATTTTAACTTACCCTCAGGTTGTAAAGCATTTCTTCCTGCAATGAAGTCATGGTATTTTTTCCATTCATGTTGTTGTCAACCTTACTCACTTTATCATGCAGTTCCACAGTGGCCTAACTAAATAATATACTAACAAATTCTCCTGTCCCCATCTCAAACTCCTGAAAAAAGCTCAACATAGAAATTCATCCCAAACTGTAATAGGCTTCACCATCCAGCTACTGGCAACCCCCATATCCTATTTGGAGAGCAGAAAAGATTTCTCACTCCCTTGAACCCTCAAGTCTGATGATTCAAGACCATATCTCAGCCTTTAGCTTTGATTTATACAAGTAAAGTACTGTTATTTTACAAGAAATTCAAACTAGCTTGACTTGCTTTCTTTCTTCTAGACCAGGATTAATTAAGCTTTCTTTTAAACTTGTTGTCTTCTATTCTCTGATACTCCCCCTCAAGATTAGCAGGGGAATGAATGTTAACTAGGCTTATCTTGGGTAACATATCTCCTATCTGTGACTTGGTCTTAATGTGAAGCAATCTAATTACTTTTGCAATGATTTTATCTCGCACAACATGTCAGTCAATTTCTCTGCGTTTCGTCCTCTCACGAAACACAGGAGTGGCTGCAATGTGGAAGTGCAGCTTGCTTATGAGCAATCCAACCCCACAAATATATCTCTAGATTAATGAGATCACAGTTCAATAGCAATCAGATCACATCCAATTCATCATCATTCAATCATTTCAAAAAAAAAAAAAATTGTATTAGAAGCTTATGAACCACTTGGACACCGGAAGAATTAACTTTGGTTCCTAGTCCTATTAATCTGAAACTCAGTACCAAATGCTGTAATTCTTTTTGAGTTGTAATACTTTTAAAACCTATGTACAAATTTGTACTTTTAAACCGACAAATTTGTAATTTTTGCTCTTTTCCCCTTTGCTATCAAAACTATGCCTACTACAAGCACACAGAGATAGACATATCTAACCCTCAACTCCCCAGCAACACACATAAATAGATTCCAAAATTTGCCAAACTCAGAGAGGGCCACCTCAAATAGAGAGGATACACAAACACTATACCGGAAGTGCATTTACAATACCCATTAAGTATTTTATCACTAAAGAATGTAAAAAATTGAATTTTTATCAAAAGCCCATAAACACAATCATGATTCTTGAATGAGAAACATAATAAAGAAAACTCCTTTATCCATTTATTCCCAACCCACCAAAAAAAAAAAACAGGGGTCTGATTCTAATGAAATCTATGTGTCTACAAATATAAAACAATAATTATAATCAAAACCCAAAACAGGCAGGTCTCAAAAGCAGCCAAAAACCCAAATAAATCCACAACCCATGAAGAAACAAAAACAGCAGAAGCAACAAATCTCTCAGCCAAAATAAGTTAACAAACAAAGTAAACAAACAACACCCAAATCTCCTATCAAAATAATAAAAATAAAAACCCAAATCAGTTAATAGCATTAGGAATTACTAACAATGAATAAAACAAAAGACAAATCATGCATTGATAGTCAAAGAAACTTTAATAATCTGTATATTAGTAGTAAAATCAACTTCGTTTGAGAGAAAGAGAAAGACAAACCTATTTCAAATATCGTCGCCGGGCAGAGAACGACTGATACTGTTTCTTTTTCTTTAGGTTTTGTTTAGCTGCCCTGGGTTCTTGGGGTTGATTAGTAAGAGAAGAAGCCGAATTCTGGGTTCTTTAGATAAACCGAATCGGAAGCATAAAAGAGTCCGAAGCGTGCTAAAGATAACGAGAAAGAAGCACGATAGAGAGAATTAGGAGAAAATGGGCAATTAGTCCTAATTTCTTAACAATATAGTTAGTAGGCATCGTTTTGTAAGTATATAGGATAGTAACATCTCGACTCTCAGAGAGTCGATTTTGGTCCTATAAATCGTGTCTTTAAGGGTCGATTTACAGGGTCTGATCCGTTTGATGTGGCATTTATATCCACATCGAGTCTAGTTGGAAATCGAGTCTTAGAGACTCGATTTGTATCAGAACTTTCATTTTTCATTCAAAGCATTGACTTTTCAGCAAATGCTTGCTCTTTCTGGGTTTTCTGGGCTCATTTTCTGGGGTCGAATTTGTTGTAGGATTTTCTCTGCAGCCAAACAAGGAGAACTTGTCACCATGGTTGTTAAGGTTGCTCTACTCAGTCTAGCTTTCCTTGTTATCTTCCTCGGAGTTTTCGAAGCTGTTACCGGAATCCACAATTGTAATGGCTCTACCTTCGCGGTGCCCAGGTCGCACGCGACCCAGGCCGCGGCGTGGAGCCCAGGTCGCGCGCGACCCAGGCCGCGGAGCCCAGGTCGCGCGCGCGCAACCCAGGCCCGGAGGGTCCGCGCGCTTGGGTTTTTTTTTTTTTTTTTTTTTTGTGTGTGGTGGTTTTTGCTTGTATTTTTGGGAATGGAGTGTGAAAGACTTAGATTAATTTTTTTTGGGCTTGTAAATCGAGTCTTAGAGAGTCGATTTTCAAGTAGACTTTACGTGGATATGAATGCCACATCAGACGGATCAGACCTTGTAAATCGACCCTTAAAGACTCAATTTGTAGGTCGAAAATCGACTTTTTAAGAGTCGAGATGTTACTAATCTATATTCTTTCAAAACGGTGCCTACTAACTATATTGTTAAGAAATTGGGGTTAATTGCCCATTTTGGCCCGCAGTGTTTTTGAGAAAGAGAAGCGTACAGTGAAGACGGGGTTCTTTTGGCTTTTTTACTTATATTGATAACTTGTTTGACCGGGAGCCAGAGTTTACTTTAAATTACTCTAAATTAAATAAATGGTCCGGATCAAATTTTTATTTGTTTAATGGATTAGATTTAGGTGGGGACCATACTCCTAAAAAATAGAGGAGTACGGTAAAATGACCCTTGTAACGAAATTAATTTTAATACCAAAGTAAGAATTGACCCAAAATATAAAAACTAAAAGTGTATTTCTACTTATAAAGTATTGAGTTATGAGTTTTGTCTTTTGTGTTTTTTTTGAGTATATGACCGAAGTGTGCGGGAGTGATTGTTGCTACGTGGGTGCGTCGGTACCTGGGTCGGTACCTTAAATGAAGAGTTGTAAAAAAATATATGAAATAATTTATCAAAATGTCTAGCAAATTCATAAAAAATTGGTAAAGAGTAAAAAATATATATATATATATTCTAAGTAATAATAATTAAAGTTCACTTGCAACTTATCCTCAAAAAAAAAAAGAAGAAAAAAGAAGAAGAAGAAGTTCACTTACAACTATAATTAATATGTTACTGTATTAGGAAAAAATGTCAAATAAACTTATAGTGTTTTTTTAATAGATTTTGTATAATTGATGTTTTTTATTGGATCTGAACAAGAATCATGGAGCCGCCACTAAACATATCTTCCTTTTATCTTGCTAGCTTCGACCCTTTGACTGTCTATTAGCATTATTAGCAAGCCTGTTAAACTCAAACAAAATCATAGGTTGATATGGGTCTTTGCTTGGGATCTCTAGCTCGTGATACAGAAGATGCCACAACCTCAACAGCTACTCCAGGTACAATTCCAAAGTAGCAACTAATTACATGTTCCAAGTACATGTACATGTTCATCAGTCATCACCTGGGTTCTTTTTGTTTTTATGTTTGTTATGTTCTCTTAATTTCTACTAATTATTAGATTTTTTTCTTTTTCAATTTTATGGTGACAGCTTCATATCCTGATGGGAAAATCTTAGAGGCACCCAACTTGAAAGGATTCAGTTTCACAGATTTGAAGACTGCCACTAAGAATTTCAAGTCGGATTCTGTGTTGGGTGAGGGAGGCTTTGGCAGAGTTTTCAAGGGTTGGGTGGAAGAGAAGACCCTTGGACCCTCTAATTCTTGCACTGGAATGGCAATTGCTATCAAGAAATGGAATCCAGAAAGTATGCAACATTTTCAAGAGTGGAAGGTATTAATTTCAACTGCAAATTTCATCTACAAATTCTTTATTAAGCATTTAGCTAATTAGTTTAATTTTTTTTTTATATAATTCAATTGTTACAACAATTACAGAGTTTTTCTTTTTAATTATGTGAATGCTGAAATTTTCATTCAGAAAATGATCTTGAGCTAAAACATGTTCAATTATACAAGAGTTTGCTCTATTCAAATGACAAAATCTGAAATGTTTCTAGCATATTGAGCTAAACCATAAGATGCCATATTACTTCCTTGTGGATAACGCAAATGGCAGGCTTCTGAATTGATTGAGATGCTGTAGAGAACCAGAAATAATATTCAAGATACTAGTTGGAGGAGATAATAAACCTAGTAGTGAATGTATCACAAGTTGAGAATCACCTTTGAACTGTACTTCATAAAAGCCCCTTTGCCAGGCGAATTGAATGCTAGAAAGCACGGGTGCAGCTCTAGGGCCACTGCACCCTATGCGCATTGACGCGGTGTGCGGTGCACGACGCTGCTGACCGCGCATCTATGCCACATTGGTTTTATTTTTTATTTCTTTCGTTTTTAGATTTGTGCCTAACTGGGCTGATTCCGGCTGAAGCGAGCGCTGAAATGACCGATACGGCCTGATTCTGGCCTAAACGGGCTGCATTACATCGCCGGCCTCCATTCTTATTTAGAGAGAGAGAGAGAGAGAGAGAGAGAGAGAAGGAAGAAGAGATGAGGACGATTCATGTGCACTTACTAGTGAAGGTTGCGGTCTGTCGCAAAGAAAGTAAGGGAGAAAATTGTGTACTGTGGATAGATTTTTGAATAGATATATTGGTATAAGAGATAAGGACTTGAAAAGTCAAAAAGATAGAAAATGTTGGAACTTGTGAAAATAATACAAATACAGGTTTTGATTCTTTGATTTTATCACTTTTACCCATGAGTTTTTATAATTCTTTAATACTTTGTTTATCACCCCATTACTTTTTTTTTAAGGAAAATAATTTAATATTATAAATATGTTATTGCCAATGGAAAATAATAATTTTTTATTATCTGTTCATTAGTTTGTAATACCTGCTTTAGACTGAAGATCAGCTTGATGCCTTTGTGTGAGCTATTATCATTGCGCTCAAAATCATTTGGGATTTTATTTCTTTCTACTGCACAATTGTCACATTGTATTCCTAATCCATTCAACATGAAAACTAAAGCCTTTACTTGCTACATTATCTGATGCGGACCATATTGTTTGTAATTCAGAAAGCCAGACATTTCTCATGCTGTGAAATAGCAACTGACATTTTGAATTCGGTTTACTACCTTAGTAGTGTATGGTTTAGTCCTCTGAATTTGTGCTTGACCTGTTTTCTTATTTGAAATAGATCAATTTCAAGGTTCATATTAAATAATACAATTGTACATACTCTTTGCTATTTGATCTAGGAAATAAAATTTAACTATGAAATGCAGAGGATCATGTTTCAAGAATATAATCATTCATGGTTCATATTAAATATTACAATTATATATACTTTACATTGTGAGATCTAGGAAATAAAAATTTAACTGCAATATAGAGAGAATCATGTTCCTAGATTATAATCATTTCTACTGATTATAATATTATTTTTCCCTTCTAATTTGATTGTGCAGTCAGAAGTATATTTTCTAGGAAGACTATCTCATCCCAACCTGATCAGGCTATTGGGATACTGTCAGGAGGATAAAGAGCTGCTTCTAGTGTATGAGTTCATGTCGAAGGGAAACTTGGAGAATCATCTTTTTAGAAGTAAGAATTTAAGAAGAAAATTGACTTGTCCATGAATTAGTTGTGTTAACTTAAGGAGTTTTTATTTATTTATTCAGCAAATAAAATAAAAACTAAAGGGGTTTTTTCTTTGAGCAGGGAACCTTAACATTGAACCACTTTCTTGGAACATAAGACTCAAAATACTTATTGGAGCTGCTCGGGGCCTGGCTTTCCTACACAGTTTAGAAAAGAAGGTCATATACAGAAATTTTACGACCTCAAACATACTGCTTGATGAGGTTTGTCTTTCTTTGACCCTTACTTCTCGTACCTTTAATTTTAATTTGTTGGAGTGCGTTTGGATGTAGTTTTGGCTGAAAACTTATTTCTTTATTTGATGAGACTTCTTTTTTATATAAGATTTATTTGAAGAGAGTTGTTTATACATAAATGAAGTTTTAAAAAGCTCTACATAAATAAAGAAGCTAAAAAATTAAAAGAAAATATTGATGCCCCATAGATATACAAGACAGGAAGGTAGCTTATTCCAAATTCTTTTTCGTTTCCTCTATGTTTTATAAGTATCTTCTTTTAATTATTTTGGCTAGCATTCACATTTCACGTGCAAAAATTCATATTTATTTTAGCATAAGAATATATATATTTTCATTTTACATACTCACTTTTCAAAACACCTCACATTAGATCATCTATTTTGCATTATATTTCATTAAAATATTAATTTTTCTTGATTTTTAATCGTTTCTCTTTTTTCACACTCAACAATTATCATCTAATTTTTTTCTCCATCCTCGATATACGTAAAGAAAGAATAAAAAATAAATGCAAAATAAATAGTGTCATTGTAAATTTACACAGTTTGTGTAGCAATTATGTATTTTTACAAAACTTTGCATGAACTGATAGGGGTAAATTTTGAGCTTAGTTGGCTAAAATGTGCTACTTTTTATATTAAACAAACACTAATACGAGTGATTTAAGTACAATATTTTGCTTTGATTGATTGATGAGACACAAAAGACGTTATGAAAACTTGTTGCTTTAGTAGTAATTTGGGGCCAAAATGGCCAAATACTAATATTTGGCAAAATATGTAGGGATCTACCATTGTTTTGAAAATATACATACATACATACATACATACATACATATATACACACACGGATGTACCACGCCATTGAAACTTGAGTTCTTTGAAAAAATAACTTTCAAGTTTGCCATGATATTTTTTATGGAACTCGAGTTCCTAGAACTTGAGTTACATACAAAATTGGTGGTTATTTTTCATAGAACTCGAGTTTGTGAAACTCTAGTTACACGGAAAACTCGAGTTTCACAAACTCGAATTTTAAAAAAGTGGTAGATCCCTAATTATTTTGCAAATAGTGATAAATCCCTACATATTTTGCCAAATAGTGGTACTTGGCCATTTTGGCTGTAGTTTGGAGTTGGAGTACAGTAGCGCACTAGTATTCCGGACCTAAAAACTGGTTGAAGAATCTCACTTTGCTATCACCCTCACCCCCCAATAGATCAAATCTCTTTTATAGCAAAACTTGGGCTGCTTTCCATGATATAGGAATATAAACTCATCACCAATATTGCATAGATATTTTAACAGCATTTCAAGCATGACAGTGATATATTCCCCTTTTATGTTTTTTCTCTTACAGAAGTACAATGCAAAAATCTCAAATTTTGGCTTGGCAATATTAGGGCCTTCTGGTAGGGACTCACATGTGACAACGAGGGTTATGGGCACATATGGTTATGCTGCTCCCGAATATGTTGCAACAGGTAATGACATTTTTAACAAATTTTATATATGGATTATAAATAATGAAATCTTTATAGTTTCATGGTTGAGATTGATTCACTATTCAGTTATTTCAAAAGATATCCTACCAATTAAGTCTTCATTTGTGTTAGCGATTCTGTGTCAAATTTCTTCTAATTGATTTCAAATACACCGTATTTTTGCTTTTTGTGGGTTCATTTGAAATTGGGTTAAGGGTTCAAGAGCTAAAAGTGAAGTTGTTGAGAAGCTGTTTTTGCTCGAGCAAATTTGAAATTGCATTTTTGATAGGAATAGAGATGGAAATTGATAAAAGGCTTCCTTTGGGTGGAAGACAAACCATATTACAATAGCAAATTCTTCAACACCTGGCCTAATGCAAAAACGTTTATTTAAAGAGCAACAATCTCCTAAGATAACTAGATATAATTACTAGATAATTATTCAACTAGAAATAAGATACCTGGATAACTAGGACTACTCAAAGAAGATAAGATAACTAGTAGAAAAGATAAGAAGAAACAATAGGGACTCTCAAAGGTTGGGCAGCAACAAGACTCTCATAAGACATTTACGTAGTACCCCATCATTCACCCCCTCCCCCCTCCCCCCTCCCTCCTAAAGTTGAACCTTGTCCACAAGGTTTGTCATCCCAAGCCACATCTCCACCACCTTCTAAGAATTCTTGATGTGGACAAACTTCATTGACAAAAGCTTGTGAAGTTGCACAGCGATGTCCTGGTGTGAACTTCCCATTGCAAGTGCAGCATAGCCCTTTCTCCCTCCGCCTTTGCATTTCCTCCCAATAAATTTTTTTGGTATTTCTAGTTCCATTTGTTTGACTTGTTGGTCTAGGTGTGTTGGTTGGATTGACACTCTGTTCTGACAAGGCTGCCTTATTTGTTTGTGGCTAATCTGCCTTGTTTTGTTGTCATTATCTATCCACACTCTCATCCCTAATTCTAGCTAACTCAATAGCCTCTAAGAATGTTTTTGGTTTGAAAATCTAAATTTCTAAAACAATGTCATCCTTTAGTCCACCCATGAATGCTCCCATCAATGCCTTTTGAGCCCAACCATCGACCTGATTAGCAAGTCTCTCAAACTTCCGTTGGTTCTCCCTAACCCTAAGTGTCCCACTTTGACATATTCCAAACAAAGCCTAGTCAAAATCCTCTGCTTCAGTTGCCCAAATCGGACCAGCAACTCCTTTTAAAAATTTTTCCAAGTGACTTCAATCTTCTCCTCATGATACACCTTCTTCATCCATTGCCACCATTGGTTCGCTTCCCCTTCCAAATGAAAGGCTGCCAACGTGACTTTACGATCTTCAAATGTCCTTTGGTAGTCAAAATATTGCATTATACAGTCAAGCCAAACGGTTGGATCATCACCCGAATACTTTGGAAAATCCATCTTGGTGGGTCGTGGTTGATTGTGTGTTGTAGTTCTGAGTCCAGTTGACTGATCTGATTTCTCTCCAATGTGTGATAAGGTCCCCTGCTCATCTGATTTTAGGGTTGAGAGAAAATCTAAATTATCACGGGATTTGGACAGCATCTTTAATTTCACATATAGATGAACCAAGAGATTGGGACTTTGTGGTCATCTTTTGCATGCTCTCTTTCAACTTCTGCATTTCACTCTCTAATTTCTCAATATGGTCATTTGAAAAGATAGTTAAGCCATAATTTAAAAAATGGCAGTCTATTAATGCTTGTTATCAAGGAAATCTGCTAACACACTTGCCATTGTATCATTCTTCAACAGGTCATTTGTATGTAAAGAGTGATGTGTATAGTTTTGGAGTGGTGCTGCTCGAAATGCTAACTGGCTTGCGAGCAATTGATACAAATAGGCCTAGTGGGCAGCAAAATCTGGTTGAGTGGTTTAAGCCATCACTCTCTAGTAAAAGAAAGTTGAAGAGGATTATGGATATACGGATGGAAGGCCAATATTCAACTGAGGCAGCATTACAAGCAGGACAACTCACTCTAAAATGCCTAGAATCAGACCCTAAAAGCCGGCCTTCCATGAAAGAAGTGGTGGAGGAATTGGAATGGCTTGCAATCAAGGAAAAACCAAAGGATTGCTAAACCAAGTCTACTCATTCTACATCTCATCATCACAGCCAACATCCTACTCATCATCGATACACGCACAAAGCAAGGTGAAGAAAAATACTTCACACACACAAAAATTGTGTTCCTCGTCATTTTTTTTATTTATTTTTATTTTATGGGAGCCTTGTTAAATATGGTTTTATTTTTTTATTTTTTTTTTGCCAAAGTAATGTCTTTAGATTCACAACAAATTTTTTTTTTTTGGTTGTTGTAATTTGTAACTGGCCATTTTATGGTCAACATGATGATTATAGTGCAATACTAGAAATTGCAGGGTTCTTTTTTTCCTGATGTAGTCCTGAATAGAATGGAAAATGTCTCAGGGTACTTAAATAGTATTCTGTTATTTCAAGCAATATTAGAGATATAATTTTTTTTTTTTTACAATTTTCTAAGGTGATTTTTTTTTTTTTGATAAACACAATTTTCTAAGGTGATATTTTGTGATTGGAACTTCACTTTCATATATAGACTCATGACTGATACCACTTTTATTATGCATTAACTACAATAGGTTACACAATTAGTATGAAAAAAGTTAGTGAAAAAATGGTCATAAACTCTTATCTCATGTGGGAAGTTATTTATCAATTATTAAAATACGTGACTAGTTGAACCCTAGACTAGGTTCTTCCTTGATGACGAGATTGGGCCACTACTTCTTATTCTTCTTTCTAATAGGCTTATGGGCCGCTTCTTTAATTAGCTTATCCGTGTGATGGCCAACCTGGCTAAAGTTATGGGCCTTATGGCCTTTCAAAGTAGGATTTTTATTTTTATTTTTATACAATGAATAAAGCCTCTTTTACCATTTCACCATCGAAGTTATCATCGTTCACAATTAGCATCTTTTGTTCAAGAAATGATTTCTGTATCTATCTGTGGTGCGTTGGCCCAACGACCCTAGTCTGTTTTGGGCACAAGCGCTCAATTTATTTGTTCTCTGGTAATGTTCTTGGCCCATAATGGGAAATTCCAAGACTAGTCTGTCACTATGATGGACTGGACCTTTGTATTGATCTGTTGTTGTGTTATGGAATTCTAGCCTGGCCGATGATGTATCCAATTGACCGAACTTTCCTTCCCGAGTTCAGAGTAGGATCTTAGTCCCCAAAAATTGTGTTCTAGCCTTCTCGTGTCTATCATCCCAATTTTTTCAACCCCCAATATTATATCCTCCTTCCCCTTTTATACTCTCTTCTTGGTGGAGCTCTCATGATGGCAGAATCTTCCACAAGTGTGTGGGACCTACCACATTAGAGGTTAGTCGAATCTCTAGGTTTATAGCACTATTTTTGCCTATCAAACCAGTTATCAGAGGTGAGACTTGATTTTTTGACATTGAGAGGATTACTTAGTAACTTGTGCTTTACACCAGTTAGGTGCTCGGTCGTATGTCCATTTTCGAGCCTCCTCATGTCCTCGATGGAGATAGTGGATCTTAACATTTGGTCCATCTAATTTACTTACCCTCAGGCCAAGCCCAATCTTCAGAACGGTCTCCTCATCTCCTCAACCCAACTTTGAAATGGGACTACCTCCTTTCCCACCACACTATAAATATGATTTTACAACTCTATGAAATTTTCTGTCTTAGAAATCATGGTTACACAATTTCAAAACTATAATACATTTTGTTGGGACATATTTAGACACCAGTTATGCCAAATTACCTATTTTAAAACTGAGTTGATAAAAGAATTATATTTGTTTACTCAAATCTCAAAAAAGTTTGTATGTAATGAATAGCCTAGCTAAAGTTATGTCCTTTTTAAAGTTGAAGGATTTAAAAAAAAAATATATATATATATATATATATATAATATATGGTTTGTTTGGATACTGCTTATTGTCGAAAATTAAAAACACTGTGGCAAAATAATTTTTAAATGTGAGAAAGTGTCGTGGGACCCAGTTTTAAAGTTTTTTTTTTTTTTAAATGTAGTTTGTGGGTCTTGTGAACAGTGTACGGTACCCACTTTTAGAGATGCAGACGCACTGAAATGAAATCTCAGCTCAATCCAACGTTACCATAAAAAGAATAAAGCCTTTTTCATTGTCAAAGTTATCATGCACAATTAGCATATTTTGTTCAGGACAAAATTTCAGTATCTTCGAACACAATTTTATTACTTTTTGAAACTTGCTACGTTAGAAATCATGTTTACACAATTTCAAAACTATAATACATTCCTAAATATTTGAGTTCTGTACTTCTACAAATACAATTAAATTTTTTTTTTAACAAAAGATTTGATGTTATTTGGTAGTATATTTTGCTGTGGTTTATGTGGATTTGGTACTCTCTAACCAATACAAATAAAGTACAAAATTATTCTGGGTGTATGAACTTCTTGAAATTGATTGTCAATAAGAAATAGATTATTTTGTTAGAGACAACGAGATAGTCCTTGTTGTTCTAGAATTTGAAACCCTACCTCCCCCCTTTCCTTCATAATCCACCTAAAAAAAATCTCCAAAATCAGATTGATGAACTTACATTCAATGTGTGGTATTTCCGTTTTCCTGACCAAAACCAACTACGAAGGGTAAAAATCTCACAGGTGAGCTTAAACGTAGGTAATATTTATGGAATATAATTAAAAGTTTTTAATACAATACCAAAACTATAAATGTTATTCACTAAATTAAATTTAGCTTTAAGAGATTGATTCGTAAAATTGGAAAGCACCACCGATTGCTCAAATCATGCAAATTTTTTAAAAAAGGAGTTTAGTAAAAAATTACCTTTTATCCTAAAAAGAAAAGAAAATCATGGACGTAACATGGTATCCTTATATTAAATTTATATAGATACTTTGCAGAATAAGAGATAAAAAATAAATAAATAAATAAACCATCAACAACAACCACGCCCCATTACTATATATCCATCAGTCCATGGACTATGGTGGTGGTTTTTTTCCCGCCTCCGCAGTCACAAGTAAAAAAACAACAACTACTACAACCTCTTTAGTCACTACTCTTTCTCCTTGTCCTCGCTCTAGTCACTACTACAACCTTCCTTGTTTACTATGTCGTCCCACTTCATTTTTATTCCTGTTTTTTGTTTATATTTCTGTGAAGCACTAATGCCCATGACTTTTTTTGCGAGTGACTTATTATTCCCTCCAACTTAACTATCATATAGATGGTATGGTGCAAGGCGTTACACAATTATTAGTTTAGAGAGGTGCTCCTGCATTTTTGTAGTTCATAGGAATAAGAGTAAACGAGGATATAATTTATGGAATAAAGTGTAATTTTTCCCGATTTCGATTTTTTCATGTTATACACATTTTTTGATATATATATATATATATATATATATATATAGTTACAATATGCTGTTAATCTTGCGGCTTGAACCTTTTGCCCCTTAGACTCTCAAACACTTTGAATGAGGAGATGCCAATTAAGTTACAAGGTTCTTAACAAAGTTAGAAACTTTAACTCTCACAATTAACTAAAATGAAAATTTACTTTAATTTAAATATTGGCCATATTATTGTTGAAATAATAATTTAAAATTGAATTATACCAATTAGGTCTAGCTTGACTGGAATTAAGATCTTTTAGAGTTTTTCAGTGACTCCACTGTAAGAAAAACACCATCCAAGCATTGAACAAACATGGTCTCGTTAACGTACTACCATTTTACTGCAAAAATAGGGTCAACCATTTTACTGCATAAATAGCTGCAACCATTAGTAGAAGGGTTAAGAATAAGGATAGAAACTACCACATGCCTATATTATATAAATTGGACCAACTATATAAAATAACACAACATGGTGGATTCCTGGTAGTAACTGAGGCGGAAAAAGTCTTATCAAACAAAGAAAAGTCCTCCATCATCTCCATAAGAATTTCAAGTCCACTTTTCCAATTGTCTCCAACATATCTCCCTTTTATTATTGCTAGCTTCAACCCTTTGATAGTCTATTAGCATTATTAGCAAGCCTGTTGACCTCAAACAAAATCATAGGTAGATATGGGTCTTTGCTTGGGATCTCTAGCTCATGGTACAGAAGATACCGCAACCTCAACAGCTACTCCAGGTACAATTCCAAAGTAGCAACTAATTACATCTTCCAAGTACATGTACAAGTTTTATCCATCAGTTCTTATTATTCTTTAATACTTTGTTTATCACCTCATTACTTTTTTTTTTAAGGAAAATAATTTAATATTATATATATGTTATTGCCAATGGAAAATAATAATTTTTTATTACCAGTCCATTAGTTTGTAATACCTGCTTTAGAGTGCACTTAGACTGAAGATCAGTTTGATGCCTTTGTGTGAGCTTAGGGATGGCCATGGGTAGGGTATGGATCGGGTATGCCCATACCCTACCCGAAAAGTTTGTCCATGGATACTCGAATATCAATACCCTTTAGTATTCATACCCGAATCTTACCTGAATTTATTATCCATGGATATCCATACCCTACATGAAACCCATTTAATTTTTTTTTTTTAAATCCAAATCGTTTTAACTTAAAAAGTAACCAATAGCTTTATCTTAAAAAAAAAAAAAAAAACTAATCAATAAAAAAAAATTTTAAAAAAATTATTGATTAGTTTGTATCTACTTCTTTTCTTTTTTCTTTTTTTTGAGATAGAGATTGAAATTTATTAGAGAAAATAAAAAATCTCACTCTCTCTAAATTAAACCAAAAGCATCTTCTTCTTCTTCCTCCTCTAAATTAAACCTGCTCTTTTTCCCCAATTTCAACTACAACAACCAAACCAAACCAAAAATTTGAAAACTTTACAAACAAGTCTCAATTTCAATGATCAAAATAAGAACCCTAACCTAACGGTGGCGTTGAGAGCGGAGAAGGGCTTTATCGAATTCGGGAAGCGCTGAAAACCAAAGACTTCTTGCTTTGCTCGCACTCTTTGAGCAAAGTCTGCTTCCTCTTCTGGATGCCGAGAGAGAGATCAAGACCAATGTGGCGCTCTTCACCTTTTCGCTTCTTTCTGAGAATATCAAATTTCCTTCGAGACCAAATGTTCTCGAACGGGTTCGGTTTTGGAGGCTTTGATACTTTCATGGATTTGGCCTTTGGTCCTGAAGACTTCGTCTTCTTCTTCTGGTTGTCCATGGTAGCTGTGGGGTTCGAAAGCTTAACCATGGAAGAGAGAGAGAGAGAGAGAGTGACAGTGAGGAGAGCTGTAGACTAGAGAGCTCTAAGAGAGTGAGTGTTGGTGAGGACTGAGGAGAGGTAGAGAGAGTGTGAGTGACGGTGAGTGAGAGAGGTTAAGGTTTTTTTTTTTTTTTTTTTTTTTTACGGGTCGGGTTTGGATAATATCCATACCCTACCCGAACAATTCGGGTAATATCCATACCCTATCCGGTTAAGCTCTACCCATGAAGAATCGGGTATTACCCGGAACATTTGGATCGGGTAGGGTTGAATATCTATTACCCAATAGGTATGGCCATCCCTAATCAAATGGCAAAGTGTGTTGGGAAATTTAAACCTCGGTTGATAGAATTAACAAGTTTTAAACCCAAGTTGTTAATTAGATTTATTATGAATAAAATTTGTTAAAACAAACAAACATCAATATCATGTGCAGTGAAAAAGTAAATAAGACAAGATATGATGACCTAGGAAAACCAATGAATAAACTAGTTTCACAGTAAAAACCTGGAGGAAAATCTTTCCGAAATGCAATCCACTATAGTAAAGAGAAGTTTCAGATCTAGTACAAACCCTTTGTCCCTAGACTCTACAATCCTCAAATATAAACTTACAGCAGAAACCTTCTACTACTTCAGAACCACTGAACTCTTTAATATATGAACACCACCCTTTTGATGCACGGATCCCAATACGTGACTAACTCCTTTGCACAAATCTCAATATGTGACTCACTCACCAACTTGAGGAAGAAGAATGTTGGTTGCAAAGTTCTTCACTTCATCAACAATGAAGATCAAGAAGCACTTGGTTACATAACCCTAAGGCGCAAAGACGTAGTAGCTTCTTTCAGAGAGAATAAGGCATCAGTCACATTTTGCATATGTTCTCCTTGTATTCTTTTATGTGACGACCTTTAAAATAAGTCTTATATATGTCTAAGGTTGTGAGAAAAGAAACCCTACACATACATGTCAGCATGGGCCAAAAATCAGATCTAGAAATCTGAATTTCGTAAAGTTCGATAGATACAGCTGTCGAGCTAGCTGTTGAGACCTCGATAGATAGTTATTTGTCGAGAAGCTATCGAGTTTTAATGAATTAGCACTTCTTCACTTGTTTCTTGGACAGATTTGCATGGCTTCAATACTAGACTTGAACTCTTATTCTTTGAGGTATTAAACAAATCCTAGATCTACCCAATTATAAGTAAAGTGTGTTTTGTCAAAGAATTAGCCAATACATAAAATGTTGACATATGTTCCTAACATCCAATCACATATGTCCTAACAAAGTGATCATCAGTTCCAATGTTTACACTAATGTTAGCAATCGGTTGCACGGGTCTACCAAAGTGGAGAGAATTCTTCCTATTACGCAGATCAAAGTTCGTCTTTCGGGTGATGAAGAGAAGGGTGCTCAAGAAGAAGGAGAACCAATGGTGACTAAGACAGAAGCTGAAGGACAACCATCAAGTTCAAAAGGCCGTGGAAAAAGGAGCAGAGCTTCATCATCCTCTGCAGTACCTCCAGATGCACTCCAGATCATCCTTGAAAGGATTGATGAACTCCGAGATGTCCAGAATAAGCAATCTGACAGGCTGGCTGCTATCTAAGAGCAGATGAACCTACTTTCAGCAAAGTTTGACAGTTTCACCACCCAGCAGTAGCCCTTTGGCCATTCCAGTTAAGAAGGGGGAGGATTTTTGGAGAAGAAGAAGGGATAGCTCTTGAGGGGGAGCACCAGGAGAAAAAGAAGAGGTAGCTCTTGAGGGGGAGCACCATTTTGAAAGGGAGCAAGCCAAAAACTTCTTTTAGGCATTTTACCTCGTGTTATCTATGGTTTTTGGATGTTATGTTTTGGATATTTTTTATTATGGGTTTGCTAAGTTCTATGTTAAATATCTTGGTTAGTTACTTGGTTTAAACTCATGGATATGGTTTTAATACTTTGGTTAAAGCTTTTGAGGCATTTTGGTTCATATATATATAAGATGATATTCAGTATTGTGTTTTGTACCCATGCTTTGTAGTTTAGTACTTATTGTTAATGTTATGCATTTGTTTAAGTACATCACTCTTGTGCCCTTGTTGGATTTTATATCCTTGATGCAATTACCTTGTGTTGTTGTATCAGTTGAGTGTTGGACAAATGATACTTTGCATTAAGCTTATTTGCTTGCGTGTTTGGATGTTCATTCCTTGTGAGAATGATCATTGTAGCCACTATTTATAGTGATTGCTCGTTTTGGTCAAGCCATGCTTTACTGTTATTATTCATTATTGCTTTATCACATTGTGCTTGCTCTATATGCATTTCAAGTTTTTTGCTTACAATGATCGTATTGTGTTGTTGTTTTCAGGACATACTTGTCTATATAATTCAAGAGTTTCACAGATTCTAGAGTTAGGTGTGAGTGAGTTTTGTTCAACTATTCCTAACTCACATGTTAAGTCTAGAGTTTGTTTTAGGGTTTTGTCACGAAATAGCCAAAGGGGGAGATTGTAAAATTGAATTTATTCCATCATTTTGTTGGCTTTATTCCGTGCCAATTTGCTTGTAATTCAGTATTTAAAAATCCTGTATTTAAGTGGGAATCATGTAAGAGTAGTGTGTGAAAGAATGTGAAGAAAAGTTCAAGAGTGTGCATTCAAGCAGGGGCTCGCGACTGAATCTCGCGACTGGCTCGCAACTGGCAAGTTACCAAAAGAGGCACACGTGTGAAGTGTGCAAGGAGAGCTGAAGGGTCACGCCAGCTGTCGCACTATAGAACAAAACATCCAGCTAGCCAAACAGTTAGCTCACGACTCATACTCACGACTCATTCCAGTCGCAAGCTCAAGTTGCCAGAATGCCCTGTTTAGCTGAAATCGACTTTTCACATTCCATACACACCCTACTATAAATACCCTTATACCCACGTATTGTAGAGAGCTTCTAGAGAGAATTTTGAGAGAGAAACCTTAGAGAAAAACAAGATTGACCCATCTACAATCTTCATCTTTTGATTCTCCAAATTCCTCTACTCTCACCCTCTCCATTGTTACATCCTTGAGAGGTATATTTAGTCAAATCCTTTTCTCACCATACCCATATCTGTGAGAATGTTATTTGGTGCTTGGGAAGCAGTTAGGAAGGGACCAATTGATATTGGTTGGTGCTATGGGCTATAGCGGAATCCGATAAGTTAGAGAAGACAAAGGCTCAGCGTAACCTCATTGGAGCAAGAAGTTTGGAGGGCTTAGGTACACTAGGTAGATTAGGCTTGGAGGGTCTTCTATTGTTCATGTATCCCAACTTCGTTTTCTAGTGGATTATTGACCGCTTGGAGGGCGGCAGAGAGGTTTTACGCCGAGGACTTCAGTTTCTTCTTCGATAACACATTGCTGTGTTGTCTTTGTGTTTGCATCTCTCTTCTTTTAATCTTTACCTTTTAATTGCTGCTGTGGTTGTGATTAATTTCAGTTTAGATTATTTTACCAATTTTGATTTAGCTTTTTTTCATATTCCGCACATACATTATTTGATAATAAGTTTGTGTTGGTAATTTGTAAATTGGAGGTTTAAACGTTCACAGGTGTTTTGCACACTTTTTGAACATTCAGAAAGGATAGCGACAAGAAGACAAAAATCTTACAACAATTTATATATCTATCATGTCTTTTTTGGCCTATTATAAATATGTGCAATGCAATGTTGTACTTGTTTATTTAGTACATATATTCGATTGCTAAGCTCTTCAATTCTAGTCCATGGTTTCTTTTGGCTCTATGGTTTATCTAGGGGAAGCAATTTACCCTATCCACAGGAATTAAAGTTGGATTTATAGAATTCTTAGAGTATCAAGTGAGAATTCATCATTGGAGTTTTTTGATGCATGACTACCTAACATGCTAGCATTTATCATGGGAACAAACAATCGCTAGTATAAAAGAGGTGCATTTTTCAAAGGTCTTCTCTGCTTGAATCTATCTCATCCATTTCTTAAGTATCATACCATTATAATCCCTTTAATGGACTTATTTTTGAAGAAATAAAAGATTTAATAGTAAAGATCCACTGGTTAATTTGGTTTTAAACCATAGGTTCTCTCCCCAAAAAAAATTAAGAAATGAATAAGCTATTATAATTTCTTAATGACGGTTCCAAAACCTGCTCTTCTTAATAATAATAAAAAATTCATAAAAGTACTTTAAAAGTTTTTTAATCACCAAACTTTTAATTTTTTGTTTAATTTCATACTGCAAGAATTATTTATTTGGATCTTGAAATTCTAGATATGATTTTTTGAGAAGAAAATTCTAGATTAGATGATGTTGCCATTTTGTTTAATAAGATATCAAAGTAGTAGATGATTGATTCATTCCATAATAAAAATAATTGCACAAAATTGCAATTCTTGAATTGACTCGAGGATTTTACTTTGCCTTTTTAAGAGCAATTGTTTAATGCACTTTAGAGCATGTCACAATGCTTACATCTCAATGCCTTTGTAATACTTACCCTGTTTGTTTTTTGGGGGAAAAATTATCTATTGGAGATCAAGGATATTTTTGAGCTATGGTGGTGTTGAAAGAAGCTTGACTGGCGCATGATAAAATTAGGTAGGATTGGATGTCACAAGCAAGCTTCTCCAATGCAGTCGAAATATTCAACAAAAGATTAGATATATTGGTGTTAGCTAATATGTATTTTCACAGCTAAAAACTGTTACTCCATGTTAGATATTGATCGAAAGTTAATTTTACTAGAGGACCGTTGAAGTGCAGTATTCGTGAAAACATATAACAAATTATTGGTTGGGGAAATCAATCTTTTTTTTTTTTTTTTTTTAATTACTACATGTAGGTTAAAAGTCATACATTTTTAAGAAGAGAAGCTAAAAACAAGTGGCTCCCTGTACCTTCATATGTCATGATAAATTCAAGTGGATTGGTAGTAACTTGTCCATGAATCGTTCTAAGTTCTAACTCTTGTTTTATGTTTCTGCCCTCTCTTGGGTATAAGTTTGTCAAACTGGAGAATGTTGTGGTCCAAATTTTAACTTGTGTCTAAAAGGAATTGAGGCCCATACAAAACAGAGAGAATGCTGGCCCAAGAAGTGTAAAAGAAAAACAAAAATGAAGGACAAGTAGGGGTTGTATTGTGATGCTGATGTCATTAAAAATGGTGCATAATACCATAATTTCAATCTGAATCTATATAATATGAATATCTAAAAGTGTAATATTTATTATTACTACGTTCATGTTGAACAACCACATTTAGAAGCATTTCGATCCATTTTAGTTTCATTTGATACATTTTTGTCAATTTTTATTCATTTCGTGTCCAGTTCAAAGAATGATAAATTTAAAATTTAAAATTTTTAGTAGTACCAAAAGAAATTAGGAAAATAAAATGCATTATAAAATTAATTAAAAGAATATGAACCAATTCAAAAGATAATAAAATCAATGAAAAGCACCAAAAATAATAATTTTATATATTTGTAAAGATAGAAAAATAAAAATTACTTCTAGAAATCGTTTAATTTCTAGAGAGAACAAATTATCTACAATAAAATTTTGAGAATAAATTATACATTCTACTATAATTTGGAAGTACATATAATAATTATGGAACTTGGCTCACCACATCATGTACTGTCTTGTTGCGCTAGGTGGGGTTGGTGACTATGACCACAGGGAAACTACAGTGTTACTAGCAACTGTGACTAAAGAAAGAAAAGATGCTTGGTAGATTTCATCTTGCGCATTTATTAGAGGAATGGAATTTTAGTTACTTTTCTTGCAACCTGCGCAATCATAGAATGCCACATCTAATTAGATAGCAATTGTTGAGCTATCCTTAAAAGTGTATATCATTCAATGTGGAATGTTTTCAACAAGTGGTGACTACTGAGGGCAAATTCAATGATACAAAATGGCAATAGCCTTAACACCCAAGCAATTTGATACTTCCATTCCTTTTCATGCTAATGTTAGTTATGGTTAGCTATACAATGGCAGATGCAGCCAAGACACAGAGGAATGTGCACAGCAACTAGTAGGATTGGCTACATGTCTGCCTTACGTTGGTGGTCAAGCAAAAGCACTACACCAGATTGTTGCACTGGTCTTAAACAAGTCCTAAAGGACAACAAGAAGTGCTTGTGTGTCATCATTAAAGATCGTAATGATCCTGAATTAGGACTACAGATTAATGTAACACTTGCTTTGGGCCTGCCTTCAGTTTGCCATGCCCCTGCTGAAGTCTCCTAGTGTCCTGGTATGCATTTAGCTAAAAGAGTTGTTTTGTTCTGCTAATAGATTTTTATGAAATTCAATGTAAGAAATGAATGGTGAGTGCTATAGAGTTTTTTTGGGTTTTACACTTCGTTATACTCATGTTAAGTTCTTTTCATTTATTTATACTCCCTAGTCCCTACCTCTATTTATCCCAAAATAATAATAAAACCCTTCCAACTCTCCCTTTGTCTCAGCTTTCCCACAAGGGGTGTCATTTGAACCATGTTTTTCTTATAAATCTTCCCAATGAAGGCCTATGAATCCAAGGATAAAGTATATCTATATGTATCTAGTATGAGAATAAAAAAGTTACACCTCGTGTCTTCATCAATTAGCACCGAGACCATGGAAAAATATCTTCAAATAACAATTCTGGTGCATGCATAATAATACTTAGAAACAGATACAAGCATGACAAGCAAAAATTTACAAACTTAATGTACTAGAATACAAAAGCAACTGTTCAACCATTACTAATTCAGATACGTAGGCTACCTCTCACAAGAGTCATGAGTTTGTTTACATACTTTGTCAAAGCAATTATCATGTATCTCAATGTAAGTATGGAATTAGAAAGCACTACATCACCTTATACATGGGTTATTACTCTACACTTCTCATCATATTAGCACGTGAAATGGAACAAATCAAGAATAGATATTAGTACATAAACTGACAACAAGAAGTCATATGGAATGACAAACAATCTACAAGAAAATCAGGCCTTAATGAGGTGAAAGAAGAAACAAGCGGGAAATGACAAAAACGACTCTAGAGAGATAAATTAGGATATTGTATGAGTTGCCTCTTTGGATGGTTCACTAAAGCAAGCTATGGATTGTTGTGAGAAACTGCCAACATAAACGTACATGATAAAAGCTTGAAAGTGCACCCATTAAAATATTGCATCAAGCTTTGTTGCTAATATCTCCCGATGCACCAAGTTCTGTTGCTAATATCTCTATAGAAAGGATTGCTTCACAAAAAAATAGTGCTAACTGTGGGGGCAGAAACGTCAAAACGGCTGTGTGAGCCTTGGGCCTGGTCCGAGGACATCGGTCTGCCCAAGACGCCATGGGGAGGGAGGAGATCACCAAAACCTGAGGGCCCAGAGGCCCATCGATCAGGTCACTGCCCACTTGGGAGAGTCCGAGGAGAATATGGCCTCGGACAACGGAGGCAAGGGCCAAGAGACGCAGCACAATGCCAATGGAGGAGCTCCTGAAGCTCAATAAGTCACACGGGACTCCCACAGGACACCGAAGAGGAGGACAAGTGGGACGTGCATTACATAAAGCTGCTGCCACCGCATTAAAGGCCTCCCACTTACCCACTTGGTCGCATTAATGAAAAAATGACTTCTGAGGGGACGGTGGTCAGCCTTATAAGCATTGGGGAGCGTTTTCAAGAAAAAGACAGATGTGCACCAAGGATGGGGAGTATAAGTAAAGGAGGGGTATCATAGCGGGGGGGGGTCGGATTTTTCTCCAAGGAAGAAGAAGACTCTCTCTCTCTCTCTCTCTCCTCCCAGATAACAGAAGGAAAGCCTGGGCATAAACCCCTCGGCTCATGTCCGAGGAGAAGCAGAGGCACTCCCCCAACTCCTAGCACGCTAGTAGCGGACTTAACCCTTACCCCATAGCTTTCTAGAGCCCTAGGAAGTCTAGGCTTTAAGCCCATTCTCTACAAATTCTATTGTGTAAGCCACTTGGGCCGGCCCGGTCACGCATTTGGGCCTAAGGCCTACTTTGTGTCCTTACACTAACTATATTATTTAGTCTATCATAGCAACACCAATAATTAAAAGATTTTTGGATCTCTAGTTTTATAATATATGATAATTAGTGTTATGAAACATATGCCAAAGATTTTCTTTTTCTTTTCCAAGCAACCTATAATACAAAAATTGATAGTGAGAAAAATATAGTAGTTTGCTGTTTCGATAACATATAGGAATATTTATAAGAATAGAAGGTGCTACATTTTATTTTATTTTTGGATAATCAGGCAGAAATTTCATTGAAACCAAGCTAAAAACCAACAACACATATACAACAGCAAGTCTGAACCAACAGACAGAGCACTAAGACAATTTCAACTCAGGACCACAAAAGAATGACACTTTAGTACTCTACAACAGTAATACAAATACACCAGCAAGCCTGAACCTATCAGACAGAGCACTAAACAAAAAATTCCAACAAGGTGCTAGATTCATGTGATATTTCACACGTGACATATCTCTAATATAACTCTGTGGTATACCAAGCAACCTTACAAAATTAATCCAAAATGAAAAGAATGCCAAATGAATTCTTACTGGTTGAGAAGTCCAAGAATCACACACCATGAAATTAAACTATCCTTAAAAGCATGATCTTCATTCATGGGAACCTATTAGACCAATGTTTAAGAAATAAATTTAAAGGAGAATAAGTGAAAAAGTAAAAATTTATCTACCATGCCATGCATATTGCCAAAAAATGAAGAGAAAGATAAATTAAATAAAGAGAATGTAGAAAGTAATACTTTTCCTACCATATTTCAAGAAAAAGAAAATTAAAAAATTGAAACCTAATCTATGAGGAAAGATTTAATTAGGTTAGGAAAGAGATAACTAGCATTCTTTTTCTTAGCTTCTGCATAATTTTTGTACCAAGTAGATTTAAAAAAACATGCACTACTAAACTCTTGTCTGCTGTATTATCAATTATTCTTAGGCTTTTGCATATAGAACCCAATAACTAATAAACTCCCCATACCTAAAACCAAAGGGAAAAACTACGAGAGAACTAATCTGGTACTTAATAAATTTGAAGGGAACTGAGAATGGAGATGTATGCACCTATAGACACACGGGTTAAATGAGCTAATTCCAGCAGCATGGTTGCAAGATTTAATTCTCCCTACAGTATTACCTTGATATCACCTTGAGCCAAATTCCTATTTAAACAATAGTTGAAGCACATCAAATACATCATCTCATCAAAGAAATTTGAGATGCAAAGATACAAATTATTAGAAAGAAGAAAACGATGAAGGAAAAGTCACGTGTTTTTTTTTCTTAACATGCAAAAGTTATAAATTAAAGATCTAAAATCCTAAGAGCAGATAAAGGGTTAAAAAAAAAACAAAAGGAAATGAGATAATACAAGTGAGTTCAGTCTAATAAGCCTTAGTATCCATTCCAACATCCCATGACAACAAAGAGAGGAAGTTCGTGTTTAAAAGTATTGATCTTTCTCATTTAGGTGAATAGTCTCACCTTCACCTAGAAAGACAACTTCTGCCCAGAAAAGAATTTACCTATACAACAAAATTGGAAATATTTAATGAAAAAAATGAAGAAAAAGGTCCAATCTGTGTAAAGACCTTATAATTTTGCTTTGGAACTCAAATTGTTGAAAATAAAATCATTTGTTCTGTTCTGTCTGGTAGCTGGTTTTTTTATTTTTTTTATTTTTTTTGATAGGTAACAAAGAAATTTTATAAAAACACAGCCCAATACATAGAAAATGTACAAAAAGGCAAAACATCAAGAAACCAAATTACAATGATCTAACAACACAAGAAGGAAAATACATGAAAAAGATAGTAAAACAAGACACCATTTGAGAAGAGTAAAAAAGAAGAAAGACTTAAGCTCAATCATGGACCGTTCACGACCCTTAAAACTTCTAGAATTCCATTTCTGCCAAATACACCACATCAAACAGTGCGGCACAAGCCTCCAAATAACTACATTACGATGACGCCTGAATTTGCATGTCCAACAATCCAACAAATCCACTACCCTCTGAGGCATCACCCAACAACCACCAAACAAGCTAAAGATCATACTCCACATCTTAAAGGCTATAGGACAGTAAATGAGGAGATGATCTACAGATTCCCCACACCTTTTGCACATAAAACACCACTCAAGGACAACAAAATGCCTCTTCCGAAGGTTGTCTATAGCTAGAATCTTGCCTAAAGCCGCAATCCAAGAGAAAAAAGCTACTCGAGGAAAAACCTTCGATTGCCACTCCTGTCTAATAGCTGGTTTTGTCTAGTA
This sequence comes from Castanopsis chinensis, assembly GCA_032878915.1. Classification (NCBI taxonomy): domain Eukaryota; kingdom Viridiplantae; phylum Streptophyta; class Magnoliopsida; order Fagales; family Fagaceae; genus Castanopsis; species Castanopsis chinensis. Next base: position 1,014,254 of record JAVQMG010000074.1, on the reverse strand, counting down.
TTCAATTTAAAATCCATTAGAAAAATTAGGAACTCCTGTTCTTGAGAATAGAAGGTGCTAGATTTTATTTTATTTTATTTTATTTTATTTTTGGATAATCAAGCAGAAATTTCATTGAAACCAAGCCGAAAACCAGCAACACAAACACAACAAGTATGAACCTGCAGACAGAGCACTAAGGCAAATTACAACTCAGGACAACAAAAGATTGAAACTTTACAACAGTAATATAAATACACCAGCAAGCCTGAATCTATCAGCCAAAGCACCAAACAAAAAATTCCAACAAGGTGTTAGATTCATGTGATATTTCACAGGTGCCATATCTCTAATATAACTCCATGGTATGTTAAGCAAACTTAAGAAATTAATCAAAAGATGAAAGAAATGCCTTCTTTATTAAGTAACAGAACTCTCCGAGCAACCCTTGTTCAATGAAGTCTTACTGGTTGAGAAGTTCAAAAATCATTCACCATGAAATTAAGCTATACTTAAAAGTAGGGAATACTTTGAGTGGTAACCCCAAGCTATGGCTTTCATCCATGATAACCTATAAGACCAAAGTTTGAGATATAAACAAGTGAATAAGTGAGTGAAGTAGTAAGTTTTCTACCATAATGCAAAAAAGGAAAAAGTTTTGAGAGGAAATGAGGATCCATAGCAAACCTCAAAACTTCTTGTTATTGCCTATCATATTGCCAGGAAAAAAAAAAACCTCAAAAATTGAAGCCAAACCTATGAGGAAAGATTTAATGTGATAAGGAATGAGATAGTTACCATTATTTTCTCCTAGTTTCTATGTAAACTTTGTATAGGCTAGTTTGGAAAAAAAAAAACACGCACCCTTAAATTCTTGCCTGCTTTAGTATTCAATTCTCCTTAGGTTTTTGCATATTGAGCCCAATAAATGATAAATTCACTTGAAACCAAAGGGTAAAGTTTTTTTTTTTTTTTTTTTTTAAATTAAACCAAAGGTTAAAAGTTAAGAGAGAACGAGATTAGTATCTGATAAACTTGGTTCTGTAGTATACTAACTGTATATTTGTACCTAGTCTTTTTGTTTAATAAAAAACTTACTTCTTTACTGATAAAAAAAGTAATTTAGAAATTTGGAGGGATATAAGAAACCTGTATGCACACTGGAGCTAAATCCTTCCAAAAGAAATTGCAATCTCTGGGATGTGAGCAGGTTAATGCACTCATGAACTATTTCCTGCTGCGTTTTTCAAATATGTGAGAAAAGATATACAAAGTAGTTCCAATCATTTGTTTCATATTATTTTGGTTCACAAAAATTAAATTCCTCCTCTTCCTCCCCCTTTCCCATTCAATAGATAAAGCTAAAATGTATTAAAAGAAGCACTATGATGCATGCATATCTCGTTTGCTATACGAAGTGGTGAATCAGCTCCTGCATTACTAGGGGAAGAATCATTGGATATGTAGAGGGAAAAAAAGGACTTGCAAAAATTATACCTAGAAACAGAATCATACAGGAGAAGTAAAAGTTGCAAATCTAAAATACCAAAATTTACAAAAGCAATAGTCAAACCATTATGATTTTAGCTAAGTAGGCTTACCTTTCCAGGAGTCTTGAGGCTATATGCAAACTATATGAAAGCAATCATCCCTGTATCTCAATGTACTTTCAGATTAGAAGCACTACAACACTTATACATGGGGCCCTATATTTACTCTCTGCTTCTTGTCTTGTGCTGATGCATATGAAATACAATAAAACAAGAATTGATGTTAGTATGTAAACGGACAGGATCAAATGACAGACAATCATCAATCACACTCACATATTGAAGATGTGAAAGAAGAAACAAAGGAAATAAGGACAAAGGACACTGGAGTGGGAGGTTAGGATATTGTATATAAGTTACCTCCATTGATTAATCACTTGAGAAAGCCACATATTGTTGTAGAAAGCTGGCTATATAAATGTACATGACAAAAGCCTACAGCACCCGCATTAAAATGATGCATCAGGTTCAAAAAAAAAAATTCCACATGTAAACTAATAAAGTAGGTGATATAACAGTTCACCAAAGTAGTAATCAACTGGACATAAAGAAATTACATACAGACACCTAGCTTACCTTCTGAATTTCCACTTTGCTGCTGCGGGGACCTCAACTGGACATCACGCCTCCTGCTTTCAGCCAGTTAGAGATCAAATGCATTGAAATGAATTTTGGTGGCGCTATCCACATGTTTAAGAATTAAACAACTCTCCTGAAACCATCTCTGGCAAGTGAAAAGTCTGAACCTTTTCTTCCCACCTACAAGCACATAACATAACCATGATGACTTAGGCGGTAACATATACTCATAGACCCTAACATATATCATCAAACTTCTAGCAACATGAAGATCTCCAATTTTCCATAACTACCACCAAATAAGCCTTATTCCCAATTTGTTTTGGAGAGGCTGATGCCTCAACTCAAACACTCAACCTCTACCAAATAAAATCCAAATGGGAAAAAAAGAATGTGGGTATACAAAGTCCATACATGTCAATGTACATTTGTTTTTTTATGCCAATTTTTTATCCTAGTGAAGGCGGCATATGATCCTAGGTTCCTAATATAATGACAATGTCAAGAGACTATACCAATTTTCAATTTCCACATAACTACTCAAAAACTTATCCTAATATTTTCATCACATTCAAGAAAACCTGACTGATCACCGCTTTTCAACTATATATAGCTAGCAATATAGTGAGAGAGAAAGCCAAATTCAATTTGCACAAGCTAAAATTAACACAACAAAAACAAAATCATTATATGAAATGGTTCAGTTTATGCTATGAGTTTAGTAATTTAAAAAATAAAAAGAACAAGAAAAGAAAAGAGAGAGAGAGAGAGACTAACAGCTGAGGTTGGAGGAGGTGAGAATGGAGAGCTTGCGAGTTTTGAACTCCCAGCCATGGATGCGAAGACCGCGGTGGCCGTCTGGCAAGGGTTCAGCGCCGGTAGCTTTGAGTTACTTCTCTTCCACTTCTACTATCCATATAAAAAATAGCTTCAAGAAAAAAGGAATCATCTTGACTGGAATATTTTGTAATCACAATAACAATAATTAATAGGTGCTTGATCTCTATAAAGTATATTTGGTGTTATAAAACAAGTCAGTGGAAGATTTCTTTTTCTTTTTCTTTTTTTCTTTTTTTATAGCTCAAATCAACCAACAATATTAGTTAACAAATTGAGAAAACTTAGTTAGTTTGTTGTTTTGGTAACATATTGCAAAACTTTCCTTCTAAATATCAAGCTACATTTCAAAATAAAACCATGATGCTTGAAAATTATATTTTACAATAAAGCATAATCTCAGAGTGATTTAACTTAGATAACAAATTGTGATACATGGCATTATCTGTAGACATAACAGAAAATCGAAAGCTTATATATATAAAACAGAATTGAAGCAACAAAATACCTGTACAATGAGCTGATTCCTATGGCATGGTTAACCAGTTCAATTCTCCTAGTAATATTACCTTGTGCCAATTTTGACTCTGTTTACACAATGGGAAATGAAGCTCATCAAATACATCACCACATCAACCCGGTTGAAGATAAAAATATGGAATTTATTGAAATGTAAGAAATTAGATAAAGGGAAAAGGAAAAGAAAAGAAAGGAGATAGTACCAGTGAGTGAGTTGTTGAGTTGTTGAACAATTGTAGCACCCAAAAGCTTTGATTAAGTCCCAATTCTGACGAGCAGGTTTCCTTGCTTCTTCATTTGGTTCTTCTCCATCTGAAATTTCTTCATTTGGTTCTTCATCTGAAATTTTATTACAAAGAAATATAGACATTGAGAGAGAACAATGGAGAAGAAAAATTGGGTTTTTGGATTTTTTTTTAATTAAAGGTTTCAACCTATAGCGTCAGATCCTGATGATGCTCTTTATTATCAGACCAAGACACTAATTGGTTTTTGATATAGGAGGGGATTGAACTCCAGATTTCTTATTCAACCATCAGAGATTTTACTAATTGAGCTAACTAGAACTCACTTATATGTTTATTACTATATTGATGCGGGAGACATAAGAAGATTATTATTTAGTATTATTTGTATTTGCAAGTCAATTGCATTTTTATGTTTTAGGTCCTAGTAGTTTATTAGGCTATTAGCATTTTAATTTGGAAGCAAGGTTATTTTTGTAATAAGGCAATTAAGGTTTCTAAGCCAATTAGAACTAGGGTTTAGCAAGCCTTTATAAGTAATCAATTGTACTCCTTGAGGGGATAGTTGATATTTTGATGAATGAAAAAAATGGCCATTTGGTCTCTCTTTTGTTCTACTGCTAACTCCAAGTCTACCCTAGGTGCTGACTCCTAGTGGTTTTCCCGCTTGTTGCTGACTCCAAACCAGGCCTAGGTGCTGACTTCTAAGTCATATCCCTTTATTTTATTGTTATTTCAGTTTTGTTCTGGTTGTCCTGCGTCATATATATATAATTGTAATATTACCATTCTTTTTCTTAGTTTTTGCATACTTTTCATTCCAAGTAGGTTTAGAAAAACGCATACTATTAAAATCTTGTCTGATGTATTATCAATTATCTGCAGCTTTGGATATAGAACCCAATAACTAATAAACTCCTCATACTTGAAACCAAAGGGAAAAGATAAGAGAGAACTAATCTGGTATTATATAAATTTGAAGGGAACAAAGAATGCAGATGTATGCACCTGTAGACACACGAATCAAATACTTCTGAAATAAACTTCAAATCCTAGGATGTGAAAAGCTTAGTCTACTCTTGACATGTTTCCACCTAGATTATTTTACTAAATAAGTGAGAAAAGATATATAATAAATATCCAACAAATTCTTCACATTATTTTGGTTCAGGAAAAATAATTCCTCTTGTCAAATGAGAATTCATCAAGAACATTTATTCTCTACCAGAAATAGATTTTTCTTCCCCACCCCCTTCCAATTCAATATATGAAGTAAAACTACCTTCAAACAACAATTTTGATGCATGCATAATAATACTTAGAAACAGATACAAACATGACAAGTAAAAATTGCAAACTTATTGAACTGGAAAACAAAAGCAACTATTTTTTTATTTTTTTGGGTAGAGGACAAAAGCAACTGTTAAACCATTACTAATTCAGATACGTTCTCTCTCTGAGTTTTTGTCCTCCCTTAGCTTAGTTTCCTGATTTCTCTCTGTTTGTTGTGCTGTTTGTTCCTTTTTCTGCTTGTTGTTCATCATCATGAATTCCTTGTATTCCTCTTTTTTCTATCTTTTATAAAAATTTCCTGATTATCTATCAAAAAAAAAAAAAAATTCAGATGCGTTGGCTCACCTCTCACTGGAGTCATGAGGTTATTTACATACTTTGTCAAAGCAATTATCCATGTTTCTCAATGAAAGTTTGGAATTAGAAGCACAAAATCACCTTATACATGGGCTATCATTTACTCACACTTCTCATCATATTAGCATGTGACATGGAACAAATCAAGAATCGATATTAGTACATAAATGACAAAAAGAAGTCATACAGAATGACAAACAATCTACAAGTAAACCAGGTCTTAAAGAGGTGGAAGAAAAGGTAAGGGGGGAAATGACAGAAAGGACTAGAGAGAGAAATTAGGATATTGTATGAGTTGCCCCCTTGAATGTTTCATTAATGGAAGCTATGATTGTTGTGAAAAACTGCCAGTATAAATGTACATGATCAAAGCTTGAAGCACATACATCAAAATTATGCATCTAGCTCTATTGCTAATATCTCTGTAGAAAGAATTGCTTCACAAAAAAAAATAATGTTAACTATATTATTTAGTCTGTCATAGCAACAACAATAATTAACAGATTTTTGGATCTCTAATTTTATAATATATCATAATTAGTATTATGAAACATATGCCAGAGATTTTTTTTATCTTTTTCCTTCCCAAGCAACCTATAACATAAAAATTAATAGTGAGAAAAATATTGTAGTTCTCTGTTTCGATAACATATAGGAACATTTTCCATTATATTGGAATTTATCAATTGATTATAAAGATTTCTTTATTATTATTATAAAGAATCAAGCTGTGTTTTCAATATTACCAAGCTATTAGACAAAATTGTGTGTAATTTATATTATTAAGATTGTGATTTGTAGATATAAAAGCCAGTTGGGTGCTTACATATAAAAAGGATTTGAACCAACGGAATTCCCATACAATGGGCTAATTCCAGTAGCATAGCTGCAAGATTTTTAATTCTCCCTGCAATACTACCTCGATATCACCTTGAGCCAAATTTTACTCAGTTTGAACAATAGTTGAAGCACATCAAATACATCATCTCATCAACTCAATTTGAGATACGAATATGCAATTTATTAGAAAGAAGAAAATGATGAAGGAAAAGTCGCACATTTGTTTTCTTAATATGCAAGTCATATATTAAAGACCAAAAATTCTAAGAGAAGATAAAGGGTAAAAAAAGGAAATGAGATAAATACCAGTGAGTTCAGTCAAATAAGCCTTGGTATCCATTCCAACATCCCACGACCACAAAGAGAGGAAGTTCGTGTTTAAAAGCAACAATCTTTCTCATTTAGGTGAACAGTACTGCCTTCACCTTGAGAGCCAATCTCTGCCCAGGAAAGAATTTACTTGTATAATGTAATTGGAAATTTTTTATGAAAAATGAAGAAAAGGGGTCCAATTTGTTTAAACACCATATAATTTTACTTTGGAACTCAAATAATTGGAAACAAAATCATTTGCTCTCTTCTATCTGATAGGTGTTATAGTCTAGTATTCAATTTAATAGCCATTAGGCAAGTTAGGAACTCCTGTTCTTAAGAATAGAAGGTGCTAGATTTTATTTTATTTTTGGATAATCAAGTAGAAATTTCATTGAAACCAAGCTGAAAACCAGCAACACAAATACAACAGCAAGTCTGAACCAGTAGACAGAGCACTAAGACATTTACAACTCAGGACAACAAAAAAATGACACTTCAGTGCTTTACAACAGTAATACAAATACACCAGCAAGCTTGAACCTATCAGACAGCACTAAACAAAAAATTCCAACAAGGTGCTAGATTCATGTGATATTTCACAGGTGTCATATCTCTAATATAACTCCATGGTATGCCAAAAAGAAACTTACGAAATTAATCCAAACATGAAAAGAATGCCTTCTTTATGAAGCAACAGAACTCTCCAAGCAAACCCTTGTTCAAAGAGTCTTACTGGTTAGGAAGTCCAATAATCATTCACCAAAAAATTAAGCTCTTTTTAAAAGCAGGGCCAAGGAATACTTTGAGTAGTAACACCAAGCTATAGCCTTCATCCATGATAACCTATCAGACCAAATTTTAAGAAATATAAAAGTGAAGAAGCGAGTGAAGTAATAAGTTTTCTACCATATTGCAAAAAAGAAGAATGTTTTGAGAGGAAATGAGGATCTATAGCTGACCTCAAATTTAGGATTGACGCTTTGTTGTTGCCTATCATAGGCTAGTTTGGAAAAAACATGCAATCTAAAATTCTAGTCTGCTTTAATATTCAATTCTCCTCAGGCTTTTGCATATAGACTGCAATAAATGATAAACTCATCAACCTAAAATCAAAGGATAAAGTTAAGTGGAGAACTTGATTAGTATTTGATAAATTTGGTTCGGTAACATACTACCTGTATATTCGGACCTTTTTTTTTCCATTTAATAAAATACTTACTTCTTTACAGAAAAAAGAAAAAAAAATGATAAATTTGGAGGGATATGAGAAACCTGTAGACACACTAGAGCTAAGTCCTTCCAAAAGAAATTTCAATCTCTGGGATGTGAGCAACTTAGTACACACGTGACCTATTTCCTCCTGCATTTTTCAAATAAGTGATAAAAGATATTGATGAAGACAAGGAAAAGCTCAAGGAAAAAGAAGATTAAATATACAAAGATGCAAGAATTGTGGTCTAGTTTTGATGTCAGACCTTCTTAGCACCTTTGATAGGTCATTTTAGTTATTAGTATTCAGTATTTTAGGTTGAGAAGCTGCTGGATCAATTTTAGTTAAGTTCTATTAGAATAAGGGCAATTTCGTAATATCCAGAAATCTGGAATGGGCTGTCCTTGGCCGTACAAAAGGCCCATGAGTCTTATTTTATGTTTACGTATTATTAAGTCTTTTATTTAGTTATTATTAGTATTCCTATTCATTCTAGGAATAGGTTATTTAGAGTCTAAGTCCTACTAGGAAAAGGATAACTATAGTCTCTATATAAAGGCTCTTTTGTAGTCATGTTATTTCAGAATATTTTGATTAATAAAATTCAGCAACTTATTTTAAGCTTTGTTTGTGTGATGCAAACTTCTCTGACGTGTGATGCCAAGGAATTCTAGGTGTGATGCTTAGGAAGACCTAGGCATGATTGCCTAGCATTTTATTTATGTTATTTTTTGTTTATCCCCTGTTTCAGCCCCCAAACGGCCATCAACATTCATACTTTTTCTAACATAAACTCTTAAACAATAATCCTTATTCAAGAATTCATCAAGAAACCTAGAATAGTGTTGAACTTCTTAACGATCCTGCATCAAATTGGTATCAGAGCTTAAATCAGCACTATGAAAGCATGATAGATCCAAAAAGGCTGAGCTATATCTATACAATTGCGGACAGATTTGAAGGGTTACATCACAAAAGCAGAAATTCAAGCAATAGGTTTGCTCCTTATAGAAATCCTTATGAGAGACTTGATTATCGCAATAAGGCTGGAGACACAATGGAGAAGGGTCATGTAGAAGTACCATATTTTGCTAGAACAATTGATGCCCGTATATTTTCAGATTGGCTTGCTTCTTTGGAAAGTTATTTTGAGGGGTATGACATGTCCAATGAGAGTAGTGTCAGATTTGCTATTATGAAATTTATTGGACAAGCTCAGACCTGGTGGACAGATGTGGAGTATGATTGTCGATGTGCTAGACAACCTCCAATTGTTAGATGGGATGACATGAAGCAGCAGCTAAAACAAAGGTACTTGCCCTGTGGTTACGAAGATTAGCTCTTTGAAAGATCCACTACTCTTAGGCAAGGTAATATGTCAATAGTCGAGTATATGAACAAGTTTGAAGACCTCAAAATTTGGTATAGAGGTATTGAAGATCCACAACAAATCTTAGCCTGATTTAAGTCAGGATTAAGGGCTGAAATTCGTAGCCGAATGATTACACAACGAACTCACACAATTGCTAAGGCATTCCAATTAGCTTTAAAGATTAAGAAGCATTTGACGCAGCCCCTCGCTGGAAGGTTTTCTTCCCAAGCCAGGAAAACACCTTTGAGAGAGGTTGACCCTAGAGCATCCACTATGCAGCCAAATTACAAAGTCCATACTGACTATGAAGTCAATATTGCTATTGAGTTGAAAGATAAGGCTACTTTGGCTGATAATCATCTAGAATTAGAAGGAGACACGTCTCTTCTTTTGGTTGTTAGGCGTATTCTTGCTGCACCCAATCAAAAGGAGGATTGGAAGTGTACTTCAATATTTCAGACCATAGTGCGTTGTGGAACTAAAGCTCGGAAGCTTATTATTGATGGTGACAGCGACATGAATGTTGTTTCTGAGGCTACTGTTGAGAGGTTGAAGCTACCAACGGAACCACATCCAAAACCATACAAGGTGGCGTGGATAAATAGCACTTCTATTTTAGTAACTAAACGATGCTTGGTTCCTATTTCTCGTGGGCGATATAATGATTCCATAATGTGTGATGTTATTCCTATGACTCTAACACATATCTTATTAGGTTGCCCTTAGCTTTATGACCAAGATGTGTATTATTGTGAAAAGAATAATACATATCAATTTATGTTCAATAATGAAAGAATTGGATTAAAGATTATGAGTTCAGGACAAATGAAGCGAAAACAAGACGTGAAGTCTAAGGATGTTGCTGAAACTCAGAAAAACCTAAAGAATATTTCTGAAACTCCAAAACAAAGAGCTATACAGCCACAAAAGGAAATTGAAGAGCTGGAACAAGAAGCTGATAAGTCAGAAAATTTTGCTAAACAGGTAGAACAACCAGATGAGCAACTAGTGGACCCTAAACAGCAAGTGCACCAGTCAGATCAACATGCAGCATAGTCCGTGGAACCAGAAGAACAAGCAGAAGAGTCTAATCAGAAAACGGAAACATCTCTACAACTTGAAGATGATTTAAAACAGCAACTTACAAGCTTAATGGAGGAAACTCTTGAATCAAACAAAGACAGCATGATGGAGAAAGAGATGAACGAGATCATGAAGCCTATTCCAATACTTCAACATGTGCAACAAGTTAAGGATGTTCCCATTATTGATTTCGTAATTCCAGAAAAGTTTAATGTTCCCATTGGAGAGAAGGATGTTCTACTGTCATCATGGTTCCAGGCAACAGCGAAATGAAAGAACCCGTGCACTCAAGAATTTTATCCTATGTCAAGGTTGCTATACAAAAGGCTAGGAATTGTACTACTTCAACATTTCAAAACTTGAGGTCAAGTTTTCTCTAACCAGGGGAGAATGATGAAGACAAGGAAGAGCTCAAGGAAAAAGTAGATTAAATATACAAAGATTCAAGAATTGTGGTCTAGTTTTGATGTCGGACCTTTTTAGCACCATTGATAGGTCATTTTAGTTATTAGCATTAAGTATTTTAGGTTGAGAAGCTGCTGGATCAGTTTTAATTAAGTTCTATTAGAATAAGGGCAATTTGGTAATTTTCAAAAATCTAGAATGGGCTGTCTTTGGCCGTACCAAAAGCCCATGAGTCTTATTTTATGTTTACTTATTATTAAGTCTTTTATTTATCATTAGTATTCCTATTCATTCTAGGAATAGGTTATTTAGAGTCCAAATCCTACTAGGAAAAGGATAACTATAGTCTCTATATAAAGGCTCTTTTATAGTCATGTTATTTCAGAATATTTTGATTGATAAAATTCAGCAGCTTATTTTAAGCTTTGTTTGTGTGATGCAAACTTCTCCGAGGTGTGATGCCAAGGAACCCTAGGTGTGATGCTTAGGAAGACCTAGGTGTGATTGCCTAGTGTTTTATTTATGTTATTTTCTGTTTATCCCCTGTTTTAGCCCCCAAACATCCGTCAACGTTCAAACTTTTTCTAACATAAACTCTTAAACAATAACCCTTATTCAAGAATTCATCAAGAAACCTAGAATAGTGCTGAACTTCTTAACAGTCCTGCATCAGATATACAAAAAAGTTTCCAATCATATGTTTCATATTATTTTGGTTCACAGGAATTAAATTCTTCCTCTTCCTCTCCCTTTCCCATTCAATAGAATGTCAAGCACTATGATGCATGCATATCTCTTTTGCTATACAAATGGTGAAACACCCCCGCATGACTAGGGGAAGCATCTTTGAATATTTAAAGGGGAAGGAAAAAGAAAAGACATGCAAAATTTTAACTTAGAAACAAATTCAAACAGAAAATAAAGTTGCAAATCTAAAATACAAAAAAATACATAAGCAGTAGTTAAAACCACTACGATTTTAGATACGTAGGCTCACATTTCAAAGGAGTCTTGAGGCTATATGCACACTATATGAAAGAAATCATCCCTCTATCTCAAAGCACTTTGAGATTAAAAGCACTACATCAGTTATACATGGGAGTCTTATATTTACTCTCCACTTCGTGTCTTGTGCTAATGCATGTAAAATACAATAAAAAACAGATTTGAAGTTGATATGTAAATGGACAACATCAAATCAAAGACAATCATCAATTACACATCTTGAAGAAGTGAAAGAAGAAACGAAAGAGAAAAAGAACACTGAAGAGGAAGGTTAGAATATTGTATATAGGTTACCTCCATTGATGATTCACTTGAGAAAGCTACATATTGTGGCAGAAAGCTGGCTAGATATATGTGCAAGATAAATTCCTAAAGCAGCCGCATTAAAATGATGAATCAGGTTCTACTTTTACTATCCGTAGAAAAAATAGCTTCAAAAACATAGGAATCGTCTGGACTGCAATATCTAGTCTGTAATGACAATAACAATAATTAATAGGTGCTTGATCTGTAAATGGTATATTTGGTGCCATAAAAAAGGGCTCTGTGAGATTTCCTTTTCTTTTTCCCTTTTTTATAGCTCAAACCAACCAACAATATGAAAAAGCTTAAATAGTTTGTTGTTTTGGTAACATATAGTAACATTTTATTTTTCAAAATCAAGCTATGTTTTCAAAATAAAACCAAGATGCATGACAATTATACTTTATTATAAAGTACAAACCGTAGTGCTTTAGCATGGATAACAAATTATCTGTAGACATAACAGCAAATTGGAAGCTTATATATAAATAGGAACTGAAGCAACAGTATACATGTAGAATGAGAAGATTCCTATGGCATGATTACCAGATTCAATTCTCCTAGTAATATTACCCTGTCCCATGTTCGATTCTGTTTACACAACAAGAAATGAAGCACAACAAATACATCACCTCATCAACCCAGATGAAAATACGAAGATGGAATTTATTAAACAGTATGAAATTAGATGAAAGAAAGTTCACATTATTTTTTTTCCTAAACATGCAAAGACATAAGTCAAAGAATGAGAATATTATGAGCAGATAAAAGGGGAAAAGGAAAAGGAATAGAAAGGAGATAGTACCAGTGAGGTAGTTGTTGAACAATTGCACCACCCAAAAGCTTTAATTAAGTCTCAATCCTTATGAGCAGGTTTCTTTGCTTCTTCATTTGGCTATTCATCTGAAATTGAATCACCAAGAAATACAGTGAAATGTTGAGAGAGAACAATGGAGAAAAAAATAGTTTGGGTTTTGGATTTTTTTAATTGAGGGTTGGAGGTAAAATGGTGGCTTTTATATACCTGGCTCTTCATCTTGCTCAGACAGATCCCCTTTCAAATTTGGAATGCGAGAAATCTTAGACCAATCCTCACCAGTTTGTCTCTTACATCTTTCCAATAAGATGGGACATAATGAAATTTCCAGTGTTTGTAAAGAGGCAAGGCCACCTATTTCTTCAGGTAATGATTTTAAATTGGGGCAATTCCAAATTAAAAGTGATTGAAGAGATACGAGTTTGCAAATCCAGTCCGGTATAGCCATCAAACAAGGACAATTCTGAATCTTGAGTATTTGTAGAGAGCTGGCATATTGGAGCCCCACTGGGATAGAGACCAATTTTGGAAGGTCACGGAATTGCAAAGAGAGAAGGTTCCTAAATCCTTGCCATCCCATCTCATTGGATAAATCAACCACCTCAGAGTTCGCAACATACAAACGTTGAAGCGCAGTGAGATATCGCATGCCTTGAGGAAGAGGACATTTGTCTAGAATTAGAGTACGAAGAGAAATGAGATTTCGTAACCACTCCTCTGGCAAAGCTTCTTCCATTTCCTCTATTTTCATGTAACTCAATTTGGAGAGAGGAGCAACAATTGTAGAAGAAGAAGAAGCGATTGATGCTGAAGTCTTCTTGTTTATCATCATCCTCTCCAATGACAGCTTCAAGCTACAATTACTTAGCCTCAAACTTTCAAGATATGGAAACAAAGGAAAGCAAGTCAGCTGAGGGCAATAATAAATTTCTAAGTGGGAAAGACAACGAAATGAAGGACGAAAATGATTATCTGTGTTGGGTAAAATGGAAATGGAATCCCTCCTTCCCCGCCACCATCCCTTTAGATTAGGGCAATGTGTAATTTGAATTTTCTCCAGAGAAGGGTAGAATAAAGAGTCAGAGAACCCCTCCTCACTGTTCTCTCTCTTTGATATCGTTGTTACGTGCTCTAAACAATCCAATCTGTACAAATCGAGAAATTTGAGAGAAGGAAATTGGTCCAACGGCGGCAGATTTTGGCATTTTTTGCATGAATCTAATTTAAATTGGACAAGATTTGTTAGCGACAGAAACCAATGAGGAAATCTCTCTCCCCCATAGTACTCTAAACGCAATGCTTTGAGATTTATATGTGGTTGCAAGGCTTCGAGCGACATCTCATCATAACCTACACTAGCCTGATCAATGTATTCTTCAATCCAATTTAAGTACAAGCTATCAAGGTGTTGTTTCTCTTTCAAATTTGCAGCCTTACACTGTAATGCCACATCTTTCCCATGTTTTAGATCTTGAATTGAGAGATTTCCTCTGAGCTCGTTTAGCCTGGCAAGTTCCTTCAATCCACTATTACTCCTAGGCACTGAATTGATACTATCTTCACTCATCACAAATTGTGACAATGTCTGTAAATTAGTCAATTGGCCCAGTCCATTTGGCATATGAGTCAAACTCCAGCACCCATCAATCTCAAGACACCTAAGGTTGACTAATTTGTTAATATCTCTTGGCAATTTTTTAAGTGTATAACACCTAGAGAGTTTAAGTGTTTGCAAATTGTACAACTTGACAATAGAAGTAGGAAGCATCTTAATATCTCCATTACAAGAAAGATCAAGATATCTTAAACGCTTCAACTTTTTTATAGAACTTGGAATTGTTTTAATCCTTGTCTTATGCAAATCCAACAAGCGTATGAACATAAAACTTGCAATAATTGTACTATAAGTTGAGCTGTCCAAATTCATAGTATGGCATGGCAAAAGAAATGTTTTTATCCTTCTTACTCTATATAATGAGATTGGAATTTCCAATGATGAGTTCCACGTACCCCCAAATGACACATGACGAGTTTTCTCATCAATGTCTTTCTCTTTTGAATAAATGGTGGTGCTCTCTAACCCCATTACTTGTATTGCTATATCATGCATGAGATCGTGTATTTTGAATCTTGAAATATTGCCCAAGTTATCTTCATAAACATCTTGAAAGAATGATCTTGAAAGCAAATCCATAAAATACCCTTCACCAACATCTTCTGGACATCTCTTTTCGTTGTCCGGTGTGATGAACCCTTGTGCCATCCACATATATATCAAACTCGATTTTTCAATCTCATAATCCTTTGGAAATATACTACAAAAAGCAAAACATTGTTTCAAATGTGATGGGAGATAATCGTAACTCAACTTCAATGTTGGTAAAATGTCACTTTCATTTTGAGATATTTTCGAAAACTCATTGTTTTTGAATGATAGCCACTCTATTTCAGTTTTTTTTAAATACAACATACCTCCTATTGTTCTTATAGCAAGTGGAATCCCTCCACACATCTTTAAGATCTCCTTCCCAATATTTACAAAACTTGCACTCTTTGGTTCTTTGCCCTCTACAAACGCCATCTTCTTAAACAGAAACCAAGACTGTTGTTCATCTAAACCCTTTAACAAGTGAGGTTGCATAGTTTGTGTAATATCCGCCACTATTTTAATGCGAGTAGTCACTAATATTCCACTGCCTCTTGCGCCTCCCATCAAAATATCTTTCAAGCTAAGCCATTTTTCACGATCCTCATTCCACACATCATCCAACACAAGCAAGTATCTTTTTCCATTAATTTGTTTGTGGAGATCATTAACTAATGTGTTCATTTCAAGATCTTTTGTTGGTTTCTCATTTTTTACACACTCCAAGATTTTCTCAACAATGATTTTCACATCAAAGTTGTCAGACACACAAACCCACATTGTTAGCTCATAATGGTTCTTGATTTGTTCATCATTGAAGACAATTTTAGCGACTGTGGTCTTTCCCAGTCCACCAATTCCAACTATGGGAAGGACCAAAACATTTTCTTTAGCATTGGCATAATCCAACAGAGATCCAATTATAGCCTTCTTATCATCCTCCCTCCCTATAACAGCTTCAGCAGGTACAAGAGAATGAGTCTGCCCTCTTGCCTTATACCTGACTTGTTCCTCCTCAGAACGCTCCTCTAAATGGAACTTCCTATCAGCTACAATCGCATCAAACCTCTCCCTCATGGCCTTAACCTTATGACCCATTCTAAGACCAAATGCAAGCTGATTAGATTTGGAAAAGAAGATGCGTACCTCTTTGGCCTTCTTGTCACGGGTCATCACTTCCCGTCGCAAGGCCTCAGTGGAGATTTCATCCAGCAAGTCATCCGCATCACACATGGCATCCTTAAGCCTTTTCAGCCACAGTTTGATCGCTTCACTGTTGTGTTGCTTCGCTTCTGCATCCAGAAGCACAGCTTTGATAGTAGAAACTGTGTCCCCAAGTTTTGTAATCTCGTCTTTGACACTCCAGATGAACACGATCTCTTGGAGTGCTAGGTTGCCGGCTTTCCGGACGATTCCATTAGCCACGTCGAACAGAGCTCCTTCAGCCATTTCTTTAATTGAATGAATGCTAATCTTTTGTGATAAGAACTGAAAACGAAAACAAAAAACTATCTGTTACAGTATGTGGGAATGGACTGTTCAGTTTGAGTAAAAGACTTTTCCGTGCTTCGATGATACCAAGAAAACCGTGTGGACCTGACAAGAGTTTTAAGATCTATTCAAAATGAATATATGGCTCATAGTGTGCCACCTCATTTAATAACATTAATTAGAAATTGACGGAACAAAGGACTTAACGTCCCACCAGGGAATGGGTTTCAGACCCACGGCTTTGAAAGTTTAATCTATTTTTGTTAGTTAGTAAAGGTCTGGAACTATTTGGGTATTTAGAGGCTGTTTGGATGAATTTTTTTTATCACTTAATTTTTGTCATTCAATTTTTATCATTTGTCACTCATTACTTATTACTTATCACTTTAAAATATTACACCTGTTTGGCACCATCACTCACTTCTCATCACTCAATCAACATTAATCATAAAACTTAACATATGAAATGCCAACAATACTAACCTCAACTAAATTTGCATACACTCACCTTAGGTCAAATACAAAAATAGTCATTACCAATTTCATATTCTTTTAAAATTCCAAATCATTCTAGGGGCATGACTTTCAAAACCCATTCAAAAAAGTTATGAAGAACAAAAATATTATATCAACCGATTATCCATTGAAATCTTTGTTACAAATCTTAAACAAATATATCTTGAAATAATTTATGCTAAAAAGACTACAAATATTATCTTAGATATCAAATTCATAATCTATTTCATACCCATGATAAAGACCTAAAAATACTAAATATTCCTAACAATTGATCAAAATATTTAGTACTAAATATTCCCAATAATTAATTACAATATTAATTTTTTTTAAACCCTAGCATATTATTAATCACAATATTTACACTAACCAAAAAAAGAATATTCCCAATATGTTGTAATAACATAATTAATCACAATATTTGGTACTAAATATTCCCCCAATACTAAATATTTCCAATAATTAATCATAATATTAATTTTTTTTAAAACCTAGCAAATAATTTAATCACAATATTTACACTAACAAAAAATAAACAAATATTCCCAATATATTGTAATAACATAATTAATCACAATATTTAGTACTAAATATTCCCAATAATTAATCACAATATTTATGACTCCATATAGCCACAAATATTCCCAATATGTTGGGAAACTTTCCTTACTTTTTTACCTACAGTTTGGTTTACTTATATATAAATAAATAAATAAAACTCTCCTTACTTTATCTGCCGATAATGCTGGTATAAAATATTTTCCAAAGCATGAAATAAATGATGAGCAATTGATCCAAAGCTGACTAAATTTTACATTAGCTGTCAACCTACCTCAACTCTCCTCCTTTTTCGGGGCTTGGGACCAGCTGTGAACAAAATATATGACACTGAGCATATAGTCAAGTAGAGTTAAATGATGAAAAGATGATGTGTGAGAAAGATATGCATGTTGTCGCTAGTCAGGCTGTTACTTTTATTGTGATTAGAACTTTTATTAATTTATATGTTATATTCGTTTCAGAACTCCCACATTTGAAAATTTTAATTTACCAGTATTTTTTGTTTAAAATATATTGAATTTTGGTTTACATACTAAGAAGTCTGATTTGACTCTTCAATTACATATTTATTCCAGAGAGTCGGTCCTTAACAACGCCAAGCAGCAGAGCAAGAGCTTAGAAATAAAGCTGAATTCTGCTAACGCTAGCCACCAATCAGATAAGGAAACATGGGAAATGAACCTTCAAAATATAGAAGAAACATGGCGAAGTAAGACATCCGTGCTAAGTCGAATAAAGATGATTGTTACCATCTTTTCCTTCCTTTTCTCCAATCCATAGAAATATGGATACCAATTAAGTATTCAAAAAGGTTATACTTAATTTTACAGTCAGATGTGAGGGACTGAAGGCTCAAAATGAAGCATCGTCTGGACAGGATGTACAAAAAGAATTCGATGAGCTCAAATTACGTTATAAAAGATTGAAGGTACCTTATATCTTGTATCTTGTTGCATTTGGGCTTGGATTAATTGTCAGTATATCTATATTTTTGTTCTTGTCTTAATTGGATGCATAACTTGTAGGAAGAGCATGATACATTTCGTGATCTTGCTGATCGAATGATTGAGGAGAAGGACAAAGAAATCTATAAACTTCTTGATGACAATAGGGATCTTCATCAATCTTTAGAATCAAGTCCACCTGTCCGTTTCATTCTTTTGTCTTTCTTAAATATTTGTTAAATTTCACCTGATATTTTTAATACTTCCCATGACTTAGGTTTTAATATTTTAGTCCTTGGCTTGACAATGTGATTAATAATCTCAGGTTGATCACAACGGAAATCACTACACAGGTATGAACCCATTCCTGCTACCACTTGTTAGCACCTGTATTAGTTAAATATAAGTTGAAAGCTTTTCTCAATCTATAAAAATTTAACCCTTGGGGTAGCTGGTGAGGTTTTAACATATCCTTTTTCTCTAACTGGTATTATCAGCCATGCAAAAGCAGGATGCACAGAATTTAAGCACTTCTGCAGCAGAACAATAGATTCTAGTATAAACATTTCTCTCAAAAAATCTTTTCTCATTTAAAATGTACTTTGTTGAGTCTCCAAACGGATTTATTATGACAATTTAGCAGGTAGCCAATTATATCATAGAGCTGCAATTTTTAACCAGCTCTAATGGAAAAATTTATGTGCCTGAAGAAGTGAGTTGGTGTAGATAAAGTCCACACAAACTAGAAATATTTATTTATTTTGTCACCAGTTTGTTTGCTAATCTTGTGTTCTTTACATTTTCCCTCACAACTTTCCTGCTTCCACCTAGGCTTTGTATCTTGATGAACTTTTGTATTCATTAGTTTATTGAAGATTTTGTGGATAATGTTCAAGTAGCCATTGTTTATGCTCTTGAATAATGATGGATATCACAATAGCCTTTGTTTAAAAAAAAAAAAAACTGTATCACTATAGTTCGCCAATGAAGATGGAAAATTTCCTGGGAAACTCGTATCAAATACACAAACTTCTCTTTAATATGAATGGATGCTTGCTAATTGGTTCATCTTTGGAATAATTTGTTTCCTGCATTGCATGCAAGTAGAATTTTGGTTGATGGTGATTTTTCCTTTGAAATTCAGCTTTTGGCAAGGCAGCAAGCTCAGAGAGAGGAAGAGCTAGCACAATCACAACGGCATATTTTAGCACTTCAAGTATGTCAGATGAAATCTAAATTAAATGGTTTTTTTTTCCCCCAGTTTAGTTTCTGATTTTCGTTTCAATTCAAGAGGAAATTGAAGAGCTTGAACGTGAGAATCGTCTCCATAGCCAACAGGTATACAGTTGTCTGAATTTTTGCAGATTCAATTGTTTGTGTATTTAATGACAGCAAAGAAATGCTGGCTACCAAGAAACATTTTTAAGAGACTAGTGCAGCTGAAATGAAAATGTGAGGTTGATAAAATGGAAGTACAAGATTATTACATGTCTATGAATATATGTAGGGAGAAAAAAAAAAAAAGTGTTTTCCATGTGTGCAATTTTGCCTTCTTCTTTATTTGGAAGTGGGGGAAGGGGAGCAGAGCTTCTCATTAGTTTATAATAGAAGTTTGAACATAATGAGTGTAGGAAGCGATGCTGAAGACTGAGCTTCGCAACATGGAAAGAATGCAGAAGAGGGAAGGGGTAGATATGACGTATTTGAAAAATGTTATCTTAAAGCTTCTTGAAACAGGTATCTCTACTGAAGATTAGCTGTCATAATCACGAAAGTAATTTTTGAATTTTATTCACTTTTGCTAATGAAGTATGTATGTTGGTGAAGCCAGAAAACTTGGTAGTTTTAATTTTAATGATTTTTGCCACAGCAGGTGAAGTGGAAGCGCTACTACCTGTGATTGGAATGCTGCTTCAATTTAGTCCTGAAGAGGTAAAATTCTCAGTTTGTATTAGATGCTCCAGTTTTATAGGGTATTCTGGTTTTAGTCGCGGTTTCTATATTATTTTGTATAATGAAATAAATCATGGTAATCTGCCCCTTAACATAGTATAGTATGTTAATATGAATCCTTGGCTAGCAGGCAAAGATGGTAGCCTAGGGCCATAAAATAGCATTATGAGTAATCATTCCAAACCTGTCAATCCACTATGTTTCCTTGTGACATGGTTTCAAGCTGTGATGCTGCATTGCAGTTCAGTACATTATTCTAGGATGTGTTTAAGCATATACTAGAAATTGCTCTCTTAAAAGTGGCAATGAGGTTCAGTATAGTATCCTCGACCATCTTTTAATTACTGCATGTTGCATGCAAATGCAGATTCACAAGTGTCAGCAAGCATACCGTGCCTCTACAGATGTTCCACCAAGCCCAGCAAGTGATGGTCCAGGATCCCGTTCTTTTTCTCAAGATTCTCATTTTCTTAAAGGTGGATAATAAGTAAGTATTATTTTATTGCACAAGGATTATCTGCTACTACAACTCAGCAGCAATGGTGTTGGCTGCTCACCGCAGGTGTGGTATCAGTATACTTGTATTCTTTTTGTAAAAACACTACATTGGTTCGTGAAAAGTTCAGATATTGTAAAGAACGATTAAAAGAGAGAATGATATGCCTCAATATCAAGAGGGAGGAGAAACATTTTGGCAGTATTCAGTTACTCTTCCTAGAAGAGTTGCATGATGCCACACAAGCCCTTTTTTATTTATTTATTTTCTTTTTTCCCAGTCTCTTTTTTCTTTTTTACAATTCAATGTAGAGTATATGTGAGAATTATATCATGGAGAAACAAGAAGGCAATTTCCAAAGAGGTTTCTGTCAATACCAATGGAATAAGGTCAATAGCAATTTCTAGTAATATTTACAATTTATGTACTTATTTATTTGACCCCTTTTTTTATAGTTATTATTTGAGTCTTCTTTTATTGTTGTCATCATTGTGATTTGTATCATTCAACAAATGGCCTTGTGGGTTGATGGGTGAAAGATAAGTTACGGAGCTCATGGTATTAAGTCATACACGTCATGACATTAGCCAATTTCGTCAAAAGCTAGTAGGCTTGAGCCATTTCTGCTACAAAGTTTATTTATAAGTTTCAACTTTTAATTTTAAAATTCCTCTGAATTCTTTGGCTGGTACCTGCAGTTGACTCGTTAAGATTCAGAGGGCGGTGATTTATGGCTTCTATAAGGAAAAATTAGGGCTTACATGCTTGTGAGAGACACGTTCTGTAAGATAGGCGCATCACATACTGCCTCATATAAATTGATCAGAGTGTGGTGAATCTGGTGATTAAAAAAGCATGAGGGGGCTTGGATATAATTAACACACACTTGGGTCCTTGCCCTGATAGATTATTACTGGTTTTGATGTGAACCTCTTATTACTTGATGCTGTCTATTCCATGCTTACCAGATAATAATTGGTCAGTAAAAGAATGCGTGATGGTCCAAATGTTGAAATAACTTCTGCTCTGTCCAAATGAATGGCATATTGCATTTTGCTAGTTAAATAAATCTTCCAACATCAACATTTAATGTTATAAACAACATTTAAAGTTCAGATGCTATTCTTACATTATAGGAATTGTGCCTAAATTATTCAATGACCATGTTAAGATAACAAAAGCCTTCAGTGTTACCACATGATTGGTCCCATCTGACGAATTTTATAACACATATCCTTGGTTCATCAAGTGTATAACTATTAAATTAGAACCCTTTTTATTTTCAATATTAAAATGTCAAGTCTTCTAAGATTCTCTTCTCTCTCCGTTTTCCCTGATTAAAATTAGGGCAGTCTTATTACACAAAGTACACATCTCAGTTTTTGAATTGACAAGTCCTGATTTCAATTCAAAAGGTTTTTGTGTGTATTGTGTTTGCAAATAATTTTATGTCCATATCTCTAGTACCCCAACCACCCAACAAATCCCTTTGACCATGTCTTGTATTACCCACAAATAATTTTACATAGTTTATATTTCAAAATGTATAGTATCACCTTTATTTTTCCTTTGCAATATCAATAAATATATACAAACAAACCAAAACAGGAATAAGACATTAAAAGAATGATTAGTTTATAAAACTTGCAAAGTTTGACAAGTTTTTTATTTGTTTAATTTTTGATACTTAATAGTAGCATAACTAAATACCAAAATAAACAAGGTAATGACAAGATAGAAACAATAAGAGAAAGGCTAAGAGCTAGACAAAGACAACTCCAATCACATATGAGAGATTACAAAAATCTGGATGGACCAAATGGTGCACATGCTCCTCTACAACAAAATCTGAAAAGTTTAGGAACACCTTAACAACAAAATCCTTGCACAAAAAGGTTATATGACTAGTGTGCTACATTGCAACAATATTCCCCAATTACTCTTCTCTTGACATTGAATGAGTTCTTGACAAAGTTGGCTAATGCATTGTTGCTGCTTTGGATCCAAGTTTGTAGTATCCATCATGGTAATTTCCAATTCTTTCGTCATTCGTTCTAATTGAAGCTTCTCTCTCTTAACACGAATCAACTCTTCAACCTCCATTTTCTTTATCTCCACCAGTTCTTGATGCTTCATTTTCTTAATCTCTATGAGTTCTTGAGTTTGTGAACATGCCCTCTCATGAACATCATTTTTCTCATCATATTTTTTGCTCTTCTTTTCTGCCATGTCATTCAGTATCCTTTCAAGATTCAAAATCAAAATATCATTACTTTTTCTACAAAGGAAGCATGGGAGACCTCATATTCCCCTAGATGTATTGATTCCTGGTGATTCCAGATTGCCCCACATTCTTCTGGGCTCCAGCATATATGAAACCAAACTTAGACACATCCACTGGCTTGGAACAGAAATTTGAAGACATATCAACCACCAAGATACCATTTTTAGGACTTAGGTAGTCCTTGTATTCCACACCCTGAGTGGTTTCATTAGCACAAATATGCAAGAATTTGGCATCTGCGTTTTGCTCCAAATCATGAAAACATGGAATCTTTGTGTGTTTCTCAGATTTCCCAGACCAAATAAGGCTTGGTTCTGAGTACTTTTGTGCCTCCTTGAATGCCTGCAGATTTATGAAGAGCAGGAGGTCAATAACTCATAAGATATATCTTCTAGCGTTGGCATAATCACAACCAAAGAAGAGTACCATTTCCAGAACCTCCTTCCTTGTGTATGCTTTAGTTAGCTGATATAAGAATCAAATCCCCAACTACAGAAATAGAAACCTCCTCATACTTGCATGCTAAGAGCATGGAAACCAAGCCAACCAACTGAAGTTTCTTTCTTACTACTGATTATTTGGATAAAAATCTGTCAATTAAATTAACCATAAGGAACAATGTGTCATTCATGACTTCAAACTTATCATGGACCTGTTAATTCAAACAATCAAACAAGAGAAAGTATAGGAAGTTTGTTTTGGATTGACTTACCAGTGGATTTGTATGATATTCAATAAACTTCAAGATGCTATCAGTTGGATGACATAACTTTCTATTTTTATTAAATGTGGAAAATCTTGGACCGCTTGGGCTCTTTGCCCTTGGCACATCCTTCCTTTCAATGGGGACAACTGGAGAAATAATAAATCTGTAGTTTCCGTTATATGGTGAGCATTGCATCAGTGTTTCGCAAGCATAAGTACTATATGCAGGTCTTGAATTGAGCCTTCCTTTTTCTACTTGATCAGATATTAGCACCATTAATAACAGTTAAAATTACTTTTAACTCTAGAAAAGCTAAAGAGATATTTCAACTATGTACAAAGTGTAATACTATGCAACGATCAATATGAGAAACAATGCAACAACATAGAACCAGGCAAACACAAAAGATTCATGTGTTCACCATTATAAATTGTACATGGCCAGATATTAACATTCCGAAAATTTGGCGATTTTTTTTTGTTGATGTAAATTTCAAATCAAATCTCCATAGTATGGAAGACAATAAAGCCAAGCAAGTATTTCAAAACTTGAACCCGATGTGTAGAACTATCTACTCCAAATGCAAGTATCACTCTAAAATCAAGCAAAAGAAAAGTAGTTTCTTCCATTAACTTGAAAAAGTCCTACACTTTATATGCCTCTTAAAATCTCAAATTCTCAAAATTAATTGGATTTTCAATGGGAAAAAGCTTAATGCATGCAAATGAATGATTGCTATCATCAAATCACAAAATATTAGTTGAACCCAGTACCGACACTAATCATGGCAAAATAATTTTATAAAAAAACTACAGCTAACAATTTTTTTTCTTTTTTTTTGTTATGTAACAGATGATCCTCCCTTCAAATTTATCATAGTATTTGAGTGGACTTTGTGGTGTTCCTTTGTTTTAAAACCCATCTCTCTCCCCCTGTGTATGTTCGTTTGTTTCTAAAGAAAAAAAAAATTGTCAAAGTGAGAGGGAAGATAGATTTGAGAAAACTAACCAGCTCTATAATGAACTTCCATTAGCTGCGAGTGGATTATTTAATTGATTATTCTTCCAGCGGAACATAATAGATATGACATGCTAATATGGCCAATCCCTACACACAAACAAATCTGGGGAAACGAAATGGGATACAATCTTAGGTTAGGTTGATTTATATCAGAAGTGAAATTGTTGAGAAGAGAGTAGTAGAGGATATAATTGTGATGTTAAAGAGTAAAGAGACTAATGAGGGCGGTCTTTGGACAGTTATGGGCCCGCCTATGGTCTTTCAAAATACTAGTCACAAGTTCCTCAAAAAAAAAAAAAACTAATAACAAAATCAACCCAAAATCCATTAAAATTAGCCCATGTACAAGTTAATTCAATTTGGGCTCACAATACAGCTCACAAAAATAGCCGTAAGCCCATTACTAAAACCCACTACTGGTGATGAATGCTGAACAACTGCAATTGGGTTAAGATGGGCCCACTAAGCTAATCTCCTAGAAATAATGCTAGGGACGCCGGCACTCCTATTCTCACTTCCAAATCAACACCTGTTAACTTGTGATTGGTGCATAAATTAACTTTAATATGCTCTTGATTGCTTGCAGCAAGTGTGATCTCAGTACATCTTCTATTCTTTTTGTAACACTACATAATATTGTCTCATAAAAAGTAGTCATAAATAAAATATTCATGTTTGTTTAGAAATATGAAAAAAGTTGAATATGTATTTGGTGTGTGCTAGTTTACATGGCGAAAGTCAAGTCATTTTGCATCCAGACCAAAATACCCTTGAATCAAAATTGAAAAAATGAGTTTTTTATCTCTAAATTACCCTCAACCGTATTGATGATATTAATGCATCTATCTTCACTAAATTGTTTTTTGCAATCACAAGTGCCTTGCTAAATAAGGGGAAAATTTCACAAAAGTTACAAACTAGGCTAAAGGATATCAAAATCTGTTACAAATGAACAAAAAATAAAATAAAGTAAAATAAAAACCCAAAATTCTATAAAAAAAATTTAGAGAAGTGAAAAATTATGAAGTTTGAACTATAACAACAACCTATTTTTCCATGTGCTGATATTCAAGTTCATTGAGTTTATTTGGCCCTTGAGAATGCTGAGTGCTTAATCTTTTCAATATATATTTATTGTTCATAATCATAGTTTTTGCAAGAGTGATTTATCTATGTGAAAAATGTTATTATCAGATGCAGATACCTTGAAAGTAAGCCAAAACATTGGAGCCCGAAACATGCTATGATAGTGAAGGAGATTGAGAATGTAGACAAGATGAAGACGGCTCTTTGTGTTCAATTTGGTTTGGGGACTACAAAGCGAGAGAGGAGTTGGTCTTTGGTGAAATTGAGAAAAATTAACTCTTGATGCTTTTCAATTGGCAAGTAAGAGGATGTATGAGAAATTTGAGAGAGTGGGTTCTTTGAAGACGCGTGTGTGTGTGTGTGTGTGTGAAGGAAAATGGAGAAATGTAGAGGAAGAAAGAAGATAAAGGTGTGAAGGAAAGCAGATAAAAGAGATAAAGAAAGTGGATATTTGTGAAGAAAGTGTTGGATGAGAAAAAAAGAGGAAAAAAGTTAAAAAAAGAAAATAAAACAAAGGGTCATTAGTGGTTGGGTAAGGGTTTAAAAAAAACCTTTTATTTAATAAAAAAAAGTAATTAAATATAATGATTTTTTTTTTGTTTGAGAGAGTTTTAACTTATTGCGTCTGTTTTTTATAATAATTCTTTATCATCAGACCAAGACACCAAGCAGTTTTTTGATGTAAATGGGAATTGAACCCCTAGATCTATTATACAACCATTAGAGATTTTACCAGTCGAGCTAACTAGAACCCACTTAAATATAATGATTGATGAGACATGACAGATATATATTTGATGGTGTTAGAGCACTACAACAGTGGAGTTATTTTTTTTAGCTATTTCACTATTTGCTACCAAAAAGCTATTTTATCTATTTTACCTACTCATTTTACAAAATATTTAGCAGTAGTAGATCTATTTTAGTTTTCAACACAATAAAATAATATAAACATCACAATAAAATAATATATCTATTACAATAAAATAATAAATCCCACTACAAAAAAAACACCACAAACCGATCAATGGCACAATCCACCCGAATACCCGAATCTGACGTGTTTAATAAACGTGTCAGGAATCTTCAACACGAATACAACCTATTTATTAAACAGGTTAACTTGACCTAACACGTTCAATTCGTTTAATTAACAAGCTATATAAATGTTAATACAAATAACCCATTTAATAATTTATTTGATTAATAAGTCATACCTAATATATATATATATATATATATAATTTTTATCAATTTTTATATATTTAAATGAAATAAAAAAAAATATGTTAAAAGTATGTTAAAGGGGGCATTTTTGTTCTATAATTACCGAACAAACCAAGATATACGTTTTACCCAAACCAAAGCTAAAATGTGATTTTTTGCCCACTTCTTATACAGGTGGGACGAGGGGCTGGATCATTAACAGGTGCTGGCCGACACCTGTTAACAAAACCGAATAAATAAATTCGTTCAGGTATTTGATTAAAAGTAGTACTTTTTTCCGAGCACTTCTGTAAATGATTCCTCTATGTACAATGAGTAGTCTTTTTTTTTTTTTTTTTCTTTAATAATATTTTTAAAAATAAAAAGTTTAATGTGTGTCTAATATAAGTTGTGTTTATATGTTGCAGGTGATGTGGACAGAAGAGTGAAACTGAATGGTGCATAGATGGAAGCGGAAGGAGTTGATACCGCTGGAGTGCTGGAATTGGAAAGTCATGCTTCTGATGATTTAAAATCCGAGAAACAGTTGCCTGACACAAATTACGTGAGCAATGGAAATATTGCCGTGGAAAATGGGTTGCCTGAGGATGTCAACCCAAGTTCGGATGATTCTCATGATCAGTTCGTTCAAATGGTTACCGAGCTGAAGTTTCAGAATGAATTCTTGAAGTCCCAATTTGAGGATTTGAAAAATAGTCAATCAGAATGTAGTGTGTCTAATCAACAGACAAAGGCAAATGAGACAGAAGGTGGGGAATCTGAAGATGTGAAAGAACTTCGTGAAAGGATAGAATCTCTGAAGAGAGAACTTTTGGAGGAAAACAGCCTGGGAATGCGGCAGAGGAGGCTTCGAAGCATTTACTCTCTCAAAATCTATATATATAACATATACAATTACACTTTCCAATCTAACCTATATCAAAACTTCTATTTTTTTTACAATTTTATTTAAATATTATTTTTTTATTATTTTTTACTAATTTTTTTATTTTTCTTCCCTCTCTTTTACGGGCCTTATTGAATAAAAAATAATTTAAAATTTTACAATCGGTAGATTGTGCCATTTTATTTTTAAAATGATACTATTTATTAATTGCAAAAATTTTACAATATAAAATGTTTGATAGACGAATTTAGATATTTCAAATGCTAAAAAAATAAAATTTTTAACATTTGAAAGTTTTGACAAAAATGCTCTTACAGTGGCATACTCAGAGGCAGATGCAAAAGCCCAAGAACTCTCTGCAAAGCTTGCTGAAGGTCAGATTTTTATCTGTTTGAACTCTTTCATCTGTGTTATAAGACTTGTTTAAGTATATAAGTTGGCAAACAATGGAGCAGATATATATATATATATATTTACATTTTTTTTATACTAGAAATTCACCCTCTATTTATTTATTTTTAAGAAATCAATTTATAAAACAGAATCTCTGCATCTTAAAAAAAAATTATAGCTGCAGAGTGGAGGCTGAGGACTGGTTTTTTTTTTTTTTTTTTAAGGGCATTTCGAAAGAGAAAATTTGTAGTTTCATCTTTCACCAAAGTCACAGAGTCATCTTTATATAACCTTTTATCTTAGTCTGAACGCATAGCATCATTTCATTACATAGCTCAACAGAAGTTGGATCAAGAAATAAAAGACCGTGAAGAGAAGTACTCCGAACTTGACTCAAAATTTAGCAGGCTTCACAAACGAGCAAAACAACGGATACAAGATGTTCAAAAGGTAAATTGCCTTTTGGCCTTTCTGCCTTGGTTTGCAACTTCATGCTACTGTTCATCTTGCCGTGTTTTAGGGTGAACTTGTTCTGACCCACATTAATTGTTAAATGTAAAGCTTCTAAGCCAATTCTTTGATTTTCTCTGCTTTTCCCATATTTGGAATGCTTTTATCTTTTTGAATGCTTGTGACTGGTTTCCATATTCAGACACATTATCTTTGAGAGGCTTTTAGTAAAGCACATCCTTGAAATAATGCACTCTAATTTGACTTTGCCCTTAAAACTGCATCTTTTTGGGGACCGTATCTCCTGTGATATTTTCAGATAATTATATTATTGTGGTGTCTGTATTAAATATCCTATGTGAGTTCCAAAAGTTTCCATAGAAATGGTGCTATTGTTAGTGTGTCAGCTTTTGTGCCTGTCCTTTTTAATGGGCAGTGCACTTTGTGTCTCCTGATTTGGAAAAATGCTGGTTCATGGAACCTTGACGGGCACTTTTATACTGTCAAAGGTCCTGTTGTAGACTTAAAATTTCAAGAAGTAAAAAAACCTTATGCTTTGACTGGAAATATTACTAGAAAAAAAATCTTCCGCTGAAATTTATTGAGGTTTTACTTACCTTGATGTAGCCAGTGAAAAATTTTGGTTTGTGTAAGTTTCTCTCTCTGCTATGGAAATTTATTTTTCCTGGAATAGTTTTGTGGTTAATATTTCATTAAAACAGATAGACGAGACCCATTGTAAACAGATATAGAGGATTTAGAGTTCATGCATTTATTTATTTTTGTCATGGCCATTTTTGGAGTGACATGTATGGGTGATTTTATAATAATGCATTTGAGCTGAAACTGATAATTGTCACTAAGTTGCCTCGCTTGAAAAAAATGAACAAAGAACTTAGAGAAAAGCTAAAAGAATATATATATACACACACACACTACATTTAATACTATATTCCTCTTCTTTTATTTAAAGTAGTAAAAGAAAGAATCATATTTTGCCCGAAATTAAGTGACAAGTGTTATTTGGAGATTGTCAATTTCTGGAAAAAGATGATCTTGAGGTCCGGTTTCGTGAAGTGAGTGAAACAGCTGAGCGAGCATCATCGCAACAGTCAGCATTGCAACAAGAGCTGGAGCAGACACGGCAACAAGCAAATGATGCATTAAAAGCAATGGATGCAGAGAGACAACAATTGAGGAGTGCAAACAAGAAAGTAAAATCCCTAACTATGTATTAAGTTGAGAAACTTGTGCATGTTTGTATATTTTGCAGGTGGGTTGGGTACATGTGTGGGTGTGGTGATATATTTGATGGGAGAAACAATAGCATCATTAGTTTTTTTGTGCATCATAAATCTGCTTTTCCGTTAACCACCCCCACTCCTTCCAAAAAAAAAAAACAGTGTCTTGTAATTGGAAATTACTTGAAGTTTTGTACCATAAGCTCAAGTCTTTCCGCAATTCCATAAAGCAGTATCAAAATTTGAGAATTTATATTTACAGTCCTGTTTTCATTCTTCTCATGATTGAAATCTAGACTCCAAGACACCATTGAGGAATTGCGGCGTTCATTGGAACCAAAAGAAAGTGTTCTTGAGGCCTTGCAACAGTCACTAATGGAGAAGGAGCAGGTATGCAGATCTTTAACAAGGCTGGCTTTTGGCTTTCAAAACTTTGCTTTGATGCTTATAGAATCCCCTGCTTGTTCATGCACGTGGAGATACCTACCCTGTTTATGGATGTTATGCTTGTATACCTTGGTTACTGTTCTTGTTTTGGCCAAATAGTGGATCTTCTGAGGGTATAACCTCAATTTTATGCTTCAGATGTTGAAGTGCTTTATAAAATATACTGTCTCAGTTTTAAGATTTAATTTTATTGCATCAATATATTTTGACCAAGCATACAATTCTTGGTGACTTAACAAGAAACTTCTGTTAATGACAATTGAATCACCATACATAACAAAGTGTTTTGACCGGCTGTTGTATCTCTTTTACTTTATTTGATATATTATTGTTTCACTTTTCCACGTTGAAAATTTTCTAGCATTGATATGCCTTTGCTGTCTTAATTGTTGCTTGTATGAAGAGAATTGACAGTGGGTCTTAATTTGCTTAGATTTTAGATGTTGGAAGACATGTGAGGATTGTTACAAGCTGCAGATGAAAAAAAGGCAAGCTTCAATAGCTGAGCTCTCTGCTAAACATCAGAAGGTAAATTTGCATTCAGATGGCTAAACATTAAGAACTTTTATTGTTACTTATCCAAAAAAAAAAAAACATTGAGAATTTTTTGTTTTTCTTTACTGCTCCATGCAACATTTTATGCCCTAGCTTCAGAACTGTCCTCTGTTTTTCTTTAGAATTTGGAGAGTTTGGAAGCTCAACTTGGGATTCACTATCTGATAGAAGCAAAGCTACTGAAACTATTTCTTCACTACAGGTAGGAGTTATTCAAATGAGGTTCATTCTATAATTGACTCGTGTTGAGTAAAAGAGAAACGGCAGTCTATTGAATTATTTTCTTGTTCTGCCAATGCGCTCTAGCTCAAATGGCCCCTCCTTCCCTATAACAATAAGATAGGGGTGAGGTTGTTGTTGTTTTTTTGTTCCATGAACGTCTAGCTAAACTGCTTGAGATATGAGTCAAATGTTTTTTTGATAGGTAATAAAATTTTATTCATAAAGGCTACTTCATGCAACAAGAATGAGGTAGCTAAAAATATATACAAAAGCACAAAAGAAAGAAAACTATGTACATGGAATCAGTAGAAGTGAATCCCCAAGAACAAGACCAGTCAAACAACATCCCCGTAGATAATGCTATGAATGATCCACCGAACGCTCCAAATACAACACTCTTCTTATTAGGATGACAATTGTTTTTTGGATGTGTGCTCGCTTGCGTGCATGCATGTGTAAGGGCATCAACAAAACAGAAATAGTATAGGGCATTGCTTGTTTTAAATTGTAATTTCTTTAACTCAATAGCATATTTTTATGGCTTAGTGCTGTTGAATTTCTTAAAAAAATTCACATGATGAGTTGGACCAAGTGTTGAAGACATATTACCAGATGCTAATTGCAGTGAAAGAGTCTAAGATTGCAGAGATGGATGCAGCTTCAACTGGTGAGGCAGTGCGGTTTAGAGCTTCTGTGGAAAGTGTAAAGGGAGAGCTTGCTCACCTGAAACGTGAGCAGGTATGAATCAAACATTCAGAATGAGTAAAATACATCTTCTGCAAATGACATTGATGGTCTTCATGATGTGAATATTATTATTCCTTCCGCCCATGTTGTTGGTCTCTATTTCTTTTTGGGATGCCCAAAATGTGTTCTTTGATTTTTGAAATGTTAATGAACGCAATATTGAAGAATCAAGAGTTTGTTTGGTTAAAGTTTTTAAAATGTGTTTCCACCACTTAAAAACAAAAAAATAGTGTCCCACATCAAAAAGTTTTTTTTGTGTATATGGGTTTTTAGACAATGCCCTTTAGATGTTTTCAGGATTAGCTTTTTCTTTTCTAAGAGGGGAGGTGGCTTTTATGGCTAACTTTAGGTCTCCCTCTCCCTCTCTCTCTCTCTCTCGCTCCCTCCCCTTCATTAGCCAATGCCTCTTGGATGATAATGGCTGTGTGGAAGAGAATTAGGTATGGCTTCGGTGATGGCCATGTGTACTGGCTTTGCTGATGGATGTGTGCAATTCATCTTGAGATGAACTCAGTCTAGTTATAGTTGCCGATTTGGTTCAGTGGTTTCCATGAGGCGGCTTTCTGGTGTTCTCAATGGCAGCACACTATAGTTGGCTCTAGTTGTCAACGCCCAACAAGCCTTGCCCTGGTGTTCGACAAAGTCTTTTTTTTGTTATTATGGTGTCCAATTGGGGTTTTTGTTATCTGGACCTTAATGGAGGTGGGATTTTGGGGTTTGCCAATTGGTTTTTGTGGGATTGGGGGGTTGTGTACCATTGTGGGTGGTGGCTCTTATGGGGGGATTTGATGGCGACTTTGAGGAGGTGTTGCTGGTTTGTGGGGTTATGCTTCACCATGGATGGTTGTTCTTGTATTGGATTATTGCTGGTTGTGCGCCAATAAATTTTTTTAGAGGCTTTTTTTACCAAACAAATTTTTTTGGTTTTGCTTTTCTCAAAAAAAATTAATAATAATAAATTTTCCAAACACATTTTTGTTTTAAAAACATCCAAAAATAAAAAGGTTTACTTTTAAATAAATTCTTTAGAATTGCTACCAAACAGCCTCCAATATTGAGGTTTATATAAAGAGGGTAATTTTGGAAAATTGTATCTTTTGAAAGAAAATGATTAAATTATGTTCCTTCAAAAGTTGAGAAGTTGGATTTACTCAACAGGACCAATAATACAGGATGGAGGGAGTATTTAGCTGGACACAAGTTCTGTGTTTCCCTTCGTGCTTCTTTAGGATGGGGTGGGCTACCATTAAAATGAAAAGAATTAGAAGAAAGGATACTACATGGCAATTTATTTCAGGACAAAACTTTGTGAAGTTGTTATGACTATCTCATTTATATAGCTAGAGACATGCATATGTATTTCTTTTCTACGCTCATATGGCATTTATTGTTATTCAGGACAAAGAAAAGGAGAGCTGGGAAGCTGCCTCCCAGGCACTTAAGACTAAACTGGAACTTGCTGAGGGTAATTGCATACGTGCTGAAATTGAAGTTGCAAAAATGAGAAGTATATTTGCATCCATTATTTTCCTTTTATCAGATTAATCATATATGTGAAGTGAATGTTCATGCTTTTCTTATTGGGCAGGTCAGCTGGAATCTGATGTGTCTGCACAAGCCCAGATCCTAAATGCTAAAGATGCAGGATTAGTGGCTGCCAAAAGGAGGTATCAATTTGTTCTTATTTCCCTCCATGATTTCTGAACTCATTCTTAATGTTTGTGTGTGAGAGAGAGGATGAAATATAGCTCCAATCCTGCAGGTAAGGAAATAAATAACAATATGTTTTACATCTTTATTGTTCAAAATGTTTTCATTTTACCTTTATATGTCTGTGATGACTGATGAGGGCCCAATTATTTTAATCTTAAAGGCATGTTCTCTTTCTCTTGGCCATTGAGTCACAGTTCCCTGAAATTTGCATATGCAATGCAGATTTTGGGGTATGCTCTGGCCTGCCAACTGCTCTAAAGTATTCCGGTGCTTATGATATAGGAAAGTATTCCTGTATCATAAGCACCAGTTCCAGAGGACAATAGTTGTATGTCTCATTGATATTGTGCTTTAACAGAAGTAGAATAAGTATTGATACATTGGGAGTATGGATCTACACCATTTATATAT
This sequence comes from Castanopsis chinensis, assembly GCA_032878915.1. Taxonomy (NCBI): domain Eukaryota; kingdom Viridiplantae; phylum Streptophyta; class Magnoliopsida; order Fagales; family Fagaceae; genus Castanopsis; species Castanopsis chinensis. The sequence continues at coordinate 980,050 of JAVQMG010000074.1, read as the reverse complement.
TGGTGCTACAGTTCCTTGCATATCCAACTTCGATTATCTTCTGGCTGAAGGCACTTGTTACTACCATTGGTTTAAAAAATTTAAAGAAACTAGTCTCTTTTACTGGGGCCTTGAAATATTGATACACCCAACCCTCTACCTTCTGATAAGTGGCATTTTTTTACTTCTATTCTTGTTAGGAGTTGGCAATGTACATTTTTCAGACAAAGATACTGACAGAAACTTTTATTCTTGCATTGGATTCCTGGATCTCATCTTGGGAAGTTGTTCACCTAGTTCTCAAACTGGTGGCTTTGGGTTGTATGGTCAGCAAACCAGGAACCTTTCCCCACCAGAGACAACTTACACACATAGTCACACACGTGTGCTGATGATAGTATTCTTGCTTAGCTACCCTGTGAAATTACTACTCAATTTTGTGAAGCTTCATAGCTTTAAATATTTTCTTATTTTAAGCCTGACCTCAATATAAATCTTTGCAGGTCAGCCACCTTGAAAGTGAATTTTCTTCCTACAAGGTTCGTGCTCATGCACTTCTCCACAAGAAGGATGCAGAGCTAGCTGCAGCCAAAGACTCTGAACAGCTTAAAGTTCTTGAGGAAGCACTAAAAGTACATGGTTATACTTTATCTTATAATATGACATAAAGACTGGATCATTATAGACATATGTTAAAATCACTGGCATTTGTTGATCCTGTAGGAGGCTGAAAAAGAAGTATTATCTGTATCTGCAGAAAGGGATAGGGTCCTTCAAGATTTTCAGGATGCCTTGGCTAATCATGATAAAGAACTCAAAGAAAGGTGCTGATACTGTCTTACCGGCTCTATGTTTTTTTTTTTTCGCTTTATTCTATATGGAATTGGATAGAAGGCTTTATTGAGCTGATCTTTTTTTTTTTTTTTGGGGGGGGGGGGGGGTGTGGTCATTAGTTCAGTTTATTTCTTTATATGGGAAACTTTCCTTACTTTTTTACCTACAGTTTGGTTTACTTATATACAAATAAATAAATAAAACTCCCCTTACTTTATCTGCCAATAATGTTGGTGTAAAATATTTTCCAAAGCATAAAATAAATGATGAGCAATTGATCCAAAGCTGACTAAATTTTACATTAGCTGTCAACCTACCTCAACTCTCCTCCTTTTTCGGGGCTTGGGACCAGCTGTGAACAAAATATATGACACTAGGCACAAACTCAAGCAGAGTTAAATGATGAATAGATGATGTGTGAGAAAGATATGCATGTTTTTGCTATTTAGGCTGTTACTTTTATTGTGATAAGAACTTTTATTAATTTATATGTTATATTCGTTTCAGAACTCCCACATTTGAAAATTTTAATTTGCCAGTATTTTTTGCTTAAAATATATTGAATTTTGGTTTACGTACTAAGAAGTCGAATTTGACTCTGCAATTACATATTTATTCCAGAAGTTGGTCCTTGACAATGCCGAGCAGCAGATCAAGAGCTTAGAAATAAAGCTGAATTCTGCTAATGCTAGCCACCAATCAGATAAGGAAACATGGGAAATGGACCTTCAAAACATAGTAGAAACATGGCGAAGTAAGACATCCATGCTAAGTCGAATAAAGATGATTCTTACCATCTTTTCCTTCCTTTTCTCCAATCCATAGAAATATGGATACCAGTTAAGTATTCAAAAAGGTTATACTTAATTTTACAGTCAGATGTGAGGGACTGAAGGCTCAAAATGAATCATCGTCTGGACAGGATGTACAAAAAGAATTGGATGAGCTCAAATTACGTTATAAAAGATTGAAGGTACCTTATATCTTCTATCTTGTTGAATTGGGGTTGGATTAATTGTCAGTATATTTATATTTTTGTTCTCGTGTTAATTGGATGCATAACTTGTAGGAAGAGCATTATACATTTTGTGATCTTGCTGATCGAATGATTTAGGAGAAGGACAAAGAAATCTATAAACTTCTTGATGACAATAAGGATCTTCATCAATCTTTAGAATCAAGACCACCTGTCCGTTTCCTTCTTTTGTCTTCTTAAAATATTTGTTAAATTTCACCTGATATTTTTAATACTTCCCATGACTTAGGTTTTAATATTTTAGTCCTTGGCCTGACAATGTGATTAATAATCTGAGGTTGATCACAATGGAAATCACTACACAGGTATGAACCCATTCCCGCTACCCCTTGTCAGCACCTGTATTAGTTAAATATAAGTTGAAAGCTTTTCTCAATCTATAACAAATATAACCCTTGGGGTAGCTGGTGAGGTTTTAACATATCCTTTTTCTCTAACTGGTATTATCAGCCATGCAAAAGCAGGATGCACAGAATTTAAGCACTTCTGCAGTAGAACAGCAGATTCTGGTATAAACATTTCTCTCAAAAAATCTGTTCTCATTTAAAATGTACTTTGTTGAGTCTCCAAATGCATTGATTGTGACAATTTAGCAGGTAGCCAATTATATCATAGAGCTGCAATTTTTAACCAACTCTGATGGAAAAATTTATGTGCCTGAAGAAGTGAGCTGGTGTAGATAAAATCCACACAAACTAGAAATATTTATTTATTTTGTCACCAGTTTGTATGCTAATCTTGTGTTCTTTACATTTTCCCTCACAACTTTCCTGCTTCTACCTAGGCTTTATATCTTGATGAACTTTTGTATTCATTAGTTAATTGAAGATTTTGTGGATAATGTTCAAGTAGCCGTTGTTTATGCTTTTGAATAATGATGGATATCACAATAGCCTTTTAAAAAAAAAAACTGCATCACTATAGTTCTCGAATGAAGTTGGACAATTTCCTGGGAAACTTGTTTCAAATAAACAAAGTTCTCTTTAATATGAATGGATGCTTGCTAATTGGTACATCTTTGGAATAATTTGTTTCATGCATTGCATGCAAGTAGAATTTTGGTTGATGATGATTTTTCTTTTGAAATTCAGCTTTTGGCAAGGCAGCAAGCTCAGAGAGACGAAGAGCTAGCACAATCACAACGGCATATTTTAGCACTTCAAGTATGTCAGATGAAATCTAAATTAAATGGTTTTTTTCCCCCAGTTTAGTTTCTGATTTTCGTTTCAATTCAGGAGGAAATTGAAGAGCTTGAACATGAGAATCGTCTCCATAGCCAACAGGTATACAGTTGTCTGAATTTTTGCAGATTCAATTGTTTGTGTATTTAATGACAGCAAAGAAATGCTAGCTACCAAGAAACATTTTTATGAGACTAGTGCAGCTGAAATGAAAATTTGAGGTTGATAAAATGGAAGGACAGGATTATTACATGTCTATGAATATATGTAGGGAAGTTGAAAAAAAAAAGTGTTTTCCATGTGTGCAATTTTGCCTTCTTTCTTCTTTATTTGGAAGTGGGGGGAGGGGAACAAAGCTTCTCATTAGTTTATAATGGAAGTTTTAACATAATGAGTGCAAGAAGCCATGCTGAAGACTGAGCTTTGCAACATGGAAAGAATGCAGAAGAGGAAAGGGGTAGATATGACGTATTTGAAAAATTTTATCCTAAAGCTTCTTGAAACAGGTATCTCTATTGAAGATTAGCTATTATAATCACGAAAGTAATTTTTGAATTTTATTCACTTTTGCTGATGAAGTATGTATGTTGGTGATGCCAGAAAACTTGGTAGTTTTAATTATAATGATTTTTGCCCCAACAGGTGAAGTGGAGGCACTACTACCTATGATTGGAATGCTGCTTCAATTTAGTCCTAAAGAGGTAAAATTCTCAGTTTGTATTAGATGCTCCAGTTTTATAAGGTATTCTGATTTAAGTCACGGTCTCTATTTTATTTTGTATAATGAAATAAGTCATGGTAAGCTGCCCTTTAACATAGTATAGTATGTTAACATGAATTCCTGGCTAGCAGCCAAAGATGGTAGCCTAGGGCCATAAAATAGCATTACGAGTAAGCATTCCAAACCTGTCAATCCACTATGTTTCCTTGGAAGAAAACTTGCAAAAAACTTCAGAAGTGCATTTAGATAAGATGAGCAAGTACCTATTAGTTGACCTTTTTGAAGTCATGTATGTCTTTTCTAACATGGTTTCAAGCTGTTATGCTGCATTGCAGTTCAGTACATTATTCTAGGATGTGTTCAAGCATATATTAGAAATTGCTCTCTTAAAAGTGACAGTGAGGTTCAGTACAGTATCGTCAACCATCTGTTAATTACTGCATGTTGCTTGCAAATGCAGATTCACAAGTGTCAACAAGCATACCGTGCCTCTACAGATGTTCCACCAAGCCCAGCAAGCGATGGTCCAGGATCCCGTTCTCTTTTCTCAAGATTCTCATTTTCTTGAAAGTGGATAATAAGTAAGTATTCTTTTATTGCATGAGGATTATCTGCTACTGCAACTAAGCAGCAATGGTGTTGGCTGCTCACTGTAGGTGTGGTCTCAATATATCTTGTATTCTTTTTGTAAAAACACTACATTGGTTCATGTAAAGGTTCAGATATTGTAAAGAACGATTAAAAGAGAGAATGATATACCTCAATATCAAGAGGGAGGAGAAACATTTTGGCAGTATTTAGTTACTCTTCCTGGAAGAGTTGCACGCAGCCACACAAGCCCTGATTTATTTATTTATTTTCTTTTTTCCCAGTCTCTTTTTTTCTTTTTTACAATTCAATGTAGACTATATGTGAGAATAATATCATGGAGAAACGAGAAGGCAATTTCCAACGAGGTTTCTGTCAATACCAATGGAATAAGGTCAATAGCAATTTCTAGTAATTTTTACAATTCATGTACTTATTATTTGACCCCTTTTTTTTATAGTTATTTTTTTAGTCTTCTTTTATTGTTGTCATCACTGTTGTCATCACAGAAATGTATACTATACGTGCAGCCTGGGTCACACACGGTCTCATATAAATTGATTACAGTGTGGTGAATCTGGTGATTAAAAAAGCATGAGGGGGCTTGGATCTAGTTAACACACTTGGGTCCCTGCCTTGATTGATTATTACTGGTTTTGATGTGAACCTCTTCTTAATTGATGCTGCCTGTTCCATGCTTACCGGACAATTATTGGTCAATAAAAGAGCGCGTAAAAAAAAGGAGATTGTTCCACTGGTTTTTGTTTGTTAAAATAACTTCTGCTCTGTTAATGGTCCAAACGAATGGCATATTGCATTTTGCAAGTTAAAGAAATCTTCCGACATTAACATTTTAAAGTTACAAACGACCGTAAAGTTTAGATGCCATTCTTACATTACAGAAATAGTGCCTAAATTATTCAATGACCATGTTAAGATAACAAAAGCCTTCGAAGTTACCACATGATTGGTCCCATCTGACAAAATTTGTAACAGATTGACCTTGGTTCATCAAGTGTATAACTATTAAATTAGAAGTCATAAGTAATAACCATTTTTATCTTCAATATTAAAACGTTAAGTCTTGTTAGATTCTCTTCTTTCTGTTTTCCCTGAATATAGGGCAGTCTCATTACACAAACTACACATTTCAGTTTTTGAACTGACTAGTCATGATTTCAATTCAAAAGGTTTTTGTGTGTATTGTGTGTGCAAATAATTTTATGTCGATGTCTCTAGCACCCCAACCACCCAATAAATAATTTTACATAGTTTACATTTCAAAACGTATAGTATCACCTTTATTTTTCCTATGCAATGTCAATAAATATATACAAACAAAACAAAACAAGAATAAGACATTAAAAGAATGATTAGTTTATAAAACTTGCAAAGTCCGACAAGTTTTTTCTTTGTTTAATTTTTTATACTTAATAGCAGCATAACTAAATACCAAAATAAACAAGACAATGACAGGCTAGAAACAATAAGAGAAAGGCTAAGAGCAAGACAGAGACAACTCCAATCACATATGAGAGAGTTATTACAAAAATCTGGATGGGCCAAAAAATGGTGCACATGCTCCTCTACAACAAAATCTGAAAAGTTTAGAAACACGGTAATAACAAAATCCTTGTATTAACAAAAAGGTTGCATGACTAGTGTGCAACAATATTCCCCAATTACTCATCTCTTGACGTTGAATGATTTCTTGGCAAAGTTGGCTAATGCATTGTTGCTGCTCTGGATCCAAGTTTGTAGCATCCATCATGGTAATTTTCAATTCTTTCGTCATTCGTTCTAATTGAAGCTTCTCTCTCTTAACATGAATCAACTCTTCAACCTCCATTTTTTTGATCTCCACCAGTTCTTGATGCTTCATTTTCTTAATCTCTGTAAGTTCTTGAGTTTGAGAATATGCCCTCTCATGAACATCATATTTCTCATCATATTTTTTGCTCTTCTTTTCTGCTGTGTCATTCAGTATCCCTTCAAGATTCAAAATCAAACTATCATCACTTTTTCGTTTATTTAATTATTCCTTTTCAGCCTTCCTACCAGGTGGTCTTTCCAAGTCTACAAAGGAAGCATGGGAGACCTCATCTTCCCCTATAGATGTATCGATTCCAGAATAGAAGGAGAAGATGTTGCAGTTGATCTTCTTATTGTTTGAGGCTTCTGAGGCTTCACTACAAGTTCCAACCATTTTGGTTGATGCCTCAAGATATTCCAACAATGATCAAATTTGAATGGAACAACTTGGACCTTTAGATACGCTTCCTTTGCCTTAATAATCTGAAAAATTGACAAATAAAATTTGGATTAGCGAATAGACAGTAATGGTGCATTAATGCATTGACACTACTTTGAGCAACAATTTTTTACCTTGTTTTGCTCATTCACATCACTTGGAGTAGCAATCTCAATTGAAGCTAAGATCCCAACAAACTTACTAGTTTGGATTTGAATTGTTGACCAACAATTCATTGGAGAGTTTGCATTACGAGTAGATGTAAATGTCTTCTCTTTATTGAAGTACTCCCAAACTCTATTCCAATATGTTTTGTGTTTTTGTTCATTCCCTTGCACTGCATCTAATGAAGTATTGTGCCATGCAGACACAATGAGACAGTCTTCTCCTAGACCAAAATTACCACCCCATTGTGTCTTCCTAGTAACGGATTCCATTTGAACTTCATGTGGAGACTGTTGGGTATGCACTTCATCTTGTGGAGAGTCCATCATAAATTCAGTTTTCATGATAGACCCCTCTTCTAAGAGCTGTGTGAAGTTACAATCACCACGCATTTGCGAATCCATTCCTTAATAACAATAACATAAAAAGCAGCAATATGATGAGAAGTTAGGCAAATCAAGCAGCAAAAGGATCACAAGGATAGGCAAATTAGTAGAGGACATAAATACAACCAAACATTAAAGCCTTTTGTTGAAGTTTAACTAAAGAAGTTTATAACAAATCAAAAATTGAAGCTGCTTCAGAATTGAAGTTATTGCAGAATGAAGAAGAAGATATTCTGTCTAAACTACAGGTTGTTCTCTTGTAATGACACTAAAAGACATGTATAAAGCTTAGATGAAGTTAGTTACTAGATTAGTGGATATAGTTACTAGATGTCATTCTCTCTTTCTTACCTCTGATTCTCATCTATAAGGACAGAGCCTCTTGTAACTAAATTAATTCAATATAATGCACATACAGATTTTTCTCTCAACTTTTATGATCTTTGTGTGCAATCTTGATACCTTTTTATTTTTTGAAAAACAATCAAACATTAAAGCTGTGTTCATCTTAAACCTAGTCATCAAAAAAGAGAAAATAAAAGCACAAACCCACAAACCCAATTGAAGTTAATGGGTAATGTAGTATGATTTATTTCCAGGTTGCAACTAGTAATGCTCATAATTGGTGAGTATTGGATGAGGATGAGAACCAATTCACCAACACCTCTACAAACATACAAACCCACACACCCATCTTACTTTTCAAGATTTCTAGTGTACATTGGATTCAATATCAGGTCTGTTACTCAAAATGGAAAAGCTTCTTTTATTGATCCAACACCCACCAAATTTCTAATTCAATTCGACACCTAACAGACTTTATTATCTAACCCTCTGTTAGGAACGAAGGGAGATGGTGTAGGGAAGCTTCCGTATAGCTATTGGCTAACAAGGTTCTTCTGATAATTAATTCTAGATATACAAATCTGTAGTGGCTCCAAAAACTGGTTTCTTCTCAAATATATTCTTATTTACAAGCAATGATATTTGATTTTTAAGTCTTGGATAAAGGCTAGAATGTTGTTGTTGGTTCAGAAATTTCACAAAGCTACCCAACAATTCAAACTTCAGAAACTTCACAAAGCTACCCAACAACTCAAATTCAGAACTAATAAACTCATCAATTAAAACTACCTAACAACTCAAAACTCAGAAGCTTCACAAATCTACCCAACAACTCAAAATTCAGAATTTAAAAACCCATCAATTAAAACTATCCAACAACTCAAAATTCAAAAACTTCACAAAGCAAGCAAGAATTTCCAACCAAAACCCAGAAATTCAGTTACCAAAAGAGCCCTCAACAACTGTCAAAATTAAAAAATACCAACAAGGATTACAGAGATTATAAAATATACCACTCAAAGCCAATAATCAGTCATCAAAAAAGAAAAGTAAAAGATGCAAGTCCACCACTTCTAACAAAATCCTCCAAACCTACCTGTTTCCTTCATATCCCTAAAACAACGATAACCCATCTCTTCTTTCTAAGTCTCTGCGGCACACCCACACCACTTGCCCGCAGCCCACCAAACACACACCCATAGACACAAACCCACAAGCTGCAGACCATCTCCTCCTTGCTAAAATCAATAAAATTTGGGGAAGAGAGAGAGAGAGAGAGGCATCATATAAGTCTGGGTCAATCTCTGCAGTCCAAAAATCTCCTTCTCTGCACCGGTGAGATAGACCACCTCCTCTTGCTAAAATTTGCGCGAACTCGAGAGCTCTTAAACTACATTGAGCCGAGAGAGAGAGGCGGAGAGTGAGTGAAAAGAGAGAAAGAAAGAAAGAGAAAAATAAATGTGGTTTGATTTTTTTTGTCTAGCGAGTGAAAAAGCATCGCCAGGTCTGGCGAGGGTACATTCCCATGTTAAAATTGTGGGATAAAATATTGAGACTGATGCGTGAGTTTTTTTGAGCCTTTAGCTATATGTTTGTTGATATATTAAAATATCTACACTGATGAAAACGCTCTTACTGCCTAAAATGGAATTGAATAACAGTGATGAACATGTGCTTCAAATTGAAACAATTCATAAAATTTGATATCTCAATTGACAAAATTAAAAATCTGAAATTTTGATATGAAACAGGTATAACACTTTGATTCTGCATATAGAGACAACAGAGTCATTGAAGACCTAAGAAGTGGCAGAAATGCCAAAAGAGGTTGTCACAAGAAACTTCTTGCGTGTGAACGAACAATGAGATCATTCACATTCTTGAAATGCTAACAAAAATAAGGATGAAGCTATGAAGAACAGGATCTTTCCTTATTGAATTGAACATCAAAACTTGAAAACTAGATATCCATATAAACAATTTGGCAATCACCAAATCATAACTCTCATGAACTTATGAATTTGCAAATTGCATGACTGAATCATCTAAAAAAGCCTAAACCACTATAATAAACTTCTCATGCTGGACATCAACATCAATACTATCATTCATCATTCTTGCAATACAATCAAAACTACCAGCTAGCACCACCCACCCACCTTCAATAACAAACATGTTACAAAAACATCAAAAAATAAAAAGAAAAGGGTGCTTCAATCTTTAATATAAATCAAGCATACCTTGCCTAGAAATCCTTCATGAAAGCAACCAATTTCTCAACCCCAGTCAATGGCTTAGCATTGTATATAGAAGCACGCATACCCCCAACTGACTTATGCTGCTTGTGCTGAACCATATTCTCCTTAGCTGCTTCCTTAATAAACTCAATCTCCAACCCTGACTTCTCCAAAGTGAAAATCACATCCATCAATGACCTCACAAACTTCTCCATAGGGCACCTATAGAACCCATTGCTCCCGTCGTAAGCATTGTACAGAATCTCAGCTTTCTTCTTGTTCTTCTTCTCCACCTCAACCAACCCTCCTTGATCCAACAAATCCTCAAACGCCAAACCACACATGTAAATCCCATCATTCCCAATCAGATCATTCCTGATGATCACAATGGTGACTCCAGATGACCCCACATTCTTCTGGGCTCCAGCATATATGAAACCAAACTTGTTGACACTTGTGAATCTGCATTTGCATGCAACAGCAGTAATTAACAGATGGTTGAAGATGCTGTACTGAACCTCATTGCCACTTTTGAGAGAGCAGTTTCTAATATATGCTTGAACACATTCTAGCATAATGTATCGAGCTGTAATGCAGCATCATCACTTGAATAGGTATTTGCACATCTTATCTAAATGCACTACTGAAGTTTTATGCAAGTTTTCTTCCAAGGAAACATAGTGGACTGACAGGTTTGGCCCTAGGCTACCATCATTGCCTGCTAGCCAGGCATTCAATGTTAAAGGGCAGCATACCATGACTTATTTCGTTATGCATAATAAAATAGAGACCATGACTTAAATCAGAATACCCAATAAAAATGGAGCATCTAATACAAACTGAGAATTTTACCTCTTCAGGACTAAATTGAAGCAGCATTCCAATCACGGGTAGTAGAGCGTCCACTTCACCTGTTGTGGCAAAAATCATTATAATTAAAACTACCACGTTTTCTGCCATTACCAAAACACATGCTTCTTCGGCAAAAGGGAATAAAATTCAAAATTTACTTTTGTGATTATAACAGCTAATCTTCAGTAGAGATACCTATTTCAAGAAGCTTTAAGATAACATTTTTCGGATATGTCATATCTACCCCTTCCCTCTTTTGCACTCTTTCCATATTGTGAAGCTCAGACTTCAACATGGCTTCCTACACTCATTATGTTCAAATTTCTATTATAAACTAATGAGAAGCTCTGCTCCCCTTCCCCCACTTCCGAATAAAGAAGAAAGAAGGCAAAATTGCACGCAAAGACTTATAATATGAGTAGTACTTGGTTTTGAGACACATGTAAAACACTTTTTTTATAAAATACTTCCCTACGTATATTCATAGACATGTAATAGTCCTGTACTTCCATTTCATCAACAGCTAATCTTCAATAGAGATACCTGTTTCAAGAAGCTTTAAGAAAAAATTTTCATATACGTCATATCTACCCTTCCTTCTTCTGCATTCTTTCCACGTTGCGAAGCTCAACCTTCAACATGGCTTCCTGCACTCATTATCCCCTACTTCCGAATAAATAAGAAAGAAGGCAAAATTGCACACAAAGTCTTATAATATGAGTAGTACTTGGTTTTGAGGCACATGGAAAACTCTTTTTTTTAAAAGTTATACTGGTACAATTTTTATGAAAATAAAGGCTATTGTGATATTGATCATTATTCAAAAGCATAAGACTACTTGAACATTATCCACAAAAACTTCAATTAACAAATGAATACAAAAGTTCATCAAGATATAAAGCCTAGTTACAAGCAATAAAGTTTTGGGGGAAAATTCAAAGAACACATGATTAGAAATACAAACTGGTACCAAAATAAATATTTTTAGTTTGTGTGGGTTTTTTTCAACAGAGCTCACTTAATCTCAAAGCTAGTTGAAACTTGCAGCTCAATGATATAATTGGCTACCGGCTAAAATGTCATAATAAATGCATTGGGAGACTCAACAAAGTACATTTTAAATGAGAATGGATTTTTTGAGAGAAAAGTTTTTACCATAATCTATGGTTCTGCTGCAGAAGTGCTTAAATTCTGTGCATCCTGCTTTTGCATAACTGATAATTCCAGTTACAGAAAATGGATATGTTAAGACCTCACCAGCTACCCAAAGGGTTTGGTTTTTTATAGATTGAGAAAAGCTTTCAACTTATATTTAACTAATACAGGTGCTGACAAGTGGTAACAGGAATGGCTTCATACCTGTGTAGTGATTTCCATTGTGATCAACCTGAGGTTATTAATCTTTGTTAGGCCAACTACAAGAATATTTAAATCTAAGTCATGGGAAAGTGTTAAGTATCAGGTGAAATTTAACAACTAATTAAGAAGACAAAAGAAGAAACGGACAGATGGTTTTGACTCCAAAGATTGATGAAGATCCTTATTGTCATCAAGAAGTTTAGAGATTTCTTTGTCCTTGTCCTCAATCATTTGATCTACAAGATCATGAAACATAGAATGATCTTCATACAAGTTATGTATCCAATTAATGCAAGAACAACAATATAAATATGCTGACAATTAATCCAAGCCCAAAAACAGCAAGAAACAAGGTACCTTCAATCTTTCATATCATAATTTGAGCTCATCCAATTCTTTTTGTACATCCTGCCCAGAAGATGCTTCATTTTGAGCCCGCAATCCCCCAATAGATGACTGTAAAGATGAAACTACAAATTTTCTCTTTCGAAATGCCCCCTCCCCCCCCCCCCCAAAAAAAAAAAACCCAGTCCTCAGCCTCCACTCTACAGCTATAAATGTTTTTTTTTTTTTAAAAGAAGCAGAATTGGTTTCAAAGAAATAAGAAGTGGCAGAAATGCCAAAAGAGGTTGTTGCAAGAAATTTCTTGCATGTGAACAAACAATGAGATCATTCACATTCTTGAAATGCTAACAAAAACAAGGATGGAGCTATGAAGAACATGATCTTTCTTTATTGAATTGAACATCAAAGCTTGAAAATTAGATATCCATATAACCAATTTGGCAATCACCAAATCATAACTGTCATGCACTAATGAAAATGCAAATTGCATGACAGAATCATCTAAAAACACCTAAACCACCATAATAAACTTCTCTTGCTGGACATCAAAACCAATACTATCATTTATCATTCTTGCAATACAATCAAAACTACCAGCTAGCACCACCCACCCACCTGCAATTACAAACATGCTACAAAATCACCAAAAAAGATAAATAAAAGGGTGCTTCAATCTTTAATATAAATCAAGCATACCTTGCCCGGAAATCCTTCATGAAAGCAACCGATTTCTCAAAGCCAGCCAACGGCATAGCATTGTATATAGAAGCATGCATACCCCCAACTGACTTATGCCCCTTGAGCTGAACCATATTCTCCATTGCTGCTTCCTTAATAAACTCAATCTCCAGCCCTGACTTCTCCAAAGTTAAAGGCACATTCATCAATGACCTCACAGACTTCTCCCCAGGGCACCTATAGAACCCAATGCTCCCATTGTAAGCATTGCACAGAATCTCAGCTTTCTTATTGTTCTTCTTCTCCACCTCGACCAACCCTCCTTGATCCAACAAATCCTCATACGCCAAACCACATATGTAAATCCCATCATTCCCAATCAGATCTTTCTTGATGATCACAATGGTGACTCCAGATGGCCCCACATTCTTCTAGGCTCCAGCATATATGAAACCAAACTTAGACACATCCACTGGCTTGGAACAGAAATTTGAGGACATATCAGCCACCATGATACCATTTTTAGGACTTGGGTAGCCCTTGTATTCCACACCCTGAATGGTTTCATTAGCACAAATATGCAAGAATTTGGCATCTGTGTTTTGCTCCAAATCATGAAAAGATGGAATCTTTGCGTGTTTTTCAGATTTCCCAGACCAAATAGGGCTTGGTTTTGAGTACTTTTCCCTCCTTGAATGCCTGCAGATTTACGAAGAGCAGGAGGTCAATAATTTATTATAAGATATATCTTATAGCGTTGGCATAATCACAACCAAAGAAAAGTACCATTTCCAGAACCTCTTCCTTGTGTACGCTTTATCTGATATAAGAATCAAATCCCCAACTACAGAAACAGAAACCTCCTCATACTTGCATGTGAAGAGCAAGGAAACTAAGCCAACCAACTGAAGTTTCTTCCTTACTACTGATTGCTTGGATAAAAATCTGTCAATTAAATTAACCATAAGGAATAATGTCTCATTCATGACTTCAAACTTATCATGGACCGGTTGATTCAAACAACCAAACAAGAGAAAGTATAGGAAGTTTGTTTCGGATTGACTTACCAATGGATTTGTATGATATTGCATAAACTTCAAGACGCTATCAATTGGATGACATAACTTTCTATTTTTATTAAATGTGGAAAATCTTGGACCATTTGGGCTCTTTTCCCTTGGTACATCCTTCCTTTCAATCGGGACAACTGGAGGAATAATAAATCTGTGGTTTCCGTTATATGGTGAGCATTGCATCAGCCTTTCGCAATCGTAAGTACTGTATGCAGGTTTTGAGTCCAGCCTTCCTTTTTCTGCTTGAGCAGATATTAGCACCATTAATAACAGTTAAAATTACTTTTAACTCTAGAACTGCTAAAGAGATATTTCAACTATGTATGAAGTGTAATACTATGCAATGATCAATGATGATTCTGAATAACTACATAATATGAGAAACAATGCAACATCATAGAACCAGGCAAACACAAAAGATTCACGTGTTCACCATTATAAATTGTATATGGTCAGGAATTTATATTCAGAAAATTTGGTGAATTTTTTTTGTTGATGTAAATTTCAAATCAAATCTCCACAATATGCCAAACAAGTATTTCAAAATTTGAACCCGATGTGAAGAAATTTCTACTCCAAATGCAAGTATCACTCTAAAATTAAGCAAAAGAAAAGTATTTTCTTCCATTGACTTTAAAAAGTCCTACACTTTATATGCCTCTTAAAATCTCAAATTATCAATTTAATTAGTTGGATTTTCAATGGTAAAAAGCTTAATGTATGCCAATGAATGATTGGTACAATCAAATCACAAAACATTAGTTGAACCCATTACCAACACTAATCATGGCAAAATAATTTTATAAAAAAACTATAGCTAACCATTTTGCTTCTTGTTTTGTTAAGTAAAAGATGATTCTCCCTTCAAATTTATCATAGTATTTGAGTGGACTTTGTGGTGTGCCCTTTGTTTTAAAACCCATCTCTCTCCTCTTGTGTATATGTGTGTTTGTTTCTAAAAAAATAAAATTGTCAAAGTGAGAGGGAAGATAGATTTGAGAAAACTATTCAGCTCTATAATGAACTTCCATTAGCTGAGAGTGGATTATTTAATTGATTATTCTTCCAGCAGAACATAATAGAAATGACATGATAATATCGTCAATGCCTACACGTCAAACAAATTTGGGGAAACGAAATGGAATGTAATCTTAGGTTAGGTTGATTTAAATCAGAAGTGAGATTGTTGAGAAGAGAGTAGAAGAGGATATAATAAGGTATGAGTAAACTTACAACTCATCTCGGCATCGTCAGTATTAAAACCGCAAATGAGGCATGCGACGTTTAAGCCTTTTAATAAAAGTTCTCTCTGATGGACAATCATGCAATCTCAGATGTCTGAGGCCGGTGAAGCGTAGAATTTCGACCGGAGGAGTATTGAGTTTATCGCACCCAAACAATTCTAGTCCTTCAAGGGATGTCTGCAAGTGTTGGTGTTGGATGGAACAGAGAATCGTGGAAACATCCAGCTCCTCGCAAAACCCACCAATCTCCAAAAGCTTCAAGCAGGTGAGGCAGTCTAAGCCATCGGGTAGATGGCTCAACTTTGGGCAATGGGTGATTCGTAAGTGGTTAAGAGAATGCAATCCTCGTAGATCTCCAATTGATATCAGATTAGCACAATGCCAGATATCTAATCGGATAAGAGAATGTAATTCTGGTATATCTGGAATTAATTTCAGATTAGGACACATCCATATATTCAATTCCGAAAGAGATGTACAGGATTGCAGCCCAGACGGGAAATCTTCGACACCACATGATATCCGTAGAGTTCGAAGGGGTGCCACACCTTGTAGACTTGGAAAATACATCACATTGGGACAAAGGAATACTTCAAATTTCTCAAGGGAATTGAGGGTTTGCAGTGTGTTTGGCAAATGACTCAATTTCCAACATTCAGAAATATAAAGTGATTGGAGAGACATGCGAGGCGCACATACATCATCCTCATGCGGCAGCAAGATGGACACCAAATCAGAACAGTGTATTATTTTCAAAGACATTAGACTTATAGTATTATTTTGCCATAAATGCTCAGGCAGACAAGCAAGTTCGGAAATATCACACATATCAAGGGACACAAGAGTGGTAAGTTTGCTGATAATGTTTTTGAACGTCGTACCGCAAGTTTTCTGAATATCTAATTTCTTAAGAGATGGAAAATGACACGGAGCACTTTTCAATTTTGTACATGCTTTAATGGTTAACTCCTCAAGGCGAGGAAACACCATTCCCGTTGTTGTTGTTGGGTCCATCGCGGCCTTCCATTCCACTAGATTGGGCATTTGCTGCAAATCAAGCCTTTCCAAAGCTGGGAACAACGCATTTCTGCTGCTGCCACCTCTACTAGTACTTGATCCCAAACCACTATAACTGTTGTAAAATTCTGCTCCTATACATGTCACATTATCCATTCCCTCTATTTGAAGAAACTTGAGACATGGTATATGTCCAAGTGTAGGAATTTTTTGGCATTTATTACAATCTACTAAACGGATTTCCAACAGATGGTTAAAAAGAAACAAACCACCACCACTGTTATCACCCGCTAATATCCACAAAGGGAACTTCTCACCCCTAAAATTTTTTATCTTTAAGCTTTTCAATAGTGGGTGAGGTTGAAGGCCTTCCAATACGTCCTCATCATTGTTGTTGCCTACTCTTTCATGACTCCAATGGAATTCCAACTTGTGTAATCTCGTCTTTCCCACTAAATTTGCAGTTTTAGCTTCTTCTTTATCTCTCAAATGCTCCAAATTGAAGATATTTAATCCTCCTCTGAGCTGGCTTAAGCATCCTAGTTCTTCAATTCGATGACCAGTTTTCTGTCCGATGACAAAGAAAGGCAATGTTTGAAGGCAAGTCAACTGCCCCATATTGATTGGCATTTGTTTTATGTCCGCATCACTAATTTTGATATGTCTCAAGTTAGTCAAATTTCTTAGATTTTTTGGAAGCTTTCTTAGAAAATGACACTCCTTGATTACTAGAGTTTGTAAGTTGTAGAGCTTGGTAATAGAATTGGGTATTGCACTGATGCCAGTCAACTGGACGTGAAAAAGCCTTAAATGTCTAAGCTCACAAATTGACTTGATAAACTCTTTCCTACTTATCCAAGGTAATGTTAGACAACGTACAAATTTGAAGTCTAATAACTTGTCTCCAAGGTTAGTATGAATCAAAAATATTGTGCGCAATCTACCCATGCCATCTCTGGATAGTGGGATCGTTGGTGTTTTCCGGTAGTTGGATATAAAAGATAAACGCCGAATATGAGACATGTCAATGTCATCCCCCACATTGTCCCCTAAATGCAAGGTTTCCCATTTTGAAATTGAGAGGGCAAGATCGTGTACAAGATCATGCATCTTACAACTTATTATATCACCAAAATCATCCCTTTTTTTATCTTGGAATAAAGAATTTGCCAACAAAATATCAAAATAGTCGTTACCAATGTCTTCCATCTCAAAAGAATTTCCTTGCGATGATTGAAGGAACCCTTCAGCCATCCAATGTTGAATTAGCTGTTCCTTTCCCATTTCATAATCTTTAGGAAATATTGCACAATATGTAAAACAACTTTTTAGAGATGGTGAAAGATGATCGAAGCTTAATTTTAGTATTGATAAGATTTCATTTTCACCATGCAAGGAACTCCAAACCTCACTGTTTTGAATTTCCAACCATTCTCTTTCCTCAATCTTATTAGACATTGTCCCTCCTAAAACCCTTGCAACTAATGGAATCCCTTGACATCTTTTAGCAATCTTCCTTCCAATGTCCTCTTGATGTTGACTTAGTGGAATTCTTTCTTTTGTAGATACTCTTTTCTTGATTATGGACCAACATTCATCGTCAGAGAGCCTTTCCAAGTGATGTGGATGAATTGTCTTCATGATTGTCGCCACAGTATCACTACGAGTTGTTACAATAACATTGTTTCCTGCAGATGAATTAATTCCTAACAAACAACTCCTTAAAGTATCCCATTTCGCACTATCTTCATTCCAAACATCATCAAGAATGAGAAGATATCTTTTTTCTTGCAACTCTTTTTTTAGGCTTTTGACTATTGCATCCTTCGTTTGCAACGCACATAAGTTTACGCACATAAGTTTTGGGTAAGGGATTCAAGAATCTCCCTCAAAATCTTCTTATCATCAAATTCATCGGAGACACATATCCATATTGTTTTATCAAAATTCCTCTGCACTAGATCATGATTATACACGAGTTTTGCTAAAGTTGTCTTCCCCAAACCTGGCATTCCCACTATAGGAATGACTGACAGCCGTTCATTGGTTGCATTAAGCACCAAGTCTACTATTTTTGAGACATGATCTCCCATTCCTACAATCTCTGCATCCTCAAGAGAGGAGTCTGTCTCTCGGTTTAAAGTGACCTCAGGAATTGCATTTATTGATCCCGCGCTAGCAAATTCAAATTCTTTTGCTTTATTACTAATCTTTTCCAAAGATTTGAGCATAGTCTTAATTTTGTTGGCCATGTTGATTCGGAATGCAATAGGGTTTGAAAATGAAAAGAAGAAGAATACCTTTCTCATCATTTGGTTTCGGATCTCTACCTTTCTTCGGAGAATCTCATAAGCAAACTCGTCCAGCACATCGTCAACATCATAAGCAACGTCTTTAAGCCTCCGCATCCAAAGCTTCACACGCTCTTCTTTCACTTGCCTTCTCTCCGCATCAGTCAGCACAGCTCGAATCGTGGTCAATGAGTCTTGAAGTTCTCTCAGCTGCTCCTCGAACCCCCAAACAAGGCTGATCTGCTCAGTAGCAACTGGAATTAGCTTGCCTAGCACAGCATTAATGACAGTCTCCGCCATCTTTGGATTGGTGCTACGATTAGTTAAATACAAGCTCTCAGTATTTGGAAACAATACAAGAATTGTGATGTTAAGGACAACAGCAACAATGATAAAAGCAGGACGGAACACAAAGCATCAACTTGCACTTTCAACGCATGAAGATAACGTTAATTGATTCATTCCGTGTATTTTCAGCGAACGCGTAATTGGGACCCACGAACAGAGCGGGGAATTGTGCCTTTTCAAAAGTAAAGTGTTTCGGAATGGGATTGATGCCATTGCTTTTAATGGCAGATTCAATCTCAACCGTAAAATAAAACTATTTTAAAAAATTACACATCAAAAATTAAATAGTAAAGAGGTAAAAATGGTGCGTGAGAGAGAAAATGAGTAAAGTTTGATTTTTTTTTTTTTTTTTTTAAGATTACTAAGGGAGTGTTTGGTAAGGGTATTTAAACAATTGTTTTCGTTGTTTAGACAATATAACACATATTTTCATAACACTTTTTTACCCATACGTGTTTATAAAAAAATTTAAACAAAATTACTACAACAACATTATCAAACGGGTCATAAATTAGCACATCTAATATTTCAACTAGAGAAATAAAATATGTCTATAATTCTTTCACAATAAATTTTAAGTAAAGATGATTATTATTAGTAGATAAAAAAAGTAATTTCAATAGTGAATTTAAATTAGAACTAATAACAACTTATCACTTAAGATTTGTTGTGAAATTATTATGAAAAAATTGTAGACATAACACTTCTCTTTCAATAAATACATCAAAAGTACAAATATTAGTCAACTAGTTCAATTAATCCAAGTACATCAATGTCCAAAACATAATTGTATGTAAAATATTGTGTCATGGATTGCATAAAATCAATGGGAAACGGCAATGAAGAACACTCCAAGGGAAAAACCATTATGAAGTAAATTATCCCCCCACAAACCACTCAACTAATTATAACCTAGTGTAAAACCTTTACCAATACTTTACACAAAATTAATAAATTAGCTACCAAAGAAAATACATAAAATAAATTTTATTAAAGGCATTGTAACGTAATTATCTATCACAGTAGAATGAGACACTCTTTTAAAATAAATTAGCAAGAGAAGTAGATTTGAGATATGGACATATTCAATAACACAAAGTAAACAATAAGTACATGAATTAATGTGAGAAGAAGACAAAAAAGAATAAAGCAGTATTAAATTTGTACAATTAAATTCATCAATATAGCTATATTGACTTTAACTGAAGAAAAATCTGAGGATTCTACAAATTTTGCTACATAACTTTCATAAATTAACGTTGTAACGAATATGATTGCTAAATTAAAAACATAATAAATAAATATATGAATCATTTTTTTAATTGAGGACAAATCATATTGTAAAGATTATATAATAAAATTTATAATATCCATATCATCACTCGTTTAATTCTACTTTTAAAATAACACTTTTTGTGTTTTATCACGTATGAGAATTTAGGGAAAATTATTGAATATTCCGGGAGTACCAAAAATGCGTACTTTCTCTTTACACATGAATTGCAGGTCCCATCATAAATTTATGATGGGACTCACAATTCATGTGAGAAGAGAGAGTACGCATTTATGGTACTCCGAGATTTCCCAATAATTACCGAGAATTTAGTTAAAAAAAATTGTAAGGTTTGCCAATTATTTATTATTAAAATTTCAATGTACTAAAAAATAATTAGTGCACTATTGACTATCCACCCATACATTACATTATCTCATTCTTTTTTCTTTTCTTTTTTCAAATTGTTAGAGTTGCTCTCTCAATCCCTCACTTTAGAGCATTCACCAGTTTGTCTAAATTTTTCTTCTATTTTAGTGATTAGTGCAGAAGTTAACTTATTATGCTCTGCGACAATGTTGATTGCTTGCAGCAAGTGTGATCTCAGTACATCTTGTATTAATTCTTTTTGTAACACTACATTTTCTTATGAAAAGTAGGGCCATAAATACATAAAGTGGTTCATAAATAATTCAAGTGTTTGGTATTGAGGTATATCTTTTTTTTTTTTTGGTGAAAAGGAATTCATTCATAAAACTAGGAGGAAAACAAAGATGCAAGGCAAGCCCTGTTCAAATACAACCCAAGAAAATCAAACTCTAAAAACTGAACTAAGTCCACAGGCAGACAAGCAAGAAAAACAAAATCAATGGCTTGACGTCCTCCCATACGAGCAAGTGCGTCAGCGCATCTATTTGCTTCACGATAACAATGCTTAAAACAAACCTGAGGAATTCGAGACAAAAGGAGCCTGCAATCCTCCATCAGAGAAGAGACAAACACATTAGTGTAGTGCGGGTTAGCAATAGCCTCTACTATAGCCTTAGCGTCTAACTCCACTTCCATAGCAGTAAACTTATAGTTGAGACACACAGTAAGCCCATCACGAAGAGCCCAAAGTTCAGCAATGAAATTGGTTGTCATTCCAATCTTGCGAGCAAAACCGACAATCCAATTACCCTCCTCATCACGAATAAGACCCCCTCCCCCAACAAGACCCGGATTACCAAGAGAGGAACCATCCGTATTTAATTTAACCCATCCACAAGCTGGTTTACTCCAACGAACAGGTTTGCAAACTCTAGTGATAGCATCCTTATATGGGCTTGCATAGAAGTGGAACTCTAAGGCTCTTCGAGAAATCTCCTTAGCTAAGCAAGGGTTCAGCCTCTGCCCCTTAAACACTACCTGGTTTCTTTGATACCAAATCAACCAAATACCGAAGAGAAAAATTATATTCCAAGACACAACATGTTGACCGCCATTACGTTTATTAGTACCATTCATCTCCAGCCAATCCTGTAAGTTACTGTTAAAAAAGGAGCTGTTGCCTCTGTTCACACCCAGTTGATACCAAACCTGTTTAACTACTTCACAATCACGAATGGCATGAAAAATGGATTCACTAGACCCATGGCAAAGAGGGCATCGACTATCAGAAAGAATACCCCTTCGATTGAGGCACTTCCTCACCCCAATGCTCTTATGACAGCAAAGCCACACAAAGGATTGAATTCTAGGAAGAACTGGAACCTTCCAAATCCATTTACCCCTGAAGAGATCCGTACTACACTGGGATGTTGCTAACTTGTAAGCTGAACCAAGACTAAAGATACCATGATCAGACTCCTTCCAAGTTAACTTATCCTTTTCACGGGATGCTAAAGCAAACGGCATAGCTTGAAGCTCCTGCTTGATAGATTCAGGAAATTCAAAGGAAGTGATTGACCAATTCCACCCCGCAGTAGACACTACATCTTTAACCCTCAAATCTACAACCTCCAAGGTCAATGGACCATATATTCTTTGTCTCAAAGTTCCAAAGTTAGACCAATCGTCAAACCAAAATTTGAGGTTACTGTCTCTACCACAAGTCCACCTCACTCCTTTTTGAAAGATCTCAGCACCCTTTTTCATTGCTGTCCAAACCCTCGAACAAGGGAGCTTATCTCTATTCAAGGAGCTCAATCTTCGAGTGTTACAGTATTTTCCTTTTAAAACTTTTACCCATAACGATTCTCCTTCTATATGGAACCGCCAATTGAGCTTTGAAAGAAGAGCCAAGTTACTACCCTTAGCTGATTGAATTCCCAAACCCCCTTCATCCTTTGGCTTGGTGACCTTTTCCCAACCAACCCAATGCATTTTCTTTACCAAATCCGTTGAGCCCCATAGGAAATTCCTATTCACTCGATCGATGCCTTCAATAATATTATTAGGAAGAAGAGCACTTTGCATCACGTAGTTTGGAATGGAAGAAGAGGCCTGCCTTACAAGGACAGATCGACCTGCCAAGGACAGAAGTTTTGCCTTCCAACCCGTCAATTTTTGCTTAACTCGCTCAAGCATAAAGTTAAAGTCTTGTGACGAGGACCCTGGATACTTAATGGGAATGCCAAGGTATTTACCAAGATAAGGAGTAGATTGGAAGCCCAAAATAGCACAAAGATCCTCCCTGCAGTCCCTATCAACATTCGGAGAGAAATAGACCCTTGACTTCGCTCCACTAACAGATTGACCCGACTTACTACATAAAAGGTCTAACACCTCCCTTATGGCAGTACAGTTCTCTGGATCAGCTTTGGCAAACAACACTAAATCGTCCGCAAAGAAAAGATGCGAGCAAGCCATGCCACTCCTATTAACTCGCACCGGCTTCCAATTATTTGTACTGCACTTCTCTTCGATGAGTTGGCCAAGGAAGTCCATACAAAGGATGAAAATATATGGAGAAAGAGGATCCCCTTGTCTAAGGCCCCTTGAAGGCATAATCTGCTCTAGAGCACCCCCATTCACCACAATGGAGGTGGAAACCGTTGACACACAGCTCATAATTAGCTTTATGATGTTATGGGGAAGATTAACTCTAATCAACATTTCTCTAATAAAACCCCATTCAAGCTTGTCATAAGCTTTTTCCAAGTCAATTTTAATCGCCATAAACCCATCTCTTCCCTTCTTTCGACTGATCGTGTGAATAAGCTCTTGCACAATTATGGCATTATCTGTTCCTCTTCTGCCAAGAACAAAAGCAGATTGACAAGGAGAAATGAGTTTACCAAGCCAAGGCCTCAGTCGGGCAACTAAAATCTTAGAGACAATCTTGTACACTGTATTACACAAGCTAATAGGCCGATAATTATTAAGAGTTTCCGGCCCAGGAACCTTTGGAATAAGGGTAATGTGAGTCCTATTTAACTCCTCAGGAATTTCCATAGCAACAAAAATTTTCCTAATTTCCTCCACCACTGATTTTCCTACAATAAGCCAAAATCTTTGAAAGAACCCAGCATGAAGCCCATTAGGTCCTAGGGCTTTAAAAGCCTTTAAAGACCACAGCCCAGCTTTAATCTCATCCTCCGAAACCCCTCCCTCCATACTCTCTCGCTCCTCCTCGGAAAGACGGGCTTGCCAAGTAGACCCAGTTGATATATTGAGAGTAGAGTAGCTATGGGAAGTAGTGTATAACTTAGAAAACCCAGACCGGATATACTCCTTTACATCCCTTTCAGAATGCAGCCACTCTCCAGAACTGGACATAATAGTTGTAATGGAGTTTCTTTTCCTTCTGACCAGAGTAGAAATGTGGTAGAAAGAAGTATTTTTATCTCCAAGCAGCATCCAATTAACTCTGGATTTAAGCGCCCATAACTCCTCCTCTTGGCTTCGAACACAATATAACTCTGCCTGAAGCTTCCTTTCCAACTCCAAAAGAGACATTGAAGGCCAATTAGCCAGAGCCTTCTGAATCCCTCCCAATCTTGCCATAAGTCTTCGCTTTTTCTCAAAGATGTTTCCAAACTGCCTCTCATTCCAATCCGACACATCAATGGAGAACTTACTAATGGCTTCCTGGAGGCAATCAGTCATTGCCCAAGCTTTCTGGACCACTTGGGGAAAAGAGGTATCCGATAGCCAGTAACTTTGAAACTTGAAGAGCCTATTCTGCCTTGCCCAACTGGTAGGATTAGTTTCCAACAAAACCGGATTATGATCAGAGTGACATCTAGTCAAATGAGTCACTCTGGCTTCAGGGTAGAGAGTGCACCAGTTAGTGTTAACGAAAAACCTATCAATTCTTTCTTGGATGAGAACATGGGCGTCTATCCGATTAGTCCATGTGAAACGTGGACCCGAAAAGCCCAGATCAACCATGTTACATTTATCTAGGCACTCTTTCAGTAAAAGAGACCTTCTAATACTCACATCTTTGCCTCCCAACTTATCAGCACAATTAAGAGGCTCATTAAAATCCCCTGCAATCACCCAGGGCATACTATGCGATTCCGCAGTGCGCATCAGATTATTCCAAAGAATTGATCTCTCAGCAAGTCTAGGACTAGCATAAATTGCAGAAAATAACCAGGCAAGATTAGAAGCACGTACCTTAACAATGACGTCAATTTCTTGCTCAGTCTTTGCCAGATGGTTTACTTCCACCATATCAGCATTCCATATAAGCCATAAACCCCCAGCATAGCCAATCGAATCCACATGAATTGCACCATCAAAGGGCAACCGATCGGT
Organism: Castanopsis chinensis; assembly: GCA_032878915.1. Lineage (NCBI taxonomy): Eukaryota > Viridiplantae > Streptophyta > Magnoliopsida > Fagales > Fagaceae > Castanopsis > Castanopsis chinensis. Next base: position 955,101 of record JAVQMG010000074.1, on the reverse strand, counting down.
AATATTCTTAGCTCTCTCTCCTCCCAAACGAGTTTCCATAACCACAAAAATAGCTGAATCGTGAACACGCACCAACTCCCTCACATGCTTCTGAAAATTGGGCTTCAGAGTGCCCCTACTATTCCAAATTATTATCTTCATCATACAAAAAACAAGGATAACACAAACTTCAGCAGGAGGTTGGCTCAGCACCTCCTCTCCTCCTTCAAGCTCCATTCCATCTGCCTCAACCCCTTTATCACCTGACCTCTCCTCAACATTAGAGATCGCCGGACCACACGTAATCCCAATGCCTCCTTGGTGATCAAATAGAGGAGGGCGATTTTCATCAAGACCAGTACTCTCTGTTTGCTTCTGACAACTGTATCTGACAGCTCCATTTCCAACAGCCTTCTCTTTGCTAAGATCTCCCCTCGAAACACTTTGCTTGAATTCGGCCTTGTCAGGATCGTAGCCCAAGTCATTGCTTGCTAATGCCGTGAATGAGAAATTTGGCTCGCTTAGAGCATTGATCCCACTGTTGAGCTTAGCGGTGGAAATAGAAGATGTGAGCTTTGGGGAGTATCTAGTACCTTTAGTACCCTTATCTAATACAATAGAGACTCTACTTCGTGCAAGATCTTTTTTGCTTTTGACCGACACACTTTGGGCTTGAGTTGTGGCCATTCCCACGTTGAAGGAGCCCACTTGGATAGCTGCTGTGGAATCAGGCCCAATCGCAAAGCCCATGCATTGCTCTCCGTGTTCCGCAACAAATAAGGCCTCCTGGGATTGAACCTCGTTTCTTGGTTGGGCCTCATCAGCCTTCCTTTTGTCTATTCTAATGTGGTTGCTTCTTGGCCCCACCTGTGGGTAAGCATTCCCACCACTTGGTCTGAAATTTCCCATTCCACTACCTTCTGTCTTATACCTGGCACCTTTGTATCCTTGTCTTTTCCTTGTAACCACCAACCACGGACCATAACTGTCCTTTTGCTCAGTCGAACAGTCTGCCTCCCCTTGCAAGGGGTCCACGATATCACACCCAACATGTGAGTTGCTGACCTAGACATCTTCCCTCACCTCAACATCCATATTCTCCTTGGGCGTACTCCGGATAACGTATGGGCAAGCGTCCCTCTGGTGGCCAATCCGGCCACATGAAAAACAAAGCCTTTGGACTCCTTCGTAGTTGACAGGCTGTTGGAGTCCCCCAATAAGAATATTAGTCACCAAAGGTTTATCAATATCCACCTGCACACAGAGCCTGGCAAACCGGCCCCTTGCTTTAGCCACGGTATGGGTATCGATCCTGAGGATCTTGCCAATGGTATTCCCTATCTGTTTTAAAACTTCCACTTCATAATATTCAATGGGCAACTCATTTAATCTAATCCAAACCGTGATGGTGGAAACGTTCGTCGTGGAAGGCTGGAAATTTGGCTCCCATGGCCTTATAGAGAGGAAATGCTCCCCTATGAACCACGGACCATTCCTGAGCACCTTATCGTGGTCTTCATTACAGCTGAAACGAGTGAGGAAGAACTCCTTCCCTAGATCAATAACATCCAACCTACCCGTATGCTTCCAAAGAGCATTGAGTTTGGTTTGGATATAGTTGAACCCTACGGACCTCCCATACACTTTGACAATGAGAGATGATTCCCAGACCGCTCGGATACGATGTTTCACATCTTTGGAGAGTTTCACCGCAGCAAATCCTTCCCGTAACTCCTCCACCTCCTTATCAGAATCAACATCAGCTTCCATTTTCCCATCAAAAGCAAACGCTTGGTTATAAGCCCCTGGTATTTCCCCCAGTAGTTTGTCCTTAAATGACAAACTCTTTCCGGTGCATGGAAGCTGACTAAATCCCTGTGTGTGGGAGCAGTTCTCATGGCTTGCCATGAAGACGGCATGACCTGCATTCTTAACCTTCTTGTTATTGTGTTCTAGCTCCTCCTCCTCTTCTCGAGAGAGAGCACGGTTTTTCGTACAGAATGCCATCCCCACCTTTGCGCTACTAGTTGAGACACTCACATTTATTTATGAAGGATTAATTAAAAACAAGTTTAACTTCTAACATCCCCCCTTAAACTTGTCTTCTTGATTACTCCAAGTAAGGCTTGCAACTTGTTGAATGTGTCATACTTGAGTGGTTTAGTGAGTATATCTACAACCTGATCATGTGACTTCATGAACTCAAGATAAACTTCCTTTCTTGCAATACATTCTCAAATAAAATGATACCTTGTGTCGATGAGCTTGCTTTGGTCATGAAAGACTGGATTCTTTGCAAGAGTTAGCACTGACTTATTATCCACAAATATCTTCATAGCTTCTTCTTAAAACATCTACAACTCTTTCAATAAACTTCTAAGCCAAATTGCATGACAAACACTAGAGGTAACAACAACGTACTCAGCTTCACAAGTAGATAGCGTCACGATTGGCTGCTTTTTGGACGTCCATGTAAATGCAATATCACCCATTTAGAATACAAAACCAGTAGTACTCTTTCTATCATCCGTATCTCCAGCCCAATCACTATCACTGTAGCTAACATGTTTAAAATCTTTAGACGGTGAATACAATAGTCCATAATCCAGTGTACCTTTTAAATAGCGAAGAATTCTCTTGGCAGTCTTCAAGTGAGTCATTGTCGGTGCTTCCACGTAACGACTAACTAGTCCAACGCCAAAAATAATGTTTGGTCTTGTGCATGTTAGATACCTCAGACTTCCGATCAAACTCTTGAAGAATGTTGGATTAACCTACTCTTCATCGTCATGCACCTTACAATAAAGCGCATGTTCATGTGGGCATTTAAAAAACCCATTAACCTGGAAGAATTTGTCAATTCTACTATTCCAAGCTACTGGTGCCTGTTTTAGGCCATATAGAGCTTTTTTCAACTTCAAAACTTTATCTTCCTTCCCCCTCTACAACATAGCCTATAGGCTACTCAACATAAAGTTCTTCCTCAAGGTAGCCATTCAAAAATGTGAATTTTACATCCATTTGGAAAATTCTCCATTGATTATGAGCTGCTAAAGAAATTAGCAATTGTATAGTTTCCAAACAAGCAACTGGGGCAAATACTTCATCATAATTAATATCTTGCTGTTGACTATAGCCTTGCACCACCAATCTTGCTTTGTATCTCTCTACCTCTCCTTTTGCATTCTTCTTCAACTTGTACACCCATTTTACACCAATTTTCTTCTTTCCAATTGGAAGAGTTGCAAGCTCCCATGTATCATTCTTCTCTATTGCCTTGATCTCTTCGTCCATAGCATTTCTCCATTTTTTGTCTCGCACCGCTTCTTCAAATCCTGTAGGTTCACAATCAGCAAACAGACAAAAAAATGTTACATCATCTATAATCTCTGTTGAATTGTAAAGATCCTGAAGACTTCTCATTTTTCTTGGTCTTTCACTAGAACTTCCTTCTAGTAAAGATGACGATGATGGACTTTCATGAATGGGAGATGATGCTGCTAGTGATGGAGGTGGAGTGATAAGCTCTTTGTGAACTTCATTTCTTTGATCTTCCTCTTCAAATAAAGGAAAGAAATTATACTTCTCCTCTTCTTGGGTGCTCCAATCCCATATGCCTTCTTCATTGAATTCCACTTCTTGACTAACAATGACTTTTTCAGTGCTCGGATTATAGAGCTTATAGCCCTTAGAGCTTGGATCATAACCAATGAACACATACTTCTTGCTTTTATCATCTAGCTTGGATCTCTCTTGATCTGGTACACGAAGATGAGAAATTGTAGGCTTCTTCCTACTCTAAGCTTTTTGTGGGATTTTTCCTTGTACACTTCTTGTGGGGCAATGATTGGACAAATAAATTGCACAATCTATAGCTTCAGCCCAAAATTCTTTAGGCATTTTCTTGCTCTTCAACATGCTTCTGGCCATATTGAGAATTGAACGATTCTTTCTTTCTGCTACACCATTCTATTGTTGTGACCTTGGAACTGTTAAAGGACGGCAAATCCCATTCACTTCACAAAATTCTTTGAATTCATTTGATGTAAATTCGCCTCCTCTATCAAATCTTAAGGCCTTAATTTCATAGCCACTCTGCTTTTCTACAAATGCCTTAAATTTCTTAAATGCACCAAATGCTTCAGATTTCTGCTTCAAAAAATAAACCCACGTTTTTCTACTAAAATCATCAATAAATAGAAGAAAGTAGTTACTTTTACCAAGTGATGATTACTTGATAGGTCACACACATCAGTTTAAACAAGTTGCAATGGCTTGGTTGCTCTTGTAGTAGCTTCTTTCAGAAAGCTCTTTCTTGATTGCTTGCCAAGGAGACATCCTTCACAAAGCTGGTTAGGATGCTCAATGGAAGGTAGTCCTCTCACCATCTTCATCTTTGTCAACAACTGTAGTCCTCCAAAGTTTAAGTGCCAAAATCTTAGATGCCAAAGCCAAGAAGAATTTTTAAAACAAGCCTTCAAACATCTAATAACATCAGTTTGAATATTTTTCAAGAACATTCTATTTCTTGTCATAGGCATATTAGCTATCACATTATTTCAATGATCCCTTATTAAGCAATTACGATCTTTCAACTGGATATCAAAGTCTTTCTCAAGGAGTTGTCCCAAACTCAAAATATTAGTTTTCATGCTTGACCCATAATATACATCAGAAACAAATTGATGATCTCCATTCTTTAAACGGATAAGAATTTTACGTATCCCCTTCACTGAAACTTTGGATGAGTCACCAAAGATAACACTTCCGACCACCAATTCATCATTTTCCATAAACATCCTTTTATTCCCACACATATGGTTGCTAGCACTAGAGTCAAGATACCATGCACCATTTTCTTCTCTGTCTTCTCCTTTGTATGCCAACAACAAAGTCGACTCCATTTCTTCATTTTTATCTTCAACATAGTTAGCTTTCTCCTCAATAGTGTTAGCAGCATTTTTACATTCAGAAGCATAATACCCATACTTTTGACAATTATAACATTTGATATTAGACTTATCATACCTTCTTCTATATGGTCTTGAGAAACTAACTCTTCCACGATCTCTTATGGGTTGTGAACTTTGACCCCTCTTTTCATAATGGGGAGAGTTTTGACCATTCCTTCCTGCAGATCCTCTCCCTCTACAATGTCCATGTCCTCGGCCTCTTTGGCTACTTTCACACCAACCTTTCTCATTCAAGATGAGCTTTGCTTGTAGGACTTGCTCCAAAGGCTCTTGCTTCTTCTTACTGAGCCTTTCTTCATAGGCTTGTAATGATCCCATGAGCTAGTCAATAGTTATTGACTCCAACTCTTTTGATTCCTCAATTGCTACAATGATATAGTCAAACTTAGAAGTAATGACCGTAGGATTTTTTCTACCACACAGACATCATCCAAGTTCTCACCATATCTCTTCAATTGATTTACAATTGCCAACACCCTTGAAAAATAATCTGAAATAGATTCAGATTCTTTCATGTGCAAACCTTCAAACTCGCCTCTTAATGTTTGAAGGTGAACTTTTTTCACTTTATCAACTTTTGTTAGAGAGTTTTTAAGAATCTCCCATGCTTGCTTGGATGAAGTTGCATTTGCAACTTTCTCAAACATAGTTTCATCCAAACCTTGATAGATCAACATAAGAGCTTGTTGATCTTTCTTCGAGCTTTTTGCAAGGCTTCCTTTTGGTTTGGGCAAAGATTCTTCATCTTGCGACTCCACATAACCTTTCTCCACAACCTCCCATGCATATTGGGATCAAAGCAACGCCTTCATTCGGATACTCCAATTTTCGAAGTTTTGTTTGGTAAGTCAATGAAATTGGAACGACACCATCCCATTAGCAATAGCCATTATCACCACAAACCGATTGGCTTTGATACCACTTTGTTGGAAATAAAACAAAAATACTAATGGGTCTTTCCTCACTTACTCTCACAAACACTCACACACTACTTAGTGTATAGAAGAGACTCACACTCATAAATGAAATAAAGGGAGAGAGAGTGGAGAGAGAAGAGTTAAAACTCTTTAAAGCTTTGTATTTCTCTTCAACTCGTGCTTAGAACTTGACGGATGAATGAGTTTATATAGTACACCATCCAACCTTTAACTTCCACTACATTTATTTTTCTAACTCTTACATTCATAAATCCCGCACATAACTTCAATAAACTTCCCACTACATTAACTTATGAAACTCACACTTATTTATGGAGGATTAATTAAAAAAAAAGTTTAACTTCTAACATTCAATCACAGGTAGTAGAGCCTCCACTTCACCTGTTGTGGCAAAAATCATTTTAATTAAAACTACCAAGTTTTCTGGCATCACCAACATACATACCTCATCAGCAAAAGTGAATAGAATTCAAAAATAACTTTTGTAATTATAACAGCTAATCTTCAGTAGAGATACCTATTTCAAGAAGCTTTAAGATGACATTTATCAAATACGTCATATCTACCCCTTCCCTCTTCTGCATTCTTTCCATGTTGCGAAGCTCAAACTTCAGCAGGGCTTCCTGCACTCATTATGTTCAAATTTCTATTATAAACTAATGAGAAGCTCTGCTCCCCTCCCCCCACTTCTGAATAAAGAAGAAAGAAGACAATTGCACACAAAGACTTATAATATGAGTAGTACTTGGTTTTAAGCCACATGGAAAACACTATAAAAAAAAAAAAAAAAACTATACTAGTACAATTTTTATGAACATAAAGGTCATTGTGATATTGATCATTATTCAAAAGCATAAACAACGACTACTTGAATATTATCCACAAAAACTTCAATGAACTAATGAATACAAAAGTTCATCAAGATATAAGGCATAGGTACAAGCAACAAAGTTTTGGGGGAAAAATCAAAGAACACATGATTAGAAATACAAACTGGTGCCAAAATAAATATTTCTAGTTTGTGTGGGTTTTTATCAACAGAGCTCACTTAATCAAGCACTTAAATTTGTCCATCAGAGCTGGTTGAAACTTGCAGATCTCTGATATAATTGGCTACCTGCTAAATAGTCATAAGACATGCATTGGGAGACTCAAGAAAGTACATTTTAAATGAGAATGGATTTTTTGAGAGAAATGTTTATACCAGAATCTGTTGTTCTGCTGCAGAAGTGCTTAAAAATTCTGTGCATCCTACTTTTGCATAATTGATAATACCAGTTAGAGAAAAAGGATATGTTAAGACCTCACCAACTACCCCAAGGGTTTATTTTTTTATAGATTGAGAAAAGCTTTCAACTTATATTTAACTAATAAAGGTGCTGACTAGTGGTTACAGGAATGGCTTCATACCTGTGTACTAGAATATTTAACAAATATTTAAGAAGACAAAAGAAGGAAATGAACAGGTGATTTTCATTTCAAAGATAGATGAAGATCCTTATTGTCATCAAGAAGCTTAGAGATTTCTTTGTCCTTCTCCTCAATCATTCGATCTGCAAGATCATGAAACCTATAATGATCTTCCTAAAAGTTATGTATCCAATTAACACAAGAACAATAATATAAATATACTGACAATTAATCCCAGCCCAAAATCAACAAGGTACAAGGTACTTTCAATCTTTCATATCGAAATTTGAGCTCATCCAATTTTTCTTTGTACATCCTGCTCAGAAGATGCTTCATTTTGAGCCTTCAATCGCCCATAGATGACTGTAAAGATAAAACTACAAATTTTCTCTTTCGAAATGCCCACAAAAAAAATAATAATAATAAAAAACCAGTCCTCAGCCTCCACTCTACAGCTATAAATGTTTTTTTTTTTAAGAAGCAGAACTGGTTTCAAAGATATAATGTAGAGATTCTATTTTATAAATTGATTTCTTAAAAATAAATAAATAAATAGAGGGTGAATTTCTAGTATTAAAAAAATGTAATATATATCTGCTCCACAGTTTGCCAAGTTATATAAGTAAACAAGTCTTATAACACAGATGAAAGAGTTTGAACAGATAAAAATCTGACCTTCAGCAAGCTTTGCTGAGAGCTATTGGGCTTTTGCATTTGCCTCTGAGCATGCCACTATAAGATGATTTTAAGCCTCCTCAGCCTCCAACTTTGACTTCTCCAAAGTGAAAGGCACATTCATCAATGACCTCACATACTTCTCCACAGGGCACCCATAGAACCCGTTGCTCCCATCAATAGCATTGTACAGAATCTCAGCCTTCTCTAACTGGCATTATCAGCCATGCAAAAGCAGGCTGCACAGAATTTAAGCAATTCTGCAACAAAACAGCAAATTCTAGTATAAACATTTCTCTCAAAAAATCTGTTCTCATTTAAAATGTACTTTGTTGAGTCTCCAAATGCATTTATTATGCCAAATTAGCCGGTAGCCAATTATATCATAGAGCTGCAAGTTTAACCAGCTCTGATGGACAAATTTAAGAGGGTGTAAGTGCCTGAATAAGTGAGCTGGTGTAGATAAAAACCACACAAACTAGAAATATTTATTTATTTTGTCACCAATTGGTATGCTAATCTTGTGTTCTTTAAATATTCCCTCAAAACTTTCTTGCTTCCACCTTGGCTTTATATCTTGATGAACTTTTGTATTCATTAGTTAATTGAAGATTTTGGGGATAATGTTCAAGTAGCCGTTGTTTATGCTTTGGAATATTGATGGATATCACAATAGCCTTTATTTTCAGAAAAATTGTATCACTATAGTTCTCCAATGAAGATGGACAATATCCTGTGAAACTCAGTATCAACTACACAAAGTTCTCTTTAATATGAATGGATGCTTGCTAATTGGTACATCTTTGGATTAATTTGTTTCATGCGTTGCATGCAAGTAGAAATTTGGTTGATGATGATTTTTCTTTTGAAATTCAGCTTTTGGCAAGGCAGCAAGCTCAGAGAGAGGAATGCTAGCACAATCACAACAGCATATTTTAGCACTTCAAGTATGTCAGATGAAATCTAAATTAAATCGTCTTTTTTCCCCCAGTTTAGTTTCTGATTTTTGTTTCAATTCAGGAGGAAATTGAAGAGCTTGAACGTGAGAATTGTCTCCATAGCCAACAAGTATACAGTTGTCTGAATTTTTGCAGATTCAATTGTTTGTGTATTTAAAGGACAGCAAACAAATGCTGGCTACCAAGAAACATTTTTATGAGACTAGTGCAGCTGAAATGAAAATGTGAGGTTGATAAGCTTTTAGCAAGGCAGCAAGCTCAGAGAGAGGAATGCTAGCACAATCACAACAGCATATTTTAGCACTTCAAGTATGTCAGATGAAATCTAAATTAAATCGTCTTTTTTCCCCCAGTTTAGTTTCTGATTTTTGTTTCAATTCAGGAGGAAATTGAAGAGCTTGAACGTGAGAATTGTCTCCATAGCCAACAAGTATACAGTTGTCTGAATTTTTGCAGATTCAATTGTTTGTGTATTTAAAGGACAGCAAACAAATGCTGGCTACCAAGAAACATTTTTATGAGACTAGTGCAGCTGAAATGAAAATGTGAGGTTGATAAAATGGAAGTACAGGATTATTACATGTCTATGAATATATGTAGGGAAGTTGAAAAATAAAAAAAGTGTTTTCCATGTGCCTCAAACCCAAGGACTACTCATATTATAAGTCTTTGTAGGCAATTTTGCCTTCTTTCTTCTTTATTCGGAAGTGGGGGAGGGGAGCAAAGCTTCTCATTAGTTTGTAATAGAAGTTTGAACATAATGAGTGCAGAAAGCCATGCTGAAGACTGAGCTTCGCAACATGGAAAGATTGCAGAAGAGGGAAGGGGTGGATATGACGTATTTGAAAAATGTTATCTCAAAGCTTCTTGAAACAGGTATCTCTATTGAAGATTAGATGTTATAATCACGAAAGTAATTTTTGAATTTTATTCACTTTTGCCAATGAAGTATGTATGTTGGTGATGCCAGAAAACTTGCTAGTTTTAATTATAATGATTTTTGCCACAACAAGTGAAGTGGAGGCTCTACTACCCGTGATTGGAATGCTGCTTCAATTTATTCCTGAAGAGGTAGAATTCTCAGTTTGTATTAGATGCTCCATTTTTATTGGGTATTCTGGTTGAAGTCATGGTCTCTATTTTATTCTGCATAATGATATAAGTCATGGTAAGCTGCCCTTTAACATAGTATGTTAATATGAATGCCTGGCTAGCAGGCAAAGATGGTAGCCTAGGGCCATAAAATAGCAGTACAAGTAATCATTCCAAACGTGTCAATCCAGTATGTTTCCTTGGAAGAAAACTTGCATAAAACTTCAGAAGTGCATTTAGATAAGATGAGCAAGTACCTATTTGTTGACCTTTTTGAAGTCATGTATGTCTTTTCTGACATGGTTTCAAGCTATGATGCTGCATTGCAGTTCAGTTCATTATTCTAGGATGTGTTCAAGCATATATTAGAAACTGCTCTCTTAAAAGAGGCAATGAGATTCAGTACAGCATCTTCAACCATCTGTTAATTACTGCATTTTGCATGCAAATGCAGATTCACGTGTCAACAAGCATACTGTGCCTCCACAGATGTTCCACCAAGCCCAGCAAGCGATGGTCCAGGATCCCGTTCTCTTTTCTCAAGATTCTCATTTTCTTAAGAGTGGAAAACAAGTCAAAAGGATTCTTTTATTGCATGAGGATTATCTGCTACTGCAACTCAGCAGCAATGGTGTTGGCTGCTTGCCACAGGCGTGGTCTTAGAATATCTTGTATTCTTTTTGTAAAAACGGTACATTGGTTAACAAAAAGGTTCAGATATTGTAAAGAACGATTAAAAGAGAGAATGATATACCTCAATATCAAGAGGGAGGAGAAACATTTCAGCAGTATTCAGTTACTCTTTCTGGAAGAGTTGCATGCAGCCACACAAGCCCTTTTTTGTTTTTTCTTTTTTTTTTCTTAGTCTCTTTTTTCTTTTTCACAATTCAATGTAGAGTATATGTGAAAATTATATCATGGAGAAACAAGAAGGCAATTTCCAGTGAGGTTTCTGTCAATACCGATGGAATAAGGTCAATAGCAATTTCTAGTACTTAATTATTTCCTTTTTTTTTTATAGTTATTATTTGAGCCTTCTTTTGTTGTTGCCATCATCATGATTTGTATCATTCAACGAATGGCCTTGTGGGTTGGTGTAGGTTGGTGGGTGAAAGATAAGTTATGGAGCTCATGGTATTAAGTCATACACGTCATGACATTAGCCAATTTCGTCAAAAGCTAGTAGGCTTGAGCCATTTTATACTACAAAGTTTCATTATATTAGGAGTCAATTTAAGTTTCAATTTGAAATTTCATCTGAAAATTTTGGCTGGTACCTGCGGTGGATTCGTCAAGATTCAGAGGCTGGTGATTTATGGCTTCCAAGAGAGTGGGAAGTGGGAACTGATGTGCAGGCTGCGTCAAGAACCTCAGCTTGGAAAAATGAGAGCTCACATAATGCTTGTGAGAGACACGTTCTATATCGGACGGATGCATTAGATACCGTCTCAACCATAAGCGGGTGACATAAATTAGTCAGTGTGGTGAATCTGGTGATAAAAAAAAAACGAGGATGAGAGGGCTTGGATCTAATTAACACCCACTTGGGTCCCTGCCATCATTGATTATTACAGGTTTTGATGTGAACCTCTTGTTACTTGATGCTGTCTATTCCCTGCTTTATCGGACTATAAATGGTCAGCAAAAGAGTGCGTGAAAAAAGGAGACTGTTCCATTTTCTTCGTTAAATATAACTTCTGCTCGGTTGATGATTAATGGTCCAAATGAATGGCATATTGCATTTTGCTAGTTAAAAGAATCTTCCGACATTAACATTTTAAGTTATACGGCTGCAAGTTCAAATGCTATTCTTACATTATAGAGACAGTGCATAATCATTCAATGACCATGTTAGATTGTTATCCTAACAGAAGTCTTCGAAGTTACTACAGGATTGGTCCCATCCATGATCTAACAAAATTTATAACCCATATCCTTAATTCATCAAGTATGACTGTTAAGTCAGAAGTCATAAGTAATATAACCCTTTTTATCTTCAATATTAAAACGTCGAGTCTTGTAAGATTCTCTTCTCTCTCTGTTTTCCCCTGAATAAAATTAGGGCAGTCGCATTACATACAAAGTACAAATTTTAGTTTATGAACTGACAAGTCATGGTTTCAATTCAAAAGGTTTTTTGTGTGTATTGTCATATTGTGCGTGCAACAAGCTGTGTCACGTGTGTGTAGACATTTTCCATAAAATTATTAAACTTTACCCCAATTGACAAAATTAAAAATCTGAAACTTTGATATGAAACAGGTATAACACTTCGATTCTAGCATAGTGGCATACCTTGGCATATAGAGACAACTGAGTCATTGAAGACCTAAAAGTGGCAGAAATGCCAAAAGAGGTAGTTGCCTGTGAACGAACAATGAGATCATTCACATTCTTGAAATGCTAACAAAAACAAGGATGTAGCTATGAAGAACAGGATCTTTCTTTATTGAATTGAACATCAAAACTTGGAAACTAGATATCCATATAACCAATTTGGCAATCACCAAATCATAACTGTCATACACTTATGAATTTGCAAATTGCATGACAGAATCATCTAAAAACGCCTAAATCACTATAATAAACGTCTCTTGCTGGACATCAACACCAATACTATCATTCATCATTCTTGCAATACAATCAAAATTCAAATCTACCAGCTAGCCCCACCCACCCACCTTCAACAACAAACATGTTACAAAAACACCAAAAAAACGAAAAGGGTGCTACAATCTTTAATAAAAATCAAGCATTCCTTGCCTGGAAATCCTTCATGAAAGCAACCAATTTCTCAACCCCAGCCAAAGGCATGGCATTGTATATAGAAGCACGCATACCCCCAACTGACCTATGCCCCTTGAGCTGAACCATATTCTCCTTAGCTGCTTCCTTAATAAACTCAGCCTCCAACTCTGACTTCTCCAAAGTGAAAGGCACATTCATCAATGACCTCACAGACTTCTCCACAGGGCACCTATAGAACCCATTGCTCCCATCAATAGCATTGTACAGAATCTCAGCCTTCTTCTTGTTCTTCTTCTCCACCTCAACCAACCCTCCTTGATCCAACAAATCCTCAAACACCAAACCACACATGTAAATCCCATAACAAGGTGGTGTATTATAGAGTGAGTTATTGTCAGCATGGATCTTATAGTCAAGCATAACAGGAGTGATCTCCTGTGCATTCCCGATCAGATCTTTCTTGATGATCACAATAGTGACCCCGGATGGCCCCACATTCTTCTGGGCCCCGGCATATATGAGACCAAACCTAGACACATCTACTGGCTTGGAGCAGAAATTTGAAGACATATCCGCCACCAAGAGACCATTTTTGGGACTTGGGTAGTCCTTGTATTCAACACCATGAATGGTTTCATTACCACAAATATGCAAGAATTTGGCATCTGGGTTTTGCTCCAAATCATGAAAAGATGGAATCTTTGTGTACTTTTCAGATTTCCCAGACCAAATAATGTTTGGTTTAGAGTACTTCTGAGCCTCCTTGAATGCCTTGTCACTCCAAGACCCAGTAACAATAAAATCAACAGTGTCGTTTGGGTCAACAAGGTTGAGAGGTATAGCTGCAAATTGTGTGGTGGCACCACCTTGGAGGAATAGAACATAGTAATCATCAGAAATATTCAAAAGGGTTCTGAGATCAGACTCAGCCTTTTGGATAATAGAGAGGAATTCTTTGCCTCTGTGGCTCATTTCCATGACACTCATACCAGATCCACGCCAGTTGTAAAGCTCTGATTGGGCCTTGAGGAGGACTTTCTCAGGAAGAGTGGCGGGTCCAGCTGCAAAGTTAAAGACTCGATCTTGGTGGGATTGGGTCTGTGGGGGAGCTTGGATTGGGGTTTGGGTTTGAGACGTGGCGGCGCATTTGATTGATATGGGCTTGGTGGTGAGGTTGAAACGGGTGGTGGTGTTGGTGGCGGCGATGGGGTTGTTAAAGTTTGGGTTTTTAAGAGGTGTAAGGTTGGGGTTTTTGAGTAGGAGGGTGTGGGGTGAAGTTGCCATAGCCATGGTGCCTGGTTTCGAATTTGAGATCTCTGACACACAGAGAGAAAGAGAGAGAGAGAGAGAGAGAGAGTTGGGGGTTGGTGGCAATGTTGAATATTGGTATGATATTTAAAGGGGATGTTAGATACGAATCATATGAAATGTGTTGTATTTGTACGGTATATTGTATCTATTAAATATACTAGAGTATATATTATTGGGTTAAATTATAATTAGTTTTGATATGTTTTTATTTAGTTTTTTAAGTTTTTTTTTATTATTATTGAATATTGAAATCTTTGAATTCTAATTTGTTTTTTTACTTAATTCTATTGAATCTTACCATTAGTTTACTTTTCAAACTAACGACGTTTGGTGGATTTCATGGAAAGTGGCAGAGCCCCCAATTTTTATTTTTATTTTTTTAAAATTCAGCAGATATATATTGAATAAGAGAGTTATCCATACCATTTGAAACTTTTTAAAAAGAGAAGATAAATTCTGGTCCCCATCCCAGTTAAATGTTTATATGCATTTATAAATGGTATTAATTTGATTTTATAAAAAAATATTTACATTCATTTAAATAGGATTACAATCCTATTAGTGCCGATACAAAAAAAAAAAAAAAATCCCTACTAATGATAAATTTTGTTTATATCAACATCCTAATGATAAACACAAAATTCATTTTAACAATAATCTCAACAACAACAAAAATAGAAAAAAAAAATTCAAATTTCTACTTAATCCTCTTCGAAAACCTTACTTGCTTTGGAATTTACTGTGAGAATGTCCCTTCTTCATCCTTAATAAATTACACCGCTTTACAAATGATTCCCAAAAGATTTGCATCTATAGATGAGTTTTTGACTCTCTCTCTCTCTCTCATTTTTTTTTTTTTTTTTTGGTTGAGTCTTGTCTGGTTCAGTGGTTTGTTGTTTTAATTTTTTTTTCTTGATTCATTCTTTAAGTATGATTGGATACCGCTTATTACTAAAAACTAAAAATATTGTAGTAAAATAATTTTTAAATGTGTGAATAATGTCGTGGGATCCAATTTTAAAGTTGATTTTACTGAAATCTATATTTGCGGGTCCTAGGAACAGTACGTAGGACCCACACAAAAAAAACGCAAACGCACCGTGGGACGCTATCCAAACCCAACCTTCATCTCTGTGGGCCGCACTAAATGTATTTCAGGGGTTCAAATGAAACCCCTGACTTCTTATTAAAAAAATATTATATATATATATATAATATTTTTTAACCTGATTAATTTATCATTAAAAATATTTTTGCATACTGTGGCTTAAATCTTGCACACCTTGATCACATATTAACTTTACTATTTTTTTCCTCAAATCACTAACTTTATAACTAAAGATTGTTATAATATGACAACAATATACATGCATGTATCAAACCCTCTCTATTTTCTGATTCCTGCATATATTCACACTCATCACAATTCACACAAATTATTTTATAACAAAAAAGTAATAATAATGTGCATATCAGACACATACACATACACACAACTAATAAACACTCAGTATTTACCCTTAAAATCAAAGATATCGAGATAGTCAAATAGAGAATCGAGATAAGATGAGATTCATGATAAATAATTCATACAATGCAAGTGGGATGAGTTTAGCCATTTAGTTTAAAATATTTTTATAAAAACAATAACAAATAGATAGTGACAATTGCATAAAATAAAAATGTTATACAAATTCAACAATATAAAATAGTCATATCTACTTACATTGACAATAGATATATTAATTGATAACTAATTATCATGTAATGATTTTAAAATATGAAAATTCATAGAATGATATTATAATATTTTATGTATTTGCAACTTTTTTTTTTATCGATAACTAAATATATTCATTTATTTTTTATTAAATTTTGTTTAATTTAACTTTCCAAATGACCCCGTAAAAAAAATTTATGAGCCTCAACTGTTCATCTCCCACAGTCTTACTCTGCAAGATTAGAAGTCCGCTGTCCAAGAGCAGATTTTTTTACAGTTTGGAGATTACAATTTACTCCAAGTCCTACACGTGTCACGTGTATAGTTGTCTTTACATGCAAAAGCAAATTAAAGAACTCAAAATAAATTAAATGAAAATTAAAGAACTCAAAATAAAATCAAATAAACTAAATTAAAAACATGATGAAGTTAGAGAGTAAATTTATTATTTAACTATAATATCGTTTGTTTTTGAGAAATTAACTATAATATCATTTAAAATTTAAATTTTGGTGACACTTTAACAGAAATAGGCAGCACTCTTTACCTTTAAAACGAAATGGAAAAGATCTTGAAAATGATATTCAGGCATGTTTAGTAAAAAATTTCTAATAATATTGTTTAAATTTTGTGAAAATACATGTAAGTGAAAAAAAATATAAAAATACGTGTTTTGATTTTTAAACAATAGTTTTCACCTTAATTATTTATATTCCAAGTGGAGAAGTGAAAGTGCCAGGTGCCAAGGTACATTGAAAGCTTACACATGTACATGTTTTGTTTGATGTTGGTAGTAGGTGGAATGGAAACTACGTCCACTCAGATTTGGATACGCCGGTCTTCCTTGCTTGGTTTGTTTTTGTTTACTTGTCTTGCACCCCAGTTAATTAATTTTTTAGGGTGCTGGCTGTTCAAATAAGGTTGATAAAGACGTTGGGTTTGGTAGGCTTAAAAATCACAACTCAAAAAGAACTTTTCTTATGTTTTTGACAGCTCTACAGTACCACATCACAAGCCTTACTGAGTTTGCAGATACCAATTCGAACTTGGGCAGTGACATGTATCTAATTATGTGTACTGAACTCGTCTAGATTGTAACATGTATTTGCATTTAATTATGTGTCGTTTTAGCAACGTATGCCCTTCGATAGTAACATATGTCCACATTTAATTAATTATTGTTTTTGCGTTTTGCGTTTTTTTTTTTTTTTTTTTCTTTTCAACGTGCATGAACAGTAACCGGTACTGTTCATGCACTTTTTTTACTGTAGCGGCACTGTGCAGGAGACAAAAAACACTGTTTGGTACTGTAGCAGTACTGTTCATGTACTGTTCATAGGACCCACAAGCACTTTATTCAGAAAAAAATATTAAAAATGGGTCCCACAATACTATTCACACATTTAAAAATTATTTTGCTACAGTGTTTTCAGTTTTCAGTTTTCAGTTTTCAGCAAAACGCTCTATCCAAACGGACCCTATGTGTACTAAACTCATCAGGATTTGTAACATGTATTTGCATTTAATTATGTAAAATTTTATACTAAATCATTTATCCAATTATATGTATTAAACTCGTCAAGATCTTTCTCAAAAAAAAAAAAAAAAAAAACTCGTCAAGATGATGGCATGTGCCTATGTTCCCCAATTTTTACCCATAACAACCATGGTGATCACCAATTTTTCTAGCCCGATCACCATAGCTAATGATCTTCTCTGCCAAAAGGGCCATTTGTTTTCTTTCTCAGCAGGCCCAAGCCAATTTTGATAGAATGCCACAAACTAACACTTGGACCATTTTTTTACTACCTAATGGCCTTTTTGGAAAATGAGCCAACTTTTCCTCACGGCAGCCCAAGCCCTTGAAATGTTGGACTTAATGTCCATCAATGAGGACCTTGGCCCACAAATCCCTTGTTCTCCATTCGACAATTCTGTTCGGTTAGAACTTAGAAGTGCAAGCATACTGGGCATGGTGGAGAATAGGCCCACCCCTGCATGCTTTGAGTTTTCTAGCAATAACTATCTTATTCATGAGATATATGCGTAATACATCGTTTACAAAAGTGAACTAGATCCTTTGCAAACAGCCCAAAGTTCAGCTCAATTATTTGCTGTGGTACCTATATATGCATGGAAAAGCCGAAGAGCAAATTGTCCCAAATGATTTCTCATGGATAGTTTTAGAGTCCTATGTGTGACATGATTTTCTCTCTAAAAATAAAGGCATCCCTGGCTAGTGGCTAGCCAGATTTTCCAAAGAGTAAATTCCATGTCTCTATTTGATGACAAAACACTATCGTTTACTAAAAGATGAGGCAAAACATGTCTCTATGGTGATTGCCAAATGAACATTTTAAATCCAAGTCTCTATGGTGACATTGCCAAATGAACATTTTAAATCCAATTCCTTTTCCCAGGCCGGGGAGTTGTGGCGAATTTCTTTAGAGGAAGTGGCTCATTGAACAGCACATTGGCTTGCAGTTGATGGCTTGTTGGTGGTTTAAAGGGCTGTAAAGGCCCTGAGTTCATTCGATCAAGGGAGGATATAAGATTCCAACAAATCCCCATGAAAACGTCAGATAATACTAAATTCAGCAGCTATGCAGCATTTTCCAACCCTTAGGTCTCTTTGAATGTCTCATTTTCCATTTCTATTGTCATGACAAAGTCAGAAAGCTAAATACAAAGAACAAAGAGGGAATGAATCCAGATGTTAAAAATATTGAAAAATGAAACATTTAAATTGTCATCACATTTATTGTTGAAAGGGAACAACAATAGAAGTACAATTTTAAAGGGGGAAAGAATGAATTATGTTCAATTAGAACTTAGGAAAACAACCCTGGCAGTTAATTAACAACCAAGGCTGCAGGCTTATCTAGAAAATTAACTCCCCAGTGCAACCCAAGTTGCTTGTATGAGTATTCCCCACCCAGTCACAACCCAAAGTCATGTAATGTTGTTAGTAACTGTACATGGCCTGCTATAGTTGGGTCTCCAAAAGAAAATGAGCTGGTTCCTGTTTTGCAGTATGGCCAAACTTAGATGTACAGTATTTCCTATGTACCCCTGTGAGTTTTCCTGTTGCTGCCCTTTGGTGGAAACCTACCATTAGTCTTGAGCATTCTCTGTGAGCAAGCAAAGCAAAAGGAATCTCCATTAGTAAAATTTTTAATTCGTGTATGATTTGAGGAAGAACTTAGGTACAATTCTTTAAATGTTTGTATTCTGGGGTTCCTCAATGCAACCATTTGGCACTTCTTTCTATAAAGACAATTAAATTCAACCATGTTTATGGTCAATGCAACATGTGGTTGAATTTAATTGGGAAACCTAAGTTAACGGCACTTAGGATACATTTAGTTAAAATGGTAAGGAAGACGTGAGAAAGACTCACAAGAGCTGATCTTCTGAGTAGCTGGTGTGCCATTCACAGGTCTTATTCCACTGCTTGAATCCATAAAGGGCACATTGAGCAGTATAGACTGCAGCAGCTGCTAATACAGATGGTTGGAATTTAAGCATCTCATACTCCACTAGTGAAAGCTCAATCAGGAAGAACGACAGTTGCTCAATCTGTTTCATAAAGTTGTAATTTAACTACACAATACTCATTGCAGTAATAACATGCCTCTACAATTTTCACTGAAAAAAGTACCAAGTACTAACCTTTTTGTCTGATTGAGCAGCCTTGAAGAACCTTTGCATGAAAACATAAGGGGTTGGAATCGACATGTTGAATTGCAGTGTGTTGAGCATCAAGCTCTCCTGCAGATTTATGAAGAGCAGGAGTTCAAAAATTTGTAATCAGATATATCTTATAGCATTGGCTTCACAATCAAAGAAAAGTACCATTTCCAGAACCTCCTTCCTTGTGTATGCTTTATCTGATATAAGAATCAAATCCCCAACTACAGGAACAGAAACCTCCTCATACTTGCATGCTAAGAGCATGGCAACCAAGCCAACCAACTGAAGTTTCTTTCTTACTACTGATTGCTTGGATAAAAATCTGTCTATTAGATTAACCGTAAGGAACAGTGTCTCTTTCATGAGTTCAAACTTGTCGTGGACCTGTTAAATTCAAACAATTAATACCCTTGCTCAAATTTGACACTAGAATAAGAAAAAATCCAATTTGAACCAGAAAATTGTATATACCTCAATAAGCCAGTCAATCAGTATAGCTCTCATCCTCTCATTAATGTCAAATTGTTGTGCCATATAGTCTGGTGAAACACAGCTAAAACACTGCATAAAAATTACTGGTGTTCAGTAACCAAACATAGGTAAAAATTGATGGTTTATTGTTAGTTACTGCCTTTGTAAGCATACAATAAACTTTTGCAGAGATAATAATTCTGCCAGGAAATTCATTAAAATCAACTACAAAGTATTTGAGTTTTAGAAAAAAAAAAAAACCAACAGAAAACTTAAGCCAAGCAAATATACTTGCCATTTGTACATAAAAAAGTGGTTTCATTAGTAAATAGATAGTGGAAAACAACTAATATCTATTATGACAAAACTTTCAAAATACCTAACATAAATGCTGCAGTTGCTGAGTTGTTACAACCATAATTGCTTAGGCCACATTTAGATTGAGGTTTGCTTACGTGTACTTGGCACGCAAATACAGGTAATTAAACCCGCGTGCATGCAAATGCGCGTAACTAATAAACCCATGTGTGCATATCTAATGTACCCGCAAAATACAATTAACTACATATTTCCTCTATTATACAATAGATAGTAACCTTTTCCTTTTTGAGTTGTATCATAACATATGAAACTTTTCAAATTGTGCCATTTCCTTTTTTTTCTTGTTTAAAAAACATGCTACCTCTAATTTATTAAATTGAACTATATAAGTATTTGAGGCCAAAGAGAAACGGAAGGGGAGAAAAAAACAACTAAAAACTTAAGCCAAGCAAAAATACATAATGGAAAACCATAATTAATTAGTATGACAAAAATTTCAAAATACTGAACATAAATGATGAAATTGCCAGAGTTGTTACAACCATAATAGCTTAGGCCATATCAGTATCTACTTAAATTGAGGTCTCCTTACACCATGTAATTGGCGCGCCAACGCGCGTATCTAACAAACCTGAAAGCTCGTATCTAACAAACCTGTTGGAGCAGACCTAATGAACTCACGCGCGCATCTAATGTGCTTGCAAAATATAATTTTCCCGCCATCCTATAGATGGTAACCTTTCCTTTTTGAGTTGTATTACAAAATATGAAACTTTTCAAAAGCGGAAATTTGATTTTATATATGTGCCCTCACCCTTTTTCTTAAAACAAACAATAGGTGCCATCTCTTTTTTTTACTTTTAAAAAACCATGCCACCTCTAATTCAAACTAAAAAAAAGTGAGGTGTGCACCTAATGAGTTTTCTTTGATAGTTTCACTAATTTTATTAAATTACAATTGATAGATGAATCCAAAACCACTCATTATGGGTATTCTAAGACTTCTTTACACAAAAGTATGTAAATTTCAAATTGAACTTGTAGGAGGGATTTGTGCGTGTGTGGTGGGGAAAACATTTTATACCAAAAGGATTAGGTTTTAGGGTAAAGGAAGAAAGGTTTAGATCCCTAAACACACAACACCTATAAATTGAAGAAGATAGACACTATGAAAAATATAACACTTGTAAATTTAGTCAGTGAAACAGTAACAAGCTAAAATCAAGTTCAGTTTACCTCCATTTTCCTGTAGTAGGCATAGAGATCTTCAATGTAGTCAACAACTGCTAGTGGATTCTTTGCATCACAGCTATCAATATCCATGACGGGCTCTTCAACTATATCCTCCATTTCAACTTCCTCCTATAAGATTTAACCAGTGGATTAACAATCTTATAAATTGATTAACATAATTTTCAATTAACTGTTAACACACACACACACAAAGATACCATCTCATCAGTTTCACTAGGAATTGCTTCTGCTTGTTCTAAAAACATGGGTACTGGGTGGTCTTCTTTAGGGGCCTTGTGTTCCTCATCTATAAAGATGAAATCTCCAAATCCATTTGAGGTTGACGCTGATGGGTTTGCCTTCTTAATTTCCTATTCATATTTAGAGCCAAAAAATCAATCTCAGCACCACCAAAAACAAAAAAGAGCACATATACAGTTTAGATCCATGTTTTCTCTCAGAATGAGAGAGAGAGAGTAGTGATACCTGGGGACAAGGTGGCTGTGTGTTTGCAATTTGTGCAGCAAATTTCCTAAATAACACAGCAGATCAAAGTTTAACCACACAGAATTTGAAGACAAGTTTTGATAAAAATTCAAAAAAATTCCTTTTGGATGATTAGAAAACTGAGGATGAAGAAAAAAAGAGTTTGGATCATATATCTGTCTTATCTTGATTATTGGTTCAGTATAATTGGAGGGTTTGTTTTCTTTAAAAGGGAACAAAGATCTGAAATTCAAAATTTGAATTTCTTTTCTTTCTAGTAAGTAACACCTTTTGTTTGGAGCCAAAAACCCACATAAGAAAATCGAAGAAATTAAGGTCTGAAGGTCCAAATTTTAAATTTCTTACCTCGTAATTGGTCGGTGCACTGGATCAGCCTGTTTCTTTTCAAAGAATTGATGTTTTCTAAACAAGAAAAAAAATATAAACAAAAATCAATTCCCAAAAAAATAAACAAACAAGGAACAAGCATGCACAAAAAGAAAAAAATAAAAATTTAAACTTTATAGCATCAAGAAGTTACTCTGACAAGCCTCTCTTATTAACAATGGGGTATGCTTGATTGCTCACTAAACTCTGATTAATGACGCTTAAAGCCCTCCTGTTGTGCCTAATCTCCTGCCCGAACTTTCTATTACCCATCTCTAACCCTCCTCCTACTATATATCATTCAAAAAACAAAAACCCATGTCAGATCTTGGTGTTTTATAGCCATGTTCAATGTTAAATCATTCAAAATCTGAGACTTTGTAGCATATAATCAAATGGGTTTACCTTGAAAATTTGTGGGTTTGTTCAAAGTAGGATTGTTCTCATCAGTAATAACCATTTTTGGTTTTGATTATCTGAAAGAAAGAGAAAATCACACACCAAACCCCACTAAGCCTAAGACAAAAAAAAAAAAATCAGAAGCTTTAGAGCATCTAAAACTCTAAAGCCTGAGCTTTGCAAGAATGTATATATGTATGTATGTACGAAAAAAAAAGGTAGATGAAATATAGAAAGAGAAAGAGACAGAGAGAGAGAAAGCTAAAGACACGAAAAAATTGGGTATTTGTCTGGAATAGCCCTCGTGGCGCTTTTACTTTTTTCAAATGCAACGGCTAGTGAATTATGACCGTTGGATGAAGAGGGTTTTTGTCAAATGGTACTTTCTCAGTTTGCCGCAGCAACGGTCACCTGGGTCTGGTCTAGGCATGTGGGTGTGAGTTTGCTGCATCTGATTTCAAAAATTGGACAAAGATCACTTTTTTTTTTTTTTTTCTTTTGAGTTTATCTTCTATTGAATAATGATTGGTCCCTTTTGCTACACTTTGCCTTTTACGGTAAGTTTAAATGCGCTCCTTTCAATTTTTGTTTTTCTTTTCTTTTTTTTAATTTTTTCCACTCTTGAATTTGCTAATAAATTTCATGATCCCCAACTTGGATTGCTGTTGTTTAAATTAAAAGTCTAGCAAGGGATGCTAATTAAGGAGTTTGGTGCAGTTTTTGGTTATTACAGCATGACTCGTGCAATAATTTCGAGTGTGTGGATACTTTCAATTATAGATTTAGTTCTTGTAGAGTTGTGCCTGCAAACACTTGTTAAGGATATTAATGTTAATGACTTCACAAACATAATTTGGAATGGCATTGAATTCGTATTGTAATAATATTTCATAAATCGATCCTCCAAGGGAACTTTTTCCTTTATGATTTTTAGATATTAAATTTATGGAAATTTTTAAACATGATTAGTTTGACTTTTTGAAATTGTCATTACTAATATTATATTTTATCTTTTTATAAGAAAAGATAAATTTTAAATATATTATAGTTGAAGGGTATGACAAATTAAATCCAATAGTTTCAAAATAACAAAATAAAAAATTAAGAACTTAAACTATTAGCTCATATTAAAACTCAAACGATCCACTTAAATTGATTGATGTTTAATTAGTTACTTCTGAAACTATAAAGTTTAATTTGTTGCTTCTCTTATATCGTAAGATTTAAAAAATAGTTTTCCTAAATTTATTTTGATCAAGATTTTAATGTAACAATCAAGTAATGGTTCCCGAAAATTTGGAGGCTCTTTAAATTTATTCCAGTCTTTTTTTTTTTTTTTTTTCCCTCTCCTACCCCCCTCCCCCAACTAATACAGGTGTCTACATGTGAGATTTTTCAGTTATGCTTACCTCTTAATTCTCTCTTAGTTGAGTAAATAATGTGTCCCAAGCTTAGCCAGCTTGAGACTAAATTTCCCTTTGCAAACACTATGAGCCTGTTTGGTATAATATTTTTAAAATGGTTTTTTTATTTATAAATATAGAAATATAGAAGAAAAAAAATGGGCCCTATAGTTTTTTATTAAAAATTTTATAAAAAGAAAACATTTGGCACCTATTTTCTAAAAATTGATTTTAGAAAAATTTTCTCCAAAAATCACTATGGAGACGGAATAACTTTCTGAATGTTCTTGTTCTCAATTTCTAGCCACTGTTCATTATTGTTAAATTTGGCTAGATTGTCTCCTTTTATTTTTTAAGATATATATATATATATATAAAAATTCCAAATAACTTTGTAGGTTGGGAAAACAGTAAACGCTAAAACAACTTCTCATAACACCTTTAAAACTTTTTTTTTTTTTTTTGGATTATCAAAAAAATTAAAACAACTTTTTGAAAATAAGGACCAAACAGGCCCTATGGTTTTACACCTTCCATTCCAAAATATAAAACGCATAAACCAAACTCTGCAAAAGAAAGGGCCCACTTCATCACCACAACTTCATTTCTTTCCCGATTTTGATCGTACGCTCTCACTGTTTGCAGTTACTATTACTCTTCACTTCTCATCTTGAATGATGACACTCTAGTATATATTTTATTTTAGTTTTTTTTTAATACAATTATAGTTTTTGATAACGAGTGTCCTTTACTGAAGGAACATTAAATGTTGTTTCCCTCACATAAATACCAGAAAAGACTGATTGGCTGGTTATTGGGAATCAAAACCAACAAAAATTGTTCAATATATCGTTAGATTACACATTTTTCTCGTATAAATAAAAATTTTGCATTTAAAATTCGTCTTTATGTGAAAGAAAAAATGTATTCCAATCATATTGAATAATTTTACAAAAACTAACTCCTTATGTAGACAAGTCAAAATATCAATTGTTAAATATATTATTGGACAAACAAGATAGCCAATTAGAAATGTCACAAAATCTCTCATCCTGGGTGATGACCTCAATAAGAAGGAACATGTAGTATGGTGTATATGTGACTTATTTATGGTATGGACTGGAAGGTCCAGGACCATTAAAAAAATAAAGCCACCATTAAAAATTCCTTCAACAATGCCCTTCTCCTCCTTGAATGTTGATATTATCTTCTTTTTCTCCCAAAAATTTGGGAATTTAGCAGAAATATACTAGAAATTCCTATCATACTAATCATCAATGATCATTATGATTTTCTTGTACCATATAATTTTATCATATTTCTTGGATTTACCTTTTGTGCCCATCTTGGATTCATGCAATAATATTGTAGACAACTAAATTTCTAGGGTTGATGGCACAGTCGCTTTGAACAATATGCTACCCTTTGCCGGCCTAGAACTTCATTCAAGGTCTAGTGCAACAGTTTCTTCTAGATGACATTTTACTCTTTGCAGACCTATAAGCCCTTTCTAAGGTCTAGTACAATAATTTTTTTTTGACAATATGATCCTTCTATGGGCACTTACCCCTTTTTTTTTCAAGATTTGGTGTAGTATTTTTTTTCAAGATTTGGTGTAGTATTTTTTGAAAGTATGGAATTTTAACCATTTACACATCTTTTTCCTTTTGTCCGTTAGTTTCTAAAGATCTCTATATAAGGCCACCTGAGGCATGCATTAAGTTGTACAAGCATAGTCTCCAGTAGGTAGCATAATACTATGTAGAGAAATTATGCCTTTTCACTCATAGGTCGGGAATTTTCCTTCTCTACAAACATAAATCAAAATTTTTAATATTTAAATAATCAAGTATTTTGTCTTTATTCCTTCATCACTAGGCCCTCGGCTCACTTGAAAACAGAGATCATAGATCTGCTAATGTGATTTTAACCTTTGGAGATAATACAATAGAGATCAGATCATACATTTGCTAACGTGATTTTAGCCTTTAATGGAGCCTTAAAGAAAACATGAAACATCACCAAGGTTGATAAAATTCTTTTCTTTCCAAAGACAAAGGCCATGAGCCTTAAAAAAGTGTTGAACAATTTGAACTAGCTTGAACTTTGAAGGAGTGTTCCGTCTTACATCAGGAATTGTCTCCTGTCCCCGCTCCATCGTGCGGGCCTGCCTCTCACAGCCTGTGAGCCCCACTCACAAGCCTCGGGAAAGTCAGTGACTTATAAGTCAAAACCATTTTTTTAAGCCCGACTAGTTTCAAGGACCATGGCCCATAGTTTAAATAGTTGGGATAATTACACTTTACCCACTTGTAGTTTGCCTCTAATTCTATGTGCCTACCCGTGGTTTAAAGTTTGACACTTTGCCCACCTGTGGTTCCCACCGTTAGTCTACTGTTATCCACCTCTGTTAAAAAGAAGGGTAAATATGTATTTTTGCACTATTCTTATGTCTCTCTCCTCCCAAAACATAAAAATACAAGAGAAAATAAGATCAAAATGTGCTATTGGATGAATTCAAGAACAAATTTTTACAGATGAATTCAACTTGTATGAATTCAAGAACAAATTTTCTTAGAACTTCAACTTGTATTTGAACCTATCATCTCAACCACAAGCAAACAACTATTCAGATTTAGATCCAAATTTTTATAGATGAATTCAAGAACAAATGAATTCAACCCAGACATATATTTGAAACTGTAAGAACAAATGAATTCAACCCAGGCACAAATGAATCCCAAGACCCATGGGGAGCTGCTACCCACGGCCCCATGAACCCAAGTTCACCCACAGCACCACGCTCCTCAAAACCCAAACCCAAATCAGTCATGCTTCTCCTCCACAAATCAAAACCCAAACCCATAGATTGGCTTCGCCGGCGACGGATTGGAGATGTTGGAGGTGGGTATGGCTTTGCCGGCGTGAGGGAGAAGCCATAAAACAAATTAGCCTCAAATTCAAATCAAGAAAAAAAGCCCACTGATCTTGAAACTTCACAACAATCCAAAAAAAAAAAAAATCATCAACAATCTATAACTAAAAAAAATCTAAACTTCGAAAAGAAGAGGGAGGGAGGGAGGGAGAAAGCCGATTTGACCCAGTTTGGCGGTGGGGAGGAGGAATAGCAGTAGTGGGGAGGCGGACGAGGCGCTGCTACTTGGTGAACGCTGATCACCGCCGGCTTTGTCCTTCCGGTGACACTTGATCTCCACCGGCCTACTCCCCCTATCTCTCTCTCTGCTGCATTCTTTCTTCCTATCTCTCTTTTATTATAAATATCGTATATTCTTTGGTCTGTGAGGAATGAATGGTTATGATATAAGAAAGGAAAATATGGCATTTATAGTAATTGACTTAAGTTTGATTTTTCTAGGCATACATTCTTGTAGAAGTTCTTAACATAGTTTTGAAACCCGGACCGTTCATTGAACCGTAAAAGGGAGAGGTTCAAGGTTTTTAAGGTCGAACCGAGGTTCAACCGGGGTCGAACCGAGGTTCAACCGGGGTCGAACCGTGATGACGTCATAATTAATTTAATAATTATTTAAATATAAATAAATATATTAAATTTGTAAATATTAGCAAAATTTACTAAAAATATCTTCAAAATTGAAACAAAATACATAAAATAGTACATTATAAGGTTAATAAAAAATAGTACAACATAACTAAGCATAAAAAGAAATTTTTATAATAATCCTATAAGAGAAATCATTTCAATTAACTAAAAACGACTTTTAAAATAAATTCATAAATTGCATAGGTATTATTCTTAAATAAAAAGTTAATTTAGTAATATTTAATATGTTGAGAAAGATTAAATAGAAGTTTAGAAACTATAAATCATGTATGTTTAATATAAATTTAATAATATTGCATATTAGCTCCCAAGAAGAGCACTTGGTCCGTTGGTCAAGGCGTCAGTCTTGCTTACAAGGTGTCAGCGCTCAGGTTCTAGTCTTGACAGCCGCATTTTTCTTCATTTTCTCTCATTCCTTGACCGGTTCAACCGGTCTACGGTTCGTCCGGTTTTTCCGGTTCAACTGCGGTTCGTACGGTTCTCTCACATTTCAGCATAACCGGTTCTTGAAGCTTAAAAAACCGGATTTCTGACCGGTTCCCGGTTTTCTCGGTCGGACTGCCCGGTCCGGTCCGGGTTTCAAAACAGTGGTTCTTAAGCAATCAAAAACCTTAACTTTTTGATCTGTTTTGTGTTTTGATTTTGAAAGAAAACGTGTTAGAGTAACGGCAGACAAGAAGGTGGGTTACGGAGCAGTGACGGATTGAACCACAGGTGGGCAAAGTGTCAAACTTTAAACCACGGGTAGGCACATAGAATTAGAGGCAAATCACAGGTGAGTAAAGTGTAATTATCCCTAAATAGTTATTCATTCTCCATCAGATTATAATATACCTTATTTATTTTTTAAATAAAATTATCTGGATAAAAATAATCAGGACCGTTCCATTTGGATACGCAAAGTACCAAAATCATTACACAAAGTGACAAACTGCATGCTTATAAAAATGACCCCAAACTCTAAGGATCCATTTAGTACATGTGTTTAAAAACTAAAAAGTGTTATTTAAAAACATGTGTGAAAATACGTGTGGTGAAAAAGTGTGTAAAAATTCGTCTATTATTGTTCAAAAACTGAAAATTGTTATTTGAAAACACAAGCTAAACACCCCCTAAATTACTTTCATTTATATCCCTTACTTTTGGCCTCTAATATGGTGAAAATTTTGGTTCTCTCAGAATACCAGAAACAATCATAAGGCGATTGATCTGAATAGACCTGGCAAAAAGTTCATTTACACTCGATATGAAGAGAAGAAAAAGATGAATAAAACATGAAAAGTTAAGGACGTGCTATGATGCTGAAGAGCTAATTCACATCAGTCATTGGTGCTACCAACTTTCCTGAAACATAACCGAAATAAGATAGCTATGGCATATGACAAACCTAATCAAGTCAACATATCGAACCAAATGCTGATACTATTCATGATCTCAAAAAATCAAAATTGATTACTAAATCCGATAAAAAAAAAAAAATGAGCATAATCTTACAATGGGTATAACCTTTAGTAAATAAGACCATACTTCTATCAGTTCTAATGATTCTAATGTACACCTGCAAAAATATCATAGAGAGGTGGAAGAATGCCTCATGCCTGTCAATTATAACTTTGGTGATGCTGTCCCAAACTGGCAAGTGATTTTACAACATACAATGACGATTCACTTGAAAAGGCTTGAGAGTAGAGGTTGACTGCCTTTCTCCTTAACTAGTTCTTCATCATATTTCTCCCTGACCACCTCTTGGGGTGAGAAATGTAACTCTTTCTTCTCTACCACCTTTCTATGCTTAAGCTTTGCCTCTTGACTGGAACTACGCTCATCAACTACATTTTTCACATGCTTCTTAGTTACCTCATCTTGTGATAACCGACACTTCACCTTCTCTAATGTCTTCAAATGCCTCTCATTATTCTTGTACTTGTCATTCTCAACACCCTCTTGCATTTCCAAAGTAACCTGCTGCTCTTGTAAATGATAATTTTCCTTCTCCGACATTATGCCTTGCATCATCTTTGTTTCTTCCTGGGGTAACCAACACGTCTCAATTATCTTGTTGTGTTTCTTAGCTATCTTATGGAAATTCACTTTCTCAACCACCCCTGAATTCATTGTAGCCCCCAACTGCTCAGGATGACTGAGTTTCGCCACCAACTTCTGTTTCTTCACCACCTTTTGCTTTACTTCAGGATCAGATGTTGATAGGCTGAGTTTACAGTTTCTATCCTTTAACGCAACCTTCACGAGATCTGAAAGCTCCAAATCACAATTCTCCTCAGAGATACCTGGCTGCACCTCAGTTCTCCCCTCCTTGACGACCTTCCTCTCTTCATTAACAACTTCACCACTCATAGTTTCCAAAATAATCTTGCCGAGAACAAATCTTGCCTCATGCAGATTTCCCTTCCCAAGCAAGTGGTAATCAATCTCAAAAAACTCTCTTCCATTATTGTAGGACTCAATATCATCCACGAGCACTTGGAAAATTTCCAAAACATCTTTCTCCACTTTGTTCGAAATAAATACCTAAAGAACCACTTTTTTGTCAGATCAGGTGCATATATGAACTATATTCAAGTAATATACATATGTTAACTACAAGAAACAATGGGAATAAGTAAATCATTGGACAGCTATCCTCTCTAGCAGGAAATAGTGAGACATAACCGGTAACATGCCTAACCAATCACAGTGCTGCAGCAGAAATCTCCAGTGTATTACTTGTTAAAGATAAGGTCAAAATTTGGGCCAGATTAGGCGGAGGTTCATGGTCAAACTATGTTGTGAGCTTGCCCACTCAATTTGTATTTTAATAGTTT
The DNA here is from genome assembly GCA_032878915.1 of Castanopsis chinensis. Classification (NCBI taxonomy): domain Eukaryota; kingdom Viridiplantae; phylum Streptophyta; class Magnoliopsida; order Fagales; family Fagaceae; genus Castanopsis; species Castanopsis chinensis. The sequence continues at coordinate 924,498 of JAVQMG010000074.1, read as the reverse complement.
GAGCTTGCCCATTCAATAATTTGTCTGAGCACTGTTCTTCACATAATAACATGATATCTGGGCATAGAGTTAAGGCATGAGGACTGCTAGCAACAGTTGTGAACATCAGTGCAAACCAGTCAAATGAGCCCCATATACACACAGGGCCTTTGGCTTTGTCTAGATGCACAGGTGGACCCTGCACATTACATTTGGCACATTTGAAACTATCAAGGTCAGGTTCAAATTTGAATTTGATTTAATTTTAACCTAATATATCAACCTACCTCAAGATGAGGTTTGTATGTTGATAATTCAGATAAGGTTGGGGTCATATTGGATTGGATTAGATTTCAAGAGTGAAAAGCATGATTTGAGTCGGAATCATTACATAACACAGACTAGATCACCCAGGTTGCAGCCCTATGTTTTTGTCCCTTTTTATCTGAGGAATTGACAGATCAATATAGTAGTTTCTGCAGTCAAAATGTTAACCCAGATGTGCCACAAGGGCACCCTTCAATGTTGATTAAAATAACCACAAATGAGTGACGTAACATCTTGAACACTTATTCTTTGGTTAAATATGCTGTTGAGGTTATTAGAAATGTAGATTACAAAGAGAAATATACTTACAAAACCAGAGCATGGAGAAAATGGGTATCTGGACATTGATTTGAAAAGACTTTCTGTCTCAGCCAAAGTAGACATGGAATCTTGGACCAAAGATGCTAACAAAGTTACTTCTTTAGCAAGTTCTTGATCAGATTTAATGTTAGAGGACCCCAAGATCTCAGGTACAAAATCAACATGCATTTCAGCATGTTCTTTAGCAAATTTGACACCTTCCTCCCAGTTTCCATGGTACAGAGCAGAAGCAAATGCCCAAATCACGATAGCTTCTTGAGGGTTATTTACTAATGCCAAGTGAAAAGCCAACAGTCCAACCCTGTCCCATACACAAAATATGACATCAAATTAAAACCATGATTGCAAAGACACAAAACATATAAACCTCCAGCTATCTACAGGAAGGTGATAAACGAGTTTCTTATCATGCATCTATGATTGCAATGGGAAATAAAAACATTTGACAGGAAGCCAGAAACCCTCTTGTAAATATCTGCTTAGTGGACCTATCAGTTGCAGAGTCATTCACGAAGGTCAGATGCTTGCTATACATATGAAGAGGCGAGACCTTTATTGGTAACATATGATTACAGGATGCAGGTTTCCAAAATGTTGAGGAAGTATCTGATGCCAAACTAATATAGCTTATAATGTCAGCTAAAGATTGTACTACAGAGTGGTACTGAAATCTCTACCAGAGCTTGATCAACTTCTTCACCATCACATATTACTTCCTTACCAGACCCAAACCCCCACACTTAAGCCCTCCATCAGTTCATTTTGCTTTGATGTTCCCACTAAGTGGGTTTGTAGAATCAATCAAATCACATTATGTATCATTAACTGTGGCTTTTTAGAGGTTGAACTGAAAACATATTTGAACACAATGATTCAAATTTCCTCAAATTAAAGAAAACTCAAGAAGTCTATCAACTATGTCCACTGATCAAGTTTATGATGATCCTTTCATGATATATTATGTTTATACTTGTAACAGAGGACATAAATCATTGGCTTACCACAGGCTGCAGTCAGAAGGTCGATCACAAGAAACTAAACTATCCAAATGTGAGAAAAGCTTCTGTCCAAAAAAAACAAAGAGAAAATATTAAGAAAGTAAGACCATGAAAAAACAGAAAAACAAAAACAAAATATGTGCTTGACACAGGATCGGTTCAATATATTTTGAGGCCTAAGGTGATCATTTTAGTGCGGTTTTTAATATTTAATATCAATTAGATATTATTTATTCTATATTTTTTAATAAGTAATACAATCTTTATTGATATAAAAAATAGTCACCCCATGTACAAAGAGTATACAACAGGGGACCATACAATAACTCATGCAAATTACATGAATCTTATAAATCAATAACAGAACATAAAGAATGACTATGTGTGACACCCGATCCAATAAGATTCTAAGGAAAAATAATTTAAGGTCAGGCATAGTCCTTTCCGTGTCCTCAAAGCTCCTATTGTCCCTCTCCCTCTATATGCACCACATCAAAAAATGTGGAGCAGCCATCCACAAAAGTCCATTCCAATAGCGTCTAAAGCAACCTGGCCAAGAAGCTAATAAATCCACAAAAGTCTTCGGCATCACCCAATAAACTCCAAATAAACCCAAAACCATAGCCCATAATTCTCTAGCAACGGGGCAATGCAATAAAAGGTGATTAACTGATTCCCCATTGCATTCACATGCATAGCACCAATCCAAAAGCAACATTTTCTTTTTCCATAAATTGTAAATTGTCAAGATTTTCCCCAAAGTGGCAGTCCAGCTAAAGAAAGAAACTCTAGATGGAATCTTTGATTTCCATATGCTCTTCCAAGGGAAAGATTGGTCATCATTGCCAAAAGTAGAATCCTGTAATACCCCTCACTGTGAGGCCCTTACTTATTCTATATTATATATTGTGTATATTTTTTTTGGTTTGAAAGCCATTCTTCTTGTTCTTTGAGATGCAAAATTTCTAATTAAGTTTTAGTATTTAGGTTTTATTAATATCTCTTCTACAAGTTGGTAGGAAAATAGATTATCAATGATTATTCGGCACATGCATAACAATTTTTATTGGTGAAACAGTTTAGGGTTTAGATTGAGTTAGATTTTTATTGGCTCAATATTTTGAGGGTGTTCTTCGAGGTGGAGAAAGAATGCAAAATCCACCTATATTTTCTTTCTTTAAAAGAAAATAATAATCGTTCTACAATTTTGGGCCTTTTTTGTAGAATTTTGGGGGTCTATTGTTTACATGACTGGAGGCCTTAGGACCCTTTATAAATTTTTTGGAGAGATGGGGCCTTAGGTCTAGAGCCAGCCTTGGCTTGACATATTATAAGCCACTTTAAGCTCAAACGTACTCTCAACAGATCATTTGCAAGCTGATGCAGTTACACTTAACAGAACAAACTATGTTCCTACAATGACCTTGTAACAGATTCTTCCTTTTTTTTTTTTGGTGATGAGCAAGTTTTGTAGCCGACACCAAAGAATTCAGGACTAAGGCTTGGTTGTTGTTCTTTGATACCTAAGTTTTGTAACAGCTTTTGTTACATCTCTCTCTCTCTCTCTCTCTCTCTCTCTCTCTCTGCTTGATAACAAAAGTTCCAAATTATTCCTACATCTCAGATAGGAATTTTCAATTACTTACAAAATTCTAGAATCAATACAAAAATTTAGAATGGAAGATCCTTTTATATTTCTTAACAAACATTGCTTTCCTCTTAACTCAATATTGTGCCTTCGGTAATCTCCCAGTATATCCATTACTTCCTGTCTAACTTCAAGACATTAAATAATTCCATGATTTAATCAAGTTCATTCCTACATTCCATACCATAGTTGCATGTTTATCACTAACTAATAATAAATAATGCATAGATTGCTTTACTACTTCCTTGTAAAGGTAAACTTACCATCAACATAATTGGACGCTTAGAAGATTGCTTAGCCTCTTGAAGGTATGCTGCCTGTAATCCAAACATCATATCAGATATAATCTCTGAATGAAAACATTAAGATTTTGTGAGTCAGATACTGGAAAATCACTTACATGAAATGGAAGAAGAATTTCAAGCAGATTAAATCTCTGAAGCAAGCAGAGAGAAGGTTCAGCGGCTCCATAAGAAAACATATAGTTCAACTCCATCATTATCCTTGACTGAATATATAAACAATGTTATTTTAGTAAGGAATAGGATGAAGAAGTTGATAACTTAAATTACATTTGCTTGGAAATCTAAAGAGCTAAAATAATAAAGTAGTTCTTATGAGAAACACCCACACACACACACATATGAGTTATGTTAAACAGTGAATTTTAAAAAATAAGAACAATAAAAGGTGGTTAACAATAAAGGGAGAAGGTACTAAGAAATGCCAAAAACACCCAATAATTTTTTAATGACATAATTCATTGGGGATAGTGTCATATATTTTAAGTCTCATGCCCGGGAAAAGGAGGGTTGCAATAGATTGACAGCCAGCATAAATTTTAATCACTCTATTATGAATGGATCCATTACGAATACTTGTTGGGGAGTCCCTTACTAGAATACATGTGGCTGGCCCTAATCTGTTGAGAATCCATAGCCGACCCTCAAAGATTAGGGACTTAGGCTTTGTTGTTGTTGTAGTATAATTCATTGAGGAAAGTGATCTCATTTAAATCCTTGGCAACTACCTTGCCTAAACTCTGAACAGATGAAGAAAGATCATGAATTGCAGTCTCAGTGTCCTTTGATAATGACAAGCCCAAACGAGCAGCAATTCTTAAGCCACGCAAAATTCTTGCTGCATGATGGATTGCATATAATTGGTCAGATTCAAATAGTTTGATAACAGATTCAACCAATAGCTCCAAATATCATGATGCTAAAAGAGTTTACAGAAAATTAATGAAATAAACATATACCACAATCCTCTCTGAATGACAATTGAGCAGGGATCAACGTTCGCAGCTGTGTCCAACAATATCAAAACTAAGTAATCTTAAAACAAAAATTGTGAAATAAATTAATATAAACTGAAACTTGACTTGTATAAACAAAGCAAAAGAAGAGTCACCTTCAAGGAACTTAAGTCCACCATTCCATTAGCGTAATCATAGATTTTTTTGGCAAATGGGTCAAAGAATAAGCTGCTTCCACAATATCAAATTAAGATTTTAAGCCACATAGTAAATAAGCAACGAGGGCGAAAAAGCTTCAGAACCCAAAACCCACTCACATAGACTGTAAAGAACATTTTCTTTTTTTGATAAGTTGACTGTAAAGAACATTTTCTTTTTTTGATAAGTTGACTGTAAAGAACATTTTCCACCAAAGTAACTTAAAAAAGGGGTATAAATGCATATTACCACCCTAAATTATGGGGGTACTTGCAATGAGCACCCCAAATTTTAATTAGAGTAATTATGACAATTAGCATCCTGCCACCCAAGTCAAAAGTGAAAATAGAATTGGCAAAAAGACAGAAAAATCCACACCTCCACTCCCACGCTAAATGCCATTGCCTTCCCAAGCCTTCATTTCCACCACTGCCCCACTGATCCCCTCATCTCACCAATCAATAACCCTAACTCCAAATCTTTGCCATTTCCATCTTTACCAACAATAGTCCCTATTAAAAAAAAATACGAATTCCCAAAAGAAATAGGATTTTCTCCATCTGAACCTCTTAGAGGCCCAAAAGACATTGGCTTTAAAAACCCCAATCTTGTTGGTGAATTGAGAATAAGAGGAGGAAGAGGAACAAGGAGAAGAAACCTCACCTTGACTCAGATATGATAGTTGAAGCTCTGGAGACCCCTTTGGAAACAAAGAAATTCAAGAAAGAAAAAGCCTGAAACCCTATTCTTGGATCTAAATAAAAACCCATAACCAATTCCAAAATTTAAAATTTGAACCCAACATCTAAACCCTAAACTCAGAACAAGCCAAGAAGTACAATATCAAATCTATGCATAATGGAAAAAGTTTGGCCCCAAACATGTTTGGAGCCTTAAGCTTCAACCCCCAATAGGAAGACAATGTATCCATGTCATTTGCAATGCACATGACTCACTTGGTAGGTTGGATTACAAGGACACATGTCATCTTCCTATTAAGGGTTGAAGCCTAAGGCTCCAAACATGTTTGGAGCCAAAATTTGTGCATACATCAATCCAGGTGCCCAAACATTGTAACATTGCAGTCAAAATCTTTGACACCAACACTGGCAGTGGGTTTGTGTCAGCAACATAGGTGTTGGGCTTTGAGTTAATCTGGGTTGGGTTGATTGATTTGGAATGGTAGTGAGTCTTTGAGTCTTCAATTTGTTAAGTGTGGGTGAAGAAGTTGCATTTTAAGGGAGGCTATTATGGTGTCTGTGCATCAGGTTTGGTTTTGTTAGTAGTATTGGTTAAATGATTAAATTAACCATATCCTAATAGTTTAAGCTTTTGAGACAATCGGTAATTTAACATAGTATTAGAGCATGAAATCTTGAGTTCGATCATTATCTCCTCCACTCTACCTCCCATTTAAAAAGCCACGCGTTGGTTCTCACTTATTAAAAGGTAGTTCCAACCCACACGTGAAGGGGAGTATTAGAATTGTGTGGTTAAATGATTAAATTTACCATATCCTAATAGTTTAAACTTTTGGAACAATCGGTAATTTAACAGGTTTGGTTCTATGCTTAGTTGTGCTTGGGTTAAACACCTCATGCCCTTTGTGTGGTTTAAGAGACGTGTCTATGGTGGTTTTGAGTGGCTAGGTCGTGGATTTGTGCAATTCCACTCCATTATAAGATTTGAGTGGGGGATAGAGTGAAATTTTAGAATGATAGGTGGTGTGGAGATCTTCCTCTCAAGTTGGCTTTTCCAATCCTATACAATTTTGCTGCGAACAGAGAGGCTTTTGTAAAGTCATCTTTGATTTGTCAAGGGGCAGGGTATAGGAGAATTTGGGATGTTCGCTTCAATCGTGGTCCTAATGATTGTGAGGCTGATGTGGTGGACGAGTTCCTTCGTCTCTTGGCATCCAATTTACCTTCTGGGACTAATGGTGATCGTGTGAAATGGAAGTGGACAAAAAACAGGGATTTTACCATCTGTTCATATTATCATAAGTTATATGGTTCTTCTTCTGTTGTTTTTCCTTGGAAAGACATTTGGAAGGTTAAGACACCCCGTCGGGTCTCTTTCTTTGTTTGGACAGCTGCATGGGATAGGATCCTCACGGGAGATAACCTGCGGCTTAGGGGTTTTGATTTTGTCGACTGGTGCATTATGTGTCGTAACTGTAATGAGACAGGGGATCATTTGTTGTTACATTGTGGAAAGGCTCATCGGTTGTGGTGCTTTGTCTTTTGGATTTTTGGGATTTCATGGGTTCCCTCATGTACGGTGTCAGATTTTTTTTTTAGTTGGTGGAATTGGTTGGGAAATCATTCTTCTTACATCTGGAACTTAGTTCCATTGTGTTTGATGTGGTGTATTTGGAAGGAACACAATCGGCGGACGTTTGAGGATTTGGATAGTTTTGAGGACCAAATGCTTGCTCTCTTCTCTGGTTTCCTTTTTTATTGGACTAGGGCTTGGGGACTCACATTTAGTGACTCTCTTCCTCTTTTCCTTAGCTCTTTCTTTGTAATTTAGGTTTTTTTATGTTTTTGCTTTCCTTTCTTTTTGTATTTCTGATATGTTGATGCTTTTTTGCATCTAGCTGTTTTCTTGAATATATTTTTTCTTACCTATCAAAAAAAAAAAAATTTCAGCAGTGGTTGATACCAATGTACCATTTTAGGATTGCCAATATGTATATTATGACGAGCATGGAATCAAGTTTGGTTTGGTTGTGGGCTTTGTTTTGGTTGAGTTAAATGCATCACAACTGTTTTTTGCTTTAAGAGTCATGCTTGTGATGGTTTTGAGTAGTTGGTTTGTGGATCTATGCAGTTCCAAGCTTCCAACTGGGTGTTCAGTCACCAACACAACAATGAAAACCAAAGTTATCAAGACTGTACCGAATGCCATTTTGGTTTGGTCAAGAAAATGAAATATTTTTGTACCGGTTGATACCAATGTACCGATTTAGGATTGTTGATATATATAATGGTGTGGTGCAGCCAGGTTTGGTTTGGTTGTGGGCATTTCTCTATTTGGGTTAAATGCCCCACAATCATTGTATGGTTTAAGAGTCACACTTGTGGTGGTTTTGAGCAAGTGGATTGTGGATCTATGCAGTTCCAAGCTTCCAACTGGGTGTTGGTGAGGCTACGTCCAATCACCAACAGAACAACGGAAACCAAAGCTATCAACACCGCACCGAAGGCTGTTTAAGTTTCGGTCAAGAGAATAAAATATTTTGGTACCGATTGATTCTGATTTACTGTTTCAAGAGTATTGCTATATATACACTCATACTAGTATTTCTATATAAACGAAGAATAGTTAGGTTAATACATAAATTATAAATATAAACAAATTTAGGATAATAATATAAATCTATATAATAATTAGGAATATTCATTTTTGTGGTATGAGGGGCACTGATTTAGAAACAAAAATTATATTATACTGTTTTAAAAAAAATCTTTGGAAATAGCACAGTTTAGGGGGGGGGGGGGGGGAACTCAATTTAAATGATGGCTGAAAACCAAAAAGTATATACCAAAACTAAGGCCAAGGCTTTATTACGCATTTATTCAGTTCACTGGGTCCACAAACTAAATTAAGTTCCCATCTCCATCAAATTCTTCAAGATCTTGGACCAGTAACCATCTCCATCAAACTTAAAATTTCAATCAAATCTCACATTTCTCTCTGTCTCTTGGTTTGTTCAGTCTATTCTTTCTTTGGCTTTCCCTGTGTTAACTTCTTTTCTTTTTCAAATCTTTGCTTAACTGAACATCTATTTATTAGTAGATCAGGTTGTTGCATGTGTGCCAAGAGCTTTGTAACCCAATTGGCACTTTCTAATATTTCTAACGGAAATGTCTAGGGTTCAAATCGCTCCTCCCCTAACTATCAACTTATCAAAAAGGTTATTGCATGTGTTAGTTCAGCTATTTTCAATTTTGTGCTTAGTTCTTCCCTCCCATGCTTGCTGTAAATGTTCTCCTCTCCACTGCAGATATGCACAAGTGTCATTACAACTGCCAGCACCTTGTAGTACCAGTCCCTTGTTTTCAAAAATTATTGAAAAACTGAGAATTTTGTATTGGACCAGATTATGTTTACCAGCCAACAGCCAAAATTGTCCAGTATAACAGCTGATACATTTCAGAGGAGGCATATGCACTGGTTTACTTGCCAGTACAAAAATGCTTTGGTATTAAATAACTTTGACAGAAATGCTTAAGTTCTTATCAGAAAGGGGATCTGTAGTTAAGATCTTGTATAGGGATGATAGCAAGTCTTGCGTTTATTGTCAACATGCAAACCAACCTGATCACAGGTTTGAAGATATTATAAACCCTGTCAACCATGGACAAGCAGCTGTCAACTGATCCATTAAGATTAATTCAATGGTTATATCGGTCGAGCATGTGGGTTGTCTCGTTGATGTTGACGATCTGGGTGGTGTCACATTGGGCAAACAGGAAAGAAGATGGAGATCTCAAGATCCCTGTCAAAGCTCATGAAAAGATCAAGTCATAGAGGGGAGGGCGAGGAACTATGGCACCCTAATTGGAGACAAGGAGATGAGTGGCAACACAACAGTGACCAGTGAATCAAGGTACTAGGCAAAGCACTCAGGCCAGGTTCAGTTTATCAGATTTACATATAGGAAACCTAATACTTGACCCAATCTGATTGTATTTCACTGGTGCCAATCTGCCGCCAATCAAACCAGCTTTTGAAGTTGACTTTTTGGATCAGATGGCTCCATGTCAGATGGGTTTTGTTGAGTGCAGGTGTGGTTCATTGATCAGCCCTAATCTTGTACATCTAGATAAGCATGCATCTAGATGAGCACGGTGGAAATGGAGGTTTGTGGAGGTAATGACTAACACAAAATTTGCATCTTTTTGCCAAATTTGCCTTCATTTTTAGTTAACTTTGACACTGATTAGGAGGTGAAATGTTGATTGAAACTTTTTAAAGTTTGAGGTACATATCCAATTACATAGTTTTGTGGAGGCAATGACTAACACAACATTTGCATCTTTTTGCCAAATTTGCCTTCATATTTAGTTAACTTTGACACCGGTTTGGAGGTGAAGTATTGATTGAGTCTTTTTAAAGCTTGAGGTACATATCCAATTACATAGTTTAGTGTGGTAATATCCATTTAACCCAAGATAAAATAATTTTTTTACTTTAATTAAAAAAAAACGTGCCTGTTAATAGTGAAGTCTCGACACATGGAGTTTCTCCAGCGGATGAAGTCTTTTTCATTACAGTCTTTGGGCATTTGGAAGGAAAGAAATTTTTCTTTTTCTTCATCATGTTTTGCCACTGTATCAAAACTGGATACCTGTTTCAAAAGAATCACCCAAAATAAACAACAAAATTAAGATAAAATAAAAGCAGTAAATGAATATATGCACCAGTAAACTATATATTAGAGAGTCATATAGAACAATATTATATCTCAGCATATATCTTCCTTAGTTACTAAATGCACCAACCAACCTCAATTACAGTCCCTTTTATGTGCACCATGCATATAGGAAATCGTTGTCCAACAATATAAGATCGATAAAACTGCTTCTTGATCTGTAATAAGATTTACAAAACCACCAGAAACCTTTGCAGGTCATCACACATGCACATTATTGTTACTATAGTAACCACAGGAAGAACCAAATCAGCGTCACAAAACCTGCTTAAGTTTAGCTGTGGTGATCACGTCAAAATCTTTTGGTGTTCTATTTAGGAGTAAATCTCTCACACATCCTCCCACTAGATAGGTTTCAAACCCTGCATGTCATAAGCAAACTATCTAGTTAAAGACATTCATACACAACAAGACAAATATGGTGGAAGCAGCATGCTATATAACATTGAAGTGGAATTGACCGAACTAACACCGACAAAAAGGCCAGCAAAATGTCAAGGTCAGTGAATATAATAACTACTCTTCCTTCGAATAATATAAATGTTCTTTCAAAAATACGCTTAGTCCAAAAATCCACTTTGCTCAGCAACTACCCTTTTAAGCATTGCATTTTTCCTGTCAATAGGCCGCATGTCAAGCATCAATGCATCACTAACATTTAGATATTCATTCATTCGCAAGCTAACACAAATGCTAAAATCTAATACAGACTCGAAACAATACTCAAAACTTATGGTAAAAAAAGCAGTACCTAAAACTGGAAGTATGAATTATGAAATAAAAAAGTTACCTTTATTCTTAAGAATGTTCAACACACTCCAAGTGGGTAGCGAAATCATCGAATTGGTTATTCCCAATATCTTCGAATTTACCTTTCTCCATTTCGACATATCAACATAGCCTAATTCATCATTGAAACCAACCATTACTAAAACATCATGAGCTGTGTATCTGACTAATAACGACGTAGAATATGAAAAACAATGCTAGCACTAAAATGCATGCCATGTCAAGCTCTATAAGTGGAATTACAATATGAACCTTGGTGAGCCTCGGAACCAGAAGCGATTTCTGGGTAGAGCGGAGCTTCCAATCCGTCTTTAGCCAACGTGTGGTTGAATCTCTGCAGGTGAAACATCAATCAAAATGAAAGAAATAATTGCTGTACAAGTGTTCGACGAAATGCCTAAAAGAAACGAGCGCATAAGACAGAAGCAGAGTGAAAGAGAGAGACCCTTACGTTAATTAGAGCTTTGAGGCGAGATAACAGGCCACTATTGGCGTTGCCTTTGACGTTGCTTCTCATGGATAGAGTAATAGCCATGGGAATATGAGAATCATGGCGCGCTATGTGCTACTGCTGTTGTTTGATTGCGGGACATTTCTATGCTTCCTTTCAGACCTAAGTGCTACACAACCCGTTGGCTGTGACGATTGACATTCAAAACCTCATCTCCCACTGTCAATTTCCATTTTATAATAATAATAATAATAATAATAATAATTTCTTTCTTTTCTAAGTTTATTTTTTTATAAAATAAATATACCATTTTTTTATTGTATACATTACATTTTTTTTAACACAACAAAATCAGCATTTTACCCACAATTTTATTTATGAGATGTATTTTATCCACATTACATTAATGAATATGATGATAATTAAATATAATGAATATTCTCTTATATTCCATTCAATCAGGGACGAATCAAATTCCTTCTAGATGTGCTGGGATTTAAAAAAATTTTAAATATGCATCCATATAATATTAATAAACTATCAACCAAACAAATACAAAAAAATCATTATTTTTTAATATATTATAATACAATCACCTGCCAAGAAAAATAAAAAACAAAAAATACTATTATTTCTTAATACATTATCTATAAAAAGGGAATTCAATGCTATTTTATAAATTTATCTAATGTCAAATTACTAGTTATAGTATTATGAGTTAACAATAAACACACGTGAATCACTGTTATCTTCTTCAATTTGTGTGACAATTTAGTATATTATATGATTTTTTTGTCTTTTATCTCTTTTTTTTGTCACTCACCCAATCCCACTACCGGTGCTATGAATTTATTATGCACTACCAACAAGCACTTTTCCTAATTTTACCATTTTTATTCATTGAAAGATGAATCATTGTTTAGTCTATTCCTATTTCTGTCACTTGTCCCAATTTTATTGCCCAACTACTAGACAACAAACAGTCAAACACTAATATATTTTCTAATTTCTACCGACTCTAGTCTCTCTTTTATGATCTTTTCTATATAATATAAGAGAGAGAATCACAAACACAGAAAGTTACAAGACTCACAACTCACAAAACCAAAAAGCCAAAAAAAAAAACACTACAAGCACAAATTCATATATTCAATCCACAATCACCATCATCACTCATCAGTAAAAACTAAAAATACAAACACCATAAGCATAAATTCTGAGATTCACAAACACTATATTAGGTTTTGAAAGATAGATTAAATACTTGAGTGTAAAGTGTGAACTGTGAAGGTTGAAGCAACGAAGCTAGGCTAGGCAAATCGAGCAACCGGCGGCAAAATCTAGATGGGTCTTGTTACATTGTAGTCGTTTGGGTCTGTGTCTGTGAGATGGGTCTCATGGTGGCAGCGTCACGGCCTGGGTAGTGGCAAGATGGGTCTCTCTCGCCTCTCAATTTCTCTCTATCTCGAGTCTCGACTAGTCTCTCTCGCCTCTCACTTTCTTTGTCTCACACTCTTCCTTCATAATTTTTTCTTTTCTTTTTCTCTTTCATTTTTCCATTTGGACCCTGGGTTTACGTTTTTTTGGTTTTACATATTTGTTTTGTAAGATTCACATGGGTTGTCCGTTGGGTTAATGGTTCACGGGGGCCCAAGATACAAGTAAAGGGGGGGGGGGCATGTCAAAAATTTGTTTTTTAAATTAACTTGCTAAGTTTTTTTTTTGGACCTAAGGGGGGCCCGAGCTCCCACGTGGGTCTGTCCCTACATTCAATCCTACTAGTGGGTGTAGAAAGTGATACTTGCCAATGGATTTGATCCTATTGAATTTGAAGGAATTCCAATTATCATCAATCAAGAACTTACAAGTTGTTGATCAATCTAAAAAGGTTAAATGAATAGATGGACTAGTGGATTCTGTATATTGTCTCATTGATGACGTTGATGTGGTGTGACATCGAGGTCGACGAGTATCTGACCTAATGGAGACTGAAACTTTTGTTTGATTTGATTGGGATCTCAAAATCTTCAACAAAGCTCATGTACATCAGATTCAGATCTTTGAGATTTCTTAGGATACTCTACCAAATACATTTCCTTAAATCTTAAGCATTCTTTAATGATTTAATGGTCTAGATTTTGTTATGTCAGTATTCCATTAACAATAATCTTAATTGTTTTGTTTGAAACATTATTTTATTATTTTAATAATATTGTTAGTAGAACGTTGATATTACAAAATCTAAACCATTAAATTATTAAATTGTGGTTAGGATTTAAGAAAATCTATTGATATAGTACCTTAGAAAATCTAGAGGATTTGAATCCCATGTATATCAAGTTGGGTCACTATTCTAAAAAAAGAAAGAAAGTCGGGTCACAATGCATAAGAGGGGAGGACAAGGGACGACAATTGTCATAATAAGGATTAAATCAACAGTTGGATTAGTCGATTCTGTATATTGTCTCGTTGATGATGTCGATGTGGTGTGACATCGAGGCCGGCAAGTATGTGAGCTAATGGAGACCAAAAATTTTGTTTGATTTAATTGGGATCTCAAAATCTTCAACAAAGCTCGTGTACATCAAGTTGGGTCACAATGCATAATAGGGGAGGACAAGGGATGACAATAGTCATAATAATGACCAGGAGAGGAATGATGCCACAACAATGACTAGTAAGGCAATGTAATGTGCATAAACATTTGGGAGTTGGGACAGGGTGAGTTTCCATACCAAAAAAAAAAAAAAAATGACACTCAAACAAATGTCATTGGGTTTCACTCCTTATATTTCATTGTCGACATAATTAGCTTTTGGAACCATTTGTGTTGTATTGGACAATTTTGGGTTAGACGGGTAGTTCAGTTAAATGCCCCAAAAGGTCACAGTGAATGATTCCTTGTTTCGTATCTTGGTAGGAACCTTTGGATCTTATACAACATTGGTCCACGGAGCCATTTTGTGCGATTACATATTTATCTTTTATATTTTATTTACTTATCAAAAAAGAAGAAGAAGGAGATCACAATGAGGCCTAGGTCCAGGGATTCAATAAGAGCACATATTTTGTCATCAACGTGTTAGTTAAACTATACGACGTTTAGAAATTGGTTCAAATTATTACCGTGCACTCTTAGTGTAATGATCACTCTACAAGTATAAATGTTCGTGGCAATGTAAAGGATAAGGATTGGAGTTCAAATATCAAAAAATGAACTTTATACACATATACAATTAGATTGAGGTAGGGTAGAATTCCATCACCAATAAAAAAAAAAAAACTCAAAGTAGGCATTGACGTGGGATCAAATAATGGATATTACATATTGAAACTAACCAAATTTAAAGGCCTGTCTAGTACATGTGTTTAAATACATATTTTCAATTTTTAAACAACATTATACGTATTTGCACATATTTTTTTACTTACATATATTCTAAAAAAATACAAATTACGTTATTAAAATAACGTTACCAAGCACCTGTAAGAATTGCCAATTTCATGGCTTAGATTTGTTTTTATTTATCATATTTCTTAAAGAAAAAAGTGAAACAATATAAAAGAGAAAAGAAAACAAGTGACACGTGTCAAAAAGAGAGTGGTAGAATAGAAACCCATAGAAGCTAAAAAACAGTTAAAAAGTACAGAAGCGAAAAAAAGGGAAGACCCTTCTCACTCTCTCTCCCACAAGACAACGCACCCACCCTATTGTCTCAAAAGACACATCCCCTCCGAAGCAGGAGAGAGTGTGTGTGTGTGTGATTGTGATATATATGTTACAAGTTGCGCCTCACCCTCAGCTCGTGGGTCTCTTTATTCCTTCTCTCTCTCTCTCTCTCTCAAACAAACACCAAACACTTTATACTTTCCCGGCTTAGGTGGCCTCAAGTCACCTCCGATTCTCACAGCCTTTATTACAACACATAAATATAAAATAAATTCCCACATTTCCACTTTTACTTCTTCTTCTCTCTCTCTCTCTCTCTCTTTCTTTCACAATTACTCATTCTTCACTTTCTTTCTCTTCCTTCCTATTCAATACCACAACAATTTTTAGGGTTTCAATTTCCAGTTCCTCCCTTTCTCTCTCTCTCATAGATCTGTGATTTTTATTTTTTGGAATTTGAGAGAGAGTGTGAGGAGTGGAGGAGAGAACTATGGGAGGTGATGGAGCTGTGGACGATGCGAACGAATCCAACGGCGGAGATGGAGTCAATATCAACATCCGTTGCTCCAACGGTTCTAAGTTTTCCGTTCAGATTAGCCTCGATTCCTCCGTTGGATCCTTCAAAAGCATTCTCGCTGAGAAATCCGATACGCCGATCGATCAACAAAGGCTCATTTACAAGGGTCGGATCCTCAAGGACGATCAAACTCTTCAAAGCTACGGTACTCATTTCATTTCCGATTTATTTATTATTTATTAATATCTAATTCAGATTTATTTATTTATTTTTGGGTTTAGCTAATTAGTTAAATAGTGTTAATTTTTGGATCGATTATTATTATTATTATTATTTTTTGGTTTGTTTTCGTAGAAATCAAGCTTTGATATGATATTAGGGCAACGAAGAATGATTATGCGATGCTTCATTGTTAATTGCTATTTTTGATGATTCTAGAATCATCTAGATAGATCTCATTAGGAAATGGAATGTTATTTTTGTTTAGATTAGAAAGAGATAAAATGCTATTTTAGAATATTAGTTTATTTATTTATATATTCATGAGAATGCTAATGTGAATGATTCTATAAAAGTCGAGGAACGATGGAAGGCAGAGGAAGACCTAAAAACAAATAGAAGTGGTAAAAAAAAATGTCAATTAAGGAGGTAATAGAGAATATGGATTTGGATGGAATAGATTGGCAAAAAAGAATACATGTGTCAATTAGTCTGTTGAGGTTCCGTAGCAGTGCACAAATTTTGGGACTGAGACTTGGTTGTTGCTTGTTTGTAATGTGAATGATTCTCGAGCGAGCATGGTGTCGTTTTGATCATTAGTTTTGGCAGTGGGTTAACCGACTTAACCTCAGCATTGTGAATTCAATGTCCTATTGTCACCTTGGAGTAGCATGCTTGCTTTTTTTTAGCCGTGTTTAGGCGACCGCCTTGCGTGTAACCTGGCGTTTATCAGATTTCCTAGCGATCGCTTTTTCAAAAAAAAAAGAAAATATAAAGTGCCCATTTGGATTTTCAGAACAGCGGGCTAAGTATTTTGGGTAAATCCCAGGTGTTTTATATGACATATTTGATTGTATCCCGAATGGAAATGTAGGTGGATCATATCCATTTAAAAAGAAAAGGAGATATAATTGCCGGTCATTGAGTGTTTTTTACTCTTGAGATAGGTTTAGTTATATTGACCATCTTTTTTGTCTGTGGTTTATAGGTTTGGAGGCAGATCACACCGTCCACTTAGTTCGTGGATTTTCTCCAGCTGCAGCATCCAATTCTGCTGGTGGAACCAATCCTGTAGTTCCAAATACCACTCAAAGTAATACCAGAAGTGTTGGTTCAAATGAAGGTGAAGCGTTAGGAGTGGCTGGTTTTGGAGCTTCACTATTTCCTGGACTTGGTATTAATGGTATGGGTGGTGGTGGCAATGGTGGTGGTGTTGGTGGCAACAGTTTGTTCGGAGCTGGGCTTCCAGATTTTGAACAAGTGCAACAGCAGTTGACTCGGAACCCTAACATAATGAGAGAAATAATGAATATGCCTGTTGTTCAGAACCTAATGAATAACCCTGATGTAATGCGTAACTTGATTATGAATAATCCTCAAATGCGTGAAATCATTGATCGAAACCCTGAGCTAGCACACATACTTAATGATCCCAGCACACTTCGTCAGACACTTGAAGCTGCAAGAAACCCAGAACTCATGCGTGAGATGATGCGCAATACTGATAGAGCAATGAGCAATATTGAGTCTTCTCCTGAGGGATTCAATATGTTGAGGCGAATGTATGAAAATGTCCAAGAGCCATTCCTGAATGCCACAACAATGGCTGGGAATGCTGGAAATGATAATGCGAACCCATTTGCTGCTCTCTTGGGGACCCAAGGTGGGGACCAAGCAAGAAATCCGTCAACTACGCCCTCAACCACTAGTTCTGAGACAACTGCTGGCTCTCCTGCTCCCAATACTAACCCACTACCAAATCCTTGGACTGCTACTGCTGGTAAGATTTCACTCTCTTATTTCTGCTCTTCTTCTGGATGCTTTTATCGTCTTTTGGGGTAATTTTAGTGTTGCAGCATATAAGATTAGCCTCTATTCTTCCTTCAGATAATATGTCATACCCTAATGCAACGCAGAAGTTTAGATTAACTGATCTACAAAGAGGAGGAAAAGATACATGTTTGTATCTTTTCCGTAAAGCTATGAACTTCAGTGATATTCCCTAATATCCACAGTACTAATTGAATATGTTGTTTTGAGTTATCCCTTTGACAAATTTGTTACCAATGTCTAAGGAAAATGGGAAACGTCACATGGTTTCTAAGAATCTAATTTCTTTGTGATTTAAATTGCTGCCCCTTAAAGGCTTTTGATAAAATAAAAGTACTGTAGATATTTTTGTTGCCCTTGAGCTATAGCTCAATTGGTATCTCTTCCCCTTGTAAGAGTAAGGTGGAGGGTGGGTACCCTCACGTTGTGGCCCACCAGTGTGTGTGTAGTTTACCAATAAAAAGTATTTCAAATCTTTTCTTCCTCTGACTTAAAAATATGATTTTTTTTTTCTCCTTTTAATTTGTTTTCTGCTGTTTGAAGATGTTAACTAGAATATTGTTAATAAATTGTCACCAATAAATAGTTAACTCAATTATGTGAAACTAGCAGCTGGAGGTGCCCCAACTAGCACCACGAGGTCAAATCCTACTGGGGATGCTAGATCTCAGACACCCGCTGGCTTAGGTGGACTTGGTCTTCCAGGGCTTGAAGGTATGTTTGGTGCCATGCAGGATACCTCTTTAGTCAATCAGATGATGCAAAATCCAGCCATGTCACAGATGATGCAAAGCCTCCTTTCAAATCCTCAATATATGAACCAGGTATTTAATTATTATATAGTTCAGGATCTTACTAGATCAGCACCATAGACATTATTATTTGCATCAGCATGTTATACAATTCACTTATTAAGTTGTACTCACCTATCAAAAAAAAAAATTAAGTATAAGTTGTACTTGAGGTCAACTTGTTTCTCTAACATTACTCAACTTTCAGATTCTTGGTCTCAATCCCCAGCTACGCAGCATGCTTGATTCCAATTCTCAACTAAGGGAAATGATGCAAAACCCAGAATTTCTTCGTCAATTAACTTCTCCTGAAACAATGCAGGTGCGTAAGTATAAAGTTCTTCAGCAGTTGACACATTCCCTTGCACAGTTTCTTTCTTGCTCATACACGCATACACAGACACACACCCTCATGCTGTGCAAACACGTCTACCCAACAGTTCCCTTCCTAGACACATTGTCATATGCTCATCTCTGTGAACAGTGAACATGTTTATGCATAGTGTCGGTATGCATTCAAAGTTGCTAGTTATTACTTACAATAAAAATTTTTGGTTTGCGTGAATGATGGTTGACTTGGGAAACAGTTCTTGTATTATTTATTTCAGTAATTTGGCATATAAATTCATTCTGGTGATAAGTTGAAGTCAATTCCTTGGCTTTTTTTGCTACTTATATTTGTGTTGATCTCTCTCTGCCTCTCTCTCTCTCTCAGCAACTCTTGACTTTTCAACAAGCTCTTATGTCTCAGCTTGGTCGGCAACAGTCAACCCAGTAAGTGGTGACATAATCTTTGCCTGTTTTCCTTTCTGTAGATCAGCGACAACATTTAAAAAGTCCAAAAGGTGGGTGCAAGATGGGTTAACTCCTAAAACGGAAAATCAATGATGGCTAGGATTATCTAATAAATATGAAAAAAAGATACAAAGTAGTAGCAGGCAATCCTCAAGCCATAAGAATATGATCTTCTAAAACGTGCTTCAAATATACTTAATAAAAAAAAGTGCTTCAAATATGCATAGATAGTTCATTACCTTCGAAAAATTCTCCTAGTTTTCTTTTTATTTTCTATTTGCTCCATACTATGCAAAGTTGTGGAGCATGCCGAATTTAAAGCTTCTCTCTTCACAGATTGTAGTAGCTGTCAATATTGTATGATATGTATCGTATCGTGTGTAAAAAGTTCCGTATTTTATCGGCGTATCATAAGTGCTCATGAATCGTATGATATAATGTGGGTCATATGAATCGTATTGTATCGTAAAATTGTACGCATCGTACGATACATAGACAAATGCTTTAAAATGAGAATTTTTGTTAAAATTTGTACTTTTATTTGAATCTAACAAGTTGTTAGACTTGTTTTAACACAAAATTATTAGGTTACTTAATTTAGCCTAATAAAATAACATATTGATTAGTTTTTTTTCCTCTTTCTCCTACAAAATTTGTATTACACAATACACACTTACACTTCATTTTAATATTTACAATTTATTTTCTGTAATATGAATAAGATATTAATTGACAATATAATTATTTTTATTTTTGTCATTATTGTTTTTAGTCCAAGAAACTAGAATGCCAAGAAGAATTTATTTATTTATTTTTAAATTATTAAAATAAAAAGAACAAGAAGAGATAGTAAATGTTAATGACAATGAAGAAAATTTTAATGAAGAAATAAGTTTGTAAAATAATAAACATGATGATGGCATTGACTTAGATGGGTTTGATTAGGCAATATGATGAAAATAAATTATTATTATTAGGTCATTTATAATATATTGTCATTTTTGAATTTAAGCAATTTGAATGTGTATGTTATAAACGCATGCTAGTTTGATTTATTTAGTTAGCTTGTTTATTTTTACATAAGTGGTGTTGAGTAAATTAGTCATTAGTTGAATATATCCAAAATTTATAATAAATGTCTTTTATATATGTATATCTATAATTTTTTATAAAATTTATTAAGTGTTTGTGTGTCTTGCGATACACGATACCAAAAAAAAAAAAAAAAAAAAAACTATTATTGTACATGCTGCACTATGTGATGGTGACACTGCTTTTCCTGATTAGTTCTTATCATTAGTTTCTTCCCTTAACTTCTATTAACTTGTTGCATAATGCAGGGAACAGGGTCAGACTGCTGGTGGAGGTTCAGGTATGCAAGTCAATCTTTGACATTTGGTCTAAGAAAAAAACCTTGGAACCTCTGTTTGCTTCTTTGGCCAATCTTCTATCATTTTCATTGGTAAAATCTAGCAGCATAGTGCCTGCATGGGCATGTCTTCTAGATGTTGGTTCCTGTTAGAAACCTCCAACATATAATTGCTGGATTGCATCATTTGGGAGTTGGGACATCTGCGTACAATAGGTGCTCTCGGTTATATGGGGTGGCTCTTAGCTAAACATCTCTGTACATTAATTTTGAGTGAGTGGAAAGTTCTATATCTTTATGGTAAGAAGGAATTGGTTCATTTTTTTGCTAGTTGGGGGGGGGGGGGGGGGGGGGGGGGTTGGAGGATCTGTAGGATTTTTCTATGGGTGAGGATTGTCAAAACAGTAATAGAAGGCTTTATTTTAGTCATTTTCTTGAGGAAGGCCTTTGTGTCAAACCCCTGGAAAGATGGCAAAAATTATTTATGATGGAAAATATTTGTTCTTCCCTTTCCCCCTCAAGTTATTTATTTTTTACAATAGGTTGTTTGTTAATGTTTTCACAGCGTCATTGAACAACGTAGGATTGGAGATGATGATGAACATGTTTGGTGGACTCGGAGCTGGCAGCCTGGCTGTTCCCAACAGATCTAATGGTAACTATTCTCTCCCGTCTTTTGTTTTCTTTCTTATTCCTTTTCTTAATGGATATCTTGTGGCTTACATTTGGTACTTTTTCTGTTTATCTTCCCAGCGCCCCCGGAAGAACTCTATGCCACCCAGCTGTCACAGCTTCAAGAAATGGGTTTCTTTGACACACAAGAGAATATACGGGCATTGATTGCCACTGCTGGAAATGTTCATGCAGCAGTAGAGCGACTGTTGGGGAACTCTGGTCAGTAGTTTCTTGTTATTATCCAATTTTATCTGATGATGTTGCCTGCTGGCTTGCTGAAATTGGTTGCTTTGGACCTGAGTTGTATTCAAGCCTCATATATTTGTTGCAAATAAGTCCAAAGTATGTTAGCAAGAGTTGCAAAGTTGGTGTAGGTTATCATCCTTGGGCTGTTCTCTCTATCTCTTTCTCTAGAGGTATGGTCGGCAGGAGTTTCTTGTACATACTTAATATTAAGATGCGACATGTGATCATATGAATTGTCTGCCACATTATCTATTAAATTGGAATTTGTGACATTTTTGTTATATTTCCTTTTCAATTTCTTTTTATCTTTAGAAGTATGTAGTGTTTTAACAAAATTTATCTAACAACTGCTGATTGGTATTTTGCAATACCTATTTTTAGCTCTCTCCTAGGATGTATTTTATCCTCTTATTGCTTGGTAATGTTCTGGACTTTGTGGGAATGAGGTAGAGAAAGAAAAGGAAAGAAACTTTTTTTTGAGAAACAAAAGGAAAGAAACTTAAATTAATGAAGGCAGTACCATAATTTTATATGTAAGTCTCTTCTAACATTCATTCCGCCAACTCTACACTATTTCCCCTCTTTCCTCCTTCAATCCAACAGGACCTTAAAAGTCCCATGGGCCATGGGATGGCATTGCAAATGAGTGGGTCCTTCTTTCTTCCTTTTTATTTATTTTTTGCTTTCTATCTTTCTTCTCTCTTTATTAGGGGCAAAGGGGTGGGTGAAACTTGAAAGCATTGGCCATATGGCCCAATGATGGGTCTTGTTAAGTTTCAATATCAACATGTGTTTTGAAGTTTGGTGAATTGGTGTTGTGCGAAAAGCTACTTAATATATATACACATGTTATTTAATAAATAAATAAAATTTGTTTGGTCGTTTTATTTAAAATGACATCGAATTATGTTTAGTTTAACTTGAAAATTTAATATTGTCTATAATTTTTTTAAAAAAAAAAAAAATACACTCACACACACGCACACATATTATTATAACTAGTATGTAACCCATGCTACCGCACGGGAATGGATATAATTTAATAAAACAATGGAAAAAAAAATATTGCATTTTATTATGTAAGTGATACTATTGGTTTTTTTTATTTTTTTATTATTAATCATGAGTTTAGTCATATTTAAAAGACTTAGTTTATTCATGTTAATAAATCTTAGTATTATGTAATTTTTGAACAAATATTTTTATCATACAAAATTCTACAGAAAGAATGCTACATAGATATATATATATATATATATATATTTTAAAGGTTGATTCATAGACGGTACATATAGCTATAATTAAGTTGCTTTATCATAAAACAATTTTTAACAAAATATTTTAATCACATAAATGTGAATCTCATAACATGCATCTCATAACAATATATAACAATAGAATAACGTGAATTTCATTTAAAAAAATTTAATCAATTAAAAGCCACTAAAATTATGAGCATAAAACGTAAAGACAAACAAATAGGATAAGGTAGATGTGGGGAGATGAACCTTGAAATATACAGATGTGGAGAGATGAACCTTGAAACATGTAGATGTGGGGAGATGAACCTTGAAACACGCAGGTGCGATGAACCTTGAAATATGCAGATGTGGGGAGATGAACCTTGAAACATGCAGGTGTGATGAATCTTGAAATATGTGGAAAAAAAAAAAAACACATCAAAATTTTTCCACTTAAATTTAGACAAATGGAACCACATTAATCTTGACACATGGCACAAAATTAGGATTCTAATTTAGAATTGCAATTGGAGACTCTCTCTGCTTCATCTATTATATATATATATATAGATGTCATGGGACAATTGAAGCACTTTTAAAATTTATGTGACAATGTTCGAAGAAGTCAACAAAAATTAAATAATTTTCACTTTATCTATGCCATAGAACTTCCTTACATTTTGAAGATCAAATTAAATTTAATTAGAATTTAGGTTTTCATTAGAAATATAAATATGTTTGAATGACTTTGATTATGACTTTAGTTTAATTAGAATTTAGGTTTTCCTTACAATAGTTGTGTTTTAATTTTGTTTGAATGACTTTGATTAGTATGTACTGCAAATTGTATGGAATTGTTTGTACTGCAAATTTAATAATACTACTACTATTGTGTGCAGCGGTGCGAAGTAATAAATTGAGTAGTTTGAAATTCAAGCCACGTAGAAGGGTATTGATTAGTAATTCAAAACACAAAATTAAATTAAAAAAAATTTAATTGAAGAGAATTATTTATTTATTTAATATCTTTGTTGGATAGGAGAAGAGAATTTGTAATTGTTGGTTGTTTTGTTGGCAATGATAAACTGAAGGGTAAATTGCAAATTGTAATCTCTAAAGTTTGGGAGTGTTCGAATTTTACATCCTAAAGTTTCAAATTTTGGATTTTACTCTTTAAAATTTGGGGTGTTTGGATTTTATACTTTGACGTTTCATAATTTAGATTTTACCCCCTAAAGTTTGAGAGTGTTTGAATTTTACATCCTCAAATTCTGAAACTTTAGGGTGTAAAATTTAAAAACTTTCAAATTTTAAGGAGTAAAATCCAATCTCCCCTAAAATATAGGGAGTAAAATTCAAAATTTGAAACATTAGGGTGTAAAATTTAAACACTCCTAAACGTTAGGGGGGTAAAATTCAAATTTTAAAATTTCAGGGTGTAAAATACAACCACCTCTAAATTTTATGGGTGTAATTTACAATTTACCCTAATCTAAAGTACGGAAAAAATTAATATCTTAAAACACGGTTGCCTATGGATCTACAATTCTACACATAACACATGTTCAAAGATAAACTAAATTTCGGAAAAATTAATATCTTAAACTATGCCTTATGGATCTACACATAACACATGTAAAGGTTGTTTTAACAATTTTATTTTATAACTAAATCAGATTATATATGAAGAATGGCCTTCATCAGATGATTTAGTAATGATTAATTTTCTAAAGACTATGGTGTGAATTTAATTTATTAAAGTAAAGACAAAATTATAGAATTTCAAGTGTTTAATGCGTCCAAAGTCTACGTTAAATTAGTGAATTAAATATAAAAAAAAAAACTTTTCTAACAACATAAATCAATAAAAACAGACATAAAAATAATTGCTAATAATGTACTTAGAAAGTTAGGGCTTCACCCTTGTTAAGGAAAGGCTCCTAGCAAAGCCATTACATCAAATAAATCCTAAAAATTGAAAAATAACTTTTAAATTATTTTTATTTTATTTTTTTATTGGAGACTTGAATCTCGGTCACTTATCCCTATTCTCTCTCGTCTAACAAAAACTTATACTTGTGGAGTGACTATCACATCAAGGATGCGTTGGACAACTGTGGTATCTTTTTTTTTTTTTTTTTTTGAGATAGATAAAATTCTACTCTAATCTAATCTAAACATACTTGTGGTATCTTAATTTTGTTATTAAGGCTATCAACATTGTACATTTAAAGTTGTCATAATAAACTCTTAAATAGCTCTAAAAATCCTAATACGAGTATAGTTTTTATATGGAAAAAAAAAAATCTATGATTTCCTGGCTCTAATTGACCACCTCTGTTTACCTTCCTTAAATGTCAAAATTTGGAAGTCCTTGTAAAAATACATTAGCCTCAACGTTCCAAAGAAACTTATTTTGCCTCAATATGATATTTAAGCCAAAAGTTACCCGCAAAACAATAAGACCTATGCAAGCTGAAGTCCTAATCCAAATCCGATTTGGATTTAATGCAATTTCCCATTAAATGCTTGCTTCTTGAGGCTCAAATTAAATAGGAAGATCTTAGTCCATGTTAAGGAGAAATTATAAGGTTCTTACGGTGGACAAGTGACGGAGTCCACCATTCCATTAAAAACTCCTACCTGTTTAAAATTGCTGAGTTAGAAATTGTTTTTAAGGGGTAATTATACTAAACCCATCTGTGGTTTGGCCCGAAATCACTTTGCCTATCCGTAATTTAAAAAGTGTCACTTTACTCACTTGAGGTATATTCTGTTTGTTTTTTGTAACCCACTTCTGTTAAGATCAGGGGGAAATAGGTATTTTTGCTCAAATTTTATGTCTCTCTCCTCCCAAAACAAAAATAACACAAAAATGCAAGAGAAACAAGATCAAAAGGGAGGGTTTTGTGAAAATTAATATTTAAACCCTTTATTCAAAACTCCTATTTTCACCTCTCCCTGTATTCAAAACTCTTATATCTGGACCCTATATTCTAAAGATCCCCTCTGTTTTCACCTCTCCCTTCACAGACATGTCCCTACAAAGAACAACCTCCATCTTCTTCTTCTAGAAACAAAAGCTATTTTTAACAGCAAGGTCTCCATTTGAGAGAGATCAATCGCCATAAGACATGGAGTATAAGCAACTTGAATCATCGCTGCCTGAGCATGAGGTTCCTTTTAGAGACTGACATTGGGATGAAGAGCATGAAACTTCTTTGTACGTTCTTGACCTTGTAGGATCAAAAAGTGGAGCTGTTTGCTTGTAGCAGCCATTGCAAGGCTTGCATTGTAGCCAAATCAATCACTACTAGTATCAGCAATGCCTAGGATTTAGACCGGTGGTGTACCAACAGAGTATTTCAAGAGGTATTCACCTCGATTTGAGATTATATCTGCTTGAGCTTCATTGGTAGAGAGTGAAGAAGTTGGCTTAAAATGATTGACACGGTTAATGGAACAACGCAAAGCCTTGGCTATACGTTGTGAAAGAGTTTCTGAAGGGTCATAGAAGGAAGAGTTTGGAGAGTTACGGTGGATTAGATCCACACTAAAGCCCCTATTGTTCGGTTATTTGGGTAGGTTGATCTGGGTTTTTATTTTTTTGGGTATGTTCTTCATGTTTAAAATTTATGTGAATTGAGAGAGAGACCAATACCAATTTTTGATCTTGTTTCTCTTGCATTTTTGTGCTATTTTTTGTTTTGGGAGGAGAGAGACATAAAATTGGAGCAAAAATACTTATTTACCCCTAATTTTAACAGAGGTGGGTTACCGGAAAACAAACGGAACATACCTCAGGTGGGTAAAATAACATTTTTAAACCACGGGTAGACAAAGTGATTTTGGGCCAAACCACAGGTGGATTTAGTGTAATTACCCATTTTTTTAAAATAAAAACTAATTACTGACTTAGCAATTTTAAACAAGTTGAAATTTTTTAATAGAATGGTGGACAAATGATGTGGTCCACTAGAGGACTGTATAATTTCTCTATGTTAAGGGTTATTATTGGGTACTTCGGAAATATATTCACTTCCTCTCACATAAGAATGGGTCTCACCCGCCATGGGGCTCACTCTCATGTTAGAGAGATGGAGTATACTTTCGGAGTATCTATTAAATTTCTCCATTTCAAACTTGAGTACTTTAAACAGAATTGGCCGTGCCCTTCTCGGTAACTTGTGAGGTTTTAATAAAGTTTACTAAAATTAATCCAAGACATATCCATGCCTAGAGCTGATTTTAAGAAGCTAAAAAAAAAAAAAAAACTAAAAAGCTCATTTTAAGAACAAAGTTAATCATTAAGCAATAATCCAATTCCAAATATAAAGTGCATGAATTAACACAAAATAAGTGCCATAATGCTCACTAATGATGATGTAAATACGCAAAGTTAAGCTATTATCAGCATGACTAAAAGATGACATAATTTGGCCATTAAATACCAGAAAATCTTGGATGGGGGTCAACACATCCTCGTGTTGTAACTTAGCCTCCAACTTAAGATTGAAGATTAAAAGTCACTGATTTTCCATGTAATATATATATATATATATATATATTTTTTTTTTTCTTAAGTTGTAATTAGAAAATAAGGTGATGTAATTTATTTTCTTAAATAGTAATTAGGAAAAGTAGGGTAAATTTATATTTCTAGTGATAAAGTATTTCTTATTGTAAAAGATTTACTTTTATCTATTTTCTTGATTTTATTCATAAATAATCAAGTGATGACTCCGATGTAAATAAACATTGTTAATTGAGTTTGAATCATTGACCTAATTATGTGTGGGATGGGAGGGGAGGGGGGGGGGGGGGGGGGAATAAAATTTGTTGATCCCATCAGGTTGTATTTCTCACACCATGGCAAACAATTCAATTTGTGGATGGTTTCATTTCGGAATAAGGGCCTATTTGGATCACCAAGATCCCTGCTTGTGTGTTAATTGCAAGGAGCCAATGGGTGTTCATTTTTTAATTGAAAGTTGGAGTCCCTTTTAAAATTACTAAATGGGGAAGCAAAAGGGCATTGCATACGAATAAATTGATACAAATTTTCCTAATGAGGCTCAGTGCATATTAAGGATAAGTAAAGAGGCAGTGGCAGCTGATATTGAGAGAGGCATTAATGCTACAACAAAAGTAATGAGGTTACAACATGTACTGGTGGCTCTTCCATCCTTTTTCGCCTAAGAGAGGTTGGGGAATTCATCTGCACCAACCATAAGAAATTAAAATCAATGATTTGCCTCTCCTATTTTGGACCTTAAGAGTATTGACATTGGCTTATGCAAAATAGTGGAAACCCCCAAATTTGCCTAATGAACCCGTAAAACACCAACAATGGCTTATGCACCCATTAGGCAAAATAAAATTTTACTATAGTGCTTCTCCGAATTTGGATGACACTGTAGCTCAGATAATTTAACATATTTTTCTTTGGTTCCCAAGCTACCTTTCTTCTTCCTCAAATTTTGTATTTCACTTACATATCACTCCCCCCCTGTTGTTGTCAATTTGCCTAACATATCACTCTAACACACTCACCAAACCTTTTCCTTTGCCTTTTTTCAAAACCTTCAAACACAAACCAAATCATTTACCCAAAAACCATATAATCACCCTAGCTCCCAACTTTTCTTTTGCTAATAATGCTTGTTTTTTAGCCGCCATTGAAGTCCTTAATGCACAAATGGCTCTACAAGATTCAAATAGCATGTAATGTGAAGTGTCAGTATCTTTGTCATTGAACCTCTTTGTCGTCGGCTCCAAAATCATTCCCACCATGCTAACCAATGCCAATGCCCCAACCCCAGTCCAACCACGTTCTCTCATTTCAGCTAGTTTCTACTCGTTTCTTTTTTCACTTTTATCTTCTTATTTTCTTTTGAATTTCTTGTTTTTTTTAATCACTTCCTCGTTCTTCATTTTATTTATAAACATGTTCTTATATATTTGCATGTGTTCATCTACAAAACCGCCGGTTTGGTTGTCAATAACACTGTACTTAGATTCTTAGATCTTCACCTTATTGTTTTTGATTTACTGAAGTTCAGGTCTCTTTATCTTTGTTGTACCATTTTGTGGGGGAGAATGCAGAGATTGAGAGAGAATGAGATAAGTTGAGAGAAATAATAAAATAATATGATGAAGTTAATGAGATAGAGTAAAAAATAGAGAATTAGTAGATGTGAGTGTTTTGAAAAAAGGTTAGATAAAATACAAAGAAGAAGGTTATAATTATAAAATAAAGAGAAATTTTTGGCCAAACCAATAAAAATGCACTAACATGCTTGTATTAGATAATGATAAAGAAAGTGCTTCCGCTGATGAGACATAATTTTTGTTTTAAACTTTTTTTCCCAATGGTTTGTCCCTCATCTTAAGTGGATAAATAGTCCATTATTTTGCTTTCTAATTGTGAATCTAAGAATGTAGTAGCTATTTAATGTTCTTATCATGCAATATTGTTAAGAACTTTATGAAGAATATGCTCCTCACATAAAAGGCAGCTACATTTATTTTCATTGATTACAACTTAGTGCTTAGATTGGCAAAGGAACCTATGATCCATTATTGCTCTAAGCACATAAATACAAGACATTACTTTCTTAGTGAATGATTTACAATATAAGGAGGTGCAGTTTAAGTTTTTGAAGTAATTATAAGATCAAATTGCTAATACTTTTACCAACTCACTCAACAATATTAGTTCCATAAATTAAAAGTTTGTATGAGCTTATTTTGTTTGTTTGTAAAAACACACAATTACTTAAGTAATGTGATGTGTTAAAAATTTGTACATTCCATCTTAGGAAGAAGAACAAGTTTAACCAAACATACATTGTTTAAAGATAGTTTAGGTAAAATACTTTGAATATATATGATTATAATAATATATAGCATGATTTGTGTATATAAATAATGAACTTAATTTATGTATGAGAGTATCAGAGGATGCAAATGCCCATTATTAATGCTATAAAATCAAGTCAATTGTTGCGGTATTCCTCCTAACTTCCTTTTATGTACTTGCGTGTGCCTATAAATTCAAATACTCCCCCTTGAGAAGTCTCATATGAGACAATTTATCTCACACAGTTTTAATTTCTCTCTTCTTGTTTCTCATCACCATGAGTAACTCTAAAGACTCCTCATCTGACAAGCCCTCCTCTGATGACCAACAAGACCATCATGATAGGCCTCAAAATGCTAGTGATGACACCACCATGCAAGAGGCTGAAAGTGTCACAGCAGGGACTAACGTTGAGATTGAAGGAGACCCATCTTCTGCTACACCTTTTATGGCTCAAGAAACTGGTGATGATGATAATATTGTTATAGAGCCCCAAGAAGGTTCTTCTAAGAAGCAAGGAGGCCAGAGAGACGAACTGGGTGCAACAAGTAGTGGTGTACACAAACCTAAGAGGAAGGTGGAGTTGGTGGATCCTCCAACACTACGCGATCCAATTTGTATTGTATGTAGCAAGCAGTTTGGGTCATGGAAGGCTGTATTTGGACACATGAGATCTCATCCTGGGCGTCATTGGAGGGGGGTGTTTCCTCCCCCAACTGGAATATGGGACCCTTTACGAGATATAGACCAAAAATCAAGCGGGCCTATTATAGACCCTAACAATATAGGTCCTCAAGCTCAAGAAGAAATCGCTACGACTCTTCTTAATGTGGCTCAATGTGTGTTACAGAGATTGAATGATAGTGACAAAAATGAGGGTGTAATTGCCATTAGCGAGGCTTCCTCTTCATCACTCGGGAGAGGACTGGGGATTGATTTGAACCAACCACAAGAGAAAAGTCCTAGTACTGCTCTTGTTTTGGATCTCAACAAGCCTGCAAAAGAGAAGGATGATGACAGTTCTTCAGACGATGGGAAATGAGAGAGAAGTGTTGTTTTGGATCTCAACATGCCTGCAGAGGAGATGAAGAAAATGGTTATTTAGAGCATGAGAAATAAGTAGTGTTATTTTTTTTTTTATATTTTTTATTTTGTGCTATTTTTTTTTTAATTGAGTTTTTAGTGTGCTTACTTTGTTTAAAAGTGGATCATGCATGCATAATGTTGATGTTGCATGATTTTTTTTTTAATTGAGTTCTCAGATATTAACAATGATGTTAAAAAATTACAAATTTTACTACATTCATGAATATTAGCGACAAAAACCGATAACGAATATTAATAATACAAACTGATAACAAATATTAACCATACAAATTGATGTATTAAGTTAAACACAATACCAAAAAAAAAAAAAAAAGTTAACAGGTGGTTGATATTCTACCAATTTCATTGTTACCATATCAATTTGTATATATCTTGTGATAAATTTAGTAGCAACTTAAGTATTTTCCTTATTAGAATAACAGATAAAATTATTGTTTATGGGTTGTAGTTCTCATTACAACCAATAAAAATGTTATATTTGGTTGATTACCTTTTTTAAAAATTTTTTTTTTCCTCTTTTTTGAAAAATTTATTATTTTTTATTAATGTAAAAATCAATAGTGATGTTTGATAGTTGACGAGGATTTCTATTTATTGCCTAACCTACCATAATTGGTTATCACATATACACAAATTAATATATATATATATATATATATATATATAATATCCAAGTTTTAACAGTGGATCATAATGATTTCGACGTGGTTTGTTTATTAAAACAATGATGTTAGGGCTATACAAACTTTACTATATATATTAACAGATATTAACGACATAAATTGATCATAGATATTTGTGGCCAGTTCTCCTCGTTACAACCAATAGTAGTGATATATTTGATTGATTACAATTTTAATCAAATCACATATTTTCAAATTTTCATTAATTTTAGATATCAACGATGGTGCATGTGTTTGATAGACAGAGGACGATTAAAAGAAAAACTAATACTTGTCCAAGTTTTAGTTGTGGAGCCCATAATGCATTAAATATAACCTATTTAATATTCATTAACGATACTATTTGATAACGAATGTTGACCATGAAAACTGATGTGTTTACTTTAAAATGTAAAAACAAATAAGATATTTATTTTAATATGTGTTGATGTCAAACTAATTCTAATTGTTATAATTTCAAGTTGTAAATATAAGTGATCAAATATATAGTAATTTTAGTATTTTCCTTTTTAGTAGAAGAACACATAGTTTACTGTTTGTGGGCTATTACTCTAGTTTTGGCAAAGTTATGAGTTTTTATTAATTTTAAAAATCAATGGTGATGTTTAATAATCAACTAGGATTTTTATTTGTTAACCACGCGATCCTCATAATTTATTTGACTTGGTTTGTTTATTAAAATAGTGATGTTAAATTTATTACAAAATTTATAACACTAACCATATAACAGTACAAATGGATAACGAATATTATCTTTTTAAATTGATGCGTTATAAACACAAGATAAAAATAATTAATAAATTTATTCAATATGTGGTTGCTTAGTTTTGGCATTTTGAGAACTACACCTAGCTTCTATCCTTTTTTTTTTTTTTTTTTTGGAGAAGAAACCTAGCTTCTATCTTCAAGTTAAAAAAAAAAAAAAAAAAAAATACCTAGCTTGCTATTTGTGGACCATAGCTTTGTCACATTCCATAATAATTTTACATTTTAGGCTAAGGTTTTTTTTTAGTATCTTTTGGCTAAGTAATTATAGAAAAGGAAATAATTTTTTTTAGAGATAATTAAAATATGTTGCTAACTCTGTAGTTCGAACTTTTCTCCCATAGACCTCTAAGTACTTTGTGCGCCAATTCAGTTACAACGCCTTTGGTAGCAAAGAAAATAATTAGTTATAATTCTTGTATGTTTAATACCTAACCCAAATAATTCTATATTTATTTGGTTTATAACTTGATTTTTCTCTTTTATGGCAAAGTTATCATTCTTCCTTAATATTTTTTAAAATCAAGGGTATTCTGTTTTTAATTTTTAACTTTAAAAGAACCACACATAATTTTTTTTTTTTTTGAAGGCAAAGAACCACACATAATGAAGTTACCAATCTTGATTAATTCTAAAAATGAACTTACAACCAATAGGAATTAAATATTTGGTAGATGAAATTTTTTTATATTTTATGGAAAAGTTTCCAATTTTGAAAATTTTTTTGACTACTTTTAAGTAATTAATAGCATGCATTTTGCCATTTTCTGCCTTTCTGTATTTTCCTTTTTGGGCATAGTGTTCGAGCTGTCAAAGTTGATCACAAGGTATTCAGATCAAACGGTCGAGATCCTTAAAAAAAAGACAATCTCCTATTGACTATACATGGGACCCACAAACCCCCATCACCGAATAAAAACACGCCACGCGTAAAACAAAAATTTTTCAGGTGCGAGCAAGAAGCAGGGAAATTCGTTGGGCTTGGGCTGGGCCCAGCACCACTTTTGCCAAAATTCGCGCTTGCTCTGATTGAAAAAATTATTTGCAAAATCCAAATTCCGCGAAAACTAAAAAATCCTCTTTTCCTTACATTCTTTTTCCAAATCTCGATTTGGATCTCGTTTTTTTCCTTTTACGGAAAGTAGTTTAAGTTTTCACGTGCGATCTCCGATCGGTTTCTTCGTTCAGGTATCGTAATTAAGGCTTTGTTTGGCTGCTAATAATATGTTTTTATTGGAATTGTATAAGATTTCTTGGCTGCCAAGTAGGAAATCAGAGATGAATTGCCTTTGATTTGTTAGTTATTAGGAGCTCCGAGAACATTTGAATTTATTCAATTAGCTATTCATTTGAATTTTGGTTATTGTTGTTTGTTAGTGGAATTCAAACATTTCTTGGCTGCCAAGCAGAAATGAATTTGAATTTGATGAAATGAAATGAAAAAAAGAAAAAAAGATTAAAACAGTTTCTGTTGTGTTGGTGAGAGGAAATTTGAATTTATTTAATTGGCTATGCAATTGAATTTTTGTTGTTGTTGTTGTTTGGAAGTGGATTTAGGTTTCAATAATGATGGAGAAGGCTGATTCTAGTAAAAAGCTATATTCGCGTCTGCGCCTATGGGAGCTTCCGGATCAGTATATTGTTGAGCCCACTGATGGCTCTTTTGGTTCCTTCTTGGTGATTAGTCGGAAGGACGGCTCAATGAGTCTGGTTGGTGAGTTGATAATGATTGTTATAGATGTTCGAGTAATGTTAGGGTCCTTAGGGACTCAATTATTTTTCACAACTTGTTTTGATATCACTCTTACATGGGCCTACTACTGACACTGCTTTTATTAGGAAAAAGTGTTGTTAGTAGGAGGCCCGTGTGACGATTGAAGAGACCATTCTATGTGTAGTTTTTGTCGTATGAAATTTTTAACGAGTCATGTGACTTGTGTAAATATACACATGGATAGTCTTATAAATCGCCACGTAGTGGGTTGGAGGAGATAGCTTTAAACAAATATGGAGCTAAACTTTGTCCCTTTTATTATAGATGCCAACAGTTAATGAAAAAAATTTGTGCCTCTAGACTTATTGTTAGTATTTCTCAGTTTCTATTTCTGTTAGTTGTGCGTTGTTGAGAGTGTTAATGGTGAATATTTTAGTTGATGGGTCTTTCTTTGATCACCCTACAGATGAGCTTCCAGAATCCAGCTCTGTTCCTAAAATTCGGCCAATTTTTGGTGTTGTTGGGATGCTAAAGCTCTTGGCAGGTAAAACATCTTTTCAAACGCTCAAAACATGTTCTTGTGTGTTTTAGGATAGAGAACCTTGACTTACTACTTTAAATTCATTTTTCCCTAATTAGTTGCTTGCATAAGATTTTCGCCCCATTTCAATTTATGATTTCATACATTAACTATAGTGGGTTATAGAGCATTGGTGCCATTTGTTACAGCTTAATTTATAAATTAAGTTATCTTATTTTCTTAGGTACAGCTTAAGTCAAACCCAGTTTGTTTTTATCTCACCAAAATGTGCTATACACCAAACGATGCTTGATGGCTATTTATGTTCTCAGTAGTTGTTTTCAGTTCATTGATTGTTATTGATGTTGATATATGGTTTTATTTCATTTTTAATTCTTAAAAATGGTAGTTGGGAAGATTAATTGCATATTACAGTGTGCATAAATTTTTGGTAATAAGAGATGGATTAACCAAAAACATGCATAAAGGCACATTGAAACATGATTCCTGACTGTTGGGGATATGACACATTTGATTGGCAGAATTGTGGTGCCATGTAAGACCAGTGGATTAAATTGAACCTAAAACAGAAGAAGGAAAGATTAATTCAAATGTATATCCATCTAGTTTCTTGTTCTAATATAATTATTGCACCGGAGTTGCAGCTTGTTTGATTATGTTGATTTTTTAATATTCTTCTATGCTTTTAGGTTCGTATTTAATAGTTATAACAGAGAGTGAATGTGTTGGATCTTACTTGGGGCATCCTATCTATAAAGTTTCATCCCTGAAGATTTTTCCCTGTAATCATTCTCTTGAAAATTCCTCTGCAGAGCAGGTAAGTTATTGCCTTAATGTTTATTTGTCTTATATGGATGGAATTTGATTTCAATTCTGTAATTGTTATATGAACTTCCTCACAGAAAAAGATGGAGACTGAGTTTTCTGGGCTGCTAAATATTGCAGAGAAGACTTCTGGTCTGTACTTCTCATATGAAGCCAATTTAACACTGAGGTCAGCATTTTTTTCCACTTTCGTGGCATTTTTCCATTCTTAATTGTGGCTGGGAAACAAACAGATGTTCTTACCTAAAGTGGATTGGCAGCAAAGAGCTGGCCCCCCTCCCCTTCCAAAAAAGAAAGTATTTTAATACTTCTTTATTTGGCCTTTGCACATAAGGTCAATTCTTAGATTTCATGCTTAAACCAAATCAAGATGTAATTATCTAGAAGGGGATTAATCTTACAGCACAGAATATTGTACTTGTAACTGATGGAGACACTAAATTTTTTTTATGTTCACAACTGTTGCAACTGATGGCCTTCACACAAAATATGATTTTTTTTTGGGGGTGCTGCAGCGCGCAGCGATTAAATGATCTGGGTGATGAGTCTAAATTGCTTCCTCTTTGGAGACAAGTAAGCCTTGATCTTAGAAGTAGTTGCTTTTCTTCTGTTTTTTGATTTTTTCTAGAAGATATTAGTATATGCTGGGTCTGAAGTGAGAAGGTAGATTTCTTATGTAGGTTCTGCCTACAATTATGTCTGAATGATGATTTTCAATCTCTGACATCATTATGTTCAAGCTTCATTGCTGTTTCTTTGTACTTTCAGATTTTTAGTAAATGGGGATTTTGCTAATGTCACTAATTGTTTTGCTACAGGCAGAACCTCGATTTCTATGGAACAACTATATGTTGGAAGTGCTCATAGATAACAAGGTCAGGTTGATGCCAAAGTTGTTGTCAGTCCTTTTACATGTATACTTTACTAACTGCTAACATTTATATGGTTCCTTATGCGCAGCTTGATCCGTATATACTACCTGTTGTCCAAGGGAATATCCTTATCTCATTGTTGGATTCAGTTTTTTGATTGTGTCACATGAGAGTGTACATTTATAGTTTAGTGGCTCATATAAATGCTGGTTGATTCTTTCTATTTCAAGTTTTTCCATAACCGTTCATCAAGCTTTAATAACTTTCAAGCAGCCATTGGGAAAGATGTTATTGATGTTACTCTGGTTGCGAGGAGATGTACAAGGAGAAATGGTATTCAAAGCCCGTATTACCTTTTTATTTTGTTAATATGTATCTCGGTCTGTTCATTTATGGTTATCATTACTGTTTTCACAAAGACTAGTTCAGTACTATATTCTATACAGAAGAACTCCAGGAAATTAGTAATTCCTACTGATTTAATAAGTTAATCAACATGAATTATTAATTTTTTCACCATTATACCAATACTATTCACTTGCAGCAACTAACTTTTTGATAAGTAATTAGTTTTATTAGAAAGCACTAGGATGCACCCTGGTTTACTCCCCAGGGGTGGGTCCAAAGGGCTTCTGCCCTGGTGAGGTTCCACATCATAAAAAAAAAAGAAAATACTAGAATGCAACAAGTACGCAGGAAGTGTACTAAATGTACATCACAGCTAAGCTTTAAAAGTACAATGATCAATAAACTTTAAAAACTTTGAGAAGGAGAAACTTCTCAACACCAACTATTCAAACAGAGTTCTTAGAAAGTGCAGTCTGAGATCTAGAATTGCCCTCTCACACCCTTCAAAGTTCCTCGCATTCCTTTCCCTCCAGATGCAGCATTTGCTGCAACTAACTGATAGAGGATCATATTAGTTCTAATAGGAACTGGGATAAAATATATGTGAGGGTCTGGTAGGGTCTATTATACATCAGCAGGTTTTGATAGTTGGATCATTTTTAAAGCTTTAATTTTAAGATCATTGGTAAATTACTTATCCAAAAATAGGTCATTTCTAAATCAATGCCAATCTAGCAATTGTATCAGTAACTAACCATTTTTGAAAAGAGAGGGGCATGCTTAATGCATTTTGCAATTTTATAACCATGCACTTAATTTTACCCTGCGAACATTTTGAAGAACATTACGTGGGCAATGACCAAATTTCCATCATAATAGAAACTATAAAAAGATCTGTCACAAACAATTTGACAGACAGATGCTTCCAATCTTTGACATATGCTTTGATGCCATATGAAATGATCTACTATCCAAAGAGGTCTCTAATGATAAAAATTTACGTGCTGAGTGCTAACAACTTAACACATGCTTGCTGACTGATAGCATGATTAAAAAGTGACCACGTGCTAATGAAGTTTCAGGAGCACCTAGCCATATTCTCATCAATGCACAGTAAAATGCATTATACCGTTTCCTCTTTAAAAGTGGCATTAAGTATTGGCCTTATATCCTCTTGCTAGTATAATAATTAATAGTTGCATTCCTTACAAGGCACTCGGATGTGGAGAAGAGGAGCTGATTCCGATGGGTATGTTGCTAATTTTGTGGAATCTGAGCAAATTATGCAATTTAATGGATTTACAGCATCATTTGTTCAGGTAATGTTTTATGTACTTTTTAGTTATTTATTGTTTATACAAATATCATTACAAACATACAGTCCTAAATCCTAAATGCTAAACATAAAGAGTAAATGATATTTGACAAAAGCACTGTGGATTTCATATTTTGTGAATGTTAAGAGTGGATCTTGTGGCTTAGTATTGTAGGCAGTATAATTATTATTTTTTTAAGTCATTAAATTAGATGGTACAGAACAAAATTTTTCAGACCATAAAAAAGAAGTAACACATTCAAGATGTACATTTGACAATCAATGTGAAAAAGATATTAGCAACTTGCCAATAAATTGAGGGATGCTGCATTCTCAATATGTATTAAGAACTGAATCCCTCCAAAATTACCAGTTACTGTCTTTACAAGCAAGTGGTTGAATTTGTTTCCTTTTAACAATGTCTTGGTGATCTCTTCATGGATTTGAAAAACATTTAGTTTCTTCACTTTCAGATTGTGAAAAGAAGCAGAGTGAAAAGAGATGCTTGAATTTGTTTCCCCACTTTCAAATGTAATAGCTTATGTGCTTTTGGAAAAAGCAGTGAGCCCTGACTATTTCCCAGTGGAATGAAAATACTTAGATAATGTAAATTTAAGCTGATTTGGAGTTAACACTCATCATGAGATATTGTGATTACCCCCTTCCTTGATATGAAATGATCAACTGTTAAAATTTCTCCTATGACACATTATTCCTACTTTAGTGGATGGCATGAGTTCGGATCATGAAAATATGGATATCTTTACTTAAAGGTGCTCAGAATAGAGCTGGAACTCACCCAAAGTTTTGTCTGGTTCTTGTGACCATGAGAGTACACTCTAGTCCTCTCAGATTTTTGGAGAAAAGGAGGGCTTTATGTCATTTAGTGGTTTATAATGAACATCAACGTTTAAACAGCCAAAATCAGGGTGTGTGGGAATGCTTACCATTAATCTGACAGAATGAATATTTAGGATATCTTTTTATAAGTAAATGGTTGAAAGTATTATAGCATAATCGGTAGCGTATTATGCTTGCTTGTTACATCTGAGTTGTCTAATCTTATATGCCCTTATATTGCCTTTAACAGGTTCGGGGGTCAATTCCATTGCTTTGGGAGCAAATTGTAGATTTGACATATAAGCCGAAGTTCCAAATTGTTAAACTTGAGGAAGCTGTGAGTGTTGTATTATATGTTCATTTATGGCATTGTTAGATTGCAAATGAATGCTTTCTACTTATTTTTGACTATGCTGTACTGTATACAGCCTCGAGTAGTTGAGCGACATTTCCTGGATTTAAGAAAAAAATATGGGGCTGTTTTCGCTGTTGATCTTGTCAACAAGGTGCAAAATTTTCCCCATGTGTAAATTTGTGTGTGTAGGAGTGTAACTATTTAAGCTATTTATTCTTATGCTACCTTTGTCACTTTACAGCATGGAGGTGAAGGACGCTTAAGTGAAAAATTTGCAGGTGCAATGCAGCATGTTGTTAGTGATGATGTAAGGTAAAAATTCTTGGTACTAACATTAGAAAAATATAAAACTGTGCGCATTTGATGTATATATCATTTTGTTTGATCTCATGCTGAGACCTACTTAACATTGTAGATATCTGCACTTCGATTTTCATCATATTTGCGGGCATGTTCATTTTGAGCGCCTCTCAATCCTTTATGAGCAAATTTCAGATTTCATCGAGAAAAACGGGTATGGTTTTCTTCCTATGGTAACATATACATAACTTGGGTCTTTTTAGATCTATTCGTTTATGTTGCTTCATTGTAGAGCTATGAGGCATTTGGTTCAATTATAAGGACTCATAAACTGGAGTGTCCTTGTTATGTAAAATGTGTAGTTGACATACTGACATACTGACATTAACATTAATCATTTGTGCTTTGTTATCTTCCTTTTTGTGTGTTTTTAGAGTTGCAATGACTAAAAACACTACAGTACAATAACATTGGCATGTCATGCTTTCATGGGTTGTTTTTTTGAGATATACTTTTTCAGTTATCTACTAGATTCTCTCATGAAAATTTGTGAAGAAGCATTTTCCATGACTCAGTTTATGTGCCCAACACGTGGTCCAAATAAGTGTGTGATTCATTTCCTGAGTTGCTTGCTTGTTTTCAATTTTAAGGTACCTTTTGTTGAATGAAAACGGGGAGAAAATGAAGGAGCAACTTGGAGTTGTGCGGACAAATTGTATTGATTGCTTAGACCGTACGAATGTTACCCAGGTAGGTTAACATCAATCACATAGAAAACAGCTAAACAGCTCATACAATTATGCCTCTGCTGAAATTTGCATATGTAGACTATGACTTCTGTTTACTGCAAAGGGAGATCTAAGAAATTAGTAATTAAAACTCTAATCTTTATCCCAGAATAATATACTTGAAATTTAGGAAAAAAATTTGTAGGTCATCATCAGTGTTTTGTGTCTTTTTCTACTTTAAGTTTTTCAAATTGCAGGTGAGGCATGCACTTCCCTTATCCTTGAGAGTTTTTCTAGTTGTCATTCTACTGATTCTCTTTCAAGTTTTGAATATGATGGAAAAAAACTATCCTGTGGTTTTCTTTGTTAACCATTAATTTTCTAATTAATTATACAAGAGTAAATGTTCTAAGATATGGTTGCAGAGCATGATAGGCCGAAAAGTGTTGGAGTACCAACTTAGAAGGCTTGGTGTTTTTGGTGCTGAAGAAACTATCAGCTCACATCCAAAGTTTGATGATAGCTTTAAAGTCTGTGAGTACTTTAATTTTTCTGTCACATAGTATGATGTTGGCTATCGTATTACTTGTGGTTATTTTCTACTTTCCTAATCATACTTTCCATGGTTCTCCTACTATGTGAAGTCTGGGTTTTACTTATACCTGTTTTTGTATCTTCAGTGTGGGCTAATCATGGGGATGACATAAGCCTTCAATATTCTGGCACTCATGCTTTGAAAGGAGATTTTGTCAGGTAATTTTCCATGGATCTACTCTGAAACTTATTTTTACATTCATGCCTATGTGCTCTTCCATTGTTGGTTTTCAGCTCATGGATAAAAAGTCTTTCTAGTATTTTCTGATTGGAAGGTGGATAAATTTTGATTTTATAAGCTGAATATGAGTTTATCTGCAAATATGTGTATGAAACGGCAAACCTTTAATTGCTGTATTTCATTGAATGGAGCATTTTGGTGCAAGTGTATTATTTCTTCTTTTATGTTTTGCACCTTTGCATTATTTCATACTTTTGGTTGAATAAGTTCCTTGGATACACATTCTGACTAAACCCACATGCCCTACTGTCATCATAAAGATGATGATATCTATATGAATACAAGGATAATGGCACTAATGTGTAGCAAGGAATTTTTTTTTCCCCTGTACAATAAATTGGTTCTGTTTGGTTGGATTATAGATATGGCCAGCGGACAATCCAAGGGATCCTTAAGGATGGATGGAATGCCCTTGCACGCTATTATTTGAATAACTTTTGTGATGGAACAAAACAGGTTAGTATGTTTCTTTCTTTGCTCAAATTATAGATACTCAAATGGAGTTCTGGAAATTGTAGGCTATCATCAAACTTTTTATGTTTGTTATCAAATATGTATCCACTTCTTTCTGAACCTCCTCCTCCAACCCCCCCGCCCCCTTCCCACACACACACACAAACCCCTGGCGACAAAAAAAAAAAACCTAGAAATTTGGCGGTCTGTTGCTATCTTTTGCATTGAGACTTTGTTGAACACTTGAACTATGTGCTGATCAGTTGAATGATTTTCATTTCTTATAGCATGCTTTGTTTCTATGTGCATTTACATAATTTGATATGTAAGAGTTGAAGCGGTGATTTGCTTTGTGTTGTGCAGTCCTTTTCATTTGATAATTAGCCTTGTAATTTGTGCAAGATCTCATTTTTTGTCAAGCTATGTATGGTCACATTGTACATCCTTTATGTGAAGAGATTGTGATTTCTTTCTGCAACATTATCAGAAACTAAACTGACTTTCTGTTCTCTTGTTTTTGAACATCTGAAGGATGCAATTGATCTCCTTCAAGGACATTATATTGTTTCTGTCGGTCGAGATATGGCTCCCCCATCTGAAAAAGGAGGAGGCCTTGAGGCTGTAGCTGTGAGTACAAGCCAAATGCCAATAATTTTTTTTATTTTTTATTTTTAAGGCCACAAATGATTTTAGTACATTTTTTGTAAAGCTTGCTTATACACTTGGATGTGCATCTCATTTCATTCTCCACCGAGTCTAAATACATCAGCTCTTGAATTTGTAGTTTTTGTGGAGGATGTTTCCAACTAGTTTTCTCAACAAAAATAAAATATCTACCTAATTTATTTCTAAATATTTCTTTTCTTGTAATTATTCCTTTAACTGCATCCTTTCTGTTCTTTATTTCACATTGGGATGTATACTCAATTTCATTGTTGCTCATTTTGAAACAGTTCTTAAGACTTTAGTGGATGTGGATATTTATCCAACTGGTTTCATCAACAACAATGTTATATTTTTGTTATCGATTTCTAGATATTACTTGTATTTATCTTCATATCTCAAACTCTAACCTTGGATTATTTCTTTTTGCAGTCCTTTCCACTGGCTTTATCACTGGTTTTGGCTGGGTTCTTTTTTGCAACTATGTCATTGAGGCAAGGTCAGTGGAGTATTGCTTGTTTAACAAGAAGAAATAGTAGCTAACTTCAGAATAAACAGATGCATTAATTTAAAGTATTTTTCTGTGCTACTGTTCACTTGAGGAGGCCTTGTAAAGAACCATATAGAGCATCCTTTGTTGGAGTTGCAAGTCTAAAAGCCATTATTTTTGCTAATGTGGGAAAATTTTGTTTTTTGGATGATGATGTTTCATTTTTCTTTTCCACAGGTCGATATGATCTTCGGCACTTTTTCTTTTCGTTTATGTGGGCAGGCTTGAGTGTAGCTTTAGCAGCATTTGTGAGGGCCAATGGCAGGATTTTCTGCAACCGGCCTCGTCTGCACAAGCCTCGTTGATTCCGGGTCTGACTGATTCCAATTTTGGGTGAAATTTAAATCTTTCTGCTAACTAATATTTATTCTTTCACACGATTTTGTAGTTAAGTGTAGCTATGAATTCCTGGTTGGTTATATCTGTAAGTTTTTGGGATATAATTTAAGTAAATCTTGTATTCTATTTGTTTTGTTGTCATTATTACTCTTTTATTTGTATAATTGATTTTCCTTGTGGACATCGTTGTTGCTAATTTTGTTAGTGAAAGATGAAAGCTCCCATTCTTGTAATGTTGGAGAGGTTCCTCTGTCGCTCCCATGCTTGTAATGTGTTCGGTAAAAGTTGATAGTTTGATTTACTACATTATTGTATTGTCAAATTATTATTATTATTTTGCTGGATTTGAGAATGAAAGATGCCCTCAAATTCCCATTTATAATGGAAAAGAAAAGCTTTATAATAATAATGGAAATTTCTTTCTCGTAAGATAAACGAGGGGAAGTGTTTAATATGTTGGGTAGGTTGGTCGAAGTGGGATAGCATCGTGATTGATTGTTTTACCTTTTTCTGGGTAAACTGATTGATTGTTTTTCATTTTGTACATTTTTCTAACTCAGATGAAATCATTTGGTAATTTATGAGGAAAAGAAAATAAATTAAAAATGAAAAGATAAAACAAAACATCACATGAAAGGTGAAATATCACGTTTAAAAGAAAATTGAGCTTTGTTCGCATTTATGGAGAAAATGACATTTTCACAACAGAAGCTAATGAAAATC
This sequence comes from Castanopsis chinensis, assembly GCA_032878915.1. Classification (NCBI taxonomy): domain Eukaryota; kingdom Viridiplantae; phylum Streptophyta; class Magnoliopsida; order Fagales; family Fagaceae; genus Castanopsis; species Castanopsis chinensis. The sequence goes on along the minus strand of JAVQMG010000074.1, from coordinate 880,918 downwards.
TGGAACAGTGAAACAATAAGTGACTAGTTGCAACATTATTCACTAGGGGGGCAAGCTCTTTATGAAGTGTGAGTAGCATATGGAGGCCAGTAGAGGTGAAACTCAATCTTGTAGGTGACGGTTAAGCCCTTGAGGTTGACCGGAGATGATGTAACATAACCTTGCACAAACAAGAAATCACCAGTGCCTCCCACAACTGGATGATCAGAGGGCTTTATGTTATGTGTGCCTCCAACAATTGAAATTGAACCTGAGTGGTCCTTCAAACGTAAAGTGATCTTAGCAATGGAGATGCTCCTAAGCCCATCCAGGCCAGAAGTAACGGAAGTTCCCTCTGCAATTCCAACCAGTTTTGAAGTTCGGTTGGCTGTGACAGTCATTGGATCCTGGAAAGCAAATAAGGTTCCAAAAGGCGTTGTGGTTTGACTAACGCCTGGTCCTGCCACGCCTTTCACTATGATGTACCCAGTTCTGTTTATTGTTTCATGTTGAAACAGAGAAAAGTGGAGGGATTTGAGCCCCTGGTGGTGGTGGTGGTGGTGGTGGGAGCTGGTGGTGGCCTTAAATGAAAGGAGAGCAAATAGTAGAATAGCAAGGACTCTGTTTTGCAAAGAGAGAGCCATGGCAGTATCTTTTAGCTGAGTTTACTAGTGTAGGGACTAGGGAGGACCAGAACACAAGTACAAGAAGTTGTTTCATATGCGGGGCTCTCTTTATAGACCTTTTAATTGCTTGGCACGTACGAGTAATGCTCTCAATTGGTGAGAACAAATATGCCATCAAATAGACTTTACTCAGTCAATAGCAAAGTCTCTACCGTCCTATGTATTGATTTTTCAACCACACAGACTATTGACTATACATTTGCCAGTTGTGCTGGAAAAACAGAGAACCCATGGTCCAATGAATCCCTCTTAAAGACTTCATATAAAAAGCCAATTTTAGGTGGGAGCTTTCTTTTCAAACGATGTAGTTCGTCATTGATTACTAAGCAAAATAAAATAACTTCAACCGATTCTCGTTGTATTATATAATTTGTCATAATTTTTGTCACAATTATTTTACGTGTCAGACTATTATTGACTGTTTGACACTTTTACATAGACTCAATTTTTTTTTACCATTTTCTTTGCCACGTGGATAGTTGTGGCATAAGTTGTGTCCAAGATGGTTTTATAATTTTTCAGTGGAATATCGTAGTCCATAGAGCAGTTCACACGAGCCGACGCAGTCCACTATCACTATTAGTTTCTATTGTTTCTTTGTTTGTCTCGACTCGAAGACGACAAGTCTACACTTTGCCGTGATCCATACTTCGTCACCGTCATTCCTCGACCTTGAATGCTACGTGAGAGTAACAGGAAGTTAACTTCTTTTAAGAAAAAAAAAGGATATTCGCTTTCAAAGGTTGGACTAAAATTGATTCTAGAGGCTCATCAACTACCATTCTAGAAAGTCCATGTAGTGCCATCTACTCCCATTAAGGAATTCAAAGTGTCTGCGGCTGAATTCAAAACCTCAGAAGTGTCAAACCACTTTATGGGTTTATTTCACATTTGAGTAACAACTGTATATTGTCACTTTATGCTGTATCTCTTAAATCACGATGTTACTTTTCTTACAAATGTTGTGTGTAAAACCAATAGTAAATGTGACAAAAGAATTTAGATTAGTAAGCTGGCAGTGGTAGCAAAGCTCACTGGAATCAAATTTGATTAATTAAACAAAAATTGGTAGTCTTTTGTCATTGAATAAAGGACATGGATTCAAATCTCATCTATATTCTATATATATCTATATATATATATATATATTTAAAAGCTGAAGTATAGAATTAATTGTTGTCATGTACTTATTGAGCCACATCAGTGTAACATTCTAGTTTTTGGTTTGTTCTGTTTAGTTTGGTCCGCTTATGTCCAGTTCGGTCCAATTCAGTCCATTTTAGTCCAATTCGGTCCATTTGATCTATTTCAGTTAATCAGTTAGTTTCAGATCAATTTGGTCTATTTCGGTCTAGTTCAATCCATTTGGTTCATTTCAGTTCATCCAGTCCACTTTGATGATGATTAGAAGGAGAGGTTTGTGTAGAAAGATAAGCTGCTTCATTGGCAATTATGTTACTTTCTAAACATAATGTTGATAGATTTTGATAAAATTATATTTTTCTTATATTATTAAAGTCTTTTTTTTTTGGTAATATAGGTGATAGATTTACTTATATTTATTTTATTTTTAGGACATTCAAGACGTATAAAAGTTGAACCATTTACTTATATATGTTTCCACTTTAGGTCATTCAAGATGTATAGAGGAAAAAACATTTGTAAGGGACACTAGAAATAAATTCTAATCGCGCATTACATTATTTACAAAATACCTCGACTTATATAATAATTGAAGGTAAAATGCATTATGTTTCCTTGAAAAAAAATATTACTAAATTTAAAATACTTTCAAATAACAGATATAAATAGCTTAATTTGAAAAATCTAATATATTGTATCAACTATACTTTGTTAAAAAATATTCACATTATTTTAAGAAGGGTTTGAGATTAACATTTATAAGTTTTATCTACTATTTTCATTTTTCACTTAAAAAAAGAAACAAAAAAAATAGCAGATGCTTTATTTACGTTTTATAAGCAAATACAATTCTTCAGGCCCATTTTATGAAATCTCTGAGAGATAAAAAAAAAAAGTGTGGATGCTTTATTTAAGTTCTATAAGCAAACATATTTCTATAGGCCTGGCCATTTAAACAAATTCTTACAATCAGCATCAATGCAACCTACTGCTCAAGCTTCCAAAGCTCAGATAGCTATTCGAGAATGGTCCCTGTGTGATTATGGCACAAACAATTTATAACTGCTTCCTTTTCTTCTCAAAATAGTGGTGACTTTGTTGGAAGTTCAATACTGCCCATATCAAATGCCATAAACCTATCTCCGGCCACAACGCAGATGGAGAGTACAACGGACAATTAGTAGTCTGCCAAAGGAGGAAATTGCTGAGGCGGTTCTCCCCAGAAGTTCGGATAAGGATGTCTGGGTCAGGCGCCACTCCCATGTACATGTTCTTCTCAATGTCCACCAGCTTTATAGTAGGATGCATCCACTGCTTCTTTTTGCTATCTGCAACTCCTTCAGACACACCATTGGAAGTTCTACTCATGACTTCATCCCATTTATCTTCGCAGGATCCTTGAACAGCATGTAAAATTACTCCCTTTTTCTTTTCAACTCCAATCACACCATTGCAAGCTCTAGTTGTGTTCAATGCTTGGGATTTACTCAAGCAATTTTCACCAGATCCTTGAACATCATGCTCAATAGTTCCATTTATATTCTCACCCTCTTCAACTCCTTCAGTCACACCATTGCTAACTTTACTTGCATACAGTGCTTCAACTTCATTCCTTTTATCCTTGCAGGATTCTTGAACAGCATGCACAATCTCGTCATAAGAAGTATAGGCCACACAGATTAAAAGCACAGTCTTGTTGTTTTTGGCAGTAGCTGCCATTGCCTTTTCTGCTGCGACCCTGACAGGCTCAGTCAAAAGCTTCAGGTTACCTATAAAATATAGTCTGATACCATATTGATTCACAACACTTTCTTCCTTGAGCAACTCACCGATCTTTTCCAGCATTAGATCCATCAAGCATTGAACCTCTTCAGGTTTCCTTTTGAAATTCTCAATGCTGAAGGCATATACTGTCAAGTATTTCACTCCCAGTTCATGGCAGTAACGAAGTATCTTCATGAGAGCCAAAAACCCAGCCTTGTGGCCAGCCCCTTCTTCCATGCCCTGCTTCTTTGCATACCTTCGATTTCCATCCATGATGAAGGCAATGTGATTGGGAATGGGACCCATTGACAAAATTCTAAAAATGCATTTTCTCAAAAAACTACCGAGACCTCCAAAAAATTGGTTTGCACTGTCACCTCTATCTTTCTCCATTATATGAACTAGCAGACAACCTTAATCCCCAGTGCCAAAATAAGCCTGTTAAAGAGGAACACAACTTCAGTTTGTATTGTTAGAAAATCATGCCCACCAGACAGTAGAGAATAAAGCAAAGTAATCAGAAAAGACACAGAGATGCATATAATAGCAAATAGCAATATCTCAATGCAATAGCTTAGTCAGAGACATCCATTCAGGCGCGTGTCTACAACTTCAAGAAGTTGGGAATACAACTTCAGCCCGTAGTTTTAGAAAATCCTTGCCCACCAGAAAGTAGAGAATAAAGCAAAGAAATTGGAAAGGACTCAAGGATGAATGTACTGGAAAATAGCAATATCTCAGTGAAATAGCTTAGTCAGAAACATCCATTCAGGCGTGTCTAGAACTTCAAAAGTTGGATTATGACCATATTAGCAACACCTTTCTCCCCAATTCCCCAACAAATAACTCACAAACACTGGTATTTGGCATATTAAAAATCTGCCTCCCATTTGGAGCATAATATGCTCAATCGGATCATACTTATTTTCAGTCTTTTAACTGCAGTTTCATACCATCTGGATGGTACAGAGTGACTAGGTTATATAGTCAACAGATTAGGGACGATTTCCCCTTGGGCACCAGCCGATTTTGTAAGAATGACACATGAACAACAGACTCAAAGATGGACTAAAACTAGATAGATAGTAAAATGAAGTACATGCAGCAATCATCAAAAAGTAGTGAGGACATCCCAAGTCGCCCAAATACTGAGCCCATTTTGAAGCATCAAACAGTATATAACTTCAAGCTGTTGATGATTCAATACTACCCTAGAGAAATTTCTCTATTTAATATGAAACTTTCCTTTTAGGCTCTACTTAATTGCCAAAAAAAATGCAGGAAAGAAAAAACAGGAATGGAAAAGAACCGTCTCTATGCCTTAATTTCCATAAAACATAAAAACCCAAATAACACAAAAACATTAAAAAATAAAAATAAAACTAAAATCTAATATGTCTTCTTGTTTTCTTATTCTGTTCCATGGATATAAGAGTTTAAAAAAAAAAAAAAAATACAAAGGAAAGTGTAATAGTGCATAAGTAAAAACCTTTACCATCCAAGGAAATATAATAAGGACTTACATAAAATTTCAAATATCTGGATGACCGAGGAGAGACTTCAAACCTGCAAAAATAATTGATCAAACACAAAAAGTCATGGCATTAGCGCTTCACAGATATATATATATATATATATATATATATGTATGTATGTATATAATAAAACAGGAATAGAAGGGAAGTTGGATTGACAAAATAGGAAACAACAAGGAAGGGAATCAGAGTGAGAGAAACAGAGCCACATATATATAAAATAGGAGAGGAGTAGTGGGGTTCAGATGTGTGGCCGTCTTTTTTTTGTTTTTGACGTTGTTGCCCGCCCTTTCTAGCTAGTTTCTAGTTCAAGAGACTTGGATTGGTTGTACCTGTTGTTTTGGATTCCTGGTGGATTATGTCTCCTTTCACAGTGGATTATGTCTCCTCCATTCCCCTTCCTTTTTTAATTGAAGGACACGTGACAATTTACTTGGCAAAAAAAAAAAAAAAAAAAAAAAATATCTTTGCTAGTCATGTTTGAATCTTCCATACATCACTTAACTAGGAGATTTTTGACACAATACTAAAATATTAAGGACTAAGCTGACGCTTCTGAAATATTAGGGACCAAATTGACATTCATTGCAAAGGTTAATGACTAAATATGTAGTTTATCCAAAATATTTTATAAGTCCAAAAAAAAAATTGATATAAATAATCATTTTAAATTAATATGTTTTGTGATCATTCTGATTTGAAAAAAATGTATGTATATACTTTAAAAAAAATATTATATACTAAATTAATTTATTTTAACCACCATAATAAAAATGTTGAATACCTTTACTTGAGAATCATAAGAATTTGAATTCAATAAATATAAAAGTAATGTTATATCTACAATATTTTGACTATAATTTTACAATAAATCTTATGTGCTAATTCTAATTCGAGTTTAATATTGACATATTTTACCCATCAATAATAGGCAAACAATTTGTTGCATAAGATTTGTTATGAATTTATTGTGGTTGTTTTATTATTCTCATATTAACATTTTCAATTTGCATTTTATCTTTTATTAGTCTATCTTTTTTCTTATTCTCTTCCTTAATACAATAAAATTGTAATATTTTATGTATTTGCATGTTTTTTTTTTGGTAACATTGATATATTCAAATTGTCTCTTTATTAAATTTTGTATAATTTAAGTTTCTTAGTGACTACTTTAAAAAAATTCCTAAAGCCACCACCATTGGGTCCATTAGACATATAGTAATGGTGCATGGTGGTTGTTGATGATTTTTTTTTTAGATCTCTTATTCTGCAAAAGATCCATCTAAATTTTAATATAAGAACACCATGTTCCATGCTTTGCTTTTCTTTTCTTTTTAGAATAAAGGTAAATTTTTTATACTAAACTTTAACTTTTTAAAAAAAAATATTGCATAATTTAAGCAAATCGGTGGTGCTTTCCAATTTTATGAATCAATCTCTCAAAGTCAATTTTAACGAATAACAAATGTGGAGTTAACTTTTTGTTGTTTTGGTCAAAGATTCCAAGACTTTTTTACTTTGTAATCATGCATAGTTTTAGTCTACTTAAAACTTTTAATTATATTAATATTACCTACTGAGTTCATTTAGTCCATAAAATTTTAACTTTTCTTTTTTTAATTTTTATAGGGAAATTTAGACTCAATATTTAGCAGAATGAAATAAGAACTTAAACTCACACGCCAACTCCAAACTTGCATGCGGCAGTTAGAGTTGCGAGCGAGTTATAAGTCATTCTCCTAACACAGACCTAAGTGATGTGGGACTAGAGACTAGAGACTAGACTCGACTTTGAGTGCAAAAGATCCATCTAAATTTTAATATAAGAACACTATGGTCCATGCTTTTTCTTTCATTTTAGAAGAAAGGTAAATTTTTATGAGATTAAATCCTATAAGGATGGGGTGTAAAACTCAAGTTTTACACCATCCAATAAGTGATTGCCACATCAGTATTTTATTTAAAATTCAATACATCCTACCACACCTAATAACATCTAAATAAATTCCTAATTTGGTTGAATTTATATATGGGTATTAGAATTGATTAAGTGTGATTGTGTTTATCCTTAAAGATGTGATACATGTTCTTCTCAATGTCCTCCAGCTTAGAAAATCCTTGCCCACCAAAAAGTAGAGAATAAATTAAGCAAAGAAATTGTAGAAGACACAAGGATGAATGAACTGGAAAATAGCAATATTTCAGTGAAATAGCTTAGAAACATCCATTCAGGCGTGCCTAGAACTTCAAAAGTTGAATTATGACCATATTAGCAATACCCCTCTCCCCCAACAAATAACTCACAAACACTGGTATTTGGCATATTAAAAATCTGCCTCCCATTTGGAGCATAATAAATTCAATCGGATCATACTTATTATCAGTCTTTTAACTGCAGTTTCATACCAGCCGATTTTGTAAGAATGACACATGAACAACAGACTCAAAGATGGACTAAAACTAGATAGATAGTAAAATGAAGTACATGCAGCAATCATCAAACAGTAGGGAGGACATCCCAGGTCGCCCAAATACTGAGGAGTCCATTTCGAAGCATCAAACAGTACATAACTTCAAGCTGTTGATGATTCAATACTATCCTAGAGAAATTTCTCTACATAATATGAAACTTTCCTTTTAGGCTCCACTTAATTGCCAAAAAAAAAATGCAGGAATGGAAAAGAACCATCTCTATGCCTTAATTTCCATAAAACATAAAAACCCAAATAACACAAAAACATTAAAAAATAAATATAAAACCAAAATTTAATATGTCTTCTTGTTTTCTTATTCTGTTCCATGGATATAAGAGTTAAAAAAAATACAAAGGAAAGTGTAATAGTGCATAAGTAAAAACCGTTACTATCCAAGGAAATATAATAAGGACTTGCTTAAAATTTCAAATATCTGGATGACCGAGGAGAGACTTCAAACCTGCAAAAATAATTCATCAAACACAAAAATCATGGCATTAGCGCTTCACAGATATATATATATATATATATATATAACAGGAAAAAAGTGAAGTGGGAATGACAACATAGGAACCAACAAGGAAGGGAATAATAGTGAGAGCAAGTGAGCCACATATATATAAAATAGGGAAGGAGTAGTGGGTTCACATGTGTGGCCCATTTTTTTTTTTTTTTTGACGTTGTTGCCCGCCCTTTCTAGTTTCGAGTTGTAGAGACTAAGTTCAAACTCATATTTTCAGTTTTTAAACAATCTTTTATATATATATATATATATATTTTTTTTTTTATTTACATATATTTTAAAAAATTACAAACAACATTACTCAAACTCCTCTACCAAATAAATCCTTAAATTGGTTGTATCCTTTGTTTTAGATTCCTAGATTTAGTTAATTGTTCTGCTACAACTGTTTTTTTTTATAAGCGGTACTACTACAACTGTTTTTGTTTTACTTGTGGCTGGGGAGGAGGGAAAAAATCCATGGTCCATCGCTTGCGGCTCTACTTGTATGTGAGAGTGGTCCTATTACTCGTCAAAAAAAAAAAAAAAAAAAATTTATACATGCAAAAAAAAATTAATATAAATAATTATATTAAAATAATATGTTTTGTGATTATTTTGACTTGAGAAAAATTTATGTATATACTTTTAAAAAAATATTATCTACTAAATTAACCTATTTTTATCAATTTAATAAAAATGTTGAATACTTTCACTATAATTTTACAATATATTTTATGTGGTAAGTTATTACTAATTCTAATTTGGGTTTCATATTGACATGTTTTACCCATTAATAACAGGCTAACAACTTATTGCATATCATTTGTTATAAAATTATTGTGATCACTTTATTATTCTCATTTTAACATTTTTAATTTGCACTTTATCTTTTATTAGTCTATTTTTTTTCTTATTCTCTTCGTTAGTATAACAAAATTGTAATATTTTATGTAGTTGCATGTTTTTTTTTGTGACATTGATATATTCAAGTTGTCTCTTTATTAAATTTTGTATAATTTAAGTTTCTTAATGACTTCTCTAAAATAATTCCTAAAGCCACCACCACTGGGTCCATAGACATATAGTAATGGTGCATGGTGGTTGTTGATGATTTTTTCTTAGATCTCTTATTCTGTAAAAGATCCATCTAAATTTTAATATAAGAACACCATGGTCCATACTTTTCTTTTTCTTTTTAGAATAAAGGTAAATTTTTTATACTAGACTTTAACTTTTTATTTTAAAAAAATTGCATGATTTAAGCAAATCGGTGGTCCTTTCCAAATTTATGAATAAATCTCTCAAAGTGAATTTTAACGAATAGCATAATGTGGAGTTACTTTTTGTTGTTTTGGTCAAGGATTCCAAGACTTTTTTACTTTGTAATCATGTATAGTTTTGGTAGTCTATTTAAAACTTTTAATTATATTCCTTTAATATTACCTACTGAGTGCATTTAGTCAATAAAGTTTAAAGTGAGCGCAAAAGATCCATCTAAATTTTAATAAAAAAACACTATGATCCATGCTTTTCTTTTCTTTTTTAGAATAAAGGTAAATTTTTTATAAGATTAAATTCTATAAGGATGGGGTGTAAAATTCGTGTTTTACACCATTCAATAATTGATTGCTACGTCAGCATTTTGCTTAAAATTTAATATATTCTATCACACTTAATAACATCTAAATAAATTCTCAAGTTGGTTGGATTTATATATGGGTATTAGAATTTTTTTTTTGATACAAATATGGGTATTACAATTGATTGAGTGTGATTGTATTTATTCTTAAATATATGATAAGATGATGTGGTATGTTGGGATTGAAGGGGTAAAACATAAGTTTTACACCACGTCTTTATGGAATTTAATCTTATTTTTTATACTAAACTTTAACCTTTTTTTTTAAATTTTTTCTTTTTTATAAATTGCATGATTTAAGCAAATCGGTGGTGCTTTCCAATTTTATGAATCAATCTCTCAAAGTCAATTTTAACGAATAATGTGGAGTTACTTTTTCTTGTATTAGGCAAGGATTCCATGACTTTTTTACTTTGTAATCATGTATACATTGTATAGTTGTGGTAGTCTATTTAAAAGTTTTAATTATATTCCTTCAATATTAATTACCGACTTTTAAGCTCACCTATGACTTTGAGATTTTTACCCTTTTTAGTTGATTTTGGTCATGGACAAAGGGAAATATCATAGGTTAAATGTGTAAGTTCATCAATCTGATTTTGGAGATTTTTTAAAGATAGAATGTGAGGGAGAGATTTCAAATTATTATTAGTTTTCTTACATTTAAATTTTTTATATATTTACTTATTAAAAAAAACTTGGAATTGTGTAAACATGATTTCTAACACAAGAAATTTCAAAATATTATAAAATTGTGTTCGAAGATTCTGAAATTGTATCTTGAACAAAATATGCTAATTGTGCATGATAACTTCGATAATGAAAGAGGCTTTATTCTTTTTATATATATATTTTTAAAATCTTTCAACTTTAAAAAGGCCATAACTTTAGCTAGGTTGTCCATTACAGAGAAGCATTTTTTAGAGATTTGAGTAAACAAATACTGAAATCTTTTCTTGAATAAAAGATGGTAATTTTGCATAACTTTTGATGGTGAAAGAGGCTTTATTCCTTAATCCTTAAAAAAATCCTACTTTAAAAGGCCATAAGGCCCGTAAACTTTAGCCTAGTTGTCCATCCCAGAAAAACCTTTTAAAGATTTGAGTAAACAAATACTAATAGTTGTAACATTTTAATTGTCACACCCAAGAGACAAAAGATAAAAATTGTAGTAGAGAAGAATAAATAAATATAAAAATAAATATAGGTTTTGCTTAGGTTTTGTGCATTAATAAGCTAGATGAGAAGTGGCTCAAAGGCCTATTAAGAAAGAAGATGGTTTGGTTTTGGGCATTAATAAGCTAATTAAAGAAGTGGCCCAAAGCCTATTTGACAGAGGAAGAAGTAGCAGTGGCCCAATCTCAGCATTAGGGCAGAGGGCTCTACCTAGTTCACGGTTCAAATGGCCACCTATCCTGTTTTTAGTAACTCATAAATAAATTCCTCCATAAGCTATAACCATTTTTTTACAAACTTTTTTCATATAACTTATTGTAATTGTGGGTTTCAGTTAACTCAATTGGTAAAATCTCTATGATTGAATAAGAGATTTGGAGTTCAATTCCTGCCTACACTAAAAACCAATTGATATTTTAGGTTGATGTTAAAGAGTTATCACCATTAAAAAATAAAAATTTATTGTGATTGATACATAATACAAGTAATATCAATCAAAAATCTATTTATGAATGAGAAGTCCCAATCACAAAATGTTACCTTATAAAATTGTATAAAAATTTGTAAAAAAAATTTATGTCTCTAAAATTACTCTAAATAATAGAATACCATTTAAGTACTTGAGGCAATTTCCATTCTATTCAGGATAGAATACCATTTAAGTACTTGAGGCAATTTCCATTCTATTCAGGACTACATAAAAAAAAAAACTATAATTTCTAGTATTACGCTTTAATCATCATGTTCAACATAAAATGGCCAGTTACAACTTAAAACAACAAAATTTGTTGTGAATCCAAAAAGATTACTTTGCCAAAAAAAAAAAAAAAACCATATATACCAAGAAGGCACACAATTTTATTTTATTTTTATGAATTTTGTGTGTGTGTGTGTGGAAGCATTTTTCTTCACCTTGCTCTGGTGTATCTATGATGAATAGGTTGTTGGCTACGATGGTGAGGTGCAGAATGAGCAGAGTTAATTTTGGAATCTTTTGTAAATTACCTGTCTGCTTCAATCCTTTCCAATGTCTCCACCACTTCTTTCATGGCAGGCCGGTTTTTAGGTTCTGATTCTAGGCATTTTAGAGTGAGTTGTACTGCTAGTAATGCTGCCTCAGCTGAATATTGGCCTTCCATCCGTATGTCCAGAATGCTCTTCAACTTTCTTTTATTAGAGAGAGATGGCTTAAGCCACTCAACCAGATTTTGCTGCCCACTAGGCCTATTTGCATCTACTGCTCGCTTGCCGGTTAGCATTTCAAGCAGAACCACACCAAAACCACAGAGTGACTAGGTTATCTAGTCAACAGATTAGGGACGATTTCCCCTTGGACTCTTCAAGTTTGCACCAGCCGATTTTGTAAGAATGACACATGAACAACAGACTCAAAGATGGACTAAAACTAGATAGATAGTAAAATGAAGTACATGCAGCAATCATCAAACAGTAGTGAGCACATCCCTTGTCGCCCAAATACTGAGCCCATTTTGAAGCATCAAACAGTATATAACTTCAAGCTGTTGATGATTCAATACTACCCTAGAGAAATTTCTCTATATAATATGAAACTTTCCTTTTAGGCTCCACTTAATTGCCAAAAAAAAAAATGCAGGACAGAAAAAACAGGAATGGAAAAGAACTATCTCTATGCCTTAATTTCCATAAAACATAAAAACCCAAATAACACAAAAACATTAAAAAATAAAAATAAAACTAAAATTTAATATGTCTTCTTGTTTTCTTATTCTGTTCCATGGATATAAGAGATAAAAAAAAAAAAAAAAAAATACAAAGGAAAGGGTAATAGTGCATAAGTACAGGGCCGGCCCTAGGCCTAGGTGCCCTAACATGGAAAGGCCCCAAATATGGGGGCACTAAGGTTTTGTTTTATTTTTATTTTTTAATTGAAGAAAAAAATGTAAGTTAGGTGTGAATTTTTTTTCAAGGCCTAAATTACTAGAGTTATGAAAGCATAAGTCTTATAAATTGATTTGTCACTAATTACATGAAGTAATTCAATACTTATTTATTATTTTGTTGAAATGTCACATCATTGCTACATCAGTTTGTAAACTTTTTGTAAAAAAATTTATAGTAAGTTTAGCATTTTCTCGCCCCCAAAAAAAAAAAAGAATTAATAGAAATGCAACCTGATCTCCATTAAGTAAATGAAAAATGCTAAAATTAATACAAATTTTACGACAAGAAACTTATAAATTAGTGATATGACAGTCATATGATTGGTGTTACTTAAACAATATAATAAATGAATGTTTGAATATTTTTTTTTTTAATTGGTGATATGCTCGTTTATAAAACATAGTAAGTATTATTAACTCACTTTGAGTGAATTAGTCATATTAATAAGTATGAATTAATAATAGATTTGAAATAAAAATATATAATAAAAAAACTAAATATTATTTAAATGACATTTAGATGTAAAAGTCCCATTTAAAATTTTCACCTAACACCTGAAACTAACTTGGACCGGCTTTGCATAAGTAAAAACCGTTACTATCCAAGGAAATATAATAAGGACTTACATAAAATTTCAAATATCTGGATGACAGAGGAGAGACTTCAAACCAGCAAAAATAATTGATCAAACACAAAAAGTCATGGCATTAGCGCTTCACAGATATATATATATATATATATATATATATATGTATGTATGTATGTATGTATATAAAATAGGAATAAAAGTGAAGTGGGAATGACAAAATAGGAAACTACTTTTTTCATATAACTTATTGTGATTGTGAATTTCAGTTAACTTAATTGGTAAAATTTTTGATAGTTAAATAAGATATTTGGAGTTCAATTTCCGCTTATTAAGAAGCTAATTGAGAAGTGGCTCAAAGGCCTATTAAGAAAGAAGATGGTTAGGTTTTGTGCATTAATAAGCTACTTAAGGAAGTGGCCCAAAAGCCTATTAGATAGAAGAAGAAGAAGTAGTGGCCCAATCTCAGCTTTAGGGCAGAGGGCTCTACCTAGTTCACGGTTCAAATGGCCACCTATCTTGTTTTTAATAACTCATAAATAAATTCCTCTATGAGCTACAACCATTTTTTTACAAACTTTTTTCATATAACTTATTGTGATTGTGGGTTTCAGTTAACTTAATTAGTAAAATCTTTGATGGTTAAATAAAAAATTTGGAGTTCATTTCTTACCTACATTAAAAACCGATTGGTGTTGTAGTTCGATGATAAAGAGTTATCATCATTAAAAAATAAAAATTTATTGCGACTGATACATAATAAAAGTAATATCAATCATAAATCTATTTATGAATGAGAAATTCCAATCACAAAATGTTGCCTTATAAAATTGTATAAAAATTTGTAAAAAAAATTTATGTCTCTAAAATTACTCTAAATAATAGAATACCATTTAAGTACTTGAGGCAATTTCCACTCTATTCAGGACTACATTAAAAAAAAAAAAAAAAAAAAAAAAAAAACTACAATTTCTAGTGTTACAGTTTAATCATCATGATCAACATAAAATGGCCACATGCAGCTTACAACAACAAAATTTGTTGTGAATCCAAAGAGATTACTTTGCCCAAAAAAAAAAAAAAACCATATTTACCAAGAAGGCACACAATTTTTCTTTATTTTTATGATTTTTTTTTTTCCGTGGAAGCATTTTTCTTCACCTTGCTCCAGTGTATCGATGATGAATAGGTTGTTGGCTACGATGGTGAGGTGCAGAATGAGCAGAGTTAATTTTGGAATCTTTTGTAAATTACCTGTCTGCTTCAATCCTTTCCAATGTCTCCACCACTTCTTTCATGGCAGGCCGGTTTTTAGGTTCTGATTCTAGGCATTTTAGAGTGAGTTGTACTGCTAGAAATGCTGCCTCAGTTGAATATTGGCCTTCCATCCGTATGTCCATGATGCTCTTCAACTTTCTTATATTAGAGAGAGATGGCTTAAGCCACTCAACCAGATTTTGCTCCCCACTAGGCCTTATTGCATCAAATACTTGCACGCCGGTTAGCATTTCAAGTAGAACCACACCAAAACCATAGACATCACTCTTTACGTACAAATGACCTGTTGAGTGTGGAATAATGATACAATGGCAATTGGCAAGCATATTAGCTGATATCCTTGATAACAAATATTAGCAGGCTGCATTTGTTCAAATTATGGCCTAATTATCATTTTAAATGACCATATCATAAGCCATTCATCTGAATTTTTTAGCTCTCTTATACCCTTTATCAATTCACTTGGTAGAATCATTCCTCCCACCCTTAAAATGTCTAGGATATCTATGGTTGGAAGAGAAGCTAATTTGTTGCCCACAACTTAGCTGAGTGGGTTCTTTTGTTTTAGCAAGTTTGGTTCTTTAGCTTCTTGGAGCTCCCAAGCAGTGTTATTTCTACGTAAGTTTAAAGGCCCAAATTTCTTTTTGTTTCAATAAAAGCATATTCATTTAGTAAGAAAACAAAAGGCTAGCGAGAAATTTTTTACCTAACCCAACCTTGGTCAATATTTAAACCCAAAATTTAAAATTATGACTTAATCACTTTTAAGCTAAACTAACGATTAACACTGAACTGAATTTAAGTAATTACCTAGCTCATGAATGCATGGACATTCCCCTAAAAAAAAAGTATGCATGGACATCAAGATAAACATTCATAAGAATACAAAGCACATAATTAAATAGAGTAGTCTACACCAAAGTTAGCTCATCTAGCAAAGTCTCTGATGGTTGAATAAGAGATTTGGGGTTTAATCCCTGCTTACATCAAAAACTGATTAGTGTCTTAGTCTAATGATAAAGAGCTATCATCAAGAGCGGACGCCATAGGTTGAAACTCTCTCTCTCTCTGTCTCAACAAAAAAAGAAAAAGAAAAGAAGAGCAGTCTACAAAAAACAAATCACAAGATAACACTGGATGTGTTATTGAAATGGGTAGAAAAATCTATCTGTGGCACCATTGACGAAACGATCCACTAGAATGAATAGTTTCACTACACGATATACATAAAACCCTCCAACTCTAGTGCCATCTATATACTGAAGCCATTTGAATTGCTAGCAATCGACTCCGCTGATTCCTCTCTTCAATCTAGCTACCAAATCTACAATCAATCACTAATTGCATCTTCAAGCCTTCATGGCTGAATATGGGTATACTCCAATGATTCCTAGAAGGCCAATCAACTCTCAAGATTCCATGGTAATGATGACTGCGATAAAAATAATCCTCCAATTAATTTGGTTATGCTGAGAGGGAGAGAGTAGTGAGAATGGGTAGGTGTTTGGCTCTCACAAAAAGGTATGTTTCTCTCAACTCTCATAGGGAAATTTGGGTTGAAATTCACGAGAAATGATGTACATGAAGGCTGGGTATAGGGTGTGTTGTGCAAATAGCACCCCAGGACTCAAATCAATAATAGTAAATAAGCGAAAATTAAATAACAAGCATACACAAATAACACAAGAATTTACGTGGTTTGGCAAACTGCCTATCTCCACGGCGACGATGGATAAATTTTACTATAAAAATAGAGAGATATAATAGTGCACAAGAACACTCTCAAGAAACCCAAATCCCAATTACACCATAGCACTCTCTCACAGAAACAACAAGAATAGAAGCTGACTGCCTCTCTTTTCTCTAATTTCTCTTATGCGGCTGCATTGACTAGGTTAATAGAATTCTCGACTCACTATCCCGTACAACATAAACCTAATATATATATATATATGTGTGTGTGTGTGTGTGTGTGTGTGTCATAGGTCGGCAACACTAAGAGTTGCATTCCTAGTTGTATTCGGTCATACTTGATCGACTTCCAAGTGGTGGGCCTTGTGGGCTTCAGTGGCAATTCAAGCCACAAATTGACCCCACGTCAACAAATCTCCACATTGGCTTGAATTGATCAAGCTACACGAGCAAACTCCTCCATCGCCTCCACCTTAGCCCTTAAGGGCTTACAAGTTGCAAACATCAACCAAGTCCAAGTAGCCCTTGAACTTGTCTGTTTGAATTGGCTTTGTCAACATACTAGAGGATTCCCAAGTCTTATTCTTCTGTAGTGACCTCATCTCTTCTATATTCCTGTAAGACAATGGATCTCCATTGCTAGTTATGAGAGCAAAGCTAACCGTGTCTTCAAAGCCATATCTCTGTGGTGCTTTGTAAACCCGCCTTTCTCTACCTTTAGCAATTGAATAAGGCTTTTCTTGTTGCTGTTGTGGATCAATCTCAACATCACCCTTCATTGGGTGAACTGTTCACGTTAAATATCTGAATGAATGTAGTCAAGAACACCCCTACTTGTATGAGAGCCTTTCTTGAAATTGATTTCATGCTGCTTCCCATACACACAATACTTGCAGAAGTCTAGCTTACATGTCTTCACCTCCTTCGATAAATTTCTCTTGTGCAACTCTAACATACCACGTTCACCAATATAGCCAAGTCACATATGCCATAATTTTGTGTCGTCAGTGCTGGACTTTACCGGAGTGGTGACTGCAACTTTCCTACAGCTGTGTTCCTAATCAATCTGTAAAGCGTGCTTACTTTTTGTCCCTTCATCACCATCAAAGCACATTTGGTAATCTTCATGATTCCATCCTTTGATGAGTATGAATAGCCCAAATCATTCAATACACCTAAAGAAATTAAATTTTTTTCTAAGATTTGGAACATGTTTGACATTACTAAGAGCTCTTACAACTCCATCAAACAGCTTGATCTTCACAGTACCAATCCCAAAAAACAGGCATGTAGCACCATTATCCATTTGGACTGTAGCACCATTGTAAGGCTTATAAGTGTCAAACCAATCTTTATTTGAAGTCATATGATATGAGCATGCTGAATCTAAAACCCAAGATTCCAATAGAATATTGTTACCTAATGAAATTGAAAGTAAATCGGCACCAACTTCATTGTTATCTGATGCTTCTTTAGCAATACTAGTTAATTCTAGGGGCTTTTTTCCATTCTTCTTTTACTTTAAATGCTCTTTTAACTCTTTACACTAATTCTTGTAGTGCTATTTCTTGTGACAATAAAAGCACTCTACATCTTTCTTTGTACATAATTTAGACTGTGATTTGTTCTTGTTAGAGTTCTATCCTCTTGACCTGCTTTTACCCCTATTGCTTGACTCAGACTTTACAATAAGTCCGTTAGTCTGAGGACCATCACCATCTTGCTTCGTCTTCATGTGTGACAAGAGAGCACTAGTCACCTCCTCGAGTACCATAGTCTCTTTCCCGTACATCAATGTAGTCACTAGATGATCAAAAGAAATAGGAAGCGAAGTTGATAAGAGTAACGCTTTATCTTGGTCCTCATAATTCATCCCAAAACTTGACAATTGGGTGTTCAACATGTTAAACGTGTTGAGATGCTCCAACAAATCTGAACCTTCCTTCATATGCAAACTATACAGTTGCTTCTTTACATACAACTTGTTCGTCAGATTCTTTCTCATATAAAGACCTTCTAGTTTTTCCCAAACCTCCTTTGTGATCTTTGCTTCTAGGATGTTGTGAATGACCTCACTACCTAAGTTGAGACGAATAACGTTAGCTACTTTCTCATCCATCTCTACCCATTCTACATCCTTTTTCGTTTCTAGTTTCTTCTCCTTCCCAAGCAAGGTCTTATGAGCTCTTTGTTGAATTAGGAGACGAGCCAAAGAGAAAAATTTCCCTTACCACAAAGCTTCTTTACATCATACTTTGTGCTTGACATTTTTACTGTATTCAAAATGATTGAATCCTAACCTGGCTCTGATACCACTTGTTGTGCAAATAGCAACCCAGGACTCAAATCAGTAACAATTAATAAGCAGAAATTAAATAATAAGCACATATAAAGAACACAAGAATTTACGTGGTTCGACAAATTGCCTACCTTCATAGCGACGACAGAGAAATTTTATTATAAAAATAGGGAGATAAAATAGTACACAAGAACACTCTCAAGAAGCCCAAATCCCAATTACACCATAGCACTCTCTCATAGAAACAATAAAAATAGAAGCTGATTGTCACTTTTTTCTCTATTTTCTCTTATGCGGCTGCACTTACTAGGTTAATAGGATTCTCGACTCACTATCCCCTACAACACAATCCTAATATATACTAGTCCCATCACACGCGCTTCGCGCGTGTGATGAGACTTTTTTTTTAGTGGTCCTATTTTGTAAAAAAAATTTATATTTAATTATTTTCTATATATATGATTTTTATTTAAAAAAATCTAATTTATAAGTGAATAAATCAATTTAAAAATTAATAGGAGAGTGGTCCTATTTTTTAGGCAACATTTTAGTGGGAGTTAGAGTTACATTTTTACTAGATTGTCCTTTAATTTTGTCTCTACTTAAATATAGGACAGCAAGGGCATTTTTGAACTAAAAAATGTGTTTTGACCAGATTGTCCTTTAATTTTGTCTCTACTTAAACATAGGACTGTAAGGGCATTTTTGAACTAAAAAAATAGGAATCCAAACAGAGAAAGCCCCTTAAATAGTAGTATAGATACACACACACATATATATATATATGTGTGTCATACGTGACCGACTTAGAAGAAATGGGCCTTGTGGGCTTCAGTCGCAATTCAAGCCATAAATTGAACCCACGTGAACAGGCCGCTACAACAAAGAGGATCTTAATTGAATTTTCTTAGGCTTGACCATTTCGCTTGAGCAAGAATCCTGCCAAGGTCCCTCGAGTTGCTTCTTAACTGAAATTCAAAAAGCTGCCACGTGCCAAACTTATGGAGCATAATCGATGGGAGGACTACATAAATGTCTCGAGAGAATCCTACTGCTGCCCAACCTTTGAGAGTCCTTATTGTTTCTTCTTATCTTTTCTACTAGTTATCTTATCTTTATTTAAGTATTTCTAGTTATCTAGTATCTTATCTCTATTTGAATATTTAAGTAATTATCTAGTAATTATATCTAGTTATATTAGGAGACTGTTGCTCTTTAAATAAACATTTCTGGCATTAGGCCAGGTGTTGAAGAATTTACTATCTTACTGTGGTTTGTCTTCCACCAAAAGGAAGCCTTTTATCAATTTCCATCTTTGTTCCTATCAAAAATCCAATTTCGAATTTGCTCGAGCAAAAACAGCTCCTCAACAACTTCACTTTTAGCTCTTGAACCCTTAACCCAATTTCAAATGAACTCACAAAAAGAAAAAATAGTGTATTTGAAATCACTTAGAAGAAATTTGACACAGAATCGCTAACACAAATGAAGACATAATAGGTAGGATATCTTTAGAAATAACTGAATAGTGAATCAATCTCAACCATGAAACTATAAAGATTTCATTAATGTAAGTAAATTGCAGGACTTCATAATCCAAATATAAAATTTGTTAAAAATGCCATTACCTGTTGCAATATATTCGGGAGCAGCATAACCATATGTGCCCACAAACCTCATTGTCACATGTGAGTCAGCACCAGAAGGCCCTAATATTGCCAAGCCAAAATTTGAGATTTTTGCATTGTAATTCTGTAAGAGAAAAACAAAAAAGGGGAATATATCACTGTCATGCTTGAAATGTTGTCAAAATATCTATGCAATATTGGTGATGAGTTTATATTCCCATATCATGCAAAGCAGCCCAAGTTTTGCCATAAAAGATGTTTGATCTATTTGGGGGTGAGGGTGATAGCAAAGTGAGATTCTTCAACCAGTTTGCAGGTCCGGAATACTAGTGCTCTACTGTACTCCAACTCCAAACTACGGCCAAAATGGTCAAGTACCACTATTTGGCAAAATATGTACAGATCTACTATTGTTTACGAAATAATTAGGAATCTATCACTTTTTTAATATTAGAGTTTCTAAAACTCGAGTTTGCTATGTAACTCGAGTTTCACAAACTCGAGTTCCTTGAAAAATAGCCACCAATTTTTTATGTAACTCAAGTTCGAGGAACTTGAGTTTCATAAAAAATATTATGACAAACTTAAATGCTATTTTTTCAAAGAACTCAAGTTTCAAAAACATGATACATCCACATATATATATATATATATATATATATTTCCAAAACAGTAGTAGATCCCTACATATTTTGCCAAATAGTGGTATTTGGCCATTTTGGTCCCAAACTACTACTAAAGCAACAAGTTTTCATATCGTCTTTGTGTCTCATCAATCAAAGCAAAATACTGTACTTAAATTACTCGCATTAGTGCTTGTTTAATATAAAAAGTAGCACATTTTAGCCAACTATGTTCAAAATTCACTCATATCAGTTCATGCAAAGTTTTGTAAATATTCATAATTGCTACACAAACCGTGTAACTTTACAATGACACTATTTTGCATTTATTTTGCAAAATAGATGATCTAATGTAAGGTATTTTGAAAAGTGAGTATGTAAAATAGAAAAAAAAATTCTTATATTAAAATAAATATGAATTTTTGAACGTGAAATGTGAATGCTAGCCAAAATAATTAAAAGAAAATACTTATAAAACATAGAGGAAACAAAAAAGAATTTGGAATAAGCTACCTTCCAGTCTGGTTCATCTATTAGGCATCAATATTTTCTTTTAGCTTTTTAGTTAGCTTCTTTATTTATCTAGAGCTTTTTAAAACTTCATTTATATATAAACAACTCTCATCAAATAAATCTCATAAAAAAAAAAGTATCATCAAATAAATAAATAAGTATTCAGCCAAAAACTACATCCAAACGCACTCTATAGTTCTTGCAAATTTCAGCAACAAATTAAAACTAAAGGCATGAGAAGCAAGGGTCAAAGAAAAACAAACCCCATCAAGCAGTATATTTATGGTCTTAAAATCTCTGTATATGACTTTCTTTTCTAAACTGTGTAGGAAAGCCAGGCCTCGAGCAGCTCCAACAATTATTTTGAGTCTTATGTTCCAAGAAAGTGGTTCATTGTTACCTGCTCAACCAAAAAAACTCCTTCAGTTTTTTTTTTTTGGCTGAATAAATAAAAAAACTCCTTAAGTTAATACAATTAATTCATGGACATGCAATTTTATTTTCTTCCCAAATTCTTACTTCTAAAAAGATGATTATCCAAGCTTCCCTTCAACATGAACTCATACACAAGAAGCAGCTCTTTATCCTCCTGGCAGTATCCCAATAGCCTGATCAGATTGGGATGAGATAGTCTTCCTAGAATACATACTTCTGACTGCACAATCAAATTAGAAGGGAAAAATAATATTATAATCAGTAGAAATGATTATATTCTAGGAACATGATTCTCTCTATATCGTAGTTAAATTTTTATTTCCTAGATCTCACAGTGTAAAGTATATATAATTGTAAAATTTAATAAGAACCATGAATGATTATATTCTAGAAACATGATCCTCTCCATTTTATACTTAAATTTTATTTCCTAGATCTAATAGCAAAGAGTATATACAATTGTATTATTTAATATGAACTATGAAATTGATCTATTTCAAAAAAGAAAACAGGTCAAGCACAAATTCAGAGGACTAAACCATACACTACTAAGGTAGTAAACCGAATTCAAAATGTCAGTTGCTACTTCACAGCATGAGAAATGTCTGGCTTTCTGAATTACACACAATATGGTCCCCATCAGATAATGTAGCAAGTTAAGGCATTAGTTTTCATGTTGAATGTATTAGGAATACAATGTGACAATTGTGCAGTAGAAAGAAATAAAATCCCAAATGGTTTTGAGTGCAATGATAATAGTCTATGTGCACTCTAAAGCAGCATTACAAACTAATGAACTCTAATGACTTTTCCAATGATTTATCTCAACTATTGCTCGGTATGCCTAGGATTAGAAGTTTGCATGTCCTTAATGATTAGTAGAACTTCTCCACCTCATTTGTCGTGACTAACTGGGTTCCAAACTGTAAAGTTTCAAGAAAGCTGAGTAACAATGGTGGAATGAGAGAGAGAACAGAGAAAAATATTAAACTGTGTATTTTTATTTGCAACACTGAACGTTGCTATGGCGTTGTCACAAAGCTCAAGAGGTATGGGTAGCTTCTGGTCTGTCTATAGGTAATTCCTCTACTCAGATTGGTTTGTTCGTGGACCTTCTGTGGTTGATGAAAAATATTCAGAATCAAGAGGCGGATAATATTGCTTTGTTTGCCATGATTGCATGGTTCTTATGGACTTCTAGAAATGAAGCTAGAGTTAGGGGTACTCGAAAGCAAGCTGTCCAGATTGTCCAGTGGGCCGAGAATTACCTAGATGAATACCAAATTGCTACACTGATGTTTCTTGGATTTGTATAAAGTTATTGTGGATGGAGCTGTCTTAAACGAAGCAGGGGTGAATATAGTGGCACGTGATCATATGGGTCAATGAGTAAGAAATTCATTGTGCCTTAGGGACCACTGCAAGTAAAAGCTAAAGCTACGGAAGAAGCCATTCAATTCGCCTGGCAAATGGGCTTTTATGAAGTGCAGTTCGAAGGTGATTCTCAGCTTATGATACATTCACTATTAGGTGTATTATCTCCTCCAGCTAGTATCTTGAATATTATTTCTGGTTCTCTACAGCATCTCAATCAATTCAGAAGTCTGCAATTTGCGTGTTCCACAAGGAAGTAATAAGGCATCTTATGGTTTAGCTCAATATGCTAGAAACATTTCAGATTTTGTCATTTGGATAGAGAAAACTCTTGTAAAATTGAACATGTTTTAGCTCAAGATCATTGTCTGAATGAAAATTTCAGCATTCACACAATTAAAAAAAAAAAAAAAATTTGTAATTGTTGTAACAATTGAATTATATAAAGAAAAAATTAATTAATTAAGTAAAAGCTTAATAAAGAATTTGTAGATGAAATTTGCAGTTGAAATTAATACCTTCCACTCTTGAAAACCTTGCTTACTTTCTGGATTCCATTTCTTGATAGCAACTGCCATTCCAGTGCAAGACTTAGAGGGTGCAAGGGTCTTCTCATTCACCCAACCCTTGAAAACTTTGCCAAAGCCTCCCTCACTCAACACAGAATCCGGCATGAAATTCTTAGTGGCAGTCTTCAAATCTGTGAAACTGAATCTTTTCAAGTTGGGTGCGTCTAAGATTTTCCCATTAGAATATGAAGATGTCAATATAAAATTGAAAAAGAAAATATCTAATAATTAATAGAAATTAAGAGAACATAACAAATATAAAAACAAAAAGAACCCAGGTGATGACTGATGAACATGTACATGTACTTGGAACATGTAATTAGTTGCTACTTTGGAATTGTACCTGGAGTAGCTGTTGAGGTTGTGGTATCTTCTGTATTATGAGCTAGAGATCCCAAGCAAAGACCCATATCAACCTATGATTTTGTTTGAGTCAACAGGCTTGCTAATAATGCTAATAGACAGTCAAAGGGTCGAAGCAAGCAAGATAAAATGGAGATATGTTGGAGACAATTGGAAAAGTGGACTTGAAATTCTTGTGGAGATGATGGAGGAGGACTTTTCTTTTGTTTGATGAGACTTTTTCCGTCTCAATCACTACTTAACTGCTAGGGATCCACTATATGTTGTGTTGTTTTATAGTTGATCCAATTTATATAATATAGTCATGTGTTAGTTTCTATTCTTAAGTCTTAACCCTTCTACTTATGGTTGCAGCTATTTATGCAGTAAAATGGTTGACCCTACTTTTGTAGTAAAATCGTAGTCAACGAGACCATGTTTGTTCAATGCTTGGATGGTGTTTTTCTTAGAGTGGAGTTACCGGAAAACTCTAAAAGCTCCAAAAGATCTTAATTCCAGTCAAGCTAGACTTATAAATTTAATTTTAAATTATTATTCCAACAATAATATGGGCAATACTGAAATTAAAGTAACTTTTCATTTTAGTCAATTGTGTTAGTTGCAATGAAATTTATAAACCACGCACCTCCCAATTCCCAGGAAGTTTCCCTCTTGACTACTTAGCCTACCCTCGTGACTATCAGTCTATCACTTCAATAACAATGTAGCTGTACTTCTTGTGTTTATTTCTCAATTCTGATGATTATCTCTCTTCTCTCACAAACCTCTTCATCTTCTTCTTCTTTGGATTTTCTCCCTCTCCGTTCCCTCTGTAACTCTCTCTTCTCGCCATTCCTACTTTCCACCTTTAATCAGGATAAAAGGCAGAGGACATCATCTCCAACCCCAACTTCTTCACCAATTTCTCTCTGTTGTTCATCTAAGTTTTCCAGATTATTTCCACCTCCAAAAAATGACGGAATTGGCCTTTTCCGTAGCAGAAAAAGTCATCGAGAAGCTAGGCTCCCTTGCTTACTCAGAGATTTCCTTGACACGGAATATTGCGAGCGATCTCAAAAAGCTTAAGCTCACCATGTCCACCATTCAAGCCGTGCTGCTTGATGCCGAGGAGAAACAAATGAAAAACCGAGGGCTGAGTGTTTGGCTGGAGCAACTCAAAGATGTCTTTCATGATGCCATGGATGTGCTGGATGAATTTGAGTGTGAGGATCTTCGGAGGCAGGCGATGAAAACACATGGGAGCACCAGCAGAAAGGTATGCCAATTCTTTTCGCCTTCTAACCCGCTTGCCTTCCGTAATAAAATGGGTCATAGAGTCAAGCAGATCAGGGAGAAGTTAGATTTGATAGCAAAGGATAGAGAGCAATTCCAACTTGAAATGCGACTCGATGATGAGCGTATTGTGTACAGGGAGACCCACTCCTTTGTTCGTGATTTTGATGTTATTGGGAGAGCTCTTGACAAGGAAAAGATAATAAATCTTTTGATGCAGCCAGGTGATGATGGTGGTAACGTTTCTGTGATTTCCATAGTGGGAATCGGGGGTATGGGCAAGACCACACTTGCTCAGTGGGTGTATAATGATAAAAGGGTAGCTGAAAGATTTCACTCCAATATATGGGTGTGTGTGTCAGAAGATTTTAATGTTTTAAAATTAGCAAAAGAAATCATTAAATCTGCTGGTGGTGGAATTAGTGAGAATATGAGTATGAATGAAGTGCAGGCTAGTTTAAGAAGTATTTTAAAGAAAAAAATATTTTTTATTGTTTTAGATGATGTCTGGAATGAGGATCGCAACAAATGGATTAGTCTGAAGAATTTGTTAATAGAAGGTGACCAAGAAAGTAAAATTCTTGTCACTACACGTAGTCACAAAGTTGTCTCAGTGATGGCTCCTGGACCAATCCATGATATTGAAGGTCTTTCTGAGAATGACTGTTTGTCCTTGTTCTTAAGATGCGCATTCAATGAAGGAGAGCCAAAACACCATCCAAAACTAGTAGAGATTGGAAAACAAATCTTAAAAAAATGCAAAGGTGTTCCTTTGGCTGTAAAGACCTTAGGAAGCTTACTTTATTTGAAAACCGAGGAGCGTGACTGGATCTCTATAAGGGATAGTGAAATTTGGAAACTTGAGCAAAAGGAAGATGACATTTTACCCGCATTAAGATTGAGTTACAACCATTTGCCATCATACTTGAAACAATGTTTTGCTTATTGCTCTTTGTATCCCAAGGATTTTAGATATAATAATCTAGAATTAATTCAATCTTGGATGGCAAATGGACTCCTCCAAAAGTCCAACAAAAGTACTCAAGAGTTGGAAGATATAGGAGAACAATATATAAAAGAGTTATTATCAAGATCTTTCTTTCAAGAAGTTGAAGACATTGGTGTTTTGTTGACATTTAAAATGCATGATTTGTTACATGATCTTTCCTTATATGTTGCACAACATGATTATTGCTTAATTGAAAATGTGAATAACACCAACAATTTTGAAAAAGCAAGGCATGTGTCAATTTTGGACCATAATTTGGGTGTTCATGCAATGAAAACTTTTTTACATAAGTTGAGTAATAACATGCGGACTATGAAATTCTCATGTGAAGATTGGGTACAATTTGGACGCTCTGTTATTAATGTTAAAGAATCCTCGGTGGAAACATGCATCTCTAAGTTTAAGCACTTGCGGCTGCTTGATTTAAGATTTTCAAGGTTGAAGGTGTTGCCAAGCTCAATTAGTACTTTAAAGCATTTAAGATATCTCAACCTAGGATGGAATAAGAAAATTCAGAAATTGCCTAACTCCATTTGCGATCTGCAAAATTTAGAAACTTTGATACTGGTTGGCTGTGCAAAGCTAGAAGAGTTGCCAAGAGATATAAGAAAGATGATTAGCCTCAGATTTTTGTGGGTAACCACTACACAAATGCATTTACGTGACAATGGAATCGAGTGTATGCGTTCTATTCGAAATTTGTTCTTTCTAGATTGTCACAAACTAGAGTATTTTCCTAAAGGGTACCAACGCCTCACCACCCTTCACAGGTTGGGCTTCCAAAATTGTGAAAGCCTAATCTCTTTGCCGCAAGGTACAAAAGACCTAACTGCATTGGAAAATCTGGTAATTAAAAATTGTTGGAAGCTCAATTTTATTGATGGGGATGACTACCCGACAAGGCTTCGATCACTCACAATCGATGAATTGCCACAATTAGTGACTCTACCTCAATGGCTTATAGGATCTGCCAACACTTTACAGTTCTTAGATATTTCTAGTTGTCAAAACTTGGAAATATTGCCAGAGTGGCTTCCAGATCTTAGTTCACTTCGAAAACTTCAGATCCGGTTCTGCCCAAAATTATTGTCTTTGCCAGAGGGGATGGGTCGCCTCACTGCCCTGAGAGAACTGAATATTCATTGTTGTCCTGGATTGAGTAGAAATTGCAAGAAAGGAGTTGGCGAGGATTGGCTCCAGATAGCACACATCCCTCTTGTCAAATTGACTGAATGATTAGGTAAGGGCTAAAATCTTCTTAATATTCTGGGTATGCTCTGTTTTTCCTCAGAGCTTCCTCTTCAAATTTAACCTATTCTGAAGGAATAAAATTTTTATTCAATTTTTTTTTTCTTTTCGTTCTCTTCCTTTTAACAAATCAATTGCATAATTTAAAGATTTTGTAATGTTATAACTTCATTCCTCTGAAGGTGAACTGAATACTGTGTTAAATAATTTATTGGGCATGTATTTACTTACTAAGGGTGGATGTGACCCAAAAACAAGAAAGAAAAATGGGTTAACCTAAACCATTCATAAGTTGCAATTTGTAGTCATATTATAAAGGAAGTATGAAATCTATGTAATTCGTGAGATTGGCGTTATTTATATGTGTGTGTGTGTGATTCTTTTTATTTCAATTGATAGGTGCTCTTGGGAGATTGTTCTCCCAAAATGGGATATTTCTTTGCACTTAAAATCGCTGTTGGTGAGTTTTTAATTTCAATTCTAATTTTCAAATGTTCAATTCATTTTATTGCCGATTCTTAACAATATCTTGCAATAGCAATATTAAATGCATTCTAAATGTGATGTTTTGGGAATATTAAAATCTATGAGAATCCTAATTTTTTTCAATATCTTTTTAGTATGATGTACCATACACATAGGTAAAAATAAATAAAAAATTTGATAGACATACCCTCAGGTTTTAAATTATGTATATATACACATTTTGGCTCAAGCCCCAAGGGGTTTCAACCCTCATTCGCTCCTTTGGAAGGAGCTAGGACATATTTCTAAGCCATCAGGACATATCACTAGGCGATCAGAATGTGATTTTAAATTGTCCTTATGGTTTGTTCTTCTTGAACGAAAGCTTGATTACCAATGTAACCTATTATACTGTATATACCAAATTCTATCAACTGTTGAAGGAATTGTACATCTTTTGTGTGCAGAGTGAACATATTGTTCCCAAATTTACAAAGTATGGTGCTTAATAAAAAATTAGAGAACCATTTCTTAATACCAATGGATTTTCCTTTACTTTATACTTATCTAACGATTTCTTGTTTTAAAACACTGCAGCTTATCAATTCAGCAACAAGATGCAGCACAGAAGGTCTCAACCTAGTTCAGTTAACAGATTTGCATTTCTCTTGTGTTTTCATAATTTTAATAATAGCGTGGTGTGAATTAAGTGGTGTACTGTTAAAGGGAGTGATGTGTGTTTATATTTATGACTTCGTTCATATATTATGTATAATATATTATGTATAATCTAATATGCACAATATTTCCATAATTTGAGTCATGTATTATTGATTTTTTTTCTATGCTTTTTGGTTATTGGAGTTACTCAAATGAAACTCCTTTTTGAGCTTTATAGTTTTAAATATTTTGATAAACTAATTAATTCAATTTTGTTTGAAGTTTGATATTTTTGTTATTTGTATGAAATACCTAACAGCATTGGAATATTTGCTAAGCTAACAATGTGAAAAGTTTAATTTGATTGAAGTGGAAGAACACCAAGATATTTGCTTTAGCCATCAATTGCTAGTTCCAGATGTTGATTCATTTTAAAATTTTGGTAATTTGTTTTTTTGATAATTTGAGAGTTGGGAAAAAGGGGGGTTTGAATCTTCGACGTATTCATTGAAAACACTAGGAAGTGTTAATTGAGCTAGAAGGCTCTCGGTGAAAATCTGGTATATGATACCTTCCAAAATTTTCTTATCTAGTGAGGGAGATGCATGGCCTCAATGCCCTAAAAGGACGAAGATTGTTCTAAATCAAATTGGAAATGCCAGGGGATATTGGTGAGTATTGTGTATAAATCTCATTTCACACTTAAACCTTGGTTCCTCTTGGATATTATTTAGGCTAAAATCCATTAAATGAACTCTTTTGACTTCTAGATTTAGGTACTTGTTAGTTGTTACTATCACGTTCAAGGTTTTTGCATACTTCCTCTAGGTGGACAATATGTGGTACTCTCCGTAGATTATAAAAATTATGTTCAAGGATCAAATTTTTGATTTATGGTACTCCTGGTAGGTTATTACTATCATGCTCAACCTTTAGAAATTCCTTAGTAGCTGCTTAAGGTGGGATGTGGAGAAAAAAATTAACATTGAGTTATGTCTTTCTTCTTGCATGCACACTCTACTATGTTATTTTCTTTGCTTTTACTTGCATAGATAACTTTCTCCAAAAAAAAAAAAAATTACTTGCATGGATAATGTTGTAGATGTATGACTGGGATTCTTTGTTGCCACGCTTACGAGC
This sequence comes from Castanopsis chinensis, assembly GCA_032878915.1. NCBI lineage: Eukaryota > Viridiplantae > Streptophyta > Magnoliopsida > Fagales > Fagaceae > Castanopsis > Castanopsis chinensis. Next base: position 850,940 of record JAVQMG010000074.1, on the reverse strand, counting down.
ACACAGTTGATGAGTGTTTCTTGATGAAAATTTGGAATTACAGCCTATCAACATATGAAGAGAGTTTTACATTTTACTACTTATGATCCAGTTGCTTCTAGATGAATGTATGTTTACTAACTTGATCTCAAGTTCAGTTTAGTTACAAAGTAGTGTGGTGTCAACAGACTCAGTAGAGCTATGGTAAGAGGTTTCTTCTGCACTTTACGGGTTACAATTGACGAAATTTATGGGCAAAAGGTGTGATACCAAATTGTGTGGATTTGATTGTTTGAGTGTGTGCTGCAGGGGGCAATGAAAAGACAGATTTATTATATTTCATTTGATTTTAAGTATCAAGGGCAATTTTGTAATTTTATAATACTTTGGAATGGGCTATGCTAACAGGCTATTAGATTTTCTTTTGGGTTTTATTTTAATTTTGGTTATTTAGTTGGACTTAGTAGTAAAAGCTTAAGGAGTCCAAGTCCAAATCTATTAGGATTTATAGAGATCCTAGTTCTACTAGGATTAGGTATTAGTTTTTTAATTAAAGAGTTGTAGTACTTTCTATTGAGTTGGTTAATAATGAATGTTTTCAAAATTTAAGAGTTGCGAAGCTTTCTTTTATGGTTTGTGTGATGCAACCTTCTCTGAGGTGTGATGCCAAGCAACCCTAAGTGTAATGCTTAGGAATTCTATGTGTGATTCCTAAATTTTATCTATTTTATTAACTTTTATTCATAGTTACTATTCTCATCACTGTTCACAGCAACCCAAACCTTGATTTTCACCTTTGTTTTCATTCCCAAACCCTATTAATCCTTATTTCCTTTGAAAACCCTATAATCCCTATTATTTTCTAGCCTTTCCCCACCAAAATCTTATCCTAATTCTTCAAAACTCAAGCTATACCAAATTTGCCCTTGGTGTTCTAAATCAGATTTTTGGTTATTCCCCCTTGTCCTACGTCTGTTTGGTATCAGAGCAAGGATTTTGCATCATGTCTACACAATCAGGGAGATTGTTTAGGGGAAATTGAGTGATTGTGAGCAAGATGAAGGTCATATGGAGGATGCATGATTATGGAGATTTTGCTACGGATGACTTGGAGGAGGATGAGGAAAAAAACTTCTCATTTCTGTAGTGAGATCTATTTTAGTAGCTCCAAAAGTAGATGAAGAGGATTGGAGGAGAACTTCAATGTTTTAGATGTTGGTTCGTTGTGGAAACCAAGCAAAGAAGCTTATTATTGATGGGGGAAGTTGCATGAATGTTGTGTCATCTTCCACGATTGAACACCTTAAACTTCCGGTTGAATCTCATCCTCAACCATACAAAGTGGCTTGGATAGACAACGCCTCTATTCTGGTAACTCATAGATGCCTTTTTTTTTTTTTTTTTTCTTGTAGTATTTATAGTGATTCTATCATGTGTGATATAATTCCTATGCAAGTTACACATATCCTTCTTAGTCGACCTTGGTTCTTTGATCAAAATGGGAAAGAAAACACTCTAATGGTTGGAGAGGAGGTTGTTTTGAAACCTATGACCTTAGCTGAGATGGATAAATTTAAAGTATCAAAGCCAAAAGTTATTGAAGGAAAAGATTTAGAAACTAAAAATTCTAGTGTAGCAACAGAAGATACCAAAACAAAACCTGACTAGCCTACAAAAGTGCCTCAAATTCCATTGAATTTTTCCAAAGATTGCACTAATTTCTCTTTGAAAGATTTATCAAAGCCCCTATGTCCTATGCATGAGTACTCTACTGACTTTGTCAAAGATACAAGTTGTCTAGTGAGCAACATAGAAGATGCTGAGTTGAAGGTAGATGCGATCAAAGGAAGCTTGAAGTAATGCAACAAGACTCGAAAAAGATGGAAACTGTTGATGAAGCAATTGAAATTGAAAAGGCAACGTATCAAAATTACAAGGAAGAAGTGAAAACTCTAACAATAGAAGCATCTTATTCCCAACTTCATGTTGCCTGCCAAAGTAGTGTTCTATTGCCTACACCAACTTTTCAAGATATTGATTTTGTCATTCCTGAAAAGTTTAATGGGTCAATTGAATTGGTGGATATATTATTATCATCATTGCTGCTACAAATGAAAAAACAAAAGGAAATTCGAATCAAAGTGTTTAATCATTGCTGTTAAGGATGCACTTCAAGAAACCAAGATTATTTTTACTTCAAGACTTCAAAACTCGAGGTTGAGTTTTCTCCAACCAAGGGAGAATGATGCAGGAGGCAATGAGAAGACCAATTTATTATATTTTATTTGATTTTAAATATCAAGAGCAATTTTGTAATTTCATAATACTTTGGAATGAGCTATGTTAACAGTAGTCCATTAGATATTCTTTTGGGTTTTATTTTAAGTTTGGTTATTTAGTTGGGCTTAGTAGTAAAAGTCTAAGGAGTCCAAGTCCTTGTTATGGTTTAAAGAAATCCTAGTTCTACTAGGATTATGTAATAGTTTTCTATTTAAAGAATTGTACTTTCTATTGAGTTGGTTAATAATGAATGTTTTCAGAATTTAAGAGCTATGAAGTTTTCTTTTATTGTTTATGCGATGCAACCTTCTCTGAGGTGTGATGCCAAGGAACCCTAGGTGTGATGTTTAGGAAATCTAGGTGTGATTCCTAGAATTTATCTATTTTCTTAATTTTACTATTCACGATTACTGTTCACAGCAACCCAAATCTTGATTTTCACCGTTGCTTTCATTCTCAAATCCTATTAATCCTTGTCCCCTTTGGAAACCCTATAATCACTATTATTTTCTAGCCTTTCTCCACCAAAACCTAACCCTAATTCTTCAAAACCCAAGCTATACCAGATCTGCCCTTAGTATTCTAAATTAGATTTTTGGTTGTTCCCCCTTGTCTTGTGTCAGTATGTGTTGTGCGGGTGTGTATTGAGTCTCATATTGGGTGCTTACTAAGTGGATTTTAGGTTTATATGTAACTATAAGGAGTCCTAATTGTAACTTAATTAGTCTTTTTGGGGTATAGCGTAGATGTGGTAGGCGCTTTTTCTTGGGTTGTGGTATCAAAGCCAACCTGATAACCCAATGTGGGCTAAGAAACACTACCACACAAAGTGGGCCTCAACTAGAGGATGTTAGGGATTTATGTGGGAGAAATTGTGAAGTTCCAAATTTGATTTGGATATTGTTCAAGTTTGTGTCGTTTGGGTGTGTGCTAAGTCTCACATTGAACATATACTGGGTAGATTTGAGCTTTATTAACTATTATGTTGTGATTTTTCCATGTTGAGGTAGAAGCATAAGAGTCCATGTGTTGTTAGCCTCTAAAGCAGCTATCTCAGCAATCATGGCCTCTTACCATTTAGGATCATTAACAGTTTTGTGATAATAGGTAGGTTCAATATTTGGAAAAATGGATTTACTATAGGATTTATAAGATGGTGAAGGGTGGTCATAAGAATGAAAGGAAGAAAGAGTATAGGCAATACTTGGTTGGTGAAGTGAAGTGGAACTGCTTGATGTCACTTGATTGCAGTGGTCAGATTTAAGATAAGAAGGGGATTTATGGACTCTAGTTGATCTTCTAAGATTGATATCAGGAATAAGAGGGTCATCTTGGACCTCAAGGACATCTTGAAGAAATTCATCATTGGGCTCATGATGAACTTGAATGATAAAGATATCAAGATGTGTAGAACCAGAATTGGAGTGACTAGATTGTGGAGAATGTGATTGTGCAGGGCTAGAATGTGAAGAATTGGATTATGGAGAACTAGGCTTTGTAGAAGGGAAAGAATCATCTAAGAAAACAGATGGAATAAGTGGAACAAAATGTATTGGAATTGAAGAATCATTTAAAGTGGATGAAAAAGGAGATTGAACAGAAAAGGGAAAACATGTTCATGAAATGCAAAATATCTAGAAACTAAAGTGGAATGAGTGTGAAGGTCAAAGTAATTTTTAACCTTTCACATTAAAAGGATAACCAATGAAAATACATTTTCTAGCTCTAGGTGAGAACTTGGACCTGTTTTGAGCAATTGTGGAAGTAAAACACAAACAACCAAAAATTTTAAGATGAGAGTATGATGGTGTTTTAAGAAAGAGTAGTTCAAAAGGTGTTTTGTTAGCAAGAAGAGCGGATGGAAGTCTGTTGATGAGGTAGACTGCTGTAAGAACACAATCACCCTAGAATTTTAAAGGAAGATTGGATTGACTTTGTAAAGCTCTATCAACATACAATATATGTTGATATTTCCTCTCAACAACTGAGTTTTGTTGAGGAGTATAAACACAACTTTGTTGATGGATAATCCCATTGGAATTATAAAAATCTATCAAGTTGAACTTTAGGGCATTCTCTGGTCTAATACACTTAATATTGATTCCAAACCAAGTGAGAACCATTTTATGAAAAGAGATAACAAATAGGCTTAACTTCAGATTTAGATTTCATAAGAAAAATTCATGTTGCTCTAGTTGCATCATCAACTATGGTTAAGAAATATTTGAAACCTTCTGAAGTAAGAATAGAAAAGGGACACCATACATCCATGTGAATCAAATCAAATGAACATTCAGATATTTTATTATCAAAAGGAAAAGGTAATCTCTTTTGTTTGGGCAAAGGACAAACAACACAATCTTTATTACAACAATTTTGCAAAGAAGGTAAAATATGACCTAGAGATTGAAGTTTAACATCAAATGGATGTTCCAATCTTGAATGCTATAGGAAAGACAAATTTTGATGAGAATTGGAACTGGAGACATTAAGAGAAAGATTGTTCTTGAGACAATTTGGAATTTTGCAACAAGCCATCCAGAACTTGGCCCACTCCAATTTTTTTCCAGTAAATATGGTCCTATATAAAGCAATAAGAAGAAAGAAAGACAAGGCAACAAGGTTATGACTTTGTAATGGTGCTAATAGACAAAAGATTAAAGGAAAAAAAAAAGGCACACATAGAACATTTGTGAGGGTTAATTGAGATGATAAAGTGACTGTGTGTGTGTGTGTGTGTGTGTGTGTGTGTGTATGTGTTACTTTAGCTGTTTCCCCATTAGGCAGTTCAACCACATATTGAACAATAGCAGTAATAATAGTTAACAAACTCATAGAACATACAATGTGGTCTGTAACTTCAGTATCTAGGACCCATGTATTAGCCCCAAAAGCATTTTTGTTGAAAATCTTTGCAGAAAACACAATGATTTAGATTTGAAGGATAAGGAGAGATACCTATAACTATATTTGACGGCAATGTGGATGAAATTACATTATTTGCCATGTGAGATTCATTCCCTTGAAAGGTTGGACTTGCTGAAGAGATATGAGCATCAATGAATGCTAGTAGCTAATGACAGGGGCGAAGCCACGTAGTGGCTTGGGGGGGCCTAGGCCCTTGCAAAAAAAAAATTACATTAAAATATATATAAAAAATAATTGGGCCCCTCCAATTTTGGACATCTGGCCCCCCCATAGCCCATATATTCATTCTTCCCCCAAGCCCCAGCTGAATTTTTAGGCCTACTCCAAATTTTTAAAAAAAAAAAAAAAAAAAATTGGCCCACTTACATCAAGTCCAATTGTCCAAATGCTAACAACAAAATTACACTTTTTCTACGTCTCAAAAAAACCCACCCACTTGACACACGGAATCCCATTTTTCCTTTTACATATATTCTTTTTTTTTTTTTTTTTGTCTTCATTCACAGACTTCCTAACTTCCACTTTTCAGTCCCACACTCCCACTCCACTGCCTACCAGCCCCCAAAACCCAACTCTCTGCATCAGTCCTCTCCTCTGTCCTCACAGTCCAAAAAAAAAAAAAAAAATCCGGGTGAGTTCGGTGTTTCATGTTTGTGTTTTCAGTTTGTGAGCCTGTCACTTGCTATCAGGTAAAAAAAAAATGATTGAGACCCAATTGGGTTTTTAAGTTTTTATTGTGAAAAAAATGTGATTTTTTGGTTAAAGTTGTATTTTTTTGCTTAATTTTGTTGTTGTAAGCTGTGGTGAATAATTTGAAAGATGCACATGACTACATGAGTTGACTGATACAGCCAAAACTCAGCTCTCAGCCTCTCAGCATTGATCCTCTACTCCTCTGTCCTCACAGTCCGAAAAAATAAAAATAAAAAAATAAATCCTGGTGAAGTCGGTGACTGCCTGGCTTGGTGAGTTCAGTCATTGGTGTTTGTGTTTTCAGACTGTCGCTTGCTATCAGGTAAAAAAAAAAAATGATTGAGACCCAGTTGGGTTTTTTAGTTTTTACTATGAAAAAAAATGTGATTTTCATATAGAAATTTGGTTAAAGTTGTGATTTTTTTGCTTAATTTTGTTATTGTAGACTGTGGTGAATAATTTGGAAGATGCACAGGAGTTGATTGATTCAGCGATTTCGACTTCATTGAAGGAAAGCAAGCTTGTTTACAGTTTATATCAGTATAAGCTGTAACTAGTGGTGAGTTTTCTTCTCTTTAATTGATATTGTGGTGTTGTTAAATTGTTTGGTTTATGTTCAGTACTAATACTTGTGTGTTTAATTTTTGTTTTTGTTTGAGGGGTTATTATTAATTAAAGTTATATTAAAAATGGGTTGATTGTTTAAATTATAGTGAAAATTTTGTTTTTTCTTAAGTATGAATAACATCCATATAACTAAGTAAAAATTTCTAATTAAAATTTTATTTTTTTTAAAGTTCTTTTCAAATTAATTTTTGAGTCATATTCTTAAAGCTAAAAGAATTATGAGCAAACGAAAAACAATTGATGCATTCTTTAAGAAAAAAGATGTTAGCAACAAAAATTAAGACACCTGTGACTGTAGAAACAAATGTCGATACTTCAATGCCTGATGAACACCCCTCCAAATGTTCAAAAATTCAATCTGAAGAGATAGATCGTGATCCAGGATCACGTAAACAAATATGTGAATTCCCTATCAACAAACAAGATGAAATCTGACGAGCTTATCTTAAAGAAGGTCCATATCAACCTAAAAATATAAACTATCCATACAACAATGATACTCATTGTCGTCAATTTCAACCTTCATGGGTAGATAATATGATAGTTTATATAGAAAAGGAAATTGCTGGGAATTTCACCATGGAAATGATTATGGATGAATTCTATGCCATGAAAAATCGTCGTCAGATATGATTTTGATGTGAAATGTTTTTTTTTTTGTGTGTGGATATTTGTGTATATGTGTATAGTGAACTAGATAGTTTTTGTATGTTCATTAATGTTTAAGATATATCAAAATTAAAATTTCATATTCAATAGACTTGTGATTTATGTTTTTTATATCAATACTTCAAATCGGCCTCCCTTGTAAAAATTCCTAGCTACTCCTCTGGCTAATGATATTAGTCTAGAGTGAAGGAAAAAGGATTTTGGACTGCAAAACTACTTGTTTCTTGAACTAGATTATGAGATGAAACCTAATGAGTCATTGCACCGTTTCCTTTGAACTTGGTGGGAACCCATGCAACTTATAGCATTTATTAGCTGTGTGCCCAATTTTCCACAATGTATACACTGTGGTCTTTCTTTACCTTTAGCAGTAAAGTTTTGCCTAGAATTAGGTGATCTTTCTTTACCTTTAGTAGTAAAGTTTTGCCCAGAATTAGGAGTAAACATTGACCTTTTGTAGCCAAAGCAGTTGATTCAACCCTAAAACCAAATCCATGACCAACACCCTTTTGCATTTTTTCTTGAATCAATAAGGAATACACCTTATTTATTAATGGAAGTGGATCCATTAACAAGATTTGAGCCTTGACTTGGGCAAAAGATCCAATGAGACCCATAAGAAACTTCATTACTGATTCTCTTACTTGCTAATCAGTGAGTTTTGGATTCACACCACAAACACATTTACCACACGTGCACATAGGAAAAGGGCTATAATTTTGTAATTGATCCCACAAAACCTTCAATTGAGTAAAGAAATCAGTGAAAGAGAGTTCACCTTGTGTAATCTCTGTTATTTCTTTTTGTAGATTGAAAATTCTTGGTCCATTGCCCCAAGAAAATCTTTCTTTCAAATCATTCCAAATGTCCAAAGTTGTATCTTTGTATATGATACTAGCTTGAATTTTGGGTGAAACCGAGTTGATGATCCATGTGCCAACCATGTTATTACAACGAATCCAAGCTTGAAAAGTTGAAGGTGTCTTTACCAAAGAAGAAGACAGAGTGAGAGAACCATCGATGAACCCTAATTTATTCTTTGTAATCAAAGCTTTCCTTATGGAGCAAGCTCAAGCTAGATAATTTTCTCCAATCAAAGGCTGAGAAACAAGAACAACTCCAGGATTTTCTCCATAATGCAAGAACAGAGGGTCACATAAAAGAATCTTGTATATGTGAAAAAGATTCAGAACTTGAAGCATTGATTGTAGCAGCAGTAGCCGTAGAAGAGGTTCGAGCTTCTGAGAATGAGAATGAGAAAGAAAAGAAAAGAAAAAACTTAGAAGCTTCTAGATATTTCACTCGGATACCATATCAAAACTAAAAGAGAGAGATTTGGAGAAAAATGATCCTGTTATTGATAATAATACATACACTACCTGTACTTATACATATCAGATGCTAAGCAATCAAGAAAAACTAACCACTGAAAACTAACAAAACGAACTTCTTAAGTAAAACACGTGACTATTAAAACTAACTATTACTAACAGCTAAGCTACAAGTAGTTTCAATGTAATGATAGAAAGCTACAGTCATTCACTGCTTCTTCTTCTTCATGTTACAAGAAACTTTGCTTTCTTCAATCTTCTCTTCTAACAATAATCTGTTATTTCCTTCATTATTATGATTCAATCCTATGGTTTTTCCTTGATTGCTTCAAGCCCTTCCAATGCCTCCACCACTTCTTTCATGGCAGGCCGGTTTTTAGGATCTGATTCTAGGCATTTTAGAGTGAGTTGTCCTGCTCGTAATGCTGCCTTAGTTGAATATTGGCCTTCCATCCGTATATCCATAATGCTCTTCAACTTTCTTTTACTAGAGAGAGATGGCTTGAGCCACTCAACCAGATATTGCTGCCCACTAGGCCTTTTTGTATCAAGTGCTTGCAAGCCGGTTAGCATTTCGAGCAGCACCACTCCAAAACCATAGACATCACTCTTTACATACAAAAGACCTGTGGCAAGCGTGTTAGCAGATTTCCTTGATAACAAGCATTAGTAGACTGCCATTTTTAAATTATGGCTAATTATCTTTTCAAATGACCATATTATTAAGCATTCATTTGAATTTTTAAGCTCTCTTGTATCCTTTATCAATCCACTTGCTATAATTATTCCTCGCACACTTAAATGGCTAGGATGTCTATAGTTAGAAGAGAAGCTAATTTGTTGCCCACAATTTAGCTAAGTGGATTTTTTGTTGTAACAAGTTTGATTCTTTCAAACTTCTTGGAGCTCCCAAGCAGTGTTATTTCTAAGGAAGCTAGAGAAGTTCAAGGCCCAAATTTCTTTTTGTTTCATTTAAAACAAATTCATTCAATTTTTTTTTTCTTTTAAACACGACTAGGATGTTTTTAGGAATACTTGATCTCAAACATAAAACTACAAAGATTTCATTGCTGCTCCCGACTAAGTAAATTGCAGGACTTCAGAATTCATATATAAAATTTGTTAGAGTCGGCATTACCTGTTGCGATATATTCAGGAGCAGCATATCCATATGTGCCCATAACCCTGGTTGTCACATGTGAGTCGCCACCAGAAGGCCCTAATTTTGCCAAGCCAAAATCTGTTATTTTTGCATTGTAATTCTGTAGGAGAAGAAACAAAAAAGTGGAATATATCACTGTCATGTATGCAATGTTGTTACAATATCTATGCAAGATAGGTGATGAGTTTATATTCCTATATCCTGGAAAGCAGCACCCGAGTTTTGCTATAAAAGAGATTTGATCTATTTGTGAGTGAGGGTGGGTGATAATCAAGTGAGTTTCTTCAACCAGTTTTCACGTCTAGAATACTAGTGCTCTATTTGATTCTATGCTCCAACCTCAAACTACATTTATGTCTCGTTAATCAAACAAAGCAAAATGGAGACATTTATAAACATTAAAGGAAACAAAAAGATATTTGCAATAAGCTACCTTCCTATCCAGTTATGAGTTTATCTGTTTGGCATCGACATTTCTTTTAGTTTTTTAGCTTAATTATTTATGTACAACACTGTTTCAACAAAAAAGTAAATAAGTTGCCAGCCAAAAATTGCATGCAAACACACTCTTTAGTTCTTATACTCTCAAGACCAAATTGGAGCACTTTGCTAAAACTAGAAGTAACTAAGAAGAAGATATGGGTCAAGAAAGACAAACTCCATCAAGCAGTATATGTGAGGCCTTAAAATCTCTGTATATGACTTTCTTTTCTGAAGTGTGTAAGAAAGCCAGGCCCCAAGCTGCTCCAATAAGTATTTTGAGTCTTATGTCCCAAGAAATTGGTTCAATAATAGGGTTCCCTGCTCAACCAAAAAACTCCTTTAGTTTTTATTTTATTTGCTGAATAAATAAACAAAACTCCTTAAGGTAAGACAACTAATTCATGGACAAGAATTTCAATTTTCTTCTCAGATTCTTACTTCTAAAAAGATGATTCTTCAAGCTTCCCTTCGACATGAACTCATACACAAGAAGCAGCTCTTCATCCTCCCTACAGTATCCCAATAGCCTGATCAGGTTGGGGTGAGATAGTCTTCCTAGAAAATTTACTTCCGACTGCACAATCAAATTGAAATGGAAAAACACTATTTGTATTAGTAGAATGGTTATATTTGAGGAACATGATCCTCTCCATTTCATGCTCAAGATTTAATCTCCTAGGTTAAACAGTGTACAAAGGCACATCATTAAAAATTTTAATAACACAGCACTGGATACATCTTTAAATTTGTAATATTAAATCTGATTCATGAAATGGATCCATTTCAAATAAGATAACTGGTTAAGCGTAAATCCAGAGGCCTAAACCATACACTATTAGGGTTGTAAACCAAATTTTAAATGTCATTTTCTATAACACAACACAAGAAATGTCTTTACTTTCTAAAGTACACACAATACGGTTCCCACCGTATAATGTAGCCTGTTTATGCATTTTCTTTACAAAGTGACAATTGAGCAGTTGAAAGAAATTAAAGTCACAAATGGATTATTAGTTCACTCAAAGGCATCAAGCTGATCTTCAGTCCATGTGCACTTTAAAACACGTATTACAAACTACTAAACTTTAATGACTTCAAAATACTGATTTATCTCAATTATTGCCTGGTATCCCAAGGATTAAAAGATTGCATGTCCTTAAGGATTAGTAGAACTTCTATCTCTCATTTGTTGTGATTAATTGGGTTCCAAACATAAACCTAATTGTCTCATACAGACTTTGCTTGCGCATTTCAAAATTAATGAAACTTGTAAAGAATTGGAACCAAATTATATTAGAGACCTAATTGGACCGAATGGGACTGAAGTAGACCTAATAGGACCGAATATAAATTGTTTAATTTTTATAATTTTTTAGGAAGAACAAATTATCTTCAACAAATTTTAAAGAAAAAATTATATATTATATTACAATACAAAATAATAATTTATTCCCCGCATTGTGTGGCATAGGTCTGCAACTAGTTAGTTCATAAAAATGAAAGAGCATGAGAAATAATTTTAACTGCCTGCAGCAAAATATAGAAATAAAACTAATCAAAAGCTTAGTACCAAAAACTTTGTAGCTCAATGGTATCAATTGAATTTTTTTTTTTTTTTTTAAATCAATTAATAAATGCTTAATAGAGACTTTGTAAGTGAAATTCGCAGTTGAAATTAATACCTGCCACTCTTGAAAACCTTGCATACTTTCTGAATTCAATTTCTTGATAGCAACTGCCATTCTAGTACCAGCCTTAGAGGGTGCAAGGGTCTTCTCATCCACCCAACCCTTGAAAACTTTGCCAAATCCTCCCTCACCCAACACAAAATCTGACCTGAAATTCTTAGTGGCAGTCTTCAAATCTGTGAAACTGAATTCTTTCAGTTTGGGTGCCTCTAAGATTTTTCCATCAGGATATGAATTATCCATGCTTATTCTACTTGCTTCCTCTGAAAATTGACTCCTGCCGCTGCTGCTGCATGGAAAATGTGTAATCTTACTAGAAGATGTCACTATAAAATTGAAAAAAAAAAAAATCTAATAATCAGTAGAAATAAAAAAAACATAATAAACATTAAAAATAAAAAAGAACCCAGGTGATGAACATGTAATTAATAGCTACTGTGGAATTGTACATGAAGTAGCTGTTGAGGTTGTGGTATCTTCTGTATCATAAGCTAGAGATCCCAAGCGAAGACCCATATCAACCTATGATTTTGTTTGAGGTCAACAGGCTTGCTAATAATGCTAATAGACTATCAAAGGGTGGAAGCTAGCAATATAAAAGGGAGATATGTTGGAGACAATTGGAAAAGTGGACTTGAAATTCTTGTGGAGATGGAGGACTTTTATTTGTTTGATAAGACTTTTGTTTCAGTCTCTGTTACTACTAACTACTAGGAATCCACCATATGTTGTGTTGTTTTATAGTTGGTCCAATTTATATAATATAGGCACGTGTTAGTTTCTATTCAGAAGCCTTAACCCTTCTACTTATGGTTGCAGCTATTTATGAAGTAAAAAGTAAAATTGTTGACCCTATTTTTGCAGTAGAATGGCAGTCAACGAGAGATGTTTGTTCAATGCTTGGATGGTGTTTTTCTTACAGCATAGTTACGGAAGAGTTTGAGTAATGTTGTTTGTAGTTTTTTAAAATACATATAAGTAAAATAGTGTGTAAAAATATGTGTAATGTTGTTTAAAAACTGAAAATGTGGATTCTAACTACTCTACCAAACAAGACCTAAAGGATTTAATTTCAGTCAAGCTAGACCTAATTGGTATAAATTTAATTTTAAATTATTATTTCAACAATAATATGGTCAATATTAAAATTAAAGTAAATTTTCATTTTATAGTCAATTGTGTGAGTTAAAGTGTTTAACGTTGCTAAGAGTTTTTTAACTTAATTAACACCTCCTCATTTACTAGTGTTTGGGGTCTAAGGAACAAAGGGATCGAGTCTCGAGATTAACAGTATATTGCAACCATATATCTCAAAAAAGGTGTATAACATGAAAAAATTAAAATCAGAAAAAATTACACTTTATCTTATAAACTATATCCTTGTTTACGCTTATTCCTTTGAACTACAAAAATGCAAGATCACCTCTCTAAACTAATACTTGTGTAACACCTTACCGCATACCATCTATTTGATAGCTAAGTTGGAGGGAATAATAAGTCACTCGCAAAAAAAGTCATGGGCATTAGTGCTTCACAGAACTATAAACAAAAAACAGGAATAAAAATGAAGTGGGACGACATAGTAAACAAGGAAGGTTGTAGTAGTGACTAGAGCGAGGACAAGGAGAAAGAGTAGTGACTAGAGTGGTCGTAATAGTTGTTGCTGTTTTAGATTCCTAGTTGTTGTTGTTTTTTTACTTGTGACTGCGGAGGCGGGAAAAAAACCACCATCATAGTCCATGGACTGATGGATATATAGTAATGGGGTGTGGTGGTTGTTGATGGGGTTTTTTTTTTTTTTTTTTTTTTTTAAATCTCTTATTCTGCAAAAGGTCTATCTAAAATTTAATGTGAGGATACCTTGGTACGTCCATGATTTTCTTTTCTTTTTAGAACAAAAGGTAAGTTTTTACTAAACTATAACCTTTTAAAGAAAAATTGCATGATTTAAGCAATCAGTGGTGCTTTCCAATTTTACGAATCAATCTCTCAAAGCTAAATTTAATTTAGTGAATAACATTGTATAGTTTTGGAGTTGTATTAAAAACTTTTAATTATATTCCATAAATATTACCTACGTTTAAGCTCACCTGTGAGATTTTTACCCTTCGTAGTTGGTTTTGGTCAGGAAAAAACGGAAATACCATACATTGAGTGTAAGTTCATCAATCTGATTTTGGAGATTTTTTTTAGGTAGATTATGAGGGAAAGGGGGGAGATAGGGTTTCAAATTCTAGAACAACAAGGACTATCTCGTTATGTCTAACAAAATAATCTATTTCTTATTGACAGTCAATTTCAAGAAGTTCATAAACCCAGAATAATTTAGTACTTTATTTGTATTGGTTAAAGAGTACCAAATCCACACAAACCACAGCACAATATACTACCAAATAACATCAGATCTTTTGTGAAAAAAAAAAAATTGTATTTGGAGAAGTACAGGACTCAAATATTTAGGAACGTATTATAATTTTGAAATTGTGTAAACATGATTTCTAACGTAGCAAATTTCAAAAAGTTGTAAAATTGTGTTCGAAGATACTGAAATTTTGTCCTGAACAAATTATGCTAATTGTGCATGATAACTTTGATAATAAAAGAGGCTTTATTTTTTTTTATTATATATTTTTTTTTTTAAATTCCTTCAACTTTAAAAAGGACATAACGTTAGCTAGGTTGTTCATTACATACAAGCTTTTTTGAGATTTGAGCAAACAAATATAATTCTTTTGTCACCTCAGTTTTAAAATAGGTAATTTGGCATAACCAGTGTCTAAATATGTCCCAACAAAATATATTATAGTTTTGCAATTGTGTAAACATGATTTCTAAGACAAAAAATTTCATATAGTTGTAAAATCATATTCATAGTGTGGTGGAAAAGGAGGCAGTCCCATTCTGAAGTTGGGTTGAGGAGATGAGGAGGCCATTCTGAAGATTGGGCTCGGCCTGAGGGTAAGTAAATTAGATGGATCAAATGTTCAGATCCACTATCTCCACCGAGGATACGAGGAGGCTTAGAAATGGACATACGGTCGAGCACCTAACTGGTGTCAAGCACAAGTTACTAAGTAATCCTCTCAATATCAAAAAGTCAAGTCCCACTTTTGATAACTGATTTAATAGGTAGAAATAGTGCTATAAACCCGAAGAGTCACCTAACCTCTAGATTGGTAGGTCCCACACACTTGTGGAAGGTTTTTCCATCATGAGAACTCCACCAAGAAGAGAGTATAAAAGGGGAAGGAGGATATGATACTGGGGGTTGAAAGAATTGGGGTGATAAACACGAGAAGGCTGGAACACAATCTTTGGGGACTAAGATCCTACTCTGAACTCAGGAAGGAAAGTTTAGTCAATTGGATACATCATCGGCCGAGCTAGAATTCCATAACACAACAGCAGATCAATACGAAGGTCCAGTGCATCATAGTGATAGATTATTCTTGGGATTTCCCATTATGGGCCTAGAACATTACCAGAGAACAAACAAATTGAGGGCTTGTGCCCAAAACAGCCCAAGTCCTTGGGCCGACGAACCACACATAGATACAGAAATCATTTCTTGAACAAAAGATGCTAATTGTGAAACTTCGATGATGAAATGGTAAAAGAGGCTTTATTCGTTGTATAAAAATAAAAATAAAAATAAAAACCCTACTTTAAAAGGCCATAAGGCCCATAACTTTAGCTAGGTTATCCACCACACGGATAAGCTAATGAAAGAAGTGGCCCATAAGCCTATTAGAAAGAAGAATAAGAAGTAGTGGTCCAATCTCGTCATCAGGGCAGAACGTAGTTTACGGTTCAACTAGTCACGTATTTTAATAACTGATAAATAACTTCCTACATGAGCTAAGAGTTTATGACCATTTTTTTACTAACTTTTTTTCATACTAATGTGTAACCTTTTGTGGTTAATGCAAAATAAAAATGGTATCAGTCATGAGTTTATATATGAAAGTGAAGTTCCAATCACAAAATATCACCTTAGAAAATTGTGTTTATCCCCAAAAAAAAAATCGCCTTAGAAAATTGTTAAAAAAAAAAAAGTTATACCTCTAATATTGCTTGAAATAACAGAATACCATGTAAGTACCCAGAGACATTTTCCATTCTATTCAGGACTACATCAGGAAAAAAAGAACCCTACAATTTCTAGTATTGCACTATAATCATCATGTTGACCATAAAATGGCCAGTTACAAATTACAACAACCAAAAAAAAAAATTGTTGTGAATCTAAAGACATTACTTTGGCAAAAAAATAAAAAAATAAAACCATATTTAACAAGGCTCCCATCAAAAAAAAAAAAAAAAAAAGACGAGGCACACAATTTGTGTGTGTGTGTGTGAAGTATTTTTCTTCACCTTGCTTCGTGTGTGTATCGATGATGAGTATGATGTTGGCTGTGATGATGAGATGTAGAATGAGTAGACTTGGTTTTGGAATCCTTTGGTTTTTCCTTGATTGCATCAAGCCCTTCCAATTCCTCCAACACTTCTTTCATGGAAGGCCGGCTTTTAGGGTCTGATTCTAGGCATTTTAGAGTGAGTTGTCCAGCTTGTAATGCTGCCTTAGTTGAATATTGGCCTTCCATCCGTATATCCATAATGCTCTTCAACTTTCTTTTACTAGAGAGTGATGGCTTAAGCCACTCAACCAGATTTTGCTGCCCATTAGGCCTTTTTGTATCAAGTGCTCGCAGGCCGGATAGCATTTCGAGCAGCACCACTCCAAAACCATAGACATCACTCTTTATAAACAAATGACCTGTTGAAGAATGTTACAATGGCAAGCGTGTTAGCAGATTTCCTTGATAACAAGCATTAATAGACTGCCATTTTTTAAATTATGGCTTAACTATCTTTACAATTGACCATATTATTAAGCATTCATTTGATTCTTTCAAACTTCTTGGAGCTACCAAACAGTGTTATTTTTAAGGAAGTTTTAAGGCCCAAATTTCTTTTTGTTTCATTTAAAACGTATTCATTCAATTTTTTTTTATAAAAAAAAACACATGTAGGATGTCTTTAGGAATACTTGATCTAAATTATAAAACTACAAAGATTTCATTAATGTAAGTAAATTGCAGGACTTCAGAATTCATATATAAAATTTGTTAGAGACAGCATTACCTGTTGCAATATATTCTGGAGCAGCATAACCATATGTGCCCATAACCCTGGTTGTCACGTGTGAGTCACCACCAGAAGGCCCTAATTTTGCCAAGCCAAAATCTGAGATTTTTGCATTGTAATTCTGTAGGAGAAGAAACAGAAAAGTGGAATATATCACTGTCATGTATGCAATGTTGTTAAAATATCTATGCAAGATAGGTGAGGAGTTTACATTCCTATATCCTGGAAAGCAGCACTCGAATTTTGCTATAAAAGAGATTTGATCTATTTGTGAGTGAGGGTCGGTGATAATCAAGTGAAATTCTTTAACCAGTTTTCACGTCTAGAATACTAGTGCTCTATTTGATTCTATACTCCAACCTCAAACTACTGCTAAAACAACAGATTTAGCAGTTGTTAAAAGAAGATGTTTATAAACATTAAAGGAAACAAAAAGCAATTTGGAATAAGCTACCTTCCTTTCCAGTTTATGAGTTTTTCTGTTTGGCATTGACATTTCTTTTAGTTTTTTAGCTTAATTATTTATGTACAACACTGTTTCTAGGTATTGCTATACTTAATCCAACTTTCAACAAATAAGTAAATGAGTTTCCAGCAAAAAATTGCATCCAAACACACTCTTTAGTTCTTATACTCTCAGAAAAAAATTGGAGCATTACGCTAAAACTAGAGGTAGATAAGAAGACATAGGTAAAAGAAAGACAAACCCCATCAAGCAGTATATTTGAGGCCTTAAAATCTCTGTATATGACTTTCTTTTCTGAAGTGTGTAAGAAAGCCAGGCCCCGAGCAGCTCCAATTAGTATTTTGAGTCTTATGTTCCAAGAAAGTGGTTTATTGTTAGGATTCCCTGCTCAAAGAAAAAACCCCTTTAGTTTTTATTTTATTTGCTGAATAAATAAATAAAAACTCCTGAAGTTAACACAACTAATTCATGGACATGTCAATTTTCTTCTTAAATTCTTACTTCTAAAAAGATGTTTCTCCAAGCTTCCCTCCGACATGAACTCATACACAAGAAGCAGCTCTTTATCCTCCCAACAGTATCCCAATAGCCTGACCAGGTTGGGATGGGATAGTCTTCCCAGAAATACTTCCTCCTACACAATCAAATTGAAATGAAAAAACACTGTTAATATCAGTAGAAATGGTTATATTTGAGGAACATGATCCTCATCATTTCGTGCTCAAGATTTAATCTTCTAGGTTTAATAGCGTATAGAGTGTCACGTCATTCAAAATTTAATAACATGGCACTAGATGCATCTTTAAATTTGTGATATTCAATCTGATTCATGAAACAAATTCATTTCAAATAAGAAAACTGGTTAAGCATAAATCTATAGGCCTAAACCATACACTATTAGGGTAGTAAACCGAATTCAAAATGTCACTTTCTATTACACAGCATGAGAAATGTCTTAACTTTCTAAAGTACACACAATACAGTTCCCACCATATAATGTAGCCTGTTAATGCATTTGTTTTACAAAGTGACAATTGAGCAGTTGAAAGAATTAAATCACATATGGATGATCAGTTCACTCAAAGGCATATTGCTTTCTAAAACACGTATTACAAGTTGCTAAACTTTAATGATTTCTAAATACTGATTTATCTCAATTATTGCTTGGTATCCCAAGGATTAGAAGATTGCATGTCCTTAAGGATTAGTAGAACCTCTCTCTCTCTCTCTCTCTCTCTCATTCACTTGTTGTGATTCATTGGGTTCCAAACATAAACTTAACGGTTTCATACAGGCTTGTGCATTTCAAAATTAATGTAACTTGTAAAGAATTGGAACCAAATTAGAGACAGGTTGGATGGTTAAGATTCAAAAATTTGCCACCACACAGTGGGATTAATAGTTAATACATGCCGTATTCTAGTAGCGTGACAGACTGACCAATATCTGGTGCCGTTAAAGACCACATCATCACTTTCTCTTCATTTGTGGATTTGGAATCTGTAGCAAAATAGCATGTGATACAAGTGGGACCCAATCTGTATATGCTGGATTCCACAATTGAATATGGGGAAATTATTGAGAGTACTCAATAATTTTCCTTAAATATGAGGCTGAAAGCAAAATCATAATTGCAACCAATAATGACACTAGCTCTTTTTTTTCTTTAATTAGTTCATAGAAATGAAAGAGCATGAAAAAGAATTTTAACAGCCTGCAGCAAAATATAGAAATAAAACTAATCAAGTGCTCAGTACCAAAAACTTTGTAGCTCAATGGTAACAATTGAATTTAAAAAATAATTAATTAATTAAATGCTTAACAAAGAATTTGTAGATGAAATTTGCAGTTGAAATTAATACCTCCCACTCTTTAAAACCTTGCATACTTTCTGGATTACATTTCTTGATAGCAACTGCCATTCCAGTGCAAGAATTAGAGGGTGCAAGGGTCTTCTCATCCACCCAACCCTTGAAAACTTTGCCAAAGCCTCCCTCACCCAACACAGAATCCGACTTGAAATTCTCAGTGGCAGCTTTCAAATCTGTGAAACTGAATTCTTTCAATTTGGGTGCCTCTAAGATTTTCCCATCAGGATATGAATCATCCATGCTTGTTCCACTTGCTTCCTCTGAAAATTGGCTCCTTTCTGCGTTGCTGCTGCTTGGAAATTCTGCGACCTTACTAGATGATGTCACTATAAAATTGAGGAAAAAAAATCTAATAATTAGTAGAAATTAAAAGAACATAACAAACATAAAAACAAAAAGAACCCAGGTGATGAACATGCACATGAACTTGGAATATGTAAATGTAACTAGTAGCTACTTTGGAATTGTACCTGGAGTAGCAGCTGAGGTTGCTGTATCTTCTGTATCTTCTGGAGTAGCTATAGCTAGAGATCCCAAGCAAAGACCCATATCAACCTAGCTATGATTTTGTTTGAGGTCAACAGGCTTGCTAATAATGCTAATAGACTATCAAAGGGTTGAAGCTAGCAAGATAAAAGGGAGATACGTTGGGAGACCATTGGAAAAGTGAACTTCTGGTTCGAAGTGCGGAAAATTGGGAGAATAAAAAAATAGAGGGAGAATGAAAAATCGAGAGTATAAAAAAATTTTTAATTTTTTTTTTATTTGGTTAAAAGTAAAAAAATAAAATGGTAAAAAAGTGAGTTTATATAAATTTATGCATAATTTTTTATTAAAAAAATAATGTCCAATTAAAATTAAAAAAGTGATAAATACAAAAAAAAAAATCAATCACCTAAACTTATTAAAAAATAAAAATCATATTCATAAAAAAAAATCACCTCTAAACAAAAAATAAAAAAACACAAAAAAAAAAAAAAGCAACAACAAAAAATACTAGACAAGCCTGCCAGTAAATCAAAAGAAAAGGAAAAAAAAAAAAATAGGCAACGCCTACCCAATAAAAAAAAAAGTCAGGTAACGTGTGAAAAAAAAAAAAAAAAGTGTGAAGAAGAGCAACATGGGTGAAGGTACAATTGTACATGGGCATTTTCATCTAAAAATTATGCCCAATTTCTCTCTTTTTAGTGTTCTTTCTACTTTGGAGAGAAAATTTTTTGGTGGATCAAGGGAGAAAACACTTAAGTCCTACCATTTATTTTCCATCCTTTCCACCAACCAAACACACTTCAAAAAGTTTTCCTTCTCATTTTCTCCCCAAAGTTTTTCATTTACCCTATTCACCTCCAAACAAACACACCTTTATGGAGATGATGGAGGAGGAGGACAACGTGCATAGCTACTTTTTCTTGTTTTGGGCAAGGTTCCAAGACTTGATTACTTTGTAATCATGTATAGTTTTGGGAAAAATAGCCAAATACTGCTCTTTTCCAAACTATGTTGCAATTTATCACTATTTTAAAAATATGTAGCAATATACCACTTTTTCAGTACTCAAGTTTAAGGAAATCAAGTTTCTAAAAGTACTCAAATTCTAAGAACTTGAGTTCCTCTTGAGTTTGCCAACATGACAGTGACTAAGCTGGAATTTTGCAAGTTAAAAATGTCACCTTGAATTAATACGACTCGGATACCATGTTATTAACTACACAGTATTTGAGTTCAAGAAACTCGAGTATGGCTCGGGTACCATGTTATTTTACTACACCATACTCAAATTTTGTGAATTCAAGTATGCCTCAAGTGCCATGTTATTTTACTACACCGTACTTGAATTTCGTGAACTGAGTACCTTCTTAATGTAACTCCAACCCTCCAAACTTCTGCAGCTCGTCTCTTTCTCGATCTCACTTGAAACACAAATTTCACATTAGTGACTTAGTATGTCTCCCGGCAACAAATTGAGTTGATGCAAAAATTAATAAAATTATGTGACCCTCACGGTTTAGAAAAGAGTGGAATTCGACCATTTTAGTCTCAAACATAAATTAACAAATCACTTTTTGTAAATACTCATGTTAACAAGTGGCTTTAAGGTATTAATTAATAATTTAATTAAAAAAAGTTCTTACGAGAAAAGAAAATTTAATAAATATTTTAAATTTTTTTTTCAATTTTCATACAAATAATATTAAAATTTTTTTAAAATAAATGGTTACCTAATACCCGTATATTCTTCTTCGGTAAGTAAGGAACTCCGCAATGATATTTATAAACCACGCACCTCCCAATTCCCAAGAAGTTTCCCTCTTGACTACTTAGCCTACCCTCGTGACTATCAGTCTATCACTTCAATAATAATGTAGCTCTACTTCTTATGTTTATTTCTCAATTCTGGTGATTATTGCTCCTCTCACAAACCTCTTCATCTTCTTCCTCTTTGGATTTTCTCCCTTTCCGTTCCCTCTGTAACTCTCTCTTCTCGCCATTCCTACTTTCCATCTTTAGTCAGGATAAAAGGCAGAGGACATCATCTCCAACCCCCACTTCTTCACCAATCTCTCTCTGTTGTTATTCTAAGTTTTCCAGATTATTTCCACCTCCAAAAAATGACGGAATTGGCCTTTTCCGTAGCAGAAAAAGTCATCGAGAAGCTAGGCTCCCTTGCTTACTCAGAGATTTCCTTGACACGGAATATTGCGAGCGATCTCAAAAAGCTTAAGCTCACCATGTCCACCATTCAAGCCGTGCTGCTTGATGCCGAGGAGAAACAAACGAAAAACCGAGGGCTGAGTGTTTGGCTGGAACAACTGAAAGATGTCTTTCATGACGCCATGGATGTGTTGGATGAATTTGAGTGTGAGGGTCTTCGGAGGCAGGCGATGAAAACACATGGGAGCACCAGCAGAAAGGTATGCCAATTCTTTTCGCCTTCTAACCCGCTTGCCTTCCGTAATAAAATGGGTCATAGAGTCAAGCAGATCAGGGAGAAGTTAGATTTGATAGCAAAGGATAGAGATCAATTCCAACTTGAAATGCGACTCGATGATGAGCGTATTGTGTACAGGGAGACCCACTCCTTTGTTCGTGATTTTGATGTTATTGGGAGGGCTCTTGACAAGGAAAAGATAATAAATCTTTTGATGCAGCCAGGTGATGATAGTGGTAACGTTTCTGTGATTTCTATAGTGGGAATCGGGGGTACGAGCAAGACCACACTTGCTCAGTGGGTGTATAATATTAATGATAAAAGGGTAGCTGAAAGATTTCACTCCAACATATGGGTGTGTGTGTCAGAAGATTTTAATGTTTTAAAATTAGCAAAAGAAATCATTAAATCTGCTGGTGGTGGAATTAGTGAGAATATGAGCATGAATGAAGTGCAAGCTAGTTTAAGAAGTATTTTAAAGAAAAAAAGATTTTTTACCGTTTTAGATGATGTCTGGAATGACGATCGGAACAAATGGATTGGATTAGTCTGAAGAATTTGTTAATAGAAGGTGACCGAGAAAGTAAAATTCTTGTCACTACACATAGCCACAAAGTTGTCTCAGTGATGGCTCCTGGACCAATCCATGACATTGAAGGTCTTTCAAAGAATGATTGTTTATCCTTGTTCTTAAGATGCGCATTCAATGAAGGAGAGCCAAAACACCATCCAAAACTAGTAGAGATTGGAAAACAAATCTTAAAAAAATGCAAAGGTGTTCCTTTGGCTATGAAGACCTTAGGAAGCTTACTTTATTCGAAAACCGAGGAGCGTGACTGGATCTCTATAAGGGATAGTGAGATTTGGAAACTTGAGCAAAAAGAAGATGACATTTTACCCGCATTAAGATTGAGTTACAACCATTTGCCATCATACTTAAAACAATGTTTTGCTTATTGCTCATTGTATTCCAAGGATTTTAGATATAATAATCTAGAATTAATTCAATCTTGGATGGCAAATGGACTCCTCCAAAAGTCCAACAAAAGTACCCAAGAGTTGGAAGATATAGGAGAACAATATATAAAAGAGTTATTATCAAGATCTTTCTTTCAAGAAGTTGAAGACATTGGTGTTTTGTTGACATTTAAAATGCATGATTTGTTACATGATCTTTCCTTATATGTTGCACAGCATGATTATTGCTTAATTGAAAACGTGAATAACACCAACAATTTTGAAAAAGCAAGGCATGTGTCAATTTTGGACCATAATTTGGGTGTTCATGCAATGAAAACTTTTTTACATAAGTTGAGTAATAACATGCGGACTATGAAATTCTCATGTAAAGATTGGGTACAATTTGGACACTCTGTTATTAATGTCAAAGAATCCTCGGTGGAAACATGTATCTCTAAGTTTAAGCACTTGCGGCTGCTAGATTTAAGATTTTCAAGGTTGAAGGTGTTGCCGAGCTCAATTAGTACTTTAAAGCATTTAAGATATCTCAACCTAGGATGGAATAAGAAAATTAAGAAATTGCCTAACTCCATTTGCGATCTGCAAAATTTAGAAACTTTGATACTAGTTGGCTGTGAAAAGCTAGAAGAGTTGCCAAGAGATATAAGAAAGATGATTAGCCTCAGATTTTTGTGGGTAACCACTACACAAATGCATTTACGTGACAATGGAATCGAGCGTATGTGTTCTATTCGAAATTTGTTCTTTCTAGATTGTCACAAACTAGAGTATTTTCCTAAAGGATACCAACGCCTCACCACCCTTCACAGGTTGGGCTTCCAAAATTGTGAAAGCCTAATCTCTTTGCCGCAAGGTACAAAAGACCTAACTGCATTGGAAAATCTGGTAATTAGAAATTGTTGGAAGCTCAATTTTATTGATGGGGATGACTACCCGACAAGGCTTCGATCACTCACAATCGATGAATTGCCACAATTAGTGACTCTACCTCAATGGCTTATAGGATCTACCAACACTTTACAGTTCTTAGATATTTCTAGTTGTCAAAACTTGGAAATATTGCCAGAGTGGCTTCCAGATCTTAGTTCACTTCGAAAACTTCAGATTCGGTTCTGCCCAAAATTATTGTCTTTGCCAGAGGGGATGGGTCGCCTCACTGCCCTGAGAGAACTGAATATTCATTGTTGTCCTGGATTGAGTAGAAATTGCAAGAAAGGAGTTGGCGAGGATTGGCTTCAGATAGCACACATCCCTCTTGTCAAAGTGACTGAATGATTAGGTAAGGGCTAAAATCTTCTTAATCTTCTGGGTATGCTCTGTTTTTCCTCAGAACTTCCTCCTTAAATTTAACCTATTCTGAAGGAATAAAATTTTTATTCAATTTTTTTTTTCTTTTCGTTCTCTTCCTCTTAACAAATCAATTGCATAATTTAAAGATTTTGTAATGTTATAACTTCATTCCTCTGAAGGTGAACTGAATACTGTGTTAAATAATTTATTGGGCACGTATTTACTTACTAAGGGTGGATGTGACCCAAAAACAAGAAAGAAAAATGGGTTAACCTAATCCATTCATAAGTTGCAATTTGTAGTCATATTATAAAGGAAGTATGAAATCTATGTAATTCATGAGATTGGCGTCATTTATATGTGTGTGTGTGATTCTTTTTATTTCAATTGATAGGTGCTCTTGGGAGATTGTTCTCCCAAAATGGGATATTTCTTGCACTTAAAAACGCTGTTGGTGAGTTTTTAATTTCAATTCTAATTTTCAAATGTTCAATTCATTTTATTGTCGATTCTTAACAATATCTTGCAATAGCAATATTAAATGCATTCTAAATGTGATGTTTTGGGAATATTAAAATCTATGAGAATCCTAATTTTTTTCAATATCTTTTTAGTATGATGTACCATACACATAGGTAAAAATAAATAAAAAATTTGATAGACATACCCTCAGGTTTTAAATTATGTATATATACACATTTTGGCTCAAGCCCCAAGGGGTTTCAACCCTCATTCGCTCCTTTGGAAGGAGCTAGGACATATTTCTAAGCCATCAGGACATATCACTAGGCGATCAGAATGTGATTTTAAATTGTCCTTATGGTTTGTTCTTCTTGAACAAAAGCTTGATTACCAATGTAACCTATTATACTGTATATACCAAATTCTATCAACTGTTGAAGGAATTGTACATCTTTTGTGTGCAGAGTGAACATATTGTTCCCAAATTTACAAAGTATGGTGCCTAATAAAAAAATTAGAGAACCATTTCTTAATACCAATGGATTTTCCTTTACTTTATACTTATCTAACGATTTCTTGGTTTAAAACACTGCAGCTTATCAATTCAGCAACAAGATGCAGCACAGAAGGTCTCAACCTAGTTCAGTTAACAGATTTGCATTTCTCTTGTGTTTTACATAATTTTAATAATAGCGTGGTGTGAATTAAGTGGTGTACTGTTAAAGGGAGTGATGTGTGTTTATATTTATGACTTCGTTCATATATTATGTATAATCTAATATGCACAATATTTCCATAATTTGAGTCATGTATTATTGATTGTTTTTTCTATGCTTTTTGGTTATTGGAGTTACTCAAATGAAACTCCTTTTTGAGCTTTATAGTTTTAAATCTTTTGATAAACTAATTAATTCAATTTTGTTTGAAGTTTGATATTTTTGTTATTTGTATGAAATACCTAACAGCATTGGAATATTTGCTAAGCTAACAATGTGAAAAGTTTAATTTGATTGAAGTGGAAGAACACCAAGATATTTGCTTTAGCCATCAATTGCTAGTTCCAGATGTTGATTCATTTTAAAATTTTGGTAATTTGTTTTTTTGATAATTTGATAGTTGGGAAAAAGGGAGGTTTGATTGAAAACACTAGGAAGTGTTAATTGAGCTAGAAGGCTCTCGGTGAAAATCTGGTATATGATACCTTCCAAAATTGTCTTATCTAGTGAGGGAGATGCATGGCCTGAATGCCCTAAAAGGACGAAGATTGTTCTAAATAAAATTGGAAATGCCAGGGGATATTGGTGAGTATTGTGTATAAATCTCATTTCACACTTAAACCTTGGTTCCTCTTGGATATTATTTAGGCTAAATCCATTAAATGAACTCTTTTGACTTCTAGATTTAGGTACTTGTTAGTTGTTACTATCACGTTCAAGGTTTTTGCATACTTCCTCTAGGTGGACAATATGTGGTACTCTCCGTAGATTATAAATATTATGTTCAAGGATCAAATTTTTGATTTATGGTACTCCTGGTAGGTTATTACTATCATGCTCAACCTTTAGAAATTCCTTAGTAGCTGTTTAAGGTGGGATGTGGAGAAAAAAATTAACATTGAGTTATGTCTTTCTTCTTGCATGCACACTCTACTATGTTATTTTCTTTGCTTTTACTTGCATGGATAATGTTGTAGATGTTTGACTGGGATTCTTTGTTGCCACGCTTACGAGCACACAGTTGATGAGTGTTTCTTGATGAAAATTTGGAATTACAGCCTATCAACATATGAAGAGATGGGAATCGTGGCAAAGACTTAAACACTTGCATGGGACATCTTCTTTGCCGTGGCTAGCAATTGGGGATTTTAATGAAATTACTAACATGGCTGAAAAGGAAGGGGGAAGCAATAGAACAAGACAACAAATGAAGTATTTTGTTGATACTATTAATTGTTGTGGTCTTAAAGAAGTTCGGTTTATGGGGCCATTATTTACTTGGTTGTATCAAAAAGAGGATGGGTCCCAAATTAGAGAAAGGCTGGATAGAGCTTTGGCTACAGTGGAGTGGTTCCATTTATTCCCAATGGCTAAACTTACTCATCTTTCCTCTTCAGCTTCTGATCATTCCCCTCTTATTCTTCAGTTGTTTGCAAAACCAAGAAAAAAGAGGATGGGTAGAGTTTTCAGATTTGAATCAATGTGGTTAAAGGACCCAAGATGTGAGGCTATTGTGGAGGAAGCTTGGGATGATGGTTTGCATGGTGGCTCGGGTGATGTTCTTAATAGATGTTTGGGGAGTTGTCGTGCTCGACTTGAGGGGTGGAATGACAAACAATTTGGTAATGTGGGGAAAACAGTGGTTGAATTACAAAAGAAACTAGAATGGTTAGAGTTGCAACCTTCTACACCGGTTTTGATAAGATCTTTAAGGAACACTAGAATTGAGTTGAATTGTTGGATGGATAAGGAAGATGATATGTGGAGGCAAAGGTCAAGAATTAATTGGATGCAAAATGGGGATCGAAATACTAGGTTTTTCCATGAGAAAGCTTCTGCAAGGTATAACAAGAATTTCATTGAGGCTTTGATGGATGAGAATGGTAGTTGGTTGGAGGGAGATGAGCATGTAGAGGAGGTGATGTTGCAATACTATGAAAGGCTCTTCACTAGTAGTCATCCTATGGAATTTGAAGAAATTCTAGATGCAGTTCAACCTAAAGTCACTCCTAGGATGAATCAGGTACTTGTAAGGGAATTTACTGAAGTTGAAGTGAAAAATGCTATGAAGCAAATGTACCCCTTGAAATCTCCTGGACCAGATGGCATGCCTCCATTGTTTTATCAACACTTTTGGTCTAAAGTTGGTGTTGTGGTTACTTCCACTGTTTTGGCCTTCCTCAATTCAGGTATCATTCCACCGAACTTTAATCATACACATATTGTCCTTATTCCTAAATGTAAAGAGCCAAAATTTGTGACTGATTATAGACCCATAAGTCTTTGTAATGTGGTTTATAAAATTGCCTCAAAAGCCATTACTAATAGATTGAAAAAAGTACTTCCATCTATTATTAGTGATACCCAAAGTGCATTTGTGCATGGTAGGTTAATCACTGATAATATTCTTGTAGCTTATGAGATGATGCATCATATTAGTCAAAAGAAGAGTGGAAGAGTGGGAGATTTGGCTCTAAAGCTTGATATGAGTAAGGCTTATGATAGGGTAGAGTGGATATGGTTGGAAAAAATTATGCAGAAGTTGGGCTTTGATGATAAATGGTGTGCTTTGATTATGAACTGTGTTACTACTGTTTCTTATTCTGTGAAGATTAATGGTAAACCTAAAGGGCATATTGTTCCGAGTAGGGGAATAAGGCAAGGTGATCCACTATCTCCATATCTTTTCTTGTTATGTGCGGAAGGACTTTCTGCTCTTATTAAGAAAGAGGTGGAGAATGGAAGGTTGAGGGGTGTTGCGGTTTGTCGTAGGGGTCCCAAAATATCTCATCTTTTCTTTGCAGATGATAGTTTGATCTTTTGTAGAGCATCCTTGGAGGAGTGTGATGCCCTTCAAAGGGTGTTGGGGGTTTATGAGTGTGCTTCGGGGCAGCAATTGAATCGTGCTAAAACAATTTTATTTTTTAGTAGAAACACATCTATGGAAATTCAAGATATCATAAAAGATAGGTTTGGGGCTCAAGTGATTAAACACCATGAAAAATATCTTGGTTTGCCATCATTGGTGGGAAGAAATAAGAGAAACACATTCAATTCAATAAAGGAGAAATTAAGTAAAAAGCTTGCTGGTTGGAAAGAAAAACTATTGTCTAAGGCGGGGAAAGAAGTATTGATAAAAGCTGTGGCACAAGCAATCCCGACATATACTATGAGTGTTTTCAAATTGCCTGATTCTCTATGCGAAGATTTGACGAGTATGATTCGTAATTTTTGGTGGGGGCAAAGAAATGATGAAAGGAAAATTGCTTGGATGAGTTGGGAAAAATTGTGTGCTCCGAAAAGTAGCGGTGGGATGGGCTTTAAAAAACTCAAGGAATTTAATTTGGCGTTATTGGCAAAGCAAGGGTGGAGATTGCAACAAGGTCATGAGTCATTGGTGTACAAGGTTTTGAAGGCTAAGTATTTCCCTACAAGTGAGTTTTCACAAGCTGTTTTGGGTAATAATCCTTCTTTTACTTGGCGAAGTATTTTGTATGCACAGCCTTTGGTTAAACAAGGATTAAGGTGGAGACTTGGTAATGGTGATAAAATTCGGATTTGGGGTGATAAATGGCTGCCCAAGCCTTCCACCTTTATGGTTTCATCTCCCAGATTGTTTATGCCGCAAGATATGAAGGTTGGGGATCTGATAAATAAGGAAGAAGCTTCATGGAAGGTTGATGCCATTGATGCCCTGTTTTTGCAACATGAAGCAGAGGAAATAAAAGCAATTCCAATCAGTTCTCATCTGCCTGAAGACAAACAGATCTGGGCTTGGAGCACTAATGGAGCTTTCTCGGTTAAAAATGCTTATTGGGTTGCTTCTCAAATGTCCTTAGATGCATCCTCGGGTTCATGCTCTGATGCCAGCCAAGAGAGGTGCTTCTGGAGACGGTTATGGCAGATTGATGTGCCTCACAAAATAAGGCATTTCGCTTGGAGGGCTTGCCGAGATGTCCTACCTTTTAAAACTAACCTTGCTAAACGAAATGTCTTGCAGGTGGCTATATGCGATGGATGCAACATGGAGGCTGAGGATTCAATTCATTTTTTCTGGAAATGCTCACGTGCCAAGGAACTATGGTCTTCGTCCAAACTGGTTTTTCCTGATGAGATGAACCGGTTCAGGAATTTCAAGGAACTGTTATGGTATTTGATGATGCATGAGAAGAGCTCACCAGAAAATATTGAATTAATGTTGACCTGTGCTTGGGCGATGTGGAATAACAGAAATGATGTTCGATATGGCGGATTGCGGAAAAATGGAAAGCTGATTTTTCAATGGGCAGTGCAATACTTGGAGGCATATCGGGCTGCTATTGACCTTTTACCACATACTCAGATGGTTGTTCAACACGTTCAGAGATGGATTCCACCACCTGTTTCAAGTTTCAAGCTCAACGTGGATGGAGCTGTGTTTGCAGAGCTTAATTCAGTGGGCGTTGGAGTTATTGTTCGGGATTGGAATGGCCATTTCGTTGCTGCTCTGTGTAAACAAATTTATGCACCGATAGGTCCTCTTGAGGCAGAAGCGAAAGCTGTTGAAGTTGGCTTACAGTTTGCAAAGCTGCTTGGTTGTTCCAATTTCATTCTTGAAGGTGACTCATTAATTGTCTCTAATGCGCTGAATCTTTCTTCCTCGGTTCCGACCTCAATTGATGCAGTGATTATGGGTATTCGACTAGCTTCTCTAGACTTCCATAGTGTTTGTTTTTCTCATGTAAAACGCAATGCGAATACCCCAGCTCATTTGTTAGCAAAGTATGCCAAGGGCATAGTTAATCAATGTATGTGGATGGAGAATTGTCCTAGTTTCTTAGAATTAGCAATTCTTCATGATGTAAACTCTGTTGTTGCTTAAATTAATATTAAGTGTGTGCTTTCCTATCAAAAAAAAAAAAAAAAAAAAACATATGAAGAGAGTTTTACATTTTACTACTTATGATCCAATTGCTTCTAGATGAATGTGTGTTTAATGACCTGATCTCAAGTTCAGTTTAGTTACAAAGTAGTGTGGTGTCTACAGACTCAGTAGAGCTATGGTAAGAGGTTTCTTCTGCACTTTACGGGTTACAATTGACGAAATTTATGGGCAAAAGGTGTGATACCAAATTGTGTGGATTTGATTGTTTGAGTGTGTGAAGCAGGGGGCAATGAAAAGACAGATTTATTATATTTCATTTGATTTTAAGTATCAAAGGCAATTTTGTAATTTTATAATACTTTGGAATGGGCTATGCTAACAGGCTATTAGATTTTCTTTTGGGTTTTATTTTAATTTTGGTTATTTAGTTGGGCTTAGTAGTAAAAGCTTAAGGAGTCCAAGTCCAAATCTTATTAGGGTTTATAGAGATCCTAGTTCTACTAGGATTAGGTATTTGTTTTTTAATTAAAGAGTTGTAGTACTTTCTATTGAGTTGGTTAATAATGAATGTTTTCAAAATTTAAGAGTTACAAAGCTTTCTTTTGTGGTTTGTGTGATGCAACCTTCTTCGAGGTGTGATGCCAAGCAACCCTAAGTGTAATGCTTAGGAATTCTATGTGTGATTCCTAAATTTTATCTATTTTCTTAACTTTTATTCATAGTTACTATTCTTATCGTTGTTCACAGCAACCCAAATCTTGATTTTCACCTTTGTTTTCATTCCCAAACCCTATTAATCCTTATTTCCTTTGAAAACCCTATAATCCCTATTATTTTCTAGCCTTTCCCTACCAAAATCTTATCCTAATTCTTCAAAACTCAAGCTATACCAGATTTGCCCCTAGTGTTCTAAATTAGATTTTTGGTTGTTCCCCTTGTCCTACGTCTGTTTGGTATCAGAGCAAGGATTTTGCATCATGTCTACACAATCAAGGAGATTGTTTAGGGGAAATTGAGTGATTGTGAGCAAGATGAAGTCCATATGGAGGATATATGATTATGGAGATTTTGCTACGGATGACTTGGAGGAGGATGAGGAAAAAAATTTCTCGTTTCTGTAGTGAGACGTATTTTAGCAGCTCCAAAAGTAGATGAAGAGGATTGGAGGAGAACTTCAATGTTTTAGATGTTGGTTCGTTGTGGAAACCAAGCAAAGAAGCTTATTATTAATGGGGGAAGTTGCATGAATGTTGTGTCATCTTCCACGATTGAACACCTTGAACTTCCGGTTGAATCTCATCCTCAACCATACAAAGTGGCTTGGATAGACAACACCTCTATTCTGGTAACTCATAGATGCCTTTTTTTTTTTTTTTTCTTGTAGTATTTATAGTGATTCTATCATGTGTGATATAATTCCTAAGCAAGTTACACATATCCTTCTTAGTCGACCTTGGTTCTTTGATCAAAATGGGAAAGAAAACACTCTAATGGTTGGAGAGGAGGTTGTTTTGAAACCTATGACCTTAGCTGAGATGGATAAATTTAAAGTATCAAAGCCAAAAGTTATTGAAGGAAAAGATTTAGAAACTAAAAATTCTAGTGTAGCAACAGAAGATACCAAAACAAAACCTAACTAGCCTATAGAAGTGCCTCAAATTCCATTGAATTTTTCCAAAGATTGCACTAATATCTCTTTGAAAGATTTATCAAAGCCCTTATGTTCTATGCATGAGTACTCTACTGACTTTGTCAAAGATACAAGTTGTCTAGTAAGCAACATAGGAGATGCTGAGTTGAAGGTCGATGCAAGTGATCAAGGGAAGCTTGAAGTAATGCAACAAGACTAAAAAAATATGGAAACTGTTGATGAAACAATTGAAATTGAAAAGGCAGCGTATCAAAATTACAAGGAAGAAGTGAAAACTATAACAATAGAAGCATCTTATTCCCAACTTCATGTTGCCTGCCAAAGTAGTGTTCTATTGCCTACACCAACTTTTTAAGATATTGATTTTGTCATTCCTAAAAAGTTTAATGGGTCAATTGAATTGGTGGATGTATTATTATCATCATTGCTGCTACAAATGAAAAAACAAAAGGAAATTCGAATTCAAAGTGTTTATTCAATGTTAAGAATGCACTTCAAGAAACCAAGATTATTTTTACTTCAACACTTCAAAACTCGAGGTTGAGTTTTCTCCAACCAAGGGAGAATGATACAAGAGGCAATGAGAAGGTCGATTTATTATATTTTATTTGATTTTAAGTATCAAGAGCAATTTTGTAATTTCATAATACTTTGGAATGAGCTATGTTAATAGTCCATTAGATATTCTTTTGGGTTTTATTTTAAGTTTGGTTATTTAGTTGGGCTTAGTAGTAAGAGTCTAAGGAGTCCAAGTCCAAGTCTTGTTATGGTTTAAAGAAACCCTAGTTCTACTAGGATTATGTAATAGTTTTCTATTTAAATAATTGTACTTTCTATTGAGTTGGTTAATAATGAATGTTTTCAGAATTTAAGAGCTATGAAGTTTTCTTTTATTGTTTGTGCGATGCAACCTTCTCCGAGGTGTGATGCCAAGGAACCCTAGGTGTGATGTTTAGAAAATCTAGGTGTGATTCCTAGAATTTATCTATTTTCTTAATTTTACTATTCATGATTACTGTTCACAGTAACCCAAATCTTGATTTTCACCGTTGCTTTCATTCTCAAACCTTATTAATCCTTGTCCCCTTTGGAAACTCTATAATCCCTATTATTTTCTAACCTTTCTCCACCAAAACCTAACCCTAATTCTTCAAAACCCAAGCTATACCAGATCTGCCCTTAGTATTCTAAATTAGATTTTTGGTTGTTCCCCTTTGTCCTGTGTCAGTATGTGTTGTGCGGGTGTGTATTGAGTCTCATATTGGGTGCTTACTAAGTGGATTTTAGGTTTATATGTAACTATGAGGAGCACTAATTGTAACTTAATTAATCCTTTTGGGGTATAGCGTGGATGTGGTAAGCGCTTTTTCTTGGGTTGTGGTATCAAAGCCAACCTGATAACCCCATGTGGGCTAAGAAACACTACCCCACAAAGTGGGCCTCAACTAGAGGATGTTAGGAATTTATGTGGAGGAAATTGTGAAGTTCGAGATTTGATTTGGATATTGTTCAAGTTTGTGTCGTGTGGGTGTGTGCTAAGTCTCACATTGAACATATACTGGGTAGATTTGAGCTTTATTAACTATTATGTTGTGATTTTTCCATGTTGAGGTAGAAGCATAAAAGTCCATGTGTTGTTAGCCTCTAAAGCAACTATCTTAGCAATCATGGCCTCTTACCATTAGGATCATTAACAGCTTTGTGATAATAGGTAGGTTCAATATTTGAAAAAATGGAATTACTATAGGATTTATAAGATGGTGAAAGGTGGTCATAAGAATGAAAGGAAGAAAGAGTATAGGCAATACTTGGTTGGTGAAGTGAAGTGGAACTGCTTAATGTCACTTGATTGTAGTGATCGGATTTAAGATAAGAAGGGGATTTATGGACTCTAGTTGATCTTCTAAGATTGATATCAGGAACAAGAGGATCATCTTGGACCTCAAGGACATCTTGAAGAAATTCATCATTGGGCTCATGATGAACTTGAATGATAAAGATATCAAGATGTGTAGAACCAGAATTGGAGTGACTAGATTGTGGAGAATGTGATTGTGCAGGGCTAGAATGTGAAGAATTGGATTGTGGAGAACTAGGCTTTGTAGAAGGGAAAGAATCATCTAAGAAAATAGATGGAATAAGTGGAACAAAATGTATTGGAACTGAAGGATCATATAAAGTAGATGAAAAAGGAGATTGAACAGAAAAGGGAAAACATGTTCATGAAATGCAAAATATCTAGAAACTAAAGTGGAATGAGTGTGAAGGTCAAAGTAATTTGTAACCTTTCACATTAAAAGGATAACCAATGAAAATACATTTTCTAGCTCTAGGTGAGAACTTGGACCCGTTTTGAGCAATTGTGGAAGTAAAACACAAACAACCAAAAATTTTAAGATGAGAGTATGATGGTGTTTTAAGAAAGAGTAGTTCAAAAGGTGTTTTGTTAGCAAGAAGAGCAGATGGAAGCCTGTTAATGAGGTAGACTGCTGTAAGAACACAATCACCCTAGAATTTTAAAGGAAGATTGGATTGACTTTGTAAAGCTCTATCAACATACAATATATGTTGATGTTTCCTCTCAACAATTGAGTTTTGTTGAGGAGTATAAACATAACTTTGTTGATGGATATTCCCATTGGAATTATAAAAATCTGTCAAGTTGAACTTTAGGGCATTCTTTGGTCTAATGCACTTAATATTGATTCCAAACCAAGTGAGAACCATTTTATGAAAAGAGATAACAAATAGGCCTAACTTCAGATTTAGATTTCATAAGAAAAATTCATGTTGCTCTAGTTGCATCATCAACTATGTTTAAGAAATATTTGAAACCTTCTGAAGTAGGGACAAAAAAGGGACACCATACATCCATGTGAATGAAATCAAATGAACATTTAGATATTTTATTATCAAAAGGAAAAGGTAATCTCTTTTGTTTGAGCAAAGGACAAACAACACAATCTTTATTACAACAATTTTGCAAAGAAGGTAAAATATGACCTAGAGATTGAAGTTTAACATCAAATGGATGTTCCAATCTTGAATGCTATAGGAAAGACAAATTTTGATGAGAACTGGAACTAGAGACATTAAGAGAAAGATTGTTCTTGAGACAATTTGGAATTTTGCAACAAGCCATCAAGAACTTGGCCCACTCCAATTTTTTTCCAGTAAATATGGTCCTATATAAAGCAATAAGAAGAAAGAAAGACAAGGCAACAAGGTTATGACTTTGTAATGGTGCTAATAGACAAAAGATTAAAGGAAAAAAAAAAGGCACACATAGAACATTTGTGAGGGTTAATTGAGATGATAAAGTGACTGTGCCTGTGTGTGTGTGTTACTTTAGTTGTTTCCCCATCAGGCAGTTCAACCACATATTGAACAATAGCAGTAATAGTAGTTAACAAACTCATAGAACATACAATGTGGTCAGTAACTCCAGTATCTAGGACCCATGTATTAGCCCCAAAAGCATTTTTGTTGATAATCTTTGCAGAAAACACAATGATTTAGATTTGAAGGATAAGGAGAGATACCTATAACTATATTGGATGGCAATGTGGATGAAATTACATTATTAGCCATGTGAGATTCATTCCCTTGAAAGGTTGGACTTGCTGAAGAGACATGAGCATCAATTAATGCTAGTACCTAATGACAGGGGCGAAGCCACGTAGTGGCTTGGGGGGGCCCAGGCCCTTGCAAAAAAAAATTACATTAAAATATATATAAAAAATAATTGGGCCCCTCCAATTTTGGACATCTGGCCCCCCCTTAGCCCATATATTCATTGTTCCCCCAAGCCCCAGCTGAAGTTTTAGGCCTACTCCAAATTTAAAAAAAATTAATAAAAAAAAAAAAAATTGGCCCACTTACATCAAGTCCAATTGTCCAAACGCTAACAACAAAATTACACTTTTTCTGCATCTCAAAGAAACCTACCCACCTGACACACAGAATCCTGTTTTTCCGTTTACATATATTCCTTTTTTTTTTTATTTGTCTTCTTTCACAGACTTCCTAACTTCCACTTTTCAGTCCCACACTCCCACTCCACTGTCTACCAGCCCCCAAAACCCAACTCTCTACATCAGTCCTCTCCTCTGTCCTTACAGTCCGAAGAAAAAAAAAAAAAAAATCCTGGTGAGTTCGGTGTTTCATGTTTTTGTTTTTAGCTTGTGAGCCTGTCACTTGCTATCAGGTAAAAAAAAAAAATGATTGAGACCCAGTTGGGTTTTTAAGTTTTTATTGTGAAAAAAATGTGATTTTTTTGTTAAAGTTGTATTTTTTTGCTTAATTTTGTTGTTGTAGGCTGTGGTGAATAATTTGAAAGATGCACATGACTACATGAGTTAATTGATACAGCCAAAACTCAGCTCTCAGCCTCTCAGCATCGATCCTCTGCTCCTCTGTTCTCTCAGTCTGAAAAAAAATAAATAAATAAATAAAAATCCTGGTGAAGTCGGTGACTGCCTGGCTTGGTGAGTTCGGTCATTGGTGTTTGTGTTTTCAAACTGTTGCTTACTAGCAGGTAAAAAAAAAAATGATTGAGACCTAGTTGGGTTTTTTAGTTTTTACTATGAAAAAAAATGTGATTTTCATATAGAAATTTGGTTAAAGTTGTGATTTTTTTACTTAATTTTGTTATTGTAGACTGTGGTGAATAATTTGGAAGATGCATAGGAGTTGATTGATTCAGCGATTTCGATTTCATTGAAGGAAAGCAAGCCTGTTTACAGTTTATATTAGTATAAGCTGTAACTAGTGGTGAGTTTTCTTCTTTTTAATTGATACTGTGGTGTTGTTAAATTGTTTGATTTATGTTCAGTACTAATACTTGTGTATTTAATTTTTGTTTTTGTTTGAGGGGTTATTATTAATTAAAGTTGTATTAAAAATGGGTTGAATGTTTAAATTATAGTGAAAATTTTGTTTTTTCTTAAGTATGAATAACATCATATAACTAAGTAAAAATTTCTAATTAAAATTTTATTTTTTTAAAGTTCTTTTCAGATTAATTTTTGAGTCATATTCTTAAAGCTAAAAGAATTATGAGCAAACGAAAAACAATTGATACATTCTTTAAGAAAAAAGATGTTAGCAATTCAAAAATTAAGACACCTGTGGTTGTAAAAACAAATGTCGATACTTCAATGCCTCATGAACACCCCTCCAAATGTTCAAAAATTCAATCTGAAGAGATAGATCGTGATCTAGGATCACGTAAACAAATATGTGAATTCCCTATCAACAAACAAGATGAAATCTGACGAGCTTATCTTAAAGAAGGTCCATATCAACCTAAAAATATAGACTATCCATACAACAATGATACTCATCGTCATCGATTTCAACCTTCATGGGTAGATAATATGATAGTTTATATAGAAAAGGAAATTGCTGGAAATTTCACCATGGAAATGATTATGGATGAATTCTATGCCATGAAAAATCGTCGTCAAACATGATTTTGATGTGAAATTTTTTTTTTTTTTTTTTTGTGTGGATATTTGTATATATGTCTATAATGAACTAGATAGTTTTTGTATGTTTTTTATATTAATACTTCAAATCGGCCTCCCTTATAAAAATTCATAGCAACGCCTCTGGCTAATGATATTAGTCTTTAGTGAAGGAAAAAGGATTTTGGACTGCAAACTACTTGTTTCTTGAACTAGATTATGAGAAGAAACCTAATGAGTCATTGCACCCTTTCCTTTGAACTTGGTGGGAACCCATGCAACTTATAGCATTTATCAGCTGTGTGCCCAATTTTCCACAATGTGTACACTGTGGTCTTTCTTTACCGTTAGCAGTAAAGTTTTGCCTAGAATTAGGTGATCTTTCTTTACCTTTAGGAGTAAAGTTTTGCCCAGAATTAGGAGTAAAGATTGACCTTTTGTAGCCAAAGCAGTTGATTCAACCCTAAACCAAATCCATGACCAACATCCTTTTGCATTTTTTCTTGAATCAATAAGGAATACACCTTATTTATTAATGGAAGTGGATCCATTAACAAGATTTGAGCCTTGACTTGGGCAAAAGATCCAATGAGGCCGATAAGAAACTTCATTACTGATTCTCTTACTTGCTAATCAGTGAGTTTTGGATTCACACCACAAACACATTTACCACACGTGCACATAGGAAAAGGACTATAATTTTGTAATTGATCCCACAAAACCTTCAATTGAGTAAAGAAATCAGTGAAAGAGAGTTCACCTTGTGTAATCTCTGTTATTTCTTTTTGTTGATTGAAAATTCTTGGTCCATTGCCCCAAGAAAATCTTTCTTTCAAATCATTCCAAATGTCCAAAGTTGTATCTTTGTAGATGATACTAGCCTGAATTTTGGGTGAAACCGAGCTGCTGATCCATGTGCCAACCATGATATTACAACGAATCCAAGCTTGAAAAGTTGAAGGTGTCTTTACCAAAGAAGAAGACAGAGTGAGAGAACCATCGATGAACCCTAATTTATTCTTTGTAATCAAAGCTTTCCTTGTGGAGCAAGCTCAAGCTAGATAATTTTCTCCAATCAAAGGCTGAGAAACAAGAACAACTCCAGGATTTTCTCCATAATGCAAGAACAGAGGGTCACATAAAAGAATCTTGTATATGTGAAAAAGATTCAGAACTTGAAGCATTGATTGTAGCAGCAGTAGCCATAGAAGAGGTTCGAGCTTCTGAGAATGAGATTCTGAGAATGAGAATGAGAAAGAAAAGAAAAGAAAAACCTAGAAGCTTCTAGATATGTCACTCTGATACCATATCAAAACTAAAAGAGAGAGATTTGGGGAAAAATGATCCTGTTATTGATAATAATACATACACTACCTGTACTTATACATATCAGATGCTAAGCAATCAAGAAAAACTAACCACTGAAAACTAACAAAACGAACTTCTTAAGTAAAACACGTGACTA
This sequence comes from Castanopsis chinensis, assembly GCA_032878915.1. Lineage (NCBI taxonomy): Eukaryota > Viridiplantae > Streptophyta > Magnoliopsida > Fagales > Fagaceae > Castanopsis > Castanopsis chinensis. The sequence continues at coordinate 811,789 of JAVQMG010000074.1, read as the reverse complement.
TTCAAACTAACTATTACTAACAGCTAAGCTACAAGTAGTTTCAATGTAATGATAGAAAGCTACAGTCATTCACTGCTTCTTCTTCTTCATTTTACAAGAAACTTTGCTTTCTTCAATCTTCTTTTCTAACAATAATCTGTTATTTCCTTCATTATTATGATTCAATCCTATGGTTTTTCCTTGATTGCTTCAAGCACTTCCAATGCCTCCACCACTTCTTTCATGGCAGGCCGGATTTTAGGATCTGATTCTAGGCATTTTAGAGTGAGTTGTCCTGCTTGTAATGCTGCCTTAGTTGAATATTGGCCTTCCATCCGTATATCCATAATGCTCTTCAACTTTCTTTTACTAGAGAGAGATGGCTTGAGCCACTCCACCAGATTTTTCTGCCCACTAGGCCTTTTTCTATCAAGTGCTTGCAAGCCGGTTAGCATTTCGAGCAGCACCACTCCAAAACCATAGACATCACTCTTTACATACAAATGACCTGTGGCAAGCGTGTTAGCAGATTTCCTTGATAACAAGCATTAGTAGACTGCCATTTTTAAATTATGGCTTAATTATCTTTTCAAATGACCATATTATTAAGCATTCATTTGAATTTTTAAGCTCTCTTGTATCCTTTATCAATGCACTTGCTATAATTATTCCTCGCACACTTAAATGGCTAGGATGTCTATAGTTAGAAGAGAAGCTAATTTGTTGCCCACAATTTAGCTAAGTGGATTTTTTGTTGTAACAAGTTTGATTCTTTCAAACTTCTTGGAGCTCCCAAGCAGTGTTATTTCTAAGGAAGCTAGAGAAGTTCAAGGCCCAAATTTCTTTTTGTTTCATTTAAAACAAATTCATTCAATTTTTTTTTTCTTTTAAACACGACTAGGATGTTTTTAGGAATACTTGATCTCAAACATAAAACTACAAAGATTTCATTGCTGCTCCCGACTAAGTAAATTGCAGGACCTCAGAATTCATATATAAAAATTTGTTAGAGACGGCATTACCTGTTGCAATATATTCAGGAGCAGCATAACCATATATGCCCATAAACCTGGTTGTCACAGGTGAGTCACCACTAGAAGGCCCTAATTTTGCCATACCAAAATCTGAGATTTTTGCATTGTAATTCTGTAGGAGAAGAAAAAGAAAAGTGGAATATATCCCTGTCATGTATGCAATGTTGTTTAAAATATCTATGCAAGATAGGTGATGAGTTTATATTCCTATATCCTGGAAAGCAGCACCCAAGTTTTGCTATAAAAGAGAAATAGATCTATTTGATCTATCTCTTCAACCAGTTTTCACGTCTAGAATGCTAGTGCTCCATTTGATTCTATGGCCCCAACCTCAAACTACATTTATGTCTCATTAATCAAACAAAGCAAAATGCCGTACTTATTAGTAACCAAAGTAGTTAAAAGGATACATTTATAAACATTAAAGGAAACAAAAAGATATTTGGAATAAGCTACCTTCCTATCCAGTTATGAGTTTATCTGTTTGGAATCGACATTTCTTTTAGTTTTTTAGCTTAATTATTTATGTACAACACTGTTTCTTGGTATTGCTAAACTTAAACCAATTTTCAACAAAAAAGTAAATAAGTTGCCAGCCAAAAATTGCATCCAAACACACTCTTTAGTTCTTATACTCTCAAGAACAAATTGGAGCATTATGCTAAAACTAGAAGTAGATAAGAAGAAGATATGGGTCAAGAAAGACAAACTCCATCAAGCAGTATACTTGAGGTCTTAAAATATCTGTACATGACTTTCTTTTCTGAAGTGTGTAAGAAAGCCAGGCCCCCAGCTGCTCCAATAAGTATTTTGAGTCTTATGTTCCAAGAAAGTGGTTCAATGTTAGGGTTCCCTGCTCAAAGAAAAAACCCCTTTAGTTTTTATTTTATCTGCTGAATAAATAAATAAAAACTCCTTAAGTTAACACAACTAATTCATGGACAAGTCAATTTTCTTCTCAAATTCTTACTTCTAAAAAGATGATTGTCCAAGCTTCCCTTCAACATGAACTCATACACAAGAAGCAGCTCTTTATCCTCCCAACAGTATCCCAATAGCCTGATCAGGTTGGGATGGGATAGTCTACCTAGAAAATTTACTTCCGACTGCACAATCAAATTGAAATGGAAAAACACTATTTGTATCAGTACAATGGTTATATTTGAGGAACATGATCCTCTCCATTTCATGCTCAAGATTTAATATCCTAGGTTAAACAGTGTACAAAGGCACGTCATTCAAAATTTTAATAACACAGCACTGGATACATCTTTAAAGTTGCGATATTAAATCTGATTCATGAAATGGATCCATTTCAAATAAGAAAACTGGTTAAGCGTAAATCCAGAGGCCTAAACCATACACTATTAGGGTTGTAAACCGAATTTTAAATGTCATTTTCTATAACACAACACAAGAAATGTCTTAACTTTCTAAAGTACACAATACGGTTCCCACCATATAATGTAGCCTGTTTATGCATTTTCTTTACAAAGTGACGATTGAGCAGTTGAAAGAAATTAAAGTCACAAATGGATTATTAGTTCACTCAAAGGCATCAAGCTGATCTTCAGTCCATGTGCACTTTAAAACACGTATTACAAACTACTAAACTTTAATGACTTCAAAATACTGATTTATCTCAATTATTGCTTGGTGTCCCAAGGATTAGAAGATTGCATGTCCTTAAGGATTAGTAGAACTTCTATCTCTCATTTGTTGTGATTAATTGGGTTCCAAACATAAACCTAATTGTCTCATACAGACTTTGCTTGCGCATTTCAAAATTAATGAAACTTGTAAAGAATTGGAACCAAATTATATTAGAGACCTAATTGGACCGAATGGGACTGAAGTAGACCTAATAGGACCGAATATAAATTGTTTAATTTTTATAATTTTTAGGAAGAACAAATTATCTTCAACAAATTTTAGAGAAAAAATTATATATTATATTACAATACAAAATAATAATTTATTCCCCGCATTGTGTGGCATAGGTCTGCAACTAGTTAGTTCATAAAAATGAAGAGCATGAAAAATAATTTTAACTGCCTGCAGCAAAATATAGAAATAAAACTAATCAAGAGCTTAGAACCAAAAACTTTGTAGCTCAATGGTATCAATTGAAGTTAAAATAAAAAATCAATTAATAAATGCTTAATAAAGACTTTGTAAATGAAATTTGCAGTTGAAATTAATACCTGCCACTGTTGAAAACCTTGCATACTTTCTGAATTCAATCTCTTGATAGCAACTGCCATTCTAGTACCAGCCTTAGAGGGTGCAAGGGTCTTCTCATCCACCCAACCCTTGAAAACTTTGCCAAAGTCTCCCTCACCCAACAAAAATTCTAGCTTGAAATTCTTAGTGGCAGTCTTCAAATCTGTGAAACTGAATTCTTTCAATTTGGGTGTCTCTACAATTTTCCCATCAGGATATGAATTATCCATGCTTATTCTACTTGCTTCCTCGGAAAATTGACTCCTGCTGCTGCTGCTGCCTGGAAAATGTGTGATCTTACTAGAAGATGTCACTATAAAATTGAAAAAATTAAAATTAAAATAAAATAAAAATCTAATAATCAGTAGAAATAAAAAGAACATAATAAACATTAAAAATAAAAAGAACCCAGGTGATGAACATGTAATTAATAGCTACTGTGGAATTGTACATGAAGTAGCTGTTGAGGTTGCGGTATCTTCTGTATCATAAGCTAGAGATCCCAAGCGAAGACCCATATCAACCTATGATTTTGTTTGTGGCCAACAGGCTTGCTAATTATGCTAATAGACTATCAAAGGGTGGAAGCTAGCAAGATAAAAGGGAGATATGCTGGAGACAATTGGAAAAGTGGACTTGAAATTCTTGTGGAGATGGAGGACTTTTCTTTGTTTGATAAGACTTTTGTTTCCGTCTCTGTTACTACTAAGTACTAGGAATCCACCATATGTTGGGTTGTTTTAAAGTTGGTCCAATTTATATAATATAGGCATAGGCATGTGTTAGTTTCTATTCAGAAGCCTTAACCCTTGTACTTATGGTTGCAGCTATTTATGAAGTAAAAAGTAAAATTGTTGACCCTATTTTTGCAGTAGAATGGCAGTCAACGAGACCATGTTTGTTCAATGCTTGGATGGTGTTTTTCTTACCGCATAGTTATAGGGGAGTTTGAGTAATGTTGTTTGTAGTTTTTTAAAATACTTATAAGTAAAAAAATGTATGAAAATGTGTATAATATTATTTAAAAATTAAAAATGTGGGTTCTAACTACTCTACCAAACAAGGCTTAAAGGATTTAATTCCAATCAAGCTAGACCTAATTGGTATAAATTTAATTTTAAATTATTATTTCAACAATAATATGGTCAATATTAAAATTAAAGTAAATTTTCATTTTATAGTCAATTGTGTGAGTTAAAGTGTTTAACATTGCTAAGAGTCTTTTAACTTAATTGACACCTCCTCATTTACAAGTGTTTGGAGTCTAAGGGGCAAAGGATTCGAGTCGCAAGATTAACAGTATATTGCAAGTATATATATCAAAAAAGGTGTATAACATGAAAAAATTGAAATCGGAAAAAATTACACTTTATCTTATAAACTATATCATTGTTTAGGCTTATTCCTTTGAACTTCTAAACTAATACTTGTGTAACACCTTGCCGCATACCATCTATTTGATAGTTAAGTTGGAGGGAATAATAAATCACTCGCAAAAAAAGTCATGGGCATTAGTGCTTCACAGAAATATAAACAAAAAACAGGAATAAAAATGAAGTGGGACGACATAGTAAACAAGGAAGGTTGTAGCAGTGACTAGAGCGAGGACAAGGAGAAAGAGTAGTGACTAGAGTGGTTGTGTAGCTGTTGTTGTTGTTGTTGTTGTTTTAGTTCCCTAGTTGTTGGTTTTTTACTTGTGACTGCGGAGGCGGGAAAAAAACCACCATCATAGTCCATGGACTGATGGATATATAGTAATGGGGTGTGGTGGTTTTTTTATTTATTTTTTATTTATTTATTTTTTTTTTCTGCAAAAGGTCTATCTAAAATTTAATATAAGGATACCATGGTACGTCCATGATTTTCTTTTCTTTTTAGAATAAAAGGTAAGTTTTTACTAAACTATAACCTTTTTTAAAAAAATTGCATGATTTAAGCAATCAGTGGTGCTTTCCAATTTTACGAATCAATCTCTCAAAGCTAAATTTAATTTAGTGAATAACATTGTATAGTTTTGGTGTTGTATTAACAACTTTTAATTACATTCCATAGATATTATCTACGTTTAAGCTCACCTGTGAGATTTTTACCCTTCGTAGTTGGTTTTGGTCAGGAAAACGGAAATACCACACATTGAATGTAAGTTCATCAATCTGATTTTGGAGATTTTTTTTAGGTAGATTATGAGGGAAAGGGGGGAGGTAGGGTTTCAAATTCTAGAACAAGGAGGACTATCTTGTTATGTCTAACAAAATAATCTATTTCTTATCGACAATCAATTTCAAGAAGTTCATAAACCTAGAATAATTTAGTACTTTATTTGTATTGGTTAGAGACTACCAAATCCACATAAACCATAGCACAATATACTACCAAATAACATCAGATCTTTTGTGAAAAAAAAAAACAAAAAAAAAAATTTAATTGTATTTGAAGAAGTACAAAACTCAAAATTTTAGGAATGTATTAGAGCAACCACATTAGTTCCTCTATTTTACACATTCATTTTTACACTAAAAACCTACTTTTTCTATTTTACACATCTATTTTTACAAAACATCTACATCAATTCATCTATTATATCCTCTCTTTTAATTAAATAATCAATTTCCTCAAATTTTTTATCATGTCCTCAACTACCTGGATATAGTACGCGCGTTCTCTCTCTCTCTCTCTCTCTCTCTCTCTCTCTCTCTCTCTCTCTCTCTCTCTCTCTCTCTCTCTCTCTCATTTCTGATTAGTTGCTCTCTCTCTATACTCATCTCTCCCTCTCGATCAACTCTCCCTTTTCGATCCACGAGCTCAGATCAACTTTCCCTCTCCGATCTGCAAGCTCCGATCCACGATCCACGATCCGCGAGCTCCGACCACGATCCGCGAGCTTCGATCCACAATCCGCAAGCTCCGATCATGATCCGCAAACTCCGATCACGATCGGCGAGCCCCAATCACGATTCGCGAGCTCCGATCACAATCCGCGAACCCCGATCACAATTCGCGAGCTCTGATCAACGATCCACGAGCTCTGATCCACAGGCAAGACCCACAAGCTCCGATCCAATCAAGCACCGATCATTCCACAAGCACCGATCGTTCTGATCAAGCATCGATCTGTGTTTGTGTATCTCTGTTTTTTTTTTTTTTTTTGAGCAAGTCTATCTTTGTGTTGATTTGTCTGTGTGGATGTATTTGTGTGTAGGTGTGTTTGTGTTTGTGTGCATTTGAGGAAAAAGAAGAAGATGAGGAGAGAACTGAGTTTGTTGAGCACGGAAAAGAGAGAGAAAAAAAGGAGCAAACGAGAAACAATAAAATTTTGTATGAACAAGCTACAGTAGTCATGTATATTTACACGATTACTGTAACTCGTGGATGGACTTGCAAGATTTTACCCATTTTTACACCCACTGATGTGGGTGTTTTTTTACTCAAAATGTGTAAAATTTGTAGTTTTTTCTATTTTAGAAACTTTTACATGAACTAGTGTGGATGCTGTTATAGTTTTGAAATTGTGTAAACATGATTTCTAACGTAGCAAATTTCAAAAAGTTGTAAAATTGTGTTCGAAGATACTGAAATTTTGTCCTGAACAAAATATGCTAATTGTGCATGATAACTTTGATAATGAAAGAGGCTTTATTCTTTTTATATTATATTTTAAAAAAAAAATCCTTCAACTTTAAAAAGGACATAACTTTAGCTAGGCTGCTCATTACATTCAAGCTTTTTTGAGATTTAAGTAAACAAATATAATTCTTCTATCAACTCAGTTTTAAAATAGGTAATTTGGCATAATCGGTGTCTAAATATGTCCCAACAAAATGTATTATAGTTTTGAAATTGTGTAAACATGATTTCTAAGACAGAAAATTTCATAGAGTTGTAAAATCATATTCATAGTGTGGCGGGAAAGGAGGCAATCCCATTCTGAAGTTGGGTTGAGGAGATGAGGAGGCCATTCTAAAGATTGGGCTCGGCCTGAGGGTAAGTAAATTAGATGGACCAAATGTTAAGATCCACTATCTCCACCGAGGACACGAGGAGGCTCAGAAATAGACACACGGTCGAGCACCTAACTGATGTCAAGCACAAGTTACTAAGTAATCCTCTCAATATCAAAAAGTCAAGTCTCACCTCTGATAACTGATTTGATAAGCAGAAATAGTGCTATAAACTCGAAGAATCGCCTAACCTCTAAAGTGGTAGGTCCCACACACTTGTGGAAGATTTTGCCATCATGAGAACTCCACCAAGAAGAGAGTATAAAAGGGAAAGGAGGATATGATATTGGGGGTTGAAAAAATTGGGATGATAGACACGAGAAGGCTAGAACACAATCTTTGGGGACTAAGATCCTACTCTGAACTCAGGAAGGAAAGTTTAGTCAATTGGATACATCATCGACCAAGCTAAAATTCCATAACACAACAGCAGATCAATACAAAGGTCCAGTCCATCATAGTGACAGACTATTCTTGGGATTTCCCACTATGGGCCAAGGATATTACCAAAGGACAAATAAATTGAGGACTTGTGCCCAAAACAGACTAGGGTCGTTGGGCCAACGCACCACACATAGATACAGAAATCATTTCTTGAACAAAAGATGCTAATTGTGAAACTTTGATGGTGAAATGGTAAAAGTGTTTACCAAAAAAAAAAAACAAAAGAAATGATAAAAGAGGCTTTATTCGTTGCATAAAAATAAAATAAAAATCCTACTTTAAAAGGCCATAAGGCCCATAACTTTGGCCAGGTTGTCCACCACACGGACAAGCTAATTAAAGAAGTGGTCCATAAGCCTATTAGAAAGAAGAATAAGAAGTAGTGGCCCAATCTCGTTATCAGGGCAGAACCTACTGTACGGTTCAACGAGTCACGTATTTTAATAACTGATAGAGCTATAAGAGTTTATGACCATTTTTTTACTAACTTTTTTTCGTACTAATTGTGTAACCTTTTGTGGTTAATGCATAATAAAAGTGGTATCAGTCATGAGTTTATATATGAAAGTGAAGTTCCAATCACAAAATATCACCTTAGAAAATTGTGTTTATCCAAAAAAAAAAAAAAAAAAAAAGCTATACCTCTAATATTGCTTGAAATAACATAATATCATTTAAGTACCCTGAGACATTTTCCATTCTATTCAGGACTACATCAGAAAAAAAAGAACCCTACAATTTCTAGTATTGCACTATAATCATCATGTTGACCATAAAATGGCCAGTTACAAATTACAACAACCAAAAAAAAAAATTGTTGTGAATCTAAAGACATTACTTTGGCAAAAAAAATAAAAAAATAAAACCATATTTAACAAGGCTCCCTTCAAAAAATAAAAAGACGAGGCACACAATTTGTGTGTGTGTTAAGTATTTTTCTTCACCTTGCTTCGTGTGTGTATCGATGATGAGTAGGATGTTGGCTGTGATGATGAGATGTAGAATGAGTAGACTTAGTTTTGCAATCCTTTGGTTTTTACTTGATTGCATCAAGCCCTTCCAATTCCTCCACCACTTCTTTCATGGAAGGCCGGCTTTTAGGGTCTGATTCTAGGCATTTTAGAGTGAGTTGTCCTGCTTGTAATGCTGCCTTAGTTGAATATTGGCCTTCCATCCGTATATCCATGATGCCCTTCAACTTTCTTTTACTAGAGAGTGATGACTTAAGCCACTCAACCAGATTTTGCTGCCCATTAGGCCTTTTTGTATCAAGTGCTCGCAAGCCGGTTAGCATTTCGAGCAGCAGCACTCCAAAACCATAGACATCACTCTTTACATACAAATGACCTGTTGAAAAATGTTACAATGGCAAGCGTGTTAGCAGATTTCCTTAATAACAAGCATTAATAGACTGCCATTTTTTAAATTATAGCTTAACTATCTTTACAAATGACCATATTATTAAGCATTCATTTGATTCTTTCAAACTTCTTGGAGCTCCCAAGCAGTGTTGTTTTTAAGGAACCTAGAGAAGTTTAAGGACCAAATTTCTTTTTGTTTCATTTAAAATGTATTCATTCAATTTTTTTATTAAAAAAACACGTGTAGGATTTCTTTAGGAATGCTTGATCTCAACCATAAACCTACAAAGATTTCATTAATGTAAGTAAATTGCAGGACTTCAGAATTCATATATAAAATTTGTTAGAGACGGCATTACCTGTTGCAATATATTCTGGAGCAGCATAACCATATGTGCCCATAACCCTAGTTGTCACATATGAGTCACCACCAGAAGGCCCTAATTTTGCCAAGCCAAAATCTGAGATTTTTGCATTGTAATTCTGTAGGAGAAGAAACAGAAAGGTGGAATACATCACTGTCATGTATGCAATGTTGTTAAAATATCTATGCAAGATAGGTGAGGAGTTTATATTCATATATCCTGGAAAGCAGCACCCGAGTTTTGCTATAAAAGAGATTGGATCTATTTGTGAGTAAGGGTGGGTGATAATCAAGTGAAATTCTTCAACCAGTTTTCACGTCTAGAATACTAGTGCTCTATTTGATTCTATACTCCAACCTCAAACTACTGCTAAGGGGGGGTTTGGATAACGCGTTCAGCGTTTAGCTGAACGCGTTTCACGTTTTCTGTTTTTTTTTTTTTTTTTTTTTTCTCCTGCGTTGCACACATCAGGGGGGACATCGGTACTGTTCATGAACAGTAGCCGATTAGGTTGACTTTTTAATTTTTTTATCATATTTGTGGGTCCCGTTTACTGTTCACGGGACCCACAAATTTCACTTTTCTGAATTTTTTTTATTAAAAATGGGTCCCACAATACTATTCACACATTTAAAAATTATTTTGCTACAGTGTTTTCAGTTTTCAGTTTTCAGCAAAACGCCCTATCCAAACGGACCCTAAAACAACAGGTTTAGCAGTCGTTAAAAGAAGATTTTATAAACATTAAAGGAAACAATAAGCAATTTGGAATAAGCTACCTTCCTATCCAGTTTATGAGTTTTTCTGTTTGGCATTGACATTTCTTTTAGTTTTCTAGCTTAATTATTTATGTACAACACTGTTTCTAGGTATTGCTATACTTAATCCAACTTTCAACAAATAAGTAAATGAGTTTCCAGCAAAAAATTGCATCCAAACACACTCTTTAGTTCTTATACTCTCAGAAAAAAATCGGAGCATTACGCTAAAACTAGAGGTAGATAAGAAGACATAGGTCAAAGAAAGACAAACCCCATCAAGTAGTATATTTGAGGCCTTAAAATCTCTGTATATGACTTTCTTTTCTGAAGTGTGTAAGAAAGCCAGGCCCCGAGCAGCTCCAATTAGTATTTTGAGTCTTATGTTCCAAGAAAGTGGTTTATTGTTAGGATTCCCTGCTCAAAGAAAAAACCCCTTTATTTTTATTTTATTTGCTGAATAAATAAATAAAAACTCCTGAAGTTAACACAACTAATTCATGGACATGTCAATTTTCTTCTTAAATTCTTACTTCTAAAAAGATGTTTCTCCAAGCTTCCCTCCGACATGAACTCATACACAAGAAGCAGCTCTTTATCCTCCCAACAGTATCCCAATAGCCTGACCAGGTTGGGATGGGATAGTCTTCCCAGAAAATTTACTTCCTTCTACACAATCAAATTGAAATGAAAAAACACTGTTAATATCAGTAGAAATGGTTATATTTGAGGAACATGATCCTCATCATTTCGTGCTCAAGATTTAATCTTCTAGGTTTAATAGCGTATAGAGTGTCACGTCATTCAAAATTTAATAACATGGCACTAGATGCATCTTTAAATTTGTGATATTCAATCTGATTCATGAAACAAATTCATTTCAAATAAGAAAACTGGTTAAGCATAAATCTATAGGCCTAAACCATACACTATTAGGGTAGTAAACCGAATTCAAAATGTCACTTTCTATTACACAGCATGAGAAATGTCTTAACTTTCTAAAGTACACACAATACAGTTCCCACCATATAATGTAGCCTGTTAATGCATTTGTTTTACAAAGTGACAATTGAGCAGTTGAAAGAATTAAATCACATATGGATGATCAATTCACTCAAAGGCATATGTGCATTCTAAAACACGTATTACAAGTTGCTAAACTTTAATGACTTCTAAATACTGATTTATCTCAATTATTGCTTGGTATCCCAAGGATTAGAAGATTGCATGTCCTTAAGGATTAGTAGAACCTCTCTCTCTCTCTCTCTCTCTCTCTCTCTCTCTCTCATTCACTTGTTGTGATTCATTAGGTTCCAAACATAAACTTAACGGTTTCATACAGGCTTGTGCATTTCAAAATTAATGTAACTTGTAAAGAATTGGAACCAAATTAGAGACAGGTTGGATGGTTAAGATTCAAAAATTTGCCACCACACAGTGGGATTAATAGTTAATACATGCCATATTCTAGTAGCGTGACAGACTGACCAATATCTGGTGCCGTTAAAGACCACATCATCACTTTCTCTTCATTTGTGGATTTGGAATCTGTAGCAAAATAGCATGTGATACAAGTGGGACCCAATCTGTATATGCTGGATTCCACAATTGAATATGGGGAAATTATTGAGAGTACTCAATAATTTTCCTTAAATATGAGGCTGAAAGCAAAATCATAATTGCAACCAATAATGACACTAGCTCTTTTTTTTCTTTAATTAGTTCATAGAAATGAAAGAGCATGAAAAAGAATTTTAACAGCCTGCAGCAAAATATAGAAATAAAACTAATCAAGTGCTCAGTACCAAAAACTTTGTAGCTCAATGGTAACAATTGAATTTAAAAAATAATTAATTAATTAAATGCTTAACAAAGAATTTGTAGATGAAATTTGCAGTTGAAATTAATACCTTCCACTCTTTAAAACCTTGCATACTCTCTGGATTACATTTCTTGATAGCAACTGCCATTCCAGTGCAAGAATTAGAGGGTGCAAGGGTCTTCTCATCCACCCAACCCTTGAAAACTTTGCCAAAGCCTCCCTCACCCAACACAGAATCCGACTTGAAATTCTCAGTGGCAGCTTTCAAATCTGTGAAACTGAATACTGTAAAGTTGGGTGCCCCTAAGATTTTCCCATCAGGATATGAACTATCCATGCTTATTGTACTTGCTCCCTCTGATTGACTCTTGGCGTTGCTGCTGCTTGGACATTGTGCGATCCTACTAGATGATATCGCTATAAAACTGAGAAAAAAAAAATCTAATAATTAGTAGAAATTAAAAGAACATGACAAACATAAAAAAAAAAAAAAAAAAAACCCAGGTGATGAACATGCACATGTACTTGGAATATGTAAATGTAATTAGTAGCTACTTTGGAATTGTACCTGGAGTAGCAGCTGAGGTTGCTGTATCTTCTGTATCTTCTGGAGTAGCTATAGCTAGAGATCCCAAGCAAAGACCCATATCATCCTAGCTATGATTTTGTTTGAGGTCAACAGGCTTGCTAATAATGCTATTAGACTATCAAAGGGTTGAAGCTAGCAAGATAAAAGGGAGATACGTAGGGAGACCATTGGAAAGGTGGACCTCTGGTTGGATGTGGGGAAAAGTGGGGGATAGAAAATGGAGAGTGAACGAAAAAGTTGGGGATAAAAAAAAATTTAATTTCTTTCCCTTTTCTTGGTCGAGAGTAAAAAAAATGAAAGGATGAAGTGAGTTTATATAAATTTATGCATAAATTTTTATTAAAAAATAATATTTAATTAAAATTAAAAAAGTGATAAATATAAAAAAAAATTAATCCTTTAAACTTATTAGAAAATAAAAATTATATCCATAAAAAAAAAATCACCTTTAAACTAAAAAGAAAACACAAAAAACACAAAAAAAAAAAAAAAAAAAACAACAACAAAAAATACTAGACAAGCCGCCAGTAAATCAAAAGAAAAGGAAAAAAAAGTAAAAGAAAAAGCAGGCAACGCCTACCCAATAAAAAAAAGGCAGGTAACGTGTGAACAAAAGAAAAAAAAAGTGTGAAGAAAAGCAACGCGAGTGAAGATACAATTGTACATGGGTATTTTCGTCTAAAAATGATGCCTAATTTCTCTTTTTAGTTTTCTCTCTATTTTGGAGAGAAAATGTTTTGGTGGGTCAAGAGAGAAAACACTTAAATTCTACCATTTATTTTACATCCTCCCCACCTAATCAAACACACTTCAAAAAGTTTTTCTTCTCATTTTTTCTCTAAAGTTTTCCATCCACCCTATTCACCTCCAAACAAACACACCCTTATGGAGATGATGGAGCAGGAGGACAACGTGTATAGCTACTTTTTCTTGTTTTGGGCAAGGTTCCAAGACTTGATTACTTTGTAATCATGTATAGTTTTGGGAAAAATAGTCAAATATCACTCTTTTCCAAACTATGTTGCAATCTATCACTGTTTTGAAAATATGTAGCGATATACTATTTTTTCAGTACTCAAGTTTAAGGAAATTAAGTTTCTAAAAGTACTCAAATTCTAAGAACTCGAGTTTCTCTTGAGTTTGCCAACATGACAGTGGCTAAGTTGGAATTTTGCAAATTAAAAATGTCACCTTGAACTCGATGTCAATGACATTGAGTTCTATGTTGACAAAACTCGAGTTAATAAGACTCAGATACCATGTTATTAACTACATAGTATTCAAGTTCAGTAAACTCGAGTATGGCTCAGGTACCATGTTATTTTACTACACCATACTCGAATTTTATGAATTTAAGTACGGCTCAAGTACCATGTTATTTTACTACACTGTACTTGAATTCCGTGAACTCGAGTACCTTCTTAATGTAACTCAAACCCTCCAAACTTCTGCAGCTCAGTCTCTTCCTTGATCTCACTTGAAACACAAATTTCACAGTAGTGACTCAATATGTCTCCCGACAACAAATTGAGTTGATGCAAAAATTAATAAAATTCTGTGACCCTCATGGTTTAGAAAATAGTGAAATTTGACCATTTTAGCCCCAAACATAAATTAATAAAACCCTTTTTATAAATAGTCATGCTAACGAGTGCCTTTAAAGTATTAGTTAACAATTCAGTTAAAGAAAGTTTTTATGAGAAAAGAAAATGTAATTCATATTTTGAGAACTTTTTTTATTTTTCATACAAATAATATCAAAATTTTCCTAAAATGAATGGTTAACTAATACCCGTATATTATTCTTTGACAAGTAAGAGCACTTGCAGCAGTGGTGGTAAAAAGCTAAAAAGCTATTTTTAGCTCCACAAATTGAAAAATTAGAGCTGCAGCAGTGGAGGCAAATTTAAAATATTTTACTGTTGAGCTACAGTGCACATCTATCTTTACATGTGCACCGTAACTCACATCTATACCAAAATAATAATATTTTATTTACCTTTCCAATTAAATAAGGTTTCCTCTCACCTACTTTTGTGTTGGTTGTGGATTTGTATTATTTTATTGTAAGAGATATATTATTTTATGAGAGATGCTACGTCTACAACAGTTTTACAACAAATCATAGGTGGTTAATTGTTATTGGTTCAAATTTGAACTTAATACTAAAATTACTTTTTTGCCCCAACAATAACAACCAATAACAATCTACCACATAGAATATGTTGTAAAAATGTTGTAGAAATATTGTGGACATATCATTTCTCTTATTTTATTGTAGTGTTTATATTATTTTATTGTAGTGTTTATATTATTTTATTGTGTTAAAAGCTAAAATAGATTCATTGCTACAAAAAATTTGTAGGTAAAATAGATAAAATAACTTTTTATAGTGCTAAATAGCTAAAAATATTGCTCAAATGCAGTAAATGGTCTAAGGAACTCCGCAATGATATTTATATACCACGCGCCTCCCAATTCCCAGGAAGTTTCCCTCTTGACTACTTAGCCTACCCTCGTGACTATCAGTCTATCACTTCAATAATAATGTAGCTGTACTTCTTGTGTTTATTTCTCAATTCTGATGATTATCTCTCTTCTCTCACAAACCTCTTCATCTTCTTCTTCTTTGGATTTTCTCCCTCTCCGTTCCCTCTGTAACTCTCTCTTCTAGCCATTCCTACTTTCCATCTTTAGTCAGGATAAAAGGCAGAGGACGTCATCTCCAACCCCCACTTCTTCACCAATCTCTCTCTGTTGTTATTCTAAGTTTTCCAGATTACTTCCACCTCCAAAAAATGACGGAATTGGCCTTTTCCGTAGCAGAAAAAGTCATCGAGAAGCTAGGCTCTCTTGCTTACTCACAGATTTCCTTGACACGGAATATTGCAAGCGATCTCAAAAAGCTTAAGCTCACCATGTCCACCATTCAAGCCGTGCTGCTTGATGCCGAGGAGAAACAAATGAAAAACCGAGGGCTGAGTGTTTGGCTGGAACAACTCAAAGACGTCTTTCATGATGCCATGATGTGCTGGATGAATTTGAGTGTGAAGATCTTCGGAGGCAGGCGAGGAAAACACATGGGAGCACCAGCAGAAAGGTATGCCAATTCTTTTCGCCTTCAAACCCGCTTGCCTTCCGTAATAAAATGGGTCATAGAGTCAAGCAGATCAGGGAGAAGTTAGATTTGATAGCAAAGGATAGAGAGCAATTCCAACTTGAAATGCGACTCGATGATGAGCGTATTGTGTACAGGGAGACCCACTCCTTTGTTCGTGATTTTGATGTTATTGGGAGGGCTCTTGACAAGGAAAAGATAATAAATCTTTTGATGCAGCCAGGTGATGATGGTGGTAACGTTTCTGTGAGTGATTTCTATAGTGGGAATCGGGGGTATGGGCAAGACCACACTTGCTCAGTGGGTGTATAATGATAAAAGGGTAGCTGAAAGATTTCACTTCATCATATGGGTGTGTGTGTCAGAAGATTTTAATGTTTTAAAATTAGCAAAAGAAATCATTAAATCTGCTGGTGGTGGAATTAGTGAGAATATGAGTATGAATGAAGTACAAGCTAGTTTAAGAAGTATTTTAAAGAAAAAAAGATTTTTTATTGTTTTAGATGATGTCTGGAATGAGGATCGTAACAAATGGATTAATCTAAAGAATTTGTTAATAGAAGGTGACCAAGAAAGTAAAATTCTTGTCACTACACGTAGCCACAAAGTTGTCTCAGTGATGGCTCCTGGACCAATCCATGACATTGAAGGTCTTTCAGAGAATGATTGTTTGTCCTTGTTCTTAAGATGCGCATTC
Source organism: Castanopsis chinensis (assembly GCA_032878915.1). Lineage (NCBI taxonomy): Eukaryota > Viridiplantae > Streptophyta > Magnoliopsida > Fagales > Fagaceae > Castanopsis > Castanopsis chinensis. The sequence goes on along the minus strand of JAVQMG010000074.1, from coordinate 795,401 downwards.
AATGAAGGAGAGCCAAAACACCATCCAAAACTAGTAGAGATTGGAAAACAAATCTTAAAAAAATGCAAAGGTGTTCCTTTGGCTGTGAAGACCTTAGGAAGCTTACTTTATTTGAAAACCGAGGAGCGTGACTGGATCTCTATAAGGGATAGTGAGATTTGGAAACTTGAGCAAAAGGAAGATGACATTTTACCCGCATTAAGATTGAGTTACAACCATTTGCCATCATACTTAAAACAATGTTTTGCTTATTGCTTTTTGTATCCCAAGGATTTTAGATATAATAATCTAGAATTAATTCAATCTTGGATGGCAAATGGACTCCTCCAAAAGTCCAACAAAAGTACCCAAGAGTTGGAAGATATAGGAGAACAATATATAAAAGAGTTATTATCAAGATCTTTCTTTCAAGAAGTTGAAGACATTGGTGTTTTGTTGACATTTAAAATGCATGATTTGTTACATGATCTTTCCTTATATGTTGCACAGCATGATTATTGCTTAATTGAAAACGTGAATAACACCAACAATTTTGAAAAAGCAAGGCATGTGTCAGTTTTAGACCATAATTTGGGTGTTCATGCAATGAAAACTTTTTTACATAAGTTGAGTAATAACATGTGGACTATGAAATTCTCATGTGAAGATTGGGTACAATTTGGATGCTCTGCTATTAATATTAACGAATCCTAAGTGGAAACATGCATCTCTAAGTTTAAGCACTTGCGGCTGCTGGATTTAAGATTTTCAAGGTTGAAGATGTTGCCGAGCTCAATTAGTACTTTAAAGCATTTAAGATATCTCAACCTAGGATGGAATAGGAAAATTAAGAAATTGCCTAACTCCATTTGCGATCTGCAAAATTTAGAAACTTTGATACTAGTTGGCTGTGAAAAGCTAGAAGAGTTGCCAAGAGATATAAGAAAGATGATTAGCCTCAGATTTTTGTGGGTAACCACTACACAAATGCATTTACGTGACAATGGAATTGAGAGTATGTGTTCTATTCGAAATTTGTTCTTTCTAGATTGTCATGAACTAGAGTATTTTCCTAAAGGGTACCAACGCCTCACCACCCTTCACAGGTTGGGCTTCCAAAATTGTGAAAGCCTAATCTCTCTACCGCAAGGTACAAAAGACCTAACTGCATTGGAAAATCTGGTAATTAAAAATTGTTGGAAGCTCAATTTTATTGATGGGGATGACTACCCGACAAGGCTTCGATCACTCACAATCGACGAATTGCCACAATTAGTGACTCTACCTCAATGGCTTATAGGATCTGCCAACACTTCACAGTTCTTAGATATTTCTAGCTGTCAAAACTTGGAAATATTGCCTGAGTGGCTTCCAGATCTTAGTTCACTTCGAAAACTTCAGATTCGGTTCTGCCCAAAATTATTGTCCTGGATTGAGTAGAAATTGCAAGAAAGGAGTTGGCGAGGATTGGCTCCAGATAGCACACATCCCTCTTGTTAAATTGACTGAATGATTAGGTAAGGGCTAAAATCTTCTGGGTATGCTCTGTTTTTCCTCAGAACTACCTCTTCAAATTTAACCTATTCTGAAGGAATAAAATTTTTATTCAAATTTTTTTTTTCTTTTCTTTCTCTTCCTTTCGACAAATCAATTGCATAATTTAAAGATTTTGTAATGTTTTTAACTTCATCCCTCTGAAGGTGAACTGAATATGGTGTTAAATAATTTATTGGGCATGTTTCTACTTACTAAGGGTGGATGTGACCCAAAAACAAGAAAGAAAAATGGATTAACCTAAACCATTCATAAGTTGCAATTTGTAGTCATATTATAAAGGAAGTATGAAATCTATGCAATTCGTGAGATTGGCATTATTTATGTGTGTGTGTGATTCTTTTTATTTCAATTGCCAGGTGCTCTTGGGAGATTGTTCTCCCAAAATGGGATATTTCTTTGCACTTAAAAACGCTGTTGGTGAGTTTTTAATTTCAATTCTAATTTTCAAATGTTCAATCCATCTTATTGCCGATTCTTAACAAATATCTTGCAATAGCAATATTAAATGCATTCTAAATGTGATGTTTTGGGAATATTAAAATCTATGAGAATCCTAATTTTTTTCAATATCTTTTTAGTATGATGCACCATACACATAGGTAATAAAAAAAAAAAAAAATTTGATAGACATACCCTCAGGTTTTAAATTATGTATATATACACATTTTGGCTCAAGCCCCAAGGGGTTTCAACCCTCACTCACTCCTTTGGAAGGAGCTAGGACATATTTCTAAGCCATTAGGACATATCACTAGGCCATCAGAATGTGATTTTAAATTGTCCTTATGGTTTGTTCTTCTTGAACAAAAGCTTGATTACCAATGTAACTTATCATACTGTATATACCAAATTCTATCAACTGTTGAAGGAATTGTACATCTTTTGTGTGCAGAGTAAACATATTCTTCCCAAATTTACAAAGTATGGTGCCTAATAAAAAAATTAGAGAACCATTTCTTAATACCAATGGATTTTGCTTTACTTTATACTTATCTAACGATTTCTTGGTTTAAAACACTGCAGCTTATCAATTCAGCAACAAGATGCAGCACAGAAGGTCTCAACCTAGTTCAGTTAACAGATTTGCATTTCTCGTGTTTTACATAATTTTAATAATAGCGTGGTGTGAATTAAGTGGTGTACTGTTAAAGGGAGTGATGTGTGTTTATATTTATGACTTCGTTCATATATTATGTATAATCTAATATGCACAATATTTCCATAATTTGAGTCATGTATTATTGATTGTTTTTCCTATGCTTTTTGGTTATTGGAGTTACTCAAATGAAACTCCTTTTTGAGCTTTATATTTTTGAATCTTTTGAGCTTTATAGTTGGTCCAATTTATATAATATAGGCATGTGTTAGTTTCTATTCCGAAGCCTTAACCCTTCTACTTATGGTTGCAGCTATTTATGAAGTTAAAAGTAAAATTGTTGACCCTATTTTTGCAGTAGAATGGCAGTCAACGAGACCATGTTTGTTCAATGCTTGGATGGTGTTTTTCTTACTGCATAGTTACATAAGAGTTTGAGTAATGTTATTTGTAGTTTTTTAAAATACGTATAAGTAAAAAAGTGTATGGAAATGTGTAATGTTATTTAAAAATTGAAAATATGGGTTCTAAGTTCTAACTACTCTACCAAATAAGGCCTAAAGGATTTAATTCCAGTCAAGCTAGACCTAATTGGTATAAATTTAATTTTAAATTATTATTTCAACAATAATATGGTCAATATTAAAATTAAAGTAAATTTTCATTTTATAGTCAATTGTGTGAGTTAAAGTGTTTAACATTGCTAAAAGTCTTTTAACTTAATTGACACCTACTCATTTACAAGTGCTTGGAGTCTAAGGGGCAAAGGGATCGAGTTGCGAGATTAACAGTATATTGCAACTATATAACTCAAAAAAGGTGTATAACATGAAAAAATTGAAATCGGAAAAAATTACACTATATCTTATAAACTATATCCTTGGTTGCACTTATTCCTTTGAACTACAAAAATGCAGGATCACCTCTCTAAACTAATACTTGCGTAACACCTTACCGCATACCATCTATTTGATAGTTAAGTTGGAGGGAATAATAAGTCACTCGCAAAAAAAGTCATGGGCATTAGTGCTTCACAGAAATATAAACAAAAAACAGGAATAAAAATGAAGTGGGACGACATAGTAAACAAGGAAGGTTGTAGTAGTGACTAGAGCGAGGACAAGGAGAAAGAGTAGTGACTAGAGTGGTCGTAGTAGTTGTTGCTGTTCTAGATTCCTAGTTGTTGTTGTTTTTTTACTTGTGACTGCGGAGGCGGGAAAAAAACCACCATCATAGTCCATGGATTGATGGATATATGTAATGGGGTGTGGTGGTTGTTGATGGGGTTTTTTTTTTTTTTTTAATCTCTTAATCTGCAAAAGGTCTATCTAAAATTTAATGTGAGGATACTATGGTACGTCCATGATTTTCTTTTCTTTTTAGAACAAAAGGTAAGTTTTTACTAAACTATAACCTTTTAAAGAAAAATTGCATGATTTAAGCAATCAGTGGTGCTTTCCAATTTTACGAATCAATCTCTCAAAGCTAAATTTAATTTAGTGAATAACATTGTATAGTTTTGGTGTTGTATTAACAACTTTTAATTATATTCCATAAATATTACCTACGTTTAAGCTCACCTGTGAGATTTTTACCCTTCGTAGTTGGTTTTGGTCAGGAAAACGGAAATACCACACATTGAATGTAAGTTCATCAATCTGATTTTGGAGATTTTTTTTAGGTAGATTACGAGGGAAAGGGGGGAGGTAGGGTTTCAAATTCTAGAAGAACAAGGACTATCTCGTTATGTCTAACAAAATAATCTATTTCTTATTGACAGTCAATTTCAAGAAGTTCATAAACCCAGAATAATTTAGTACTTTATTTGTATTGGTTAGAGAGTACCAAATCCACATAAACCACAGCACAATATACTACCAAATAACATCAGATCTTTTGTGAAAACAAAAAAACAAAAAAAAAAATTAATTGTATTTGGAGAAGTACAGAACTCAAATATTTAGGAATGTATTGTAGTTTTGAAATCGTGTAAACATGATTTCTAACGTAGCAAATTTCAAAAAGTTGTAAAATTGTGTTTGAAGATACTGAAATTTTGTCCAGAACAAAATATGCTAAAAGTTGTAAAATTGTGTTTGAAGATACTGAAATTTTGTCCAGAACAAAATATGCTAATTGTGCATGATAACTTTGAAAGAGGTTTTATTCTTTTTATATTATATATTTTTTTTAAAATCCTTCAACTTTAAAAAGGACATAACTTTAGCTAGACTATTCATTACATACAAGCTTTTTTGAGATTTGAGTAAACAAATATTATTCTTCTATCAACTCAGTTTTAAAATTGGTAATTTGGCATAACCGGCCGGTGTCTAAATATGTCCCAACAAAATGTATTATAGTTTTGAAATTGTGTAAACATGATTTCTAAGACAGAAAATTTCATAGAGTTGTAAAATCATATTCATAGTGTGGTGGGAAAGGAGGCAGTCCCATTCTGAAGTTGGGTTGAGGAGATGAGGAGGCCATTCTGAAAATTGGGCTCGGCCTGAGGGTAAGTAAATTAGATGGACCAAATGTTAAGATCCACTATCTCCACCGAGGACACGAGGAGGCTTGAAAATGGACATACGGCCGAGCACCTAACTGGTGTCAAGCACAAGTTACTAAGTAATCATCTCAATATCAAAAAGTCAAGTCCCACCTCTAATAACTGATTTGATAGGCAGAAATAGTGCTATAAACCCGAAGAGTCACCTAACCTCTAAAGTGGTAGGTCCCACACACTTGTGGAAGATTTTGCCATCATGAGAACTCCACCAAGAAGAGAGTATAAAAGGGGAAGGAGGATATGATATTGGGGCTTGAAAAAATTGGGATGATAGACACGAGAAGGCTAGAACACAATCTTTGGGAACTAAGATCCTACTCTGAACTCAGGAAGGAAAGTTTAGTCAATTGAATACATCATCGGCCAGGCTAAAATTCCATAACACAACAGCAGATCAATACAAAGGTCCAGTCCATCATAATGACAGACTATTCTTGGGATTTCCCATCATGGGCCAAGAACATTACCAGAGAACAAATAAATTGAGGGCTTGTGCCCAAAACAGACCATATCGTTGGGCCAACGCACCACACATAGATACAGAAATCATTTCTTGAACAAAGATGCTAATTGCGAAACTTCGATGGTGAAATGGTAAAGAATGCTTTATTCGTTGTATAAAAATAAAAATAAAAATCCTACTTTAATAGGCCATAAGGCCCATAACTTTAGCCACGTTATCCACCACACGGATAAGCTAAAGAAAGAAGTGGCCCATAAGCCTATTAGAAAGAAGAATAAGAAGTAGTGGGCCAATCTCGTCATCAGGGCATAACCTAGTTTACGGTTCAACCAGTCACGTATTTTAATAACTGATAAATAACTTCCTACATGAGCTAAGAGTTTTTGACCATTTTTTTACTAACATTTTTTCATACTAATTGTGTAACCTTTTGTGGTTAATGCATAATAAAAGTGGTATCAGTCATGAGTCTATATATGAAAGTGAAGTTCCATTCACAAAATATCACCTTAGAAAATTGTGTATATACAAAAAATAAATAAATAGATCGCCTTAGAAAATTGTAAAAAAAAAAGTTATACCTCTAATATTGCTTGAAATAACAGAATACCATGCAAGTACCCAGAGACATTTTCCATTCTATTCAGGACTACATCAGGAAAAAAAGAACCCTACAATTTCTAGTATTGCACTATAATCATCATGTTGACCATAAAATGGCCAGTTACAAATTACAACAACCAAAAAAAAAAATTGTTGTGAATCTAAAGACATTACTTTGGCAAAAAAATAAAAAAATAAAACCATATTTAACAAGGCTCCCATCAAAAAAAAAAAAAAAAAAGACGAGGCACACAATTTGTGTGTGTGTGTGAAGTATTTTTCTTCACCTTGCTTCGTGTGTGTATCGATGATGAGTATGATGTTGGCTGTGATGATGAGATGTAGAATGAGTAGACTTGGTTTTGGAATCCTTTGGTTTTTCCTTGATTGCATCAAGCCCTTCCAATTCCTCCAACACTTCTTTCATGGAAGGCCGGCTTTTAGGGTCTGATTCTAGGCATTTTAGACTAAGTTGTCCAGCTTGTAATGCTGCCTTAGTTGAATATTGGCCTTCCATCCGTATATCCATAATGCTCTTCAACTTTCTTTTACTAGAGAGTGATGGCTTAAGCCACTCAACCAGATTTTGCTGCCCATTAGGCCTTTTTGTATCAAGTGCTCGCAAGCCGGTTAGCATTTCGAGCAGCACCACTCCAAAACCATAGACATCACTCTTTACGTACAAATGACCTGTTGAAGAATGTTACAATGGCAAGCGTGTTAGCAGATTTCCTTAATAACAAGCAATAATAGACTGCCATTTTTTTAAATTATGGCTTAACTATCTTTACAAATGACCATATTATTAAGCATTCATTTGATTCTTTCAAACTTCTTGGAGCTCCCAAGCAGTGTTATTTTTAAGGAAGCTAGAGAAGTTTTAGGACCAAATTTCTTTTTGTTTCATTTAAAACGTATTCATTCAATTTTTTTATTAAAAAAACACGTGTAGGATTTCTTTAGGAATACTTGATCTCAACCATAAACCTACAAAGATTTCATTAATGTAAGTAAATTGCAGGACTTCAGAATTCATATATAAAATTTGTTAGAGACGGCATTACCTGTTGCAATATATTCTGGAGCAGCATAACCATATGTGCCCATAACCCTAGTTGTCACATGTGAGTCACCACCAGAAGGCCCTAATTTTGCCAAGCCAAAATCTGAGATTTTTGCATTGTAATTCTGTAGGAGAAGAAACAGAAAAGTGGAATACATCACTGTCATGTATGCAATGTTGTTAAAATATCTATGCAAGATAGGTGAGGAGTTTATATTCCTATATCCTGGAAAGCAGCACTCGAGTTTTGCTATAAAAGAGATTTGATCTATTTGTGAGTGAGGGTGGGTGATAATCAAGTGAAATTCTCCAACCAGTTTTCACGTCTAGTATACTAGTGCTCTATTTGATTCTATACTCCAACCTCAAACTACTGCTAAAACAACAGGTTTAGCATTCGTTAAAAGATGTTTATAAACATTAAAGGAAACAAAAAGCAATTTGGAATAAGCTACCTTCCTATATCCAGTTTATGAGTTTTTCTGTTTGGCATTGACATTCCTTTTCGTATTTTAGCTTAATTATTTATGTACAACACTGTTTCTAGGTATTGCTATACTTAATCCAACTTTCAACAAATAAGTAAATGAGTTTCCAGCAAAAAATTGCATCCAAACGCACTCTTTAGTTCTTATACTCTCAGAAAAAAATTGGAGCATTACGCTAAAACTAGAGGTAGATAAGAAGACATAGGTCAAAGAAAGACAAACCCCATCAAGCAGTATATTTGAGGCCTTAAAATCTCTGTATATGACTTTCTTTTCTGAAGTGTGTAAGAAAGCCAGGCCCCTAGCAGCTCCAATAAGTATTTTGAGTCTTATGTTCCAAGAAAGTGGTTCAATGTTAGGGTTCCCTGCTCAAAGAAAAAACCCCTTTAGTTTTTATTTTATTTGCTGAATAAATAAATAAAAACTCCTTAAGTTAACACAACTAATTCATGGACAAGTCAATTTTCTTCTCAAATTCTTACTTCTAAAAAGATGATTCTCCAAGCTTCCCTTCGACATGAACTCATACACAAGAAGCAGCTCTTTATCCTCCCAACAGTATCCCAATAACCTGACCAGGTTGGGATGGGATAGTCTTCCCAGAAAATTTACTTCCGACTACACAATCAAATTGAAATGAAAAAACACTTTTAATATCAGTAGAAATGGTTATATTTGAGGAACATGATCCTCTCCATTTCATGCTCAAGATTTAATCTTCTAGGTTTAATAGCGTATAGAGTGTCACGTCATTCAAAATTTAATAACATGGCACTAGATGCATCTTTAAATTTGTAATATTCAATCTGATTCATGAAACAAATTCATTTCAAATAAGAAAACTGGTTAAGCATAAATCCAGAGGCCTAAACCATACACTATTAGGGTAGTAAACCGAATTCAAAATGTCACTTTCTATTACACAGCATGAGAAATGTCTTAACTTTCTACAATACACACAATACAGATCCCACCATATAATGTAGCCTGTTAATGCATTTGTTTTACAAAGTGACAATTGAGCAGTTGAAAGAATTAAATCACAAATGGATGATCAGTTCACTCAAAGGCATATGTGCATTCTAAAACACGTATTACAAGTTGCTAAACTTTAATGACTTCTAAATACTGATTTATCTCAATTATTGCTTGGTATCCCAAGGATTAGAAGATTATTGCATGTCCTTAAGGATTAGTAGAACCTCTCTCTCTCTCTCTCTCTCTCTCTCTCTCATTTGTTGTGATTAATTGGTTCCAAACATAAACTTAACGGTTTCATACAGACTTGCTTGTGCATTTCAAAATTAATGTAACTTGTAAAGAATTGGAACCAAATTAGAGACATGTTGGATGGTTAAGATTCAAAAATTTGCCACCACACAGCACTAACAGCAGGATTAATAGTTAATGCATGCCATATTCTAGTATTATGACAGACTGGCCAATATCTGGTGACGTTAAAGACCACATCATCACTTTCTCTTCATTTGTGGATTTGGAATCTGTGGCAAAATAGCATGTGATACAAGTGGGACCCAATCTGTATATGCTGGATTCCACAATTGAATATGAGGCTGAAAGCATAATCATGATTGCAAACAAGAATGACACTAGCTCTTTTTTCTTTTCTTTTTTCTTTAATTAGTTCATAGAAATGAAAGAGCATGAAAAAGAATTTTAATTGCCTGCAGCAAAAAATAGAAATAAAACTGATCAAGTGCTCAGTACCACAAACTTTGTAGCTTGATGGTAACAATTGAATTTAAAAAACAATCAATCAATTAAATGCTTAATAGAGACTTTGTAAATGAAATTTGCAGTTGAAATTAATACCTGCCACTCTTGAAAACCTTGCATACTTTCTGAATTCAATTTCTTGATAGCAACTACCATTCCAATACCGGCCTTGGAGGGTGCAAGGGTCTTCTCATCCACCCAACCCTTGAAAACTCTGCCAAATCCTCCTTCACCCAACACAGAATCCGACTTGAAATTCTTAGTGGCAGTCTTCAAATCTGTAAAAGTGAATACTTTCAAGTTGGGTGTCTCTAAGATTTTCCCATCAGGATATGACTCATCCATACTTAATATACTTGTTCCCTCTGAAAATAGACTTTTGCCGTTGCTGCTGCTTGTTCCTGATGATTCTATAATCTTGCTAGATCCCACTAAAAAAAACAAAAAAAAAAAAATTAGTAGAAATTAAAAGAACCCCAGATGATGAACATGTACGTGTAATTAAAAACTAGTTTGGAATTGTACCTGGAGTAGTTGTTGCGGTTGTGGTAGCTTCAGCTTCAGCTTGAGGTCGATGAGCTAGAGATCCCAAGCAAAGACCCATATCAACCTATGGTTTTGTTAAAGGTCAACAGGGCTGGTAATAATGCAAATAGAGCGAGGATGAGGCTAGCAAAGATAACAAGGAGATGTGTTGGTAGACAATGGAAAAGTGGAATTGAAATTCTTATGGAGATGATGGAGGAGGACTTTTCTTTTGTTTGGTTGGAGACTTTTTTTTTCTTCTCACAGTTACTACCAGGAAGCCACTTGCATATGTTTATGTTGTTTTATAGTTGGTCCGATATATATAGGCATGTGTTAGTAAATAGTTTCTACTAATAACCCTTTCACTTCTATAATTGCAGCTACTTTTGCAGTCAACCAGACACGAACCAATGGCCGTGTGAATTGTGACCGTGTCTGTGTAAAACAAAGGTAGTCTTCCCCTCGTAGCGTCCGCGTACAGAAAGAATTATTACACAAAGTTTTATTTTTTTTTATAACTTTTATCCAAGAGAATAGGTGAGGATTGGGGGCTCCAATCTATGTTCTTTTATTTGATATCGATGTTAGTGCTGAGTCATGAAACTTTTTGACACATCAGAAAGAAAATAATTATAATTTGTGGAGTTAACACTTTGATTTCATATTTTCTTATTTCATTATTTTTTGGGGTAGGTACGGGAATTTATTGAACTAGTAAGAATAAAAGGTCTCAGGAGATAGTTTGTTAGAGCATCTACATTAGTGGATGTAAAATTTTGTAAATTTGCATATTTAAAACCTACTTTCTCTATTTTACACTCATTTTTACAAAACACTCAAATCAACTTATATATTATATACATTTATTCAAATAAAATATTTGTTCTTGAATTGATACTCAGCCACCAACAACGCTCAAAGCGTCGGCGATCATCAACCAGCCTCCATCAACAATCCATACAACCACCACCATCAAGCTAACCTCCATCATCAACCCACCATCAAAATCCCAAAACCACTAATCAAAATCATCAAAACCCACTGATCAAAATTTCAAAACCCACTGATCAAAATCATCAAACCCATTAATCAAAACCATCAAAATCCACGGATCAAAATCACAAAATCATCAAACAAAGATTGAGCTCCATCAATGATCAGAACAACGGCGACACAAAAGCAACTGCGACGCAAAAGCAGCGATGAAGCGAAACCATCAACGATCAAAGCAGCAGCAGCAGCGAGGTGAAAGCAATGGCGATCAAAGCAACGAGCGAGGCAAAAGCAACGGCGATCGGCATGAGCAGCGGCGAGTGAGGTGATCAGCAGTGGCACGGCTGTGGCAAGACTTGAGAGAGCAACGGAGATCAATGGAGGAAGCAAGAGCGTGAGGTGAGAGTCAACAACCGAAGAGAAAAAGAGAGAGTGAGATGGAGAGGGGAAAAAATAATAAAATGCCTTACGCACGAGTTACAGTAACCGTGTAAATATACACGGTTACTATAGCTAATATGTATTTTTACACATTTTTACACCTACAGATATGAACGTTTTTTTGCTCAAAATGAGTAAAATGAGTACTTTTTCTATTTTAGAATACTATACACCCACTAATGTAGATACTCTTAGAGCACAATTCTTGCACATCAGAATTAAAAACAAATTGAAGTTCCATAGGAGTATGATAAACAACAAAGTCAAAAGTTTGACTAGTTCCTAATCTAGCTAGAGCATCCACGCGTCTATTAGCTTCCAGATAAAAAGTGATTCATCCTAAAATGAGAGAGTTGAGAAATCAGTAGCTTGCAATCATCCTCCAGAAAAGAAATGGAGTTAATAGAAAAAGATGAGTTAGATAACAAATCTATGATAGTTAGACTTACAGATATATCATTATAATTTATAGAGATGGATAATGCATACCATAATCGTAATTTGTTATTAGTAACTCTAATTTTGAATTATGTTTCTAAATCAAGAGACTTATAGTTCAATTTACACCTCCTAATGTACTTAATGGAGATGTTCAAAATTTAAATCTTTATTCCTATTGTAACTATTGAATTATCAACAACGACGACGACGACAACGATGACGATGACGACAAAGCCCTAACTTTGACTAGAGAATAGATTTGACAAAAAGCTCAATAAGTTTAGAGACTTTTTTTTTTCAATTATTAAGCCAAAGCTCAAAGAAAATTTAATTAGATTCTGAATTAGATTTTAATTATAGGCTAATTTTATGTCATGTGTCCATTTAAGCTTTTTAATCTTTATACTAAGTGAGTTAATAAATACAAAATACTAAGTATCTATTTGGAAACAGTTTATCTAACTTTTGCTGAAAGTGAGTTAAAGTATACTTATACCTTGATAAAAATGTAAAAAAGTAAAAAATAAAATAATAATAATAATAATAATAATAATAATAATAATAATAATAATAAGTCAGAAAAAAAAAAAAAAAAAAAAAGTGAGGTTTTAAAAAACCTATACATAAAAGTCAAAAGTTAAAAGCTAATGTCAAATTCACCCTAAGAGTCCAATATTAATGACCTATAAAAAAAATGAAAACATCAATCATATATCTATTCAACAAAAATCACCGCATGTTCTATCTTATTAAAATTAGAATAAAAATAATCATAAATAGTATTAAACTTAAACAGAAATTTTAATACGTGTCTAACTACATTTATTTTTTTAATAATTTGATTAATTATATATATTTTTATGATAAAAAATGTGTTTATAATTAAATGCATCCATACATATGCATGAGTTATAAGCTAATCTATATATAAAAATAATATTAGTGCCAATAATAAATACATGTGAAAAAAAAAATGTCACACTTATAGCAGATTAGTCTTGAAGAAGATTACGATATATATCGTACCTAAAACATTACTAAAAAAACAAAGTTATTTCTTAGTCAAATGACATGATTATTACCATCCATGAGGAATAGATTACTATCAACATCTGATTCAAAAGGAGGGGAAAAAAAAATCAACAGCCATCCAGATCTCCAGTGCTCATTATCTAAGCTGGTTTATTATTTTAAAAAAAGAAATAGGAAAAAAGGGCTTACCATTCATAAAAGAAATAATTTAAAAAAAAAAAAAAAAAAACACAGTCACACAAACACTCTTTTTGTCTCTGCTTAAGTAGTGGAAACGTGATCAGCAATTTGATAACGACAAACGGGGCCAGTCCAGATCCGAAGTCCTCTGTGGAACGTCAAAACTCAAAACCTTCGTACACGGTTTCACTGACTTTGATCAGTTTGATAAATATGATTTATTTTGCTTCTAGTCTTGCAGTGTTTTTCACCAGCTCGACCCTACTTGCAAAGACAAGGTTCTTTCTCTTATGTCAGTATCATAGTAGCTTTTGATGCATGAGCTATACGCAAAACTATCTTACATATTTATATCATGACAAATTTTGATTCAAATAACGTCACTTTTAAAGGGGATTATATTGATACCACTTGTATTATGAATAGATTACAAAGACCATTCAACAGGGGCCGTTAAGTGTTGTTCGGGGATTCAAATGAACTCCTTGACTGGAAAATAAAAATATTATTTATAAAAAAAAAAATTATTAACTTATTTTACTTTAAAAAATATTTTTTAATACTTTAACTTAAATTTTGCACACCCTAATTACAGATAAGTCTAACTCAAAACTAAACAATAACACAAGTCAACCCAGTCCAAAACTAAAACAACACAGATTAGCCCATCCTAAAACCAAATAACAACATATATAGATCATATAGATCTCTCTCTCATGAATCTCGTTTTATCTCAGTTAATTATCTGACTATTTTGGTATCTTCAACTCTAAGAATAAAGAGTGAATATTTGTGAGTGTCTTTTTTATTATAAATTTATATTATATGTGTGAGTGTGCTTAATACTTGATGATGCGAAAATCTTTAGCAATGTAGGTTCGTTCAGACAAAGTCGAATCCTCGTCACTGAACCTGCAAACGTGATGTAAAGCTCTCCTCAGATGGTAACCAAGATGGTGCCTACCACAAAGCTTCCGATGATAAAATCAGCAAATAAAAGCTTTTTAAGAAGTAAGAGAGCTCAGAATATCAAAATTACATGTGCAAGAGTGTATTTCAATTGTGTATATGTATTTGGTCTAGTCTCGATGGATTTGTATATATAGCTTCACAGTTTCTAGTCATTGGGGCTTTAATTGTGGCTTTAGTGCCCTTTTTGTAACGTTTCAGGGCTTATTAATGTAGATGTTGATGAGCTTCCAACAATATGACAGCTAATTGGTAACTAATTGAAGCATTAAAACCTCTTGTAAATGATTCACTTGCCTTCGTCCATGTCGTGGCAAGGTGGACAAATGTTCTTAATGAGGTCGTCTGGGCAGGAGAGTTCGTCAATCCCATCAATACTGATTATGAACATTTTTTTTTAATAATTTTTTTGTATGAATTGTGATGTGTGCAAATGTATGCATGAATAGTATAAACATGATATAATTTTGAGATAGGTTCAAGTTATACCTGATGTAATTCTACAAAAGTTACACCTTTTATAGACTGTAGATTTTTAAAATATCTAACTATTAAAAAAAACATCATTAAATATAATTGCTTTCACCTTATTACCTAATTAATATTAGCATTCTCTCTCTCTCTCTTTGTTCTCTCTCTCTCTCCTCGTTTATTGCTTTCCAAGAGATAATATTTTGTTCAACACAACCTAAACAAAAAATCTAATTTTCTGGTTATGCTGCGTTGAAGCAGCAGATAACTTCTTTCTTTTTTTATCAAATAACTTTTTCTCATCAAATAACTTTTTTCTATATATATAAAAATTTACGGTGAAGATGGAAGTATGTATTTGTGTAAAAAAAAAAAAAAACTGAGTTTGAACACAGGGATCACCCCGATGGGCCATGGCTGCCAAACACTAGTAAACAAAACAAAAGAAAAGTTCCATAAATTTTTTTTTTTTTTTTAAAAAAACTTCCAATTGGCCCTTTAAAAAAAAAAAGATCCGTCAAACCAGTGATTTACTTTTTTGATTTTTCATAAAAAATTTCTTAAAATAGATTATTAATATAAACCTAAGGACACACATTAATAAACTCCTTAAAAAGACAAAGACCATAAAATTTTGAAAGGTAACAAGTCCAGAGGACCTGAAATCACCACGTAATGTCCAAGGATGATGTTGTTCTTTTCTCCAAAGCCAGCCCAAAGGATGCCTCAGCAATCATGGAATGCCTTGAAAAGTAATGTAGATGGTTGGGCCAATGCTTGGATCGAAGTAAATTAGGATTTTTCTTCTCAAAACGCACTCTTCTTCAGTCCTGCAGAATAATAAAGCAAACCCACCAAATGAAAAAGCTCAAAGCTAATGCTATATAGCTATGAAGCATTCAAGACTCAGGTGCGGGTGCGAGACTCGGTAAATTTTTGAAAAATGTGGGTGCAGGTGCAGCGGGACTCGGCAATTAAAAAATTATTAAAACTATTTTTATTTATATTTTCTATATATTTGAACTATTAAAATATTTTAAAAAAACATATTACTATGCCTTGATTTACAAAGTATACTATTAAAATATTTTTATTTATATTTTCTATATATTTGAACTATTAAAATATTTTTTAAAAACATATTACTATGCCTTGATTCATAAAGTATACTATTAAAATATTTTTAAAAAACATTGGTGCACCCAAGTATATAGTACTTGGGTGCATCAATGTTTCTCTCCAAAGACCCTACAAAAGATTTTATATTCCTTGAAGATTTTAATTTTATTTTTTGGTAAGTCTGCGTTGAAGCAGGATTATAGGGATGGCAATGGGGCGGGGCGGGGCCGAAGGATGGTATCTTCGCCCCCGCCCCGTACAGATTTTTCTTGCCCCATCCCCGCCCCGCCCCGCATGACGGGGAAAATTTCTTGCCCCATCCCCGCCCCTTAAGGCCTCGCGAAGCCCCGCCCTACACAGTAAAACTTTATTTCTTGTTAATTTTCCCTACAACTATTACCATTTTTCAAAAAAAATGACATGTTTCAATATTAAAAATATACTTGAAATTATAAATAAATTTATCCTATCAAATCAAACTAATTTTTAGCAAAAACTAAATAATATTATCTAAATATTTAACAAGACAATGTCACAAAAAAAATCTCATAGTATGACACAATAAAATAATCCAAACTCCTAATAAGATGATGATATTGGTACCTTACTTCCAACTTTGCTAGGGAGAAAAAAGAGATAGAACCACATTAGGTAGAATAAAATAAGATGATGATATTTTTGTTTAAATAATAAGGTTTTAGAGTATGAAAAAATTACAACTTAACCCTTATTAACGAGGGGCGGGTATGGGGTGGGTTTAAAAAGTGTAAACCCATCCCCGCCCCGCCCCGTGGTGTGGGTCTAAAATCTCGCCCCATCCCCGCCCCATCACCTTTGCGGGGCGGAGAAAACCCGCACGGGGCGAAGCGTGGAGGGGCGGGTCAAGCGGGGTGGAGAAAAATTGCCATCCCTAAGCAGGAAGCCCAGAAGGTCTACCTTTCAAAATTTTATGGTATTTTTTTTTAAAGGACCAACTGGAAGTATTTTAAAAAAAAAAAAAAATTTATGGAACTTTTATTTTGTTTTGTTTACTAGTGTTTGGCAACCATGGCCCACCGGGGTGGCCCGTGTTCAAACTCAATTTTTTCTTCTTTTTTTTTTTTTTTTCAAAACAACATAGATCATATAGATCTCTCTCTCATGAATTTCATTTCATCTTAGTTAATTATTTGACTATCTTGGTATCTTCAACTCTAAGAATAAAGAGTAAATATTTGTGATTGTCTATTTTATTATAAATTTATATTATATGTGTGAGTGTGTTTAATATTGATTATAAAAAAAAATTAATAATTTTTTTGTATGAATTGTGATGTGTGCCAATATGTGCATGAATAGTATAAACATGATATAACTTTATATAATTTAATGTTTAAGAAATACGGAGGGTTTGTAATGATTCAAAATATTAAATCTTGTAAAAAGAAATTGTTTTTTTTTTTAATTTTATATGCAAGATATAAATTCTACTTTAGCATAATCTAAGTATAAAGATAGTTCACTCCTGGAGACTTAAACTCCGGCCCTTATCTTCTACATTTTACAAGCACTTATACTTGTGGAGTACTATCGCACAAAGAGTGTGCAATAGTGTAAAAAGAAATTATACAATTTTATGCATTTACGTGCTTTTTTTTGTGTTAGTAACTTGATATAGTCAAGTTTTACTTTAATTAAATTTTGTTTTAACTTATATTTCTTAATGAACCCTCGGGATAAATTTTTAGAGCCGTCACTCCCATTCAACAGTTATGAAAAACATTGTGAAATATTAAATTTATAGCCGTATGCGAACGGAGATCCAGATGGCACCTGCCACCTAGCAGCTAGTGGGACGAACATGTGAATTCTAAGCTCAGAGAGGCCTCTATCCTAGTAATTACCAGAATGAATGTTAGTTGTAGTGGTCAATATTGGCTCACTGTTATCTACCAATGCAAAGAGAAAATGAAAGAAATAAGTAGATGGATACCCCACTGGTTTTAATATTTATCTAACTCGGATGCTGGATCCAGTCTACTTGAAGCTCGATAGAACCACTGTTTAAAAAAACCGGACCAGCCAGTTCAATCGAAAAAACCGATTTAGTCCGGTCCGGTCAAAATGCTCAAAACTGGTCAATAACTGGTCAAAAACTGGAAAAAACAGATCAAAAATCGAAAATTTTGAAAAAACCAATTTGATGCCCGATTCGGTTTTTAAAACCATGGATAGAATACATTTGCTAAAGACTCCAGTCCTCCAACTCACAGGTTTCAACCTTATTAACAATGTAGTGTTGTAAGAACAACGTATTTTTTTGTAATAGTTCAATAGTTAAAGGAAGAAAAATTTAAATTCTCGAATGTCTCTATTAAAAACATCAAGAGTTATTAATTAAATTATAAAATTTTTGATGAAAAATATCTATTAATTATGTGTACACATATGGGGTAAGAGAGTCCTACGTCAGAATCACTAAAAATTCTTATAATGCTACAAGTGCGTACGTACTGTACCCACTACTTCTTAATGGACTAACCAATTTAGTTCCAAATTTGTCAATCTTAGCAACATTTCACTATCCAACTATATTTCCAATAGTGGAATCAGTCAGCTTTTGCATTTGTCTGCAACTTTTAGAATGATGAAAAGGAAAGGGAAGTTGGGAACATCCTCATCACCTAAACATGTTAAATTTCACCATCTGTGTTTTATTTTTATTTTTTTGGCAAATATGTGTATATATTAGGAAAAGAAAAAATTGCTGCATTGCTACATCTTACCAATTCTGAAGCACATGTTTTGAAGAAAAGGAACTTTGTCGAGGACTCGAGAGGCATAGATCAATCAATGAACTCATGATTTCACAAATGATAGAATTGAAAAGGTTCAAATTTAATAAACCATTGCCATGATCATGCATTGAAACCAGCACAGAAGACAAAGAAAACCACATATTTGTACATAGGGCATGTTGACCTTATAATTGTGTCACGTGTGCATTTGCTTTATCAATTGTCAATTTAGTGGACAAATGGAAAGGTCACCGAAGAAATATATAGTCCTCAAGCTGTAAAGCATTACCAACTATATCGTTCTTTTTCTTTGCACAAAAAGAAGAAAAATAAAAAATAAAAAATTATCGTTCTGAGTCTTCTGTGATGGCCTAGCAAGAAGGCAAAATATTCAAACCACATGGATAAATGATTTAGAAAAAAAAAACATCGATCATAGGTAATTTTCCAACATAGACTAGAAAAGCTGTCTGGACTCTGGAAGCTGAATGTGTATCTTTGTCATTGAACTTGCATTAGAAGGGACCTCTTCAGCGACCGTTGAAATCTCCAAGTCAGGCCAACTTGAAGCCCAAGGCATATAGAATTATCTTTATCATATGACAAAGGCCTTGTAGATGAATTAATTGGCATCTTTTCATGCACAAAGTGTTTGGGGGTCTAGAGGAAAAGGGCTCGAGCTGCGGGGTTAACAGCATTTTGTAATTATTTTTCAAAAAAATATATATCTTTGTCATATCAACTTGGCATTCAGGAAAAGAAAAGGATTATATTTGGTGCTTTCTCATAAAATTGAATAAAATTTTTGCATAATGCTTTCTCATAGAAGTTTTTCAAGTTCAATAAACAAAAATTTTCAGAATGGTGCTACAATTACTTCAAATTTTTCACTACATATTAAGATTGGAGTAATATTACTTTCACATATACATATTCATCATTAATATTTTTTGTTATACACCAATCACAATATATCACTTAAAAAATTATGAAATATTTTATATCGGGTTAGATTCAAGTTACACCTAATATAACTTTAAGTATTATTATATCACTTAATAGCTTTTTATTGGGAGCAAATTTTGACAAATTCACTGTTATATTAGATTTCTTTTTTTTTCGGCACTTTACATGCATTTAAAAAAATTTAAATAGAACTAGAGTGGTCATACTTGTTGAGTGGATGGTGAGAATTAGGAAATTAGAATATCGTTTGTAAAGTGGTCATGCTTGTACTTACTCTTCTAGTTTCTACTACAATTACAAAGTTAGCATTTTTTACTATGAATATCACCAAAACTAAGCTTCGCAACAAAAAGTAAGATGAGTATTTTTATAAACGCTATGATATTATTCATTAAAAGGGACAGTTATAACAATTAGTACTGATTCAATTATAAACAATTTTGAAATTAAAAAAAAAAATTCAAACTCCCTTTTCATAAATTAATGCATTATATATATTTTTTTTAATAATGCATTATATTGTATTAAGAAACAAAGATTTTGTATCTTTTTCTTCGTTGACAATTTGTTAATATTAAATGAATATTTATTTGAAGTTTCATAAAGAATTTTATAGATATATATATATATATATATATATATGTGTGTGTGTGTGGGTGTGTGTGTATATATATATTTATATATTTTTCGTCCCCTAAGTCCAATTAGTCTCTTCATCCCTAAAAGTTTTTCCATACTAGACTTTTGCTTGCTAACGTGAGAGCCAAATTTCTATTTTCTACATGGTATCCCAGCAAACTTCTCTATCAAGTCAATAGTCAATTTGATTCTCAAAAAAAAAAAGTCATTAGTCAATAGTTGTTAAGATGAGTAGAGGTTATTAATAAGGGGAGATGAGTCAATTGGAACCTCAAATGACCTTACCTTAATTAATGAATGAAAAGAGGACATTCTCTTTAAAAGGAAAAGAAAAGAGGATAATAAAATCGTGTTTAATAAGGCGATTATAACTGATTTTAATAGCGACATCTATTGACTCCATAAGTCTTTACATTAATAAGTATTTTATTTTATATAAATTTAAAAGAATTAAGAAAAATATGAACCTTGAATTTTGACATGCCAGCTGCATCTCCTCCCAACTCCTTGCATCACTGGTTGTTTTCTATATAATTTCCAACTCCTTGCATCGCTGGCTGCAAGTCTACCTTCAATATTTACAAACTGCCAAATTCTCCACGCCACAATCCTTTTTGATAGTCAAAGCTTCTGCTGCCACCTCCATTGTCACTGCTTTAAATTGATTAATCCATGCTTTGATTAATAGGCCTATAATTTAATGGTAGTTCCTTGCTATCACAGCAATGCAAGCTTTGTGTCATCGCTGCATCGATATTCAATCTTAACCCCCAGAGATGGGTTATTTTTCTAGGAAATCTGGACCTCAACAATATTAAGCTTGACCCATCAAATTAAAAATAATATGGTTACTTATTTGGATGCACTACATTAGATTCTTATACACATAATTTTGCATTGATTACTTCTCAAAAAAAAAAACTGCATTGATTAATAAAGTACATTTTATCCTAAAATTTTATAATTATATCCATTTATTTTGAAATGATAGATTATATTTTATAATGTCTTCAGTATTTAAAATAAAATAAAAAAATTGACTATCACCGTTATAATATCTTTTTAAATTATAAATGACAAGACAAAAATTCATTCCACTCGTTCCTAAAAAAAAAAAAAGATAATATTTTAAGAATTCTATGATAGATTTACCAGAAGGTCTAGACCCTTAATCCACCTAAATAATCAAATAATTCCCATTTCATTTTTAGTTAATTCAATTCAATAAATGGGCATTAAAAAAAAAGCAATAGAAAAGGTCAATAAATTCTTTTGGAACAAGAAAATGGGCAATAAATTCTTAATTTTAATTTCTCGTGCCACTTATCAAACATGCGTCCAAATCGGTTGGTACAGTCTCTTGGACTGGTCATATAATGTTAGAGTTAATCACCCCTGTCAACTATGTTAAATAGCTATCGATCAACGGTTTGATGGGAAAAAGTCCTGATGGCATAACCGGTATTTTGGGATATAGAATTGGACTTAGTCGTCAATTGGTTAACGCAAAAAATCCAAAGAACAGGAGTGCCGTTTGCATGTGTTAAAAGTACTAAACGACGAAATTTACAACCCAGAAAAAAACACTCGGATTCTAATTTTACAAATGAAGCTCCTAAAGGACTAACATATACTGTATATATTTCCTTAAGATGTTTCACTGATTTCATTCCAAATTGCAAGTTAGAAAATAAATCAAATAAGCAGAACAGTTCTATGCTCAGCCAAATAAAATAATTATTAAAAAAAAACCAGAATAATTCATACATAAAATTTTTGCAGAATTCTGGTTATGTGAGAGGTGAAGTGTTTAAATTAATATGTGAAATCAAATTAATGATGGACGGAGTCAAGTTTTAGTGTAACATAACATGGTTGGTAACTTATTGAACTTCATTTATGTTTTAATTAGTTTAACTAATAAAGTTTCTTATCATCAAATAAGAAAAAATTGAGAAAAATTCTATTGTGTATCTATATAATTTTTTTTTTTTTAATCTTATTGATGTTCACAACTATATCTATAACCATTAAAAGATATTGCTCTCGTTTTTACCAAAAGAAAAAGTCAAAGAAAGTTTTGAATTTTCCCTTCACACAAGCAACCAGAAACCAAAAAGGAGTTACTATGACCATGTTTGGAAAATTTAATGATGTTTGGAAATAACCCACAAACGGATATAAGTATATTTGATTTTTTTTTTATTCTTAAATGAAAAAAATAAATAAATAAAAAAGGAATCTTCATAATTGGCAGGACCGCCAAGTGACACTGAAACCAATAAAAACAATCATGTAAACTTGTTACAAAACCCATCTTCTTCATCAGCCACTTCCTTCAAATTGTGCACTGGTTCTTGCACTTGCTCTCCAATAATCATCTTCTAATCTTCCTCATGGAAACCCATTCCTTAAATTCTCTCTTGGTCTTTCAAAACAGAATTAACGAAGGTATATAATAACCCAACCACACCTTGCTCATTCCAAGCTCAAGTTTTTGTTGATTTTGTGTTTTCAAACTAAAAATCCTAACTTTAAAAGTGGGATTTCTTAATATTCAATTTTTAGATACCATTTCTCTCTTTTTAGTCTGTTTGCTGATTTATGATATGTTTTTCTTTTTTATTGGCTTGCATTGCAGAGTTGATTAGGAGCTTGCATGTGTACCAAGTGGAGGATGGGAAGCAAAATGAAATTGAGAGAGAGTTTTTGTTCTCAGCCAGTGGATCATATATGGAAATGACAACTAATCCAGCTCTCAGATTGCTTAAGTTTCGGGTTTCTGAAGTGTATGAAGGGCTTGTGAACGGTTTGTGGCTTTGCATACTTGCATTTCATGCCGATCGTCCATCGCATTTTACATGCATTCCTTCTCTACTCTCAATTTCCAGGTACACCATTTTTTGCTAAATTTTATCCACTGTCTCATTTTTTCAGGTGTCCATTTGCTGGATTGATTGAGTTAGTTTAATGGTTTACCGTTTGATGATTTTATGGCATGCTTTCTAAGATGATTAATTTTTGACTTAGACATGAAAGGTAAAACTTAGTTACAGTTGCTTAGGTGTTAGTGTGTTACAAGCACGTGGTTGAATTTAATTGTAAAACATACAGTACAGCACTTAAGAATTTGTAATTAAGTTTTGCCCAGCATAAAAAGACTGGTCTTTCTTTCAAAAAGAACTGCAGTTAATTTTGATTGGTTATATTACAGTTAATTAAGTCCATGGAATGGTGCATGGTAATTAAAAAGCCATTTCAATGTTACTATTATAGTTATAAGATAGTTTGTTATAGATGACAAATTGATTTTAGCAGCTAAAGGAAGCAGCTTTATATATATATATATATATATATATATATTGATAAGAAGCAGCTTTATAATTGAAAGAAGATTTTTCCTTAAAAAGAAAATAAAAATAAAAATTGCAAGAATATTTGCCCTTAAGAGGTTTCCTTTAAGCGAGTTGGGGAACTTGTAAGTTAATTATAACATTTCTTGAATTGGACCTCCTCTTCTTGGACATGTCATGCGGACCTGGGGTGGGTTTGGATAGCGCGTTCAGCGTTTAGCTGAACATGTCTCCTGCGTTGCACACATCAGGGGGACATTTCTCTGTTCATGATACTGTTCATGAACAGTTGAACAGTAGTTTTGTTGAAATTTTTTTATCATATTTGTGGGTCCCGTTTACTGTTCACGGAACCCACGAATTTCACTTTTCAGAATTTTTTTATTAAAAATGGGTCCCACAGTACTATTCACACATTTAAAAATTATTTTGCTACAGTATTTTCAGTTTTCAGTTTTCAGTTTTCAGCAAAACGCTCTATCTACTCCAAGTAATCACGTTTCTCTCATGAAAGGCTTCAGATAATTTAGTAATAATGATTACTATATTGGAAGTCACAATCCCAGCAAAGCAACAGAGTGATCTTCAATTAATATTTCATGATTTTTTTTTCTTTCTTTCTTTTTAAAGAATGCCTTATGATTTTACAAAAGTAATGCAGATGCTTAGATAAGAAATTTCTGATCATGGTCACGACATTTCTCCTTGGTGATGCTTGATGTTTTGATGCAATCTCTTTCAATTATATTAGAAGTTCTATTTAATAAGCTAAAGAGAAGTTTTGTTTGTATTTTAAAAATTACGATTAAAAACAGCACAAAATGAGTCCATTTAAACACTTAAATGAAATTGTGATTAATAGGCAATAGCTTCACATAATTTCTCTCAAACCCTCTTCTAATTTTAATAAAAATAAATAAATTTGACCCACA
Organism: Castanopsis chinensis; assembly: GCA_032878915.1. Taxonomy (NCBI): domain Eukaryota; kingdom Viridiplantae; phylum Streptophyta; class Magnoliopsida; order Fagales; family Fagaceae; genus Castanopsis; species Castanopsis chinensis. Next base: position 771,002 of record JAVQMG010000074.1, on the reverse strand, counting down.
TGGTCTGAACCGAATATCATACACAGCTCCGGCAATGCCACTCCTTGGTGGAGAATAAGTTGAACTTTAATGTTATGTTTCCAAGTTTGCTGATAAACTAATTTATAATGTTCCTGACTTTATTTTTGAAATATTCAGAAATCCCAAGCTGAAGTCAGTACCAACAATAGCCGTCGATCTTCAAAATATTTTCCAGTTGGGCTGCATTATGGAAGACAAAGAGCAATCACGATTTCCAAAAGGGGAAACATGCCAACAGAATGATGATTGTTACCGTCAATCAAGAAGAAGTTTTCCCACTCTTCAGCTGGATCTTAACCGTCTTCCTTATCCAGTTACTGAGTTTGAATCATCTGAAGATCAAGAAAAGGAACATTGTTCACCAGGTTCAATGCTCATGTTCTGCTCTCCTTTCTCTTCTGTTTTTTTTTTCTTTACTTTTTAAAATTTATAATTCTCTCTCTATCATAGCAGTAACATGGAGCTGAAATTATTAACTTTGTCTTGGCAATTACAATATAGTATTTTTAAAATATATTCTACTTAAATGCTTTATGTCAGCAACAGCTTACATTAGAGTGCTAAACTTAATTCAATTGATAAATTCTTCCAATAATAAAAAAGCAAGTTTAATTAAAATGCTACTATCACTTGCAATACTAACCATAAGTAACTAGTTATTTTCTTGCAATTGTGCTGTTGAATCTATTCAGTTCCTTCATTTTGATAAAGCAAACACAACTGGTTTTCTTTTAAGATTTAATTTGCTTCTACAAGGTTATGTTGGAAAAACAAAAAAAAACAAAAGTTCCCACTGGACAAGAGCTAAAAAATTTTCATGTTATTTGTTTCATTTGACTTCAGAATTTTATTGAATTCTTCAAATTTGATATCTTATAGATAGGATGGAAGATTGCAGGTATTGTACGCAATAAGAAAAAGAGAGCAGCAAGTGAACATGTTGCAAGGATTGCTTTATCAGATCTAGCCAAGTATTTTGATCTTCCAATTGTGGAAGCTTCAAGAAATTTGAAAGTCGGGCTTACAGTTCTAAAAAGAAAATGTAGAGAATTTGGTATTCCCCGTTGGCCACATAGGAAGATCAAATCCCTTGACAGTCTCATTCATGATCTACAGGTCCTTTCTCTGCACCAAATACAGTGTCATACTTATTTTGAAAATAATCTTTTTTAACTCTATATTTATAAGTTTCTACACTAACAACGACATTGACATTTTCTCATTATATATTTATCATTTCTAGATATAATGAAAGCATTTGTGTCAGATTAACATTAAACTTAGAGTAATTACATTTGATGTTATGGTATTAATTGCAATAATCAACCCCTGAAATTGAATTGGTTTCACTTTGACTTTGATCGGTGGCAATGTGAAACTAGCTTTGACATTTTTACATATTAGCATTGATGCATCTTTCTCATGTAAGCACATTCACAAACATATCTATTCCTATATATTATACATGGAGAACCATTTACAGGAAGAGACAGAACGGCAACAGCAGAAGGACAAAGTTGCAGCCATGGCAGTTGCAAAGAGGCAAAAGATGTTGGAGAGTGAAAAAGAAAATATAGAGAGAAAACCTTTTATGGAGTTACAATGCGAGACCAAGAAATTCAGGCAAGATGTTTTCAAAAGAAGGCATCGAGCTAGGGCTACTGGAAACCAAGATCCATCCACCTCAAGTCATGAGAGTACTAACAAAGCATAGATTATCATATCAAAAGTTACAAAAGTTAAAAAGTTAGACTTTCAACTTGTACAGTTTTACTTCTAATTGTGGTATTTCAAAAACTCTTTTGTGGTTTGCCACCAATTAGAATTTACATCAAACTCAAATCCTGTGTTTTTCTTTTTCTTATCATTATTGTTCATATAAAAAGTTTTTTATTAGCTGCTTCAATTATTTTCTGAATAAGATATTTAGGGTTCAATTCTTGTTTACACCAAATACTGATTGGTGTCTCAGTCTGATGATAAAGAGCTATCATCAAAAGCAGGCGCTATAGATTAAAACTCTCTCTAAAAAAAAATAATAATAATAATTCGTTATTAGTTTCCTCCAATGTGTCAATAATTTTCCTTGTAACAAATTTGTAATATTAGTGTAGGGCTGTCCAAATTCATCCACACACCCGACCCACCCGAAGAACCGACTGGCTCCAACTCGAAACTGGCCAACCCAACTACTCCGGCGTGTTGGCGACGGGTCTTCACCACCAGAAACCAATTTCGGTCGGGTTTTGGTTTTCCTCCCCTAAAACCCGAAAAACCTGAACCGACCTAAAGATTTCCGGATTTCGGCCAAAATTTCCTGAATCTAACAAAAAAAACCCAAATTTCAGTGATAGTTTTCTAGATTTCGAAGCTATTTCCCTTAGATCCAGTGAGATTTTGACCAGATCTGGCAAAATCTCATCGAATCCGATGAGATTTTCGCCAAATCTGGCGCAATCTCATAGAATCTAATGAGATTTTCGTCGGATCTGTGTTTTTTCCATCTTTTTCTCGCCATATTGAATCCGATTGACCCGCCCACCACCCGTTGATGGTCTGAACCGCCCAACCCGATTACTCCGGCGGGTCAATTCTAGGTGTGGCACAAACCTGACCCAGACTGACTCGTGGACAGCCCTATCTTAGTGTTCTATTTTATAGACAAAATAGAAAAACAATAAAAGTGATGTAGTAATTTGGCCATATTATATGTGTTTACAAATTTAAAAACAACATAATATAGTGAATGATATTATAAAACATATTTCATGTACAGCGAATTTTTTATATTATCATAATTATAAAATAAAAATAAGATTATCGATTTTTCATACTAGCATGCCATTTTTTTGACAAAAGTTGGAAGAGAATTTTTCATATTATCATAATTACAAAATAGAAATAAGGTTATTGCTTTTTCATAGGAAGTTTATTAGTCTTTTTTTTTTTTCATATGAAGCTCTTTAATGGGAAAAAAACTGCTTTATTAGAGAAATAAAAACTTCATGAAATCACAAATATATATAAGATTATTTTCACTAGGTTAACCTCATAATTGCTTGATTATTTTTCATATTTTTGATTGTGTATTATTAAATATTTTTTTGTTTTTTATTTCAATTTTTTGCTGAATAAGAAATTTATTTTAAAGCAAGAATTAGGTATACAACAATCTTAAGCAACTAAATTTAAGCAAGAATATTATATTCCGAATCAATTATTTTTTAATATAAACCTTCTATAAATGAATGCATGTGCCTCATTAAACATATGACAGTAATTTAATATTTTGTCATAAAGAAAAATAATATTATTTTTTTTTTACTGAATAAAAAGAATACTAAAAATAAACAAATGATTAAAAGTTTCAATAATATGAAAGGCTAAATAAATAAATAAAAATCTATTATGTCCTCAAGAAATATGCCACATGGTAAAACCTTACTATTCCAGCTTGAAATAAAATATGTAGGACAAAATTATTAATTGGGAACTTGGAATCACAGATACCAACATGTTAGTTTATATACTTGATATTTACACACATAGACAAGTTATTTATGGTGCACAATACCATTATTTATTTTAAGATATTTTTTAATTATATATTAAAATTTAAATGATTCTTTTGCTTGTAAGGAATGTTTGCATTAAGGTCACATTTAGCTACTTGAATTTGAATTTAAATTTGAGTTTAAATTAATGGATTTGAAATGCCTTAATTCCAAATCTATAAATATTGAAGTATTATCATTGTATTATCATTTGGATTTCTAAACTTCTATGGGTTTAGAAGGTTTAGAGCCCAAATCCTTACTTGACCTTTTGTAAACTATCCAAACAAAGTATTTAAATTTTAGTCACCTAAATCCAAATACATGTACCCAAATCATGCCATGCAAACACACCATTACTTTTGCTTAGGTGAGAAGTTCAATAAATAGTACCTATTCCCCTTTTAAGGAAGAGTTGCACGTCATTAATTAAAAGATGGAAGAGGTCTCAAAGAGTGCCCTACATGGTACCACCCATGCTCTTATACGAGGTTGTTACTTTCATTTTATGCATGTATAATTGTATATGTATATATATGATGAGTGCTGGGCTTAGGTTGGGTTGAACCTGATCAATTAATCAAAGCATACACAACCTGACCTTTTTCATAAGTAACCCGACCTGAAAATTTGAATCCAACCCAATAAACCATATCAGTGGACTGTGGACACTGAAATATCTGCCAATAAACGTAAATTCGTTTCAAAAAGTAAAAAAGATACCAGATAAGTCGATCAGTGTTCTACGCAGTCTGCATAACCTTTTTTTTTTTTAAATGTAAAGTTTTAGCACCAAAATACACCTAGGAATTGAAAAAAAAAAACGTCGCTCTCTTAGCCTTAAATCCAAGTCAGCATTAAAGTCCGCTGGCCATAGTTCCTGACGATCACTGCCTTGATCTGGACTCAGCCCGTCTTGCTTCATCTGGTGTGGAAGGAAACAGCTCCACATACCTAGACCCAATTGTCATCTTGTCCTTGCACATCGCTCTCTTAGCCTCATCTACAGTCACAAACTCTACATATGCCTCGCCAGTAGCTTTCCCATCTGGGCGACATGCAATATGTACTCTTTCTTCTATCAGCTTAAAATCCCGGAAAAATTCAACAATTTCAGTTTTTTTCACGGAGAAAGGGAGACCACGCATCTTCAATATTTCAGTGTATTCCAGTTGGTCCTTATCATTGAACCTCTTTGCTCGGGCTGGAGGAGGGCTTCCATGGTAATCATTATCATAGATTCCTTCATAGTTTACCTCTCCAGCAACAGCATTGTAATAATCCTGTCTCTTGCATCTGAAAACTTCCACATACCTCCTTCCCATGCTCTGCCGATCTCTCTGTAAAGCAAACTCAACCTGCATGGATCCCGCGAAGACAACAAAGGCTTCTCCTGAGAACCGTCCACTCTTGTTAACCAGCAAAACATCCACAATATCCAGTCCAGCAAAGAACTTGAAAATGTCAATATCAGTGCAGTTGAAGGGAAGCCCCCTGAGACGAACTACTGGAAAAGGAGGGGGCTGAAAGCCACCAGCATAGCCATAAGGTTGAAAGCCACTTGGGCCGCTGCTCACTGCGAAGTAGGGATTGGATTCCATCATTCTTTGTCTCTTTGAGCCGACCTCGTACCCGTCCGAAACCCCCCCGCTTCCCAACATTGCCCTTCAATTATAAATACCCAAAAAAAAAAATCCCCCACTCAACCTGTTAATAAAACCAAACCCAACCCACGATTCCCTGACACCTAAATCTTTAACACTAAAATTTTCATCCCAAAAAAAAATGACCATATTTACTAGCCCTCTTAAAAACAGCCAACATATGAACCCCAAACACACATCAAACATAACTTTACATAAGCAACAAAACATCAAATTGCATATCAAGACTTCATAACATATGGAATCCAACATGTTGACAAGAATTATATATGAAAAAAAATGTTATTATAAGTTAACCAGATCAGTAAAAAAAAATTAAATAAGTTCATCTTCTAAGCTAAAGCCTAATCAGCTCCAATAATTATAATTCGATAATAGGGAATTTTAACATCTAAAACCATGGAAAATAAGAGGGGAAAACATTACATTACCAACATTTATAAGAAGATCCTAATCCTCCCTTAGTGCCACTAACTCAAAAATATATATATATTACGCACACAAAACTCTGTTGTTTCTCCATAAAATATGAAACCACCCAAAAGTTTTATGCGTAACACTTAGCCCTCCTACGGTATTGTTTTGTGTGTAGACCATTCATTGTGTCACACTTAACCCCCCCAAAGTCCCCCCCATGTAGTTTTGTTTTATGTGAAAATTTAGAGTTACAATTTCACATAAAACACTACCATGGGAGTTTTGTGTTACACTTAAAAAACTCAAAGGGGTTATGTGTAACACAATTAATGGTTTACACATAAAACACACCACAAAGGGGTCAAGTGTCACACTCAACACCTTAAGGGGGTTTCGTGTTTTATGGGAAAACCATTTTTTTTTTTTTGTGTAATTTTCCCAAATATAAAAACAGAAATCCAAACACCACCACCACCACCAAACCTTAGCCCCAAAAGTTTGGGATCAGCTATGGATCCCAATCCTTGACAGACTAATCAGTAAGTTGTTAACAAAAAAGATTAAAATTTATACTGCTTTCGCTGATTTACATAACTTTTCTAGGAAATTAAATGCATATTGAATGTTCTTTTTTACATGTAATCCATAAATTTCTCTAGTAAAAATCAATCTTTTTTTATTGAAACAACAGCAAACAATCAGGAACCACACAAAACACACTTCTCACATTTATACCAAGCCAATCAGACCCAAATTCAAGGTTCTTATACACACATACATACATACATATATAGCATGACGAAAAAGCAATCAAGAAGCATCAAAAGCCCTAAAACAATTGAAACCAAACCCTATCTATCTACGTCATGGCAAAACTACAAGAAGAAAATCGCGAGAAACAAACAGAAATTAAAATATGCAGGAAAAGAAACTTACCCTCTTGGTCCGTACATGGCTGGCTACGAGAAAATCTGGAGTCTTCGGAAGCTGCTTCGATTCTCCGAAGAGAGAAAAGATTGAATCTTTGAAAGCGAATTAGCGAGTATAAGCCGAACAGAACGACGTCGTTGTAGGGGTGAAGAAACCCTAACTAGCCTAGGGTTTAAATTTCAGAGCGTTGAAACTTTGAAAGAAAAGGCTTTTCTGAATTCTGATTTTTTTTCTTCTTCTTCGTTTGCGTTTTTATTCTCTTTCTGATTTGGGGGTTTGAGAAATTGCTATTTATTAGTCTTTATTAATTGAGCTTATGTGTAATTACGGTAATATCCTCCTTAGTAAGTCTGTTGGGTTTCCCAATTTGGAGGGTGGTTTTGGAAAATTGGAGGCTCACCGACTCCCTGGCTTATATTTCAGAAAACAAATAAATAAATAACGTTTTTAAAAAATAAAAAATCAAGATGTATCATTCATCTCAATTTGCAATTTATACTTTTGTCTTCTTTTTTTTCTTTTTTTTTGGGGTAGAAAAAGCTGTTAATATAAAATCTAAGGAAGAGGTTCAAATACAACATTAAGAGGGCATACTATCTCATAATACAACCCAATATAATAAAAAAGAAGTAGAAAAGAAAGGTCCACAGGAGACTATGAAACATACAAAAACCTTGGTTAGAACTCGAACCCTTCCTAGTCAGGAGATTCGCACATTTATTAGCTTCACGAAAGCAGTGCTTCATCTTCATCTGAGAAATCCAACTGACGAGGAACTCGCAATCCATGATAAGAGAAGCATGATAGAGATTAGGATTAAACTCTTCTGTCACCCACCCAATGACAAATAAAACTATAAGATTTAATTTAAAATTATATGGTTTAATCTATTACAATTACAATTAAAATATTATTAGCACAAAATATATAGTTTAAAAGTTTATAATATTCACGAGCTCATAAGCATTTTGTATTATATAAATTTCGATGTAAAAGTTCAAGTCTTAAAAATCTAAACTATTAACATAGAGGAAGCTTTCGAAGATATAACATTAATGAATGATGAATAGGAATAAAAATAAGATATATCAAAATAACAAATAATTATTATATTTTTTAGCAAAAATAAGATGGTTTTTTCTTGTTGTGGGAGAGGCAATATTCATGCTAAATAAGAGACTTTAAATTAAAAAGGTTAGGTGAGATATAAATGCGACTCTTGATGATCTATACAAAGTACAAGAAGAAGTTAGTCCTTCGAGACTATATAAAGTCAACAATAATTTTTTAAACTTTGATGAAACCACAATTTTTTTTTTCTTTAATTAAAAGATAGAAGACGAGACCACAATTTAATAATATGTAAATTTCCGTTATCAATTATCTATAAAGGAATATAGAAAAGGCAGCAAAGTTTATCACAATTGCCGTGCAAAGCTATATGAAGAAGATTGCTTACTTGAATTTTTTTTTTTTTTTGGGTAGGATCGATTGCTTGATTGTTTAACTGTAACAGTGTCAATAAATATCAACAATATACTACAAGATAAATGAGTGATGGAACATCACATGGGCCCATTGGAAGCAAATGATGTGCTTGTAATGGGGTCACCCTGTCTTTTCAAATACAATGCCTAGGCCCTAGTATTGAACCACCACTCGGCCTCTTCTCCAATGCTTCACCGACATCTTCATTTAATCAACATAGCCCCCTAATTACACTCTTGGCTATGGCCTATCTGGTTATTCTTTACAATTATTACAAGCTCATATTTTGCAAAGTGATTTGCTTCTTGCTAGTGATTCTAGTATACAACCAAAACTGCACTGGTACGAATTTTACATGGACTATTAAATGGAAGCTACTACACATGCTCATTCCAACCTTTCATTAACCAATGCAGTTTCTGATTGAATGTTTAGAAGTACTAGAAAACTAAACCAAGCACTTACAATTGGCTTTCGTTCTCAAGCTATTGACAATGTTTTTGACATCTCTTTTTCATTTCTTATGCTTATGTTTTGCACGAAGCTAGTGCCTAGTGGGCGTGTTAAAATCAGGAGTGCTGTCTGAAGAGCTCAACACTTCCCAGCATCAAGAATGAGCATACATGGTCTTTGTAAACAACGTAGCAAACCATAAAAATGCTAATATTTCTAGAACAAATCTGTCACTCCAAGTGCATATCAAAATTTGGTACTTGAGTATCTTTAACTAATATAAGAAATGCGTTTTACAAGAGGCTAATTTTTCTAACCAAAATCGTTGCACTAAGGCTTCTTGTTGTTATGCTCCATAATCTAAACTTACATGCAGGCCAAATAAATAAAAACAAAATAATGTAGATTGTTGCAGGAATTGATTGCAAAATTGTTTTTCTTCCTTGAAATTCAGAAAACAGAAATCACACTTTTTCGGATGAGAAGATAATAAGCACCAGATCTTTTTTCTACTTGAGGAGTTGTCAAACAAATTGCTCACCATGGTATAGATAACATTAACCAAGGTATTATCCCCACCTGCAGTTACACATTAGGAGACCAGTTAAGAACTTGGAAGTAACATTCAGAAACCTGTATGCAACACAATGCATGCTTTAAGAAGTTGTGTATTATACAAATTCAACCAAGTTAAACAATTGCACTCATGGCCCTACACTTCTAATGAGCTTAGAACCTTGTCAAGTATTTAAATTCTTAATATAGGTTAGTTCTGAAAATTGTAAATTTCCCGAGGAAAAAATAATTCCTCATTTCCATTTTCCCCATTAAAAGAATACGAAAACAATCAGCACCAGATTCAAGGAAGAGGAACTTAAATCTTATTAGTGTAGAAACTGGAGATCACATTGCTCCAGGAAGTACACAACTTCATTGCTCCCCCCACCCCCACCCCCACCCCCACCCCTTAAACATCGGGTTGCACTAAATGGTCTTATCTTGATCAATAAATTTCCTTGAGATCTTTCTGAAAGTTTGTCAGCAATTTAAAATACAGAACAGCAGGTATAGGAAGTGAGGCTCAGCCCAGCCATCCTCAACGGGGAACTAGCCTAACAATGTTTCCATTCTTCACAAAGGGTTTCTCCCATACAGGATATATGAAAATAACAAAATTAGAAAACAAGTTAAAAGGCTGTTTACCATAATATTGTTGCTTAAAGTGCCTCCTGGCCTCCAAGATAGCAACTTCCCTGCCAAAAAAAAAAAAAAAAGAGGAAACATTTCAATATGCAGCAACAGGCCAGGAATATTCTCAATTAGTTCACGTTTTTTCCTTGATGAATATCCTGTGGCAGAGACAGGAATCTTTTACTTGGGCACTGTTGGATATTTAGGGTGAGTTTGGTTGGGCTTTTTGAAAAAGTGCATAATGAAAAAGTTGAGTTTTGAAAAAGTGCATAATGAAAAAGTTGAGTTTTAAAAAGCTGACTGTTTGGTAAAAGCTGTTAAAAAGTACTTTTTGAAAAAGCTGAGTGTTTGGCTAGCACTTGTAAAAGTGGTAGTTTGAGGGATAAATTACCAAAAAGGACAACGTATATAGAAGGGTGTTTATTTCGTACTCTTTTTTCCCACCAATATTAGTTAATCATAACCTACTTTTTAAAATTTATTGTGAAAATATTACTGTAACATTTATCAATTTTAATTACTTATTTTTTATTTTATTCCCTTTTAACTCCATCTTTTTTTTTGGTCCATACGTTTTATTCTTTTTTTTTTTTTTTCTTTTTTTTCTCCTCCACAAGTCCTTTTAACTCCTCAGACATCCATTTAGCTCTCTCTCTCGCGTGATTTCTCAAAAAAAAAAACAATCTCTCTCTCTCTCTCTCTTTCTTTCTGTCTCTCTCACCACCGGCGGCAACCGCAAGTCTCCCAAATCGACGGCGATCGGAAAGGTTCGAACACTCGCGAACACCGGCGGCAACCGCGAGTCTCCCAAGGCACTCGCGAACACTCGCGAATCGGAATCGTCATCGGAGCCGCCAACGGCGACATTCCGACACTGGCTTCCGATCCGCGTCACCACCGCTCGTCCGCGTCACCGCCGCTCGTCCGCGTCACCCCTGCGGCTCAGACGGGTCAGATTTGTTGTTGTTGTTGTTTTTTTTTTTTTTTTTGTTCTGATTTGAGATTGTGTTTTGAGATGAGTTTTAAGATTGTGTTTTGAGATTGTATCTTGATTGTGATTGAGTTTGTATCTTGATTTTAAGAAAGAGTCTGTGGATAGTTTGGTAATTTTCGGAAGAGCCCAACGGCTAGTTCCAAAACGTTTCCTGGCTTTTTGATTATGGACCTCCAACGCTCCATAAATTTTCTGCGCGTTTTGGCTGTGGAACAAAAGTTGGCTTTTTAACAAAAGTTGGCTTTTAGGTCTAACCAAACACATATTTCAGCCTAATTTTTTCAAAAAGCCAACGTTTGGGTCCAAAAAGTGGAACCAAACGGGCACTTAGAAAGTACAGCATAATTTTGTTAGCCCAATAAGTATTGACTTGGTGAGGCTAAATATATACCAAAGAAGACCTCAAATGTCTTCTTTTTTTCTTTTCTTTTTGTGGTTGGGGGGCTACCTAAGACCTGCTTCTGCCCCTTACCACCTGTCATTTGCCTACTTAGTCTATTGTCAGGTTAGCTTGCAGAAGCATCATAAGCTGATCAATCAAACCACAAGTCCATAGAGTAAAATTGCAGGGGTGTAAGCAAACATAGCAAATTGACCACAAAATATAGCTAGTTTATAAATTCTTAAGATATTTTTGAAAATTTCGCCAGACAATTACCCAAAAAGAAAATTACTAAATGATGCAGTGATCACGAAAAACAACATTCAAAAAACAAGTTGAAGAAGGTACGTTTAAAAATCCTCAGTTTGAACACAGCCAATTAATAAAAATGCAATGGGCTACGGAAAACAACATTCAAAACCAAGATGAAGGTGTTTAACAATCCTCAGTTTGAATACAGTCAATTAATAAAAATGAAGTAGGCTTTCAGCAATTTCTTTAAAAATAAAAAAGAATCCTTGCCTGGATTCAAGAAAACTAAAAAGCCCTGAGCATGAAACCACCTTTCCCTCCCCTAAACTTGGGAGTAGTACTTATTAAATATTCCAATGCACCAGTTGATAAGCTCCCTTGAGCAAAAACGAGCTACAACAGAAAAAGAGCGGGAAAGATCACATCAACGAAATGACCACTCAGGAAGGTGAATATACTGCCTCAACACCAAAAAATGTGATCTGAGCAACTCCGCCAATACCAATGTCATCGTAGCACCACAGATTTACTACTCCACAACCATTTCATCCATTTATTGTACATGGTTTAAGAAAAAATGTATTTCGCACTTGCAAGACATCAATAAATTGCACTGAATGAAAGACAAGACACATTCTTTTTATGCCCAGAAAATATTCAATTCATAAGCCAAAATCAGACCTTCCAGGTCACTGTTACAATAAAAATAGACACTTATTACATTTTTCAGATCAATTCCAGCAAAATGTAGCAACCAACACATCTCCATGACTTTTCACCAATCAAGATTAACTTATTCTACTTCTAGTTTAATATCTCAAGCCCAATTATGGTTGCAGTAGCTTTATGTGTCCTAGAGACATTTGTTGCAAAGTAATGTGTACACAGCACATCATTCCATCAAGAGGTATAAAATGTCTTGTTGACCTCCTTGCCTACATTGTCATCCATAAAATTCAATTCTACAATTACAGTTTAAAACACAAAATTTAGCCATGGATCCTCGACAGATTAGATTGGGTCAGTCATAGGAATTCTTTTCTCCATTCTATCCTATCTAAAGTCATGCTCTCTATTACTCCCTTATTTGACATGTCCTTTTTTTATTACTTCTTTTTCTCCAATCTTTCAAAAAGACAAAAAGAAATGAGAATATACAAAGATGTTTCGTAAAACATATGCACAAAAAGCCTCACAAACTGTCAGAGGCATTCACAGTCCACGAGAAAAATGACAATAGAAGGTTAGAATATAGATAGACACAGACATTCATAAATGGCTAAACACACACACAGCAAAAGTTCACAACAGCGAGTAAAAAAATCCATCACCTAACCACTATCCAGTACACATTATAAAGAGCCATAAGAATCTTCTTAGAAACATTACCTATATCTTTTACCATATCACATGCTACTCCATTAATAAAACATAATTTTTTTAACTCAACTTGTTAACTGGTACCATCACAACATAATAATGATTATATCACTAAATCTTTCTAAATATCACCAGTTTCAACTTTCAAAGCAGAACCTAATATAGGATGGTATAAAGCCATTGAAGCCTGGCTGTGAAGGCATGCCAGTTAAAAGAAATAGTATGTTCGTTCATGATTGAGCAATGATCACATAAAACTTAGAGAAATTCAGGCAGTAAATAAAACAACTTCAACAACAGTTTGGCTTATGTCTGACGGCATAATTTGGGACTTTCTACAAAGTGAAAGATAAATCATGTATGTTTTGAACACACACAGCACAATATCATTATATTACATGACTGGTCAAGAATTTACTAATACTAACATTAGAGCTCATGCGAACTTGTTTTGTTACCTAAATACTCTTTTAGGTAAAATAATAAGTTAGTCAAATTCTAATTATCATATCCAAGAAAACAAAAATAAAGACAAAGTCTAATTCTCATTTAAGTTATGCAAGATCAAGAACCATTACCCTTCAAGCTTGTGCAACCACCTCCTTCTCCTCCACATCATTTGTAGCAGCATTTGGCTCTGCACCCTCAGCATCCTCCGTGGGAGGCTGAACCTGTTCGTCCTCCGGAAGTGGCTCCTCCACGTAATCATTCTCAAATGCATCTGCAGGCACCTCATAGATCCTAACTTGTGGTTTGGATGGGTCTTTCACAAGCACATATTTCCCCTCATTCAACTTCATACACAAGTCCACAATAGACTTCACAATCCCCCACATATTCGAAGTATTCAAATTAATCTGTGAAGCAAACTCCCTTGGCTTGTACCCGACAACTGCCAATATCACATGGTTGAAATGATCACGAGGATGCACCCGAGAGACGTACCCCAATTTCATCATATCGGCACTAGCTAGCAAAGCCTGAGCCGTCCATTTGGCCATCTTGTTCGCATTGTTCTTTAGCTCAGTGGCCAACACAGCACCTCTCTGAGTCTCGAGCTTCTGCCTCCAATCGACACCCGAGTATTTGGAGTCAAATTCGTTGAGTGCATTGAGAGTTAAGAAGGACCTCTGATTGTTAATCTCAACAACACTCTGTACCTCACACCGAGCCACCAAGTACATATCGTTATCGAGCTTCCACCGCCTATAGCGATACGCCACAGAGGCAACCTCTTCTCCTTCGCTGGCGAAGGGGTTAGGTTCGTCGAATGCGACCTTTTTCCCATCCCTAATGAGAACCTGCTGGGAGAAATTCTGGTTGATGTAAGCAGCCTCCACGCCGAGGGAATAGGAGGAATTGATATCGTCCTTGGCCTCAGGCAATGGCTCCTGAGAGGTCTCGTGGACAGAAAGCAAGTCGAGCTGAGAGCCATCGCGCTTATCGAAGAACAACTTGTTCCCGACCCTCTGAACCACAATATCCCACGAGTAAACCGACCTGGGCGCACACATGAGGGTGGAGAGGATCGTGTCGGTGGCAAAGACGGTGGCTTTGTCCTCGCTGGCGAGGCGGCGGATGACAGGGTCATCAGTGGTGGTAACCTTGAAGAAATTGCGGTTTTTGAAGCGCTCAAGGCGGCGCTCGTTCTTGGGAGTGATGCGATCAAAGGATCGATCGTAGAACTCAAGCGCGCCGCAGAGGAGGAGGTCTTCGGGTTCGGGGACTGAGAAGGAGAGCTTGGAGAAGGTGGAGAAGGGGATCTGGTCGAGCATGTTCCATTCGGGCTGGATATCGACGGAGGATTTCAACGGCTCTCGGCGCATCATGTTGTTGGCGTTGGAGCGGTTATTATTGTAGTGACGATCCCGGCGAGCGCGTTCCTTCTCTGCCTCGCGCTTTTTCGCTTCGACTTCCTCGTCACGACGTTGAGGGAGCTGGCGCTGTTGCTGGAACCTCCACTTGGGGCCGAACTTGGGCTTAGGTGGAGGCTTGCCGTCGACGAGACGGAAGGAGGAGTCGTCATCGGCGGCGCCGGAGGAAGGGAAGGAGTCGTCGTTGGAGAAGTCGAAGACGGAATCGGAAGGGTTCTTGGAGCGGTTCTGGTTGGGGTTGTTGAAGTTGGTGCGGGTCCAGTCGGCGATACGGCCAAGCTTATCGGAGCGGGAGAAAGGGGCGAAGGGGACGTTGACAGGGAGATTAAGGTTGAGATTGGAGGAATCGGGCGGGCCCCATCCGTCAGGATTGAATGGGACTTCTCCAACTTCGAACTCTCCTCCTCCTCCTACCATTTTGTGAATGTGAAACTGAAGCAAATCTGAAGGAGTAGATACAGGGCAGCGGCTTGGCTTTTGAGTTTTTGAAAGAAAGGGTTTTTCTGTTTTTTGAGAAAAGGGTTTTTCTGCGGGTTTATGCTCTATCGGATTTGGGGAGTTTGGAAATTTGCAATTTATTGCTCTTTATTATTTTTTTTATTTTTTGAGAAACCATTGCCCTTCTTCTTTTTCTTTTTTTTTATTGATAGCTCTTTAATCTTTACTAATTGAGCTTGTGTGTAATTACAGTTATAGAGAGGATATAGAGTTTTCTCAATTTAAGGTATGTTTGGTTGGAGGTAGGATAGAGAGGATAAAAAAAATTTTAAAAAAAAAATGAGAGAAAATATGATTGAGTGTTCTTAGATAACCTCACCGATTACTTCTATTTTGACTTATATTTTAGAAAACAAATAAATAAAGTAAAAAAAAAAAAAGGTCAAAATGTATCGTTCGTCTCAATTTGCAATTTATACTTGTTGTCCAATAGAACTATAAAATTTAATTTGTAAGCATTTAAAATGTCATTAAAAATATGAAATATTTAGGCCTTAAAGCTTATAATGTCATGCAGCCTTTCGTATTATATAAATTTCGATGTAAAAGTTCAAATGTTCAAGTCTTAAAAATCAAAACTATTAACATAGAGGATGCTTTAGAAGAAATAACATTAATCAATGAATAGGAATAAAATTAAGATATATCAAATTAACAAATAATTATGATATTTTTCAGCAAAAATAAAATGGATTTTGACTTCTTGTGGGAGAGGCAATATTCACGTCAAGAGACTTTTTAACTACAAGAAGATTTCAAAAGGAGAACAACAATTTTTTAAAATTTGATGAAACCACAAATTAATAATATGTATATTTTTCGTTATCAAATATCAATATCGGAATATAGAAAAGGCAGCAAAGTTTATCACAATTCCATCGCATAGCTGTTGAAAAAGCTCATCACTCATATATACTACAAGATATGTGAGTGATGAAACATCACATAGGCCCGTTGGAAGCAAATGATATGCTCTTAATGGGTCACCCTGTCTTTCATAGTCTATAGTCCTCTTGGAATTTTCAATAACAATGCGTAGGCCCTTGTATTGAATTTGAAACACCACCAAATTTGGAGCATAGGTACGGTAGATGTACACTCAGCCTCTTCTCTAATGCTTCACCAACAGATCAGAAAGTATGAGAAGTTAGACACAACTTACCCGTGAATGCAGAGACCCACAGTGGCGGCAACGACGCCCTAAGCGGAGATAAGGTGAGTTTGAGCGAATGAAGAACAAAGGGGATTGGGTTCGTTTGTTCCGCGTAATGAATTTGCAATTACCGTTTTTCCTTTGTTTTGATGGTTTATTGGTTGGTGGGTAGATGCAATTCATTGAAGAGGAAGAGGACGAAGCATTGAAGAAAATTGAAGACATCTCTGCCACGGTAGTTGAGAGGAAGAAACTTGAGAATGCGAAAACTAGTTGTTGGCCTGAACGCACCGTTTTGTGTTTACTCTACTTCGTGGGTTAGAGTTTGTGAACAGTGCACAGTGCAATGCGTTTCCTTTCAAGGTTGTGTCAATGAACAGTACACGCACAGCGTTAATGAAACGGTGCGTTCAAGCTTTCATCCATGCGTTTCAGCTAGAACTTTTACGTGTTTATTTCGTGGCACTATAGTCATGGGTCTCACGGTGAGTAAAACGCAAATGCTGAGAGGAAACACCAATCCAAATGCTACCTTAATCAACAAATTCCCCTGCTTGCACTTTTGGTTGTGGAAAGTGGAAACTGGTACGAACTAGAAACTAGTTTAGAAGTTAAACTGCATTGGTACGAATTTTACATGGATTATTAAACGGAAGCAGCTATGATGTGGAAAGTGAAAACCAAAGGCAATACGATACATATGCTCATTCCTACTTTTCGACAACCAATGCAGTTTCTGATTAAATGTTTAGAAGTACTAGAAAACTGAAGAAAACACTTACATATTTGAGAACGTTTTTTTCATTTTTTTTTATGCTTATGTTTGGAGTCTAAACAAGCTATAGTGTTTTATACTATTTCAGTTTTCATTTTGAGCAAAGCTAGTGGGCGTGTTAAAGTCGAGAGTGTTGTCCGAAGCGCTCAATACTTCCCAGAGTCAGGAATGACCATGCATGGTCTTTGTAAACAACGTAGCAAACTATAGAAATGCTAATATTTCTAGAACAAAAATCTGTCACACCAAGAGCACATCAAAATCTGGTACTTTGAATTTCTTTTAACAATATAAGAAATGCATTTTACAATAGGCTAATTTTTCTAACCAAAAACTTCAGACTAAGGCTTGTTGTTGTTGTTGTTGTTGTTGTTGTTGTTGCTGTACTCCATAATCTAAACTTACATGCAGGCCAAATAAATAAAAACAAAATAATGTAGATTGTTACAGGAATTAATTGCAAAAGTTTTTTTCTTCCTTGAAATTCAGAAAACAGAAATCACACATTTTCTGATGAGAAGATAATAAGCACCATAATCTTTTTTCTACTTGAGGAGTCGACAAACAAATTTGCTCACCCTGGTAGATAATATTAACCAAGGTATTATCCCAACCTGCAGTTACACATTAGGAGACCAGTTAATGACTTAGAAGTAACATTCAGAAACCTGTAAGCATCACAATACATGCTTTAAGAAAGTGGCTCTCTCTCTCTAACACACACACATGCACACACCATTTTTCAACATTCAGTATGTGTATTATACAAATTTAACTGAGTTAAACAATTGCACTCATGGCCCTACACTTCTATGTACAATGATCTAATGAGCTGAGAACCTTGTCAAACAAATTAATTTATATACACCATACATGCAAAAGAATCTTAAACTCTTAATATAGGTTAGTTCTGAATATTGTAAATTTCCAGAGGTAAAAAGAATTCCTGATATCCTTTTTCCCCATTAAAAGAATAAGATAACAATCAGCACCAGATTCAAAGAAGAGGGCCCTTAAGAGGTGTTCATCCCTGTAGAATCTGGAGATCACATTGCTCCAGGAATTATACAATTCGAAGCACTAAGAGGTGTTCATCCCTTTATATCTGTCAACAGTCATCATGATAATATATATCTTTTGATAAGTACAGTCATCAGGTTGCACTAAATGTTCTTATCTTGATCAATAAATCTCCCCATTAACTTTCTGAAAGTTTGTCAGCAATTTAAAATACAAAACAGCAGGTATAGGACATGAGACTCAGCCCAGCCATCCTCAACGGGGAACTAGACTAACAATTTTTCCATTCTTCACAAAGGGTTTCTCATACAGGATATAATAAAAGTAGAAAACAGGTTAAAGGCCATTTACCATAACATGGTTGTTTAAAGTGCCTCCTGTCCTCCAAGATAGCAAATTTCCTGCCAAAAACAAAAAAGGAAATCTTTCAATATGAGGCAGCTATTCTTAATTAGTTTGCAGTTTTTCCTTAATGAATATGGCAGAGACAGGAATCTTTTAGTTGGGCACGTTGGATATTTAGAAAGTACGGCATAATTTTGTTAGCCCAATAAGTATTGCCTTGGTGAGGCCAAAAATCTAGTTTATCTACCAAAGAAGACCTCAAATGTCGTCTTTTCCATTCTTCTTTTTTTTTTTTTTTCAGGGGGGTGGGGGAGGGGGAGGAGAGGGAGGGTGTACCTAAGACCTGCTTCTGACCCTACCACCTGTTGTTGGCCTAGTTAGTCTATTATCAGGTTAGTTTGCAGAAGCATCATAAGCTGATCAATCAAACCACAAGTCCCTAGAGTAAAATTGCAGGGGTGTAAGCAAACATAGCAAATTGACCAATGGCAAGAAGCACTACCAAAGGGTTGCACAAGTCGCTGAGATATGGTGGCAACAGGAACCCTCCAAAACCAGCAAATGAGCACAAAATATGTCAAAACCTACATGAACAACCAAATCAATACACTCTTTGGGGCGGCTCAACAAGGAAGCAAGTTAACTTGTCAAAATTTCAAAGTTTTCCAGAGGCACCTTGAAAAGAAACAGAACTTTCAGATACAAATCATATGACATTTTCATTTCCTTGCTATGTGATTCTAGATCTGCAAATCAAAAAGAAGTGTTAGAAGCTTCATTTTATATAGAAAAACAAATTAACAGAAGCCACATAATTTCTAACTTTGAATGCATGAAAGATGGGAAAGAAAACAACAGGAATTAATAATTTTAAAAGAAATAAACAAATAAAGCACCAAATCCTCCATGAGCACAGCACAAGGATACTTAGGGTCATTTTTAAGGGCAAAACTTAGATACAGTACCTTAGGTACCCCTTTTATAATTTAGCCACATGTCTAGTTAAATAACTCACCTCAAAGGTGTTAACACTGTCTCCTTCTCCATTTCTTTCTTTTTACTCTTTTTTTCCCTGTTTCCTCTGTTAGAAAACCTACAAGAAAACCCCAAACCCCATTCTGGCTCCTCACACTCTCTCAGCCTTCTAACTTTTTTAAGAAATCGAGATTTCAGAAGGACAAAGGGGCCTGCTATTCTGCTTGATTTGGTTTGTGAATTTGATAGCGCAAGCTGATTCCGAATCTTCCTGATGAGTTATCAACCCAGATTACTGCCAGGCTTACTGGAATTTGCTACTTCGATGTGCAGTTGGTGTCATGGATGTGGGCAACTGTTATGAGTCCTGAACTATTTAAATTAAGAAAGGAGCTTGGAACAACAGAAGAGTGGCTATATCTATTGACAAAGGTTGAATAGGATAAACTTTTGTGGAATGCTTTGGACCCTTCATCAAATATGGCAGAAATTTCCTATGATGCCCAACGTTGTGGCGAACAAAGTGCTCAAAGTGGCAGGGCCATGAAAGTCACATTCTCTAATGCCATTAAGTGCACTTGCATAACTAGTATTCCTCGTGATGATAATACCAGAGTCAAGGCTTTCTTCATTGGAGATCTTTAGAACAAAATAAACAAAAGGTGCAGTCCAGAAGATGTGGATTCTTCTAAATAAAAGACTTTGGTTTCTTTTCTCTACTTTGAATGGCAACAGCACAAATGACATCAAATTCAAGCCTGCTCTTCAACTCTTATACTTCATTTAAATTTATACTTCATTTAAATTATTTACCCAGCACCTAAAAATAAATGACCTAGTTCATTCCAACAATTAATCTCTGTTCTCTTTGCCAATCAACTTCACCCTTGAATAGCCTATATGGATCCACAATACAGCTTCTAGAACCTAACCATCCTGAAAACTAATATTGTGTTAAGTTCCACAATTGTAGACAAATTATTATTAATCATTGATTAGTCAAATACGTCTTCACAATACCCGAAAAGCCCTAAAAATGTTGACATGTCTCTAAATGAGTAAATATAAAGCGGATGAGTGGAGTTGCAAATAGCCTCACAGTTTACAAGTTCCTTCTCCTTGGCAGCTGCTAACCTCCTAAGTTTTGCAGCTTGTGCAAATGTGGATGGCCTGCAATTAACAAAGAAGCAAATCATATTGTGTTGATATTTAATACACACTCATTGAAACTGCCAATTTGAAACCAATATAAACCAAAAGGAAAGAATATATGCTCAAGTTTTTCCAAACAAACATGAAACTAAACAGAAGCTAATCATATCAAGTAAGAAGCTATAAACATCAGAACAATTCAATTCCAAACAAACTGTGATATGATGGATTTTGATGGTGAGGTTGGAGAAAGACTTTCCATAAACCTCTAGAACCACTCACTGTGACAAGGAGCTCGCCTCTTTCAAGAGTTGCTTTATCTCTACACGCAACTGGATTACTGTAGCATTAGTGGATCCTCCCTGCAAACGAACCACATGACCAAAAAAGAGTATTTTAATAACAGACAACTTAAGTATAAATCAACTTCATGTGCCTCGCCGCCAATATTTACTAACAATATCAAATAAATTGACAACCTTAAAAGATCTATATCCCAAAAAAACCACACTATAATTAATTGATTCTTGTACAACGGATAAATACAGTTTGGCAGCGCTTTGATGAGAATCCGAACTGTGTAATGCTAAGCACAATTAGTAATGAATATCACAGATCTCACTTGGATACTATCAATCATCACCACTAAGGTAATAACCACTACATAGCAACAGTTATCAATAATTAACTTATTTTTTCTTAGATTTTTGTTTATTGTAACTCTAGACTTCTTCTTTTTTTGTGTGTTTTGCTTAGCCCGTTAGGGGCGAATGCCCCTAGATCGCTGAGCAACTGGTTCCAGTGGGTGGGGTCAGTTGCCCGTAGGTTTAACTAGCTAGAGGCGAGTCTAAATGGCTCTTGTTTATGATAATTTGGCACGTTTACAAAAAAGGAAAATGTGTTGCCCTTGTAATAGGGCTTCCCCATTGCTTTTCTTCAACAGAATCATTACAACCAGGCAAAACCTAGGTACAATTCCTTAGGTCTCTCCAATTAAATTCAACCACGTGGCGTGGGAGTGCATTGAACAAGGCAGCACAATCAGTGTTATCTTCACCTATTGACAATTAAATTCAACCATGTATACCATGATTGAAATCAACAAACTACAAGCTAGCTCATAATCTAGGCAATTCAGAATTGTGAATAAAATCAGATAATTTCAAAAAATCTATCAGAATCTATCAAAGAGTATCGTAAAAATCGTAAGCAACATGCAATGCGGTGTCGGTCACATGAGAATAATTGAAAAATGTATAGATTCTGACCTTCTTCTTTAAGCGTTCGAGCCACCCGGAGAGGAGCTGAAAGGTGATGACAATCGTGAAGATTAAAGGTGCTGCAACCGATGCTCGATGCCCCACAGATTCTACCTCTTCTCCCATCTCTCTCTCTCTCTCTCTCTCTCTCTCTCTGTGCAAATTGAATTGGTCATTGATCGGGGCGGGAGGTATTAGACTGGACTACTGGACTCGCGGGTTCTTGATTTAGATTTTAGAGCCCGGTCCAAGATCTTTTTCTTTTTTTTCTTTTTTTTTTTAACTCGTTAAACAAATAAAAAATCAGTAATAAGATATGAGAACTTTTATATTGAATTTTTATTTTAAAAATCCAATTAAGAATAATAATCGTTGGTGGAAGAGCATGATTAAAATTAGAAGTTGAGGACAAAATTAAAATCATAATGTTAATTAATACTAGTCTTTAATTATGTACATGTGTTCACGCGCATGTTTAAAGGTGCTTCTATTTTTTTTTTAAGCTAATAATTATCATTTATCATGATTAGAGGTTCTTATATTCTTTAATCACAAATTATATAAGGGTGTGATGATATTTATATAAAAACATATTATTTTATCGATAAAAAATTGACTTGGGAGCAAGTTTTTTTCATAAAAAATTTAAAAACAGAATAAGATTAGGCGTAAGGAAACCTGTTAAGACTTTTTTTTGTCGATGTGAAATGGTTAAGACTTATTAAAGGTAAAGAAACAAAAAAGTGAATTTTTTTTTTTTTAAACATGATGTAAGGACCAAATGAACTGGCAATCCAAGCCCACTTAGAACAGTGAGTTGTATAGTTTAATATCAGCCCAAAACAATAAATTTGTAAGAGAGAAAAACAAACAACAAAAGGGAGCTTTGCCCAAGGATGAAAATAAGAAAGAAGAAGCTGATATTATTGACTAGACGAGCTAATGTATCAATACAAGCTAGCCCAAGGAAGCCAAAGTTATACAAAAATAGTACTATTTACTCTTTTCTCTCAGTGTTCTTCTTGTTTCTCTTCTATTTCTTGATACTTGTGTCTAGATCCCTCTCTCTAAAAACTCTTTTTCTCTTATATCCTCCCCCCTCTTCACATCTTGACCTTCCATCTTTACATAATCAATCTCTCATCCCGACACTTGTCACTTTTTATGTCTGAAGAAAGTGGTAAAAGTAGTCTGCTTAGTTGTAGTTACACTATACAGGTTACTTCTTCATCAATGCAGCTAATAAAGTTGTTACCCACCATTTAATGCGAATGCAACAGGCTAGTTCAAACTGTAAACTTCCCCTATTATCACTGATTCTCTCTGTTCAAACCTTTCTTCCCACCTGGAATGCCTCAAAGTTCTTTGTCTCATCCCTTTCTCTCCTCGAGCAACTTTCTTTCTCGGGCCCATGTTATCCCCATACTAGTATTGCAACTCTTCAGTTTCATCCTCGATTCTCGGGCACCCACACATGAGTTTAAGTAGTTGGAGCATTTCAAATACCTGAATAGAGAGAGGTCCTATTTTTTATGCAATGTTTTAGTGAAAATTAGAGTTGCATTTTTACCGGATTATCATTTAGTTTTGTCTATACTTAAATATAGGGGTGTAGGAGTATTTTTGAACTAAAAAATAAAGAATTCAAATAAAGGAAGCCCCTTAAATAGTAGTATAGATAAATAGAGAGTGTTCATATTTTGTAAGCAATATTTTAGTGCAAGTTAAACATGTAATTTAATTTGACTATTCTTTAATTTTGTCTCTATTTAAACTTAAGAGTGTTAGGGGTATTTTTGAACTAACAAAATGTTCAGTCTAAACAGGAGAAGTCCCTTAAAAAGTAGTATAGATAAGTAGAAAATCCTTAAGTAATTGAACAAAAATTCTAATTGGTTTATCTCATGTAATCATTTATATCTATTCTATTTAAGGGGCTTCCAAGCCAATTTTTCGTTTTCTTTTTTTATATTCTATACTATTATTTAAGGGGCTTCCAAGCCATAGACTCTAAGTCTTCCAAGTCATGGATTCATGGACTCTAACGAATTTTCTTTTCTTCTCTTTTTTTTTTTTTTGTAATTTTAAATTTTTATTCCACTTAGATGATACTAATGCCTTACATGCATAAGGGCATGAAGATTGCACGTAAAAAAAAAAAAAAATATATATATATATATATATAGGCGAAAATGTGGAATTTGATGTCTTTTGGGGTTTTTATTTATTTATTTTTCTTTTCTTTATCTCAATTCTATGCTACTTGAAAATGTGAACCTAATATCTTTTGGATTTTTTTTCCTTACTTTGATGGGTTTAATAAATCATATAAAAAAATGATAGATGAAGTTGTGGAATTTTATATGTTTTGGGCTTTTTTTTTCTCTTTCTTTTATATATATCACTTCAAAACATGAATCTCATATGTTTTGTTTTTTTTTTTTCCCTTTCTTTTATGAGTTTAATAAATCATATTAAAGAAAAAAAATAGACGAAGATGTGGAATTTGATATGTTTTGGGTTTTTTTTTTTTTTTGTTATTTCTTTCTTTCTTTCTTTTATCTATACCGCTTGAGAACGTTTATTTGATAAGTTTTGAGTTTTTTTTTTTTCTTTAGTTCGTTAATATTTTATTCTACTTTGTAAACTAATCCGTAAATGGAACTAAAATTTTGTTTACAGAAGCTGTGTTCATTTGTTCTACTCTACAAAAGCTGCTTCTCTCTATTGGGATTTGGTAATATGAGGAGTTGAGGACTAAGGTAATTGTATAGAACACTCCACTCGGGTTTGAAAACATGAATATAATACGCTTGGTTTCTGGTGCATTAGGGGTCCTTTCCCACGCGTGTGCCCACCATATAATGAACATATATTGATGTTGATGCTCATGACCTCTTTTATTTTTTTGGAAAAAGTTAATAGTTTTCATTTATTATAATTTGAAGTTGTTATGTTTTTCAATCACAAAATTATTTACGGGTGTTAACAAATTTTCAAATGAAATATGCGAGACATTTTTTTAAGAGATTGTAAGACTCTTTTATTTTTTTTTTTGAAAACAGATTGTAAGGCTTTTTTAAAACTCAAAAGTAACCGTTTCTATTCTTACTATCTTGGATTGTGTTTATTGCAAAGTATCTTAAAGAGTATGTAGCATTATAGATTAATTAAAAATATATATAACAACATATATTTGGTACATTCGTTAGGGATGTTGCAGTAATATACCATTATTTATATTATTTATATATACTGTACAATATTCTAGTAATTGTAATTTTTTTTTTGGCAGAAATTGTAATTTTTTATGACTTATGAATATATACCATACAAGATTAAAATACTTAAAATTAATGGTTAATATTTGACTGGTACCATACCCAAACAAAAAGAGCGTGAATTTATGCCTTTTATTTCTCTTAGGTTCTCCGGTCCCATTACGTTCTTTGTTTTGGTTCTTGAACTAAAAAAAAAAACTTGTGACTAACTCCGGCCCCTGTATATCTTCTGTTTCTTTTGAATTTTTGGTCAATGGTGGCAAATCAGGCCAATACAAACCAACTAAGGGCCTGAGAAAAGGAGACCCACTATCTTCGTATTTATTCATAATTGGACAAGAGGTTCTCTCTAGACTGCTAGATAAACAGTTTAGCCTTAGAAACATTGAAGGTGTCAAGGCTAGCATTGGAGCAACTACAGTAACACGTCATGTATGCTGATGACATTGTGTTGTTCTCCAAAGCGACCAGAAAAGATGCAAAAGCAACTCTTGGGTGCATTGATTTATATTGAAAATGGTCGGGGCAGAGCTTAAACAGGGCCAAATGTGGAATCTTCTTCTAAAAGTCGACCCAACAGCAAACTCGAAGGTCCATCAAACATACCCTCCAAATTCGAAGCCTGAAAAAATATGCCATTTACTTGGGTGTCCCACTCTTCCTCTCCAGAGCACCTACCAAGGACTTCAAGCACATCTTGGAAAATCTTGAAGCCAAACTCATAGGGTGGAGGAGTTAGACTCTATCTTGGGCTGGGAGAGGTACTGCTATCAATTCTGTTATTCAAGCAATCCCCAATTACACTATGTTCTCTTTCAGGTTACCAGCCAAGACCTGCAACAAAGTGGATGCTCTCACTTGCAAATTTTGGTGGAAGCCAAATGACCCTGAAGGCAGATTCCGTGCTTGATCAGCGTGGGATAACCTTTGTAAACCAAAGTGCAAAGGTGGACTGGGATTTAAAAAATCCGAGGACATCAACAATGCACTTCTTGCCAAGCTTGCTTGGTTAATTGCCTCTAAAAGAGAGTCGTTGCATGTCAATTTTGAGAGCTAAGTACAAAGTAAGACAAGGTTGGCTCAGTAAACCCCCTCCCAAGAAAGCTTCTCTTGTTTGGAAAGCCATCGAAAATGCAAAGAAAATTACAGCCAAGGGTGCTTGCTATCTTATTGGGAATGGAGCTTCAATTAACATATGAAATGACCCTTGGGTGCCATGGCTAGACAACTTCACCTCGACCCCCAAGTTGGAATCACACACAGACACACCAATGATGGTGTCAATGCTAATAAATAACACCACCCACACCTGGAAGGAAAGCTAAATTCATGAGTTGTTTGAGCCACAATCAGCCTATGCCATCCTCTCCCTCCCAATTCCAGTCAGGCTTAAGGAAGATAGGCTCATATGGGTGCCAAATTCAAGAGGAATCTTCACTGTAAAATAAGCGTACCAGCATACCACAAAAATCCCTTAATACAGTGTGTCATTAGTGATAATCAGTGGAAAGGGCTATGGAAAACCAAAACTCCAAAGAGGATGAAATTTCTACTGTGGAGATTAGCAACCAATGCTCTGCCCACAAGAGCTAAGCTATGGTGTAGGATACAAGTCACAGACACATCATGCACTCCATGCAGACATAATCTTGAAACAAGCTGCCATCTTTTCTTGACATGTCCTGTTGCTAAGGCCATCTGGTTCGCTAGTTGCTGGGGGATAAAACCTGAGGAACATCACATCCAAAGCATTGAGAATATCATCAAATTCGTCCTAGAGCCCCCTTATGCATCCAACATTGATGTTCAGCAATGGTTCATAACCTCAACCATGTTTTTCGTCATTGATGAAATCTGGTGCCTTAGAAACAGCTCCCTGCATAATGGAAAACATCCAAAAATCCAACTTGAGAATTCGGGATAGAACCCTTGAGTTTTCCCTTATAACCCAAGGTAATTCACAGAAATTCCATCCTCCCTTCAACAAATATTGGACTCCACCCCCCACTAGACTGGATAAAGGTAAACGTGGATGCCACCGTATAATCATCTTCGACGGCCTTAGTTGCTATTGCAAGAGACCATGCCAGCAAAGTGATATATGTTTGGACCAAGATGCACAAGCCCTGCTCCTCTTTCCAAGCCGGAGCCTTTGCTCTCCTTTGGGCTGTGTAGCAGTCCACCCTCAAAAGTTAGCCCCATGTCATCTTCGAAAGTGACTCCAAAGAATTCATCAATCCATTCTCCTTGTCTTTATGTCCAGATTGATCCATTAGTACTATTTTAAGTAATGTCCATGGCTTAGCCTTTTCTTTTAATAGGTGCTCTTTCTCTTAAGTTAGAAGATCTGGTAACTCCGCTACCCACACAGCAGCCAGAATTACTATGAAATCTGACTTGCCTTTATGTTTAAATAATGACAATCTGCCTGTGGCTCTTCAGTCCGTCTGTGTTGCAGATTGTCTCCATGTACTTCGTTCCTTTTAAAGTTTTCTCCTTCCTTCTTATATAACATCTCCCAACTGTTTCTATAGCCATCATTCCTTCTTTTCAAACTAATTTCTTAGCTTATATAACAACACAAACAAACAACAAAATACACGAATTTCATAACATCGCATAATCTTATCTTCCTATTTCCGGACAGAAAATAAAGTTGATGTCTTGTGCTATGACATGTCAACCGATACTTACAATCAAAATGGTCATTAAAAGTCCATTATACCAATGTGGTTCTTCCTATACAGTGGTAAATGGTAATGGTGTGGTGAAGTTTCTTCATATCACTTTTAAGTTTTAACGCTGAATGCCCTAATTTTTGAGATTGTAGAGACCAGGTTTGATGCCAACCACATTCTTCTTGAGACGGAATGAAGAAAGGAGTTAGGAAAATCAAGAAGAAAGTGCAATTTTCAAAAGATTTAGGTTGTGTTTGGGAAGTGAGTTTAAATTCAACTTATTTTACTATGTAGTTTATTTTTGTTACCATTCAGCTTATTTTTGCTATTATTCATTAGTTATAGCTAATTTTTATATTTATCTGCAATACTTTCAATAAAAAATTTTCAGTTCAGCTAAATAAGTTGTTCCGAAACAGATTCTTAACGAGCCAAAATGTAATATGTGAAGATATGGGTTGTGTGCTTCAAGTGTAACGTTTTTTATTTTTATTTTTATTTTTTTTACACAAGATAAAAATTCTACTCTAACCTAATCTAAGTGTATATGTGTACGAAACTCTATTCTAGAAACTGGAACATTGATTCTTGCCCCCCACACCCCACAAAGCATTTATACTTGTGGAGTGACTATTACACTAAGAGCGTGCAGTGGTAGCGTAACGTCTTTTTTTAAAATTAAGAGATTGGTGAATTTTTTTTAGAATATTGGAGGGGTCAAAGTATAATTAATTAAGATTGAAGATGTGCTCAAGTATATGCAACCCCCGTCCCACACACACCATATTATTAAAGGGAGGAATCTCTTGAAAGTAGCCCCAGGATGCTGATAAAAGGTTTTGAACTTAAAATCTCATGAATATCACAAGCTCTTAAGAACTATATAGTCAATCCCTTGAAGTCACGTATATTTTAATTTTATTCCTTTTGTTTTGTGTTTTTCATTTGTTAGTGTTAAACTAGCTAATACTAATTATTTGTGTTTTTTTTTTTTTTTGGGTATTTTTTTAGGTCATATATGAATTAGTGAATTAAAAATTTATAATGAATTGAGATGAAGAAGCTAGAGTAAAGATTAGTATTGGAGATTAAAAATCTTTGCAGTTGTGGTTCTGTTGTCTCTATCTTTGTTCTTTCTATTTAGCTATATAGACATGTTGGATTAGGAAAGGCATGTGTTGTATTGTTTTAGTGTGTGTTGTTTGGCTTTGAAAATGGGTATTGTTTGGTTCATCTATCCAAATCAAAGAATTTTCATTTTCTTTTAGAAACATCCTATAACATAACTAAGGTCAGTCCAATCCATCCACCATGTACCATCCCCCCCGATCCCACCTCCCTCTATGGTCATCATCACCACTTGCCATCACTGTTGTTGGCAACGACAGTGGCCTGACCTTAAAGTTACCCCCCAACTCTAACTCTTGCTCTCTCCCTCTCCCTATCTCTAGCTAGAGCTAACTAACTACATATATTTCTCTACCTCTCCCTTTTAATTTGTAACATGTGTAGTCTATGTAGGTGAGACAGATGCATATGTGATACAAATGCAAATACAAAGATTAATTAAGCAAGCAAGCAACCAATATTCATTTTTTTGTCAAATTAAAGGAATATCTAATGGGGAAAAAAAAAGTGGCATTACGTACGTACTTTTAATTGTGCACTACCTCATTGGTGCTCGACATGTAATATATCGTGAAATATCAATTGTCACTTCAATTCCATGAGTTTAAAGGTGATCAATTTGAGGTATAGACAATGTTGTCGTATTTAGATGAAACACATTGCTTATGGTATGCTTCATTGACAAATGTAGCAAACTTCTTAAGTAAGCTATCTTTGAGATACAACAACCCATAAACACCTTTGCACATATATTATTAGTTTGCATCATTAAGTAAGGTAGGAAGTTCAAAAATGGGACTTTTCTAACTCCCAAAAAAAAAAAAAATTGGGATGTTTATTCCACATTGGTTGTATGTGTCTAATGTCTGAAGTTTATAACACTATTCTACAACTACAAATATTAGGCCATTTTGTAATTGTACTTTGATTATGTAATGTATTATAAACCCAATTTAAAATATTAGTATTACTATTTTCATATGTGTTATACTAAGTATTATTGTTTACTAAAAAAAAAAAGATAACATAGTTACAGATCGATACATTCCCCTATCTCAAGTAACATTAATAATGCAAAAACTTGTGTTTAGGGTTTTGTCTAACTTAGATCGCATCACTTTTGGTGCACGTGCTTAGATTTGCTGTCAGAATTTAAATAACAAAATATACGAGGGGAAGTTAAAATAGAATTATCTATACTATTTATAAGAGGATTCCACTCTAAAAATATATCTCTAACTCCACTTAACAAGCTTACAAAATAGGACACTCTTTTACTAATCCATGCCTTCAAAATAAAATTATCCATCCAAAATTAATAAAAAAATTATCCATGTCTTTGAAGAGTAGTAGCGCATTTCAAAAGCTCATTATTGTAATCCGTTGGATTTTTTATTTTTTTTTGAGAAGAAAGTGTCAAAAAAGTGTGATTTGCCCTGTAGACATACTGTATATCATCAACAGCCTGGTCTAAAATATCAAGACTGCGGTTTTACATATATACCCTTCAAGGAAATAATATCCGCAAAATCGACATCAGTAGCTAGCGTGAATCGTGAAACGCATATTTTTATATTGGACCTTTTGATAAAGGTCCAACTACCCAGCCTTGAAGGCTATATTAGTCATTTCAAGTGAACAACTCAACACGAGCCAAAGAAATTGTGTACATTTTTATCCCTCCCCGAGCGTGTGCAACCGGATACTGGGCCACGTGTCCACTCCACAGCAAGTTTACGAAGAAACACACAAGGAAACACAAATGAGAAGAGCCTAAGAGCGAATAATGTAAGCGCACACGGATCGATGACGTGGCAAAATATTTTTGAAATCCCGCCTAAACCCGGACTTCAATTTTTTCGTGATTGAATTTTAATTTTCGTTAGCGTTTCTTTTTTTTTTTGGGCATAGCATACCCTTTCACAAAGGCCTTCTTATCCCTCGCCACTCCAACAAAGCAAAAGCACATACATATCTCTCTCTATTATCTCTATCTCCAAAACTCTCTCTCTTTCTTGCTTTCTCTCTGCGCCGAAACCCTAACCCTAGAGGTAAACTTCTTTGACTCGGACCGAGTCACGCCGATTCTCACCGTTCCGCTACCGATTCTCATCGTTTTTCGTCGTCTTTTTGCAGAGTTTCGCCATGAAAGGTGGTAAGGCAAAGGCTGATACCAGAAGAACTGACAGCAGGTGAGTTTTTCTTCGTCTTTGACGGTACCGAGTTAGATCTCAGATCTGTTATAGTTTAACTCACTCCTATGTATGTGCGGTTTTTTTTGTTGATTTCAGGCTGAAGAGTAAAGGTGCTGCAGCGGCGGGAAAGAAACCATCGAAGAAGGCTGCGAAGGATCCAAACAAGCCAAAGAGGCCTGCTAGTGCTTTCTTCGTTTTCATGTATGAATTTTCAATCTCATACAAAACTTTTTCGTAGATCCACAATTTTTTCAGTTTTATTTTTATTTATTTTTATTTTGTTGACTTTTTTGAGTTTTTTAATTGAAAATCATTGTTGCTTTTTGTTATAAAATGAATAAATAAAGGGAGGAGTTTAGGAAGCAGTACGCGAAAGAGCATCCAAATAACAAGGCCGTGTCTGCGGTAAATAATCGAACACCTTCAGATCTAAAAGTGTTTTTTTCGTTTTCGTTTTCACATGTTTTATCATATCAATTTCTGTAAGTGCTTATAATTTTGGTTTGTAAATTTTCGCGAATGATATAGGTCGGTAAAGCTGGTGGTGAGAAATGGAAATCGATGTCTGAATCTGTGAGTGTTTTCATAATCAGTGATAATTTTCTGGTTCAAATTTGTAGAAATAATTGAATATTTGTTATTCTGTTTTGAAAATATTTTGAACGTTTATTCGTCGAATTTTAGGACAAAGCTCCCTATGTTGCTAAGGCAGAGAAGAGGAAGGCTGAGTACAATAAGACCATGCAGGCTTACAATAAGAAATTGGTAATTATAGCTTGTGATTTTGTTAATTAATCGTTGGAATTAGTTCATATTTTATTGTGAAATAATTGTTCAATTGTGATATAATAGGCTGAGGGAGGAAATGGAAACGATGAGGAAGAGTCCGACAAGTCCAAGTCTGAAGTGCACGATGATGATGACGAAGAGGACGAGAGCGGCGAGGTTGATTTCGATGTTTGAATTTCATTCTTCGAAGTTCAATTTTGACAGTTTGTAGATATTTTTTGAAACTGACTGCGTTTGTTTGTTTGTGTGTTTGTAGGATGAAGATGATGATGAGTAGAGTTGACTTGCATGGAGGGAAGAGAGCAATTGGTGTAGTAGTTATTGTTGCTTAGGACTTTGCATTTCAAATTTGACTCTCTTTTGTCTCCGATAAATAGCTGCCTTTTTTTCTTTTTTATTTTGCTTTAATGGTAGGAAGGAATTAGAGAGTTAGAGGAAAAAAAAGAATGGGGATTGTTTTCAGGTTCTGCCTGAATTCCAATATGGTTCTGTACCTAATATTTTCAATGCTCAATCATTTAGTTTGACATTTGCGCTATATGCTTCTTTAATCATTGCTTTTCATTTTCTCGCTTTTAATTTTTTTTGTCTTATGGAGTAGTGTGCAATTTTGGTTCACTGAATTACCTTGAGGAGTTAAAGTCTTGGAGGGGTTAGCCTCGTTTGGAAACTTTTTCTGGTGCGGTAGAACCTGGGGCATTATTATGCTTTTTGAGATGTTGACTTTGGATATGGACCTTTTTTAGCTGAGTTCGATTTTGTATGGAGTAGTTATTACTTTTAGATACTGCTGAACGTCCCTTTTGTTGTGGCTGATGTTGATTGCTTTTGACTTGTGCTCTCTTCTCCCTGCTCCAAGGAGGGCCCTCTCTCGTTAGAATTATCATAGTGGAACTCAGTTGGCAAACTTTTGCACAATGATTTTGTATGAATTTTAGCCCTGAAAGTCTTGGTTTATCGTTTCTTCGATCTTCAGTATAAAAAATCTTTGGTTCATCTAAATATATTGTTCAGTTTGTTAGGAAATGTCAAATGGTTCCTCCCCCAACTCCTTTTGGCTTTAGTGAATAGTAATGAGTGAGGATGGATTAATATATTTGGAATTGATTCGGTCAACGCACTGGAACGTAGATATTTGTTAAATTCGGTCTGGCGATGTGTTTTTTGAGGTTGTTGATTTCAACTTTCAAGAGGCATAAATTCCAGTTCCTCCTCTTTTAGGGGGGAAAGGCTGCATTACAAAAGGTATAAATCAAGAGGAAGTGCATCAAAGGATTGAGGTCCGATGCAAATGTAAATTAAAAGTTAAAAGAAATATCTTTGCACGTTATGTGATGTTTATTTTATAAGTATAAGTGCTTAAAAGATGCATTAAGATAAAGTTAAAGTTTTATTGGCTCTTTTCATTGTGATGGGTAGACTAAAACGTGATAGTGAAAATAATGTTGTGGTTCGGCATTTTTATTAATTTATTCAATGAATGGTCAGGTGTCTTATATAATTTGCTAGGGGGGTTATAATATATATGGAGGAAAGTTTGAGTGAGGATAAGAATAGTCTAGTCGATTTTTGAAATCCCTTCTATTTCTAGTATTGTTTTCACTAATGAAGAGTCATAACACGAAGGATGGCGTTCCTCTTTAGGGTAATTGAAGTTGAATCATGCAGTCCAAATAATGTATAATCCTATTGTGAAACAAAACATTATTTTTTGAGGATGGAATAAAGTACAAGCATCGTGCTTCGGTGTGATTTTTATTTAGTTAACTGAGACGAATCATGAAATTTTTTATGGCGAAAACCCACTAATACACGTAGCACGTCTAGCATATTTGATCCTGAAACCCACTATCCCATTACCACGCCATTCTCGCGTGCATGGCTACACAAAGACCCCGGGTCCCCAAGCCAGTCATCATCACCAAATATGAACTAAACCTGTCCATACCCCAAAGTCCAAACATCAATGCTGCCAAAATTGTGCCGAACTAATCCATACATAAAGATTGTCGTAGACTCGTAGCCAAAATGGCTATGCAAGTGTATAATTTTATCTTTTATGATTATGACTTATACATACTATACTCTTTTTGTTATTATTAATTATTATTATTATTTTTTCTTTTCAAAAACATGTTATAGAAGAATCCCTAATTCTATTAGTCTTTTCACCTATAATGGATTGAACTGTAACTCTCTCTTTTAAATTAGACAATAAATATTATTAGATTACAAATTAATTTAGTGACGAAATTTATGCATATTGACATTATTTGCTATGATAAGTGCATAATAAAAATAGTGTCTATAGTAGGTTCATGTAAAAAATTATATTATTTTAATTATAATTTATTTGCTTGGCAAGTTGTAAAAAATGGGGGTTTTTTTTTTTTTTTTTTTTTGGTTTGGTATAACATGCTCATTGGAAAGAGAAATAAATACTTAAAGTAAAACAAAACATTATACACAATTTTAAACCTTGAGTTATTATTTTCTAATTAGATGTGGTATTAGCATGGTTTTTCAATTGAGATCTTATGTAAGATTGATAAGATAGTCTTTCAAATTGGATTGTAAGTTAAATAAAAAAACCATAAGATTCTTTTTATAAAAAAAAAAAAAAAAGTGAAAAATTATCAGCAGTAATGATGTGTTCCAACATATAACAATGATAATTTATGATATATCAGGTAAATTTCAAAAAGATAAAGTATAAATCATTAAATTTAGATCCTACCCCAAACGCACTAACAAAAGATTCTAGTGCATGTTGAATTGTTTCACAATCTACAATTGTAAGTTATCTTACCATCCTGATTGGGATTTTTCTAATTATGGGTACTATTAAAGCATTTGAGTTAACCTTGTTCCTTTAGTTTATTACTTAATGCATAGTTTTTTAAAGTGATTTTCTTGACTAATTATGACATGTGCTTCATGATGATTATTTTTAATAATTAAATTAAGACACTAATTTGTTTTTGGTGTAGTTGAGATTCAAATATAAGTTTTTTACTCGATGACAAAAAACTTTACTAGTTTAACTCTAGCTAATGTATATTGTATTTTTTGTCGACTTTTAACTTGTATATATTACAATGTGTGTGATATAAATAAATATTTATAAATAACTTTCTACAAAATTTACAAAACAATGTTATATTAATGGTCTGTTTGGATACCGCTTATTTGCTGAAAATTGAAAACCTATTGCTGAAAATATTGTAACAAAATATTTTTTTTAAATGCAAAACACTGTTCACAAACACTGTTTACGCGTTTTTGTGCTTTGGCTGGTCCATGAACAGCATCATGGGACCAACCAAAATACTCAAACACAGCTTCAACGCACAAAACTCAGCTCCCAAACGCACGCTAATAATGATTTCAAATCGACACTTTTAAAACTAGAGTATTTGAGAATTTATAATTTTTTTTTTCTAAGATTTTGTTTTGGAAATATGTATGTGATGAAAATTTGAAATCATGTTGTAGTTAAAATTCAATTAAATTAGCTTGAATTGTGTTTCTAAAACACGATTTTAAGTAATGAAGCATGATTTTAAAGAAAAGATTATGGCCTGTTTGACAGTAGTGCTTAAATATTGCTTTTTTTTTTTTTTCTTTTTTGAGAAGGAGTGATTAAGTATTGTTATTCAGTTTTAATGACGTGAAAATACGTATTTGAATGTTATAAAAATATTTATTAAAAGTGTTATTATTTTTTAAATACTGAAAACTGTTACTTAAAAGTCGTGGCCAAACAAGCTCATACCTCCCAAATAACTTCAAAATTGTACCAAACTCATGTAAAAAAAACAAAGAAGTATCATCAATTAAAATAATTAATATTAAAAAAAACAAAGGATTTTGCAAATTTTGTCAAAAACTTCAAACAAAATCCGGTGGTCTCTTGCTAAACATAAACAAAGCAGAGAAATGGCAGGGCCCGGCAAATGCTTCCTCGTCACCGGTCCTCCTGTAAGATTTTCCATTCTTCTTCTTCTTCTTCTTTAATATTGGTAGTATCAAGTTGTTTAGCTCAGCCCCATATGTGGTTTTTATGTTTATTCTTGCAGGGTGTGGGTAAAACCACACTGATAATGAGAGTTTTTGAAACCCTCAAAACCTCTAACCCCAACTTAAAGGTTCAAGGATTTTACACGCGTATGCTCTCTCTACCATTCTCTCTATTAAAATTATATGAACTTCGTGTATAATGATGATGATAGCAACGGTGATTTTGTAGGTGAAATCAGACAAGGAAGCGAGAGAGTCGGGTTTGAGGTTGTCACTTTAGACGGTCGCAGAGGTCCACTTGCCTCCACCACTATTTCAAGGCACGTAAAAAAACCTCTCCTTTTTGCTTCTAAATTATGTTTTTGGGTCTGAATGTGATAAAATGTAACTGGGTCTTTGCTTATTTCTATGGATTCGGTATGAATTGGGTTTATTGCTTTGTTACTAGATTCGAGATTTGTATGGATTTAATAGCTGGTATTAGCATGTAATTCATTTATGGTATGAATTAGTTGGACTAAATATTTGTTATACACTATACTCTTCCTAAGGTTACTAAGGTGTTAAATGCTATATAAAAAGACCCGTATGTTAAATTTTTGTTATGGAGCCGGGGCGGGAAGTGAAGACCATTATTCCAATTTGGGATCTTTAGTGTTGTCATTTTGTATATTACCGATTTCAGTTCACATACCAGTACAGCTTCAGTTTGAGAGGTGTGGAGTATTGCTCACATGATTACATTTTTCTAGTTTCTAAATGGTGTTTATGCTTTGCAGAAGTAAATGAAAACTTCTGGGAAGGTGAATGTTTTCTTTTGAGATTGGTCAGTGTCAATGGGTGAGAATGTGCTGTTTTTAACCAATGAGTGCTCTATCTACTGATTCAACTTCTTTTACGTGAAAGGATGGTCAGATATCTATTTTCACATCTGTCTCAAGAGTTGAACATTTTTGCTTTCATTTGAGAACTTAGGTTTTTTGACATTCACCTAATGGGTTTTGATTTTGAACCCACGATCTTATTATTTACCCTTTCTTATGGGAGGAGGTGTTGTTTGAGATAGAGCTTATTGGTTAAATGAATCTTGAAAAATAGCAAAGACTTGAGAATAATTTTAGGTTTTTTTAGGTGAATTAACCTCACCCCTTTTATCTCTTACAACTCTAGAAGTTCCACTAACTGTCAGGACATTTTCTTCTTTAGTAACTCTTGACTATTGAATGCATTGCTGATGAACTATATCATGCTTCTCTTAGTTGGACATACATGTGAATCTTTCTTAGTTATTGTGTTTAATTGATTTCTAGAATTGTTATAATTTTTGTTACAAAATTTCATGTCCAGCTAATGGATCCTTTGTAATGGCAGCCCTGAGTCTCTTAGATGGCCTAATGTTGGGAAGTACAGAGTAGATATTGCGTCATTTGAGTCACTAGCACTACCTGAGTTACAGGTTAGCTGCTTTGTCAAAGATGATTTTTTTTTTCTTTCATATGTGAGGTTATTTATCTTTTTGCTATTTCAAGAGGTGGTTCTCTAAAAGCTGAAAGACTTTGTAAATTGTTATTAGGTCAGAGAGGATACTGATCTCTTCATCATTGATGAAGTTGGTAAGATGGAGATGTACAGTTCATCTTTCTTCCCCGCAGTTCTAAAAGTTCTAGAATCAAACATCCCAGTTTTGGCTTCTGTCCCTATTCCGAAATTTGGCCGTGATATACCTGGAGGTACATTTGACTGGCACATAAATCCATTATTTTCGGTGCTTGTGATAATTCTTTTCTAAATATTGAACCAAGGATCTTAAGGAAATGCAAAAAATTATTGTAAATTTTGAAAAACCTTTTTGACTCTCTACAATGACATTCCTCCTCTTTTTGTAAACTGAAACTGGTTTAAAGGATTAGTCAGACATTGCATGACAAACAAAGTTGCTATTTTTTTTCTAGCTTTATAGCTGTCCCTCCTCTTGCGTTTGTGCTGGTTTTATACATGACTAGGGGTCTGAATTTCTGCAGTTGCAAGGTTGAAGAATCATCCAGGGTCAACTATGTTTACATTGAGCACAAGTAACAGGGATGCTGTTAAAGATCAGATATATTCCATACTGGTAGACTCGCTGAGCAAACAGTAGAAGTTGACCAATTCTTTGGTTCCTATTACCCAGATCAGATGAGCAGACTTCCTGTATTTTTGAGGTGTATGCAGTGCATCTGGAACAAGACTTGGTGTTGGTGTTACCATAATGTATTTTGTAGGTTTGCAAATTGCAGTATTGAGACTTAGATATAAGGCTAAGAGCCTAAGAAAGTATTTCCTTTCCAAATTTCTGTGTTTACAATTTTTGTAATCTTATAGAGCCACAAGCTTAGGTTCAAGACTCCCCCTAGGGGCTCAATTTCATTAATTACAAACGTTGTCCTCATCTTAACATTTTTTTTATTTTTTTGGGGGTAGAACCTTATCTTAACAATTATATCTATCTAAGGTGATAAAGGTGTTTTATAGTTTGTCACCTCTTTCTTATTTGAGCTTAGTCTCAACTCTCAATTGAATCTAAGCTGTGCGAGACTAAGCAATTGAATGAAGGCCATTGATAACTTGTTTCTAAGACTAGACTGATATATTTGCTAGTCATGGTTTCAAGGGTCGTATTCATACATGAAGAAAATCAAAACCGAAAGTGTGATATGATGTTAGCTGTACCTAGAAGGCTAGCTTGCAGGATATACCACTAAGTTATTGGTCACTAAAATCGGGGGTATCCATGGGTTCTTAAGGCAAAACAACTTACCATTTTAAACTAAACGCATGCTGTGTTGTGCTGAAGAGTTATACAGATAAGGTGGAGGAGGGTAACAAAACCCCATATGGTTTTGCGGGCACAATATTTTGTATCTAGGTAGGACATGATGGCAAAGAGTTTATCAATGAGAAAGGACCAGGCATTACAAATGATCTGAACTATTGGTTGTGGTTGTTGCAGAAAAGTTTTCTATTTAGGGCCGAACAACACACTATTTTCAATTGAAAGCTTCAGTGTTCGTTTCAAGTTTATCATGTTGCTTTTAGCCTTAGTAAATATAAAAGAAAACGTGAAAGAATACATATCTCCATCTATTAGATATGAACATAGTTGAGAAAAGATTTCTTTACATGTATGATGTATCTGTCCAAATGCTTTCCACTACACACTGAAACACACAAAGCCTTCATATGGATAATGAATATACAAGCCAAAGAATTGAATGAAGGTAAAAATAAAAAATTAAAACTTTTAATAAATTCACAGTGGTGTAATCCAGTTGAATATCGATAAAGCCCATACGACTTATTAGCTTCGTTTATGTTGTTCAGTTTGTAGCACTTGTTCTGCCATAGATGAGAATGACTTCGCTGTGTCTTGCATCTCTGCAGCTCTTGAGTTGATGCCCTGCTCAATGGAGCAAAAAACTTCCATTAATAATATACTTTACAACATTGAGATTTGAGACCCTTCTCTTCCTTATAGTATAGTTGCACAAAAAGAATGCAATTGCAGGTAAATCAATTGCAAAATAAACAAGACCGAACATGCCCGTGATTCATCTCAAATCTAAGTGGAGGCAGCATCCACAAATCTCCCTTTTTCAATCGCTGGAATTTTTTCTTAATGGGAAGAACCTAACATTGCTGTCTTGTCTTAGTATTAGCAACATCTAGAAAAGTCACTACCTGACATTGCAGTGTTTTAACTAAAGCCAAATTTGTCTACAAAAGGAATTTGTTTCTGAGATTTATGCAACAAACAGAAAACATGAACTCTTAGTTCCTACAACTTGATTAGAGAGGTACCTGTAACTTTCTCAAATTGTCATGGAGTTTGCTTTCTGCCATTTTAGCAGCACTAGATTCCTGCAATCAAAGACAATGAAATGATGCATTTCATCCTACATTTTCGAAAAACGCTGATATTGCTAGATAGAATCAGTTTTAAAGCATCCCAAATAGATTACAAATTAAATATTAGTGAAAATAATAGAGGATGCCTTAGGTAGATGGTGACTTACACCAGACAAAGAAAATCCATATTTCTTCTTAATTTGATCGACTGCACCACCTTTCTCATCTTGTTGCTCTTCCTTTGTGGAACCTTTTGGGTTCTTGACCTTGATCTGTTTCAACTTTCCTGTAAGTCCTGTCAATTGAAACATTTTTTTCTTCTCAGTCAACCAGTGTGACTCTAGACATTCTTCTAGTCACTGTCTTCAAACAATTTAGGTAGTGCCCTTAGGAATAGACTGCTGCAATCTTTTTAATTTCAAATTCACTTTATCATGCAGTTATAGAATTTTGCCTCAAGTACCACATATTTGCCAACAAAGTTCCAAATATTTGCGTAGTTCAAACCAACATCATATATAAGTTAAAAAAAAACACTGCAGCTTTGTGATTTTAAATTTATGATTTACTGCCTCAAATTTATAAAATTGTTAAGGCTAATCTGACGGATAAAATATTTACTGTTATCCAATATAGTACTTAATTTTTACATTTCTCACATAAGTTGAGCCTACACTGAAATAGAATTGCATTAGCATGCAAATGCTGATACATTCAATGTACTGTAATTAGATACATACTCCTTAATGCCAAATGAAGCCACGTATGAAAATGATATGACCAACAAGAAAGTGTAAAAATGAAGTTTAATTCCTTGCACACAGGGATTTATCTTTGTACCAACCTTTTATAGCCTGAATGCCTGCCAATTTCTGCTTATTAAGAGTTGCCAACATGTTTTGTTCTTTAGGCCTTTCTCCAAGATCTCCAAGGTCAATGTCATCTTCACAAACAAAAGATAATGTAGTTGGCTATCTCAAAGATCCTTTTGGGATTGCAAGAAATCATAATATAATATGAAAAGGAGAGTTTGCGCTCAAAAGCATATGGGGAGACTAGAAATGGAGTCATATGTCATAATTTTTAGGCTCTTAAGAACTTGAGACACCCATATTTGGTCATAAATGAACAACATAAACACAAACTTCCTTTATTTGCCATGGACATCAAGGATCATCTTATTAATTGAAATCCAGTAAACAAATATGTTATGAACATAAAAATCATACCTATATCTAAGTCAATATCATCTTCATCCACGACCAGGTTATCTCTATTTTCAGTGTCATTTGGAAAGTTAGCAGTCGAAAAGATCGTGTAAAGTTCTTTGATACTTTCTGTAGCATCTTCTGTTTCCACTTCAGGCAAAGGCTTAGCTTTACTGCCTGTAAAATCTTTAATAACCGAGCTAAATATTCCCTGACATGCCAAATGATGCAAAAAACCTTTATTTCAGAACAAGGTCATAGACAGTTCAAAATTTATCAATGTACTATCTACCTTCTTTCTTTCCTTGTGGACAGTGGGTCCACAGACAGGCCCTTGTGAAACAATCAAATCCTTCTGGTAGATGTGGCCGACAGTGTCTAAAAGCCTTAAATGGAGTTGAGCAAAATGTATCAATAGTGGCCTTGAAGGCTTGAATGCACATTTTCATTACAAATCTAGTTATTAAACTAGCTCTCTCTTCTCCACATGACTCCCCCCCCCAGTTTTTTAAACAGAAAGTAGATAATAATAAAAATGTCCGATCCACTTGGGAATTTCCATCTACAAAACCATGACAGAATTTTCAGAGAAAATATAGAAGATTGACATTTGAGAGGGAATGAGTAATTCAAATAAATAACCAAAGTTATTCTAAAGAGCATGTTTATACCTAAAGTTTTCCTTTTGTAACAAAACTGAGATGACAAAGATTTCTTGATCTCCATTCACCTGCACAGGAAGGAAATTAAGCAATTGATCTGAACATCTTCAAAATTATTTTCCCAGAAACTTATTGAAAATAGCAAGTCCAATCTTTCATACCAGAACAAGTTCTCCTTCCCGTGAAGTGCATATTAAAATGTCGGATAATGGATTCGGTTTTAAAGTACAATTAGTGAAACCTCTTATTGAAGTCTCCTTTATTAAGGATAGCTCTGGCAAGGACCTAACATTTCACAAACATTTAGTTAGGGAAAAATAATTTGAATCACTTATATCATACCTGTAAAAGATGCACAAATGACGAACTAAAGTAATTGGTTTAAATCCCTTTCAATGCACATGTTGTTTGTTTTTGCTGTGAATAATAGAACTACCTTATACAAGACAAAGTAGCCCAAAAAGTTTTTTTGCTAAACGAGCCTAAAACCATGTACTCTGCTACATTCCTTATGTAAAAGGAAATTTTCAAGATTCCTAATAATCATAAGTCTTTATACCTTTTTCTTATTATAAAACATAATTCTCATTTACGATATAGGCATACAGTATAAGATTAATGTTACATGATAGAAGCTAACTAAATGCATAGAGCATTAAATGGCTAACAATGTATCGTCTTATGTATAACGGGACCTGACATATTGAGAATCTCTTTCGTTTCTTAGCAATAGCTCCTTTATCCATATGGAGGTGGAGTTAAATATTTTTTCCATTGACAAATGGGCACAAGTGGTATGACAACTA
Source organism: Castanopsis chinensis (assembly GCA_032878915.1). Classification (NCBI taxonomy): domain Eukaryota; kingdom Viridiplantae; phylum Streptophyta; class Magnoliopsida; order Fagales; family Fagaceae; genus Castanopsis; species Castanopsis chinensis. The sequence continues at coordinate 728,573 of JAVQMG010000074.1, read as the reverse complement.
TGACTCCTCACTCATCTGAAATTTATTCATGAAACTTGGAAGATACATGTTAAGAAAACCCTGCACCTTATCTGAATTTTTCCACTAGTAAAAAGGAGAACAAGCCCGTTAACATCAGAGGAACTGCAAAATGTTGATGCCCAGCAACAAGAAGAGGTTTGAAACTTCTTCTTGTAGTGCACCTTCTTAACTCCCTGAAACAAAGGAGAAGGGAAGGTTAGGTATGATCTTATGCAGTTTCCCAGCTCATTGCCTACATAAATAAAGCACTGGTTACCTGAATGATGTGGGTTAAAGAATAGACATACACAGCTTTCTCAGAACATAGCAAAACTAACTGCTTTGGTGTGGCATCCTCCAAGGAATTCCGTTTGCTCAGATCTGGAGCGTTTGAATCCTGCCCATCTGTGAAGCATTCAAATATAATTATTTCGGTCAAATTCTTCAATGTTCTCAAGAGTATATTAACTAACCATCAAAGAGGTGATACTTAAGGATATCAACATGTATGACAGATTTTTTATTGCTGCCAAAAATGAAACCTGAAGCCAATAGCACTTACCCAAGCTCTGCATGAATAGAGCTTTCGAAGGTTTCTTGGGTTGAACTCTGCTAGTGGTTAGCATGTTTCCAGTCTCACTATCTAGAGTCAAGACAGATGAATCCTTTGTACCAACCACTAAAACATTCTTCTCAAAACCATTTAAAATGCAGGTTTGGAATTCAAGAGAGATGACACCAGTACAAATTTCACTTGCAATGTGGTTTTGATATAATAGAGTAGGTCCTTCTATATCAATTACTGAAACCTGTAAGAAAAATGAGCTGACGTAAGCTAGATTTATGTAACCATTACATAAAACCTGATAATAAACAAAACTTAATTGAAAAACAATGAAACTAGACTCTATAGTCTAAACAGTATAGTACTATTAATGTGTAAAGTTGAATACAACAAATGCTACAACAGAAAAGTATCACAATCCAGTTAAAGTAAATATAGAATATGAGTGTCAGTTGTTAACTTTACAATGTCACACACCCTACTTATTTGCACCTAACTCAAGAGAAGAGGCAGGAGTTTTTTTACTCAAGTTTTTCAGTATTTATTTATTAAAGGCGGTGCATTTTTTAGTAATTAGTTGAAGCTTGTTAATATTATCAATGCCGTGTCTATTAATAAAATAATAGTTTTAAAGTCCTGCATTAAAAAAAAAAAGTTTTAAAGTCCAATATTAACCCTGCTACTTTCTATCAAAATTTGTCTTGAAATACTATCTATTATCATTAAATACCATATCAAGGCTCTCTACTATTTGTCAAATTAGTTTAATTGGAAAGATTTGAACTTAAGATCTTCCCTGTTCCCACTGCAATCTTTACCATCTTAGTCAGAGCCAAGGGACTTTTCCACCATTCAATTAATTGATACTTAATATCATTACCAATGTCTCTCTTCTTAACGTAACTCCAAACCCAGATCACCTTTTTGATCTGTCAATTTGTGCATACCTAATGTGGCAACCTAAACTAGATAAAATGAAACTTGCCGGGGAGATGAGCCAATGACATAAATCTGAGTTGAGTATGCAATCAACAACACATCGATAATAAAAATAAAAAGTGAGAGAAAAAAGAAATTAAACTTACATATCCTTGATCAGATCCAACAGCAAGATGTTTTGAACTGCAGCTGATGGTCATAGAAAGCACAGAGCCATTAATCTTTATAAGTTTAACACTATGGATGATGTGATTGTTTCCTTTCTTTATACTGCCTGTAAAGGAAGGATGAAGTTGCGACTGTCACCAGTGGACATAGATGTGCAGCATAAGAACTTAAGAATTAAGGCAACACTAAACACTTAGTAGTTAAATCATGCACTTAATAATACCTGGGAGTGACATGAAACTGCTTTCTGTGGCATATGGCTCGGGTTTAAATTTAAAGATGCGAACCTGTGAATCATATATATAGTAAGAACCCACACAATTTCCTAACATTAAAAAATTGATCATATACTCAAAATCCATCAACAGCAGCAATTCACCATTCCACTCTGATCTCCAGAAACAAGAAGCTGAGACTTGCCATCAAAATACAATGCTGTCAATGCTATACCACTTAAAGAAAAGTCATCCTCACTCTGCATTAAAAAAGAAAAAAAGAAAGAAAAAAGAAGTACAATAAGCAAAACAGAAGAACATATATCCACTACTTAGCAACATTCTAGTAGAAAATTTTGGAAATTTACTGCTTATAAATCCATTTATGACTAGCTTGCATTTTATAATCCCATTAGAAACAAGGACAATCCCAAGAAGTAGCTAGTCAAAGATGCAAAATTGACTAGATATAAAAATTGTTAATTCGATACTCATTTTTGAGATCCCCTTTTAGTAGCTCTGTCCTCCAAGCATGCTCTTTATAGAAGTTAATGTTATAGTGAAAAGTCAGAGCAATGGTCATCTAGGCAGCCATAGGGAAAATGCTTGGACTGATAAAATCGAAGCTAAAAAAAGAGTAGTTACTCATTTCTGTTCAGGTAAACAACGTAAACAATGACTAGAAAATTACCTGCTGCTTTAACGAGAAAACTGGGATAAGAAAGGGACATGATAAATCCCAAAAATTTATGGCTCCATCACTATGTCCAGTTATGTACAAGTTTTTGATCTTCAAAAATCCACTGAAGTGGGACGAATTCAATTGGATTCCATCTTTCTGTTTTGTCTCAGAGGGCAGAAGTGGTGGAATATTTCTTACCATCACAATGTAATCCTAAATGACAAGAGAAAATATAAGGCCACACCACTCAAATATTTGATAGTCACATAAATGTATGAAAAAAAAAATATAGAATAATTACATAATGCTAAGTATAAGAACGGATTTGAGCCTGTAAAGGAAAATTAGAAATTGCATTACCTCATCTGCAGGACTACTCATGCATTGATTGTCTGTGATAAATTTTGCTATAGTTATGCTTGAATCCACAAATGGCATCTTCAACATCAACTCCTTTGGGAGTGAGGGTGGAGACCTAGATTGGCATTGTAGAAGATACTTTTCAATCAAGCAATCATCATAGGCGTAAACATGTCCTGATATTCCAAGCAAAAGGAGACAGTCTTGCTTATGCTTGCTTTGCTCACTGCTTGGAATTATCTCCATGTCAATACCAGCCTCAGGCAAATGAAGTCCCAGCTTAATTGTGCGGGATTCAGTATGCTCATTCAACAAGACCACCTGCGTCATCAAAATAATTTTTTTACAATTTAATGTCAAATTATGACTATAGTCCAAAAGCTGTATGTATATGTTGCAGAATTAGCATCAAAATGTAATCTTGATCCAAACAAGCCCAAGAAGGGGAAGTTAAGGTGACGTTTTCATACAGAATGTTGATCTGCTCACTGTGATACACTCGTGTCGATGACTTGGTCTGAAAAATACTAATTTTATCAGACCTTGTGGAGGCACTGAAGGTTTCAAACTACCTCATTCAACAAAAATATTTATTACAAAACCAATAAACTTCTAAAAAATTATTCAGCATACTTCTTGAATATAATTCACGAATAGGATTTTCAGAAAGGCAGATTCCCAAGTCAAAAAAATAAGCATACTTTCTTCATTGACATACAATGATGTTGCAAGAGTAATTGTCAAATACCTGCAACAAGTTCACTGACACAGAGTTGGAGGCACCCATAACATACAGTCGACTTGCTTTCCCATCTGCATAAGCCCATTTTAATGATCCTATAGGATTTTTCTCTGTCTTGTACCCAAGATTGAGTTTGCATATAGGAACATTTTGAGAACCACGGTTTGATGCTTCAGTACTTGGATTTGCATTAGAGGGAATACTCCAGATGAAAATCTCTCCATTGCTATACCCAACAACAACTTTACTTCCAAAAGGGCATGCCCAGCATGCAGAAGTCACTTTCTTTGCTTCATGATGTTGTAATTGTAACATATTTCCACCTGTTGTGAAAATGGATTTGCTTTCTCTAATATCCCATAATGAAATTATACCATCTCTAAATATTATAACAACTCTGCATTGAAACAGATAACATAAGAGAAAAATGAGGATTTCATAAATTAATTAAGATGAGGAAAAAGCCAGAAAGGTTGGTCAAACTACCTTTTGCTTTCAGCTGTTGGTTGAGGTAGTATATGCAGCACAGCATTATCACCAGAAACTTCAGTTACATTTCCTAAACAAGATGATTAAGCAGGTCAGATATTACAATAAAAAAAATGCTTTGCAAAAATGTAAAGAAAAAAAAAATTATCAGACAATTTTGACAACGTCAAATACAAATTAGCCTGTAGTTTACAGCTGTTAGGTTACTATTCTGATTGATCAGATTCTTTTTCTTTAAAAGTCCTAGGGACATATTACTTGAACAAGACCAAATTTACATATTAACAGGTACAGTATGCATAGCAGTGTATGCTAATCTAACAAACACCAACTCATAGTAGCAAAAAACTCACAGAAGTACAGAATCATCAATTCATTAGAAAAAGATAAATAATAAGATCAACACAAAGATTGGACTAAAACGTATCTCACCATGAGAAGCTGAGAGAGGTATGGTGTACTTCATTTGTACTATATGAAATGGTTCTTCATCAAGCTTCAAAACTGATATATTACCATCAGAATATCCAATATATCTGCCAAAAAAGATTAGTTGTTGACTCATAACTTAGTTTGAAACACTGTAGAATCCCAATTTGAAAGCAGTAAACACTTACATAAAGAGAGTATGTTGCATGACTGTAAAGGAGGTAATTTCTCCCTTACAAACGTGCACATGAGATAACAGCTTCTTGTCTATGTCCCAAACCTAGTAATAATATGGTTTGCAAATCAATTCCCAAAAATAGTATTCCAATGGCAATGCATAAAACATAGACTGACAGCAGATTTTGATCTTTGAAAGCATAACAAAATTGACATGCCCTCTCATCAAACAGAGAAAACTAGCAGGATTATAAAAAATCAGCAACTAGTCTAGTGAAATAGCTTGCCTCAAGGTGATTCTTGGAAGTTGCATTTAGAAGGATGCCGCGGTTCTTCATGAACTGAAGATAAAGATCATGATCAATGTTAGATTATCAATATTCTGAACAACCTGATGGAAATCAATTAGACATCAAGACCGAATTAGTACACATGACAGGCAAAACAGTAAATGAAAGGAAAGGAACACAAGACCTGTAAAAATTTGCTAGGTGATATCTCGTTAGATTCAAGTAAAGCTTGAGTGTTATCTTTTCCAAATAATTTAATTTGGCCATCCCTGAGTGGAAGAAATCAAATTTCATGTCAATTATACTTCAACATAATGATGAGATAAATATCCATCTATTCAAAATTCATGCAGTGCATAGTGACTAGTTAAAATGATTTAGAATTAAGATTTTAGAGTCAAAGCTATAAAACTACTATGGATGCTAATCATTTCATTTTTATAAAATATTTAAAATAACACCAAATGTTCATATAATTTAGTTATAAAGGCTCATACTATAGAAAGTCTTCATTCTACAACATATTTAAATTGTTGAATTCAATCAAATAAAATAAAAACATGATGATGAAACTTAATTTTTTTCCCATTAAAGGTTAATAATCTACTGTCGAAAGAGACGTTACGATAATCAGCTACAAAGAACTCTAGCCAAGGTTGCAGTGTAATATTCTCTAGTGCCCATTTCACCAATTTAAACATGTTAGAAATACTAGTGTTTTAGGCTAGGTAAAAATAACATAGGGCTATAGAAATACATAAGGGCACAACTTTTGTAGCTGAGGCAAAATGAAAAATGAAGACAAAGTAAATGAACAAAAGAATTTAGGATTAGAAGGATTGGAAATGGCAACTTACTTTGTAGAAATTGCAAGTATCTTTTGAATAGAGTCATAAGCAAACATAGTAGACCCAGAAGGGATCCCATAATGGAATACCACTCGTGGGTCTACCTCACTTGATTTCAAACCATCTACATTCCCTCCAGGCTGCAACAAAAGCAGCAAGAATGTCAAGCTCAAGAGAGAAATTTAAATAAAATTTTCTGCATGGCTGCCTGGCTAATTTTGATTGTCATATTTGATGAACAGGCATTGAGTTTTCAGTTTTAGCACTTAGCAATCAACTGGCGAATTATCAGAAAAGTACACAACCTTATGGTAAAGGTTTATGTTAAATTTCATAAATAACAATTATATACCAAACTAATTCTTTCAGGCATTTTATACTAAGCACAAAACTTAGGTATTCTTAAAATATAGTTAATGCGTTACTCCACACCAATAAAACTAAGGTCTGTTTATAATCAGTTTATTTTGCTAAAATTGAAAACATTTTGCTAAAAGTACTGTAGATAAAAGTAAAAGTTAGCTGAAATAGTACATTATGACCCATGAATAGTATTAAAAAGTGCAATGGAGTCTATGGATAGTAACAAAAATAAGCTAAATAGTAAAATAAGTTAGTAAAATTAATTATGCCAAACAGACAATAAGTCGCCTTATATAAATATTAATTTTTCACTCCAGTTATGAGCTTATGTCAAGTTATTTTAATGAGAAAAAATAAATGGGTTTCTGGTGATAAATAATAACGGGTCTTTAAGGTTTTAGAGAAGCTCCCAGAAATTCTGATTCAGCTTTTGTTAGCATAGTAATGTTACTAAAGAATTGCAAAGACATAATTTAGCGGCCTGCAAATAAATTGTGCACCCCACCATAGTAGCAGAGCTAAACCCAGCAATACGGCATGGCAGCATTGGCAGAAATCATATTAACTATATCATTCAAACTTCACCTAAAAAGAGAAAAGTTATTTAAAAAAAAAAGCTTTATATTTAATTGAAGATTCTGACATTTGGTAAAACTCATTGACCATCAAACTCATTGGGTCTATTCTTTAGATATAAAAAGGACATAGTAGGCAGTATCACTCATTCATTAACCACCGCCCATCACGTGGACATGTTGACGGTTTCATTATTTGGATCAACCCGTTGATTGCTAATCATATATACCAAGCTCTTATCACCAATTGACACCTCATGAATTTTTTATTATTTAATGTCCCTATCAAAAAAATTCTTCAAATTAGGTTCTTCAAATCTCTCTCTCTCAAACTGAGTTCAAATTCAAAGAAATATTTATTATTATTTATTTTTTATGTTATATCAATAAGAGTTATTGACATGTTTATTTGTAAATATTTTATAAAAATTGATAGTAGCTTTCATATTTGTATGTAAACATTTACTAACAATATATATATATATATATATTACTTTTTCTTTTATTTTATGATAGTTTGATAACAACATATATATATATATATATAAAACTTTTTTTTATGATAATTTGTTTAGAGATTTAAACCTTGACTGCTAATCATATATACCAAATCTATCACCAATTGACACCTTTTTTTATTATTTAATGTCCCTATCAAAAAAATTCTTCAAATTAGGTTCTTCAAATCTCTCTCTCTCAAACTGAGTTCAAACTCAAAGAAATATTTATTATTATTTATTTTTTATGTTATATCAATAAGAGTTATTGACATGTTTATTTGTAAATATTTTATAAAAATTGATAGTAGCTTTCATATTTGTATATAAACATTTACTAACAATATATATATATATATATATATTACTTTTTCTTTTATTTTATGGTAGTTTGATAACAACATATATATATATATATATATAACTTTTTTTTTATGATAATTTGTTTAGAGATTTAAACCTTGACTGCTAATCATATATACCAAACTCTTATCACCAATTGACACCTCGTGAATTTTTTATTATTTAATGTCCCTATCAAAAAAATTCTTCAAATTAGGTTCTTCAAATCTCTCTCTCTCTCAAACTGAGTTCAAATTCAAAGAAATATTTATTATTATTTATTTTTTATGTTATATCAATAAGAGTTATTAACATGTTTATTTGTAAATATTTTATAACAATTGATAGTAGCTTTAATATTTTTATATAAACATTTACTAACAACATATATATATATATATATATATATATTACTTTTTCTTTTATTTTATGATAGTTTGATAACAACATATATATATATATATAACTTTTTTTTTTATGATAATTCGATTAGAGATTTAAACCCTGAATATCTGAATTGAAAACTGTAAAAAAATGTTTATTTTATGATAATTCGATAGTTCCGATAGAAGATTTGAATTATGAATGTGTTAGTTGAAAACTCCCAAAAATGTCAACTAGTGGAGTAAAACGTATATACTACTGCTAATAATAATAATAATAATAATAATAATAATAATATATCAATATCAACAACAACGACAATTATTTTGCACCATTTCTCTTTCATCCCAAAAGTCCTTTGACCCTTGGTTTGATTTGCGTTATTGTCTTTTCAAGATTAGAAGCAGCTTCTTCTATCTTTCTTTTTTCCCCTCTATAACAGATATGCAGTTACTTAACGGAAAAAAAAAAAAATATATATATATATATATATATCTCATAAAAAATTTGATTTTTTTTTGAGAAAATAAAAAAATTTGCACTTAAGATTTAATTTGTTGCCTAACTCTGTGATTACTTATCAGAAAAAAAAACAAAAAAAAAAAGATGAAAAATTAGGGAGCAAGATCAGCGGGTCATATATGGTATCTATGTATTAAAGAAAGAAAGCTTGATTTGCAGAGCTGACAGCTATTATTTTTTAAAATGCAGGTTTTCTTTTGACAAAAAATTCAGTAGTAAAGCACAGATGAAGCTAAATCTATGGATCAACAAATTAATACAGTGAACTCCAAAAGTTTCAGACAGAGAAATCAGTGATCAATCAAACCCACAAAGGTGAAACATTTCACATCAATACTCATGTTGAATCGTTGATTCCAAAATGAACAAAAATAAGAGATCAAGCAAAGAACAGATGAAAAAAGAGAAGAAATAATCACTCACTAACCTTCTTTGCAGCCTTCTCAACAAGCTTTTTGACAAACATTGGATGATCCAAGAACTTGTTAGTAACCGATGAAGAAAGAGAGTAGTGAAGCCAAACTGTGCTTTGAGATAACCGACCAGAGTTGGAGCAGTTGATTTCAGTTTCTTTTTTTTTGGTACTAGACTTTGAGAAGTGAGATAAATCGACCGGTTTTTATGGGGACAACTACGTGAGTTACGATCACTGGGTGTGTACACGTGGAGATTGATTATGTGACATAATCCAAACCTTGCTGATATGGAAAAGTATTCAATTTCACTTTTTTTGTTTTTATATGCAAAAAGAAAAAATTAGCTGGGAGTGATTTACTCCGATCACAGTTTATCATTGTGAAAGAAAATCTGCCTACCTGGCAATGCTTTTGAAAGGGTAAAAAAAAGTACTCTATGGGCATTGAAAATATTGTAGCTGAAATTTCCAGTCTTTTTTTGTAGTAGAAGTTTTAAGGAATTTTTTACAGCTAAGAGTTTAATATGGTTTGATTTGACAGCTTTTTTTTTTTTTTTATAAATAAAATACTAAGGTTGTATTTGGTAGAATAATTTGAAATGAGATTTTTGTAGTTTTTTGAAATACGTGTGAGTAAAAAAGTATGTAATGTTGTTTAAAATGTAAAAATGTGAATTTGAACTCTAATACCAAACAAGCCCTAAATATTTTTAACACATACATGGAGAGAAGGAAGAAAGTTTTTTAAAAAAACTTACAATGGTGTATATCTAAAAAGGTCTAACTCTTGGATATATAACACAAACTTTAAGGGTTTGTTCGGTTAGAAGAGTGGAAAAGTGAGAAAATGAAAAATTGTGGGAGGATAGAAAAGTAGGAGGATGGAAAATATTTAGTTTTTTCTCTTATGTGTCCAGTGGGAGGGGTGAATAAGTGGGAGGGTATAAATTGACTATTATACCCTTGTTAATAGTAACATTGAAAAAAAAAAATTCAACATTCAGTAACGTTGAAATGAAAAAAAAAAAAAAAAAACAAATTCAACGTTACTGAACGTTGAAAAAAAAAAAAAAAAAAAAGAAAGGTTCAACGTTATTGAACCTTCTTCAGTAACGTTTAAAAAAAAAAAAAATACGTTCAACATCAGGTGGGATGGGGGCATTTACTAAAATGCCCCCATCCCATGTTTTCTTTCCTATCATTTTCCTCCCAATTTGGGAGGAAAATTTTTGTGGGTCGGGAGGAAAATTTTCCTCCCGGTTTTCCATCCTCCCTTTCTTTTCTCTCCAAACGAACAATGAAAAATACCTATTTTCCTTCCTTAGTTGTCTATCCTTCCTATTTTCTCTCCAAACGGATGCACCCTAAACCTCTTTAACTCACACTTATTTTCTAATGTGGGATTAACTCACTATTTTTTCTTTTGAAAATACTAAATATTTTTAATACACGCACATGAAAAGAGGGAAGAAGGTTTTTTAAATAAACTTACAGTAGATTTGACAGCTTAAATCCACAATAAAAGAATATAAAGAATATTAATTATTGCTACGACTTGACTATTCTTATTTGAGTTTATAATGAATCTAATATAAGGTTTGTATACTAGCTAGAGAACTCTGGCTACTCAGTTGAGTTTACGATAAATCTAATATAAAGTTTATATACTAGTAAGAGAACTCTAGCTAATCATAGACAAAGCTTAGAATTAATGAATTTGTTTTACAAGTATATGAACCTGTAATATGTTTTAACCTCTTAAACTATAATATTTCTAACATCAAAATTGTACAATTCACACCATTCATGTATTATAAATCCACACTTTTAAAAAACTATATTAAAGCTTTACTTCTTACCATGATACCAAACAGGCACCTTTTGAACAAAAAATTGTCCTAAACTGTTTGACCATCCATGGGCTAACAAAGAGCTAGTGAGTGACACATAAAAGCAAAGTCATATTATTTGGACCAAGTGACCAACCAAACCAGCAGGTGACCTTCCTAGGACAAGTCGGACAACAACACGTGGCACAATATATGTCGGTGTGGGACACGTAGCTGGTCGTTGGTTTTTAACAAGGCACGTGGCATAAGTCATAACCGAAAGGGGCTTGCTTGCTTGATTGATTGTATTTCAATCTTTTGGCTTTTCAGAATTCAATAATTTATACTCATTCCATTGGACTTCGCGTTTAAGAAAACGATTCTTTCTTCTCTTGCTCTCTCACCAAATATTAATCTTTCTTCCTGTACTTTAATTTATTGATTTTGCAGAATCATCCACTGATATGCACCTCTTTAGTAAGGATTTGATGGATCAAACTTTTATGATTTGTATAAAAAAGTTTAGCTGGTGCTATCAATATCATATCTTTTGCTTCTTTTTCTTTTTTTCCTGCATAGGTGTCAATAATATTGGACCAGCATAAATTGCAGAGTGTGCATTAAGTTATATAGAACCTATTAGTAATGGACACGTCCTATTGATGCTTTACATTTTAAATGGCAAAGGTCCTACCTGGAATTTTGATCTGCTAGTCAATATTATCAATCAAGAAAGTCATTTATAGTAATTAAAAAATCTTCCTAGGATTCTTTTTGTGGGTTGCTCAACTACTCTACTCTATTGGTCTTAGACATTTACACTATATTTGGTTGTAACTAGGAAAGAGAAGGGAAAAAAAACATTGGAATAGAAAGGATAATGACCGGACCAAAAAAAAAAGTTTTTCTCTTGGACATAGTAAGGAAAAAAAAAAAAAAAGAATGGATAAGGAAAACGCACCAATCCTTTGTTTGGTTTTCAAAAATAATGGAAAAGAAAATTAAATGTTTTTATTTATATACCTCAATATAAGTAATTTTAAGATAAAAAATTCATCAACTCAACTTTTCTATTTTTTTTATTGCTAAGAGTTTTGTAACTCAATTAATTAACAATTTTGGTGCTCCCATTAGAAACATTCATGGTTTCAAATCCCTTTTCTCTAACTATTAAATTATAAATATAAAAAGGTATTTATGTCGTTTGTACTTGTGGTGGGCTTTTTTTCGCAACTGCAGGCTGAGTTGCCTCCTACCACATTATGGCCTAATGGTTCTGGGTAGGAGAGTCAAAACTGGCTTGACTGCAACACACCCCTAGCCAGTTTGTGCACAAGCTAGAGCTCCTTTTTGCTAAGATCTTGGACACATGCCCATAGTAGAGGAAACTGTTACAAAAGAGTTATGGCAGGCAAGTGTAAAATGACAATAATAAGGAGAATATGCTTACTATCAGCTAGAAAATAGAAAATGCTAAATCATGATCTTAATAAAGGAAGAAGCAATGTAGTAATATAAATGCAACATAAATAACGTGATTATAATAAAGAAAGGGAAACAACACTAATGCTTGATCAGTAAAATAAATGAAGAACAATCAGTCTGTCGTGCTTGACTTCTTTGCAGAGTTAAGTCTAGAAATGAAACCACTCTTCAATGTGGGCAATCTCACAGGAAAATCCTGTCATTAAAATTACCCACTTTGAGAGAATGAGCCTAAATGACTTATCTTCAAATTTCTTAATTCTCACTAGAAAGTAGGCTTTTAGAGGGAGAGAAGATAGAAGTCTATTGGTGTGTGCCCACTACCAGACTCTTGTTTACTCTATGTTTTTGTCTCTAATCCCTTTTTTTCTCTCTCTTAAGTTTTCTATTCTAACTTTCACTCCCTTTCTTGCTTTCTTTTCTCTCCATTCTCTCTTGTTCCCTTCTATTCTGGTTATGCTGTTGTTATCCCTCCCTTACTATGCATGGCTGAGGCCCTTCTTATATTGCTTGCAGTGATGGGCTTTTACTATTTTACCCCTTCACAGCTTTTGTCCTAGCATGAGTGTCATTCCCAAACCACCAACTGGTCTGTCAGTTGCCTAGCCATCACCATTTACCTGTGTTGGCCGTGCCATATCTCATTCCTAAACAAAATAGTCTTATTTTGTTTACTTGCTCGCCATGGCATTCTCATCCCGATAAGGGTAGGCATTTTCTCTCACTATCCCTCATGGCATGCACTTAGTGATCTCAATTCATCTTTCCCTCTTTTAGGTGGTATGTCATCCCAGTAGGATATTTCCTCCAAAAGAGCTTGAGCGAGAACCCTAAAATAAGCTTTCCTCTTCTCCCCACCACCAGATCATACCCTCTCTTACTTCTGACCCATGGCCCACCATTCTTATATTGGCTGGGTACAAATTAGTGGTGCCTAAGCCTTGTGCGTGCTCCACTTCCATGTGTGTCCATGGCTTGTCTGTTGTTCATGCGTTTGCCATGACCTGAGGGCTTGTCTGCATGTTCAACTACTCTTTCTTGACCTCTTGTGGCATGGATGAGTCTTGGAGCTTTCATTTTTTTATGTCTTACTTCTTTCCAGTGCTGGGTCTTGCTTGATTGCGGGCTTTTCCTTCTCCAATCCATTCCTTACCCTCTTTTGCAGGTCAGTTGACACTTCTGCCATGCCATCCTATTATTCCTGCCATGCTATTATTTGACTTATGCTTGCTAGGCCTCTTTTGGGCCTGTTGTACGCTTTTCTTTTGCTCAATTCCAGTAACCCATCATTATCATTGGACTAGTACTCCTGCTGTTTTGGGCTTCCTTGGCCAATTTCTTCGCTTCCAGGTTTCCTTGGCCCATTTCATTCTTTTGGACATCTTCGGCTCATTCCAATTCTTCATTCTCATGGGGCTTTTACTAAGTCTTCTGGATTTCCTCGGCCCAAATTACCACATTCTTTACTTTTGGAGTTTTTGGGCTTTTCCACCAACCCTTTAATTACTTAGTTCCTTTCTTTGGGCTCTTTTAGCTCATTCTTGCTTGCTTTCTTTCTCATAATACTCATGGATTTACCACTTCTTCTTCGGGCTCCTTTGGGCCCACTTGCTTTCTTTAAGGTCCTTTTTTTTTAGGCCTATGGTCCATTATTCCGGACATTCGGGCTTAATGATTTTCTTCTCAATTTACTAACTCTTTCTTCCCATATTGTTGGGCTTCTTCCTATTATTGGACCTCCTTGCCAAAGTGGCACCAACACTACCCAATTTGCCAATTTAGACCTTCAATAAACATGTGAGTATGGTAGAAAACCTGTCCCTTAATAGAAGTAAATTTTTATCCCTCTTTTTTTTAGAACCCAAACACAAAAGAGAGAGAATGAAGTTCTAACTTCTAACAAAAAGTCACATCACATGTTAACCAAACACTAAAAAACTTATTCCATTCTCTCCTCTTTCTTTTTATCAAAATATAATGTAGGATTACAAAATTGGTTGATTTTTTGTTTTTTATTTAAATAAGAACAGAATTGATTGAGTTTTTAACAACAGATCAAGTGCAATATGTTTTTCGTCATATATAATGTGTGTTTTCAATGAATGAAATTGAAGTGTGATAGAAGAAGAAGTAAAAAATATTGTTGCAACTTGCACTTAAAGGATTCTTATAGTAGACCAAGAGAATATGAGAAGAACATATCAAGAAGGCATCCGAATCAAACAAGAGATAGTGCCTAATATAATTGAAAAGAAGTTGTGGCCATTTCCTACTCTCTAGTGTCTCCCACATCATCATCTCCTACTGTTTTCTTTCTTGGGCTGGGCTATAGGCCCAGAAATTGATTATACACTGATGTAGTCTTCGTTCTGGGCCTCTACAAATGCGAAACATTTTTATCAAACCCAATTCCCAATCATCAGCCCTTTGAAGTTGCTAGTGTCTACCACATCATCTCCTGCTGTTTTCTTTCTTGGGCTGGGATATAGGCCCAACTATTAGTTTTACGCTGATGTAGTCTAGGTCCTGGCCCACACAAATTTGAAACATTTTGATCAAACCCAAATCCTAATTAATATCCCTTTGAAGTTTCTTGTTGCAATACATGACCCACTGATCAATGGCCAGGCTATTATGGGTCCAAATTGAAGTTTTCAACCGTCAATTCATTTGATGGGCCACACAAGTTATTAAGAGCCATTAGAATTGGAATAAAAAACCTACGTCCACGTACAGCACAGCCGCCCCTAATTATGCTGAAAGGTGACCCACAAGGTTCCCTAAAGTCAGTGGGGCCGCCTCAACAAAATAATAATGGAGTGCAACATTTATCAACAAAGACTTGTCCAGTTGGGAAAGTGCCACGTGGAATCTAATCTAAAAGCTTTGGAGGACCCAATTAACCAAACAAAAGCTATCATGCAGTCACGTATGTATCTCACTTGCACAAAGGCTTTTGAGTTTTGAAGCACATGACGAACGCTCTTAGCATCATTAGTTGAAGGGTCACTTTACAACCTAAACCCTACAATAAATAAACACATCTTCATGAGTTGTTGTAAGATAAAAAGAGACACATATGGGTTTCTTCCCCTTTTTCTTTTTTTTGGGGAACCACGCTTTAAAATATCAAAACTTTTTCGAGAATTTCCTGTTTATTTAATTTTAAAGTCTATTTTAGTGTTTGAAAGGCAGCTCCATCCTCTATACGTTGCTTCTCTAATCCATGCTTTCATGCTTGTCTCCTTTGCCTTTCTGCGCAGAGGTCCTCAAAAATTTTAAACTCATGAGTAGCCAACTCTCCTCTTGCATCAACTCCCCAATATATATACTTTTTTTCTTTTGATTGGCCTAATATATATACTTGTATCTTAGTCAACGGTGGTTGTGAATTAAGTAATTAAATTGATAATAAAATAACTGTATATCTATAGTACGATATGTAAAAAGAAAAAGTATTGTTACAAAATTAGTTGTAACTTAATGTTATAATTTTACTCAATATTTTTTTATTAGAGGTGAATTTTGACAAATCCACCATTGAATTACATCTTTTTTTATAACCTCCATGCTTGCAAAATTTCTAAAAAATTAAAAATCAATAGCTATGCCATCATTAAATTGTTTAAATTGCATATTTTTGTAGTTTATAATTATGCATAAAATATAAACTTATAGATCATATAGTAAATAATATCTGATTGACACAAAATTTGACATGTGTATTAAGGAAGTAAAAACATGCAATTTAACGATTTGATTTTCAAAATATGTAATAATTTTTATTTTATTAAGTAAGGTTGTAGTCTATGGTTACAACTAATTTTGTAGCTAAATTTTGTCATATGTAAAATACAAATTTGCTCTATATACTTTTTAACGAACACATCAAAAGAACTTGATTATACTTATTTGTGCTTCTTGTGCATGTTTCTGTCTAAACAGATAATAAAATAATTGTATATCTAGCTCACTATGTAAAATACAAATTAGCTTAATTTACATACTTTCAACTAACAGAATAAAATAACTTGATTATATAAATTTGGAAAAAAGATTCTATCTAATGGAAATAGATCCACTTCGTAGTTTAAATATATTATAAGTTTAATTATGTATCTAGTATACCATAATTTAAAATTACAAGGTACCGTATACATAATTTATATAATAAATAATAAATTTAACCGTGAAATATACTCTTGTCATATCATTTATTTCTACAAAGTTGTGCTTCTTGTACATGTTTTTGAATAAATAAAGACATTTAAAATTACGTTTGTTAGAAAAAAAAAACTTATTTTTATTTAAGCTTAGTAGTTATTATGCAAAATCATAATGAAATCTAAGAACAAAATATATATAAACATTTTTTTAAGTATTTTGGTTTCAAACCGTAATTGATAATACTATACTGCCCGAATAGGCGAAAGAGACAGCAAAGCGCAAAGAAAAAGTCAGATACGCGGCTCTATCATTCTGGATATAATTTTTAACGGTAATTCAAAGCCACCAAGCGCTCCCTCCAAGCGTGTATTTCATGCTCAAACCACATCACCATTAATAGTCAACTACCCAAATATTTAAAAAATTGATCTTATTTATTTTATTTTATTTTTGAATGCGATTCAAATTTGAGTTTAGCATCAAATAAAATTCCATATTTAAGTTTAGTTTATTTTTCTGTTGAGCAAGTTCGAGTTTATTCACAAGTTATTTAATTAACTTAAAAGTGAATTTGGCTATAATTTTTTTGTTTTCCATGTCAAGCCTAAATTTAAAAATATAATATTAATCAAATATCATATTTATAAGTTTTGCATGAATACATTATTATATTTAAGATTGATTTATTTAATAATCAAAATTAAATTTTAGCTTTAACTTGACTTATTAGCTAAAAAAATAAATTATAAACAAGTGCTTCAAAAGAATATGCAGTAGGGAGCGTACTCGGCACGAGCCAGGAGTTTTGGTGCGGAAGGAACAAAAAAAGAAAAAGAATAAAAAAATAAAAGAAATTGGTGGCGGCAAACGGAGCTGTCGTGGGCAAAATCAATTGTCGCTGAGCTGTTGGGTACGTGCGACAACAAATCAAATCCGTTCTTAAATAATGAGAAGCGACACTTTTATTTTATTTTATTCTTTTAATTGTCACCATAATGTAACTTTTTTTTTTTAATTATACCATAATGTTATTTACCTCATTCATTCTAGAGGCTTTTTTGCTTCCTCTTGGAGACTTAAATTCGACCATTGCCTCCCACACTTCACAAACACTTATATTTATGAAGTAATTATCGCATTAAGAGTATATAGTGGTGATTCTAAAGGCTTTGAATTTTTATTAATCTATCAAAAGTTAATATTCTTTTTGCTGGTTTTATTTGAATTCTAATCAAGAAAGAGAAGTTAATGTTTTTTTTCAAAACATAACATTTTAAATGTACAGACTTACATCTTTTAAATATGACCAGTAAAATATCGCGAACCCTTACTGCGATGGTCACTCTATAAATATAAGTGCTTGTGGGGTGTGGGGGATAAAGACCAATGTTTAAGTCTCAAAGAGTTTCACACATATTTACACTTAGATTATGCCAAAGTAAAATTTCTTTTTTATATAAAAAAAATAGAGAAAAAAGTATTTACTTATTATTAAAGTTAAAAAAACTCTTATATTTGTTTTCTTATATATTTTTTGGGTGATACTTCAATCACTACAAATAATTTTTAAAATAGAATAAAAAATAATTCAAAATTTTATTTATATTATGTTGTTTATGCATTAATAATATTAGTTGTCACGTTAATTAGTAATACAATTAGTAACAAGTTTAATATTTTTCTTTATCTATTAATAATTTTTAATGATCTCATTTTGTTTGATTCTCAAGCTTTCTTCGATATGAAAATTTAAATAATCATTATAGTTTTTTTTTTCTCCTTTTTTGATGATACATTACATAATTATTTGAATCTAGATCAAATAATGATTGATTTAAATAGCTTTAAAAGGAACCCTAAATGTAAATTGCAATCCATATTTTTGCAGGATTCACTGCACATACACGTGAGATTGTAATAGCAATCGAGCATTTCTGGCTGCAAAATTTCGTAATAATTTGTCCGATAAATTCAGACATTAGTATACTCGATTCCCTTTTTAAGTGCCTAACCACTACTTACAATTAAAAATCTGTTTGGAATTTCTTTGACCAGACCTACATGTTTTTCTAATCCTCGGAATCATTTTTACCCTGGTCGGTCAAAATCTTACTTTTATAGTTTTCTATGGTCCAACTAACCTATAGACTTTAGGGCTTTTTTGTTTTTTCCACACCTAAATGATTCTTAATCTCCAATATTTACGACACAAACTATCTGATTATGAAGCCCTTCACATTTTGAGAATATTATATTATTCTTTCTTCTTAAAGTAAAAAAATAAAAATAAAAAATCTGAAAGTTGTATCAAATTCAATTAGCTCCATTAATAAATATCATCATCAAATATGGTACCTAGATTTTTTTTTTTAAATCCACTTATATTAAAAATGAATTAATTAGTGTCTTGATAGTAAAGGATAATAATCATAAAATAGATAACACACAAGTTAAAATCTACTTGAATTGGGAAAAAATAAGTAAGAAGAATATTTAGGACACTCTTAACTTTCTTATTATTAACCCGTTCATGTTTCAGAAAATATTATCTCATTTTTTTCCTATCATAGCAAAAACAAATGTTTGAGAATTTGTTTATATTAAAGGGAAACTTACTAGTGGTGGCTTAAGGGTTCAACTTGGTCTAGTGTTTTGTGTATTAAACCTAATAGGATGCTATCATATATTTAGATATTGCCACATAGTATCCTATTGGATTTAATGTACAGAATGCACTGGACCTAAGCTTCTCTTTTGGCTTAATATGATGGTAATGAATAATCATTATAAAACAAACACTGCAAATACAAACTTATAAGTGTCTTGATCATAAAGATTAATCATAATAGAAAGAATGTTATAGGTACAAATTCATTAATATTTTGGCATCATGGTAAAAAGTAATGGAGCTGATGGCACTGCTTCTAAGTTTTTTTTTTTTTAAATACACACATATATAAAAAAATAGAGATGGGATAAGAAAATATACTCTCATGCTTCTAAGTTATAATGCAATCCTATTTATATTATAAAAAATATATATGAAAGAAAGAATAAGAAGGAAAATAAAGAAACCAAAAGCACAAAAAAGGAAGATGTAGAAAAGTTTGCAGCAACGGACTCTTGCTTCTACTACGCAAAAAGCGCTTGCTTTTCTTGGAACATTATTATTTTACTATAATTACTATTACATTTTTTTCCTTCGTTGTCTTTGGGGGGCTCCAAACAGTGTACAAATCCAAGCTTTGAATTTCCACTTTCCAGTATCACTGAACAAAGACTTTCTCTGTGTGTGTCAATCATGGCTTCTCTGATTTCTATGTACTTTTTATAGTTTTACACACAAATCCATTTCTGGGTCTGTAAGGCGCCGAGGTTGTTTCACTGTGAAACCCGACAATTCCGTTGCTGATGTGTTGTTACTTTGGTCCCCCACCACCTCTTTGTTCTCTCAACTGTACGTTTTCGAATTATCACTTTTTCAGTGACGCTGAGAAAGTCTAGCAAATGGGGTAAGAAAATAATGAGTACAAATCTATGCTTTGAATTGTTTTGGTTTTGGAACAAAATGAAAGTGTCTCAACCAAGTCAATCTTTTGTAGTAGGCCTAGTTGACTTGATGTTTCGTAGTTTGAAAGAGTCAAAATTTGTATGAATTCAGCTACAGATTTTTTGATACTCTTTGGATTTTTATTGTTTGCTTTATGTTGGGATTGGAAAGAACTTTCATTGCTGTATTATCATGTACAAAAAATGAATCATATAAACTTTGAATCTAAGGCGTTTTTAGTGTTGAAGCTTGTAAAAAGTTTAGCTTTATTTACATTGGGGTGTATGAGCACTCATGCTCAGTTTTTTTTTTTTTTTTTTTTCCTTTCTGGATTTGGATTTGAGGAAATAAATTCCTTGTTATTTTAAATTCACATGTAATTTAGGCTCCAATCCATCCACACACGCATGTGTACTATATTATACACACTTAATTTAAGCAGTTTGAACTTAATTTTAATATCAAATTCCATGGCCGAATATCTGCCTGCGATACTAAAGATATCTGGGTATTTTGTGCTGTTGCAGGGTATGAGGTGAATACAAAACAGTTACTTTTGGTTCTAATGGGGTAATACATATATAGAAGCAGTGATTAAGCGGTAAGGGGATGACAGCCTTTTGGTAGCCACTGGCTGCATGGGAGGCTTCTTGCAGTTTTTTGACTTCAATCAGGGTAACATGGCCAAGAAAGTTCATAAACAGAAGAGAAATGTAGGCGGTAAGTATCTCTGCCCTGTCCATGCATCAGCAGAACAATGTTTATGCTAGGAAGGACCCCTTTGCCCTGTCCATGACAGCCTTTTATTGAGTTCTGCAATTATACTTTTGACTATACTTTCATTCCAAATTTGAAAAAATCTAGTTAAAATAGCTCCATAATTTTCTTGATAATGGTTTAATTGTATTGCGATGCAATAAACATGGCTAAACAGTTAAGATTGGAAAGTTCGGGATATTAATATCTTGGGTGAAAAGGAAATTCACCTGATTTATATATTAAATAAATATTGGAGTCTTTTGTGGTGTTAGCTGGAGGTTGTGGAAATGTAGTCCTTGCATCACACCAACATTGTCCCTCCCAAAATTATTGAGACAATAATTTAAACTGTTTCATTCTGATCTTACTTCCTTACTCAGCTCAGCATAGAAAAGTGATGCAGTTATTTTGATTCCTTTGCAGGCCATGAAGCTCCTCGGAATAGTCTGGAGTTGCAATTAGAAACTTCTCAAAGTTATTGTGCGGTAGGAGATGTACCGGTAACTTTCATCTCATGCCTTGTTATAGCTTTAATTTGACAAGATGGTTGTATTGTGTAGAGACTACAATCTTGGGTAGTGACCGTGTGGGTTTCACAAGTGTGTATGAATGGTTCTTGGTAGCCCCTACTTGTGGGAGAGTTATATGCATGAATCTTTCCTTAGTATTGCAATAGGAGAGTTCTGTTTTCGACTTGGAGTACTTTGTGTTAGCCTTTTCAAAATCTTCTGCTATTTTAATCTCATTTTTAGTGAAAATTCTTGTCTTATAAATGATGTTTTCCTATGAGAGTTGAACGTCATAGATCTGTTTTATGGAATCAGGAGTTCTGCAATCATTTTTTATTATTTATTTATTTATTTTTAAGAATTTTCTATGTTCTACCAGTTTAGCTAAATGTACTGCTATTAATTATCAGTACTCTTATCAAGTGGAAGAAGACTGGTCTGAAAAGAATTGTTATCCAATTGAGGCTTCGATGAAGAAATTGATAAATGAGGAAGTATCTAAACGATCAAGCACCAGGCAAAATGCCCCAAGCATCGTTGCCCGGCTTATGGGAATGGACATGCTGCCATTAGATACAAATTCTGTAGTTCAGCCAATCAATAAAAGGAATGAAAATGCAGGAACAAAGTTCTCAAAGAAGGAAAGGAATGGAAAGGGCTCAGTTGGTCACATCTCATCTGACTCAAATGCTTCCACACTGATGGAACTTGACTCATCTTACCATAATAAAGACAAAAGTACTGATAGATGGAGCAGTGAGCAAGGGTTAGGAAAACCAAGGCGTCGAGAACATCCTCAAGAGGAGGAACTACAGAAATTTAAGAAAGAATTTGAAGCATGGCAAGCGGCAAGGTTTAAAGAATGTTCAAGGGTTATTGAACTTGATGACATCCCTGGACAGTTGCTTGCTCAAGAGGACCTCAACAAAGAAAAGATGGCACGTTATGCAACTTCTGGGAGAACAGCATATGAGAAGCCCGTAGAACCTAAGGGTCATACATTAAAGGCAAGGTCTCAGGAGAGAGGCAGTTTACATCAACGTGGAGATAAAACAGAACTATTCCCATCTGAGCAAAGGGAATCTTTTCCTTTAAGAAGCAGGACCATGAGCAGAGACTTTGATGAGTCCACTCTTATGATTTCTAGTCAGAAACTAGATAAATCTTCTGCTCCCACAAAGATAGTGATCTTGAAGCCTGGTCCTAATAGGATTTGTAACCAAGAAGAGTCTTGGACAAGTTCCTCGGGAACTGTAGAGGAAAGGGGTAGTATAGAAGATTTTCTCGAGGAGGTTAAGGAACGGCTGAAATGTGAACTGCAAGGGAAAAATCTTAAGAGGAGTTCTGTGGGCCGTGGAAGTGGAATCGAGACCCCTTTCAGTGAAAAGCCATCAGATCCAAAAAGAATTGCCAAGCATATAGCAAAACAAGTCCGAGAAAGTGTGACTAGGGACCTTGGAAGGAATTTGATCCGATCAGAATCAACAAGATCATATAAAAGTGAAATTCAGTTAAATGGACCAGGTTCCCCAGATTTCATTAGCAGAGATACTAGGAAATTCTTGTCAGAGAGACTAAGAAATGTTCTCAAGAGAGAATCACATCTTGACGTTCCCATAGTGGTCAATGGCGGCTCTACATCATCTGCATTTGATGATGAAAAGGTCAAACTAAAACAAGTTAGAGATTCATTGAAGGCAAGGAATGAAGTGAGCCACTGGGAAATTGTGAAAGATGAACCAGAAGTGAAAACCAGATCTTTCAGACATGGGTCAGATGATGGGGGAGTACTCCAAAGTGAGTTATCCCCTAGAAATCTCATTAGGTCTTTGTCAGCTCCTGTATCAGGAACATCATTTGGGAAGCTTCTTCTGGAAGACCGTCACGTTTTAACTGGTGCTCATATCCGGAGAAAGCATGAAGCCACTGATAATGGGTCAGTGGATATTAAAAAGCATAAGAAAGAAAGGTTTAATTTTAAAGAGAAAGTTTCCAATTTCAGATACAGTTTTGCTCTTAGACGGAGATTGTTTGGCAAGAAGATAGAATCAATGGTGGAATCACATAGCTGTGAACTCGATCTTATGAAAGACATGATGAGTGGACCAACAGTTATTATGAACTATGGCGAGAGGCATGTAAGAGTATAGTATGTTTCTTTATGTATAATTATTTTTTTTTAATGAATATAAGGATAGGATAGGCTCAATTGTTTTCCATATCTGCTTGTTCTCAAATTGAAATATCTTCTATCATGTGTTCTTAGGAGAATTCCACTGAGGTCCCTCCTAGTCCCGCATCAATATGTAGCAGTGGTCAAGAAGAGTTCTGGAGGTCTGCTGATCATATCAGCCCAGTGTCAACACCAGATTTAACTTCAAGAGAAGATAATGTTGTACCACATCTTTTTAGAGAAATCAGCTCCAATCTGAGTGGTATGGAAACAACTGATTTCTAGCTTTGACATATAAAACCCTGCACTGATGTTCTAAATGTGGTGTATGTATGAGTGCACAGTGTAGAGAACTTGTGCTTTATGTGCCTCATTGAATGTTTAGGTCTCAAGAAGATTGGAAACACCAAACTCTTAACTCAACAAAATGTGTGTGGACTGTGTTGCAGTAATAATTAATAAAATGTATCAAGCAATTTGTTGATTTTTGGTATATAATTGTGACTGAGTTTAATGGTTCACTGATTTACTCTCTATTTGACCTTCCAATTTGGCTGTCTGCACTTCTGTTCCTGAACATGAAAAAAGAGCAGTAGAAAGGAGAATTGTGAAGATCAGTGTACTTATCTGATGTCTTTCAACATGAATATATCAGCTATTTAATATATGGAATAAAAAATGATCATGTCTTTATGTAATGTGTGTGTGTGTGTGTGTGTGTGTGTGTTATTAAGAAATGTATGGATTATGGGCATTAGTCTCTACCCCCTGGACTATCTGATAAACCATGCATTCCTTTCCATTGTAAAAATTTAATTGTCAACAAAAATTGATAGACAATTCTGAAAATTTTTGTTCGGACACTCAGCTAACCTAGAAGTGGTCTGATATGTTTTCTTCTGGAATACAAGCAGCCATGTGAATATCTAATGGTGTTCTCTATTTGTTCATTTTACAGACCTGCGGAAGCAACTAAATCAACTTAAGTCTCATGAGCCTGAAGATGCAACTGAAACGGAGTCTGATGAGTGTGAAATGGTTGAGCTAGAGGACCCAACAGAAGCTTACATAAGAGATCTGCTTGTTTCTTCTGGCTTGTATGATGGATCATCTGATGGGTCTTTATTCAGGTGGGACACATTTGCTAAGCCTATTAGCAGCTCCGTCTTTGAAGAAGTGGAAGAATCATATAGAAAATTGGCCAGGGAGGATGAAAGTACATTAAAGGATCACAATGCAAAGTTAGATCACAAGTTGCTATTCGATTTATTAAATGAAACACTTTCAACGATTCTTGCACCACCACTTTCAACCACGTCTACATTCAAAAGAAATATTATTAATTCCACTATGCTGCCGCCTTTACGTGGAAGGAGGTTATTGGATCATGTGTGGGAGATTCTCCATGTGTATTTACATCCTTCAGCTGACAAATCCCAATACTCAATTGATAGTATGGTTGCCCTGGATCTAGGATCAGTCCCGTGGTCTTTATTGATGGATGATGAGGTTAATGTTCTGGCAAGAGGGGTGGAATGTCTGATAATTGGAGATTTGGTTGAGGAAATTGTAAAGGACATACAACTACAATCATGTGAGTATTAAACTTCTTTGGTTTGACCATTCTCAGGTCAGCAGGTCATGTCTTAGTAGACAGGCAGAGGTTTTCAAGAAATCGGCGGAGTATATCTGGAATTGAAGTATATACATGCTTACATAGATATTCAAACTAAGGTTACCATGTTTGCTTGATATAGTTAGGTGTTAAAATGGAATATTACATGTCCATGTATATATGTTCTATGTCTGTGTTCATGATTTAGGAATTTGATTGAGTCAGGGCTAGACATAATGTACTAGTCGTGCTTGTATTATTAGGCTATCTACAACACCACCCCCCCCCCCCCCACCCCCCCCCCCCCAAAAAAAGAAGAAGAAATTTTGATTTATTATTTATTTGGGGATTTGTTGGATGTAAGTCTTCTAGTATTGTTTAATAAGAGAATGTCAATATTCTATGTCCTAATAGTTTAACATAAAACTGTCAGAAATCTAGTTGCTTGCTTGATAACTTGGGTTGAGTGAGATGCTGGTATCAGCAGCTATATTTAGGCACATTTCATGTTGTTAATTCATCTATGCTCATCTTTTTTAAAAGAGCAACTTAAGCTTATTCCACAGCTGTTGCTCCTCTTTTCCTGATAGCCTTTGGGCTAACGGCTAATATTTATCTCATGCATAAGATATTTTCATCATCCTTCTTATAGCGTGTGGACTCCACAATCGTGTGGAATTTAAAAGCTGTGAGAGAAATGATGCGTATATAATATGAATAAAATACTTTCTCATAAGATAACTTGGTCGTATTAGAAGGTTTTAGTGGGAAATGTGGGATATAGATGGGGAGGGAAGGGTAGACCTAGAGTTTTAATGGTCCGTAGCATTCATCACCATTTACCGTAGTGACTGGGAAAAGTACATCTAAAAGATCTACTCCCAAGTCCCAAATAAGACGGGTAAGTTACGGTTTGAAATTTCCACAAATGAATTGGTCCAAAATGTGTTTCGTAGTGGGCTTTACCTACCTTTATCCACGTTTCCTCTATTTCATTGCCGAAATTGTAGACACTCCAGGCCGAAGACCAGACTATTAAGTTGTGTTCACAAGCTCCAATATATATTGTATTTGTACTACTAATTTGCTGATTTCTTATTTGCTTAATGTATTATAATAAAATTCAGCAAAAAAAAAAACCATAGTAAAGGAAAGTTTTTTTTTTTTTTTTTTTGGGGTGTGTGAGGCTGTCAAAATAAGTTCAAAAAGCCAAAAAAAGAAAAGAAAAGGAGAGGCTTTATTGGGCTTGGCAAAACGCACTCTATTGCCAAAAGTGTGTGTGAACAAAAGAAAGAAAAGTATAATTTGTTAGACGGGAATGCCCCAGTCATCAAGTTAAGCCAAAATGACCCAAAAGTCCATTGTGAGTAATTGATCTCATTATCATCTAAAGACATTGGCCACTAGGAATAGAATGGTAATAAGTCATTTTTTGACCGACAGTAATATCTGGGAATGAAAATGTTGAGACCAGAATTTTCAAAACAAGACCTTAGAAGATCTTCCACTAATCATGGAAAATCTTGAGGAAACCACGAGAATTCGTTAAAAAATAGACCGGCCACTTAAGAATCTTGTAGACATTAGAAAACATTAGACTAGGATCAACCAATAATGCAGTTCTATATTTTTCTCCGAATACGGACATAAATACTTTATGGTTTTGTTTGGTGCACCAAATTTGTCCTGTTCAAAGTTAGACAGAGAGAGAGAGAGCTTATATTCATGACCTCCTTCCTACCCAGAAAATTCTCAAGCCAGATTGAGCCTATCAAGTCCGAGGATATGTCCTCCTCTAAAAAAAAAAAAAAAGTCCGAGGATATGTGATCAATTTGAGCACAACCTTCTCTACCGACAGAAATAATATCCGCAGCACACGCACAAATTTTATAACATTTTTTACAATAATTGATATTTTTTTTTTCTTTTAAGAAAACGGTCATAAGACAATAATTGTGTTGATAAATTTTTATTAATTTTTAGTTAGATCTATTATTGATATCACTTTTTACTGAACATGCATAAATAACTTTTTACAGCGGGTGGATGGGTCTCACTTCTAACCAACGAAAAATTATTGTGTACTCTTAGAGTACCATAAATATTTACTCTCTCTTCTCACATGAATGGTGGATCTCACTAATTAAATTTGTAGTGGAACCTACCATTCATGTGAAAGGAAGGAGTATATATTTATGATATTTCGAGAGTACCTGATAATTTTCTCTAACCAACGGCCCTAAGGTGGTACTTGCTCCATATTTTCTTTTTGTACTTGGGTCTATTTTCTTATATTATAATGGAATTTATTCTAGCAAAAAAGAGATATACCATTCGTTGCTGAATATGAGTACTTCTTGTCTGTATGGTCGACAAGACAAGGGAGGGATTATCATTTATCAATAAACAGAGAACCAATCAACTAACAATATATGGGCCTAAAGCTTAGCTTAAGGTCAGTTTGGAGGTAATTAAGAATTAAGATTGTTCCATGCATTAAATTGTAATGTATCATGTTCTCACATAAGGATGAGTTTGACTTATGAGTCCCGCACATGGGATTCAAGTTACGTGAGAGGAGGCGTATTATATTGAGTGTACAAGAATTGTTTTTTGACAGCATTGATTAGGTTGCAAAGTTCATACTTTAGGTAGTACTTCCATCCTTGGACTTGGAGGCATTAACAGAAGGACAAAATTTGGTGAAGTTTTTTCGGTGCAGTATATTAACTTTTTCCATCAGATTCAAACACGTCTTTATTACATTTAATTCTCATTAAAAATGGGTTATCAAAAAAAAAAATTCTCATTGAAAATCATAATTTTATTTATGCTCTATTAATCAATAAAACCAAAAGTTTTAATTTAACGTGTTTTAAGTAGTAAGTTTTATCTTTAATGAAATACATTAATATGCTTACTTTGACTTTCACATTTATAGTTTCAAGAGAAGAAAATTTTAGCCGAATTGTTACCAATTACGCCGTAATGCATGTGTTGTAACTTCCTAGCATGTGACAAATTTTGCTGCCAAGATACATGAATCAACAATTGCTTTTCTTAATATTTCTCCAAGATATAACACCTTTAACAAGAAGGAAAATATATCATGAAGTAGGATTTCTTATGCCTTCCACCTAGCAAAATTGGAATCCAAATAACCAATCACTACCTCCTAATTAGTATGTCTACAGGATGAGGTTGTAATCCTTGGTTCATTACAAGTACCTCGTAACATTTTTTGCAGCTTTCCAATGCTCCAAATTAGGGTTACTTCGATATCGACCTAATAACCCAATTGCAAACTCATCATCACGCCTTATATAAACTTCATGCACAAATACCCCATTGAGAAAACCCTAAGGACCCGTTTAGATGGAGGGGGAAATGAGGGAAAGTGGAGGGGACTAGAGTAAAGTTGGCTAAAAATAGACAAATTTTGAGCCAAATTTACTCTACTCTACACATAAAAGGTATGCATTCTATCATCTCGTTACATTGAAAATTTTGGTTGAAGTTTATTTTGCAAATCTCTTAATGGTCTTTAGTCTAGTGAGTAGGTCCTTTACTTTTAAACAAATCTCCATATACTAATCAGTCGTTGGGCATTCGAACTCCGTGCTTGTCGAAATCCATTTCATTATTCCAATCATGTATATTTGTCAAACAAAGCTTTAAAATATGAATGTGGCCGTTGTATTCTTGGCTTTACATAACGCCAAATTATTATATATGCTAATTATAAAAGTGGGGACTTATAGACCATAGGAGCCACATTAGAAAACTATGGATGGAATACAAGCCTTTGGATCAAGTGTGACATCAAATCTGTTTTGTGGCGCCCTCAATTTTTGACCCGGTGCTGAAGGTGGAAGTGCACATGCTATGTCGGGTCTTGCCCCTAATTAATTGTCACTTTTAAAGAAATCGAAATGAATAAGCCAAATCTTGTAAATGTAGCCTAATTGGATTCTATAAAGCTTTTACACGTGTCAAAAGCTTAGCGCTTGTATGAACTTTTCAAATCTTTTTTTTTTCCTCACATTAATTAATCTAAGCAGATTTCACAACAAGTCTGTAACATGATTAGGTCAAACACCACATAGATTAGTCGCAAATTTTCAGGGGTGGAATCACTAAAGTTGTGGATTATGTTCCAAATACACTTAACGGCGGTTTAATCAATGGTCTAATTGTATATGGTGTCATGATAATTGATACACAATGTGATCGAAGATCACATGCATGTAAGATGAAGACATACTATTACACGTTAATATACTTGCATTTGCATGCCTTGAATCTTCTTTATTGAATTAGAAAAAAAAAAAAAAAAAAAAAAAAGACGAAAAGAATGCACTATTTTTATTATTTTTTTTATTGTTATTTTTTTTGCCAAGGCACTTTTATTAGATTAATTATATCAGTAATGGCTGAATACATGTCTTGTATAGTATAGTATAGTAAAGTTGCATAAGTTCTCACGAGGTTCCTGTATAGAGGTCAGGTGTATAAGCTTGTGTTCGTAATATTTTAAGATCTAATTAATAATTTCAATAATTATGCTTTTTTAATATTATTTTATGTAAGTTGGGTAAAATAGACTAATAGAGTTATATCTAAAAAGAAAAGAAAAATGAGGTTTACAAAATTATAAATAAATTGGTATTTTTATGTTAAAATAAATAGACCCTACAACAACATAATTAATTTAAAGAAAATTACCATCAAATAAATTAAAGAGATTTCTTTTTTTTTTTTTTGCTAAAAAATTAAAGAGATTTATGAATATGCAAAACTTGCAACAAGTACTTTAGCATAGTCAGAAGTGTTTGGGTGCTTTTTTATAATAAGGCTAAGAGCATCCACAGCAGTGAAGTTAAAAATTTAGTTTTTTAGCTCCACAAAAAGTTACTTTATCTATTTTACCTACTCACTTTATAAAACATGCTTCAACAGTGGATCTATTTTAGCTTTCAACATAATAAAATAATATAAACATCACAATAAAATAATATATCTACTTCAATAAAATAATATATCTACTACAATAAAATCATATATTCACTATAATAAATAACAATCACAACCACCCGTAATCGCTACCACTACCGCTACCGCTACCGTCGCCGTCACCACTACCACAATCACTACCCAAAAAATTTACCAACTGTGAGCAGTGAGTCGAAAGATACATAACAAAAAATTAATATTTTATTATCTCTCTCTCCAAATAAATATATAAAAAAAAATCTATTCTCTTTCATCAGTCTTTATCATCTCTCTCTTTCTTTCTCCCTCTTTGTGTAGATCAACAATGGCTAAGCATGGTGGGTCCGTGGAGGTGACATTACTTCGTGTAGATCGGCGGTGGCTGAGCATGGTGGGTCCGTAGAGGTGCTGTGGTTTGGGTTCATGTGTTTGGGTCCATGAATTTGGTCCGTGGAATGGGTCTAGGTCCGTGTAGATCGGTGGTGGTGGTGGTGGTGTTGGGTTTGCTCATTGGTGGTTCGTGTAGATCAGTGGGTCTAGGCCCGTGTAGATCGGTAGTGGTGGTGGTGGTGTTTGTGTTTTGTGTGAAATCGAAATGAGAGCGAGGCTGAGATTGCGGTTGAGGCGGAGGATCGGCGTTGTTGGTTTGTGTTTTGTGTCTATCTCTGTGGGTTTGTGTTTTGTGGTGTTTTGTGATGTGGGTTTGGTGGATCAGCGTTGTTGGTAGTTTGATCCAGTGTTTTTCTGGTGGCTAGGTATCTGATTCGGTGGGTTTTATATGGATTTTATGAGCACCACCGCCGGCGAACTGGCCGGCGAAGCAGAGAGGAGATAAGGGATGCCGGAGAGAGAGAAAGAAAGAAAAAGATAAAATATTATTTTAATAGGAAAAGTTTAATAAAATATTATTATTATTATTATTTTTAGCTTCTTACTACAGTGCATATGTATGTATAAATAAGTCCTGTAGCATGAAGCTAAAAATTTTTACATTTAACTTCACTGTTATAGTGTGGATTTTTGTATTTTGGTAGAGTTAAAATAGTTATATAGTTGTTTAACTCTACTGTTGAGAGTGTTCTAGGAGTACCATTTTTTTTTTTTACAATATATATTTTTTGACAATTATTGAGATAATATGCTAGTATTATGATTCATACTCGAGCGTCATAATTAATAACAAACTAAAGTAGCCATGACGTCGAAACCTTCGTTTGAAACAAACACACGCATAAAAAGAATAACAGTGAACGAGAATAAACATAAATAGAATAATATTATGATTTGTACTAATATTATAATTTATACTAATAACAATGATGTAAGTAATAAATAAATATGACGTAAATTTTATTATCTCTAAAATATTATAATATAAAAAAGTATTTATTAAAATTTTGGGATGACGATGACATCAACATATGATTGCTACCGAGTAATCTTGGAAATTATTGTTTTTGTTAAAAATAAATCCCCGAAAACAGGAAAAATAAAATAAAGACGTAAATGCACTTTTAGTTCTTATATTTTGGTGTTTTTTTTTTATTTTAGTCTCTACATTTTAATTTTACTACTTTTAGTTCCTAATTAATTAACGCGTTTCATTTTGGTTATTTCCGTCAGTCAACTGACAGAAATAGCTGATATGGCTGCTGGAAGAATTAAAATATTATAAAAAATGTCACATCAACCATGACACATCAGTATATAAATTTAAAAAATTAATTTAAACTAAATAATAAGAATAAAAACATAATTAAAAACTAAAATTCATGATTGTTTTTCATGTTTTTTTGTTCTTCATTTTACAGAGCCCTCTCTCTCTCTCTCTCTCTCTCACCCAAGCCTTCGTGGCCCAGTACCTTGAACTCATCACTTCGATCACCAGCACCACCACCATGATGGTCTTCTCCATCTTCGAACCAACTATCTCAACCTCGAAATCTCCAATCTGAACTGTCTCTGTCTCAGACCACCATGGCGAAGCCTCTCAAGCTCATCACCACCGCCACCATTGGCGGTGGTTTCACATCTTAACCTCAAATTCTCTCTAAAACTGAAACCTATAAGCTCTCTAGCTCTAGATCGGTCTCACCCTCTCTTCGATCTAAACGAGGCACAACTTCCTAGCTCTGTCG
The DNA here is from genome assembly GCA_032878915.1 of Castanopsis chinensis. NCBI lineage: Eukaryota > Viridiplantae > Streptophyta > Magnoliopsida > Fagales > Fagaceae > Castanopsis > Castanopsis chinensis. The sequence continues at coordinate 696,353 of JAVQMG010000074.1, read as the reverse complement.
TGAAGCCTAGCCACCACCACCATTGTTATGGATTTCGTTTCGTTTCAGCTGGAATGGCCGGAATATCTCATACCGGTGTGTAAACCGGAACGGTAATACCCTCCATTCCACCTCGGATTAAATTTCGCCCCATTTCGGCTCGTTTCGGGCGTTCCGGTCAATTCCGGCCAATTTCGGCCGAAATTCATTTTCCGGCCGGTATGATTTTGGCTTCTTATTTTCCCTTCCTGAATTGGATCGGCGTCCTGTAACTCCTAGTCTCTCTATCATCTCTCACTATCTGACCCTCTCAACTGTGACAGAGAAGTTGAAAATAAAATTGAAGAGCAAGATGAACTGATGAAGCAAAAATGGTGTGCCTTATGAAAAAAAAAAAGGAGATGAAGAAGATGAGAATGAGTGGAGAAAGGAGCTCAGACGTGAAATGATGAACGAGCTAAAAGACTAGCCATCTGCATTAGTAGGTTATACTGTTATAGTGTACTAGTCACGTGGGTGGGTTGGGAAATGGGAAAAAGTAGATAGTAGGAAGCTTCTTGGAAGCTCAATTGTGTACAATCACCTAAAATGTGAGTTTTATTTACAAAAAAACCATAAAAAAATGTTTTTTTAAAATAATAATCCCACTTTATTTTAACAAAAAGCTATATTAAATTCATTATTTTACATAAGAGCAATAATAATATATAAATATATATTTTAGCAGTATTTTCAAAATGGTTTCCGAAACGGTATCCGAAATTGGCCGATACCGAAATATTCCATTCCAATAAATAAACCGAAACAGGTTCCGAAACGGTATTTATAACATTGACCACCACCTCGACGATGATGGTTCCCAACCTCTCATCCTGTCTCTCTCTAAACCCGAGCCAAACACTTTATATTTATCCAATCTCTCTCTAGAACCTATAACTCAACTTCTTGATCTGCAGCCTAGGACGGTGCATGGAATTGTGGAGGTTAAAGGCTTTTAGAATCTGCCAAGAACCATGGCCGTGGCGACGCGTGAGATCACATGTGGTGGTGCGTGAACTCCTGATCAACACAGGTTTGACAGAGGGTAAGGTACTGGGATTTTTGTGCTCACGTTCTGTGTTTGAGAGAATTTGTGAACATGTATCAGAGAGTGTATACACACATATGAAACAGAGGTTTTCAGATTTACCTTTCGTTTTTGTGATTTTTGGTTGATATTTTTCTCTGTCAGGCTAGTTGATTTGTTGCTTTCCTTTTGTGATTTAGTCTTTTGTAATTGCTCTGGTTGATGTTTGGCTACAACTTGTTCTTCATATTCTTCAGATCGAATCTCTGGACGCGTCGCTCGCAAAGAAGCTAAGTGCGATGAGGAAGAAGATGAAGAGGCTGAGATCGGACAGAGAGAGAACGGAGAAGATGCTGAGAGAGAGGGACTTGATGTTGGAGATGAAGATTTCTTTGTTTTTGTGTTTTGAATTCGTTTAATTTTTGAGATATTTTGTTTAATTTTTTGATATTTTGTTAACTGAATTTATGGGTTTGATTTGCTGAGAATTCAGTATTGATTGTGTTAGAATTTGGGAAAGAATATGAGATGATCTTGATTTGTGGTAGATCTAATGGTGCTGGGTTTGATGATCTCTAAGGTGTTGAATTTGAGTTTTTTCTTTTTGTTTTCATTTATGTCCTAGTGATCTGGGTTTGAGTTCTTGGGTTGGTGGATTTGTGTTCTTGTGATGGGTTTGAGTACTTGGTTGCTTGGTTTGATATAGGAAGAATATGAAGAATAAGTTGTAAAATGAAGAACAATCTGAAGAACATGAAGAACAATCTTAATTCATGTGAATTTTAATTTTTAATTTTGTTTTTATTTTTATTATTTAGTTAAAATTAATAAATTAATTTTTTAAATTTATATGCTGATGTGTCATAGATAGGCCTGTAATTTTCAGTCCGGGTCGAGTTTGTTATATGACCTGATGTTCGGGTCTCCTAAATGTGGACGGTGACGGTTCGGGTGGTCGGACGTCTGCTTTTTCCAGTCAGTTTTCGGTCGGGCTCGGACCGTGCGAATCGTCGCCGAAAATTTGCTAATTTTTGCTGGATTGACCAGATTTCGAAGAGATCTTGGCTGATCTCAACAAGATTAGGCTGAATCTCTTCGAGATCCGACGAGATCAAGCGACGTTCGAAGTAATCAAGCGACAATCCGGTGGATCTCGAAGAGGTCAGGCCGGATCTCGAAGAGGTCAGACCCGATCTCGAAGAGATCAAGCGAGATCTCGAAGAGATAAGGCCAGATATCGACGAGATCTCGCCGGATCTCGACAGATCGGACAAAACAGACTGGTGAACTACCTAAATCGGCGGACAAAAGCTATTTCCAGGTGAGTTTTCCGGTCGGGCGGTTGAAAATCGGTTTCCCTTGCTTTAACCCGTCAACCGACCTGCCGGTCTCGGGTTCTGGGAAAGTAGATCCGCCGCCGACTGTCGCCGGCGTCGGGTCGGTCGGTTCTTGGGCCGGATCGGCCGGGTTGAGCGGGTGGGTCGGGTACCGGGTCTGCCTGGACACCCCTAGTCATAGATGATGTAACATTTTTTATAATATTTTAATTCTTCTGGCAGCCACCTTCGCTATTTCTGCCAGTTGACTGATAGAAATGACCAAAATAAAACGCGTTAATTCAATTAAGAACTAAAAATAATAAAATTAAAATGTACGAATTAAAATAAAAAAATTAAAATATAAAAACTAAAAATACATTTACGCTAAATTAAAATAGGTAGGCAATTCTCAACAGTCGGCAGTGACCTCTATTTTCTGGTGTGGATCACCTGTAAAAAAGAGTAACACCTATTTTACAATGAGTAGATGACAGCAGCATATATATGAATCATCCAAGAAATTGTTGACGAGTAGTGCATATTGTACAAGTGCAAATGATGTGTAAACAAACGCTTCCGACATCTCTCTGACGACAGTTGATTTCAGACAGAAAACCAAGTGCGTGTCAGAAAGAGAGTGGGAAGTAGCGGTAGAACGGTGCTCCGAAAGTGAAAATAATGACATTCGTATTAAAATTTAATAAATAAAATATACGTGTATAAAAATATATATTTGTCAATATATGTGTTTTATTTGTTAGTAAATAAGTTTTTTTTTTTTAATGTAATTACTGGATTTTGATATCATTTATACGGTATTATTTGATGTTAAAAGTCTGTTTAGATATCGTTTATTTTTAAAAATTAAAAATATTGTAATAAAATAATTTTTAAATATATAAATAATACCGTAAAACTTAATTTTAAAATTATATTTACTGAATTTCATACTTACAAATTTCGTGAATAATATACCAAACCTACATAAAAAATACAAATACCTTGCTATCCAAATTTACGCTAAATATCTTTTCCAAAAATACATCATATTTCAGATGCACACCCAAACTCTGCGAATATGAGATCCACTTTGATATATCTCATATATCACATGTCGCATACATGATTCATTGATTCCTCCTCACAAGCCATGCCCACTTGCACTTATCTTAAGCCACCATGACCCACCCGGTGTCAAAGACAAGACAATCCAGGCTCTGGCCGACTCGCACTGGCCATGTTTGACAATTAAACATGCAACATATGTTATTACTACTTATAAAAATATTATAATAATTGAACAGTGGATGAGATAACAAATGACATACATTCCATCCAAAAACAGCTGCTTGACCCATGTAACAGAACTTGTCAGTAAAACCGTGTTTGTTATGGGAGAGTCGTACAATGAGAACAAAACGATTTTCCACCGTTTAGTGAATAGTGACATGATTTGATGTGATTAACTGATTATTATATTATTGGCAGCAGGCTCAATGTATTATTACCGTAGTTTTAAAAACTGAACCATTTATTTTTTATTTTTTATTTTTGAGAAAGAACTGAACCAATTTTTACTTGCTTTAAATCAGTTTTTTTTTTTTTCAATTTTTACCGGTTTTTACCTGATTAAACTGGCATTTGATTTTCGGTTGAACCAGTTAGATCGACCAATTTTTACCGGTTTTTTTTTTATTAAAAAAAATATTTTTACTACCTCAAAATCTCTATTTATATTACTTAGGTAATGTAATATTTACATATCACTACATCAATCTTAATATTCTATATTTTTTCATTTAAATATTATTTTTCATCTTTTCAAGAATCATCTCAAGCAAGGATCCTAAAACCAAACAAAAATCAACCCAAAAGTTAATTCAAACTAAAAAATCAAATCATAAATTTTCAATCTACGAGCCCTTGGTTATAATGTTGAGGAAGAGAGCATGTCCAACGTCGATAGAGAGAGCCAGATTAAAGCATCACCACCATTACATCACACCTTGTGACACCACCACTACAAAGTTCTTGCTAGAGCAACACCACTTTATATTGGCTCATTAGTGATATTATTTTTGTTAGGTACCTAGAGTTGTTGATGTTATTTCAAAATCATTTTAACAAAGTAAATTTTCAATGTGGTCTTAAGTCTTAACCATGCTCTTGTATTATTATTACTATTATTTAAAAAAAAAAAAAAGGAGTAAGTGCTGTTGTTGAGAAGTCTTATAATTATAAAAGCCAAACATTCTATTGCAAAATCAAAATTGTACAGATAAGAGAAAATCCCGAACTTTTTGCAATATGTGTCGGTAGGTACACGGTAAATTAGGAATAAACTCTTACTCAAAGCTCAACATTAGTTTGCATTGCAAGTTGCAACAAAACATAAAATTAAATTAAAATTTAAAAAAAAAAAAAAAAAACGCGCACGAACTCAGGGTAATGCTAAAATACGCATGCAAAACGACACTGCGCCACCCAACAACTCAAACACACTTTTCTTCCACGCCTTCTCTTTTGGTCTATGCCCCATTTGTCTCTTTCTTCACTTTCTCGTTATCCTTCCCTACTCTCAAAGACCACTCAACTCAACTCAACAACAGCGACCCCTTCCCTTCTCTTCTTTTTCAAAGAGAGACATAAATATATTGAAAGCTGAAACCTTGAAACACGCCCACACAGACACAAAGAAAAGAGAGAAAAAAATAGTAGTTTTTTTTATTTCTTTTTTTTTTTCTTTTATGACTGAGTTCAACATGATGGAGTGGGAGAAGCAAGGACATCCTCATCCTCATCATCATCACCACCACCATCACCAACAACAACAGCAGCAGCAGAGAGAGAGGAGCAACAGAATGGGAATGTTGGTAATAATATTGAAGTTAATGGGAATGGAAATGGTGGGATGTTGTATGTCAAGGTCATGACCGATGACCAATTGGAAACTCTACGTAAACAGATTGCTCTTTACGCCTCCATTTGTGAACAACTCGTTGAGATGCACAAGAATCTTACTGCCCAACAAGATCTTGCAGGTCTCTTAGCTTTACTTCTGTTATGTTTGCTTTGTGATGTTTCGTCTTAGTCCCTAAATTTTGGGGTCGTTCATGGATTTTCAACATGGTAGTCACATGTATTATTTTGGGTCATTCTACTTTTACTTTTTAATTAGCTTCTAGTTCAATACAACATTTGCTTTATTATTAGACAAACGCAAATGGTTTTCTTGATAGTGATCTCACATGGGTGTTACATGTTATGTTAGTGCTTTTATGGAAAAATTAAAGTTATAACTTTTGGTTTAGTTTTTGTTCGTTTATGGGTTTTCTATGATGGGTGGTTTTTGTTCATTCTTCTGATACTTCTGTCATTTTGTCATTTTCTTTATGGTATGGTTTGGGGTTTATTTTTGTAGTCTCTGCTATTTACAAATGTCCAATATTTGTATAGGGTCTGTCCCCCTAACCAAATTATGGGTTTTCTTTCCCTGTTCTTTTTTTAAGAATGTGGCTTGTGGTTTTTCCTTCCTTAATTATCATTCCTTGTGTTTCTTTTGTTCGTCTTTGTTATGATGAGGTTTCATCTCATACATCTTTACTCTAACCATTGATCTATGTCTAGAAAATCTTTTCTGGGCATAAAGGGGGGAAATTTGAGGCCTTAGTGCTCTGTATCTCAATTTTCATTTTTGAGTTTGTTCTTATTCACGCTTTTGGTACAATAGAGTAGGGCTGAAAGGGATTGTGTGAAGTGCTTCCGAATTTCCCATATTTTCTCACTTAGGATAAGTTAATTTAGTTCCAGATATGTCAAATTTTTTAAATTTGTTATCAATTTCATCAAGCGGGAGTAAAACCAAGCTTCATTAATCTATATAATGAAGCTTGCTATTTCAATATTGTGCTTGGACCACTGGAGCTCTAGGTATGAGCTTCCTGATTTTATGGCTTGATCTTAAAGAGCTATTAAGTTTTATACGCGGCTCTAAAGTAAGAGACGTCAATTTGAATTTCTTTGTTTCTTGTTTTACAAACTCACTCTAGCAATGGACACAGATTGGTTGATCAATTTATCACCATTCTATTCCATTTTCTGCCTTCTTCCCATTTGAAAGTGAAAACGATTCTAACAGAAGTCATTAGCAATGTGAAATGAATGGAGGAAAAACATTCACGATAGTCCCTGCCTCCCCAATCTATGGGGCCTGTGGGATTTGGATGCTAGATACGATCTTTCGTGGATGAAATAATTTACTTGATGCATAAAAGACTAGCTATTGGAATGTTATTCCAAGCATTTTCGTTAAATTTGGGCCTTTTTTTTTTTTTTTTTTTACATTTTCTTTAACTTGTTTGTTTTCCCTGCTTTAACTTACTAGACGCACACAAAATGTTTTTTTGTTTTTGGTGTCTAATAACTATGTTTGATCTAATGTACCATTTTATTCTTTTAAGCATCAAACATTTGTGAGTAAGCATGACATGAATGTCCAGTCTTTTCACTGAAAGGAGGATTTTTGTATTTCATTTATAGGAAGTTTGAATCCATGCAGCAGTTATGTGCTATGTTTTTCTTAAGTTTATTTCAATTGTAGTTGATTTTGTCAAGTTCTCTGTCCCCTCATTCTAAAAATTTAGCTGATTTGAAAGGCAGCCGATTATTTTCAAGTTATCAAGATGTAAACCATGGATCGGCTGCCTTAGATACGTATACATGGTAGTGGTGTCCAGTGGTGGATGTGAAACCTTCTTATTGCTCTCGTTTAATTCCATTTACCTACCCTTTATTTTTCAATATGGGAGTTAAATGTTCCATATTTTCTCAAACAAGGCTTCCATTCTTGCTTACTCAGGAGTGAGGCTGGGCAATTTATATTGTGACCCCTTAATGACATCTGCTGGCCACAAAATCACTTCTAGACAGCGTTGGACTCCAACACCTGTGCAACTTCAAATTCTGGAGCGTATATTTGATCAAGGGAATGGAACTCCAAGCAAACAGAAGATCAAAGAGATAACCTCTGAACTGGGTCAGCATGGCCAAATTTCAGAAACAAATGTCTATAACTGGTTCCAGAATAGGCGTGCTAGATCAAAAAGGAAACAACAAAATTCAGCACCAAACAATGGTGAATCAGAAGTAGAGACAGAAGTTGATTCCCCTAAGGAGAAGAAGACAAAACCAGAGGAATTTCACTCCCAACAGAACTCAGATCCTAGGGCTGAAGATTTGTGCTTCCAGAATCCTGAGATAAGCTCTGATCTGCATTTCTTAGACCCACAGAGCAGTAAAGCTGAGGCCATGTTTCCTTCAGATGATGGTTTAAAACCAGCTAGAAGTTTAGGCCAAATTTCTTTTTACGACGGTTTGCTATCAAATCCAAGTATGTATGTCCTTTAACTACCTAGTTCTTTCCATTAGCTCATCATCTTACCTGGAATCTGACACATTTTCCTGTCATGGTAGAAATACTCAAGAGGTCTGATATATCAGATAATGTCATTTTTATCAAGTAATTTAGTAGCTATAGTACTTTTATCAATCAAGAAAGTGTGAATAACAAAATTCACAAGTTTTCCTCTATTTCATATGATTTCCACTAGACTTCATTTCTATAAATGGTAAACCTATTCTGTTAATTATTCAGTAACAGTTAATGTTTGGCTTGTCTATAGATTTATTTTGTTAATTTATCAGTTTTAATGTTTTATTGATATGTTTTGATTAGTATCCACCACTACTGAACATAATAATGCTTATAGAAAATCAGGGATGGACTTTCTAATTAAAAGGTCTATATTTTTGCTAAACTCATAGGTTATCATGTCATGTGTTTCTCATAATCTTAACCAACACTCTTTTGGTCCTCTATCTTGTCATTATAGCACTTAATTCTTAAACCTAATTAGCCATACTCACTGAGATGCTGCTCTTTTCTTTCTCTACTTGATTTTTGTTATATATAGGCTCCCTCTATTCGTATCAAGTGTATCCTAGCTAGGAATAGAAAAGCATCATGTTACATTCATGTATAAGCACAAAGTATCTTGTTACACACATACACATACACATATTTGGACACATATGTGTGCTTATTACCTCCCTGATAAACTTTTTCAGGAAATGACCACCTCACTGGAAAGATGGAAGTGCCAGGGAACTATGGTCTTTATCAGCATTCAGAAGACTATGGCATGTAGGTTGACACTCATTTTGTCCAGCATTGTTATTTTACTTGACGAAGATATATATTATATATTGTTCCTAGAAGCCATACAGTTCCCAGATTGAGGTTGTTGGGCTAGCAGCGATCAGAGCTAATCGATCCGGTCTAATTGATATATCACGCCTAACGTAGCAATACTATATACTTATGGATCTATGATACAAATGAACTGAATTAAGCTGCAGAGCGGTAGATATACTAGTATGACATGGTAATTTGGAATTGGATTTCGAGTTTGACTGATGATTAATTTTGAGTTGCTTTTGTCTGTTGTTAATAGAGTGAGCTTTAGATTTGTGTTGGGAAGTTTGGTGGGGGTGATGATGATGTTAATTTTTTTTTTCTTTTTAGACTTAATTATGATAGCTTTGTTTGCAAGGAAATGGTAATAGTTTGGGTGTTTGCCTAAATCACTTTTTTGACAATTTGCACCCATGAATGAAATATCTTGACGTATGTGTTGTCTTAAAGGAAGCAGCCAACCCCAATCAAAGTTACCGCTAATCACGCAATCAATAGCATGGGGTATCTCTGTAATTATGGAAAAGTTGTCAACGGTGTTTTAGGTATAGTTATCTGGTTGGAATCCTCTGTAATAATAGCAGTGAGTGCATTTCTGTGTAATTTGATATCAAGCCTCTGATAATGAGCTGATTGAAATTGAACCAATCTTACTGAATTATTAAAGAGAAGCCATTTGCTATCAATCATGACTAATTTCTAGAGTAAACTCGTGTATGTTCTATCTAGCTACCATAGCCCCAACCTGGTTTCATGACCTGCCCATTTTTTGAAAGAATTTGGTTAATGTATGCCAAGTTTCTTACAATGGGAAATAAAAAAGCTGTAAAAAAAGCTTGTAACTTTTTACATTTTTTCATAAAAAATTCTTAAAATGGTTTATTAAGGACCAGTTTATTAAGTAAAACTTTATTTGAAATTGAGGGAAACCATTTTTTTTTTAATTATTAAAAAGGAGATTAATATAGGTGAGTTGCAAGGGAAGGGGTATCTCCTGCATCAATTGCATGCAGCATGCTTTTCATAGCAGTTTGTACATTGTCAATCAGATTAAAAAAGGAAAAAAAAAAAAAAATTTCTTAATCATCCATTTCAATTGAAATAGAGAGAATCTTGTGCATAGGAGGACCACATGATGGCATGAAACAGTGTTATAGGAAGTCAATCTATTTTTTGACTAATGTTTAATCTCCTTGTGACGCTTGAAAATTCAATAAGATTTTGAATGTGTCCCCCAAATACTAGACACGTATTAGATATTTGTTTGGACTTAGGGTTCGTTTGGATACAGCTAAAATTTAAAACTGAAAACTGAAAAATACTATAGTAAAATAATTTTTTAATGCGTAAAAATTACTGTTCGCGCCTAAAATTACTGTTCATTGGCCTAAAATTACTATTCATGGCCAATGAACAGTGCACGGTGAGCGTCCAAGGAGGGGGAAAAAAAAAAAAAAACAAAAACAAAAACAACTTGAAACGTAGATACTGGGCTGAAACGCCCAATCCAAACCCATCCTTAATGTAATTTCTTTCTTAACTAGGGTGTAGTTGCAATATGCCCTAAACTTTCAAATTGAACGATGTCTACCCTTAATTACTGGTATTGGCAATAAGTACTTACTTGACCCCTACAGGATTTCCATCAAATTTAACAGAAAATTCAAAATTATGTTATTTTAATCAAATTTGACTTCTTCTTTTTTTGAGAAAGTAATCAAATTTGACTTTGTTTTCAAAGAAGGTAAAATAAAGAATAATTTGTACTAATAACTAAAATGGCACATTGTTTAGATTGAAGTTTAGAAAGACATTATAACTACACAATAAATAAAGAAAAAGTGCAATTAAACTTGTTGGGGGTGATGTAAAGATGTAATATGTTGGCGTCTCTGTTGTTCTTTTAAGGGGTGGTAGTTACGACTTAAGTGGAATAAGATCTTCTCCATTTCATTTCATATTTAAGATTTTTATTTTTGGATCAAACAACTTAAAGAGTGCCATGTCATTGAAAATATCAAATGACATAAAAGTAAAAGCAGATATGTATATTCAAATTTATAATTGTAGGGACCTGAAAATACTGGGCTTGATGATTAGCCCACTTAGAACAAAGGTTGGATCAACTCATTTATGGCCCAAAATAAAGAATTTGTAGAGAGAGAACAACCAACAAAGAATAGTCCCGTTCTGAGGATTGGATTAGAATGAAAAAGACGAAATTCTTAGATTTAATGGTTCAATCATTCAATTACAGCCTTCTCGAAGAGGCATGGGTTACAACAAAGTAATACTATTCATCACACTGTTCTGACCATGTTCTTATTTTTTTCTCTCTCTTTTCTTGATCTTTTTTCACCCTCTCCCTTGATGCAGTCTCCCTTTCCCTATATATACTACGTCCTTCATTGCATCTTAACCGTCCATTCCTCACGTAACCAATTTTTTGCTTTGACACTTGTCCTTTTCAACAGTTTGTAGAAGGTGATGGAAAGAACCTGCCTAGTTATGATTTGGACTGTTCAGGTCACTTCCTCATCAATGCGGCTGATGAAGCTGCTACTCACCATTTAATGCAGCCAAGAAGCTAGATGCAGGGCAAGTAATGTGGAACCCATAGGCTATTCCAAATCAGAATCTTCCCCTCTCTGCCATACACTCCTAGACTCCTCTCAACACCTTTTCAAGTAACCCTTCTCCTCAGGCCCGTTGCCCCTGGCCTTGTCATCTTACGCTGCAACTCTTGAGCTTCATACTCGGTTCTTGGGTCCTAGTATGCCCTAGTTCTCAAACCTGATCTTTGGCCCTTAGCCCCCACAATAATAAATTAATATGAACCATTAAATGGATTCATTTCAAAGAAATTCTTTTTGGGCTCAAAATGGTTTTGTTATGGTTTGAACTTTTGGCAAAACTGACCCATGGCCATGGGTAGTGGGCCAAATCGAACATTTAGGGTTTGTATGGTAATGTCGTTCTTGTAATGATGTTTACATTTTTTGAAAATATGTGTGAATAAAAAAGTATACGTAAAAATACGTGTAATGTTGTTTAAAAACTAAAAATTATTGTTAAAAATGTCATACCAAATAGCTCCTTAATTTGCACTGGTTTCAGAATAAACGGTATGTCGTTTTAAAAAAAAAAATCCCTGACTAACTATAAGCCCGTCTCCTTGTGGCGCTCAAACGGTACGTTTTGTTAGCTCATAAACTCTGAAGTCTGAACCGCGAAGCTTCAGGGCGCAAGAGAAGACCGAAGAGTGGATCCAAAGACATACAGTGCGTTTCGACCGTGAGATTGATTTTGGAACCAATAAGCAACCATTTAAGGCAAGTAATCTCATCTATTCATTTCTTGTAATCTGATTTAGCAATATTTGGTGGCAGTGTTGCAATTCAAGTTTTCAGTTTAGTTTTTGCTATTTGCAATATTAGGAAAAAAAAGAAAATGAAGATTCAAAATTAGAAGAAATCAACGAAGCACTTTGTGCAATTTTATATGAATAAATAAATATGTGGGTCTGATTGGATACTAACAATTTATTACTGAAAAATTAGCTGAAATAATACAGTAAACCACGAATATTATCAAAAAATACAATAACTCATAAATAGTAATAAAAATAAGCTCTATAAAATAATTTTTATTTTTTATTGGTATACAAAGTAATGTCCTTCAATTCCTGGTTTGTTAGTTGTTTCTTTGTCAATGCAGGTATAAGCAAGAAAAAAAAAAGAATCTGAAAGCTTAAAGAGTATTGAGAATGGTGGAGAGTTGTATTAGTAATAAGATATATAGTTATAAACATGAATGTAAGTGGCCTAATTCTGAGGCGGCTGATGTGCACAGTATCATTGTTCGAAAGAGCCGTTCAAAGGGTTTCCTTGTATTCTTCTCGGCTCTTCTTATTTTAGCAAATGTCATCCTTCTTTTCCTCGTCAAGGTACACACACTGTCTGTTCTGTTTTAATCTTCTTATGCTTCTTTTACTATTCAATTTTTTATTTTTCTATATCTTAGGTGACAATCCATGCTTATGTTAGCACTATGAATGTAGTGAGATTTACTTTTTCGATATTTCCTATACACGGTTTAGTCTTTTAGTGGCTATCAGTGGAGAATGTATCTCATGTATCGGGTTTATGTATCTTTGCCCTCACAGCGTGAGACGGTTGTGGGGTCTAAACATTGTGCAAGAGAGGATGCATATATGTGATGCATGAGACAATTATTGCTATCAGTGGGATGCATTTGTATGAGTTCATTTGGTCTTTGTTTGGTATTGTCTTGAATCTTATTCACATCGTTCTTCAATTTTTTTTTCTTAAGCAACCCTTTTACATGTGATATCTCAGCTTTTAATTTGGATGTTTCTGAAGTTATTGTAATTTCAAGTAGCTGGATGGTAAACATATATAGTATATATTTTGTAAAGTTTTATGCAGCTTTGAAATTTGTCTTTAACTTTACTAGGTATTCTTTATTATGCTTATCATTATCTGATGTGGTGACAGTAAATATAACAGGATAAATCAATTGCCGTTGTTTTTTGGGGCTTCATTTGGGATGTCTTAATTGTCAAGCTCTTGCTTCGGAAGCCTGTTGAGAAAGGTGTGAACCTGAGACACGGAGGATGGAGCTTTATCTATTATAGAAAAGATAAAATAGATCTATTACCTGTAAATCATTTCTAGAATCGCTCTTATTAACTTCATTTTTTTATAAGTGAGTGTTGGCTGCAAGGGGAAGGAGAAGGGGAGATTCGCTCTTATTAGCTTCCTAACTGGTTTTAATTATTGATGACTCAGAGTCTGTTGTGGTTATGCCAGCTTTAGGAGTTCAACTTGAAACTCACTATGTAAGGTATTTTTTTTTCCCCTTTTTGGTCAAATGAAAAATGGTAGCTTATTTTTGGGAATGAATGTACAAACCACTCTTTGTTTTAAGGTCTCCACTGTCCTACTAGAATAACTGTAAGTTTCTTTATGATATGATATCTTTGTATCAAAAGTTATTACGATTTTCTTGTAAGTACTGTTTAAGCTGAGGTTTTGATGCATGAAATTCATAGCATTTTAGAAAGTTCATACTCATATTTGGAGTGATGAACTAGTTTGATCAGAATTCCTTCCTTCTATGAATGTTGTGAAAAAGAGGGGGGAATTTATGCTGTTAATATATGTTATAAGTTTTTCACTATAATGGGATTTAGGATGGAGAACACCAGGGTCTTGCTTCCTTCTCCTTCTTTTTCTTCCTTTATTTAAATACCCTCCCATCCCAATCTTTCACCATTGTAGCGTATGCTCTTTCTTTTTATCCTGAAATTTTGACTGCTTATGCATCCTTGAAGGCCTGAAAATTTGTCTCTAGTGTTCTAGCTCATGAGAAACATGGCAAATCTTCTTTCTCTTGCCTACATCTCATGTACTAGGGTTGCACCCCTTGAAGTAAATCTAGCAATAACCAAGCAGGTTTTGTCCATGTTAAATATTAATTTTATAAATACACTGTCTCAGGTTTTCTAATATAATCTTTTTCTGTGTTTCACTCTATACATATAGTGGTAAAATTATCCGTCGCTTTGTACCCATTGACAAGATCTTGAAACCTGTACTATTAGAATGCGTGACCCCTGTTACTTGTTACTGGAGCCTGTCATTGATCATACAGGAAGAAGCAGAATTGATGTTAGTTTTTAAGGTAAATGAATCCTGTTTATTTCAATGTCCTGTCCTTTTGAGAAATACTGCTTGATGAGCTTTTTTTAAGACATAGTATGATGTTATGTCACTCTTATGAGTGGATCAATCTATTATGAATGGATCCACTAAAGAAGTTTAATGTTTTGTGGATTTTGGGATCTATTGTAGCTGTTTAACAATTTAAATGGGATGATTAGTCACTCATTTAAAATGAAGCCTATACATGACAGATTTTTCTTATTGAAAGTCATTCTTTTACTTTTGCCTCCTGAAACATAAATTCATTCTCTAGGAATTACGTCCACCGGTGAAAATGCTAGTCCCCATCTGGAAGGCCTTGTGTGCTGCCACTGGTAGTGAAGGAAGCCTCAATACATTTACTGAAGATGGGCCATGCTGTTGAAAGATTTTTTTTTATCAAGTGCTGTGGTAGACTTCAATTGGCAGGGACCATTCTGTGGGCTGATGCATTATATATTCACATTTTGGGATGAGTGGATAAAATACATGCTTTTCGAGATCGATTAATGCACGTGTAGTCAATTCAACTAACACAATGTGTATAGCAAAGGAATGAAATTTCACAGCATTGAAGATTATGAGGACAGAAGCATGGCATATTTTCATTGTAGGATTACTGGGCGTGTCTTTATCAAAATCAATGTTCTTATGTGTACTCATTTTAATATATACTATTTGTTTTTCAGTTTGGTTATTCTGTTACAAAAAGTAAAAATGTACACTGATCCAATACATATTGTTGAGACAAGGCTCTTGAATGCAGGCACAGCTAGTAAAAGTCAAATGTTAGTGTCAACTCATCTCTCTCTCTCTCTCTCTCTCTCTCACACACACACACACACAAACACAGTGTAAGGTATGAATATTACGAATAATCTTAATAACATGCTAAACAAGTAGTCAATTATACTCTCAATAACATAGTAACAGGAATATGGAACAGTGGTTAAAATTTAGGGTAATGTTTAGAGCTTGCCATTTAAACCGCACCAGTAATCTACATATTGGCATTTGATTTTTATCAGAACAAATATTTGAACATAATCTTCTGCATTTCCATGAATGTGAGGATATTGGGGAAGATGGAGATAGGGTTAGAACCAATACTACTAGGCTATCGCTTCATCCTCAATTTCATATTAAAAGGGTTAGTCTCAATTTATTTTTAAAATGATGTGATTATTTTCTAACAAAATATAGTCGATACAATATTTTAGATTTTCTAAATTAAGTTATTTATATTTGTTATTTGAAAGTATTTTATATTTTGCAAGTTTTATTTTTAAGAAAACATAATGCATTTTACATTTAATTATTATATAATGCGAGGTATTTTGTAAATAATATAGTGTGTGGTTAGAGTTTGTTTCTAGTACTCGTGAAAGGCCTAAAGAAGAAATATATAAAGTAAATCCATCACTTATATTAGAAAATAAAAATACAAGACTTTAATAACATAAATTTTATTAAGAGTCTACCAACATTATGTTAAAAATTTGACATAATTGTCAGTGAAGTGGTTGTCTTTTTATACAAACCTTTCCTTCTAAAGCATCACCAAACTGAACAGAATGGACCAAACTAGACCAAAAGGGATTGAATAGATCAAAGTGGACCAAATAAATTAAAATGAATCAAAGTAGACTGAATAGACCAAAGTGCTATACTAATGTGGCTACCAAAGTGGGCTGAATGTAGTGAAGTGGACCAAATGGACTGAATAGACCGAAATGGATTCAGTGGACCGAAGTGGACCAAATGGATGGAATAGACAAAAATAGACCTAATTGACTAAAATGAACCTAAGTGGATCAAATAAATCGAAATGGAGTGTACAATAAATGTTATGCTTCAACCTTTTGCCTTTAAGATACCATATAGATTTATTAGATTATTGAGTGATTATTTGTGGCTTAGAAAATAGTACAGGGCATAATGTAGGTGACAATTATCATGCTTAAAAACATCAGACTTTATGTTTAACATGACACACACAAGACAAATAGAATGATGTTTGACAATTAGAGATGCATTAATGCAGATTGGTTGAGGGGGAAGAAAATATTTTAATATTTTATGTTGTTTTCTCTTTCCTACTGGAATTAGGATTTATTTGTTTTTACAAGTTCAATTAAAACTGCCATCCAAATCCATGTTATGTGGAGGAGGAGGAGGAGGAGGAGAATCTCAATATCGAGGAGAATGATTGCGATATTGAAGAGGATAATGAATACATTGAAAGAGTTTGTGCAGTATATTGGGATTCTTCACCAATTTATAATGACTTTCTTGAAGATTGTAGTCAAGGAGACAAGATTGAGCTTGATAAAAAGTAAACTCATGTACATACGAGGTAAGCCCATAACTCACACCATTGATGAGACTTTTGACATTCAAAAATAAGAGGTTATTGATTTTATTGATTACAATCATATGTAGGTACAATTGTTTTTCAGCATTAGATGAGTTCTTTCTTGATGAACAAAGTTTTGATTTATTGAAGCTTGAACTTGAACACATTAAACACTATAATTTCATTGGTGTTGATGAGCTTCTCAAAAATTTTCTTGATAGTATAGTTAATATTAATTTGGAAAGATAATGGAAAACGATATTGATCCCTTCTGGGAGGATTTTATTGATCAAGAATTAATATAAATCAACAAGAGGCATGAACAAGTGATTTTAAGTAATCTTTGTGGAGAAGGCAATTTGAAGTTTATGGATGTGTGCATGGATTCCTTTTTAGTACTTGCCTCATGAATCCCATTGTGGCAAAAGAGGTCAATAATAAAAATTTGTATATCAAGATTTTATTATGAGTGAGAAAAGGATGATAAGTAGCATATTGATTCATCTTATTTTGCACCAAAGAATAGGATGGAGAGGATTATTCAGGGTATCAATTAATCGTGGAAGATTACCACAAAAACTCAGGGACGAGTTTTCCCCAACCCCAAGAGAATGATGCAAATTGGTTAAGGGAGAAGAAAATATTTTAATATTTTATGTTGTTTTCTCTTCCCTAGTGGAATTAGGATTTATTTGCTTTTACAAATTTAATTAAAATCTTTTTCATAGTTTAATTAAGATTTTAATTGTATTTCTTTTCCTAATTAATTTGTTTTTCATTTCTTAAGCAGAAGTAGGTTTATTATTTCTTTTCCTAAAAGTAAGAGGAATTCTATTCATATAAGTACTCTTTATAAGAAGGTGCATTATTATTATGTGTTGATTAATAAAAGTTTATTAGAAATGTTTTCTCTATTATTTTGCCTACTAGCCTAGTGTGTAGAACTTAGGTTTTGTGGAAAAGTTGTAGTAATTATGTGTTATATAGATTTTGCTTTTGCAATCATATGCTAGATCATTCACATTTTGATTTTATTGTATATGAGCATTCACATCAAGAATGCTATAAAATATAGCATTTAGCATCTTAAAAAGTTAGTTTATTCATTTTAACAACCCATTTTATAATACACCCAATATCAAATGTTATATTATTTTGCCATTTCATTTAAATATTCTTTTTATATTCTTTCTTTATGTTTTCCTTTAACCACCATGTACCTATATGAATAAACAAATAATTTTTTTTATAACACCTTGCTATAATAGGCTGCTAGAGAATTTTTTTTTTTTTAGAATACTAAATATTTTTAACATACACAGAGAGAGTAGAGAAAGAATTTTTAAAGAAACTTACAGTGGTGTATATGTAAAAGAGTCTATGAGTTACTAGAGATAATAGGCCACTAGGTGTCAAAACTTATAACCAATAGCATATTTAATGTAGTATACTTTTTTGGAATAAGATCTTAAAAATAATATTTTTAGCTTTTAAAACCTTTAATGCCAATGCTCTTAGACCTTACAAATTAATGCGCTAGCGATAAAATAAAAATAAAGCAAACCAATGATGAAAGGTGTCTATTGAGTCGAACACATAGGACTCAATAAGCTAAATACCGCAGTAACAAATCCTCGTTATAACGCTTTATCCTTAGACAAGTAGACAACTTTGTTACGAAATAATGCCGTAACATTCCCGAACCATCTCCAACAAAAATTCCAATTCTCTCTTAGAGAGTCTGAGAGAAAGAGAAACAGAAAGACTCAAAAAGGAAAAAAATGTACCAGTGGAGGAAATTCGAATTCTTCGAGGAGAAAAACGCCGGGAAATTGAACAAAATATCGCCGCCGTCTTCGTCGGAGGAAGAGAATTCGGCCGCCGTCAAAATCGAATGCTGCTCGAGCGGAAGAGGGAAGGTAGTGATCGGCTACGACGACGGCACAATCAGCCTCCTCGATCGCGGCCTCAACTTCAATTTCTCCTTCCACGCTCACTCTTCCTCTGTCCTCTTTCTCCAACACCTCAAGGTGAGCATCAATTTCGAATCAATTTCAATTCTCTGCTTTCTACATCACCGTACTACTCTAAATTTTGATTTATTTTTCTTCAGCAACGGAACTTTCTAGTGACGATTGGAGAAGATGAACAAATTTCGCCGCAACAATCTTCAATGTGCCTCAAGGTTTTCGATCTCGACAAAATGCATCAGCCAGAGGCCACAAGCACAAGCACAAGCTCCGCCACTCCAGATTGTATCGGAATCTTACGTATTTTCACTAATCAGTTCCCTCAAGCAAAGGTTTTATTTATTTGTATTGTTTTTTTTGTGTGTTTGTTTATCTTAATTAAGCTTTTGAAAACTTAGTAATGGCGATTTTTGATGTGATAATGCTAGCAGATTACTTCGTTTTTAGTGTTAGAGGAAGCGCCGCCGATTTTGCTTATAGCTATTGGATTAGATAATGGCTGTATCTACTGTATCAAAGGTGACATTGGACGTGAACGTATAACTCGTTTTAGGCTTGAAGTTGATGATAACCGGTCGTCCTCAAATTCGATAACTGGTCTAGGTTTCAGAGTGGATGGTCAAGCACTTCAATTATTTGCTGTTACTCCGGTTTCGGTTACCTTGTTTAGTTTGCAGGATCAACCGCCTCGACGACAAACCCTAGATCATATTGGATCTAGTGTTTATAGTGTTACCATGAGTGACCGCTTGGTATGCTATTCGTTCTTTTTTTTAATTTTAAGGATGCATTTATTAATACTTGTATGTAGTGTTTATAGTGTTACCATGAGTGACCGCTTGGTATGCTATTCGTTCTTTTTTTTAATTTTAAGGTTGCATTTATTAATACTTGTATGGTATTGTGTCAATGTATGTTTTGTTGTAATCATGAGTTGATAATTGGTTGACCCGTTTGATGAGGATTTTTAACTAATACCAAAATTTTGGGATTGTTGTTGTTGTTGTAGGAGTTGATAATTGGTCGGCCAGAGGCAGTGTATTTTTATGAAGTGGATGGGCGTGGTCCGTGTTGGGCTTTTGAAGGAGAGAAGAAATTCTTGGGGTGGTTCCGTGGTTACCTATTGTGTGTGATTGCGGATCAGAGAAATGGTAAGCATACGTTCAATGTTTATGACTTGAAGAACCGTTTGATTGCACATAGTATAGTGGTTAAAGAGGTTACTCATATGCTTTGTGAATGGGGTAATATCATACTTATAATGGCTGACAAATCGGCTTTGTGTATCGGGGAGAAGGATATGGAAAGCAAGTTAGATATGCTGTTTAAGAAAAACCTTTATACTGTGGCTATAAACCTTGTTCAAAGTCAGCAAGCTGATGCAGCAGCAACTGCAGAGGTGTTAAGAAAGTATGGAGATCATTTGTATAGCAAGCAAGATTATGATGAGGCTATGGCCCAGTATATTAACACTATCGGTCATCTTGAACCTTCTTATGTGATACAGAAGTTCTTAGATGCACAGAGAATCTACAACCTTACCAACTACTTGGAGAAGTTACATGAGAAAGGGCTTGCTTCTAAAGACCATACAACTTTGCTCTTGAACTGTTACACGAAATTGAAAGATGTTGGGAAGCTAAATATATTCATTAAAAGTGAGGACGGTGTTGGGGAGCAGAAGTTTGATGTGGAAACTGCAATAAGAGTTTGCCGTGCTGCTAATTATCATGAGCATGCAATGTATGTTGCAAAGAAGGCAGGGAGGCATGAATTGTACTTAAAGATCTTACTTGAAGACCTTGGTAGATATGATGAAGCCTTGCTCTATATTTCAGGTCTTGAGCCAAGTCAAGCAGGGGTGACGGTGAAGGAGTATGGTAAGATTCTCATAGAGCACAAGCCAGTGGAGACAATTGAGATACTCATGAGACTTTGCACAGAGGATAAAGAATCAGTCAAGCAAGGAGCTTCAAGTGCATACATATCTATGTTGCCATCTCCGGTTGATTTTCTCAACATTTTCATCCATCATCCAGAATCCCTTATGGATTTTCTTGAAAAATATACCACCAAGGTAAAAGACTCGCCTGCTCAAGTTGAAATCCACAACACACTCTTGGAGTTGTACTTGTCCAATGACTTGAACTTTCCATCCATCTCACAAGCTAACAATGAAGATCTTAATCTTAGAGCTGTTGGGAAATTGGTTGCTGATGGCAAAGATTCAGCTAAGGAAACAGACTGTTTGGAAAGGCGTGACAAGGGACTGCATTTGCTTAAGGGTGCATGGCCATCTGAGCTAGAACATCCACTTTATGATGTTGATTTAGCTATCATTCTGTGCGAAATGAATGCATTTAGTGAAGGGCTATTGTACTTATATGAAAAGATGAAACTCTACAAAGAGGTGATTGCTTGCTATATGCAGGCACATGACCACGAGGGATTAATTGCATGCTGCAAAAGATTGGGGGATTCAGTTAAAGGAGGGGACCCATCTCTTTGGGCTGATTTGCTGAAGTATTTTGGTGAACTTGGAGAAGATTGCTCTAAAGAAGTGAAGGAAGTTTTGACTTATATTGAAAGGGATGACATCTTGCCTCCTATTATTGTTCTTCAAACGCTGTCCAGAAATCCATGCCTCACACTTTCCGTCATCAAGGATTATATTGCTCGAAAGCTTGAACAGGAATCAAAGCTTATTGAAGAGGACCGGCGAGCTATTGAGAAGTATCAGGTTGGTGCTTACTTATTGCAGCTTTTTTTTAGAAAATTTTTGTCAGTGGTACCTATTTCTGTCATCTCTCTCACTATTTTGAGTAAAATAGTGCTACAATTTTTCTTTTTTTCTTTTTTTTTTTACTGGTACAAAACTTAAAGAGACAAAAATTAAATAAAGTAACTAGAATAGATGGATATAGCTATTTATTCAATACTAGAATAATACTAGTTGAGTTCTCACATAGCATTTTGTTAGTTTTCTCCAATATTTCAATAATTTTACTTCTAATATTTAGGGTTCTATATTATAAACAAATCAGATAGACAATAACAGTGGTGTAATAATTTGATCATACTATATATGTGTTTACAAATTTGAAAATTGCATGATATTGTGACTGATATAGATAAGTCTGTTTCATGCCTACTAAAAAAAATGCAAATATCATTTTGATAAATAAAAATAAAATAATCCTTCAATAATTGTTTTTAAGCCTGAGATGTGTAGAATTTTATTGATTATATTTTCATTCTATGAGAACGGCCAAATTATTAAATGAGCTTCTTTAATTTGCAGGAAGACACTCTGGCAATGAAAAAAGAAGTTCAGGATCTCAGGACAAATGCCAGAATATTTCAGCTTAGCAAGTGCACTGCATGCACTTTCACACTTGATCTTCCTGCTGTACATTTTATGTGTATGCATTCATTCCATCAGCGTTGCCTTGGGGATAATGAAAAAGAATGTCCTGAGTGTGCTCCTGAATATAGATCTGTTATGGAAATGAAGAGAAGCTTGGAGCAGAATTCTAGAGACCAGGATCAGTTCTTTCAGCAAGTGAAGAGTTCAAAGGATGGATTTTCTGTGATTGCTGAGTATTTTGGAAAGGGTATCATAAGCAAAACAAGTAATGGATCCACAGGTGCAGGTGCTTTTGGATCAGCTAACACTTCTTCCGGCAGTGGCCTCTAAAGTTGACATTTGACGCCAACAACACTAGCCGCTCGCGAATGTCTAAAGGTTGATTTTTTTTTTTTTTGAATTTTTAAAATGTATATGATTGATTGTAAGCTTTGTTACCCCTCGCTTTTTGATGATTGTACTTGCTTCTGTTTTGCCCCAGTTATATTTATTTTTATGAACCAAGCATTTTATTTATTTATTTATTTTTTGGTGGAAAAATCGAGAATGTAATTTCATATGAGGCCCAATTTGAAGTCTAAATTTACAATACTTTTTCGGCTTTGACTGAACAAAAATTGTCATTCTTAACGTGTTTTTTTTTTTTTTTTCTTAAAATCTATGAGCTACAAAATCACTCCTAAAGATTGTTGTCGCAAATTTGAAAAAAAAAAGTTCACAAAAAATGTGATTTCCACTGACAGCCACCTTCTTTTGGCTTTTTGGTCGCTATAAAAAAGTTGCTTGGAATCACGAGTGTCGGTCAGTGTGGTTGATTACATAACGTCGATTAAATAACCACAATAATGTAACCTTCCTGGTTATAATGGCCGAATGCTACCTTTTTTGTTTTTTTTTTTAATATTTTACAATCTACTACTGTTTGTAAAATATTTAACAATTTATCATTTTTTTAAAATTCGATTTTATGAAAATCAAGTTTTTCATAGTACTTAAGTTTAAATATTTCGCAAACAATAGTGAATTCATATATATTTTTTCTAACAGTGATATATGGCCATTTTGGCTCTGGTTATATCCTTTAGTTTACACAAAATTTAGATATGATACTTAAATGTTGTTCCTTAAATTTTCCTTTTAAAATTCAGCCATGTAATTTTTTTTCTCTTGAATGAAAGTGTATTTTTCATTATATACAATTATTTATATGGCTAAATTTATGTACCTAAGTTTTGGCCCTACCAAAATCATCTCCAACTTCTTGGTTATATCCTCCTATGAATGAAGACAAAAAAAGTAAAGATATCGTGATTTATTATGTACAGATGAATTTACTGAGCAGGGTTCCGACGTATATTACTGAAACCAAATGACAAAGAATGAATTTACATTTACGTATACTGATTACTGAAAGTGAGCAATACACCAGATCAGATGACAAAGTGAACACCTTTGGTGTCTTCTCAGCTCTAACCTCTTGCAGAACTTAGCCGCTGTGCCGCACGTTCAATACTGAGTTTTTGTCGACATAAACCATGCCACAACTCACTTGAACTATCACCCAAAAATCCGACCTTAGCTACCTGCTTGCGCAAGGCATCCAAGTTGACAAGAGGGACAGTTGTGGGACGTCCATGAGCACACTGCACAGCACACGTTTCACAGTTATTCAAGATGAAAGCTGAATAATTCTCTCTCATACACATGAAATCAATTTGCAGAGACCTATGTAAAATGTTTCCAAAGAAAATTAACTCACTTGAAAACAAAGTGAGGTCTTCTTTAGCTCTTCAACGATGAGGGAGCATTCTGAAAGTAACAAGGAGTCCCCAAACATAATTGCACCTTAATAACAGAGTAACAACAGAAGTAAGGAAAAACTCTAGAAATAAGAAGAAAATTCATCTTCATAGTAAGTGTTGTGCCAGATTCTTCTTTCACATAAAATAAAAAAGAAAGGGCTAGAAGCTTGCTAAAAGGTGAAAACTTGCAAAGAGGTTAAACAAAAGGGAAAAGTCTCAGATAGTTAGATGTACCACTGAACTAAGAAAGATTCACTTCCCTTAGTACACCAGCTCATATGGGAGTATTTTGTTAAGGTAATTACACATAATCCCACTCAATGATATTTTGCATATAGCGTAAAAATCTCCTCCCACATGCGCAAACTAGAATAATAGTTGTGCTTTCAATACACCCATTTGTTCATGACTTGCATGTTTTTTGTGAGATCAAGTATTTACCTCTGCATGCTTTCATATTAAGGATTCGAAGAACTGAAGGAGGGATTGTTGAGGAACCATCTGTATCAGCAAGCTACAGATTGCACAATAAACTGGACTTAGAAAGGCATTGATTGTGTTTAAAGAAGGTAAAGAATAGAGGGTAACCAGAAGAAAAGGAAAAGTTCCAGTAAGAGGGTCATGTAATACCTGCTGAAGAAATTCCAAAAGATCTACATCAGATAAATTGACACCTAAAATGTTGGGTACCTGCATGTGATTATAGAAAGCAAATATATTACTAAATATATAAGCTTGTATATTACTAAATATACAAGCTGACTGCTAATTTTTTGACTCGATTCAATTCAGTTTATATAAGCTTGAGCTTGGCTCAAGCTTAGAGCCTAAGAAGCTCAATCATTGCTAATCATAAGACAGTCAATCTTAAACTCAGGCCATTTACTTTGACAAGCCTATATCAAGATCAAGCTCAAGCCTGTCGAAAGCTAGTGTTAAATTCGTATACTTATCAAAGTATGTTTATATGCTTTAACATATATAGACTTGCACACTAAAGACTCAAGCATAGCTATGGGTTGATCTCAGCTTGATTTATGTTATGAGTGAAGTTGAGCCATCAGTGGATCAACAGTCAAGCAGCTCAAAAGCAACTTGGCTCATTTGCAATGACCATAAAACTTTGGTTTTAACAATTATTAGAGAAAGATAAAAGTCCTTTTCTGACATGTTTTTAGCTCATAATAATATTGAACGTAAGAAGAAAATGAGAAAGGAGATTGTGCTTCACCGCAATAAGTGTGACAGCTGTTGGCCGCCTGTGGAGAATATTCAAATTCCTGTCACAATGGTTAATGTTACAAACCACAAATTAAGGTAACAAAGAAAAATTGAAAAAAATAATTGTTGCGTCGAGAAAAAAATGAAAAAAGGGCAGAACTACAGAACATGATGAACAATATAACAGTAAAACTCCCATCTAGCCTCATTAACAGTGTAAAAATACATGAACACATGCATGTTAGCGATGCCTCTTCAGGTCTTTTCCATCAAAAAAGTCTGCATCTGTTGTGTCTATATTTCAGAATGCTGGATATTGATATGCTAAACCAGCGCTGTTTTCTTATATTTAGATAATCAACAAGTATGAAGTTTTCTAGGTAGAGAATACCTCTTGAAAGACCTTGAATCTTGACCATGAATGTTGCAGATCCAACCCCAATCTTTTATCTCTTCAGCATAATATTCCAGTAACTGATGGGCATTCTCTGGCAGCATCTGTTATTACCATATTTAAGTCAAACTTTTCAGAGATTCGAATATTCCATATGCTCATGCAAGAACCTAAAACAGCATGAAATTCAGACATACCAACTCTTGTTCAACATCAAGATAACTTCTTGTCTTTGCTTCTCCAGATAACACCTAAGTAAACATATAGTCTTATAAGCCACGATATATATTATCATTTCACAAGTTCAAACAACAAAACATTCTTACCTTCTTACGCAGTTCTTCCAGTCGAATCCTTTCATCTGCAGCATGCTACAGAAGAGCACCATTGCCAGGTCATAAATCCATCCAAATTTATGCAAAGGCCACTCTGTGTGTGTGTGCACGTGTGTATGTGAAAATATACATGTTTCAGGATGAGTGAACAAGTAATGAATGCATGTTTATATATAGGCGCCAAACTTATACTTTTCTCAATCAGTATGTCTACAAGTATTTTTTTATTTTTATTTTTATAATCATGTCTACAAGTATGTTTACATAAAGAAAAGAGGCAACTGTGGGTAACTTAATTCCAATAGAAATTCCATCAATCACAAAATTGTATAAAAACTACAATTGATCATTAGTGCCCTTGATCCCCTCCAAAGACCACCATGCAATTCATTACAAGGCAAACATCAAATAAAATGTATATTTTTTTTATTGCTACCCTGTAAATGAACTTAGTGCCCTTATTTAGTAAGAAAATTATTGCTGAAATATTGAGAAAAAGCAGATATTGCATGACGAAGTAGAAAAAAATAGTAATAAATAAACCTGGTCAATAACGGCAAGTATTCCACCAGCCACAACTGGAATGAATTTCTTATCCACCTGTTGAAGAACTTTGGCATTACCCAGGCAGTTCTTGTTGATAGATTTAGGAATTAATGAATCACTGGCAAGATGCAAGAGTCCCGAAGAGATGTCAAGAATTTTACTTTCATCATGAATACCACGTGATCTATTTTTGTTCTGTACAAAAAAGATAAAACCCATCATTCACTAGTTAAATGGATGTTTAAATTACTTGTCCGTACACTGTAGTAAACTTGAATAGTGATGAAAAGCTCATCTGTGTATTAAAACAGTCTTTCGATTTGCAAAATTACTCAACTGTTATCTGGGAAGAGCAATTCTGCCATTTGGACCATGAATCCATTGAATCTTGAGTTTCCTTTGAGTTGGAGACTGAAAGATGAGATAGTGTAAGGTCAATGCTATGTTAATCTATTATGAAAATGAAGGCGTAAGAAGCAAGATCCACAAGCCAAAAATGAAACAAGGCTTTGGCTAGTAGATTTTTTCAAAAACTATGGCAATTACATCATGCAGCCTGCCCTGAATGGGGTGGGTTTTCCCCAATACATGAAAAGGACGGGATGGGGGCGGGATTCTAAATTTAAACTGAGGCAGGTTTGGAGTGGAGACTGGTTCTGATCTTCCTGCCCTGATGCCCTTGGTATGTTACTTCAAAAACCCATATGTTCTTTTCATTTGTTTTTTTTCTTCCTTCTCCAGCCCCTCTCTCTCTCTCTCTCTCTCTCTCTCTCTCTCTCTCTCTCTCTCTCTCACACACACACACACACAAAACTCAGTCCAAATCAAGTGTCTTGGCCTCCACAGAACCAAACCCCTTCAACCTTCACTGCTGCATCATTCCTCACCAACAAGCAAACATCGATGACCTCCTCATCCCCAGACAAGTAGTCATTTACTGCCTCAGCTTCTTCAAATAGGCCATCACTAGTCATTTTCTTCAGAGAAGACAGAAATTTTCTAGATCAGGTCATTTGAGCTTTTTTGCATTTTGGCTAGTTTTTCTGTATTGTGGTTGGTTATGTAAATATTGTAATTCTTCTTTAGGTTTATATTAAAGTTCTTATTCGTTTTTTCTTTGGTTCCTGGGACAACTTGGGGGAAAGGTAAAAAAAATTGACATTTGTGAATTTTCTGAGGGAAAAAATATCAAGCTTTTTAGAAAGCCAATTGATATTTATGTTCCAAGTTTTATTTTTCTGCTTGTGGTTATGTAACATATGTGATTAATTTGGAAAGTTTATATCAATGATATTGGGTTGTAAGATGGAGGCAGGTTTCCTAGCCCTGTGCATGGGGCAGGGTGACAGGGAGGGGTTTTAAAACCTGAGGCAAGAATGGGGTGAGAACTGGGCACAAAAATCCCACCTTGTTGCCATCACTAAACTTGATGCAAAATTAATTGCTTGTTGGCAAATTGATAAATGCTTCTAGCATTATTGAAGAACTCAATGTTCCAGTTCACAATCTTTTATTTACATATGGCAAACTTTGCCAAAACATTGGCTTTACCTTTAACTGGAATGATATTTTGAATGTCAAGATAATGGGACTGTCCATACTTTTCTCCTTCAATCTTCTTCAGGTCTGAAATGCCTGCCATCTTCTCCATATCTGGTCTGAAAGCAAGAATAAGGTAATTTAGGAATTCAGCAAGACAATATTGCATCAAAACTGCTACATAAGAATATAAATATTTAAATTAAAAAAAATCTGTACTACCTAGTCTCTGACAACAAATGCTCCACAGAATTCGGCTTAGACATTATATGAGATATACCAGAAGGTTGTTTTGCATGCTTCAACTTGTCTGCTTCTGAAAATTTACAGGCATATTTTAGTTAGTTTTGCATCATTTTGCCACGTCTTAAAGGGCAACTCAAATCACAAATAATACCTGGATAGGAAAGGGCATTATCAAAGGTTTTGGCATCAGGTTTTCCTTCAGGATGATTTAAGGAAAAGAACCTCCTTTTTCTTCTGTAAAATGGTGGAGCTGAATGGCTTCTTGATCTTTCTTTAGGAACATGATCCTGTTTACAATCTTGATATCTCATTGAATCCCTTTGGCCTTCATACTTATCAATATCTTTATCTTTAGCACACGAGTTCAGATATAACCAGTCTGTCTCATCTGGTAACATATCTGGAAATCTACAATCTTGATTGTCTCTCTGAAGGAATTCGCAGAAATCTCTACTAGAATCAGAAATACCATTAAATTCTAATTTGCTATATGTACAACTTGAGGTGCCATTTTCCAGGCTGGAGACCTTTGACATGATATCATAACTAAATTTGCAGCCCCTTTTTCTGTTATCCACAAAATGCCCATATCTTGTGCTTTCACCTGAGTGAGAACTCACTCCAGGGGCATTTTTATCCTTAAAATGCTCAGCATCCCATGGTGTAGCTTGAAATAAGGGATCTGAGGTCGGGCAACACCAGTCTGAATTTGAGGTCCATTTATTAGAGCCAAAGTTTGCTATTTGTGTGAGTGAATCAGATTCAAGGACATCTTCAATGAAATGTTCTCCAAAAGATGGAACTGACTTTTCAAAAGCTCTGGACGGGAAATCAAAATCTCTAGGCAATTCACATTTTGTAATTTCTCTGGTGAAGGGCTGAGAGCATGATGCCTCATCTTGCCACAAGTTCCTCGAAACGAAATCAAAAGTATGGTTACTGCCCTCAACTTCTAGAATATTAACTCTGTCATGAGCACCTGCCTGCTTCCAGTCAGTCATGGAGCCATTTCTTTGAAATTCAAATCCTTCATCATTTGCAAACAAAGACCTCTCAAGTGGCAGGCGTTGTTGTGAAGAGCAACCCTGCAGAAAAGGTCTTTTTATATCCCTGCTAAAAAAGTCACAAGATAATGCACGCCCTGCTGATTCAATGTTAACATCTGGAACAACTTTAAGGGACTGAACTCCACATGCTGAGCTTAAACTATTTTCCTCCGCATTATCATCAAATCTATTTTCCAAGAAATGATCTTCCACGGATAAAGAATTGTTATCAGATTTCAACAGATGGTTGTCATACCTACATGACACTGTGGGTATAGATTTGGCCTCAAGACCATCCCATGATTGTAAAGCATAATCCTTTTGACAAACAAATCCCATCTCAACTTGTTGCTCTTTAAATTCAGCAGAAATTTTCTGCAAGTTCCCAGAATCAATTCTATTGTGTGTGTGAGACAAATGGTTGACCTCTTTCGTTAGCATCTTTGAAGGTGAAGAGAAAATATCAATAGAAGCTTTATGATTTTGGATCCTGCACTTCTTTTTTGCAATTTTAGAGGTTTTTGACAAATCTACTTCCAGAAAATCTAGCAACAAAAAAGGTGATATTTAGCTTTGAGCCAAGAGAATATCAAACCAAAGTCATGCATATATTCATAAAGCATGCTATGTAGATAGCATGTATGACACAATATCTTTCTGCTAAAGTTTAAAGTATTTTTTAAACTCAATATCATAATTACGTACAACTTCTAAGACATGGAACCAATTTGATTCGCATCAATGAAAAATGAGGCCGTTTAAAATTCAAAAGAAAACAAAAGGCAATTTCTTCTGTACACAGCCTGTGTATCGGGATTGCTTTTTTGTTAATGAATTCATTTACTTATTAAAAAAAATCAAAAGAAAAGGAAACATATTTTTACCTTTTTCTGCTGATATGATATCATCAACTTCCCTCCACATTTTGTCCTTTCTTATTATATCAGTTGCATGACTAATGGAGTCCCCTGAAAAGATCTCATAGATTAATAAAAGTTTCAGAAGTCCCTAAATCAAATTAGTGTCAATAATCAGCAACATGTCATTGTAGTGGGTGTACCAAAAGCTAGATTGTCCTTCCAAAATCGTTGAACGGCCTTCTCAGTGAAGGCAAGAATAGGACCCCAATCCTGGCAAGAGAAAACAAGGAGAAAAGAAAAAAATCAGTGGTGCCCAAGAAAAGTATTGGATTTCTTAACCATTTCAACGCTCTTGGAGCTTTACTTAAAAGGTGAGACTAAGAATTTCCTTTGTGCAGTGACCAAGGATTTTTATTTTTATTTTAAATTAAGTTTTTATTTCTATTTTTATGTCCCATGGGAGTGTGTCCCCAAAAGATAAGAAAAAAAATCACTAAAACTAAGAGATCAACTGGTCAGTAACACTCCACGAGGGAAGAATTATAAGCAATCATTTTGAGAGAGAGAGAGAGAGAGAGAGAGAGAGTGATAAGGAACTCATAATGCAATTTTTCAATTACTGTCCTAAAGTCGAATAACCCCACCCAGAAATTTATGGACATTTCAACAAGCCTGGATACATAAAGAAATCGCCCAGAACCTTAATATGCTTTATAAACATTGATCCACCAGACAAAGTCAAATTAAAATAAACAGATCCAGAGAAACTCACACGATCAATTAGAAATTAAACGTAAATCAGTAGATCAGACAAGAAAGTGAATCACCTTGAACTCAACATATGTCTTTGATGGTTCAAAGGTTAAATCATAGAGAGATCGAGGGCAAATTAGATTCAAAATATAAGCTGGGTATGCTTGAGACCTACTTCTCTTCCTGTTTTGGGACCCATCATTGACTGCCCATGAATCCAAACACTCAAACCTAGAGGCCAGTTGATTCAGCAGTTTGTGAATTGGACCTTTGCAAACGAACCGCGAGTTAATATCTGCTTCTTTGTAAAGGTCAAAACCAAATTCTCATAACGTATAATCCTCTCCAACCCATGACACTCACCCTAAAGACAAAGTACACTGTTGACATGTGTATACAAGAAATGGATACAGACATATTGAAAGGCCTGCAACAATAGACATTACATAATTAGAAACAGGTATAACAAAATAAATGAAAAAGTACATAGTTAATCAGTTAAATCTTCTACCTTAATTCCGAAACCATCACATGGACCGGATATGAAGCCAGAAAGCTTCAGTATACCATCACTAGCATTCAATTCATGAAGAGAGTCAGAGACTTCAATCCCAAACCCACTTGTCAATAGTGACAAAGGAGAAGAAGGATGAGTGCAAAGAAGTTCGTCCCCACTGTATGTTGAGAATAAAATATATAAGTAAACAAACATGATAATCAAACTATCTCCAAATTGCAAAAATGATAGGAAGTAACCTTTCACTATCAACAACTTTGAAGGAAACTTGCGAGTAGACAAGGGCAATCCTAAGTACACATTTCTTGACTGAGTGCAACACCTTCTTGGGGCTGTCAGTTCAGTAATGCAATTTGAAAATCACAAGTGCACTAAGTCAGTTCAAATGGATACAATGGTTATTTTATTTGAGGCAAACTACATCAAATGTTGTACTGGACCAAAAAAAGGAACCTGGATTGCATATATTTCCTCCGAACTGGCTGGTTGTAAAATAAATCACGAACAGTAACTGCAAAGGCTCAAGCAATAATAATTGAAAGTTTATTGTATATGGTTATGAACAACAATATAGAAAAGAAAAATTATCCACATAAAGGTAATTTCAAGTTACACGTTCATTTGGATACACACACACACACACACACATATATTTCAATTTGTAAGTTACACCCGCATTTACACAAATTTGACAGATTAGCAGTTCAAATTCACTATTCAGCAATGATCAAAGTAATTGTTGTTGTGAAGTATAACACATGATAAGTTACACAGATAGTTCAGAACATGCCAAGAGACTTTTAGCTTAACTGGTACCTCCTATTGTTTCCAATGGAGACAATACAGGGTTCAAATCCCTATTCCTCCATTATAAGTATGGATTTTTTTTTTTTTTAAATGATAGGTCAGAACATGCATTTGACTGAAATTTGAAAACTAAACTCGACAACCAACCCCACTGCCAAAAAAAAAAATTTAAGATAGCTCAAATGACGTGCAACAGGTTTACTTCATTGAGAGAGAGAGAGAGAGAGAGAGAGAGAGAGAGAGAGAGAGATTTAGAGCATAAATGGCGTGAATGGATCTTCAAATAGGGTAGTATCCTAACATCAAAAAATATCATTGATAAAAATAATATGTTACCTGTGGTGCCTACATTCTTCCTGTCATCATCAATTTCAAGATACAAACACTTGCATCCCTATACATAATAGATCAAAAGTCAACCAGAGCCAAGCTTGCATGAATAACAGCAAAATTAAGCAACTTGCTTGTGGAACAGGAACGAACTGCCGATACCTTAATGACTTTTCGATATCCATTTGGCCTCCCAAATGCTTTTGTTACAATTTCCAACAATGAGACATCAGAAATGGAGGCCAATGCTTCTCCACGAAAGCCAAAGCACCCACTTGCAGCATCCATATCAGCCAACTGGTGAAACTTTGATGTTGCTGCTCAGAAATACCCAAAAACTATCACAACTTCATCTAGCAAATCCAAATCCATATAAGATAAATCCTCATTTTTAATGCATCTCAATTCAATCCACAAGAATTATCTTCAATGTTCCCCTATTTGAGTTAAATTATACTCTGCAAAATCCCCACCATCAAAACCGGTACCCATTAGTTAAAAATTCCTAGACAGTCCCAGGCTCCCACTGTCCTCTTGATGGATAGATACTAGCAGTTAAGAAGAACTTCTATTTCTTTCTTGTCAGATACGCTTACAAGTTATATGATGATCCACACAAACTGTATGCAACAGGTAAGTTAGCCTAAGTAGTTACCAAGATTAACTTTGTCGAACCTAACCATCCAAGTCATTTGGTTTCATTAGATATTACAATTTTTCTTTCAAACAAAACCCATTACCTACTACAAAGAAAAACTTTGGGTCCAAACATATCCTGCACTTTATTTTCTGAGGCTAAATCTAAAAACAGGTATAAAAATCAAAAGAGAGAGAGTAAAACTTAAGGTTCTTTAGAACATTAAGCCAAGCCCATTGTACTTTACTTCTGTGCTATTGTAACACTGTCGTACTACTACGTACTACATTGTTGTATTGCTAGGCTAACTTCCCTTTTATGTACAGGCCCCATGCATAGTTTCTCTATGTGATTCAGTAATACACTCCTGATTCCATCGAAGTTAAAACAAAATGACTACTCACATAAGCATTTGAAAACCATTACAAGCATCAACTAGAAGAGAACGAATCCAGGCAAAAGAAAATATCAAATAACTTAGTTACCATATCTTTCTCCCAACAAAACCAATCCATCCCGAGTAACACCGCATCCTGCAAGTTACATCAAACGGAAGCAAATTATATTGAAACTGAACATGCTACACAGATTTAACCCACTGAAGGAGTTTAGTACTTACCATCATCCTCCACTTTCACGTAACACGTGCCAACCCCTACATAAACTGATACCTAAAACCACAACAACAACAAAATTATCGATTCTCAGAATTTCAATATTGCTTTACCGTACAACACTTTTGCGAGCAAAGCGTTTTTACCTTTGTCGCACTGGCATCGAGGCTGTTAAAGACGAGCTCTTCCACAACCCTAGTGATGTCGAAGAGGATGATGCCGGAACGCACTGAACTCCGAACTGCCTCTGGCAAGGGATTGATGCTCCTCATTCACAAAATTCAAGCATCTGAAAAATCACAAGTAAAACTAGTTTCAACTTTCATCCATTTGCAAATTTCCGATCAATTTTAAAGCAAAGTAATTGTATGAGTGCGAAATTTTCAAGAAGCAACCAATATTGGATTCGGGAGAAGTGAAATTTGAGAGAGACAGTGAAAATGTAAAGAGGAGTCGAACCTTTGTTGCTTACCTGACGATTCGATTCGATAATGGTTAGGGTTTAGGGTTTCGAAACGAACGTCGACGTTTTGAGCAGAGCAGAGTAGCACAGCGAGTTTCGGTTTTTTTTGATATCGCGGGTTTCAAATGCGAAGCCGAAGAAGAAAAAGGCGGTCGAGGAGTGAGTGAGTGTTGCTATAAATGGATGGTAGGCCTCGATAAAATTACACGTAAGGAACTTTATTTGAGTCATCACGGGGGCGACGCGTGTCACCCTAATGTAGTGCGCAACCGCCGCTAATTTTAAATTTGTTTGCCTTATTAATCTCTTTTTGACGGCTGTAGTTTTCGCCGCAAGGATTGAAACTGTGAAGTATCGCAGTCAATAACTTATTTGGTATATTTACTGACTTTTATACCCACTCCAGTTCTTACAAATTGCATTGGTTGTTTTACTTTATTACCAAAATACCTGTAATTTTGTATCTTGTAATTACTAATTAGTTAGGTTAGTTTAGTAGAGTAGCTTGAGATGAGATTTTCGTAGTTTGAGATGAAATTTTTGTAATTTTTTGAAATACGTATGGATGAAAAAGTATGTGAAAATATGTGTAATATTGTTTAAAATGTAAAAATGTGAGTTTGAAATGGGGTATCAAACAGACCTTTAATTTTCCTTTTTCCTTTTTTTTTAAATATATGATTACAATTTTGATAATTTGTGAAAAATGTTTAGCTTCAGTATGATTTTGAGTTATCTTTCTCCAATTTATTATATAAAAATTGAAGAAACTATTTATGACTAATTTTAGTCACATGACTTTTTTAATTAGTTATATGATTTATATAAGTAATATATATAGATAGTTTTATAAATCGTTACCTAGTGGATTAAAGAAGATAGTTCTGAACTAATTTGAAACAAAACTATGATTAAACATACAATAGATATACTTAATGTAAACTTGTTGATAGAAAAAAAAAAAAAAAAAGTTAAAATTTTAGTAATCACAGTAAATTGATGTCCTTGATTATAAAAAGATAGATGTCCTTAATCTATCAATTTCTATTAAGACATGCGATTGGATGGGAGACTATAAGACAAATAACATACTCAATGAATTATCAGTTTAACATCACCAACATTAAACTATTGCATATACTCATCAATTATCAAAGGTTGGATCCATATAAGTAAGCAACTTGGACTATAATAATTTGTTGTTACCATTAATCTATTCTTCAATTAAGATTTTGGTATACCTCTCATTAATTCATCTTCAGACAAAGTCGGGTACAACCCATCCTCCCTCTCCCACCAATTAGGATTTCTCCTCGTTAAGAAGCAAAGAGAATAAATTAGTAATAAAAATATGAAGATAATGGTTTACCTAAATCCGAGGGCATGGTCTAGTGGTTAGGTTTTGGTGTGAGGATGGCAATGGTGGGACATTGGTTCAGCTCAAATACTATTACTTCCTATCACTTGAAAAATGGTGTATTCATATATGAGATTGAGATTATACTATAGTTTAACTCATTTGAGAGAGTGCCAATGAATTTCTCACTTTCACACAAATTGTGGGCTCATGTAAGTAAAATTATTCATTCATTTGGGAAGAGCTCCCTCCTCTCACAACAAGTGTATTTTCACGTGAGATTGAGTTTAGACTATAGTCTATGGTTTATCCCACTTGAAAGAGCACAAACGAATTTCTCACTTTCACACAAATTGTGGTCTCATATAGGTGAAATTATTCATTCTTTCAAGATGAACCTCCATTCTCTCATTAGAGGAGTAAATAATGTATCCTCGTATAGACCATTTAACATTATCCTTTTTTTAATAGATAAAAAGCTACTACAATTACGTTATAGGGGTCATCTATATTTTAGGGGTAAACATATATTTAATAAAAATAAGTCAATTCACCTAACTGGCCTAATTTGATGAGTCATGGAAAATTTCAACCAAGTGTGAGATTGAAATATATTAATACACACGAAAACATAATAGTCAAGCAAGTCTCAATTTTGTTTGAAAAATAAATAAAAGAAGTTAACTTGAATGAAGTTTAGACCAATCGAACTTTTACTTGTGTTGTGTTTGCATTCTTTATCTATTTCATATTTCATCAAATTATTATTCTCTCTCTCTCTCTCTCTCTCATTATGTACTTGCTAACCCCGCATACTTCCTTGCCATCGTCAGCCTTGGTTTGTTCAACATCACCATTTTAGGCCCTTGCTTGTTCACAATCCCTTTTGAAGCTTCAATGTCGACTTTCACTTAGTCTTCACCTATTCGTTGTTGTTCACCTTTTTGTTTCTAAAGGCTCATATGCTCCGTTCATAACTCCATCTCTCTCATTGTCCATTATATGCCGTCCATCGTTGTTTGGCTTGTTGCCACCAAAAGATAAATTGTATTTGTCTCATGCTAGGTTTTTTTTTAAATGAATATTTTTTATTAGTTATGACCATGAGTTCTTTTATATTTTTTTTTTTTGCATTTACAAGAAATCTATATCGAATATATAACTAATTCGAAAATCTTATCAATCCCATAAAAGTAAAGTGCAATCAATTTTAATTATTTCGATGATCGACTATCCAAAAATTTGTCACCCAACATGATCGTGGGCGAGTAACACGTCCACCCTAGATTCAAGCCAAATTGGCCCAATAGGCTATCTTCCTTTTTTATTCAACCCCCGCCCGCCCGCCCCGGGGGGGGGGGGGGGGGTCGGTATTGTAATTTAATTGCACAAACAAATACAATTTTTTGTTTTTTGAGAAGCCCACGAACAAATACATAAAAGAGTTAAAAGTAGGAGGAAACGAGGGGCATATACGTAGATTGGAAATCAAAACAAGGTTACTTAGAATAGTAACAGGAGTTAAATGGTTTTAATGGGATTTTGGTCGTGTGGGGTTCTGGAACTAGACCAATCGAAATTCTTCCTGACATCATATATAAAGCTCCGGTTTTCATTACGACCCTGGATTTTCTTCCTCATCTCTCTCCCTCTCTATCCGCAAACCCTAATTCCAACTCTCTCTCTGTCTCTCTCTCTCTGTTTCAGCTGCAATAAACAAGATCAGCAGGTAATTTACGCTACCTCCTCTTCCTCATTCACCAACTTTAGCTGTGTCTGTGTGTGTGTGTGTTTTTTTTTTTTTTTTTGTACCGTGTTTCTTGTATTTGGCAAATTTAATGTAATGGCGCTTGAAGTGTCATTGATTTGTGTAATTCAGCTAAATCGAGCTGGTAGCATGCTAGATTGAATCGTTGATATTGATTTTGATTTCATTTCTTGGTCTTTGATCTTAATCCTAGGATAAGTAGGGAAATCTGGTGTTTTGCATGGTCTGGTGCACGAATCTGTACAGGTTTGCATGTCTGAATTCTGTTGCGCTTTTGATCTTCTGGTTTTGTCGGTGATTTAGATATCATCTGATGCTTTTGTTTGGTTGCTGACAAAGTAAGAAGAACAGGAGAAACTAAATTCTGCTAAAATAGTTGAGACAGATTTGTCTGAGTTTGTTATTATTGTTATTTTTGTGTTCGTTTTGGAATTTAAGAAATGGGGACTCTTGAGGGTATGGATTTGAATGAAATTTTATTCGTTGATATTGTTAACCAAACATGTACAGATTTTATGTGAATCATTTGAAAATGGGTTGAATTTAATGTTGGAGTTGGATAAAGTTTGTATGTGGCTTTTCCAAATTTTCATAATGGATTTGGGATTGGATTAATACTGAAGGTGTAATACTGTTGATGTTTTGTTTTAGCCAGAATGTAATGGAACGGTTGATTTATGTACGGGGAGTATTATTCAAATTTTGGGTGTGAGGCAAAATACATAATTAGAGGAACAATGGAGGCTAACATATGTGATGTTAATCACTTGGATTCGGATGTCCTTTTGCCTCCACGAAAGCGTCTGCTTGCTGGATTGAAAAAGCAAAGCTCGGAAGTCGATGGTGCTTTGCATCTCTCTCTAGTTGCTTCTTCTTCTTGTTCTTCTTCTTCTTTAACTTTTGCGTCTGCATCTGCATCTGCATCTGTTTCCGGTTCTGCATCTGCTCCATCTTTTGCATCTTCAAGCGATTATGTAACTCGTCTTAACAATCTAGTGAGTTCTCATCCGAATCCTAATGTTACACCAGAGGAGATAATTGAGGCCTCGAGATCAGCAGCTATTGCTGCAGCTAAGGCTGCAGAGGCTGCAAGAGCTGCAGCTGAAGAGAAGGCTGCAATAGCAGCAAAAGCAATGGCTGCTGCCAAGAGTGCTCTAGATCTGGTTGCCTCATTTTCAGAAGAGGCAGCCAGTAAGGAAAGATACCTGAAAAAAAATAAGCAGAAGAAGCATGTCCCAGTTCAGCTCTTGTACAAAAAATACCAACCAATTGAGAATAACAAGACCGACGAAGAGTTGGCCCGTACGTTGCATCGAGCTATTAACAGCTCTCCAAGAATCTCAAAGAATTCTCCAAGTTCTGACTGGAAGGGTCATAAACACAGGAAGCCTAAAATCTCAGCAAGTCCTGAGAAAAGTAGGGAATCCAATGGGGCAATCTTATCAGAAAGAATCCAAAACCCCCCATCCATGTGTAATGGTCATGCTGTAGCGGGCAAGGTCACTTCTCAAGGATCCATCCGAGAGTTATACACGCTTAAAGCAGATGAAAGGGCATGCAAGTCTGATATAGCTGGCCAACTAGAGATGAATAATGGGGAAGCAGAATCAAGTCAGCCAAGGGATAAAACTTTGGAAGATGTGTGTGCCACTGGTAAAAAGAGGGGAAGAGTGAAGCTAAAAAAATTGCCCTTAAGCATATTTAACTTTAGGGATCGGGCAAACCCCAATGGCAAAATGAATGTGAGTTCCCCATTGACTGAAAAGAACGTGGATGGCCCTACTGCTAGCAGTAAGCCCTTATTTTCAATGGAACCTTCAGCTGATGGTGTGATGATGCCAATTGGGGCTGCACCACCAGTGTGGAAATGCCAGGAGTTCAAAGCGCCTGCGTGTGTCAAACAAAATAAAGTCATGCAGTCATGATGTTCAAATCGCTACTTCTATAGAAGTTGATAGCTGAGGTAGGATTCATGGTGCTCTTTCTATAGAAACGGCTTTATTTGATTTATCTTTTTGTTCAATTTTTCTGGCTTTGTAATGAACTTATAACTGAATGTAAATTAGATATTTAATTGTTTGCATCCGTGCTTTACAAAGTAGCAAAGCTTGAAGCTAAGATACGAGTGATGCAATAAATTGCATAATCTCTGTTGACAAGTTGCATATTCATCCCGGTCTTAGATCCAATCATAAATGAACAATACAATCCAGGTGTCTTTGGTAATGTAATTGGGGCAAATCAATTCTTTTCTTTTCTTTTTTGCACCTTTTATAAACTGAAAGTGAAAGCTATGCATATAATTATTGTAAGCAGAGTAATATATTTAGCATTTGATGTTAATTATTACACCTGCAACAAGTTCCGCATTTTGAAAAATTGAAACATTGTTGGTGTGATGGTTACTTTACAAGTATAAATGCTTGTAGAGTGTGTATAACTTGATATCACATATGATATCACTTGACATGCTTGGGACATCAAGTTGATACTCAATGTTTGCGATAGAAGTTGATACCTGTGAAGTCCTAGGCGTGTCAAGTGATATCAAGTCCCTGAGACACTCAAATAATTGTAAACAAAGAAAAGAAAAAGAAAAATGGAAACACTTTTAATATCACATATAAATCTAATGAAGACATATAAAAGCTTTGCTTGAATGTGTTTATTTTCACCCTTAAACGAGAGTGTACAACTTTAAAGAGCATTTTCAACCCTGTATTTTTAACCCTAAGTTGGCCTAGTGGTTTCTAAAGCCTCATGATATCTTAGGTTCAAAACCTCTCGCCAACATCTTGCCAACATCTTAGAGCCATCTCTAAGAGATTCAATCCTGTAATAATTTGGTGCGTATGGGATGGGGGACTGCATACACTTAAGGGAAAACTCAGATACTCAAAGATGTCAAGATACTAAAGGAAGTATCAAATTTAGAAGGAGAGAGGAGTTGGAATTTATTGTTCTGTCATGGTCCTTAAGATTGGCAGGCAACCACTGTCTATTCATTCTTTGAGTTTATTTATTCCTCTATGCTGAGGGGTGAGGGGGCTGATCAGCTGGTCTGGAGATTGACTACATTAGGTGTTTTTGATGTACGCTCTTTTTATAAGCTATTAGCTAGTCCTACCACTGATGCCTTTTCTTGGGAGTGTATATGGCGTATTAAGGTGCCTAAACGGGTGTCTTTCTTCTTATGGACAGCAGCTAATGGTGGGATACTCACCATTGACAACCTTATTAAGAAATGTTAGTTTTTGGTTAATAGGTGTTGCTTATGTTGTTGCGACGGGCAATCAGTGGACCACCTTCTTCTTCATTGTAAGTTTTCTCATGCCTTATGGTGTGAAGTTTTTGCAATGTTTGGGATTCAATAGGTAATGCCAAGGTTAGTGAACTCTTTTTTCTTTATTTGGAGAAACTGGTTTGGAAAGCATCATTCAACCATTTGGAATATGGTCCTGGCATATGTAATGTGGTTAGTCTGGCAGGAACATAATACCCGCATTTTTGAAGATAAGGCGAGAACTTTGGAACATCTAAAATGTCTACTTTTTCGTACTCTGTTTCTTTAGGCTCGTGTTTGGGGGTGTACGAACTGTACTGCTGTATTTGATTTTTTAGTTTCTATTTCCTTTAGTTCTTGATTTTCTTGTATTTGGTTCATTGTTCGAAGTGTTCACCATCGTGAGCATGATGTTCAATTCTTTTCAATAAAAGTCTTATTACTTATCAAAAATAAAAAAATAAAAAATACCAAAGGAAGACGAGGTGCTGTCCTAATTGGAAAATCAAAGGAAGGAAATCAAATTGTTAAAAATGCATTTCTCACGGCTTTCCTAGATCCTAAGAAGGCAAAGCTTGCTGCAATCTGTGAAGCACTCCCTTACACAGCTCATTCAGGCCTTTAAGGGGTGGTGATCCTAACTGATAGTAAGGAAATTCAACTCTTCTGGAGATCCAAGAGCTATTGGCCTTGGTGGATTGATAGTTTAATAGATGATATTCATAATATTGTTAACCAATACTCTATGTTTGTTGTCATTTTGAGAACTTTGGACTCTATCTTAGCTGAATGTAAGAAACTTGCTAATATGGTGGCAAGTCAAACTCCTAACTTTGTGATGTAATCCTCTTTGTTTTGGTATCAAAAAAAAGAAGATACACTTGATTGTCAAAAATAAAAATAAAAAACTTTGTATTTTTACATAATAAATGGGAAAATACGCTCTTCCAAACACACACAACACAAGCAATGATGTGAAATATCATTTATAATTAAAATTTTAGTAGTGTAATTTACCAATGTACCTGATTTTGTATCATTAACTTTAAATAATATTTATCTTTTTTTAGAAAAAAAATAATTTAGATAAATGTATAATAGAAGTATGATAAAACTAGGTCTTACATGCTGTCATTTTGCCATGTAGCTCTCGTATGTATTACTATGAAGCATGGATACGGGTACAACATGGAGACATGACAATTTTTGAAAAAATAGGACATGTTCCAGTGAGACATGTCTATTAAATATATTTTCATTTTCATTTTCTATATATAATTAAAAATTTATTTTTTGTATAATGCTAAATATATTTCAAATTAAAAGAAATAATGGATAATAAAACAAATCCATGACTATTAAATGATGCTTACAAATTAGAATACAAATCAAGAATAAAGATATTCATTAATTTTCACATACCCTCTTACTACTTAGAGCATGGAAGCTTTCTTTCTTTTATGATAAGGTATTCTATTTCTCTTATTTTTGTGTCCTGACCGTGTCCTGCATTTTTTTAATTAAAAAAGGACATGGCTAGGACACGTATGCAAAAATATTCTATATATGTCAAGTGTCTAACATGAATATAACATGGAAACAACACCTTAAACAAAGTGTCTGTGCTTCTTATATGTATAATACACAATTTGTTTTTTACCAAGTGCATAATACTTTCCTTTTAGAATGTAACAAAGGAGGGGAGTAATAAAGATTTATAGAGTGAACAATTAAAAAAAAAATTATTCTATACATTCACTATACTATGCTTACATATATGTGGATTCCATTCATATATAGGGGTGTGCAGCCAACCAGCCAAAATCGACCCAACAAGACCTAACCCGCCAGGTTGGATCGGTTTTTAGGGCTGTGTGGGTTGGGTTGAGTTGGGTTACAAAATTTTTTTTGATAGCGGGTCGGGTTGGGTTTAGGTCATAAAATTTCAGACCCGTCAAACCTGACTCGACCCACCATATATTTAATATATATATATATATATATATATATATATATGTGTGTGTGTGTGTGTGTGTGTGGTTGGGTCGAGGACCGAGGATGAAGATCAAGGGACGAAAGAGATCTTAGTTGGGATGAGGGCCGAGGACAAGGTTGCATGGAAAAGTACAAAGGGTAGACTGGTGATATATAACCGAGAGAGAAAATATCTGGTTTGGGGGTAGACATCCTATGGACTTTGCATTGAATGCTCTGTACCTAATTTTCTGGCTGCATTAAATGAGGAACAACAACTTTATTAGCTGCATTGATGTAAATGTGACCTAAATGGTATGAATCACAGCTAGTCAGTTTCTTTCCATCACCTTCTACAAGCAATCAGACAAGTGTTAATGTGAGAAGGGGGTTAGGTGGAAGATTGACGTTGGAGATGCAAGGACGAATGAGTATAGATAGGGATGAAAGAGGCTAGTGAAAAGGGGGGAAAAAAGGAAGAGAGAAAGAACTCAGAGAATTGAAAGAATAGTGATAGTTGAATGTAATAAATTCCTCCTCGGGCAAGCCTGTGGGAGCAAGTTTTCTTATTCCTTTTATGTTGAATGGTATCCTTAGGACACATTTGTCCGTTGTTGTTTTGTTTCCTCTCTACAAATTCTTTGTTTTGGGCATTGGGTGATTGGATTCACTTCTAGTTTTGGGCGGGCTTTAATATCCGGTTGGATTTTTGGTCCTTACAATATATATAATATATTATATAATTAATAAATTTTTTAAAATAACTAGCTCTTCCCATCCCATATAAAAGCTAATTAATTCACACAAATCCTAGTAAATTACTATTGTTATTTAGTCATTAGTA
Organism: Castanopsis chinensis; assembly: GCA_032878915.1. NCBI lineage: Eukaryota > Viridiplantae > Streptophyta > Magnoliopsida > Fagales > Fagaceae > Castanopsis > Castanopsis chinensis. The sequence continues at coordinate 652,981 of JAVQMG010000074.1, read as the reverse complement.
TTGTATGCCTTTAAAGAGTTACAATGATACTAATCTTTGAGTTTTTAAAATATATTTATATTTTTTTCTACTCAATTTAATAATAATTAAAAAAAATTTGTCTAACTCATGGGTTCAATCCGATTCATGTGAGTTAGGTTGGATTGGGTTGGGTTGGGTTGGGTTGGACTTATGTGATAAATTGAGTTGGATTGGATTGAATTTATTTTTACCCACTATAGTAAGTTGGGTAAAAAAATTCTCTACTGACCTAACTTGATTCATGCACACCCATCATATATGCCGAGACAAGTGTAGTATATTGCGTGCACTAACTCTAGACCCTTCATCCCAAAAAAAAAAAAAAAAAAAAAGCACAAAAATCCACTTCCTCCGAATCTGATGTCAGTCTGGCAACCCCACATGTGGTTCTGTTTGATTTAATGTTTCTAAAAAAGTTGGAAAAGAAGTCAAAGTAACAAAATTTACTCTCAGGGTATCCAACGATACTTTGTTACAGAATACAGTTTAAACGAAAAAATCAATGGTTGGACTTGGAGCAGCAAAGAGCAAGAGACAGAAGAGGTTATTCATTGGTGAATTTGCAGCTCCCAGTTGGCTATTGTTCTGTGCTGTATTTCTAAGTAAGATTGTTAGAAGTGTCGGTTGCTATAATTATGGATTATGGACTAATGTTGTTTGTTTGTCCTCAAGTTTCGAGTTCTATTTGGACTAATTGAGATTAGTGTCTCTCGAGCTTTTAGGACAACTATATATCATAGACTCCCTAAAATATTGTTCATCTATTTTTAATTATACGATGAAATTTAATTAACTTATTTCAAAATTGATAGATAAAATTTTAAAAATTAGAGTTACTCTAACAAAATCTAAACATCTTAATTCTACTCATTGATTATTTATGCCCCAAAAAAAAAAAAAAAAAACTCCTAAAAAAAAAAAATTGTTTTAGAAAAGGGGGTGATATGCTAATTCATGTGAAAAAATGCAAATGATTTCTCTATTGCTAGCTAATGCTGTTACTGCTGTCCCGTCGTTGGTCAATTACATTTAATACAAAGTCTCTAACATGCATGTCAGGGATTCATGACGTGTATTAATTTCATACGACAAGCATAAAATATTAGGTGCAAGTCGTTGTTCCAAATACACACGTTAATTAACTTCTTTGAAATTTAGAGAAAATTTTTCAAACCCAGTACGCGTTAATTGAACACATATACACTTAATCACACGATCATCTGCTTGTTTAAATAATTTAATGAGTCGGTTGATTTAAGAGTCCGATTGAAAACAACATATTTAGTTGAAATTGAAAATTTTTTACTGAAAATATTATAAATAAAGCTAAAAGATAACTGCAATAGTAAAATAGAACTTATGAATAGTATTAAAAAATATAATGAGACAAATAAATAGTAACAAAAATAAATTAAATAGTAAAAATAACTAGTTTTTTTTAACCAAATACCAAACACATACTTATTAATATAAATAGATAAATTTATGAATCATCATTGTCAAATTAACTCAAATCGAATATCGTTCACAACCGTACTACGTTGCTTAACAAGCAGAATTTGAAGAGGACCCACATGATTTTGAGAGTTAAATCATACAGTGCAAGTTGCCTCACAAGTGCACAGGGTCCCCAGTGCCAAAATTGCCAAATCCTTGCCTTCATAAATGCTATCTTTACTTGGGTCACATCGCTCTTCCCTTGTTATTGAAACAGTTTTTATCTTTTTTGCTTTCAAGTTTGCAAATCTCATTGAGAAATGACTTTTTTTACCCATATATGTACTATTGAATTCCCGAACTGAAGCTATCATCATTCATCACGGTTTTGACTTTCTGGCATTTAGTAATTGTATCGACCAATTTTAGATGATGTTCATAGCAATTTTTTTCTAAATAAGGTGGCCATGATTAAGACAAGACCATCATCGATTGCTTGTATTATATTTGGCAATGATACTTTATAGTACATTTAGGTGTTCAATTATTTTCACCCTGTTCAAGGTATGACTTTCTTCCTTCATCTGAAGACAGCAATAAAGTAAGTATTAGATTAGAACATTGAGGAACACTGGGGGAAACCCAAAAAAAAAAAAAAAAAGATTAGAACATTAATTCTTGGGTTCCATTGAATTAACTCATTAATCTCTTCAAAGGGTGAAAAGTTTCAACTAGCTGCTCTTTGTAATAGTACTACTATTCATGGCCTCATTCAAGCCCAATATATATATATATATATATTATTTCTCATTGCGGCAAAATCTAAATAAGCACCATATCCAGGAGACATTTTATTAAAAATTACAAATCCCTTGCAGAGAAGAGTGATTAATGCTGCAGTGAGGAAGACTAAATTGATTTAAGTCGATAATAAAAAAAAAGTAAAGAAAGACTTAAAATAACATTAGTAAAAGTAGGAAAAAAAAAGACATCTCAGTTAAAGAGGTAACAAAAAATATAATTTTGGATAAAATAGAATAACAAAAAATATACATGCAATCAATCTTGATTAGCGTGTTGAATATCCATAGCCAATTCTGAAATTTTGGAATCAAAGTTGTTTTGTGATGGCGGTTGTGGCATACCATTCCTTGTGGACTTTAACATGACAATAATATATGATCCATATATACAATCGCTACATTAAGGATGCAATGCAACCAATATGTAATACAAAGCCGCAAGGTCAGTACTAATGCATATAAAGCTAGCTCTAACACTGAAGAGGAGCCACTGTCAATCTGTCGGTTTTTCTTTCTCTTTTGAGTCCCCCAACTGGGCATGTATCTTAATAATGCAAAGCAAAAAATTCACTCATGAATCATTACAGGTGGTAAACATAGATATCAATTGATCAGGTTAGCTACGTACAACCCACCAGAGTATCTATAATTGCAGTAAAAAAATATCTTGCTGCATCATTTCCTCACATGAATCTTACTATTTTACATCTTATAGATAATAAAAAAATAAATCTTATTAGCATTGTAACAAACCAAAAAATAGATCACAATCAATGGTCATACATGTGGAGGGAGGGACTCGAAAGTCGCGTGGCTGTGTCAACACCTTTCATCCCTTCTTCACTTACCCACCTTTATCTGAAGGTTACTCATCCCAACATCCACATTTTTCAGATTAGCTTCATCTTTCATCCCATCCTGAGTTGAATTCCTGAGATTGAGCCATGGGTGTTGCAGACACTGCTGAGCAGTTGGTCGCTTCTCTGGTGCAAAATCGAAAAGCGGACAAAGAAACTCTGCTAACTCACGAGCATCATTCTCTGAAAATTTGTATTTATCAACCAGCAATCGATCAAGTGGCCAGAATTTCAGCCTCCGAATCCTCTTTAGATCCCCATGTCTATCGAAGTAATCTTTGGACCGTGCTCCTCCAATAGCAATCTGCCCACCCAAGCACAAGAGAAATGAAAATCAAAGTTATTGGATATAGTAACCATGTAAGGCCAGTGGCAGAATAATCAGCTCACCTTCCGAGGCATCTTTCCAAGAAGTTCCATCATTAGAGCAAGGTGATCCTGAAGCCAACCAAATGAAAAGTACCATTAAATTGCTATATCTAAATACACTCAAAAAGACATTTGACATGAACATTGCTAATTCGCAAAATGATTACTTGATAATAACTAATGTTGCAATTACCATTTAGATTATCAATCAAGAACTAATTTGTTAAAGGGAAATGCAATTCAATTAATTTCCTTTTTTAGATCAGTCCAAGGAAGTTGTTAGGTGGGTATCAATGACATGAAATTAAGGTCACCATATGTTAATAATTAGGAAATTCATTCTTGGAATATGTGCTGCCCATAACCCCTAAAAAGAAACCTAAAGTCCAGTAAACATCCATGTCAATTATCACACAATCTATTTCAGTTAGAAGCTTTTAATTAATTAATTTATTTATTTTAAATTGCTCATCTTCCATCTGCCACACCAATAATATGAAAATTCAAAATCAGCTTTTTAAGACATGCTGGTAAAATGGTAGTTCATACTTATGCCACACCAAGAAAGGAATCTAAGTCCATTTAAATATAAATTTGTATTTATTTACATACGATTATATATACAATTTCTTTTTTCTTCCATATTTATCTTCCCATCTGCTACCTATCTCCTGCAGGAATGGGAGACCATTATGAAGAAAGGGAGAGAAAATTTATTGTTATTTTTTAGGCTCACCACACATGGTACCCTTTAATTTATTTTTTTCCCCTGTTCCACTTCTTTTTGGGGAGGGGGTAATGAGATGGGATGTGACATGCCCCAAAGGCTAAAGCTCATTACTTAAAAAATAACAGACTGGGTGAAGAACAAGAAAACATTAGTTGGATATGGATATATATAAACAGAGAGAGTCACATTGTTGAATTATATTTTCCATTATCCTTAATCTTCCTTTATTTGCTATTTCCGTTAATAACTTCCAAGATAAATAATGAACTTATTCAGTCTGACATATTATAATTCCTAAGGTGCAGCATAGTGCAATGGATCAAGCACAGTAGGGGGAAAAAAGAAGAAGAAGCAAACCATCCTACCTCATCCTCACTAAATCCTTGCCCGCCCTTGGGACAAAACAACATGTCACCAGTAGCAAGTTCAAATGCAGTGCATGCAAATGACCACATATCAACAGGGAAGGAATACCCCGCTTGTAGCACAACTTCAGGAGCTCTATACTGCCTTGTTTGGATTTCTTCTGAGAATGGCTTATCGGCCCAACATGCATTTCCAAAATCCACAACCTTGCATCTCATATCAATCCCATCCAGGTTCCTTACAGATTTTGCAGCTCCTCCCATGGAGGCTCTTCTTTCAGATATCTTAGCAACTACTCTCCTTGCTCTCCTTTTCAACTTTTTTTCAATGGTACTCGTAGTAACCCCACCATTTGGGTTCCCTTCAGGCTTTTCAAGAACTGGTGTGAGCCCAGACCTAATTGGGTCTTTGGTAGGATCAATGGTAGAAACGAGAAGAATATTTTCTGGTTTAAGGTCAGAGTGAATTATACCAAGTTCTCTATGCAAGTAATCCAGGCCTGTCAAAATGCACTTGCAGAGCTCCCTAACTTTATTCAATCGCAAGCCTTCATATCGGTTATACCTGATCAGCCCAAGTAAGCTGTCACCAAGAAATTCAAGGACCATGCAAAGATGCTGACCATTTGGGCCAGCATGCTTAAAGTGGTCCACAAGTCGCACAACATATTTCGAATTTGAGGGGTCACCATTGGCAATAGCTGAAAGGACTTCAATCTCATGAAGGGCAGCTTCAGCAAATTGAGCTGCACTTTTCTGAATCTTGAGAGCCACAAAATCCTAACAAATAGATTAAAAGTAAATGAGACTGAAATAGAAGCAAGAGTTAAGTCTTGCCCAGAAAAAGGAAAAAAGAATCAATCTTGTAACCTTAGCCTCAAATAGTAATGATTTTTAAAGTAGGGAAAAATGACATTGCTTGCATTTACATTTTGCATAACCACTTAACCAGACAAAACCATGTTAGTCTATGAGTTTGAGGAAACCTGTCTACAATAATAGTGCCTAATTCAGATCAATTGGTAACGTAACTAAATAGATCATCATTTTATTAGATCAAAACTGAAACTCATATGTGGGTTCCAGCTAACTCGACTAATAAACTCTCCTAATCCTCGAATAAAAAATAAAAAAAACCCAATTGGTATCTTGGGCTATTTTCAAATCATATGGTATCTATCAAATGAAAACCGAAACAAAAATCTGGTTTTAAAAGTTTAAACCTTTATAAGCACCCAGGTAGGTTCATGTGAATTGAATTGTTTGTTATAATATATAACACTAAGAGGGAAAGAATCCAGTATCACTGGCATGCATTTAATCCATAGATACAGACAAAAAAAAAAAAAAAAAAACTGATCCAAAAAACCATTAAATTCCAATAAATCAGGTGTGATAAATCCATCACGTATATTTTCACAGAGTGAATGAAAACAAAAAAGCAAATACGTACAGAGGTGCGAGTGTCATAGGCGAGCCATACGGTGGAGAATTGACCCCAACCGAGCTTTCTCTGAGCGATGTATCGGCCGCCGGCAAATTGATCGCCGACTCTCACGGCATGGTATCCTCCTTTTCTGTACCAGTCCATTCCCTCCTCATCTTCCTCCGACCCTGATGATGATGAACACGACATCTCTGTCTCTGTCTCTCTCTGTCGACCGTCTGATCTGCTTTGATTTGATTAGATTGGATTGGATTAGATAGGATTTGATCCAATTCGATTTTGTGTTTGAGATTTTGAGAAGACCCACAAAGAAAAAAGAAATGAACAAAGTTTGAGAGAGGAGTTCTGTTTTGTTGGTTTTTCTTTCTCTGTTTCTTTTTCTTTATTAATGTGCAGTTAGCTTTTAATACTTTTTGCACAATAATAAGACTCTTCTTTCTTTCTTTCTATAATTTTTTTTTTTTGAGTATTATTTGGAGTTGTTGATGTTGTTGTTGTTGTTGTTGTTTTTTTTTTTTTAGGTTGTGTTGGGTTGTGTACTTGTGTTGTGTGGCCTTCAATACAAGACTCTCTCCACCTTTTTCTCTTTATTTCTTTACCATCTCTCTGGCACTGGCTGGTGGTGGTGTTGTTCTGGTGGGGTGGCTCTTTCTTTTTGTGCCTAAGCTCTCTTCTTCTCTTTCATTCTTACTTTTTCTTTTCTTTTTAAAAAAAAAAAAAACTCTTTCATTTTTTTTTTTTTGAGGGGGGTACTCTTTCATTCTTAGTTTCTTACTTACCCTTTTTTTTAGTTCTTTTTTTAGTATGGTCCTTTCCAATTTTTTTTCATTTCCCAGTCAAAATTTCTTCTGTTTTTTTTTTCATATAATAATTTAAGGACATAATTTAAAATTTTAAATAATATAGTATTGAATACATTTTTTTTTCTTTTTAAAAAATTTTAAATGATGAGATATTAGGTATATCCTAAAAAGGTTTAAAAACAAAGGACACCACATTTTTCTTATCAAGAAAAGGCCACAATAGTTTTTACAATATATTCACGATGGTTATTGTGTAGTAACTTATTATAATTGATGGTAATAATAATATCAATAATAATGTGTCTTTGGCATCATTGTTTTACATTTTATTTATTTATTTATAATTTATTACGAAACATCATTGATTTACCCTATAACAATTTTTTTTTTTTTTAAAAGAAGGAAACCCTGTAACTATTTTTTTTTTTTTTTTGAGCTGAACCCTGTAACTATTTAGAGTAAGATATTGACCAATTAGGTAACGAAGGTGGAGTGGAGTGATCATATAATGTTTAGGAGCAGTTGATCTGCTCCTTCGATGTTCCCAATGATGCGCGTCGGCCACCTGCTTTCTTCGATTGATCTTTTTAGTCTTTCCTAATTCCTATACTAAAGTTACTTTATCTTAAAATTCTAACTTATTTTATTTTATTATTTTAAAAAATTACATTATTAATTATATTATCTCATTTTATAATATTTTAAGTATTTTAACTTTTATTTTACAATACAATACATTAAAATAATATTTTTATGCAATAAAATAATATATCCCAAACTTTAAATAAATAAAAAAACCCAAAAACTTGGTGAGAGAGAAGAATTGGTAAACTAAGTGAATAAAATATTAATTTTTTTTTCTTTTTTTAGAATTGAGCTACAATGCAATTCTACCTTTAAAATTGCATTGTAGTACTATTGCAATTTTTTTTGTAATAATTGATTTTTACAAGTCCAAATGTGTAGGAAGTTTTGAGCTTTTATACTAAATTTCTCCTACATATGACATATATTATTCCCAATATGAATGCCCTAGCTATCATCCTTTAACCCCCAGTGCCATTTACACGTTTAGGGCCCATCTTCTTATGTCCTAGACATGGGCCCTTTATTCAACAATGACCAATTTCAACCCAAATTTAAAAGTCGGATGGTATCATGGAAACAAAACCTTTTCGGCTTCACACTTCTCTTCTTTTATTTATTTTTTCCCACAAGAAAGACCTCAATTTTTATTGAAAAAAAAATTAGCCATGATTGGTTTTTTTAGTCTTTCCTAATTCTTATACTAAAGCTACTTTATCCTAAAATTCTATCGTATCTTATTTTATCATTTTAAAAAGTTTTTTTATCAATTATACCATATTATTTTACAATACTTTCAACATTCTAACTTTTATTTTACAATACAACACATTAAAATAATATTTTTACACAATAAAATGATATATCCCAAAACTCAAATACAAACAAAAACCTAAAAACCCGGTGAGAAAGAGAAATTGATAAAGTAAGTGAATACAATATTAGATTTTTTTTTTTTTTTTTTTTTTCTTTTAGAATTGAGCTACAATGCAAATCTACCTTTAGAATTGCATTGTAGTACTATTGCAAATTTTTTTGCGATAGTTGATTTTTACAAGTCCAGATGAGGGGGATTTTGAGATTTTATATTAAATTTTCCCTACATATGACATATGCTATTCCCAATGTAAATACTCTAACTATCATCATTCATCCCCCATTTACACGTTTAGGGCCCCATCTTCCTGTGTCCTAGACATGGGCCCTTTATTCAACAATGAGCAATTTCAACCCAAATTGAAAAATCGAATAGTATCCTTGAAACAAAACCTTCTGGGCTTCACACTTCTCTTCTTTTAATTTTTTTTCCCACAAGAAAGACCTCAATTTTTATTGAAAAAAAAAATTAGCCATGATTGGTTTTTTTAGTCTTTCCTAATTCCTATACTAAAGTTACTTTATCCTAAAATTCTATCATATCTTATTTTACCATTCCAAAAAGTTATTTTATCAATTATACTATATTATTTTATAATACTTTCAACGTTCTAACTTTTATTTTATAATACAACACATTAAAATAATATTTCTACACAATAAAATAATATATCCCAAAACCCAAATAAAAACAAAAACCCAAAAACCCGGTGAGAGAGAAAGGAATTGATAAAGTAAGTGAATAAAATATTAATTAATTTTTTTTTTTTTTAAGAATTGAGCTACAATGCAATTCTACCTTTAGAATTGCATGGTAGTATTATTGCAAAATTTTTTGCAGTAGTTGATTTTTACAAGTCCGGATGTGGGGGGGTTTCGAGCTTTTATGGTAAATTTTTCCTATATATAACATATGTCATTTCCAATGTGAATGCTCTAACTATCATCCTTCATCCCCCCAAATTGAAAAAGTGGATAGTATCCTTGAAACAAAACCTTTTTGGCTTCACACTTTTGTTCTTTTATTTTTTTTTCCCAGAAGAAAGACTTCAATTTTTATTGAAAAAAAAAATTAGCCATGATTGGTAAGGAGAACATCGTGCAAATGTGAAGAACACATCAACTTACAAAAAAAAAAAAATCATTAATATGTCTTGCATGTTTAGTTAGGTTATGAGCTACAAAATTACTTAATCTACGAGTATGTGAAAAAGAGATATTACTAAAGGCATCTATAGTGGGTTGTACCAAAGCAAGGAGTTGACTGAAGGAGGCAAAAGACCCTTCTTCATTTTAAAGGGTATTGATTACCACCTTAGAATCTCCCTCAAGAATAACGGAAGAGAAAACAAGTTCATGAGCAAAGAGAATGGCTCGCATAGCTGCCATAACTTCAACATCATCAGATGAAGGGGGAAGAGAGATTTTTTTCCAATAGGGAAGCTAGAACCAGTCCTTGATTGTTCTGAACCACAACCCCCATGCTGGCCTCTTTTTAGCCTTTAAAAACGGCTCCATCAAAATTAACCTTGAGAAAGGGGGTTAGAGGGATCCACTTTGGACATTTTTTTCAATATGTTAAAATATTTTCGTTAACCCAACAAAAAAAAGAAAAACATAATTTTTAAACGTAAAATAGAAAAAAAAAAAAAAAAAAACGACATCATTCTTGGAGGTTAATAGGAAAAAAAGAAAAAAAAAAAAAAGAAAAGAAAAAAGAAGAAATGTCTTCCTTTATGCACAAAGCTCCCAATGTGGCAAAAAATAAGTAAATTATTGGAATTTAAGGAAAATAATCAACTTTATTAAGGGTGTCAATCAAAGCTAAAATTTGACAAAAGATAAACAAACAAAAGGGAACTGATGGAAAATATGACAATAAACCCCCCCCAGTATATCTTTGATACAAATGGAAATGGGTAGCAAGATTTGGAAATCTGAACTGCACTTCATATCAAAATCTCTTCTGTATTGGTAATTAGTAGTTCAATTGAGGTTTTATTGCCATCTGACAATAGCAGAACCCCAAGTAAGACCTGCTCCAAATCCTGCAGCTGCTAGAGTATGGCCTGCCTTCACCTTGCCACCTCGAACAGCTTCATCTAATGCCAATGGAATGGAAGCAGCACTTGTGTTACCATAATTTGCCAAATTTGATATGACTCGTTCGGGTGGGACCTCTAGCCGTGTAGCAACTGCATCAATGATCCTCTGATTTGCCTGCATTTATCGATCTTTGTTATTACCTTTTCACCGCCAATATGGGATATGTCTACCATTTTGTGAAAAATCTTAGTAGTGTAACAAGGTCCTTTCAAAGAGTATTTACTTTGGGCAAATTTTTATCATTTATCTTGTATATGAAAACTCAGCACCAGGCTAGTAATGTGCTAGTTAAGAACACCAAATCAATTTGACTTTTAAATCAATTTGATAACAAAGCAGAAGTCCTGACCCACTTTTGTTTTTGTAGTATCACGAGATGAATTTTGCTAAAACCTTCAACATCAATGATTGAGTCGAATCGATTTCCTAGATAGACCTTGAGTTATCGGTTATATCTTTTGTTGAAAACATAAGATTTTATTTTTCAGTTTGTAGGCAATACATTACATACCTGATGAAGTAGTAACCAATCAATGCTAGACCCAGGGAGACCAGCCTTTTCAAGGGCAGACTCAATTGACTGTGGCACACTTCGCACAGCAAAGCGAAAGACTTCATTGCCATTCATTTTAATACACGAATATGAGGGTCGCTTTGGTGGAAATTCTAACACTGAACCATTAGATCCCAACGCGTTATCCATTTCATTTATGGTGGCATTTAGATGTCTGCATAAAGAGAGGTTAAGTGCTCAGTCACATTCCTCAAAGAAATAAGTGCAGACTTAGTTTAGTAAGGATGCTAGAATCACATACCTTTGGCCATCACCATCACTATTTAGGTCAAAACCAAATAAACCATCCTCTTCGCTGTCGCATGCCTGCAGAATAGTTGTTACTTGTTATATCAAAATAAATAAAAAATTTGTTTCCCATAGCCATACTGTTTAAAAGTAGTTTTTTTTTTTTTTTTTAATAATTCGATACTTAGGAGAGGGGGGAATTGAACCTTCAACATCTTCGTTGAAAACAACAAGAGGTGCCAATTGAGCTAGATTTCTCTTAGCAAACTGTTTAAAAGTAAGTATGAGGTAGTTATCATATTAAAGCAACAATTGAACCAAAATCCCCGCCGAAAAGAATAGGATATCAACCCTAGTGTCAAAAATTGGAAACCTATGAGATTTTTTTTTCTAGTACTGAAAGTAATTTTCAGAAACAGATATAGCTGAAAGATAATTCTCTATAAAGTGGTCAGAATTCATAGCAGTAATCATCTTTTTAACTCTTTTCTTCCAAGAATGTGAACTGATGTTAAACAGATGTGTACAAGACAAGTGCCCAGTAGGGGTGAGCATTTAGGCGTTTGATCACCCAAATTCTCAAATATGGAGACCCAGCTTAAACATAGAAGTTTCTCATGCAGGAACATAGCCTCCACTTGGAACAGATGACAGCAAATACTACTTTGAATATTTTGTGCCTTCATGTGGACGTCAAGAGGATGTAAACTAGAAATAATTCAAAAAACAAGGGTTGAGGCTTATAAGAAAGAAATATGCTGTTAATCAGCCAAACCATTGCTCTAGCCTTCAAACTTTTCACTAATTTTATGACAAGCCCTTTTATGAACAAACTGAATGTAATTGTATTTAAACCTAGAGGATCATATTAGATCCCTACTTCCCTTTACAAAGTATCAATCATGAAATGAAGCCAACTCTAGAGTTCTCAATTGAAGGGACACAGAAAAATTTTAAACATATTTTGTGTCCAAAAACTGACCCAAGTCCAATTTTTGTCTCTCTATTTTAAAAATTTATAGCTTCATAACTGAAATTTTTTAAAAGGTCCTTTCATCCCATTTACTGTTAAGGGAATTGCATATGTGATAGTGTGCTGATGTGGCAAGTTAAAAATTTGAGGTGACCTAGAATGGGCAGGACGACAAAACTAACACCTTTTAAAAATTTCCAGGGAGGAAATAGCAACTTAAATTTTGGAGATGAAAATTAAACTTAGACCAAAATTCAGAGACGATAAGATAATAGGCTTCACTTGCTAGAAGTGCAAGGAACTGTAACTTTTTACATATGCTATAACAGTCAAAAACCAAAATAAAGATCATTACCTGCACTAATACAGCACCAGCAGCATCTCCAAAGAGAATACAGGTACCTCTATCAGTCCAATCAACATATTGAGAAAGAGCATCAGCCCCAATCACTAGAACATTCTGAAACCCAGCTCCTACAATTTACAGAGCTATAGGTTAATTCTTTTAATCACAGAAGATATTGAGATCCCCTTACAGAAAAGTAAACAAATTCAATACCCCTAATGTGACAAGCAGCTGATACTAGACCCAGGACAAATCCGCTACATGCAGCAGTAATATCATAAGCCAAAGGGTTGCTTTTGCAGCCAAGTGCTTTTTGGATCTGACAATTACAATACAACAAAAATGATAGCATGTAAGACTCTTAGAGTGGTTATAATACCAGGTGAAGTAGAATCACTCTGTGCTCTGGGCAAGTATGCTTTCGAATAATTATTTAAATGCAATTAACTACCACGATATAAAGCTGCAGTGACTTTAAGCAAGGCCTACCAGGGTTAAGGGTAGTTGGCCTGAAGTTAAACCCTTCAGTCTGACCAAACCAGGCTTGTAGAGCATAATACTTAGCTTGCTAATTCAGGCCCGACTCTAAAACTATATATGGCATGGGCTAGTTGGAGACAGCATCTATCTCAAAGACATGTTACACTTGGACGTTCACACCCAAAATATCTTCCTATTACACTATCATAACTACAATGAGGAGTCAATGCCAATTTGCCATGGCAAATGATCTAATTAAGTTTCTAGGTGTATAGTAGGATGTTTTTAGATTGAAATAAGAGATTACATGTTGGAATATGATGCAAAAAAAAAAGGATATGTAAAATGCAATAACTTTATATATAAAAAAACCCACTGCTGTCTCATAATCCCATCATTCAGAATGCATGGAACCTGCTTTTTGAAACAGGAAGATGCACATAAATCATGGTAGAAAAGACACTTTTCAAAATGAAGAAATGTGTATGTATATATTCATAGAGCAGATAGATTAAGAAAAAAAGAACACTTTAATTTATGTAGGCAACAAGATATATCAATAAACAGATAAAAAGGCTCACAATTGGTCTAAGTTCCTTACAAGCATACACGGCACAAAATCATTTTTTCAGCTTGCCATGATACTCCTGGATACATCAAATTCCAATTTATAATGTCTATGTGCATTGTGCATCTAACGCTGCTCAGAATGACAGCACCAAACATCCCTAGATTATCTAAAACATACATGCTGCTCAACCTCAACAATAAAAACTAATATGATTGATCTTTCAATTTAATCGATCTTCTGAATATATGATTTTATATCATAATACCTGAGGAGCGCTACCAAAAAGATCCTCAGGTGTTGATGTGCACATCAACACTAGGTCCACATCATCAGGGTCAACCTGTGCCATTTGAAGAGCTTTCCTCCCTGCCTCGACTGCTAAAGTTGTCAGGCTCTCTTTGCCTATAATAGCAATAATGAAACAGTCATTCACAGCTTCCATAATCTGGATGACATTGCATAAAGAAACTGCATTTTAAATTTCATAACAACCATGCCATAGACGAGAAGACCAACATATATATATATATATATATATAGAGAGAGAGAGAGAGAGAGAGAGACATTAAGTTGTCAAGCATAAACATTGAAAACCCTCTTGAATTCAACTAGGTCCAAACCACTATATTATTTGAACTCTCAGATATAAAGATGGTGAATTCTGAATGATCCGCTTGAGCAAGGACTCAATCAAGCAGAACTCAGCCTAGCTAGGCTAGGACTGATAGAGCTGAACAGTCTTTCCCTAGATCTAGCTCAGATTTTCAGTGTCTTAATCAAAAGGCTGAGTTACAACCAAGCAGGTCACCTTTTTATATTCGGCTACAAGTACAACCAAGTAAAGTCACCACAGACCATTCACAAGTAAATAAAATATGGTAGCATCAAGCACCGACTGCAAGAACTAACCTGATAGAACTCGTCGATTACGAATCCCAGTCCGAACAGATATCCATTCATCAGAAGTATCAACTATTTTTGCAAGATCATCATTGGAAACCTTCAGAGTAGGTACTGCTGAGCCGCATCCAACTAACTTGCAGCCCTGACTGACCAGCCTGTATATTATTCAGTGTGGGAACAGGGAAACAGATCAGTCAGATTGTCATTTCCTCATTGACAAGTCGATTTCCATTGAACCAAATGAAATATCAAACTGAGGGTTCCCGTGACTGGGCTGGACTTACAAAACATAGTAAACATGCTATCAGCCAAAACTCGACATGGCTTTAAGTTAGTAGCAAGTAGATGGTAATTAGACTGAGAACGATAGACTTTCTAAAGACACAAAGTGGACCCTTTTGTAGTAATAAATCTCCAGTGAATTTAGAATAAAATTTGCCATGCCAAGGAGGATGAAATTCAACCGGCAGACCAGACACTCAAATATGAGAATGAAGTTGAAGGTCATGAACATATCTGATATTTTCCAGCAAGAATCTTTGTTGTGCTATGACAAAACGTCAACAATCAACATCCTAAAACGTCTATATCAGTCATAGAGACATTATTGAACCTATAAAAACAAAGAACATCCGTCCGCATAAACAAAACATATAAAGCAAATAAACTGAAGAATAAGAAGCTAATGACATAAAACTCTTCACCATGGAATGTTTGTGATATTCAAAGACTTTCAAAGCTAATTACATGAGACTCTTCAGCACAAAATGAGTGAAACATTGTAAGGTAAGATGCTTCCTACTCCATTTAGCCAGGGGGAAAAATGCTAGTAAACATATTAGAGTTGACCTCTGATTTGATCAAAGAAGAATAAGAAACTATTCAGGCTTCTGCTTTTTAGTAACCTATAACTTAAGCTCAACCTTCAAATATTATATTCTAGGAAAACCCAAATTACAAAGTAGAAATCCCAAGTTCATTCAACAAACTGAGATAACCCATTTGCAAAAGAAAATAAAAGGAAGAATGAGTGATCAATCACCAAAATACAGAAAATGTGACTAACCTGGGTGCCCGAGATTCAGAAGAGGAAGCACCAGAACCAGAAGCAAGCTTGTCTGAGCCTTGAGCGGCGTTGGAACAAAACACCCTCAAGGAGAATCCCTCAGGGGAGAGATACCCAGTTCGATAAATCCCTATTGGAGTTTGAATCTTCCCTCTCAATCTCAATCTCAAGCTGGGAACTGAGGGAGTAAAGAACCCAAATGCATTGGCCATTCAAACCCACGAGAAAGGAAGAAAAAAAGGGAAGGATCTTTTATCTCGTATTTGACAGTGAAGTAGATCAATAGCTGTGGCAGAGACAGATATAAACTACGTTATTTCTTAGAATTCTTTTGTTCGTTTATTTTAATAATCTTCGGAGATTCCAATGAAGATATGAATAAATGTGCAACTTTGCCAAACCCAAATCGAGGAAATCCACATAAACGGTGTGGGATTGGATTGCCACCGAGGTGATCGAGCTCCTTCTCCATGGCCTTGCCCACCTGTGCCTCCGCCGTCAGACTCAGACACCAGCATTGCGCACGTGTACTTTAGCTGCTAGATCTTCCACCTCAATATCTTCGCCAGTTGCCACTGACACTATGCCTTTGTTTTATTTGCCACGTAATAATACGTTCCGTGAAATTACGAAATGTTAACCAGTACTGTGCAGTTCATGATAACGTTTCATTTTTTTGTGTTTTTCTGAAAAAAAAAAAGTTGTTGAAAAAATTACCCCAAAAAAATAAAAAAACAACCAAAAGCTGAAAAATTGCCAAAAACTAAAAAAATTACCCAAAAAGTTATTCAAAATGTGTTGTTAACGAGCACCCACCCCTTACTTTAATATATCCATTCTCTGACATTTGACTGAATTTTGTTGATTTCTTGTCAAACTCTTGTTATTAGTTGAAATGTTGGGAAAGGAAGGAGTATTATTTCTTATTCAAGAAGTAGTTTAGTATTATTTGGGACGTGGAAACTAGAAAATATTAACATGAATTCTCTTCTTGCACTTAGAAGAGTTGAACTTGACCATTGGCCATCTCTAGCCAATCTGAATTGTACTATCTTTTCTGAGTTTCAATAAAGTACTTATTCAGCAAAAAACATGAATTCTCTTCTTGCACTTAGAAGAGTTGAACTTGACTGTTCTTTTAGTTTCTTGGAAGTTGCAAATACCCCTATATACTGTCATCCCCATCAATACAAGGTAAAAGAGTTTTGCTTTTAGCTACACGTTTTACAAATGGTTCACTCCTTTGACCTTTCCACTTGTTTCAGGAAAATTTTATCAAACATTGTTGATTGTTGAACTTTAAAAAAACCAACTCTTTCCTTTGAAACTAATGAATTCCGGTATTGATCTTACAGGAAATTTAACTCTTCAAGTGCCTTTGGTTGCCTTTAGTAGGGTGAAAGATGTTTTTAAGAAAATGAAAGATATGTTGATAATTTCTCAACATTATTTATCATTCCTATCAAACACTCAATAATGGAAAATATTAATCTCTTAAAAAAAAAAAATTCTTAGTACTCACTTTTCTATGATCCCTGCAGGAAGTGGACAACAAATGGCTTAATTTAAATTCAACAGCCAATTAGTTAGAGAATCAATATGAGAATATACTAGGAATTAAATGGATTGGGCATAATTAAACAACAGTCTCTACCCAACAAAGAATTCAGCGTTTTACTCAGATGTGAAAATAACTATATTGTTTTACTTACACAAATTATTTAATTTTAGCGCGCAACTTCATATATTCAATGACTCTAAAAATCAGGAATGAAATATTGAAGATGAGATTTGATGGGACTGTGCTTGTGGCGCAATTAGATGAAAAACCTTCAATTGTTTATGTGATATTCCTTAAATCTGATAAAAAATGGGCCTGCCAGGCTGCATTTGTTCTGTAGTGTAAGAATCTTTCAGTATCTTGCTGGTGTGGCAGAGCTCATAATTAAACAGAGAGTGCTAACATTGTTTAAAATCTCAAGGGCCAAGGACTTAAGATGGACCTAACCTTGGCTGTGCATTGTGCAGCTGTAATCATGGTAGTAATTGAAAGAGTAATCTAAACAAAAAGGTTGTAAAAGATAGGTTCTTAATCCATGGAATAGCTTGCCCATATATGCATTTATGTACAAACAAATGTACAGCTCGTTCCTTGAACTTAAGGATTTAGTTACAACTTACAACTAACTCAAATTTTACCTTACTATAATCCTCACATAATGATGGATGAATAAATCTTGCTTAATTTTTTTGCTGTCACTGTCAACACTATTTTCTTGATCCTCCTTATAGTTTTGATAACTGCGCACACTAATTTAGTAAGATGGGACTAAAAGCACGTATAAACCGAGATATCAAAAAGGTAATAATGTACCGTCCACAAACACATTAATCACATTGACAATGCTGTATTCTACCGTCCAAAAACAAGCCAAAACAAAACTGATGTTGTAGTGTGATGTGATCCCACGTACTTCTGTCACGAGCAGCCTACCAAGCACAGAGATGGATTACAACCACGCAAGAGCAAGAGTCTGTCTGTGTGCGACAAATCGCGAACTCATTGACATGGATACATACGACAAAGCCACAAATGCTTATATATCCAATAAAAAAAAATATAACGATGAAAAAAATAAATAAAGGGAAAGATACGATATTGGTTATCTACTTTCAAAAACGGAACAAGAAAATGAGAAATTGGTTTTGAAGCTTCAACCCGGCAATGGGGACTTGAAAGTTGAAAACGACATGCAGCAGACCAATTCGTGAAGGCATTTCCCTATTAATTTCCACCCCCATTATCTTTACTCTTAGGATTTTCCATTCCCACCTACAAGTTTTGTTCTCACCCTCTTCAATTCAAGGGTTGTTTTCCATATCAGTACCAACGGTTTTTTTATTTTTAATTTTTTTATTTCCTTATTCTTTGTTAACTCGTTTTCAATTCAATGCATAATTCCATATTTGTTTTTTGGGTAAACAACGCTGATAAGTCAGTCCACCTATTATAGTGATTTTTACTTTTTAGTACTCTTAGGGTGCGTCCGTTTGGAGAGAAAATTGAGAGAATAAAAAACTAAAGAAAGAAAATAGACATTTTTCACTATTCATTTAGAGAGAAAATTAAAGGAGGATGGAAAATCGGGAGGAAAATTTTCCTCCCAGGCCCACAAAAATTTTCCTCCCAAATTGGGAGGAAAATGATATGGAGAAAGTGAGGGATGGGAGCATTTACTAAAATGCCCCCATCTCACCTGATGTTGAAAGTCTTTTTTATTTTTATTTTTTCAAACGTTGAGTTACTGAACCTTTTCTTTTTTTCTTTTTTTTTGGTTTTTTCAAACGTTAACGAAGGTTCAACTTTCAGTAATGTTGACTTTCAGTAATGTTGAACCTTCTGATTTCTTTTTTTTTTTTTTTTTTTTCAACGTTCAGTAACGTTGAACTGTTTTATTTTATTTTATTTTTTTTCAACTTTCAGTAACGTTGAACTTTTTTTTTAGACAAGAAGCAGCCGTTTGAATATAATTAAAAACTGAAAATTGATTACATTGTAATAAAATAATTTTTAAATATGTAAATAGCATTATAATATTTACTTTTAACGAAAATATTACTAAAAAAATGAGAGTTGTGATCTCATAAACAGTACGTGAGCCCCACATCAACAGGAATGTCAAAAATTACGGCTAAAAAAAAAAAAAAAAAGAGGGCGTGAAACTCCGGAATCGCAGACGCAGGGTATACCCAAACGCACACGAAATAAAGGTCAAAGGTTGTATGAATGTGCATACTTTTACTTACTAAAAAAATAAAAGAATGTGCATACTTATATAGAAGTAACCTGACATCTATGCTAAGCGAAACTCTAGTTGGAATGTCAAAAATTAGTGGTAAGGCTTGAAAATATCTACAGAGCATGTATTATATCGTGATTGAATGGATTCAATGATCAGCACTCCAAAATATGGCAATTGCACAAACTAATCGTTTTATTATACTAATAATACTAGCAATTTACATTAGACAGAGTAATGAAATTCATACACTAGTAATTTAGTGTCAAATATAATTGGCACATTAATCTGTGCTAATCAGGCTTTGGGTGCAAGAATCTCCATTAGAGAAGACCAGGTTCCGGTGACTGCAATAACCACACCCAAAACCAGAACGCACCCATCCAAAATAATCCCTTTCCAACCCATCTCTTCCTTGAACACTAACAAATGAAACAAAGCAGGCAACACAAACCCCAAAACAACACAGACGCTACTCCCCACAAGAGACAAGAAATCTGCAAAATTAGGCACCAACAAAGCCACCAAGCTCACCACCAAAACCATCACCCACCTTAGCCACAAACAGAACCTAGAGTCACAAAAGCGCCTCTCCACCACTTCATAAACCGGGTTCATCATCAGAGGCATAGTGAAAAAGAGGTTCACACAAAGACCCAATTGTACCAAAATGCTTATCAATCCTTGACCAAAATTGGTTGTGATAATGTCTTTGGTTTCATCACCAAAAGCGAAGTAACCCAGAGCTCCAAATCCACCGTACAATAGAGAAATGAAAGTCATACACAATCCCAAGACTTTCCCAAACTTGTCTTTATCTTTTGCCTCTGATTCCAACGGCAAAACCATTCCAACCCCTTCAAATGCATACACAGCCACACCCACACCATAAAGAAAAACAGACAAACCTCCAAAAGCCTCCAAGGCTGGTCTGTTCTGGAGAAATATCATCACGTCCTCGACCATCACAACCCCCATAGCTCCCAAATCGACCACATCAGCGAAAATACTCAAAGGAGCTAAATGGGTCAGTGTTGGAATCGAATTCAACCCCAACTGAAAAGGGAAACAAGCCCAAAGAAACAAACTTTTCGGTGACAAACCAAAATCCCAGCTGCTGTATTCATAATTGAAGAGAAAAGCTAAAGTGGTTGCTATGAAAATCAAATAGCTGACACAGAAACCAGCTTGAGCGAGAACGATCATGACATCAACAGAGAAACGACCGAGAGGTCCACAAACTGTAAAACCAAGGTCACCAAAGGAATTGATCTTAGAGAAGCCGAGGGTAGACTCGAGCTTGCGACGTGTTTGGACTAAAAGCATCATGCAGTGGTAGGTGAGGAGGGCTACAGAGAAAAGCATGAGAGAGCCGAAGACCCATCCGGTTTTTTTGAAGGTGTAAGGAAGGCCAAGCACGCCTGAGCCAACTATGGCGATGAAGACATTGGCGAAGGTCTTGGATTGGGAAGAGAGTTTTCGAGGTTTGGCTAAAAGTGGTGTGTCTTCTCGTGGGAAAGGAGGGACTTTTAGGACAAGGGAGGATGAGCTTGCTTCCTTGTCAAATCCCATGGCAATAGCAGGCTATGTATCTGCTTCAATTTTTGTTGATCTTGCTGTTGTTTAAGGTTTGTTTGTGTGAGAGAGACAGGCAGATTGGGTTTGTGGGTGTGGGTTCAAGTTTTCAGATTTGGGGGATTTTTAAGTTTCAAACTTTGAAGTTAAGAGATTGTAATTGTACGTGCCAAGCCAATAAGAATTGGGTTTTTGTACTTTTGTTGATGGGATGGGAGTGACAACAAAGGCTGCTGCAGGAGGCGGATGAGATGGAGAAAATGATAAATGGGATCAGATTCTGTGATTCTGTACCCTATCCTAACACTATTACAGTCTTTTACCAGATATTTGTGTGTGTGAGAGAGAGAGAGAGAGAGAGAGAGAGAAGGAAGGTTGGGGTGTCGCTTCTCAAAAGAGGGGTTGCTATGTTGGATAAATTATTGATTTTTATTGATTATTGATTGGGTCATGGGTCATGAAGTTGAAGCAGGCGGAACCGTGGAGGCGTGGAAGGTCCAAGAAAGATTAGTGACAATGACAACTGCCATCATTCCTAAATACCATTCAAATTTTGAGCTTTCTTTCTAATTCTAATCCACCTCTTAAATGTTCCTATAAATAAAATAAAAATAACCAACCAGCTTCAGTAATGATGTCCAAACGATTGTGTTTTTAACGAACTCAATAGACATAAGTATTGTTTTTTTTTTAACGAACTCAATAAAATAAGTATTCAGATTAGCTTTTTTTTTTTTAATTTTTTTTTTTCATCCTAAAATGTATTTACAATATCCAGCGAAAACGTTAATGATTCAAAATCTACTCTGAATGCCAATTAAAACATTCGGTGAATGAAACTTTTTGCCTCTGTGAGATTCTACCATAGATTCTTAAAGTGACAAAAATAATATGAATTTGCATAAGATTCAACAACAACCTTCCTAAACTTTTGGAGTAAATTTTTGGATTCGGCTTTGAATCCCCGATAGATTAGCTATGGTCAATCCATATACATTTTTTCCATCCATTCTATTATAGTATATCTGAAATATATTCTTTATTACTCTCTTATTATTATTATTATTATTATTATTATTATTATTATTATTTTGGTGTTGTTTACTTTTTTTAATTCACTTATCATATAAAAATAATAAATGGACTTTTCCGATAGATTAAAGGTCTATTATTGTGGATTCTAGTTAATTCAAGTGGTGAAATCTTTTATTATATAGTTAACTTTACTTGTAAAATCTTTTATCGTCAAATAAAATATACGGGTTCAAACTGTGCCTAAATTAAAAACTAATCGATATCTTAACTTAATAAAAAAATCATTATGGAATTGACTCTATAAATTGAAATTATTAAATGAAAGGCTTGAATTGAATAATTTTGAAACTTAAAGGGTTCAAGTAAACGAAAATTAAGTTAGAGAATTTAAATGAATTTCAGTTAAACTTAGAGAGTGTAATTTGCATTTTAATCAAAATTTTATTATTGTTCTTAGCTTAGTAGAAATCAAAATGTAAGGTAATTGGTCGCAACCTATTTTAAATCAAATAATTATAAAATTACAAAAATTTCACTAACTATTTTCATAATTTATATCATGAATAATTTTGATTAATGCATAATTTTTAGGTTTTATCAGGTATAAATGTTTTCTTTCAATCCCCTAAGTTTAAATTTTATCATTTCAGTTTTTTAATTTTGATTACGTCATAAATGAAACCAAATGTTGTTTTAATTGCAATTGAGAAAGTTCGACGAAAAAGAAAAAAACCCAAATGAGATACATCGTTGCGCTGCTGGATATTGACACCGACAAATTAGCATACAAGCTCTGGCTCTAGTAGCCGAGGCTTGGTACATTTTGACGGGGCAGCTTATGTATATTAATATTATATATAGCTTGCCAAACCCCTGAATAGATAGAGGCTGGCAAATCCATTTAAGAAAACCAAGACTGGAAATACACAAAACTTTAGCACCACTTTAAGGAGCCTGTTCTAACATGCTCTCACGTGTCGGGGTTTAAATCAAGTAGAACAAGAAGTCGTCTCCTAAGCCATCTAGCAAGGCATATAATTCACGTTATTGGAGCCAACAGAAAAGCAATAACGCAAAATGGTTACCTCTATTTTCTATGTAAACCTACATACATAAGTACAAATAAGCACAGCAAGTCTGACAGCGGGACATGTTACTATTTTTTTCAGATAAGTCAATGTCACTAGCTTCACTTTCATAAAACCTGGCATAGCAAGTTTTTAAAACCTAATTTACAAGATACGTAACAAACCATCAACAATCTTAAGTCACAGGGTATCAAAATTCAAGCAACATCGACAATCTACAAAAACTTTATCCAACTAGACAGGAGAATGCTGTACCAGGTTTGCTGTTCAACCTTCAATATGCAGTATGCACTCGGGCACTCAGTCAAATTGTTGCACATAAGCACTCTTATTAGGGGGTCAATGCTAGCACGCTGATACTGAATCTCATCTCCACACACACACACACACACACACACACACACCAGATCCACTCCCAATGGTGCAATACAATCCTAAAATTATGAACAACAAACGTTAGCTCAGACTAGTAACATGATTGAAGCTACATTCTTCACATTACTCGAGCTACTTCAATTTGTATGGTAGGTCACCAAATTCTTCAATTCTAGATTAAACAATCATATGAAAGCAATGCAACACTTTAAAAGACCCAACAATGTCTAAAGAACATAAATTTATTTTGACGTTTAAACTAAAACGAAGATTCAATATGATTTGTACACATTTTGAAGCACTAGTTCCTTAAAGGTTATCAATCAATAAATCCATTTTTAAGTAACTAGTTCCATTGCTTATTATCAAGTCATTACTCATTAACACAAAAAGAAAATCATTCAACTTCAACCGAAAATAAAACTTGACAACTGAAGCAGATCTTTTAAAGAAAAACTGAAAGGGAAAAACCCTAGAAGGTCAAAAATAAATGTCTAACATGGTCAATCCAAATCCTTGACAACCTTAATCCCCATAGAATTTGCAGTCCCAATGATGGACTTGGAAATAGACTCCAATGACATGTACTGGCAATAAGGATCAGACTGCTTGATCTTGGCGATTTCGTAGACGTGCTTGAGGGTAATGGAGGAGGCGACCACGTGGCTGGGGCGGGAGCTGCCAGACTCGATTCCAGCTGCTTTCTTGAGGTACCAGGTTACGGAGGGGGACTTGACAATAAACTCAAAAGTGTTGTCCTTGAAGGCCGTGATGGTGACTGCCATAGGGGTGTTAGGCTTGTACTTTTGAGTGCGGGCATTGAAGTCCTTGCAGAAGGCCATCAGGTTCAGTCGATACTGACCCAGTGCTGGGCCCACAGGTGGTGCGGGTCGGGCACCTCCAGCTGGCACTGTCAACCGGATAGTTGCTGCCAAGGGCCGCCTTGTTAGGATCTCTTTTAGGGTCGACATGCCTGCTCCTCTTCCTCTTCCTCTTCCTCTTCCTCTTCCCCTACCCTTTCTCTACACTGCACCCTGCCAAAATATCGTAGGTGTCTTGGGTATCATTTGAATTGTAGCACAGTAGTTCAGTATGCATTTCCCATTATCATCAGTAAATAAATCAACTGATAAACAGCAATAGCATCATTTGCCTAATATCAAGCATACTCTCACATACATCTAGCAGGTACCTCAAATTCTATATGTCAATAGGCATCATTCATGAAAATAGAAACATGAGTTCATAGCATCTAATGACACTCGTAATAATGGATTAACGTGACAAGTAGATCAACATGCCCTTAAAGCCAAAAGATGCAGTCTGCTGTGTTCATGTTATGACTAAACTTCTAAGAGCATTCACATCCCTACTTTTTAAATATACCCCATCTTTACCCTTTCACTACTACACAAAAATATTCTTTCATTTTGACACTCATATTTTTGAAACAGTGATTTCTCCAGCATTCATATTATCCCAGTGGTTATATTTTCAAAATTTTGTCTTTTTCCCAACAGTCTAGGCCAAAGCTCATTGACAAGCTTTGATTAATTATACCAAAGCAGAACAAGATACTGATCACATCAACATGCACAGATATATAACAAAAACACAAGGGAAGGGGAAATTGGTTATTGATTTTAATTATATATTTGATTCAGCCACCAAAATGCTCAATAGTTGCTAATGTTAAACTCCAAAAGAAATCATTCTTAGCACAAACCTTGTAATCTTGAATAAACTCATAAGGTATATGCAAAAGTCTGTTTTGATGCTGTAAATCATGCTGCACTAAAGAATGCTTGATGAACTGTCTTATTTCCACCAAAAAGAAGAGAATCAAATTCAAAGTGCATCTCCTATGTCACCCATATATCCTAGTTGGATGAGTAACATGGAATTATAAGCATGGCATGTTCGAAGCATGAAATTAAGTTCACCACCCAATTTCAAGGCACAAGGGCAATGTGGAATGTATAATATTTTGACCTTTCTACCATACAAATTTACCAACTATCAGACAATGTGTTCATGTATCAAATTTGCAATTGCTGTCATATCTAACATGATATCATGTACTTTGCACTATCTACATCTTTTGTGGGGCCTACAGTAACAATTTTCCAAAGAACAAAGTTTAGCTCCAAACTAGTTTGAATACTCCTCCAATCCACTACGTGACGATTTATAAGATTATCCATGTGTATTATTTAAACAAGTTACTTGACTCGTTAAAAAAGTCATGTGACTAAAATGACACATGGATAGTCTCTTCGATTACCACATAGTGGGTTGGAGAAAGATAGCTCCAAACCAATTTGGAGCTAAAATTTTTCCTTTTCCAAATTCATGGCTAGAAGACTAAAAAGATGACACAATAAAGAAAAAAAAAAATTGACTATGAAGCTTTTAATTACCACAATTAGTGCCTAATACATAGAGCTTTTCCAAATTTAAGTGGTGCTCCAAAAATCTTGATGCTGCAGTTTATGAAATTACACTGCAGTACAATGGTTAAAATCACAACAAAGAAAATGGCCCAAAGATAACCTCCTAAACAGCCATTTACAAACTCCCATCATAGCTCATGGACTGCAGAGAAGTCTCCAATAAAAAAGTGCAATAACAAATTGCATATTGAATACCTTCATCAGTATAATAAACCTTCTGTAGAAATGCAAACACTAAGAACAAAAATGGGCTTTGATAACAAGAGATAAGCATTATAGTCCAAAATACTCAAAAAATACATATAAATCTAGAACAGTGACTATCCTAGCATGAATCTACACAAACTACTAAGAGAAGTATGCAGCACTACTCTAACAAAATTCTATCTGGATCATCACATAATCTCAACCAGAGACATTACGTCTTTTAATTTCACTAGAAAATAGAAGATCCATGGAACACTTGTATCTGGATTGAAATGAAACTATGAATATCAATGCTAATTGTACCTGTCAGGGTGCAAACTAATGGTAGGAGGCTTGAGATAAGCTGTAAACCCAGACATCCTAGGTTCGATCCCCACTAGGAGTTTCCCTTGGATTACCTAATACACGGTTATCGGGTTATGGCAGGTGGGCTTGTGCATTTGTGGTTTACTCTCTAGGGGTGGGTCCAAAGGGCCTTGCCTTGGTGAGGTTCCACATCATAATTTAAAAAAAAAAATAATTATATACATCAATGCTAATTGTGCAAAAAAAAAAAATTTAATTATTTTTTTAGGTAAAACTCCCAAATAAACTGTAAGGTGATATAGCAATGATTCATCAAACTTTAGAATACCAACCAAGAAAAAAAAAACCCCAAAATTTTAAATTAGTTTCAAATGTTATCAATGTGAGGTGAGAGTCACAGCAAACAATAATTTTTTTTTTAATGAAAACTAATACTAGTTCCACTCAATAAAAGTCAAAATGCCAACTTTAACACATAACTTGTAGCATTTACCACCTAAACCTCATCAATTAAGCAATTCTTTAGAAAACCCTGATAAAAAATTACATGAATTTGATGAATACCTATCAAAATAAATCACACCCACCATTCAAAATGAAAATTTTCGACTAAACTAATTGCCAAAAGGAAAAACTAAAGTCACAAGGTAACAATGACAGTACCAAGTTTTTTTTTTTTTGGGATAAAAAAATTAAGGATTTCATTGAACAGAAAAAAGAGGATGCAGTACACAGGAAGTATATACTAAAGAAAACAGAAACAGAGAGGAAAGAAAAACGGTAGCTTGAAAACACAGCAACAAGCCAACAAAAAAGGCATTGATAAATAGGAAAAATGACAAATACCCAAGCTTCAAAGTTTAAAGAAAAGATAAATAGTGTTTGATATATCAGAGCTAGCTACACCTAACTTGGGGCATCATATACATGCCCATTTTTAATTCACAAAACAGAACAAAATGCATCAAATTTGGAGCAAACTAAAACACACCCACAAACCAAGAGAGAAGAGGATACCTTTCAATCGGCCCGCCAAGAACCTTGTGCAGAGTTCGGTTTAGCGAGGCAGGTCCGGGAGTAGAGTGTTTGAGATTGAGGTACAGTGAAAAAATGAAAAAGAGAGGAGCTTGCGTTACTGTTCAGGTTGTTTTTATTTTTTTAGCAGAGCAGAGCTGATATTGTTCAATGACATATTTGGGCCGTTTTCAAAAAAAAGAGGAAGAAGATATATTTGGTCCCATTTTTTGATTTAGTCCAATAGCCCAATGCCCAAATGTTTTAGCCGTTAGCCTTTGATGAGCAAACGTTTTAGCAGTTCATAATTGTTAGACTTATAGTGTGACATTGTTTTTATTGACACCAGTTTTAGTAAAATCTCATTGTCATCTTATAAGAAATTCGAGATTTAAGCCACAATAAGAGCAATTATCAATCATGAAGTAGACGTCATAAATTAAAATTTTATTGTATTAATTATTATAAAAAAAAATATTATAAATAACACCTATCACAATATATCATTTTAGTTGCAAAAAAGTTACAGTGCCTGCCAACTCACACATGGATTCACCATAATCTCACTTTTTGTTTTTTTTATAGGAACCATCTACCACTTATATTTTTTTTATAGGAACAATCTACCACTTATTATTATAATAATTAAATAAGATAGTAACTTTTGATGGGTAAATTGGGTTATATTGTGAATTTTTTGTTATGGCTCAGTTGTTACAAAAAAAATATTGCTAAAAGTTTACCAAGACTCAATATTTGGAAGCTCTATCTATGGTAAGGCTTATTATTCAAATCCTAAATTAATGCGAAAGCTAGTTTGAGACTAGTACCAGTGATTTTTCAACAGTACAATGAAAAGGTCTAAAATTCAAGTAATTCAAGTATGTCAATTCTCAAATGTACAAAATGATTGTTAAAAGAAATCAACAATATCCAGCCGCAGCAAGGGGCAGCACTAGGACAAGAAAAAAAAATGCCCCACCAAAGGATACCTACACTCCAATTTGGTCTATACAAGCTGTCAGAAAATATTGTTCATATATCATTCAAGACACCCTTGAGAAGATCCAGCCCTTCAGCTGATATACTCCTCCTCTTTTGGGATCTAGGAATTTCAATCTTAGGAGGAGGATCAGGGGAGAAACAGACCACAACAACTGTGAGATTATCGCAGGAGTTGCGTTGGAGAGCCTCTTTAACAAGTGCACTCGAACACCTATTAGGATCATTATGCATCATGAGTTCTTTCCTCACCATTGTAACTGCACACTGGCTGCTCATCACATCCCACAACCCATCACACCCAATTATCAAAAACTCATCTTCCTCCGACAGGATGATCTCCTCCAATTCTGGCTCAGAACTTAAGGGGCTTTTTGAACCTTTGGAGCCCTTTATATGCCAGTCTCCAAGAGCACGTGCCACGGATAGTTGACCATTAAGGTAGCCATCATATATGACACCACCAAGTTTCTCAATTCTTAGTCTTTCAGCGGTACAGTTGGGTTTATGGTCTTTAGAGAGCTCAATTGCTCTTCCCCGTTTGCCAAGCACAGCTCGAGAATCTCCAGCATTAGCAATTAACATGGTCCTGCAGCATTACTGTGTTAAGAAAATGATCGCAATAAAGAAAAAATCATAAAACTAAAACACAACCCCTGATGTTGTTATCAACTTCATTGATCAATGAGTGCCTAGCAAAATCAAGACCAAGTTACAGTCAATAGTGATAGGTAGAAATGAAGTATTACTGTCCCTAACCTTCCTGTGATTAGGGCAGTCAATGCCGTGGTGCCAGAGGAACTATCAAGAGAGGAGGCATTAAGAAATGCATGATCAGCCTTCACAAAAGCATTTTTTACAGCCTTTTTTGTGCCAGTTGGGAAATTGGAGTCTTCAACGATATAGTTAAGTATATTCTTTTTGATGAATAATGCTGCATCAATACCACCATGTCCATCAAACACCTGCAGAAATAAAAGAAACCTCAGTACATGACCTCAATCAGTTAACTGACTTTCTAGGTAGAGTGAGCAAGGAATTCTATATAATTCTCTTAGTTGTCTAGGCCATAATAGGTCAGAAGAAGACCAACTTCTAGGAAGGATAAAAGATATATGCTAAAAAAAAGTCCAAGAAAAAGTCACCACTGCACCTTATAGTTATAGCCAAGTGGTATGTCCATGGAGGGAGAAGGCTTTCCCCCCATTGTGTAGCTTACAATTGCCATTTTTATAATGAAAAACAAAATACCAAAGAAATTTTGATAATAAGATGGCTAATCACATGCAGTTTGGCAAATGAATGATAGAACAAGATGCATAAATTTACATTTTAATGTGCCAGAAGTTATTAATAAGAATTCTTCTTTTTTGGGGGGATATATTACTATGAAATTTATTCCAATTAGAAAAATATTAATAGTGTTTCATCTAAATAGTGGATTTACACTTATCTAAAAGCATGAGACGCACCCCATAAAATGCACAAGGAGAAGAGAATTTTGCAGCTGTCCCAAGATGTTCACGAAGATTATCTACAGAGATATACTCATCCTCCATGTACTGTTTTGGCCCTTTCTCAGAACAGCTTCCTGAGCGAAATATAGGTAAAAATCCAGATTTCTCATCTGATGGTGACTTCAAGCCTAAAAACCCAATTTCTGATTCCTACAACAAATTAGCATAGAGCAATAATTAGTGAAAGTATATCTTAAAGATATGCATTATGAGAAGACATATACTCAACTTTTAAAAGCCTTCATACAGGTTTTGGCTCCAGATTAAATGTAGGAAACTATGATATCAACTTCATAAGAGAACGAAATCTAATTTTCACGAGAAAGATCTCTAAAGATCAAACTATGATACTAAAATAAGTATTTACACAACTTTTGTAATAAGCCAATTACCACTTGTAACATGCAATATGCATGATTTATAAATTAAGTTGCTATCCAAGAATAAGAGTTTTGTCTTGAAAAGGCAAGAACTAAAGAAAGTTCAAATATATAATTTCCTCATTTCAAAGCTTTTTTTTTTCCCACTATATTTATTTCAATAGAAAACCAAATCTAGAAAGTGAGTTTTTTTGCTGATTCTGAGAGCGTCAGATTACTAAGATGACTCAATGAAGATTATATTAATAGGCTAATGCCTAGGACACAAGGTTATTTCTTAGAAACTGGCAACCCAAGAATATGAAGGAAGCCATAACCAAGCACTTTGTAGAAGTGAATTTAGCAACAAAATAACTGTATAAACAACAGTAATTAGTGTTTCTAATGTGAAGACTTCTCTCAAATTCCAAACGGATTTTCCCATCCTGAAAATCAATTAGAAAAACATGTCAAAGCAATAAGATGGGGCTCGAAAGTGTATTTTTTTGAGATCCATAGAGTCAATCCAACATTATGTTTTATTTAACTTGTAAGATCCATTTGGCCTTCTGGAATACAACAAAACTTGACACAATAATTCAGATTCTTGGTCCATAATGCCCCTAGACTAGTCAAAAATCTTGAATCCTTCTATTACTATGAGGATCTCAATCAAGAAACAATGATGTTGCAGACACAATATGTGTTCGCAATTTTTTGAGTTGACAAGTAATTATTAATTTTCACTTGGTCTACATGTGCCACCACTTTTTATTTACCATTAACAACTTGCAACAGCAATTGCGAAAAAAAAATTGTGGCTCTAAAATGAACACATTTCCTTTCCTAAAATAACCTGATTATTGATAAAGTATTACAGAACTGTAGCATTTGAAATCAAAGCACAAACTTTTAAGGGCTATTAGACCAACTTAATAACTTTTTGAAAAAGAAAAAAGAGAAATGAGAAAGGGTATTAATAATACTCACTGATTCAGCCAAGAAAGTAGAGCTGGTGCAGTGCCGCATTACAGAGAGGTTTCGTGGGGGTTTCCTCAGATTCGTTGAGGCCAAGCCTCCCAATGAGTCATCATCATTATTATTATTGTTGTTGTTGTTGTTGTTGTTGTTGTTGTTATTCTGATCCTCCATGGCTAACATGCTAGTTTCCTTCATGGACCCACCATCTATACCATTTGTCTGAGGCGAGAACCCAGTTCCTGGAGCCATTAATTAATCTCTTTTCCAATCCTAACCCATTAACCACAATCAAATACAAAAACAAGAAAGAGCTACAAAACTTTTCCTTAGCTGGATTTCCAAAACTTTTCCCTACAAGGCTATACCAAGTTACCAACCCTTAAAACTACACAGATTGCTCACAGTTTCACAATAAAGATTCCATTTTTAGACAAACAAACACCAAAAGCTCATACAGCAACAACCAGCTGTCCTTTCCCAAATGTTCAAGCACTTGATCCAAAACTAAAATCCTGCAAGACAAACAAATCACAAGAACCGGTTTTTTTGCCACAAAGAAAACTGTAGCCCAGAATTTTTTGGGACTTCAAAAGGAACCAAGCACATGTACATGCCCAAAGTATTTGACGATGCAAATCAAAATTCAAAAAACCCAGATCAAAAAGTGCAAGAATTGAATGAAATAATGTATGTGCATGAGAGAAATGAAATGGGTAATAATAAATTTAAAAATAAAAAAACAAAAAAGCATGTAGTAGTAGTGAGAGAAAGGAAAGAGAGGACCGTTAGAAAGAAGTGGTTAAAAAGTTTTCAGTCGCCAAAGTAGCGGTAGTAAGGTAAGGAAGATTGGGATAGTGACATGTGGCTCGCTCGTGGTGACATATCTATCAACTGGTTGACCGGCTGGCCTTATGGTTGGGTAGTTGTTTGGATCATTAGGATCTATGCCGGTGGTTTTTCTTAACCGTTTGATTTTTTTTTTTTTGAATCTTGATCATTAAAATTTGTACGATCTGTCCATTTTTAGTGGGTTTGCTTTCATCTGAAATCGTCGACGTGTTGGGCATTGTTGTCTTGTTGCTATTCCAACGACCCAAATGAGATCTATAACTCTTTTTTTTTTAGTAGATCTATGGAGTAATACTGTAGTTATAAATTATTTTATAATATTTTTATAAATTATTGAAATAGTAAATTATTTTTATAAATTTTTATAAATTGTTTATATCTTTATCTATACTATTATTTAAGGGGTTTTTTCTGTTTGGATCAAATTTTTTTTCTTCCAAAATACCTCTACTCCCCTAGTTTTAAGTAGAGACAAAATTAAATGATAATCTGGTAAAAATACATGTCTAAACAATTAAACAATAAATTCTCAAAAAAAAAAAAAATCCTTAAATAACAATAGGATCATGTATAGCATTGCCTCAAAAACCATCATAAAAAGAAGAAGAAAAAATAGAGAGGTACCTTAGTTTCTGAGTTATCAAATGTGATTGGGTGTAACCGTGTAAATGAATTTACCAAACATAATTGAATTAAAGTAAAGTTATTGATGCAGGGATTGTGAAGACATTTATAATTTGTTTTTGTATTATTTAATTTTAGAATTCAATTGCAATTTCATTATTGATCCTTTGGATTTTATTTACATCTTATTAGCTTATTAGGCTATTAGTATTTTATTAATTTCCTAGAATTAGGGTTATTTTTGTAAATCAATAATTGGGCTTTGACTCAAGTTAATTAGGGCTAGAATTTAGTCCTAGTCATCTATACAAGGGTGCTATTGTTTTCCTTTGAAGACAAGTTTATGATGAATAAAATTTCTATGGGAATTTTCCAATGTCTGGGTGTTGATTTTAGTGGACTCTAGTTTTTCTACCCTTGATTGGTGCTAACATCAAGCAACCTTAGATACTGATCCTAAGCTTATTTTATTTTTCCTTTTTTTATTGATTCTCAATCCCTATGAGAATTTAGGTTACATTAGTTATGGACTCAAGGTATTTGACTCTAGGAAAAAATGACCAAAATTTAGAGGATGTAATTTACAAATTCTCCAAAATTTAAATTTTGGAGAATTTGTAGCAAAGTGAACTTGTAACATATACAATTGCACTGAAAAATGGTGACTAAAAAATATCTCAGTTATATGTTCTAATGTTATAGGCTGCCACTTGGTGGGAAGAAGAAGTTGAAATGGAAGCGTCTTCTACATGGCGCAGTTAAGTAGCAAGAGTAGCATAAACAGTTGCAGAAATTTATTGAAAGAGATAGTTATTGAAGTTCCAACGGATCAGGGGCACTCAATCTCACAATCATAAGCTTTTGCTTCTTTTCTCACAATCTCAATGTATTGTATTTTTTTTTTTTTTAATATGATTTCTTTTCTTTTTTGTGGGGGGTGGGGTTCAAAAGTGATGTAACTCTTGTAGGTCTGGAAGAAATCTAATTTTTTTATATCTTGTTTGATTGAGATAGACTTTCCAAGATCAAAGTATAAAGAAAGATATAATAAATTAAATTTCAAATCATGTTTTTCATTTTATGAGATTTGATTTGGATAATTTCCTCGACTTATTGATGTTATTGTACTACTGGGTTCAAACTTGAAATCTTTCTTATCTTAAGATTATGTTTGGTAACAGTTTTTGTTTTCTATTTTCAAAAACTTGTTTTAGGGAATATAAAGAAATAATTATTTTCTTGTATTTTTGAAATCAAAAATATGTTTGGTTAGTTGAAATTCAAAAAATAGTTTTTGAAGAAAAAAAATAGAAAACACTAAATATATTGTTACTAGATTTGAACTTCAATGCTAACTCATTAAATGAGACAGATTCATTAAATTAAATGCGTATTTTCATTGACTTTTGAAAATTAAAACTGAAAACAATCTTTTATATGTTTTCAATTTCCTTTACAAATTGAGTTTTAAAAACAGTTTTTGTTTTCTGTCAATTTTGGGTTGCCAAACAAGTTTTTTAGTTTTAAAAATAGAAAATTATTTTTGAAAATAGAAAATAAGGGGAAAAAACATTTACCAAACATACCCTAAGCTTTCTTGACATTTTCCAGGTTTCTTCCATTTTTTATTTTTAATTTTAACTTTAAGAATGAGGTTACATAATCACTACATCTAAACTTATTATTAGTATTTGTAATTAATTAATAATTTGAGGAAAATTACAAAAAAATACTGAATTTTGGAAAGTTATTCTAACCAGATCTCATACATATAAACCATGAAAATAACATTTTTACAGATGTTTAGGCTGTCATTTTAAATTTTTTTAGTTGTTTAATATTCTTGATAAGAGATTAGCAATTATCGAAAATTAGAAAAATATGGTTTGCTACACTTTTATGTTGCTATACATAGAGGGCACAACATTGTTTTTGTTTTACTTAAATTTCCAGATTTTGGATAAAAGTATATAATTTTCCATAATTTTTATTTTAATTGACAAATGGTTAAAAATAATGGTATTTTTTTTTGAGAAAATTATGAATTGCTGCACACACTAATCTGTTCCCATGCACAAAGATCATGAAAATCATCTTAGCAAGTCATCCCCCACTCTTTGCCTGGACTCCAAGTGCCATAGAAAATCCACAAATTCTGGAAAATTGGCCCCGCTTACTTTAAAAGGGAATACTGAAAAGCTTCCAAATCTCCTACACTTTTTCACAATCCCATTGTACATGCCTGCTACTCTCAGCCCCCAAATCGCATGCCTTACAAGTAGGATTATCAATCACTTTCCAGTGACATAAGTTGGCCTTTGTTGGTATGGTATTTTTACTTGCACACAATGCAAAGGACTTGACTTTGTTTGAAATGTTGAGCCTCCATATGGTTTTCTAGAACAATTTATTTGTTTGGTTGTTTGATGCTTCCCCAGAATTCCCATCGTGCACCATCTCCAAGGCTAATTTGTAAACACTACGCACCGTGAAGTTCCCTTTTGGGGTACATGCCTAAACCATTCGATCACAAGGAAGTCGAAAGCTAAGGGGAATGCTTAGAATTGCAAAGGCATCTGTTGGGGAGAAAAATTGTTGAACCATATCAGCTCTCCAAGCCTCTGTGTGTGGGTCAATGAGCAAGGAAACCTTTGCATCATGTGGGACATTGGCGGGGCTGGATGTGAGTTTGAAAGTAGATGGTTTGGTAAGCCATTTATCCTTCCAAATATGTAGTGATTGTCCATTCCCCACCTGCCATTGATGCCCTTTTTAAACAATTTTCTAGGTTGCCAAGATATTACGCCAAGCTAAAGAGGGATGGTTGCCTAATTCAGCCGAAAGGAAATCTCCATCAGGAAAAGTACCATGCCTTGAAGACTTTATGGACTAGTGGCGTAGTGTTAGTTTGCAATCTCCAGCCCTATTTTGCCAAAAGAGCGAGGTTGAAGGCTTTAAGATTGCAAAAACCCAAACCACCCTCTTCCTTTGGTAGACACATCTTGTCCCAGCTCAACTAAGCCATTTTATTTTTCTCATTTGTTTGCCCCCACCAAAATTTATATACCATACTAGTCATCTCATCACAAAGAGCATTAGGGAGTTTAAAGACACTCATAGTATACGTTGGCATCGGTTGTGCCACAGTCTTGATCAAGGTCTCTTTTCCTACATTGGATAACAACTTCTCTTTCCACCATAAAAGTTTACTATCCAACCTCTCAATTAATTGATGGAGTATGTTACACTTATTTTTTCCTACCAGTGATGGAAGCCCAAGGTACTTCTCATGTTGCTTAATGATCTCCGCCCCAAATCTATGCTTGATCTCATCTTGCAAATTTTGTGGCGTGTTATGACTGAAGAAGAGAGAAGTCTTTTCTCAGTTCAATTGTTGGCCTAAAGCTTTATCATATTTTTCCAAGATACCAATCAAGTTAGAACATTCTTCACCTGTGGCTTTAAAAAAATCAGATTGTCATCAACAAAGAACAGGCGTGAGATTGATGGTCCTCTGGCACATGCATCAATTCCCTTTATAGTTCCAAGTTCCACTGATTTTCTTATAAGGGCTGAAAGACCTTCTACACAAAAAAAGAAAAGATAAGGGGAGAGGGGATCCCCTTGACGTAATCCCTTAGTAGGAGTAATGACACCTCAGGGTTGGCCATTAATTTTGAATGAATAAGTGACAGAGCAAACACACTTCATCATTATGTCAACCCATTGTGTATGAAAGCCCATCTTGATCATTATTTTTTCTAGACAATCCCATTTGACCCTATCATAAGCCTTACTCATGTCTAATTTAAGAGTCATCTCCCACACCTTTTCATTCTTTTTCTGGCTTATATGATGTATTGTTTCAAAAAAAACGAGAAAATTATCTGTGATAAGACGCTAAGACATAAAAGCACTTTGGTTCTCATTGATAATATGTAGTAGAAATGTTTTTATTCTTTTAGCAAGGGCCTTAGAAGCAATCCTACAATAACATTGTTAAGGCTAATAGGTCTGTATCGGGCAATCTTTGCTGGATTTTTCACTCTGGGAATGAGAATAACTAAGAACAATTTTAAGAATTGATTTTCAATAAATTATTACGCCTTGTAAAAATATATATGTATTCAAAACTTTTTTGCATGATATTTAGACAGTAAACAAATATTCCTTTTGTCCCAAAGTTAACCTAAAAATTAAAGAACAGGAAATTTCTATTGAAGAATATGAAGAATTCCTGTTAAAACTTTCAACGAACTCGTGTAGAGCAGCTTTTTAATGTCACAAATTTCTTGCATTCAAATTTTGAGATACTTTTTACAAAACAAATAAACTAAACACATGCAAGTCATAGCAAAGACCAGGTGTTGGTCCTATCCTTCTAGCCATGTTTTGCAATGAGTCTCTTTACATGGAATAAAACCTTTTATACGTAGTCCAACCTTTGCCAGGAAAGGACTATTGAGTCTAATTGGTCATCAAGAAGAAGAAGAGAGTTAATGCTCTGCCACTCAGACCATACAGAGACCTGCACCAATCCGCCTTTCAGAAAAAAAATTTCACTCTGTCATCACCTAGAATAAGTTGAAGAATACTGTTTTGCAACTGGGAATGAGCAATGACCGTAGTATACAGCAAGAGCTAGCAACATCAGCTCCTTGGTTTTCAACATCTAAAATAAACAAACTAGTTCTCTGAATCATAATTTGTGAAATCAGGTTCCGGGGGCTTCTGCAGTTTCACCAAGCCTCCAGCACTTGGGTTCCGAAGCCTATGACCACGAAGGGCATTAGCTGCAAATCGGGATGCTAAGATAGTTGCACCAAGCCTAGAAGTACTATCACTTCGAGAAACTAATGCCCTTACATCATCATATTCTTTACCATAGTGTAATGCTTCCTCCTCTTCTTCTTCAGCCTCTTCTTGACGATGACGTTCTGCAGCTCTCCTCTTGAGATACCGTCTCCAAGCAGCCTGGATAAAGCAGGCAGCCCAGGTCCTCCACTGCTGTGAGTAGAAGCGGAAGGTGTGCTGAACTTGCCTACTATGAAGGCGCCTAAACTGACTGGCAACAAACTTCAACTCTTCTGCTTCCAAGGCAAAGGCTTCCACTTCAGTTAAAGCCTTCACTGTCCTAGTTGATGATGGTAAGTTGGAACCAGCTTTAGGGTCCAGTGCCCAAGTTAGAAGCTCCTCTCCACAGAAGTCCCCTTCTTTCAATAGACCTCGGTTGAAAAATCCACTCCTTCCACCATCTGTAGTGACACTCTCCAGGCGCCCACGAATGATAAAGAGCATCTCATCCACCGGGTCCCCTTCCCGAACAATGTAGGTTCTCTCTGTGTATAAACTGGGCTTCAATCGCTCACAGATGGCATCAAGTAACCTCTCATCCATATTGGCAAACAAAGGAACCTGCATACACCATCATATAGAATTCACACTCTTTGAATAAACATCAGCAAGATGGGACACTGGCAGGATACAAGACTGATGTTAAAGTGCTATTGAGATTAAATAGCAAAGGAATTTTTTATGTAAAAAATGAACAGAATGCTCTATAGGCTTAAGACAAATGAAAGAATGCTAGATATCCTATCGGTGATTCAAGTTATAACATAATTACTTTTATACACTTACCCTTCTCACCAAATTCAAACAAAGATGTCGTTTGATATCCCTCCTGAGATCTTTTGGTAAACTCTGGACCAAGCTCTCTTCATCTACTCCTCGTGTTTCTAACCACTTATACTGGTCATAGCGTCTAACTCTTTCCCTCAGATCCTGTGGAAGTAAGCGATGATGCATCCACTGTTCAGAATCACGCCTTTTGATTCTCATCTCTTCAACACGAACTGTAAGAGACTGGAGGTATGTCTATTGCAATCACAGGATACCTTAAAGGTCAGCATTATTGTAAAATCTTTGTACTTCCTTAAAAACATAAAATCTGCATACAAAATTTAAACTGTTTCCACAATTATATTCATAGCTCCACTTTCCTTTAAAAAGAAAACTTTAAAATGCATATGCTTCGTCCATTTGTGCCAACAACAACTAGTTGTCAAGCATTGTTATTCTCAAAAAAATGTGATATAGGAGCAATTCCGATGACTATTTTGCTTTAATTATCAGAAAAAGAATATCCAAATATGTTTCAGCACTTATATGTACTAATACTGACTAACATGAGTGTCCTCATGCACAACCCAAAATAATCATCTGAAGAAGTGGTTATAAATTGTCGTATTAAACTCACCTGCATATTTCCAATCAGAAGTGCAAAGAGTAGGAGCCCAGAAATTGCTATTAGTATGGAAAACAGAACCTCTCCAGGGTAGGTACTGGTTTCAAGCCCTTGACCAAGTGTACTGTAGAAATTGAAATAGCAATGTGCTTTAATAACGGAGATGTTGGGAGCTAAAAACTCAGAAATTAGCATTTTTTACTATACTAAACTTAATAATTATGACAATGATAATTATCACATGATGCAGCAATCTACCACATATCATTGCATATTTGAAAATTATGTAATTGTATTAACAAGTGATCATGCCTGCACAATTTGTGTTTCCCTTTTTTCCTACAGTACAAATCCAATATAGAGATTTTGGTTATCCATAAGGGCCAATAATTTTGGCTAGCTGCATTCCCTGATCTTTAAAAGAATTCCATTACTTCTGAGTCACAAACATGTTAAAATATTGGGAACAAGAGTAACTTAAGACATATTGGAAATTCCTTATGAACTATCTAGTGTATATCATTTTGAAATATCCACAATCAGCACTATAAAAGCACTTACTGAGAGACAATGTCAAAAAATACTGCATAACTAATAAAGCCAAAATTGAGTTTAAATACTAACTTCTTCAATTCTAGAGAAAGTAGATTTTATCAGTGCCTTTCATAAAAATCTAAAGCCTTCTGACTTTGGCTAGCTTGTGAACCTATTAAGCTAGTGCTCGACTAGTTGGCTGAGCAAGAAAATTATCTAATGGATCTACTCATGGATGTACTATCCTTATCATGAAGCTACCAATTAAAAAAGTATCTCAATGATATATATATATAAATAGATGCCTAAGCCCGAAAGAAAAAGGAAAATCATTTTAAATTATTCATTTTTCTATTTTTTGATGGGTAAGTTACACATGCATATATCGCATTTGTGACAGAGCTAAGTGACTATATTGTAGCCTATCAAGAATAGAAAAGCAAGTATTGTGCACATATATCTACTACCAAAAAGTAAGATACCTCAAATTTTGCAGGCCCCACCATAAACAGTAGCAAAATTTAGAGAAAAAAGTCCTAGATGCAACAATGCCAGACGATATAGCATTTGTGTAAATTCCATAATTGAATTGTGAATCTGCATCAACAATAGAGCAACGACTACCAAGAACACCCTTACTGATCTTTTCCCAATCACTATAACCTTCCATATGCTTATTCCCACAGTACAAGTAGTTTATGTCACATTTTCCACTAGCCTTACAGGCTTGCTGCCAGCAAGTGTCATTTCGCTCAACAGCAAATAAGTACCAAAAAGCCCCAGTTATCTGAAAATTTTCATCCAGAAGTTATTCAATGTGCAAATTGAGTTCAAGACCAAAAAGTTGAACTCTGAAACAATCAGAGAGAGAGATGAAAAATTCAATTCAAAGCAGACCGTCAGCCATATAAAAAAGGTCATGTGCGACATAAATATCTTCAATCACTTCAAGTAATTTATTCTTATTTTATAAAATGCCTTGGATATATAAATTAAAATAATGGCAGATTGATCTCATAAAACTATTTTCTTCCTTACATGGAAGGGGGAGGGAGGTATAGAATCTTCTCTTTAGAAATCCTTCCTATATTTTTGTTTATGTACATTATTAAACAAAGATATTAACACGATATCTGGGGCTCATCAGAACAAGAAAGGCGACATTGATCTACAATTCACTATTCTTCTATGCACCTCTTTTTTTTCCCTTTCCAAGTTTTAGATTATTGTTTCATACTAGACACAACACTCACATCTCATGAGAGCTTCACCTAATATGTAAAAAAGAAGTATGAACACTTACATGGCTTGAAAGCATATACCAAAGCAAATAGTATGCAGCACCAGCCAAAGCACTTTCAGCAAAAACACCCGCAGTCTTTTTAAGTTCTGCATTCAAAGGAAAAAAGCGGGCAAATCTTGGAACATATTGAAACAAGACAATATGTAGTAATGCTTGTTTTGTAGCCAATACTTCTGAGCCCTTTGATCTCTGGAGGAATTTCCACACTACAATCTGCAAATAATGAAAATAAAACAAAATCAAATGATGCTTTTCTTCCTATTCCAGAACTTGTGGAACACTTCTACGTTAATGAAGAATTCAGCACTAAGGCTGCAAAATGGAACAATTATGCTGAAGGAGAACCATATTAGCATAGGACCAGTCCTCAAATAGTCATTTTACTACTATGCAAAACTGCAAATCGTATATATAATCAAATAATTTCATAAAAAAAAAAAAATGGCCAAGAATCCAAAGCCAAATATGACCAGTTATGCATGCAGGATGCAAATCTTATATATCATATAATTTCAATTTTAAGGATGCAAAAAAAAAAAAAAAAAAAAAAAGTGCCACAAAGCTAGTCATGTAGGCATATATAAGTAGTGTTTCAACTAAGGGTCACTGGTAGTAGAATGACAAAAAGTTATGATTTTTCCTAATAACATACCTAATTACCTGTAAAAGTCCACTAAAATATAGTATGTTGGCCTATTCCAAGTTCTTTAATTATAGATCTACTTGTCTAAGTATTCTCTCATGCAGAGCTCATCTATTTTCACTCCATGAGAAAAATGCATGGGCTGAGGCCTGTAAGTAAGATGTGAGTATTGACTGGAAAACAGATTGCTAGCATTTCCTTTCACTAAAGCAATGCATGCATTATGTGTATGTAGTTCACAGTGTGTAATTTGTCCACCCCTCTCAAAGATGTAATTGTATGTAGTGAAATCCAATCCTTTCTCTCAAGTACACTTTCGATGGTCAGTATAACTCATCCACTTCTACTTTTCAAGTTCTCATATTCTTTTTTTACCTAGTTCATTTACTTGCAGTGATTTATTTTACCTAGTTCATTAACTTGCAG
This sequence comes from Castanopsis chinensis, assembly GCA_032878915.1. Lineage (NCBI taxonomy): Eukaryota > Viridiplantae > Streptophyta > Magnoliopsida > Fagales > Fagaceae > Castanopsis > Castanopsis chinensis. The sequence goes on along the minus strand of JAVQMG010000074.1, from coordinate 611,103 downwards.
GGATACATTTAAAATCATTTTCAACACAATAGAGAGGCAAAATATTTTGTCAAGGCCAACAGAAGTAGGAGTTGCAGTTTCTTTTATAGCATAAATTGTGCAAGGAAATACTACAAACACAAAAGAGCTGAATATTTTGTACATAACAATGGATAGTGCTATATTTATTGAAAGACAAAAAAAAAGGGGGAGGTGGGGGGGGTGGGGGAGGGGATATTGCATCATGTGGGGCAGCGCAAATCACTGTTTGAAGAAATGGTTTTAACTTATTTTTACTCTAAAATAAGTATAAATTAGGAAAGACATTCAGTTTAATGCTCCCACTAAAATGCATAATGACTAGCTCTTCCAGTTTTTCATCTTCTAGTTAAACTTTCAGGAATTATGCCTTGCAATTTGTAAAAAACAATATCCAGAGGTCATCTTTACAAATATTACTAACAATTCCCTAAACCATAGGAAATCCATAAATTGTTATTCAGAAAATTTTGAAAAAGAAAAAGTCCCTTGTAAACCATACACCTGTTTCAACACTGGTTCTGATCTCATTGGATAATTTGGTTGCTTGGTTTTCAAGAATTATTAAGAACTTAGATGGCATATATCTGTTCTATGATTTAGACAGTGAAAAATCATTGATCTGGAAGTATAAAAATCTAAAAAATTAATGTATGATGTAATTAGTAATTGTTTGCTGACAGATGTATTTTGCATCCATATGCTTTCAAACTTACACAGATTAAGACTTAGAACTCATAGAAAGCAACAAACTCAACAATTTAAACACAAATAGAATAAAATATATTTTTATTCCATTAAATTTTATGGAAAATGATTCTGCAAGATGGAATTAGGCATATTAAAAAAAGGTCCATAGTTTTCTAGTACAATAAAAGTAAAAGATATCATTATTGAGAGAAAAAAGTAAAAGAAGTCATTCTAAAGACACAGAAGCCTATAGATTTAAATAGGCATGCAAACTTGTAGAGCAAAGAAACTGAGCATGGTCTCTCAAACCTGAGGTAGAGGAAGCACAGACAGTAAATCTACAAGGAAATAACGTTGTAGATATCGCTTGGCTATCTGTGTAGGATCTATCACAAGTTCACCTCGTCCAAAAACCCGAGAAGATGGTGCAATATATGCTGTGCGGAACTGAAGAGCCATACGAATAAGATAGAAAGAATCAAGAATTGTCCGCAGAGTAGTTGTTGTGACTGCCAACTTTGTATCCATGCCAAGGCAATTTGATGCATGATTGAAGACAGGAAGATAGAAAAATAATGGATCAATAGAAACTGCAAGAATACAAGATATGACAAAAAGCCTATTCCATAACAAGAGGGATTTATCTTGAGGGTCAAATATTTTTTTCTCAGATACTTTAAGATCTTCTGGGAACACTGCCCGGGTGACGCCAGACCTGAGTGATCGCCCAATTGTCTTTAGTCCATCTGATCCCACTTTCATTCCGTACCTAAAGGATTTTGATGAATTTTTCTTTGCACGACCAGTAAGGTTTAGCCCCTCTAAATTAAATATGGCTCGCTTCTTTCCAACAGCACCAGAAGGCATTGACAATGTAGAATCAAGATCATCCAACCTACAGTGCCAACAACCTCAAAATCAATCACTGCTACTGCTTTTGTATATCCATATAGAGAAGAACCACTGATGAAAATCATTGCAAATAAAATGTAAACTACTCCTATGCCTCCTTTGAACATAATGCTAAAAAAATGTGGTATCTACTATTTTAGAAGTACCTTTTTACTATCTACTGAACTAGTTCATTGTGCAACTTACTATTATTTAAGGTGCTATATACTAAAGATCATTTAAAAACAATTTCTATCAAAAATTGTGATTAACAAATATATCATTGATTGTAAACTATATGTGAGTCATAGACTGATTAGCTTTATCTTTTCTAAATCAAAATGAATATCCGTATTATATATAAAGCAACAGGATAAATAATCTAAAAAGAAAAAAGAAAAATTGTGTCCATCTCTAATGCAAATATACAAAATGAAAAAAAGAAGTGAAAACTCTAAAAGTTCATTAAATCATGTCTTGTTATCCACACACTCACCCCATGAGTACCACTACATCCATCGAACACCATTGATCTCATTTTTCCGTATTTAGCCCCAACAACCCTTCTCCAAAGAGCATTCCATTTGGTTGCGTAGCACCACAGCCACTTTCATAATAAATCTTAACTGAAAATACCAAGCTTCTGAATAATTACTCCCACTTATTTAATATGGGGACAAACCACGTCCCAACTTACAAAAGGAATTTTCCTCTCTTCCTCTATACCACCCCACAGAAAATCTATTTGAATCATCTGGCAATGCTACCTGGCATATAGGAAAGGGTGACATGAAGTAGGTTGGTAAACTAGAAAGGTTACTTTTACTCAAAGTAACCCTTGCTCATTTCTGAAAGTACAACTTCTTCCAGCCTGCTGACATTATTTCCATCCCTTCCATTGATCAATGAACTAATCAGGGAGGCATTGTGACAAATATACAATACAATATTCAGCATCCAACATCAAGAGAATTTGCATTTCCTAAAGTCAAAAGCAACAAAACCCAGTAGCCTCATTTTACCAAAAATTGAGTTCATTGAACTGAAGTTAATTATTTTTCCTTGCTAATCCAATTAAAAGTATCAAATAAGAACCATTTATATATATATATATATATATATATATATTATCAATCAATAATCTTTAAATTTTATAGAAGAGCAATGGGAATCATTTATAGCAAGGAACAACATATGCAGTGTACATTCTTTACCTTACAAATTTCTCCCTCTGGCCACCAATGTACTGGGACTTGTAACCGCAATCAAACATTTTGTAGAATCATCAATTACATTGACATCATATTGGAGTGTTAGAATTCTATGGAAGCTTAAGTCAAACCACTAAATGGGATATGGAAACATCAAGTGTGATAAATCAAATTTCCTGTAATGCAAATGAACTAAAGTAAGAGACTGTCAATAAAATGATAGTACATAACAGAAATACTGTGTTCACAAAGTATCATACCTTCTCTGAGTATATAATAATAATAATAATAATAATAATAATAATAATAAATTTCCAACATGTCAACTAGTCTGAATATCCAAAGAAAAGTAGCAGAATCGCATTGTAGACCATTAAATTTTCTACTATAATGTTAGCATTTGAACTGAAAGGAAGCCCAAAAAAATAAATAATAATAATAATAATAAAAATAAATAAACAGTTAAAATTAGTGAATTCATTAGTACCACTATTATTCTAGTTTTCCTGTATATAATTATCAAAAGCATTGGCATTTCGGATATTTTAAAATCATGGATCTTAACGACATGTATAGTTTTGTAGTGAAACCTGTCACAGATACCCAAAGTCAAGTATACATGATAAGCATTTTCTTAAGTCTGCTAATTCTCAAGGTCCTAAAGAGTTTGTGCAAGAGAAGGAACCCCCGGGTCAAAAAATAAAGGTACAAGTAAAAAATAGAAAATACCAAATAACACGTCCTTAGAATACAAGATCTTACATTGTTATTGGCCTACATCCATTCTCCATCCAACAAGGTAATTTCATTAATTTTTCCACAGTGACAATTGCTTGAACCTTTTCAATCATAATTCTTAACGTAGACTATATTGTTGTATTTCTTTTATAATAGTTTCTTTAGCCTTCTCCAATCAAGATTCTAAAGCATTATTTCCTATGAGGAGTTCTTATTGGTGTTAAAATATAATAAATTTTATTAGATACCTATTGCCGCAAACTTTCCACAAATTAATATTTATTTATTACCAAATTTGCACAAGGGAGAGGTTGAGTTTTGGTGCGATAGCAAATGTCTTCCACCAAAAGTGACAAATCGCGGGTTTGAGTATGGGAATAAGTCTCTCCAATAAATTGAGGGTAAACTTGCCCATTATAACCTTTCCCATACTTAACAAAAATGGGAGCTTTGTGCAATAGGTATGACCAATTTTACAAAAGTGGAAAAATTATAGATAAATAAGAGTCATTTATGGCAGCATAAGCTTCAACAATTAAAGTATCCAACAAAACACCAACAATGACAAAACTGGTTCGAATTCACCCAAACCCATTTGTTGTAAGCAATAAACTAGTGCAAAGTGAACTTTGCCAACGGTTTCAAGTTATATATCTCCTCCATGAATCAGTGAAGGCACCAATTACAAGAGGAAGAATATTAGCATAAGTATAGACAAGGGGATTATTAATATTGCCACAGATGTTCATGTGGCTTTGAATGAGGCACAAATTATTATTATTCATATATTTTTTTTTGAGGGTTTTTCTTATGCTTAATCCTTGTAATTGATATAGAAAAAAATTTCATTGGTTCTTGTATGGTGCTTTCTTATTGCTTCAAATGGTTGGCATAATTTATTTATGTTCATACTAACAATTAAACAATACCAAATCCTCAAATAACAATAAGATCATGTATAGCATTGCCTCAAAAACCATCATAAAAAAAAAGAAAAGAAAAAAAGAGAGGTACATTCTGAATGAAACAACAAGAAAAAACTAAATCAAATAGCTAATTAAAAAAAACACATTTATAATACAGAAAAAGCGAACAGAGAGTGAGATGAAAGGAAGAACTTACAGAGATAATCGTTCGAGTTTGAAGAGGAGATGGAGAGAGAGAGATTTTTTTTTTTTTTTTGATGTGGAGAGAGAGAGAGATTTGTTCGAGGATATTGAGGAGGGTCAGACCGTTATTACGGTTATGCAAAAGGAAAGTAGTATTCGAAAATGAGTTAATTTTTTTTGGTCGAAATTTCACAACTAATTTTAGGGACACGTGTGTTTTTATTTATAGAGCATTCCTGTTTGGCCGGATTTTTTTTTCCAACGTACCTCTCCGTCTCTAAGTTTAAACAGAGGCAAAATAAAAAAAAATAGTATGATAAAAATATATATCGACTTTGCACTATATCGTTGCCTACAGAATAAAAACATTTTTCTATTAACTCACTCTTTTAAAATAACACCAATATATTTATTGTTTTTCTAAAATAACTATACATATATTGTATTTTTTTTAAAATTGAAAAATAAGCTAAACAACTCCTCTCTTTTTTTTTAACACCCATGTTCAACTAAATATCAAAAAAACAGCAAACAGTGCAGAGCAGCCAGAAACCTGTAAAGACTTTGTTCGAGCCAAATGACCCGCTCTCTCAGACAAAGCAGAAAACACCTCTTCCACGCTCTCTTGAACTAGTGCATCAGCACCACCATTTCCACAATTGAGGCTATGAATAGCAACATTAATTTTGAGCAAATTCACAACATGCGAGTTCCATTTTAGTGTTCAAAATTCACAACATGTGGGTTCGATTTCAGTGATACCCATCAACCTATTTCACATTGAACTCATGTTTTCAATCTTCAAAGAAAGATATCTATTTGAACAGCAATTGTACCAACAATATCAATTTCATACTTCACATTAGAGTTTCTAGTGAGTTTGTTTCTTTGGCTTCTGGAAATCTGAAAAAAAAAAAAAAAAAAAAATCAAATCAAAGCCAACATTTAAATAATCTTTAAAAAAAAGTTAACGAAAAAAAAAGTCTTGTCAATAAAAAAGAAAATTTTCGCGTTTTACCTTCATCTCATCGTGGTGGTCGTTGTTAAGATCGAAGTGGGCATCGGTAATGTCTCAAACTCTCAGAAATTTGGGCTTATCATGAAGGCTTTTCTAAGACCTAGTCGGTGTAGGGCTCAAATGTTTTGTGGATAGAGAGGGTTAGTAGGCCCTAGGTAATGGTACAACTACAAATCTTCAACATGCCCATCAAGATTCAACCCTGTTAGGCCTAAATAATTAGGTACGTTTCGTAAATTCCCTCAATCCCATAATTGTATTGATTAATACAGCACAAGTAATTTATTTTTCTCTAAAGTTCTCCGATTAAATCCAACTAATTTAGTTGAAAATATGGCATGTAGGCACTGATTTTGGAGACACGTGTGTCTTTATCTATACTACTATTTAAGGCGCTTTTTTAATTTGGACGAAATTTTTTTGTTTTAAAATACCCCTATGCCCCTAGATTTAAGCAGAGACAAAATTAAATGATAATCTAGTAAAAATACATGTCTAACTTGCACTAACAATTAAACAATAGCAAATCCTCAAATAACAATAACATCATGTATACCATTGCCTCTAAAACCATCATAAAAAAGAAAAGAAAAAAAAGAGAGGTACATTCTGAATGAAATAATAAGAAAAACTAAATCAAATAGCTAATTAAAAAACACATTTATAATACAGAAAAAGTGAACATAGAGAGCGATGAAAGGAAGAATTTACATAGATAATCATTAGGGTTTGAAGAGGAGATGGAGAGAGAGATTTGTTCGAGGATATTGAGAAGGGTCTGACCATTATTACGGTTATGCAAAAGTAAAGTACTATTAAAAAATGAGTTAATTTTTTTGGGGACACGTGTGTCTTTAAAAACCATCATAAAAAAAAAAAAGAAAAAAAAATATTTGAATGCACTACTAACGCCACTTTTTTACTTAATTACCAATAATCATCTATCACATTAACAATTTGTAAAAATATTTGTAAAATTGTTTGTAGTTACACCATTTTCATAGATCAAATGATACTTTCACACCTTATTTATAGGACTTTATCTTTTTTCTTTTTCTTTTTGTTGGAAAATTGTCTCAAATTCCAATTATGACTTGGAAAGTCAATTAGGTTTCCTAGTTGAAGAAAGAAAAATTCATTTGGGTTTCCTTGTTATAGAAGGAAAGACTATTCCTTAGTGTGGAAGGAGGTCTATTCCTTGTTAAAGAGGTAATGTATTCCTAATCCAAGAGGGAATATTAAAAGAGTCTTATAACTAGACAATGCTACAAAGAATTTGATGGTTTTGGCCTAAGGGTCCTCCCTATAGGGAGAGGGAAAATAGAGTGTGAAACTAATAGAGAGAAAATGGATTTTTGCTTGTGAGGAACGCAAGAGGAAGGAGAGATTCAGGTATTGCCAACTTCAAGAAGATTGCTAAGGAGAAGAGAGCAAAAGGTTGCCGCCTTCGAGAAGATAGCCAAGGAGGAGAGAGCAAAGTGTTGCCGCTTTTGAAAGAGATAATTAGTGTGCGTGTGTGAGAGTAAAGAAAAATAAGAGAGATATTTCTTTAGCTATGAGACAAACATAAGAATTATTATAATTGATTTGATAATAATAAAATTATTCGGAGTTTGTCCAATGGTTTTTTCCCTTTAAAGAGAAAGGAGTTTTCACGTAAATATTTGTGTTCTTGTGTATGATTGTTATTTTAGATTACTAATATTGTTGATAATATTATTTGGGACCCAACATATATCTATATTATTATTTAAAGGATTTCATATGTTTGAACTCTTACTTTTTGATACCCAAACTACTATCAAATTCTCCTCTTTAGAAAGCTTAACTAATAGGATTAGATATGTAAAAAAGTTGCGTACAATGTTTTTTTTTCTTGAACATATCTATTCTCATATTCCCACTAACATTTTTTTTTTTGTTGATAAACTTTGATGTTTATTTAAAAATGAGTACAAAATAAGTAGTCATCCTCACAAATGGTTTTTATACTTCCAATAAAAAGAAGTTACTTCATTTTACATGTCTCTTCATCTTTATTATCTTTTCTCTTTCTTCTCCAAATTCTTACAAAAAAAATCCAATCATACACATCTATTCCCAGGTTCTTACAAATTTCAAAGGCAATCACCATGTTATATTGCTTTCTCTTTCCCTTTGTCATTATCTTTGTCTCTCTTTCTCTAATTGCTCCACCGCCTTCAAATAAGTAGACACTACATCTTTAAATCTCTCATATTACAAATTTCGCTCATCTTAATTTGTTCATTTTTTTAAGCTAGTCGTATAACAATCCTAAGTGACCAAATGTATAGACGCCAAATTGGGATAAATGGAAAATTATAACACTAAAATCCAACAACAATAAGCCTCATTGCATGCACAAAACGTGTGTGATGAGACTAGTAATTTTTACAAGTTTTCATGCATGTGGTAATGGAATGATTAAACCGTCACAACCCATTCTAAACATATTGTTTTCAATTTGGTTCATAATTATTTAATAGCATTGTTTAAGCTTTTATATACACTAGTTGCAAACCTGCGCAATGTGCACAAAAATTTAATGATTTTTTTAAAAGTAAAAAATGAAAATAGTAAATGAGACTTAAGTGTTAGCCCCAAATTCTTCTTAAAATGATGTGATTGTTCTAAAAAAATATAATTAATACAATATATTAGATTTTATAAATTAAGCTACTTATATTTGTTATTTGAAAGTGTTTAAAATTGTGTATTTTTTTTTTTACAAGGAAACATAATGCATTTTATTTTTACATTTAATTATTGTATAAGGTGAGAATTCGTTAATGACAGAATGTGTGCTTGAAATTTGTTTTCTAATGTTACTTACAGAAGGTTAATTCTCTATACATCTTAAATATGACACAATTATCAATAAAGCAGCTCCTCTTTCTATACAAACCTCTTATCCCAAAGCATTACCAATGTGAAAATGGACCGAATAAACCAGAGTGGACCGCATGGACCAAATTGATCAAAGTGGACCAAAATGCTATGTTGATGTGGTTTAACAAAAGCATGGCAATAATAAATTAATGTTACGCTTTACCTTTTAGATATTATATACATATTCTAATTATTATTTAGCTTTTTATTATACATATTTGATTGCCATCTCTATGACACTTGTCTATCATTTTCTGTTGATGCTCTCACAATCATCATTTCTCTTATTTCATCTTTACATCATCAATGTTAGAATCAACTCATTAGGTACGGAGCCAGATGAACCTACCACCAATAAACCTTCATGATCTCTTACACTTTCTCTGTTAGCACAATATCTTTATATGGTCACCTATTCTCACCATTGTACTAACATTGTACTTGTATACTTGTGTGTGTCTCTGGCCTCTCTCTAGGCCTCCTTATGTACATTATTCTTCATCCAATTAATTGATTGAGAATTACTTCTCAATTCTAACATTCCCAAAGACCCATTTGTGTTCAGTTTGAGCCAACAACAACTGGTTTTTCCCATTGAACCAAATAGATTGGTTGAGTCGATAGAGAGGGGCAATTAATGAAGCCAAAGGCTCAAGATACCCATAGGAAACCCAACGTTGCAAAGAATATTTAACCTATGAAAAGGAGAGGATGAGGATTGAGGAGGTATTCGGGTGATGAAGCCATTCCCGAAAGGGAAAGGCAAAGGCAAAAGAGTATATGAGAGTAGTTGGAATATAACATTATAACCTTCAAGCAAAACAGTTGTCTCACAAGAGAAGATAGATGAAAGCTCAAATAGTGTGTAAAACACTAATGAATGTTTAGACCCCCAATTTCAAATTAAATCAACATAAGCTTATACCCAAACAATAGATGTGCAGCATAATAGGTACAAGAAAAAACCCTAACAAATAAACAACTCTACACCATAATTAATCATAACACAACAGCAATTAAAAGGTAAGACTAAGGGTTAGAGAGATGCAAACACAAAGATAACACTGGCACGTGTTATCGAAGAGGAAACCAAAGAACTCGGCAAAAAACCTCTCGTCGTCCTTCAAGCTATAAAATGATCCACTAGAGAATAAAGCTGGAATACATGAATAACAAAAGACTTTCTAAGCCTAGTCTACCCAATATACTTGAGCCCTTCAAGCTTCTGCTACCAACTGGTTAAGCCTAACCATGTCTTTTCTAGCTTTTCGGATCCCGCAATAAGCCCATTGCAAGTGTATTGCTCATCTCTGAACTGCTTCCCAAACACCAAATAACATCCTCACAGATATGAGTATGGTGAGATAAAGATTTGGCTAATGAACCTCTCAAGTGTATGTCAATGGAGAGGTGAGAGTAGAGAAATTTAGAGAATCAAATGTCTAATTGTGGATGAATTAATCTTAGTTTTCTCTAGGGTTTCTCTCTCAAAATTCTCTCTGAAAACTCTCTACATTTTGTGGGTATAAGGGTATATATAGTAGGGCACGTGAGGTATGTAAAAAGTCATTTATCTGCAAAACAAGGCATTCTGGCGACTCACTCTCGCGATTGGAACAAGTTGCGAGTTTGAGTTGCAAGATAACTGCCAGGCCAGACTGTACTTTTTGTCCTGTAGTGCTCCAACTGTGGCATTTTGGCAAGTTGCCAGTCGCGAGTCACTCGCGAGATCTAGTCTCGAGAATCCTCTAAATACATACACACTTGAATTTCTTCATACTCTCTCACACACAACCTTTACATTAATCCCACCTAAATACAAGGTATCAAATTGCTGAAATTATAAGTAAATTTGACACGGAATAAAACCAACACATGGTTGTATAAATTCAACCTTACAATAGATAAACTCCACCTCCCCATCACGAATAGAACTTGCTAGTTGCAACCATGGAGCTTTGACTCCATAACTCCATATATATATATATATATATATATATATATATATATACAATTTTAATAGTCATAACTTCGAAAATTGAGATGATTTTTGTTATTCATATGAATTTTTTAGTTAAAAACTAAAAAGGATTGTACGGAACGTTACTTCTCTGTAAGCCCAATACCCACGAAGCCCATCACAATAATGCCATGAGCACAAGGCCCAAAACTCCTTACACCTCAAATCCTAAAGTATCATGCGCGAATACATAATCTATTGGGCCACGAACATGGTCCAGGTGATCCTCGTCACCCCACCAAAAAACTGGTAGCCATTACGAAGCCAATTATGACATGAACCGCGAAGGTGAAGTCCTACTTGGTCGGGGAATGCAATTTTTCGAGGAGATGAATCCCAGGGAGCTCGACAAAGCCTAAGGAGTATCCCTGCGGGGCAATCCATCTAACGGTGGAACCAGTTCCAATGCCACTCTCACCACCTCCCACTCCTAACTAAATACCCACTTAAGGGTAATAGCCTTGGACTTCTCCTCCCACTCACCACGAAAACAATCATAACCCTTCCATTAGCCTTGGGCTATAAATAAGAGATGGGAATTTGAGAGCAGGGGTTGGCAATTTTTGAGAGTAAACACTGAGAAAATGGGGTGATCATTCTAGAAGAGAGAGGAAGAGCTATTCTGAGAGATAGAGAACAAGTGTATCTGGGTTACTGGGCATAAAATCACCCATTGTAAGAAATTCAAAAGCTCACAAAATAAATAGATTGTGAGCTCAGATAGAAGTTGTGCCCAATAACTTCTTTCGAGCACGCACAAGGATGATTTACAAGAAAAATAAGGGAAAACAATATAAACGAATGCTCCAAAACTTTAAAATGCCATTAGCCTTTCTCTTCTTTTATTTATTTATTTATTTTTGTGTGGAAGAAATCCAAAGTCCAAATACACTCAAAGAACTCTCTCTCTCTCTCTGCCCTTTTTTTGCAACCACACCACCCCCACTCCTAAATCTCTACCTCTATGCAACCACCACCACCCCCAAACTTGACATTTCACCACCACCAACCTTTCTCTCTTTCTTGGGATTTTTGCTTATTATATATTTATTTGGGAGTTGAGAAAATGAAGGAAAGTAGTAGAATAAATGTTTCAAGCATTTTTAGGAATGCAACTAAAAATCTAAAATGTTTTTCAAATTATTTTCAAGAATAAACCAAATACTTGAAAATATTTTCCTTTTTGGAATTTTTTTTGCTTGAAAATACTTAATGATTGGAATATATTTTGAAGTGAAGCAAATGCAGCCTTAGTCTCAAAATTTTGGAGCCGGTTATAGATCATCAACAAACTAATCAAGGTCAGTCATATGTATTCTTTTCTACCATTTTAATCTAATCAAGGTTAGTCATACGTAGTCTTTTCTACCAATTTATTCTATCCAAATTCATACTCTCTGTTACTTTCTTAATTTACATGACTTAGTTTTTACTATTTGTAATGTTATTTTTGGTATTCCTCTGCCTAAAAAAAATTTGCACCAAAATAATTATAGTAAAGTTTAATGAACACTATACTTCTTAATGGAGTCCCATATTGAATAATAGCAATTAGAGTAAAAAGTGAATGATTAATACAACATTATGAGACCCAAATCAACTAACTTAAAATCTTGGGTTGATGTATGTTTCAACATGTGCATCAAGGTCTCAAAAAAATTTCTGTGTTTCACTTATATAATAGTAGGTTAATCCCCACTATGCGCACCATACTTTAAATAGTCCAATACATTTACACGGTAGAATACGATAAACAATTGTTAATTGGATCTTAACCACTTAAAAATGACCCAATTTGAAATAAGTTTAAATTTATGCAAATTGTCACTAAGGATTTACTTCAACAAATGTTGGGGGAGTCCGTAAATTTACATGGTAGAATAAGATAAACAAATGTTAGTTGGATCTTAACCACCTAGAAATGACCCACTTTTAAAATTAAGTTTAAATATATGCAAATTGTCGCTAAGGATCTACAAATGATTCATTCAAGAAATGTTGGGGCTGTCCGTATATTTATATGGTAGAATAAGAAAAACAAATGTTAGTTGGATCTTAACCACTTAGAAATGACCACTTTTATATTTAAGTTTAAATTTATGTAAATGGTTGCTAAGAATCTACAAATGATTTTTTTCAAGAAATGTTGGAGGAGAACGATGTCACTCCAACTGAAAGACTTAATGAGTTTAAAATTAACAATGTATATCTTCTACTCACTTTCTTTATTTTTCTTCAACGTGGAACACAACCGTAACAAAAACGCACTACACACAACAAGACACAATTTTCCAAAGAAAAAATGTGTAATTTTTGCTATTTCCCTTACTGCAGCATGCATTCTGTTGGGCTGTAGGTATTTTTGGACGACCCTCGAATTTCTTTAAAGTTATAGTTCTTTGCTTCACAAAATAAAAAATTCCCTAATTCATCCAAAAATACAATGAAGAATTATAAATATTGTTTAGTATCGTTTCATAATCATAATCTATAAAGCAGAGATCTAAAAATCTAGGATTCAAATTCACTAACTTTCAACTGTCAAATTATAAAAAAAATAAAAAAACTGATGAGAGAAAGAAATCTGAAAATCCCTTGGACCCGTCAATGAAATTTTGTTGGCTAAAATTGTTCCCTCTTGCTTATTAACTATTTATATGTATTTTAAGTAATTAAATGGGAAAAAGAAGTCATATAGAACGAATAGCAGTAGTTGAGAGACAATGAAAAATGATTATTACGTAATCATGAAAACAAAACAGGGATGGAAAGTAAATAGATGTATATATATTAATGACGAAAACCACATTTTCGTCCTTACATTTTCACGCGATTCCCACTTTAGTCTCTAACTTTTATTTTCACTATTTTTAGTCCCTATCCTAAAAAACGTGTCTCGTTTTTGTCCCTGCCGTTATATCAGAGATAGAAAATGCACATGTGACAGACGGTCCAACAGCAAATGCTGACATGTCAATTAAAATAATATTAAAAAAATTATTTATATTTTTAAAAATGCCACATCAGCAATTCAATTTTTTTATTTAAATAGCCACATCAGATAAAAATAATATAAAAATTTCTAACCTAATTATTTTTTTAAAAAAGAAAAGAAATTAGTTAAATTTTTTTTTTTGGAAGGACATATATATATATATATATATATATATTAATTTATGGGTTTGTGATCTTGTATCTCGGTCAGCGTTTTTTATTTTTTATTATTTTTTAAAATTTTTGGGTTTGTGATCTTGTATCTTGGTTTATGTTTTTGTTATTCTTGTTCAAGACACACTTAGGTCTCAATTCATGTGATTTTTTATTTTTAATTCCGTTTTTAATTTTTTTTATTTAGTTAAAATTAATAAATTAACTTTTTTTTATTTTAGATGCTGACGTAGCATTTTTGAATGTCAAATAACATTTATTATTAGTATTTTAATGGCCACATTAGCTTTTAGTGCGCCAACAGTGTACTCTGTTTATCACATGTGCATTTTCCGTCTCTGATGTAACAGTAGAAACAAAAACAAGACGCGTTTTCCAAGATAGAGATTAAAAGTGATGGAAATAAAAATTAGGGACCAAAGTAAGAATCGCGTGAAAATATAGGGATGAAAATGTGGTTTTCGCCTATATTAATTGCTGCTAATTGGCTCTAACCAGAAACTTAAAAAGAGAAAAATGTTTCAAAATTAGTCGGAGAAATCCAAGGATATATTAGGGACAAAATTAATGGGGTATAGCACTAGGATAATGGAGATTTAGGTAAGAAAGAACCCAACGATGGAAGTCATTATGCATGGTGATTAGTGACCTATCACTATCAGATGATGGTGGATGCAGCGACTGGATATAGTACTTTCCAGTGGCTTTGCTCCGCAAGGAACAATACCATGTTTTTAACGTGTGAAGTGGGGTTTGACCGTCGAGTTCAAGTTCTACATTCTACATTCTAATTGAGGTGGTCAGAGATGGATGATATATACTATAGGTTCAAATTCACACACGTTTTTAACTGAATGTGTTACATGGGAAATTAAATTAAGATTCAGGGAGCGCCCACTCCCAGTGGACCAAGTACTATATATATATATATATATATATATATATATATATATTCAAATAGATATTTTATGGCCAAGTGCTCAGCAGTCAGCACTAGAGTTGATACCCGACCAGAATTTATATATTATCGTCTACTTAAGTTGCAGTTGACTCTAAAGTCAAAAAGCGTAATCCTTTGACCCGAAACACCCTCTTTGATTGGTTGAGAGACCTTATAGAGTTGCGAGTTGCCAACTTTTGTGGTCCTCAAAAGTGCATAGGATATTTTGTCGTGATACTTACTTAGAATATCCGAAACACGCAGGCCTTTTTTTTCTTTGTTTGTCTTTAATGTGCCACACGTGGTATATAATATCCTAATGTTTTGTGAGTGCAAATCCCCTATTCTTCTGTTTAAACCTTTCTTCCAATTAGTTGTCTATAGCTAGGTGCTTTGACACTTGATCCTTATCCTTAAGTTAAATTGAGAGGAGTGATTGTATGTATCATGTATGTGCAGTCACTCATGCCAACCATATGCAAACTCATGGGCACGAGGTTATATATGCATGGACCCATGCCAGGCGCTAGGTGTTGGGCAATGCACTTGGGCTGAAACATAAGCACGAGCGTTTAACATGTGGCTGCAGTTACTTAGCAATAACTATCATGACTGTCATTTCTACGTGTGTATTGGGCTGTGTTAAGGGTGTCAATATATAGCATGTGAGAAGGGGAAAAAAAAAAAATCAGATTGTACTTTGTAAGGAAACATTATAATTCTGTTTGTTTGTAAGCCTCAATGGCTGATTAGGCTAAGGCAGGTTTTGTGTGAGCAAAAGTCTTAGTTTCCTTTGTACTTTGCTGGTAAAAGTAATGAAGGATGGGAGTTTTCCTGTATTCTGTGTTTAGTTATTATGGATGCTTTGTTTGTGTTGTGCTCTATTGATTCAATCAAACTCTTAGATTTTCCTTGTCAGCCTTTTGAATTGTTGATTGAGATTATTAAAATCTTAAAATGAAAATAATTATAGAGAGCTGTGGAAGTAAGAGAGAGAAAACACGAGTTAACATAGTTTGGTATGATAATCTATGTTCACTGGAGAAGAAAGTCTCGCGTAACTTTACTATGTTGAATTGTGTATACAATACACTTGAGCTTCTCGGGCCATTACACATAAACATATCTTTAACACTTGATCACTCAAACTTTTAAGGTCCATTTGGTTGGGTGGATTTTCCAGGAGGATAAAAAAAAAAAAAAAAAAAAAAGAGAGAAAAAATAGAGGGAAAGAAATTTATTGGAGTGTTTAGTTGTGTGGATTTGTGGGAGGAAAACTAGTGGGGCTTAGGTGTTTTCTTCCTAGGCCCATCAAAATGTTTTCTCACCAACTTGGGAAGAAAATTGAAGAGAAAACTAGAATAAAAATTCTAAACAGAAAAGTCTTAGTCATTTTCTTCTTTTGCTTTTTTTTTTTTTTTTTTCCCTTTGATTTTCAACTTTGGTTTTTTTTTTTCCTTTTTTGAGTTTTTCTTGGTCATTTGTTTTGGTTTGCATTAAATATTAGCATCGATGTATACAAAGTTGAATATGATAAAGTAGATGTGAAAGATAAAGCATAAAATAGGAACATAGAATACGAGGGTTACGTGGTTCAACCTTGTTAGCCCACGTTCACAGAGGAAATCTTTAATGGCTGCATCTTTATTATATAAGAATATAATACAAAACTTGAGTTACAATGAACTATAACATGAATATATGTACTAGGCTAAACTCTAAACTACTAGTACAAGTAAGAGATTTGACTTGCACACATATTAGGTGTGGGCTTGGGCCTATGCTATGGGCTAATATGTCTAATATAACACAATAGTTAACATAGTTTGGCATGATGACTTATGTCCACTGGAAAAGAAATTCTGGCGGATCTTTACTATGTTGAATTGTGCATATAATACACTTGGGCCTCTCGGGCCATTACACATAAACATATATTTAACGCTTGATTCACTCAAATTCTTAGGGTTCGTTTGGTTGGGTGGATTTTAGGGAGAATGGAAAAAAAATGGGGAGGAAAGAAATTTATTGGGGGTGTTCGATCGCATAGATTTATGGGAGGAAAATTGGTGAAGCCTTGGTGTTTTCTTCCTAGGCCCACCAAAATGTTTTTCTCCCTAAATTGGGAGAAAACTGAAGAGAAAACCGAAACAAAAACTCCAGACAAAGAAATCCTTATATATATATAATATAATATAATATAATGGAAATATATTTTTTATTTAATGATTAAAAAAATTATCTATTATATTATGTAGTAGGGGCATAAAAGTAAATCTATACCGACTTCATTTTCCATCATCTCATTTTTCTTCTCAACTAAACGAATTAATGTTCCATCTCTTCACTTTTCCATCTTCTCAATGAAACACATTTAAGGGAAAAATAAATCTCTTCCATCCTTTTACTTTTCAATTTTTCTTCTCCATTTTCTATCCTTCCACTTTTCCATCCTTCCACTTTTCCATCCTTCCAACCAAACGAACCCTTAGGGGTTTTCTTGTCAGCCATTTGGGTTGTTGACTAGGACGTTAAAATCTAAATTGAAGATAATTATAGATAGAAGCAGAAGAAAGAGAGAGAATTTGACCTAACAATCTATGTCCACATGAGGAGAAAGCCTAAGCGGCTACATTTTTACTATGGTAAATTGTGTATACAAAATACTTGGACCTCTTAGATCATTATATATTTAACAAATAAACCCATTGTATCTATAACGAAAACTAAGTAGGGTTTTTACTTAGTGTCATTTCAAGATAGAAAATTTGGGTGAAAAACCTGTCTTGCGACATTATGGGAGGAGAAGAAAACCCAAGCACTAGAGGGTTAAAATGTGGCATCTTACACATTGAATCACAGGACAATAATCTGAAGTTACAAAAGGATGGATCCCTTTGAATATCCTAGTACCTAAAGACATTAGCTTGGTCTATGATAATGTTTCAGGAAATAAGTGTTTAAACTCACCTTGATATCCTGCCAGGCTGCCCTTTTGGGATACCTGGCCTGATGAATAAGTATTATCCGTTCATCGAAAACATGATCAATACCTTAATGTCCTGCCAAATTACCCTTTTGGGATATACCTTAATGATGCTGAAAATCGTTAGTGAGCCGAATAGTCCTCACGTGCCCTCAAATGACTTACGAAACACAAATACAAAGAAAACCTTGCAAAGAGTACTAGTGTGGTACCAGCTAAAAACCCTCCGAAGGTTAAATTAGAAAAAAATGTTTTCTATCACTCTAGAGCGTCCGAGCTAGGGTATTATACATACCTTGATTTGTGGGGGCTTTAGGGATTTTATTGTAGTATAGAGCTGACCTCCATTTCTTGATGGAGAAGGTATTCTCTTGTAGAGAAGATCATCATTAATGCTCGTATTTCGTGGAATTCTTTCCTTGTAAGGATTCCTTTGATTATGATTAGGCGTAGAATGCAAGACATTTCCATATTAAGATCCTTAGAGACCACTTAGGCCACGTAGGTACCACTTGGCTTTAACAAACCGTCTCCATTGGATCCGTCCACTGTAAAGAGTCTGTCCGTCTCCCTAGCTTTCCGTCTAGATTATGAGTCCGTCTACCAGTTCTTTGACTGTTAGACTTATTAGACCGTCTCTTCTGGCGACCCCGTCACTTATGACTGACTTCGTTAATTGGATTCATCTACTTCGGGATTTATCCCTATCATACCTAATGGATGAATTCAATTTCAATTTTGAATAGTATAGTGAACTAGTAATATGCCTCATATGGCAAATTCTCCATGATTAGGAGATGAGATGACCTTGACCTTTAATGCGAACTTGTAGGATAACATTCAGCAGCACATGCGCCATTTAGAAGTGGCTACTCCATTTTGATACAATGGTAATCAAGTGCTGAAACTAAATCAATCGACCATTATGAATTCCATTACTTGGAGTTGTTGTTGGATGACATGCCCCTAGTGGTATTCTCAATAATGCAAAAGAATGACATTCTAATTTCTATCCAATAGCAGTAATCATTCCAGGATGTAAGTCTATGGCAACTCATCAGTCAGAGAAGTATATAAAAGGATCAAGAAACTCTCTCTAACAGGCACACATTTCTCACTGCATGCACATGTTGTATTACACGCATAACAGGTGAGGCCTCACATCTAACCAAGAGTAATCTATAATTATTGCATGTAACCACCATAGTAGTCCTTAAAAGTACACTCTTTTTGCATAATCAATTCAAATGTACGGTTTTGTTGGATAGCGTGATTTCTGACTTTTTGTGCACGTTTTTTCTCTACATATGTTTTATCTTCATTATCAATTCCACATCCAATTGTTGCATTTGTTGACTTTAATTCAAAATCAATTATACTGATGAGAAGTGTGTAGTGCGTACACAAGAAATACGCACAAAAAGTATGTAAATAACTTCCCCTTTGCAAATTCCTTCAGGTTAGTACAATTTTCATTCTTACCTGTGATAAATTACCAATTATTTCAAAATTATAAATTATTAAGAAATAGTGAAATTAGTTATTTAATCATTATTTTAACATTTTCCTTTTAGCATGAATCTGAAGTATCTAAACTCTACCTTAATAAGTGAGGCCAACACATTAGATTTTTCAACGATTATCCCAAAAGTTCAAACTATTATGAAATAGTGAATTTAATAATTTAATCATCAAACTGACGGAATGCATGGATGGCTTACTACTAAAAATGTGCTCTATAGCCACTTTTTTTTTTTTTTTTTTGCAGCTAACCAATAGTCGCATTTTTAGAACTTGGCACAAGTTTTAGTTTAGTTTTAGTATGATTAATGTGGTACTAAAAGTGACTTTGGTTTTTTTTTTTTTTTTCCCTCTATTTTTGCACTAAATTCTCAAATTTAAGTGATTTATGAGTTTTTTTTTTTTTTTTTTTTTTTTTTTTTAAGAGTTTCAACTTATGGCGTCTCTTTATCATCAGATTAAGACACCAACTGGTTTTTAGTGTAAACGGGGATTGAACCCTAAATCTCTTATTCAACCATTAAAGATTTATAAGTTATCTCTAGTCTAACCTATCCAATAAATACAGCTTTTGAGATTCTGGCAAAAGGAAAAAGGAAAAGAATCTCACTTTTGAGATTTCTCTCCCTCTCTCTCTCTCTCTCTAAATTAACCAGCAACTACTTTGATCCTATGGTGTCTTACTGTCAATTACGCATCTTTTGAATATGAACTGAATTACTCTCATTCAAGGATTTCAAGCCTGCAACCTTTTTGATTAATGGGTAGTTCTTGTTTCCCCGTGTTTCATGGGTGCTTATTTTGTCTTATTTGGTGGGTCTTCTCTTCCGTGTTTCATGACTCTGTTTAGTCATTGCTATTTGTATTTGCTTTGGTAATATATATATATATATATATACATATACACATACACACACAGGCACACAAATACATCTAACCATACAACATTGCAATTTTCTTAAGAACTGATCTTTAGAGGTATTTTCTGTTGTTCTTGTGACATGGGCATAGGCCTGACAGAACAACTTATGCTTCGCTCATTTAGCTTCATATCCTCATAATGTATGCATACGTAAATACATATTTATATTATGTATATTTACGTGTGTATATGTTTGTATTGTTGGAATATATATATATATATATATATATATATATATATATTAGCATCTAAAAATGGTTCTGTAGGATATCAAGGGCTACTGTGATTTTGCGATACCATGGGATACCCTAGTTTTAGAGTTACCGTACCAAACTTAATATATTCCTATGTATTCTTACATTGCTTCGTTGGAACACATTTCAATATAGCAATAAAGATGCAGTCGCTTAAGCTTTCTACTATGGACGTATGCCATACGCCAAACCTCATTTAATTTTCTTGCTTCCACTTATATTTTAAGTTTTTGACATAAATGCTTATCTGTATTCTGTACATGTTAGTGCCTTTTGGTAGGAGGAAGTATCCGTTTGTGACTACGTTGTTTTGTTTCTTGCAGTGGATTCCACCATGAATATGTTTTGGCTTCTGGTTTCTATGCTTTTCTACCATGGGCTTTGTATTAGCAGTAGCAATACTAATGTTAACGTTTCTACGAAAACCAGCGTTGTGAAAGTTGGGGCTATTTTCTCTTTCAATTCCTCCGTTGGGAAAGTTGCTAAAGTTGCAATAGAAGCTGCCATCAAAGATGTGAATGACGATCCAACAATTCTAAATGGAACTATGCTGAAATTAGCAGAGCAGGATTCCAAATTAGACAATGAATTTTTGGGAATTGTTGAGGGTATATTCTCTGTAATATCTCCTTTTTGTTCATTCACAAATTTTCATCCTTTCCATGATGCGCAAGTCATAGAATTTCATACAGTCTATATTTTTGGCCTTCTTTTAAAAACTGTGCGTTATTTTGGGACTAAGGCTTAATTGTTGTTTTCCAGCTTTGCGGTTTATGGAGAATGATACAGTGGCTATAATAGGTCCCCAGCGCTCAGTTATGGCTCATATAATTTCACATATAGCGAAAGAGCTCCATGTCCCCTTATTATCCTTTGCAGCAACTGACCCCACCCTGAATTCGCTTCAGTTCCCTTACTTTGTTCGGACAACGCAAAGTGATCTCTTCAAGATGGCTGCAGTAGCAGAAATTGTAGCCTACTATGAATGGCGAGATGTAATAGCAATTTATATTGATGATGATCATGGCAGAAATGGGATTGCTGCATTAGGGGACATGCTAGCCGAGAAAAGATGTAAAATCTCATATAAAGCTCCTATGAGCCCTGACTTAGGCCGTGTTGAAATCACCAATGCACTGGTCAAGGTGGCTTTGATGGAGTCTCGGATTATTATACTGCACATTTATGACTCCTCAGGGGTAGAGGTACTTGATGCTGCACGGGATATGCAGATGATGAGAAGTGGATATGTATGGATAGCTACTGATTGGCTCTCTACTCTACTAGATACAGACTCTTCCTTAAATTCATCAGTAATTGATAGTATTCAGGGGGTTCTTACATTGCGCATGTACACACCGGAGACAAATTTGAAAAAGAAATTTGTTTCCAGGTGGAGCAACTTGACTGCTGCAGGAAACACAGATAATGGCCCTTTTGGACTAAATACTTATGGTATGTATGCCTATGACACAGTCTGGCTTCTTGCTCATGCACTTGACACATTTTTCAGTCAGGGGAAAAACATTTCATTTTCAACTGATAAGGGTTTAAGTGACTTTAGTGAAGGAAACTTGCGTTTTAATGCTATGAGTGTCTTTGATGAAGGGTTAGCGTTGCTTCAAAACATTTTAAATGTTAGCATGAGTGGTGTAACTGGCCAGGTTAAGTTCACTCCTGATGGTAACCTCATTCATCCTTCATATGAAGTCATCAATGTGATTGGCACAGGGTCTAGGACAATTGGGTATTGGTCCAATTCTTCTGGCTTATCAGTTGTGCCACCAGACAAGCTCAAAGCACCAGCAAGTGGTTCCAGTTCAATTCAACCATCACTATACGGTGTAATTTGGCCAGGACAAACAACTCAAAAGCCTCGTGGATGGGAATTATCGAACAATGGAAGGCAATTGAGAGTTGGAGTTCCAATCCGTGTTAGTTATCGTGAATTTGTCTCTAGAGTTGAAGGCTCTGATATGTTTGGTGGTTATTGCATTGATGTGTTTAATGCTGCAAAGGACGCACTACCATATTTTGTCCGGTACAAGTTTGTTCCGTTTGGGGATGGGCATACGAATCCAATAAACCAAGATCTTCTGCACAGGATCACAACCGGTGTAAGTATAAAGTATATCAATTTTCTACAGACATTGGAATAAAAATCCTCTATCCTACTCTTTTAGTGTGATATGCTTTTGTTTTTCATGCTTTTTGTTATAATTCCTGATTCACCGATTTCGATGTTACATATATATATAGGAATTTGATGCTGTGGTTGGAGACATTACAATTACCACAAACAGGACAAAGATGGTGGATTTTACACAGCCATATATTGAGTCTGGGCTAGTGGTAGTGGCCCCAGTTTGGAAGTTGAACTCTAGTGCTTGGGCATTTTTGAGACCGTTTACTCCATTGATGTGGTGTGTCACAGGAATATCTTTCCTTCTTGTGGGAGCAGTTGTTTGGATTTTGGAGCGCAGAACAAATGATGAATTCCGGGGCCCTCCTAGAAAACAATTTGTCACAATTATATGGTGAGTTCCTAAGAAAAAAAAACTAAAACTACCAATTTTATTTAAACTTATAAGACATTGAATGTGATTTTGAAATACATTTTTATTTTGTATTAAAAGTTGACGCTTCAGTTTATCCAACTTATATAGTAAAATTTGTAGTAGATGTAACATCACTTACGCTTCTATTAGGAACAACTTAGCTACACAGGTTACTATGGTAAAATTTTCACTCCTTTCATTCTTTCTCTGTAAGAAAATGATAATGCTGAGGTAGAGATCACTAGAAGACCTTCACATCCAAAAAAAACAGAACATTTTTCTCTACTTGTCACCTTCACTAATAATGTAACCATTGTCAGGTCCAGAAAAGTTCCTTTTGTGATGATGATAGTTTGGACGCTAAAAGTAAAAAAATGATTGTACCTAGAATGTTTTGTTATTGGTTCATCTTTCATTTTCCAAAATATTATATAAGATTGCATCTTTTTGAATTTTTATCCATTCCCCTATTGCTAATTTTTTGCCCGTCACTTTGCAGGTTCAGCTTTTCCACTTTGTTTTTCTCTCATAGTAAGTAAAATGCTCTACTTCATTCTTCAAAAGCAATTTATACTGCAGTCGCTTGCAAATTGCTACATATTGACATGACCTGTTGTGATTAATGCAACATGACTATCACTTGGATCTACTGGTAACAAGGATTACTAAATTGCTCCTTGCATGTTTTATGTAGGGGAAAGGATTTCCAGCACCCTTGGTCGCTTAGTGCTTATCATATGGCTTTTTGTAGTTTTAATACTCAATTCGAGCTACATTGCAAGTCTGACCTCAATACTGACAGTGGAACAACTTTCTTCACCCGTCAAAGGGATTGAAAGTTTAATATCGAGCAACGATCCAATTGGTTACCTGCGGGGTTCATTTGCTGAAAATTATTTGACACAGGAGCTCAACGTGCATAAGAACAGACTTGTTCCTCTGAACTCTCCAAACGAATATGAGAAAGCCTTGAGGGATGGTCCAAGGAAGGGTGGTGTTGCTGCAGTGATTGATGAGCGTGCATACATGGAGCTCTTCCTCTCCACCCGATGTGAATTTGGTATAGTAGGTCAAGAATTCACCAAAATGGGATGGGGCTTTGTAAGTATCATTTATAAACATTTGATTTTTCTTTAACAGTAACAAGGAACATCCCCTTTGGTAAATTTAATTCCTTTGTGGGTACGTTCACTAATCATTCATGTTTCTACTAATTCAGCATACATAAATATTATTGTTAATACTTTCGGTAAGACGGCTAGTTGTTCCTGTCATCTTGTGAGTGTGAAACTGGTGAACCACAAAAATATATTTCCTCATTTTAGCATTTGTTAATAATTATGATAGAATAGTGGTAATTGATATTATCATTTGGTAGCATTTTAAACTTCTTGGAACAAGTGATAAATTATGATGACATCAAATTAAAAATCTTACATGCATATGTATGGGGTCCAAGGGCATAGCCAGAAAATTTTACTTGGAGGGGGGGGGGCCAATTGTAGTATTGATATGTTAACTATAGTTCATATTGAATACAAAGTTATTAACTTTGATATATTGTTATATTCTTAAATATTAATGAACATACAAAAATTAAATAGTTTATTATAGACAAATACAAATAAAAAATTCAATAAAAGTAACAATTCACATCAAAATTATGCCCAACAATCTTTAATGGAATAAAGATAGCAATACAAAAATGTGAACAAAAAAAAATTTGAAATACCCTTATGCATATCAACACACACATAGTGGCAGAAGAAAGAAACAAAAATAATACTAATGGTAAATAACAATGATGATTGATAAAAGAGAGAGAAAAGAAAATGCACTTGCATATTCACTTCTTTAAAGAGTCAAGAAGATGATGTTGCATCGAGAAAAAAATGGATTAATAATTTTGGTTGAGATAGGAGTTTTTATGTTGAGAAGAAAGAAAATGGGGCAATGGGTTGGCACTAGCAGCTACAACAAAGCTTCGTAGGTACCTATAGATGAAAAAAAATTGAAATTATGTTGGGAAATGAGTTGTCAATGATGCTAGGGAGTGGGTTATTATCCATTGGATTAATTATAAATTTTTTGGACAGTGGAGAAGATCAACTATTAGTCATTATCTTTTGGACTAACTATAAATCTTAGGAATAATTAGGGTGGATAGGTAATAAAGTTTTGAACAATTAAGGAAGCCAACTAAAAATCCATTGGACTAAGTAGAAATCTTAGAAATAATTAGGGGGGCCGGTTCTAATTTTTTGGGAGGGCTATATCCAATTACTAGTATAGTTGTAGGAGGAAAAAAAAAATTGGGAAGGCCATGGCCCCCCCAAGGAGCAATGTAGCTCCGCCCCTGATCGGGTCCCACTTAACAAGGGATAGTTTGAACTCACAAGTGAGGAGAGTTTTAGAATAATGGTTAATTAATCAAATTCACCAAATTTTTTTAATAGATATAACTTTTGGTTGAAAGAATTTATCATATCAAACTCATTAGAGAACCATAGTACATATGCATGCGTTTGACTTGATTAGACAGAGTATATTTGTATTTGATTAGCCACTTGTTTTTAATTTATTGCTCATGTCTATCATATCCATAAAATTAAAAAAAAAAAAGTCAAAGTTTTTTTTTATTATTTGAGAAACACACACATATATATATATATATATATATATATACTTATAAATAGTAAATGTGATTGATGTCACGTATACAATATAATATATAAATTTCTTAATTATATTTTGTTTTGTGTTGTTCTATATTTCTCACTGGTTAGGCGTTTCCACGGGACTCGCCACTAGCAATTGACATGTCAACTGCGATCCTGAAACTATCAGAGAATGGGGGTCTACAGAGGATTCATGATAAATGGCTTACAAGTAGTGCATGCAGCTCAGAAGGTGCAAAGCAAGACGTAGACCGCCTTCCACTTAAAAGCTTTTGGGGACTCTTTTTACTATGTGGCTCAGCTTGCTTTCTTGCTCTGCTTTTGTATCTCATTAAGATGGTGCGGCAGTACATGAGGCATTCCGATGGGAGCTCATCCAAGGAATCATTTTTTTCTTTTGTCAAGGAAAAGGAAGAGGATGCAGATAAAATGCAAGAGGAAGCTGGCAAAAATGGAGCCAAGAGAAGGCGAAATGATCAGAGGGTCTCAAATGGAAGAGTGCATGAAGATGGAACTTTAGACGGTCCCAATAATCGTGGTGTTTATGCAGGATATGAAGCCTGATAATTGGTTCCTTCTTGGAGCTTTAGTCAATTAATACGTAGGCTATCAAACTCTCTTTTAAATGCTTGGGTTTGGAACTGTTATAATTTTAATTATGTTAACTGACATGTATCCTGTGCATGTGTTTATACCCAAAAATAAAAACCATGCACGGTTTGTATGAATGAGTGTAGGAGTTTTTAATGAAAACATAGCTGCAAAAGTGCAGCCATATTTAGTCAAACAAATCATGCAATTGAAATTTATGTTTTGCCTATTTTGGTTCGGAATGTGTTTAGACATTCTCAATGATGCGTACATACTATGCTCATATTTGGATGTATACAACTGAAGTCGTAAATAGTGGAGTAGGTTTGAATGGTCTATTCCTCACAGGTCATAGCCGTGAAGATTGATGTTGGTCACATGAAAGATAGTGATTCAAAAGTCACATGGAGTATACTGTCATTGAAATAGTGTGAAGAAAGTAGTGGTCGAAACTGGGAGTGACAAAAATGTGTACATATATGCTGGCCATGTCACACTTAACGCTACTCTTTGTGCAGAAGGCATGATGAGAATTGGCATGGGACATAGACATTGTGTCGGGACTGCATGCCGGCTAGGTTATGAAGTGAAGTCCCACATTATAGTGTAATCGATCGCATAGAAGACGGTGGTGGGACAGTGTGATCACACCGTAATGTGGTCATCCCCACACCAAATAGTTGATAATCATTTGATAATACATTACAATGGAATTCATGTCATATTATTTATGATAGAGAGATCACTCATAAAAGTTAATGATAATTTGAATTTGAATTTTATATGCAATTCCATTATTTGTTCCAACAATTAGTCCCTAAATTAAAATTTTAGCCAATTACATGATTTTCTCAGGAATCAATATCTTCTTTTTTTTCTTCTACAATCAATGACGCGAAAAGTGAATTATATTATCTGGACACCACTCATTTTAAGCAACTAATATGCCTGTCATTATCTTGTAGGTCACGACCACCTACTTAATCAGATCAGAACAAATCACAAATGGTATCTTTCTTTGTCTCTCGTGTTAATTTTCTTCACATGTATCTATGAGCCATGCACAAGAATATATATTTAGCGATAAATATCCAAAAAAGAAGGAAGTGACAGAGAAAATATTTTCAGATTTTCACCATATATACAAATATACATACCGGCACTGCATAGAGAGTTCCAACGCTACCAAATTAAACCCAGATTCTCAGTGTTACACTTTCATGTAAACATGAGCCC
Organism: Castanopsis chinensis; assembly: GCA_032878915.1. Taxonomy (NCBI): domain Eukaryota; kingdom Viridiplantae; phylum Streptophyta; class Magnoliopsida; order Fagales; family Fagaceae; genus Castanopsis; species Castanopsis chinensis. The sequence continues at coordinate 583,644 of JAVQMG010000074.1, read as the reverse complement.
ATCAACTTATACCATATCTCTAAACACACGGTTCTTTCATAAAGATAGTGTTAACGGGCGAGTTGTGGGGGTTTCTGCAGTGGGTCAAAGACGATGGCTGCAACAGCTACTGCGTAGTCAACTCTTCCCTCGCAACTGGAATCAAACTTCTCCTTTCTCTTGTCCCTTGCTTTCTGCGAACTACTCGACACTAGTGATCTGTGATCCCACAATTATGTCCTTTGTTTTGATTATCAATCTTTTAACTGTACAATTTTTTTACCAGTGTATTTTCCACTTAATTAACTGATGCTTGCTTTTCCATGTTATATACAGAGGATCTAGTCTTCTAGATCAGTGAGGAATTATAAGATTTAATTTGAGGGGGGCAGAATGCTATGACTCCTATGAGATATTTTAATCCAATAAAAATCCATATTTTTTATATATAATAAATAGCTTATTAATTGCTATATATTATGTTTATCTAGGTTTTTTTTGTTGTTTTTAATTTTTAATTTTTATACATGAATATAAACAATGTTTTGATCAAAGTCCTAATTCTACTTACCAAGGGAAAAAGGGTTTTAGTTGGGGCTATAAACAAAGTCAAGCCAAGTAGTAAAAGTCTAAACTTATTTATCTAATTTTATTTTGAATATGAATTGTGCTTGTACATATCACCAAACAAAATTTATATATTTACACATCATTCTCTTGTCTGTATGTGTTTCTCCCAAAAAAAAAAAAATTACATTTACATATTCAAGTTTTGTTTGTTTTTTTGTTAAATAAAGTCCAATTTGTTACTGAACTACCTGAGTTTTTTTTTTTTTTTTTTTAAGCAAGCAATATTGCATTATTGATGGGGAAGAAAAAACTTTAAGTTCACAATGAACACAAAGTGAAAAAATGTATAGAAAACTCAAAATGAAAATCTAAGAGAAACTTAAAAATTTAAAATAGAAAAAAAAAAAACTATGTAAAACCCCAATTCCGGGACCAATGAGAAAAAGCGTGAGAAAACAAAGTTTTCTATTGATCCAAGGAGCTCTCCATCTTTAAAAGAACAACTATTTCGCTCCTTCCAAAAACCAGTCACATCAAACAAAGCCGACACCATGTTCCGGTTGCAAATATCCGAACCTTATTTGCCAAACCAATTTCTCAAGTTAAATAGCAAAGAAGCAACATTCCCCACCATTCACCAAGACCCACAAAATCCCACATTTGAAAAACATCTTCTTTTTGAGAAAAAGCGAAAGCTTTCTCTTCTTTTATCTTCTTTTGTGTGCTTGAAGTTTCCCTTTGATTCGTTTGACGCACCTTTGGGTATTTTTGGCTTCTTCTATTCTTGATTGTAAAAATTGCTATCAAACTTGCAAGGGCCAAGGCACCTCCCAACACAAGCACCCCTCCAATATCAGTGGTGGCTCCAAGAATTTTGTTTAGGGTATTCTTATTCTATTTTTAAAAAATTTCAGGTATTTTAGGACATTTTGGTAAATACTAGCAAGATTCAAGATTTGACCGGCATGAAGTTTGTGCTTAAAAAAAAAAAATTCTTAAAACCAAAATAAATTTACATTCTATACACCCAAAAACCTCAAAAGAAAAAAAAAATGAAAAGAAAAGAAACTAAGGGCCTGTTTTGGTAGAGTAGTTTGAGTAATGTTGTTTGTAGTTTTTTGAAATATATGTGGGTGAAAAAATATGTAAAAATACGTATAATATTGTTTAAAAATTGAAAATATTTGTTTAAAATGCACTAACAAACGAGCCTAACAACGTGGTTTATATACAATTAATTGGGTGCTTTTTTTTAACCGTGTGTGTGTTTGTGTTTTTTTTTTTAACAAGTGGGACTCCTATTTTTAACTGTCAGTTGATGGTAGATTTTTGCCTCAAGGACACTATTTGCCAAAAAAGAAAAAACGTGTCAATACTTGCCCATTTAATATTTCATCTACCCCCACCTACTCCTACCTTTTTTACCCGGATAGAGCCCTAGTTTTCAATTTCTCTACCAGTGTGTTTTATTCTTCTATCTTACAAGGCTCCACCCTCTCTCTGCCGCCCATTCTCTTTGTGCTGCAAATATGTGAACATTGTGATTTGTGAAGGTCGAAGTTTCATGAGTAATCCACCTCAAGCTCAAAGAATTATCAAAGGTCACTTTCAGTTTTTTACCCGTCTCACTCTTTCACTCTCTCTTTCTCACTTTGTCTTATTTTTTAGTTATAATTTTTATGTTACTCTATTACAATTCTTTTTTTAGATTTTAGTTCAAAATCTGTTTAGCATAAAATTTTTTAGATTGTTCTTGATTTTGCTTGAGGGTGTTCCTATTTTTTTTTTAAGGTAATCAAATAAAAAAAATTTTAAATTATTATGTATATTTTTTTTTTTTAAAGTCAGGGTGTTCCTAGGAACACCCTGAACTCAATGTGGTGCCACCACTGTCCAATACCATCACTTTTGCCTTGGCTAATTTGGGTTAAGGGTTGTCAATGGCCCGGGTTGGGCCGGCTCGACCCATTTTTCACTTGGCCCGTAGGCACAATGGACTAGGCATAATGGACTATTAACTTGTTAATAAGCCGGGTCGGGCTGGACCGAAAGATAAAATCTCAGCCTATGACCCTGCCCATGGGCAATGCTCATTTTATCTTTAGCAAGCTAGGCTATTGGGTTGGGCCTAATGGACTACTCATGGACTTGTGTTAGCATATTATTTTATTATTTTTATAAGGAAATAATCAATTTTTTATAAGAGAAAAATCAATCTATTTTTTTAAAGAAAAGAATTAAAGAAAGAATTAAAGAATTTAATAGTTAATTACAAATTTTTTACATTCAAATCTATATAATTTTTTGTTTTGTTAATGGGCACCTATTTAATTTTTTTTTTATCAAGGCTTTAAATAGTTTTTTATTTTATCTTTAATAAAAAAAAATGTCAAATAGTTAATTCAAATTTGCTAGACTACTGGGTCTTCCTCTTATCTTTCTTTCTTGAGCTCTCTTGCCCCTCCATTTTAATTTTCTCTCTTCTACTTTCTGTTTGTTTAGTTTATTATGTTGGGTTTGGACAACAAAAGGCAGTTGTTTTCTTTTTAAGGGAACAGATGATAAGAGAGGAATTAGGAGATGTAGGATTGACTTTGTGAGCGAGTGAAGTATCAATAATCAATATAGAAGGTTGAACCGGGCACAACTTAGGACAGAAATTTCGATGGAAAAACAACATTTCTACAGCTCAAAATTCTTGACAGAAGCTTCTGGTAATGTTTGTTCATAATTTTTACAATGTTTATTCATAATTTTATAATTTCTTCACTTTTTTTCAGTTATTCTTTTATATATATATATATATATATATTTTTAATGTTTTAAGAGGAGAGAGATATAAAATAGAGCAAAAATACATATTTAGTCCCATTTTTAACAGAGGTAGGTAACGAATTCTTAACTAAACTAACCTTAAGTAGGTAAAGTATTAAATTTCAAAATTCAAGTAGGCAACTTAAATTTTGGCCAACCACCATACACCCTTGCTACGATGGTCACTCCAAGTATAAGTGCTTGTGAGATGTGGAAAGTAAGGACCAGAGTTCAAGTCTCCAAGAGATGGAAAAATTTGCCAAACAGTATAATACTGGGGAAAATTTTAGGTGAATAACTTGTGTTCAAAATTTATTAGTTAGTTTGACTCTTTTTTAAAAATTGACTACAGCCAAATCAACTTCCAACCAAAATTAAGTTTACTATACTCGACTTCCTTTTTTTAATAAAGTTTGAATGCATAACATCCACCTAAAAATTTTTCAAAATCACACTGTTTGACAAATTTTGTCTTAAAAGAGACCTTTATACCAATATACATTTAAATTAGATTAGAGTTGATTCAGTTGAATTCCATCCGGTATAAAAAAAAAAAAATTTTTGGCCAAACCACACCTTGGTAAATTGTAATTAGCCTTGCATTTTTATACAGAGCCATTAGCCAATATACAAAAATTGAGTGTCCCCGTGACCATGAGCGATTTTGATTTCATTCCTGCATGCACTGCAAATGTCCGATTAGGCAAGCAGGTTTTGAAAAATGCTACCCCATTTCCCATTGCCATTGGCATTACCCCCGACTCCGAGCTTGGACGACAGCCACGGCACGGCAGACGACTTCGACTTCCACCATGGCCTTGGCCTTTTCATGTCGGAAATTCGGCCTCTAACTCTAGAAGAGAAGGCCTCCGATTACGATATGGTGTTCTTCTCAGGTCCGGAGCTGCTGCTGCTGCTTTTGCAGCGAATTGAAGCGGCACTGGTGTTGTGTTTGGATTTTAATTTTTCCCATTTAAACATAAACATCATTCCATTTAGACTGTTTCAAAAGAACTGATCTTTAGAGATATTTACAATTGCTCTAGTTACATCTGATCTGAATAGGTAAGAGAGAGAGAGAGAAAGACTTATGCTTCACACGTTTTGCTTCGTGTTCTAGAAAACCAGGAGTTTACTTTGGGAATACAATACAATGTGAGAGTAAAAGGAGGGAGTATCACGTCACTGCACAGGCTGTACTCCCGAAGTTTTGGACAAGTTTCAGGGGGTGGGGGAGGGAATCAGAGGTTTTGTATTATAAATTTTCCTTAATAATACAAATGTGATTGACTGTACAATCTGCTATTTTAGTTTTTTTTTTTTTTTTTTTTTGTTAAGTAAGAAATCTGCAATTTAAATTGCAAAAAAAATTCTGCAATTTAAAATTTTTTATTGGCTTATGGGTGAGGAGGTAGGATAATTTAGGAACGTTGTGAATTTTTGTTAGTAATTCTTAGGAAGTCCCGAAGAATGGAGAATGATGCTTCCTCCTCTCACGTTCATGGTATGATCCACTCATTAAATTCATAGTGTGGTCCATCATGAATATGAGAAAAGGGAGTATCATTTCACTATACTCTAGGACTACCTAAAAATTTTCCGTGTCTCTAAATGGACTCGTTTATAGTTGTGTGTATATATATATATATATATATATATATATATATAAGGAAAGGTTTTCAAAATACAAAATCAACTAGAGGAATTCTTGAATCAAGTGAAATTATTTAGTGGGCTTGATGTACTTGATTTTCCTCTCAAATAAAGGTGAGCCTCATATGTGGGTGTGGGATCCACATTTCTGTGAGAGGGAAGTTTAGTATACCCAGTGTACAAAATAATTTCTTCTGAATCGATGGTCGCATGTTGTAGCTGTGATATTGACTCTTTTGTTGATTAGTGCTCTGGTTTATTAGTCCCCTCAATCTGAGGAGTGAGGATGACATCACTCCCAACTTGTGACAATGACTATCAAATGGTTCCTGAGAGAGTGGCTTGGTAAAATTGTCAGCTAACCGGTTAGTACAAAAATATTTGGTGATAACATGACCTTAGACAACCTTTTCATGGATAAAATGAAAGTCAATTTCAGCGTGCTTAGTTCGAGCATGGCAGACAAAGGTTGATAGACATGTAAAGTTCATGCAGAAATTAATTCAGCTATAGCAGCAGCCATGGCACGATACTTAGCCTCTGCAGAATCTGCACTTTAGCAAGCATGGTGAGTTGCTTCTTGCTCTTGGCAGTCCTAGATATCAAGTTGGAGCCAAGAAAAACATCATAGCCCATCATGAAGAGTCGGGTGAGAGGACAGCCTACCCAGTTAGTGTTGGAGAAGGTATAGAGATCAACATAATGATTGCAAAGAAAATCCAAATCAAAACCCTGGACACGTCATAAAATCCTCTTAACTTGTTGTGTGTGGCCATTGGCCAACAGTCTGAGTTTGCATATGTTGACAAACAGCATTGAGTGAGCAAGCAAGGTTTGGTCTAGTGATTGTGAGGTATTGAAGAGCACTAACCAAACTGTGGTACATAGAAGGATCTAAGAATGGTTCTGAGATTGTGCCAGAACTGGTTTGGGAAGCCATAAGGGTGAGCATTTCATGTTGTAGTAGGTCTCTAGCACATTATTCTTGAGAGAGGTGCATGTCGTGTGGTGAATTGGACATTTCAATGCCAAGGAAGTAGTGTGAAGAACCCAAATCTTTCATGGCAAACTCAGAGCTGATTTGATGAATGAAGGATGACAGGAATGAGGTATTGCTCCTATTGAGAATAATATCATCAAGACATCAACATAACAGAGCAACAAGATTGTACCATACATGCTGTGAAACAAAAAAAAAAAAATAGGAGTCATTGGTGCTGCATAAAAGACCATATTGAAAAAGCAATCAAACTAGGCCCTTGGAGCTTGCTTGAGGCCTAGAGAGGACAAGACAACTTGCAAATATAGGTGGGGTGTTCAGGATTGACAAACCCAAGAGGTTGTTCCATGAACACAGGCTCCTAGAGAATTCCATGAACACAGGCTCCTAGAGAAATCCATGAAGTAAGGTGTTCTTAACATCAATTTTTTTAATGGACCAACCATGATTCAGAACATTGGTGGGGAAAATGCGAATGGTTTGAGACTTAACAATAGGGCTGAAGGTTTCAGCATAGTCAATTCCTTCAAACTGAGTGAAACCCTTAGCAACAAGCTGTGCCTTCAATCTCTCAAGACTGCCCTCAGCTTTGAGTTTCATTTTACAGACCCATTTGTATCCTACCATATTCATGGTGGGTCATGAGGCACTAATGTCCAGGTGTGGTTTGCATGAAGAGCATGTAGTTCTTCTTGCATGGCTCGAACCTAGCCAGGATGTTTCATGAAGGATTTCCAAATTTTTGGTTCTGAATATATTGAGGATGATAGGGAATAGTGAATCAGCCCAGTCCTGGTTTTCCTTGAGTCTTGCATTGGATGAGCATTGAGAGAAAGATGCCTACCTGATTTCAAAGTACCTAATGGAACACTAGAGCAGCGTATTGACTGGAAAGCAATGGGTAGTGGGAGGGAGGATGGACTAGCTGAAAGGCTGGGTTGGTGATTGACTGGGTGTAGATTGGCAAGTAATAGTGCCAAGTAGGTTGATTGAGGAGTCGAGGTGAATGGTTGGGTTAAGATGGAGATTTTATGGGGAAGGATGAGAAGGTGCAGTGGCTTGCTGAGGGTCTTGTGCTTCATAAAATGGCTAGGGTGGGGGTGTGATCTTTATCTCATGTAGGATTTAATTTGACCATCTTCATGAAATATAGAAAAGGATGTAACACTGGTTGCTTTGTCCCCCTGAAACATTGCACCACTGGACTGCTCAATGGCAAAAGTGTGGCAAATTTCATTGAAAATAATGTGCCTTGAAATGTAAACTCAACCACTAGGAGGATAGAGACACCTATATTCTTTGTTAGTTTGGCAAGTTGTAGAGTTTATTGCAGGAAGCTATTTAAGCAAACTTTTCTAGATAGAAAAAGTGGCTCAGAAAAGGAGCTGGCCTCCCTCATATCCAGCCACCCATAGATGGGTGACCATAGCCTCCTCTATCCCTCTCTCTTCTTGGTGCTCTACCGCCATGCTAAGGTTCCATCACTTTGAAACCCTGGGATTTGTTTTGTTGTAGGTGTTTGTATGATGTATCGTATGTTTTCTACATACCAACCAGTCCTGGGAGTTTGTAGGGGTCATGTCCATTGCTAAAAATCATGGACGGACATTGTGGTTTGACATCCTTTCCGATGCACATGTGTGGGTCTAAAGGCTTTTGTCAAAACCTAGAGGTAAGTGTTCGTTTCTCTATAGATACAACCTTAGGTGCACATTTACTCATTTTCCTTCAGCCTCTATGGCTTCTTTCATATATAGACAGCAAGTTGACAAATTCCTCAAACTGTGGAAGATCTAACCTGCATTACAGTGACAAAACTGTCATACTTGTGATCTGCAGAATCTGTGATGGCTGAATCAGTCACATATTGTGGCTGTGATTTCTTGGTTGACTGATCTCGGTAGATTGGGTCTCTATCTAGCTTGATTGGTTCAGTACATATCGTTATATATGTACGTCCATGTATATTTACAAATTACATGTGTGTGTGTGTGTGTGTTTATGTATACATGGTTGTGTGTACTTGTGTGTGCCTTTGTCTAATATACCATTTGGAAAGAACCAATGTCAGTATGAAAATTTCCCTGCTTATTTCTTTATTTCTGACTAGATTGTTTTTTGTTTGCAGTGCATTCCACCATGAATAAGTTTAAGCTTCTGGTATTAATGGTTTTCTACAGTGGGCTTTTTATTAACACTAGTACTAGTGTATCTACAAGACCAGATGTGGTTAATATTGGGGCTATTTTCTCTTTCAATTCTTCCATCGGCAAAGTTTCAAAAGTCGCAATAGAAGCTGCAATCGAAGATGTGAATTCCAATCCAGCAGTTTTAGTTGGAACTAAGTTGAAACTTTCAATGCAGGATACCAAATTATCTAGCGGATTTCTGGGTATTGTTGAGGGTACATTCTCTGTTACATCTCTTGTCTGTTCATTCTCAATTTTTCACTTTAGTTGAGAATTTTATACAGGCTATGTTATTCATGTCCTTTTACAGCTCTACGGTTTATGGAGAACTATACAGTGGCCATACTTGGTCCCCAGTACTCAGTTATGGCTCATGTAATTTCACATATTGCGAATGAACTACATGTACCTCTATTATCCTATGCAGCAACTGACCCCACCCTGAATTCCCTTCAGTTTCCTTACTTTGTTCGGACAACGCAAAGTGATCTCTTCAAGATGGCTGCAGTAGCAGAAATTGTAGCCTACTATGAATGGCGAGATGTAATAGCAATCTATATTGATGATGATCATGGCAGAAATGGGATTGCTGCATTAGGGGACATGCTAGCCGAGAAAAGATGTAAAATCTCATATAAAGCTCCTATGAGCCCTGACTTAGGCCGTGTTGAAATCACCAATGCACTGGTCAAGGTGGCTTTGATGGAGTCTCGGATTATTGTACTGCACATTTATGACTCCTCAGGGATAGAGGTACTTGATGCTGCACGGGATATGCAGATGATGAGAAGTGGATATGTATGGATAGCTACTGATTGGCTCTCTACTCTACTAGATACAGACTCTTCCTTAACTTCATCAGTAATTGATAGTATTCAGGGGGTTCTTACATTGCGCATGTACACACCGGAGACAAATTTGAAAAAGAAATTTGTTTCCAGGTGGAGCAACTTGACTGCTGCAGGAAACACAGATAATGGCCCTTTTGGACTAAATACTTATGGTATGTATGCCTATGACACAGTCTGGCTTCTTGCTCATGCACTTGACACATTTTTCAGTCAGGGGAAAAACATTTCATTTTCAACTGATAAGGGTTTAAGTGACTTTAGTGAAGGAAACTTGCGTTTTAATGCTATGAGTGTCTTTGATGAAGGGTTAGCGTTGCTTCAAAACATTTTAAATGTTAGCATGAGTGGTGTAACTGGCCAGGTTAAGTTCACTCCTGATGGTAACCTCATTCATCCTTCATATGAAGTCATCAATGTGATTGGCACAGGGTCTAGGACAATTGGGTATTGGTCCAATTCTTCTGGTTTATCAGTTGTGCCACCAGATAAGCTCAAAGCACCAGCAAGTGGTTCCAGTTCAATTCAACCATCACTATACGATGTAATCTGGCCAGGACAAACAACTCAAAAGCCTCGTGGATGGGAATTATCGAGCAATGGAAGGCAATTGAGAGTTGGAGTTCCAATCCGTGTTAGTTATCGTGAATTTGTCTCTAGAGTTGAAGGCTCTGATATGTTTGGTGGTTATTGCATTGATGTGTTTAATGCTGCAAAGGACACACTACCATATCCAGTCCCGTACAAGTTTGTTCCGTTTGGGGATGGGCATACGAATCCAATAAACCAAGATCTTCTGCACAGGATCACAACCAGTGTAAGTATGAAGTACATCAATTTTCTACAGACATTGGAATAAAAATCCTCTATCCTATTCTTTTAGTGTGATATGCTTTTGTTTTTCATGCTTTTTGCTATAATTCCTGATTCACTGATTGCGATGTTACATATATATAGGAATTTGATGCTGTTGTTGGAGACATTACAATTACCACAAACAGGACAAAGATGGTGGATTTTACACAGCCATATATTGAGTCTGGGCTAGTGGTAGTGGCCCCAGTTTGGGAGTTGAACTCTAGTGCTTGGGCATTTTTGAGACCGTTTACTCCATTGATGTGGTGTGTCACAGGAATATCTTTCCTTCTTGTGGGAGCAGTTGTTTGGATTTTGGAGCGCAGGACAAATGATGAATTCCGGGGCCCTCCTAGAAAACAATTTGTCACAATTATATGGTGAGTTCCTAAGAAAAAAATAACTAAAACTACCAATTTTATTTAAACTTATAAGATATTGAATGTGATTTTTGAAATGCATTTTTATTTTGTATTAAAAGTTTACGCTTCAGTTTGTCCAACTTATATATTAAAATTTGTAGTAGATGTAACATCACTTACGCTTCTATTAGGAACAACTTAGCTACAAAGGTTACTATGGTAAAATTTTCACTCCTTTCATTCTTTCTTTGTAAGATAATGATAATGCTGAGGTAGAGATCACTAGAAGCCCTTCACATCCAAAAAAAAGCTGAACATTTTTCTCTACTTGTCACCTTCACTAGTAATGTAACCATTGTCAGGTCCAGAAAAGTTCCTTTTGTGATAATGATAGTTTGGACGCTAAAAGTAAATAAATGATTGTACCTAGAATGTTTTGTTATTGGTTCATCTTTCATTTTCAAAAATATTCTATAAGATTGCATCTTCTTGAATTTTTATCCATTCCCCTATTGCTAATTTTGTGCCTGTCACTTTGCAGGTTCAGCTTTTCCACTTTGTTTTTCTCTCATAGTAAGTAAAATGCTCCACTTCATTCTTCAAAAGCAATTTATACTGCAGTCGCTTGCAAATTGCCACATATTGACATGACCTGTTGCGATTAATGCAACATGACTATCACTTGGATCTACTAGTAATAAGGATTACTAAATTGCTCCTTGCATGTTTTATGTAGGGGAAAGGATTTCCAGCACCCTTGGTCGCTTAGTGCTTATCATATGGCTTTTTGTAGTTTTAATACTCAATTCAAGCTACATTGCAAGTCTGACCTCAATTTTGACAGTGGAACAGCTTTCTTCACCTGTCAAAGGGATTGAAAGTTTAATATCGAGCAACGATCCAATTGGTTACCTGCAGGGTTCATTTGCTGAAAATTATTTGACACAGGAGCTCAACGTGCATAAGAACAGACTTGTTCCTCTGAACTCTCCAAACGAATATGAGAAAGCCTTGAGGGATGGTCCAAGGATGGGTGGTGTTGCTGCAGTGATTGATGAGCGTGCATACATGGAGCTCTTCCTCTCCACCCGATGTGAATTTGGTATAGTAGGTCAAGAATTCACCAAAATGGGATGGGGCTTTGTAAGTATCATTTATAAACATTTGATTTTTCTTTAACAGTAACAAGGAACATCCCCTTTGGTAAATTTAATTCCTTTGTGGGTTCATTCACTAATCATTCATGGTTCTACTAATTCAGCATACATAAATATTATTGTTAATACTTTCGGTAAGATGACTAGTTGTTCTTGTCATCTTGTGAGTGTGAAACTGGTGAACCATAAAAATATACTTCCTCATTTTAGCATTTGTTCATAATTATGATAGAATAGTGGCAATTGATATTATCATTTGGTAGCATTTTAAACTTCTTGAACAAGTGGTAAATTATGATGACATCAAATTAAAAATCTTACATGCATATGTATGGAGTCCAAGGGCATAGCCAGAAAATTTTACTTGGGGGGGTGGGGCAAATTGTAGTATTGATATATTAACTATAGTTCATATTGAATATAAAGTTATTAACTTTGATATATTGTTATATTCGTAAATATTAATGAACATACAAAAATTATATAGTTTATTATAGACAAATACAAATAAAAAATCCAATAAAAGAACAATTCACATCAAAATTATGCCCAACAATCTTAAATGGAATAAAGATAGCAACACAAAAAATGTGAACAAAAAAAATCTTAAATACCCTTATGCATATCAACACACACATAGTGGCAGAAGAAAGAAACAAAAATAATACTGATGGTAAAATAACAATGATGATTGATAAAAGCGAGAGAAAAGAAAATGCACTTGCATATTCACTTCTTTAAAGAGTCAAGAAGATGATGTTGCACCAGGAAAAAAAATGGATTAATAATTTTGGTTGTAATAGGAGTTTTTGTGTTGAGAAGAAAAAAAATGAGGCAATGAGTTGGCACTAGCAGCTACAACAAAGTTTCATAGGTACCTAAAGATGAAAAAAAATTGAAATTGTGTTGGGAAAACGGGTTGTCAATGATGCTAGAGAGTGGGTTATTATCCATTGGATTAATTATAAATTTTTTGGACAATGGAGAAGATCAACTATTAGTCATTATCTTTTGGACTAACTATAAATCTTAGGAATAATTGGGGTGGATAGGTAATAAAGTTTTGAACAATTAAGGAGGCCAACTAAAAATCCATTGGACTAACTAGAAATCTTAGAAATAATTGGGGGGTCCGGTTCTAATTTTTTGGGAGGGCTATATCCTAGTACTAGTATAGTTGTAGGACGAAAAAAAAATTGGGAAGGCCATATTCCCCCCAAGGAGCAATGTAGCTCCGCCCCTAATGGGATCCCACTTATTAAGGGATAGTTTGAACTTGCAAGTGAGGAGAGTTCGAAAATAATGGTTAATTGATCAAATTCACCATATGTTTTAATAGATATAGCTTTTGGTTGAAATAATTTATCATATCAAACTCATTAGAGAACCATAGTACATATGCATGCGTTTGACTTGATTAGATAGGGTATATTTGTATTTGATTAGCCACTCGTTTTTAATTCATTGCTCATGTGTATCATATCCATAAAATTAAAAAATTAAAAAAAAAGTCAAGTTTTTTTTTTTTATTTGAGAAACACACATATATATATACTTATAAATAATAAATGTGATTGATGTCACGTATACAATATAATATATAAATTTCTTAATTATATTTTGTTTTGTGTTGTTCTATATTTCTCGCTGGTTAGGCCTTTCCACGGGACTCGCCACTAGCAATTGACATGTCAACTGCGATCCTGAAACTATCAGAGAATGGGGGTCTACAGAGGATTCATGATAAATGGCTTACCAAAAGTGCATGCAGCTCAGAAGGTGCAAAGCAAGACGTAGACCGCCTTCCACCTAAAAGCTTTTGGGGACTCTTTTTACTATGTGGCTCAGCTTGCTTTCTTGCTCTGCTTTTGTATCTCATTAAGATGGTGCGGCAGTACATGAGGCATTCAGATGGGAGCTCATCCAAGAAATCATTTTTTTCTTTTGTCAAGGAAAAGGAAGAGGATGCAGATAAAATGCAAGAGGAAGCTGCCAAAAATGGAGCCAAGAGAAGGCGAAATGATCAGAGGGTCTCAAATGGAAGATTGCATGAGATGGAACTTTAGACGGTCCCAATAATCGTGGTGTTTATGCAGGATATGAAGCCTGATAATTGGTTCCTTCTTGGAGCTTTAGTTAATTAATACGTAGGCTATCAAACTCTCTTTTAAATGTTTGGGTTTGGAACTGTTGTAATTTTAATTATGTTAACTGACATGTATCCTGTGCATGTGTTTATACCCAAAAATAAAAACCATGTACGGTTTGTATGAATGAGTGTAGGAGTTTTTAATGAAAACATAGCTGCAAAAGTGCAGCCATATTTAGTCAAACAAATCATGCAATTGAAATTTATGTTTTGCCTATTTTGGTTCGGAATGTGTATACAGACATTCTCAATGATGCGTACACACTTTGCTCATATTTGGATGTATACAACTGGTCGTAAATAGTGGTGTAGGTTTGAATGGTCTATTCCTCACAGGTCATAGCCGTGAAGATTGATGTTGGTCACATGAAAGATAGTGATTCAAAAGTCACTTGGAGTATACTGTCATTGAAATAGTGTGAAGAAAGTAGTGGTCGAAACTGGGAGTGACAAATGTGTACATATATGCTGGCCATGTCACACTTAACGCTACTCTTTGTGCAGAAGGCATGATGAGAATTGGCATGGGACATAGACATTGGTATTAGGACTGCATGCCGGCTAGGTTATGAAGTGAAGTCCCACATTATAGTGTAATCGATCAAATAGAAGACAGTGGTGGGACAGTGCGATCACACCGTAATGTGGTCATTCCCATACCAAATAGTTGATAATCATTTGATAATACATTACAATGGAATTCATGTCATATTATTTATGATAGAGAGAATACTCATAAATGTTAATGATAATTTGAATTTGAATTTTATATGCAATCCCATTATTTGCTCCAACAATTAGTCCCTAAATTAAAATTTTAGCCAATTGCATGATTTTCTCGGGAATCAATATCTTCTATTTTTACTTCTACAATCAATGACGCGAAAAGTGAATTATATTATCTACTTTTTCTAGGAATAATACAGGGACACCACTCATTTTAAGCAACTAATATGCCTGTCATTATTCTTATAGGTCACGACCACCCACTTAGATTGAGCTGAAATTTGAAAAACACTGTAGCAAAATAATTTTTTAATGTGTAAATAATATCGTGGGACTCGTTTTTAATAAAAAAAATTGCTGAAAAGTGAAATTTGTGGATCTGTAAACAGTACACTGTGTGTACTGTTCACAAAAAAGTCAATTTTTTCGGCTCAGAATATAATAAAAAAATTAAAAAAAAATCTGAAACGCGCAACGTGCGTTTGGGTAGCGCAAAACGCGCTTCCCAAACGCACACTTAATCGAATCCGAATCTCTCTGTTAATTTTCTGCTTCACTTCTATGACCCATGCACAATTAATTAAATACTATCATTATTGACATGTTAATGCTACTGTTATTAATTAATAATAGTATTTAATAAATTAGGTAAAGAAATTTTTATTGGAAGTGACAGAGAAACTTAATCATACTAGAACAAATCACAAATGGTATCTTTCTTTGTCTCTCGTGTTAATTTTCTTCACGTGTATCTATGAGCCATGCACAAGAATATATATAGCGATAAATATCCAAAAAATAAGGAAGTGACAGTTTTTCACCATATAGACAATTATACATACCGGCACTGCATAGAGAGTTCCAAAACTACCAAATTAAACCCAGATTCTCAGTGTTACGCTTTCATGTAAACATGAGCCCATCAACTTATACCATATCTCTAAACACACGGTTCTTTCATAAAGATAGTGTTAACGGGCGAGTTGTGGGGGTTTCTGCAGTGGGTCAAAGACGATGGCTGCAACAGCTACTGCGTAAGTCAACTCTTCCCTCGCAACTGGAATCAAACTTCTCCTTCTCTTGTCCCTTGCTTTCTGTGAACTCGACACTAGTGATCTGTGATCCCACAATTATATCCTTTGTTTTGATTATCAATCTTTTAACTGGACAATTTTTTTTACTAGTGTATTTTTCACTTAATTAACTGATGCTTGCTTTTCCATGTTATATACAGAGGATCTAGTCTTCTAGATCAGTGAGGAATTATAAGATTTAATTTGAGGGAGGCAGAATGCTATGACTCCTATGAGATATTTTAATCCAATAAAAATCCATATTTTTTATATATAATAAATAGCTTATTAATTGCTATATGTTATGTTTATCTAGGTTTTTTTGGTTGTTTTTTTTTTTTTTTGTTAATTTTTATACATGAATATAAACAATGTTTTGATCAAAGTCCTAATTCTACTTACCAAGGGAAAAAGGGTTTTAGTCGGGGCTATTAACAAAGTCAAGCCAAGTAGTAAAAGTCTAAACTTATTTATCTAATTTTATTTTGAATATGAATTGAGCTTGTACATATCACCAAACAAAATTTATATATTTACGTACACATCATTCTCTTGTGTGTATGTGTTTCTCAAAAAAAAAAAAGATTACATTTACATATTCAAGTTTTGTTTATTTTCTTGTTAATTAAAGTCCAATTTGTTACTGAGCTACTTGAGTGTTTATTTTTATTTTTAAGTTCACAAAGAAAACAAAGTGAAAAAATTATAGAAAACTCAAAATGAAAATCTAAGAGAAACTTAAAACTTTAAAATAGAAAAAAAAATGTGTAAACCCCCAATTCCGGGACCAATAAAAAAGAATGCGAGAAAACAAAGTTTTCTATTGATCCAAGGAGCTCTCCCTATCTTCAAAAGAACAACTATCTGCAGAATCTGTGATGGCTGAATCAGTCACATATTGTGGCTGTGATTTCTTGGTTGACTGATCTCGGTAGATTGGGTCTCTATCTAGCTTGATTGGTTCAGTACATATCCTTATATATGTACGTCCATGTATATTTACAAATTACATGTGTGTGTGTGTTTATGTATACATGGTTGAGTGTACTTGTGTGTGCCTTTGTCTAATATACCATTTGGAAAGAACCAGTGTCAGTATGAAGATATCCCTGCTTATTTCTTTGTTTCTGACTAGGTTGTTTTTTGTTTGCAGTGCATTCCACCATGAATAAGTTTAGGCTTCTGGTATTAATGGTTTTCTGTAGTGGGCTTTTTATTAACGCTAGTACTAGTGTGTCTACAAGACCAGATGTGGTTAATATTGGGGCTATTTTCTCTTTCAATTCTTCCATTGGCAAAGTTTCAAAAGTCGCAATAGAAGCTGCAATCGAAGATGTGAATTCCAATCCAGCAGTTTTAGTTGGAACTAAGTTGAAACTTTCAATGCAGGATACCAAATTATCTAGCGGATTTCTGGGTATTGTTGAGGGTACGTTCTCTATTACATCTCTTGTCTGTTCATTCTCGATTTTTCACTTTAGTTGAGAATTTTATACAGGCTATGTTATTCATGTCCTTTTACAGCTTTACGGTTTATGGAGAATTATACAGTGGCCATACTTGGTCCCCAGTACTCAGTTATGGCTCATGTAATTTCACATATTGCGAATGAACTCCATGTACCTCTATTATCCTATGCAGCAACTGACCCCACCCTGAATTCACTTCAGTTTCCTTACTTTGTTCGGACAACGCAAAGTGATCTCTTTCAGATGGCTGCAGTAGCAGAAATTGTAGCCTACTATGAATGGCGAGATGTAATAGCAATCTATATTGATGATGATCATGGGAGAAATGGGGTTGCTGCCTTAGGGGACAAACTAGCTGAGAAACGATGTAAAATATCATATAAAGTTCCTATGAGCCCTGACTTAACCCATAATGACATCGTCAGTGCACTGGTCAAGGTGGCTTTGATGGAGTCTCGGATTATTATCCTCCACATTTATGATACCTGGGGTCTGGAGGTACTTGATGTGGCACGCGATATGCAGATAATGGGAAGTGGATATGTGTGGATAGCTACTGATTGGCTTTCTACAATACTAGATACAGACTCTTCCCTCTCTTTATCAAAATCGGATAGCGTTCAAGGGGTTCTTACACTGCGTATGCACACATCGGATTCAGATTTCAAAAAGAGTTTTGTTTCTAGGTGGAGAAACTTAACTGCTGCAGGAGACACAGATAATGGCCTTGTAGGACTAAATTCTTATGGTCTGTATGCCTATGACACTGTTTGGCTTCTTGCTCATGCACTTGACACATTTTTCAATCAGGGTAAAAACATTTCATTCTCAAAAGATACAAGTTTAAACGAGTTTCACGGAGGGAACTTGCATTTTGATGCTATGAGTATCTTTGAAGGAGGGAAACAGTTACGTGATAACATTTTACAGGTTAATATGAGTGGTGTAACTGGCCCAATTAAGTTCACTCCTGATGGTAATCTCATTCATCCTTCGTATGAAGTCATCAATGTGATTGGCACGAGGTTTAGGACAATTGGTTATTGGTCCAATTCGTCTGGCTTATCAGTTGTGCCTCCAGAAAAGCTCAATGCACAGCCAAATGGTTCCATTTCAATTCAACCATCACTTTATGGTGTTATCTGGCCAGGACAAACAGCTCAAAAGCCTCGTGGATGGGTATTCTCAAGCAATGGAAAGCAATTGAGAGTTGGAGTTCCAATACATGTTGGAACTCGTGGATTTGTCTCTAGAATTGAAGGCTCTGATATGTTTGGTGGTTATTGCATTGATGTTTATAATGCTGCAAAGGACATGTTACCATATCCAGTACTGTCTAAGTTTATTCCATTTGGGGATGGACACAATTATATAATAACCCAAGATCTTCTTCACAAGATCACAACCGGTGTAAGTATGAAGTGCAAGAATTTTCTGCAAACTTTGTTATAGGTTCTTAGAATTATGTGGTGGTTAAATGATTGAATCCATCATCTCCTAATAACTTAAGTTTTTAGGAGAATTGGTAATTTAACATGGTATCAAAGCAGGAGATTTTGAGTTCGATCCATGTCTTTACTGTATTTCCCATTTAAAATGCTAAAATCTAACGCGTTGGACCTCACCTATTAAAAGGGAGTTTGAGTCCACGGGGAGTGTTAGAATTATGTGGTTAAATGATTAAATTCGCCATCTCCTAATAGCTCAAGCTTTTAGGAGAATTGGTAATTTAACATAAGTCATATGCTTTTATTTATTTTTTAAGTTCCTGATTCACTAGTTTTCATGTTACATATATATAGGAATTTGATGCTGTGGTTGGAGACATTACAATTACCACCAACAGGACAAAGACAGTGGATTTTACACAACCATATATTGAATCTGGGCTAGTGGTTGTGGCCCCAGTTTTGAAGTTGAACTCTAGTGCTTTGGCATTTCTAAGACCATTTACTCCAACGATGTGGTGTGTCACAGGAATATCTTTCCTTCTTGTGGGAGTAGTTATTTGGATTTTGGAGCGCAGGACAAATGATGAATTCCGTGGCCCTCCTAGAAAGCAATTTGTCACCATTGTATGGTGAGCCCAAAGAAATATTATACTTCTATTAGGAACAACTTAACCAATTTTTAGGCTATGAGTTATGTGCATTTATGGTTACTCTTCATTCATTCACCCTTTGTAAGCAAATGATAATGCTGAGGCAGGTGGGTGGGACACACTACTAGAAAATTGCTCTAAGAGTCTTAAAGCTCTTTTATCAGAAATTATCAAAGGTTTGGAAATTCCATCCAAGAGCCCAACTTTAAGGCTAAAGCTGAAATTTGGAGCTTTCAGGAAAAGATCTACAATTCACCGCTTATCCTTTGAAAATCTAGAACTTTAAAGCAGTATTCACTATAATTTATCAAACACTCAAAACGCTTGATAGATTTTAAGTAAAAGCTTCATATCATAAAAATTCTAATATTAAAGTTCTGCAGATAAAGCTCTCTAATTCCTACAGCAATGCCAAATGGGTCATCTTCACAATAGTGAATAGTGCGCTCTACTTCCTAAAGCCATTCATATCTAAAAAAAAGCAGAATATATTTACCTGCATGTCATCTTCAAAATGGTTAGTAATGTAACCATTGTCAAGTCAAGAAAGTTTCCTTACGTGATGATGATAGTTTGTATGCTAAAAGAGAATGATTGTACCTGGAATGTTTTGAATGGTTCATCTTTCATTTTCATTTATCTTCTACCAGGATTGCATCTTCTTGAATTTTGGTCTACTCCGCTTTGCTAATTTTGTCCCTTCACTTTGCAGGTTCAGCTTTTCCACTTTGTTTTCCTCTCATAGTAAGTAAAATTTTCTACTTCAGTCTTCACTAGCAATTTGCTGCTGATATGACCTGTTGTAATTGAAGCAACTTCACTATGACCTGGGTTCACATCGACACCATTTCTATTTTGCACCAATGACAACAAGTCATACAAGCAGTTGTGAAAAAATTTCTAAAAAATGTTTTGTCCTTTGACTTATTGATAAGAATTACTCAAATTCTCCTTTCCTGTTTTATGTAGGAGAAACGATTGCCAGCACCCTTGGTCGCTTAGTGCTTCTCATATGGCTTTTTGTAGTTCTAATACTCAATTCAAGCTACACTGCAAGTCTGACCTCAATACTGACAGTGGAACAGCTTTCTTCACCTGTCAAAGGGATTGAGAGTTTAATATCGAACAACGATCCCATTGGGTACCCGCGTGGTTCATTTGCTGAATATTATTTGACCGTGGAGCTCAACATACAAAAGAACAGACTTGTTCCTCTCAACTCACAAGACGAATATGAGAAAGCCTTGAGGGATGGTCCAAATAAGGGTGGTGTTGCTGCAGTGGTTGATGAGCGCCCATACATGGAGCTCTTCCTCTCCACCCGATGTGAATTTGGTATAGTAGGTCAGGAGTTCACCAAAATGGGGTGGGGTTTTGTAAGTATCATTTTTAAACACTTCATTTTTCTTTGACAGTAACAGGGAACATCTCCTATGGCAAATTCCTTAGTGGTTCCTTCACTAATCATTCATAGAGCTACTAATTCCGCAAACAAAAAATATTATTGCCAAAACAATATATGAAAAGTATTGAATTTTATTTCTGTGAGCTGACTAGTTGCTCTTGTGAATTTGAAACTGGTGAACCATAAAAAATGTACATCTTCCATTTTAGCATTTGTTCATGCTCGTATCTTTCAAACATGCTCAACAGTTAAGAAATGATGAATTTAATTATTTCATATTATTCAAACACACATTATACAACTGTAGTATATATGTATTTGACTTAGATGTTTACTGTTCTAGTTTCTTGATAGAATTGGCTTCAGTGAAGTTTGAAGTTTAGATTGCTTTCTTTTATATTGATTAGATATATGTGTGTTTTGATTAGGCTTTTGCTGAAAAGATTATTTGCTTATTTGGTGAAAGTTGGCAAAAGTATAGTTATACATAGAACACTAACGCTTTAAAAAAAACTGTAGATAAGCAAATCAGTTAACGGAAAAAAACTAACATGTATTTGACCTGTATGATCATGTACGCAATCAACCTCTTGTGTTTAACTGGTTGATTATGTCTATCAGCATTATCAGCTTTTAGAGATAAAGTCTTTTTCTATATTTCTCATTGATTAGGCTTTTCCACGGGACTCACCATTAGCAATTGACATGTCAACTGCCATCCTGAAACTTTCAGAGAATGGGGATCTGCAGAGGATACATAATAAATGGCTTACAAGAAGTGCATGCAACTCAGATGGTGCAAAGCAAGATGTAGACCGCCTTCATCTTAAAAGCTTTTGGGGTCTCTTTTTACTATGTGGCTCAGTTTGCTTTCTTGCTCTTCTTTTGTATCTCATTAAGATGGTGCACCAGTACACAATGCATTCCGATGGGAGCTCCAAGAAATCATTTCTTTCATTTGTCAAAGACAAGGAAGAGGATGCAGATAAAATGCAAGAAGAATGCAAAAGCAGAGCCAAGAGAAGGCGAAGTGAAGGGGTCTCAATTGGAAGAGTGCATGAAGATGAAACTTAAGATGGTTCCAATAATCGTGGTGTTTATGCAGGATATGAAGCCTAATAATTGGTTCCTTCTTCTTCTTGAAGCTTTTAGTTAAGTAAAGAATTTCCATATGTTTGTTTTTCTTAATTGATAAGAATGAATTTACATATGTAGCTTATCAAACTCTCTTTGAAATGTTTGGGTTGGCCCTGTTTTAACTGTAAATATGTTTACTAACTTATATCCTATGCCTTGCAAGAGTAAACTAGTATTAGTAACTATGTGATTATCATAAAGACAAAGTTTAGTTACAAAATTGTTTGTAGCTTATGGCTATAAACTCACTCAATCAAATAAATATTACAACATATTTTGAACATTTAATCATTAAATTGCATGTTCTTTACGCTTTTAATGCACATGTTAAATTTTGTGTCAGTCGGATATTATTTACTATATGATCTATAAGCTTATATTTTGTGCATAATTTTAAATTACAAAAACTTGCAATTTAGAAAATTTATTAATGACATAACTATTGATCTTTAATTTTCTTGAAATTTTGCAAGTATAGAGGATATAAGAAGAAGATGTAATTCAATGGTGAATCTGTCAAAATTCACCTCCAATGAAAAAATATTAAGTAAGTTTGTAGTCTAAGACTATAACTAATTTTGTAACTAAAATTTGGTTTTCATCCTTATCATAATATGAATTTTGGAGATAGTAATAACAGAACATAAGCCAACATTTTCAATCTACATTTCTTCAACGGTTAAATCTTGTTACACACTTACTGTTACAAATATTTCATACGCTTTACTTTGAAATTGTGTTTTATGTGTGCGATAATCATTGCTCTTCTTCAAAACCTAGTGTACAACAATAAAGTGTATACACACGTGCACACACACGTTTGTGAGACCAAAAACTATTATTTGCATGATTATTCATTATATATTTTTATAATTTAGAAATATAGTGCTATGTCAATGATATGATAATAAATCCACACACACTTAAAGTATGGTAATCTTCATAAAAAATCAAAATTAGGTTTCCATTAAGGAAAAAAAAAACTAAACACATGTCATCAAGAACAAGATGTCTTTGCACCTAATTAGTTATGCTTGAATTAAAGGCTTCAATTGTTGTACCCTTGTACTCAAGCTTCTATTAGGGCAATTAAACTAATAAAAGAGAGAGAAGGGAATAAAATTTAGAGGAAGAAATAAAAATGTCAATTATAAAAATTTGAGTACTTTTCGTAATTGTGATCTAAGTTTTCCATTGTAATCCTTAAATTATAATATTTTTGTCAAGTTAATCATTATGTCAATTGCCGTCTATAAAACTATCACCCTTATCATATGTGATACATGGTAGTTGACTTAATGCTTTATGACAATAATGGATGGGGTAATCCATTTGACAAAAATGTTAACGTTTGACTACTAAAATGATTCTTCTCAAAAAAAAAAAAAAAAAAGACTACTAAAATGATTGTTAAAAATAATGATGGACAAAATAACAAATTCGCTTAAGTGTGTGTTAGATTTTGGCCCAAAATCAATTAAACGGTTAAATTTGGCCCTAATCGCTAAAAGGTCCACTGGACCAGACATTCTGGTTGGGCCTGAGAAATTCCCAAGCTCCAAAAGGCCCAAAGACAGAGAGAGTAGTGGGGAACAGGTACAAGTGTGCGAGGAATTATTGGGTTCGCTAATTTCTTCCACTACGGATAGTGGCTATGTTTGTGTCAAAAAGAATCTCTGAAAAGCGACAAGTAGAACATTCTATCTGAGTTGAGATTACTGTTTTAGCTTATCAAAAACAGAGATCACTATTTTAATTTGTGGTCCTCCAGTGGCAACAAAAAGCTATGCACCCTTATTCTTTCAGACTTTTAACATTTTATTATGGGTTAAGAAATACATTAATAAATTCGTTTTTGAAAAAATTGTATTGAAGATTCTCATGAAGAGAAATGATACGTTCACAACATTTTTACAATATTTTCACAACAAATTTTAAGTGGCAGGCTATTACTAGTTGTTATTGTTGGAACAAAAAAGTAATTTTAGTGTTAGATTTAAATTTGAACCCGTAACAACTAATCATTTATAATTTGTTGTAAAAATGTTATAAAATTATTGTGAACGTAACACCTCTCTTCTCATAAAACTTTTACAAAAAATAATATACTATTATGAGTCTGGTTAATATATGTTTTTACAGTACATGCGAGTAAAATCCTTTTATTATATACTTTTTACTGGACGGTACTAAAGTTTTGTCAACCATACCGACTTCTCTTTCCACATATTAGTGGAGAGGCTAGGACTTCACTTTCCACAGATTTGGTAGGGTTTGGATGGACAAAGCGTAGTACAATTATGTGTTCTACTTTGGACCTCTCCTCTCCCTTTCAAATGAAGAAAATCATTTTCCTTTTAATTTAAGTTCATTGGCTAAATTCAATCACATCAATACATTAACGAATTGATCGTGTAGTTAAATTTAATTGTTACCATATATGTTGTGTTGTAATCGGGGCCTAGGGCCCTACTAGAGAAAGGCCCCAAATTTTGGGGCAAAAGTTTTCTTTTTCTTTTTTAATTATTTTTTTGGAGATATAGGGAAAAAAAATAATTTTACATTTTTCCTTCACTTTTAAAAAGCCTCAAAGAATTGAGTAATATTAATGATAATGCAACTTTAAATACATGGGTCTTACAAATATATGTGTAATATTCGTAAGAAATAATTCAGATAGGAAAATATTATTAATTTTACTTGCAAACAATTACAAATTGATGTAACAATTAATATGATATATGAATATCAATAACCCATTAAATTCATTTTTGAATTACTTTTTGTGATTGTTGATACATCTTCGTAAATCTCATGTCGTAAAATTTATAATATCTTTAACATCATTCATTCAAATACTTGTTTATTATTTTCTTGAAATGTCACTAATCACATCCATTGTTACATCATTTGTAAGTTTTTTTAGTAAAATTTCATACAGCTTTAGCATTTTTTCAAAAAAAAGAAAAGAAAAAAAGAGCATATTACAAAATAAAAGAATGAATTATTGTTATAAAAAAAAATTATGATATTAAACACTAGTCAAATATTATTTAAGCGCATTCTCAAAATTTATTATTTATTTATTTAAACAATAACAAAAAAACCTTACTTAAATATATCACTTTAAGCGTCCAAATTTGTTAGGCCGCCGCTTTGTGCAATATCTGAGAAATAAATGAAACCACAATGAAGGCTTCAACTATAGGCAAAGCCGCCAAAAACAATGATGATTCCATGTATTCCAACAAGTTGGCCAAAGATAGTCTGATAGTTAAGTCAATATACAAATGAGAAAAAAGACAACATCCCCACAATAGCCTCTCATTTTTCACGTGCCCGAGCTGTGCTGGTGAAGTGAAAAATGATTGGTGTCAAGAATGACCTCCAATCTTACTCCATGAGAAAAGTATGCAACCATGAAAAGTATTAGTATTACTCTACCAATATCATCTTTCTTCTTGTCTTACTAGTTATGACTCCCTGTACTTTTTTTCTTTTCTATCAAATAAATAAATAAATAAAGGGAGTCAATGAGTCATTACTATTTTTCCATCGTCACAAATTTGAAGTTTTGTTTTGCATTAATTTTGTACTAAAAATGATTTGTTACCTATTAAAAGTTAACAAAAGTATTACTATAACTTTGTTTAGCAAAAAAAAAAGTATTATAACTTTAAAGCTGTACCAGCAACGGTAATTAGTACCAACAACGGTAATTAGTACTTGTCATTTTAAGCTGCACCACGCTTTAATATTTACTATTGGAAAATATTAATGAGTACTGCGTGATGTTTGTTAACGTTTTTTAAATTGGGTTTTACTAAATAAAAATAACAAAAAGTTTTTAAAAAAATTGTCAAAAAAGATATAAAATTCCTAAAAAAATTATTAAAAAGCTGAAATAGTAGAATAAATGCTGTAAAAAGATGCAAAAAGTTGTTAACATACACTTTATACACTTTACAGTACCCGTTAATATTACCCTTCACTATTTTGGTAGAATTTTTTTTTTTGGGGAAAGATTTTGGTAGATAACATTAACCAAGTATCGAAA
Source organism: Castanopsis chinensis (assembly GCA_032878915.1). Classification (NCBI taxonomy): domain Eukaryota; kingdom Viridiplantae; phylum Streptophyta; class Magnoliopsida; order Fagales; family Fagaceae; genus Castanopsis; species Castanopsis chinensis. The sequence continues at coordinate 558,100 of JAVQMG010000074.1, read as the reverse complement.
GGGACATTCCAATGTCCAGAACAATCATCATCATAATTATGCTTCTCTTAATCTTGGTGAATGGTTAATAATAACGCAGGACCACGGCCAAGTCACCAACCAATACCATGCACTCAAATTTTCTTGTCATCATCTTCCAGGACATGGCCACCCTTCTAGTCAGATCTAATGGTATCCCTTTCTTTGTCCGCACGCTGATTATTTCACCATACGGACTATTCTCTGACAGTTCCAACTCTGCCAATCCCAGATTTCAAGTCTTATCACACTTTCATGTGCTATTTAGTATTTACTATAATAAGCGTACAAGTATAACCATGAACTCATTAACTGATACTACTACATCTCTAAACACACTGCTCTTTCATACACGCAGTGTTAACGGTCTAGTTTGTGGGTCACAAATGATAGCCGCTACTGCTACTGTGTAAGTTCTTTTTCCTTGTCATTTCGGGCCTTCACTTTCTGTAAAATTGAAGCTTTTTGTGATCCCACAATTATGTCCCTCGTATTGATCATCACTTTTGATTAAAGTTTTTTTTTTTTTTTTCCTTCTTGTGGATTTTGAATAAAGTTAGTTTTTTACTTGTGAATTTTCCACTTAAGCTAGCCTTTTTTTTTTGTTTTTTTTGTAGCTACTGCTTTTTTCCTCTAAAGTGGTATTTGTTTTGTTTTATGCGTTGTTTTGGTCTGTATGGGTTTTGGCTATAGAACAGAAGCTACACTTGTTTTCGAGCTCATGTTAGTTTATTGTTTGCCTTTTCTACTTGTAGGGGTTATACTTTTAAGCTAGATTGTGCAAGTTTCTAGTACCATTCTTTGCTTTATGTTCTTAGATAACTCAAATATATTATATATGTATTGCTTGGACTTTGTTTCAGGCATTTCTTAAATCTAACATATCATATGGAGTGTGTTAGTGTTTGAAACTAGAGTCTTCTATTAGTGCTTTCACTTCTTGATGATGTACTTTTGTGTTGTTCGCAGAAAAAGGTGAGAGTTGGTGTTTTGTGTCTGACAGTTTAATTACCGCCATGAGTAAAGTATGGCTTCTGGTGTTAGTAGTTGTCTGCCATGGGATTTTCTCAAATGGGGTTGTTACAAATAGTTCTACAAGGCCTGATGTTGTACATGTAGGGACTATTCTCTCTTATGAGTCTATTATTGGTAAAGTTGCGAAAGTCGCAATAGAAGCTGCTGTTGAAGATGTGAATTCTGATCCTACTGTTCTCCCTGGAACTAAGATCGAACTAACAATGCAGGACTCCAATTACAGTGGATTTCTAGGCATTCTTGAGGGTAAATTCTTTGTTATATCTCTTATTGGTGTGTTTGTTTGTTTACTTTTCATATTCTTAAGGTAGGTGTACTTGGAATCACCAATAAATTATGGTTTTTTTCCCCCCTGAATTTATCATAACAGCCTTGAACTTCATGGAGAAAGACACTGTGGCCATAATTGGCCCCCAACAATCCGTGACAGCTCATATAATATCACACATTGCTAATGAGCTCCAAGTTCCTCTATTGTCATTTTCAGCAACAGACCCTACCCTGTCTTCACTTCAGTTCCCTTTCTTTGTTAGAACTGCCCAGAATGATCTATATCAAATGGCTGCAATAGCAGACCTCGTCGACTACTATGGATGGAGAGAGGTGATTGCAATCTATGTTGACGATGACCACGGCAGAAATGGGATTGCCGCGTTAGGGGATAAGCTTGCTGAGAAACGATGCAAGATTTCATACAAAGCACCTATGTCCCCTCTTCCAACCCGGGATGAGATAACTGATCTACTGGTTAAGGTTGCGTTAATGGAGTCTCGGATTGTTGTTCTTCACACTTATCCTGGTCCAGGTCCAGTGGTGCTTAATGTTGCACAGTATCTTGGGATGATGGGAACTGGGTATGTGTGGATAGCTACTAACTGGCTCACAACCATACTAGATACTAATGCTCCACTAGACTCAGATGCAACGGATGATTTTCAAGGAGTTATTACATTGCGAATGTATGCACCAGATTCAGAACTCAAAAGAAAATTTGTTTCCAGGTGGAGTGACTTGACTAGTGGAAAGAGTAATAACGCCTCTTTTGGACTAAGTACTTATGGTCTATATGCCTATGACACAGTTTGGCTGCTTGCTCATGCAATTGATGCATTTTTCAATCAGGGTGGAATTATCTCATTCTCAAATGATTCGAGGTTAACTGAGCTTCATGGAGGGAGTTTGAATCTTGATGCTATGAGCATCTTCAATGGAGGGAATTTGTTGCTTCAGAACATTTTACAGGTCAATATGACTGGTGTAACAGGACCAATCAAGTTTACCTCAGATAGGAACTTCATTTATCCTGCATTTGAAGTCATCAATGTCATTGGCACAGGGATTAGGAGGATTGGATATTGGTCTAATTATTCTGGTTTGTCAGTCTTACCTCCAGACATGCTTTACGCAAAGCCACCTAATCGTTCTAGTGCAAGTCAAAGACTATATGGCGTAATTTGGCCTGGACAAACAACAGAGCGTCCTCGTGGGTGGATTTTCCCAAACAACGGAAGGCAGTTGAATATTGGAGTCCCAAAACGAGTTAGTTTTCGAGAATTTGTCTCACAAGTAGAAGGCACTGACTTGTTCAAAGGGTACTGCATTGATGTATTTACCGCTGCATTGAACTTGTTGCCATATGCTGTCCCATATAAATTAATTCCATTTGGGGATGGTATTAATAACCCGAGTGGCTCTGAGCTTGTGCATTTGATCACAACGGGCGTAAGTACTATAAACAAAAATTGTTTTAGAATTTTGTGAAGCTTTTCATTAACTTTCTGATTCTCTGGTTTTCTTTTTCCATATAGGTCTATGATGCAGCAATAGGTGACATTGCCATCATCACGAACCGAACAAAAATTGTGGATTTTACGCAGCCATATGTTGAATCCGGTCTAGTAGTTGTGGCCCCAGTGAGGAGATTAAATTCCAATGCTTGGGCATTTTTAAGGCCATTCACTCCAATGATGTGGGGTGTCACAGCTATCTTTTTTCTCATTGTGGGAGCAGTTGTTTGGATTTTGGAGCATAGAATAAATGATGAATTCCGGGGTCCCCCAAAAAAACAAATTGTCACTGTTCTGTGGTGAGGACTTACACATAGCATGTCCTATGATGGCTGCATAATACTTGTTACTCTTTGCTTAGTGCCATGAAGAACTTCCTACTAGTTTTATCACTTGATTAGTGTAAGCATATCAACATTAGTTTTTTTGTAAGTTCTTTTTTCCATTCCTTCTTTATTGACATAGGATTGAGACGATGCAAATGACTATGATCTTCCTGATTTAGGGAAAAGCAGAAACTCCTTACTCTCCTTTACTATAGACAAAAAAGTATTCATAGATAGGAAATGGTAAATTTGTTAGGAATTGATGACACAAATATGAAACACTTGAGTGTTGTTGAAAATTACTTCGTGATTATTTTGTATTGAATATTTCTTTCTTTCTTACGTGATGCCTCATTGGTGAATTAAATCATGTTTAAATTGTATTTTCTTAGAATAAACCTCCAATCACCTGCATCTCTTTTTTGATTCTGCAGGTTTAGCTTATCAACTTTGTTCTTTGCCCATAGTAAGTGTTGGCTCTGATTTAGTTGTATTTTCTAATAACCATAGCTAACAGTGAGCCTGTGTTTAGCTTATCAAGTTAATCCTTTTTCTGTTTTCTGTAGAGGAAAATACATTCAGCACTCTTGGTCGCCTAGTGCTCATAATATGGCTGTTTGTTGTTCTTATAATCAATTCAAGCTACACTGCAAGTTTGACCTCAATCCTTACAGTACAAAAGCTTTCTTCTTCAGTTGAAGGCATTGAAAGTCTAATTAACAGCAAGGATCCAATTGGCTACCAGCAAAATTCATATGCCCGCAATTATTTAGTTGAGGAACTTGGCATCCATGAGTCCAGACTTGTTCCCCTTAACATGCCAGAAGATTATGTCGAAGCCTTAAAAAAGGGTCCCGGGGGAGGTGGTGTTGCTGCAGTTGTTGATGAACGAGCATATGTAGACCTCTTCCTCTCAACCCGATGTGAGTTCAGTATTGTAGGTTCAGAGTTCACCAAAGCTGGATGGGGATTTGTGAGTTTCTCTTTATCAATGACACTATACTTCCCAGTAATACTTGATTCTGGAATTTATGTCAGATTCTTCTGGACTTCTTATTATAACATTGATATTAATGTCTTTTACAATAGTCCAATATAAGGTAACTTTTAGTGAGAGAATAAAATTAAGATGGCCGCGGATTATACTATAAGAACTGGTGTACAAAATGAATGAATTCAAGTCAACTAAAAATTAAAGTTATTTATCAATTCATTATTTTCATTGCAGAAAGAGGAATATTGGAAGATATTAATTTTTAATTGTCCTAAAAGATTGTGACAATCTTCAAAATTTGCGCAAACACTGCAAATACCTGAAATCCAATCATCTGGAGTCTTGAGTTTATATTGAATATAATCTGTGTATATTCTTACACCAGGTCTACATGCCTAGCATCATGAACCATCCAAAACAATGACATTATTTCTTCTTGTAGTTGTTGATTTATAATAACTTGGTTTTATTCTCCATGTATCATCAGGCCTTCCCACGGGACTCACCTTTAGCAATTGACATGTCAACTGCAATTTTAAGACTGTCAGAGAATGGAGACCTTGAGAGAATCCATGACAAATGGCTCAGGGGAAGTGCTTGCACTTCACAAAGCACAACATATGAATTGGATCGGCTTCAGCTTAATAGCTTTTGGGGCCTTTTTCTCATTTGTGGTCTCGCTTGCCTGCTTGCTCTCATTGTATATTTAGTCCTGATGGTGCGCCAGTTTTGCAGGCACTATTCAGATGACTTTGAGTCTTCCGGTAGAAACTCGGGATCTAAAAGTTTTCAAACATTTCTTACATTTGTTGATGAAAAGGAAGAGGCAGTCAAGAACCGCTCCAAGAGAAGGCAAATGGAAAAGGCCTCAGATAGATCTGTTGGTGAAGATGAATCAACCAATAGTTCAAAGAGAAGATATACTGAATCATGCTCAAGTAAAAGTTTGGATAGATGTGAAGAAGCCTAAATAGATATTTCTTACACATTTACTTGTGGACCCCAAAATTTCTTCCACAGTCTGCCTAGACAACTTTTTTTGCAACTATTCAATTACTGCTCCTCAACCAGTTTACCTTTCTATATGTCTTTTGCGCCTTACATGCATGTATATGTAGATATATAATCAAATGACAGCATACCTCCTCTATGTATTTTCTTTTGTAACTAACGTCACCTGGGAATGCATTCAAATTTAGGTGTACAAATCTGTGTTATTGATGACCTGAAATGTGGTATCTATTGCTGCTTGCATACTGAATGATCTAGAGTTTTTGTAACCCCTATTCTCTCTCTCTCTCTCTCTCTCTCTCTCTCTAACATGTGGGATAGACATGTTGTGAGAGAGATGATACATACACTAGTAGTGCCTACTTAACAGTAGCCCACACAAACTACAGCTTGCTGCTCCTCTCCACGCAGCACAATCTCAGTGGAAATTTCGATTTTCATAAATTGAAGCCTTGCAACTTACACATCAGAGGCTATTATCAAAATGTTGAAAACGATCTGATTCGTTTGTTCAATCCTCAATTCTACAATCTGAAGCGAAAGATGTCAGATTTTTATGATCTTCAGTGCTCTACCATCTTAATCAGATCTCCATAAATTCATCAAACGTGCATTCAAGATAAACTTTAATTAATATTGAATACTAAACAAATATTTCTCTGTTATTTTGTTCCTCCCCACCACTTTTTTTCCCTCCACTCTGGCTTAAATAACTCAAAAAAGAACTTTAATGACATAATGAGCCATCCATTTGTCTGTAGTCGCTTGATTTTTAGGCCTACAGCAGCAACACTTCTTTTATCTTTTTATTGGTAAGTAAAACATTTAATAAAATTAATTGATGATACATTTATACATTATTATATTACAGTTACGTTAACAATTGTCAACAACCTGCGTATGATAGTTAACGGAATATGGATAATATATACAAAAGCCATAGATAGTAGCTAAGCAATTAGAAAGAGCATAAAAAGCTAATCAACATTGCTTTTGAAATACTTTTGAAAGGATTCCTCTTCCATACAGTATCTGCAAACAACCTTGTATACTTCAATGAAGAGTCTTGGGAATCGACTTGCAAAGTAGCGATCATACCCCTCAGGTACTGGTCCTACAAGCTCCTGAAATAGACACCAAAATTGAAAGTGAACATCAACTATGTGCACATAAAAAACAAATCTTAAACTAACTAGATTAAATGGCGTATAGGACCACCGCGCACCCTTAACACGATGGTCATTCCATAAATATAAGTGCTTGTGAGTTGTGGAAGGCAATGACCGGAGTTCAAGTTCCCAAGAGGGAGCTTCACACATATATACACTTAAATTAGACTAGCGCAAAATTTCTATCTTGTATAAAAAAAAATAAAAAATAAAAAAAAAAGGCCTATAGGTATCTAATCATTACCAATGCCAATAGAGTATGATATAATTTATTTACTTTTTATACAAATAATTTATTTCTCCCCCCCCCCCCCCCCAAAAAAAAATGCTTCAAGGATGTTTTCTATCACACAGGGAAGGGTCAACAAGGTCACCAACAAAAACAATTAGAAATATAGATCTCCTCTAGGGAAGCAGGGTTACATTTTGTTCCATAATACATGAGAATCAACCTCCACTCAACAAATGTGTCGCAGGTTTAAGTTTGTGAATTAGCCTCTCCAAACTATCTGCTAACTACCTCTTCTAGACCCCAGAAACAGGGAGCCTTGTGACAACCTTTTTATGCACAACCTTACACGTATATGGTTTTAGATTTAGATTGATGGTTGTCTCAAAGGGTCAGGCTTGAATTTTCCAATCCATTTTATATTTGGATCAGGTCATATCAAAATAAGCTATTAGTAAAGCTGCTTAGTTCAACAAAACAATTGCTGCTCATGCATCCATGAAACCTTTCACTTCTCCTAGCCCAAGAAAAATACCTGAATTTCTTTGGGAAGTTCCCTATAATGGTTCAATTTGTTTCGCATGACACGCAGTAAGTCTCGAACACTGTCAAATTTATAACGCCTATAACGGCCAATGTTATTGATAAATGCAAGCTCCATCTTTTCATCCCATTTCCCACCCAAAGCCACTGGTCCAGTACTTTCTAACACTTTCAAGAGACCAGAATTAGTCTCCCTATCTTCCAACTCTACTCTGTCACTAGTGTCCCGAAGAAATGACAATCTCATTTCAGAAGTCCAGAATAGAGGATGGTGCAACACCTCCATTGCCTTTGGCCTGAGGGCAAATCAGAGGAAGTTCGTCAATGAATATATTACAAAAGGAAGCATTTATAACTGAAAGTTTGGCAAGCTTAAATGAGTGTAAGATCACCATATATTATGTACCAATTAATGCATAGTAGAGTCAACTAAAATTGATTCATTATGTTCTATGTTCATTCAAGACAAGAACTATTTTTCAGTAGTATAAAATCAACTCTAGCAGCTCCTAAATTGCCACGCAAGAACATCATTTAAATATAAATATTTTTAAAATATCAGTTCAAAGAAAACAATCTATGGTCAGACCACCATCCTGCCAGTAAACCTATACAAGGTTGACTAGAGATCAAGCCCAATCATGATGTGTCAATACTTCAATCTATAAACCAGACCAGAAATAGTTGGTTGGTTCTGCTTTTGTGCCTTCAAATGCTATTGGAAACAAAATGAACTCTTCTTTTTTGATGGTGCATCCAAGTACTGCCTTACCCAATGACCAGTAGGTCAGTCAAATGGTATTCTTTTAACTCGGGGGCAATCACTCATCATAGAAGAAAAAAACTTCAACAGCTAGAATGGTTAAAAATTATTTAAGAAATAGCAGGCTGAAAATCCATTTTATGGTAGAAAAGCATTATTGCCTATCAAAAAAAGATATTGCCAGGCAGGAGCCTGTTTTGAAGAAAAGTAATACCTCAATTCAGGGTCAGGGTTCAATAAACGAGAAATAAGATGCACAGCTTCAGGGATATGTTCCACTAAAAAGAGGTCCATTTGGTTCTTCACAATATTAATATCACGTTCAAGACTATCGCCAAATGGATGTCGACCTCCAGTGATGCAGAAAAAAAGGAGACAGCCTAAACTAAACAAATCTACAGAGCGTGTTTGGCGTCCATGAAGAAGCTGTTCTGGTGCTTGCCAACCAGAACTGCCACAACCTGCAATAAGTCATTCAATACCAAGCTAAACAAATTAACAATTGTACAGATTTTACAGATTGATAACTGGGATATAGTAATACACAATGCATATTAAGGGAGTCAGTGATATACTGCTCCAGAGCACCCACTTCAATAGCAATTTTCACAGCTTGGATTTAATTTTAGGCCTTAATGGACCAGAGGAAAAATATCAACCAACAGGATGGTTAGAAAAAGGACACATCGAGAAAATTTATCACATTATAGCTGCCATTAGCATTGCATTTGGTAAGTAGATGAAGGGTGCAAACAGTTCACATAATAAATAGGTGAGAGTGCTTGCCAGTAGCATGATGACCCAAAGAAGACATATCCCCAACAAGGCGCTTGCTAATGCCCATGTCTGAAAGCTTTGCACATAAAGATCTTTCCTTGATTATCAACACATTTTGAGGCTTTAAGTCCCGATGAATTATCCCCAATTCATGCAAATGCACAAGCCCAGAAACCACATCTCTGTTACAAATACAAGCTAGAGGGTTAGAAAGATGCAGATCAAATATGGATAATATTACATGAAAAATGCCTACTTAACATGAAAACTGGACCAGCATTTAGCCTCCACTTGTGTTCACACGGGTCTTGACATGCACATAGAGCCATATTAAAGCATTGAAATTAAATATACAATATGCAGTTCATCCATGTACTCACTGAACTTATGGGCAGTTCAGGAGACCTATAGGTCCAAGGAAAATTTCCAAGGTTCTATCAGAACATCTTCTGAAGATGTATATTGAAATCACATGAGTGCAAAGCTATCCCTTGTCCCTCATAGATTAATGACAACAACCCAACCTCTAGGATGGATTGTCAATAAAATACCACTGTTACAAATACCAGTAATCAATTGGAAACACATTATTTAGAAAATCCTCAAAACTGCCCCTGCATATAAAATGAATCAGACTCATTTAAGAAGTTATGAGAAACAAAATGGTGTAATTAAAACACAGAACAAGACAATTTCCAAATCATTCCTGAGCCAAGACTAACGAGTTATGGCCAGTTATTGAAGGGCTCAAATGGTTGTTACAGGGTCTACACGTTATGTGTTCATACTTGCTAATCATCAGAAAGATCACTTGCTTGTTATGTCAAGCCAGAGACAGGACCTCCCCCCCCACCCCCCCTTCCCTTCCAAAAAAAAAGCACGAGCGCACGCACACATACATGCACACACAAAAAGGCTTTATAGTGATGATGAGGAAGGACCATTTTCATCTTTCTTTCTCCTCTCTTTGGATAAATCAATGAATATTATTGTATAAAAATAATAAACAGTCTCATTTATGACAAGAACTGATAAAAATCTCTTAGTATAAAACATTTTTGTGTCAGTAAGACTGCTAACCAACCTCATCAGCTTTAATGACAGAGGTGATGGATGGCCATTTGCTTTCCACAAATTAAGATCTGGAAAAATATTCTTCACTGACTCCAAGCGAGCTTTATACTCAATCATAGCTCTTGCTGCTTTGTTCTTGTTGAACACTTGGTTCTGTGAACAATCTGAGTAAATTTGGATCAAATCATCCAAGCTGCAAGTACAACGCTCTAAAGAGAGATAGACAAAATCTTGATCATACTCCACTCCATACCATCGAACAATGTTTGGATGCTGGTCAGATGCAATGAGATTCTGAATTTCTTTAAAAGCCACATCATTATGAGCCTGGACAAGACGTTTCACAGCAACTGGTCGACCTTCATAGATTCCCTCAAGGACAATGGTACCATTGCTTCCCTTAGCAATTTCGGTGTTTGATACAAATAGTTTACCTATCCTACGCCCATCAGTGCCACCATCTACGAGTTTATTAAGGTGCAACGACATTTGGTTATCACCATCAGTATGTACATATGCATCTCCATTTTCAGATGATATATGCTTATCCTTTTTTTCAACACTGCCATTCTTTCCTGATTTTTGAATTTTCTTCCTCTTGGAAGATGCAGTTTTTGAGCCAGAATTACTGGGCTGCTCATTCAAGAAAGCTTGTTCTTTAACTGCCAGAGTATAACCTTTAACAATCAAGCCCACAACAAGGCCAATCATGAACAAAATAAGAGGAAATGCAGGTGACCATTCAAAAAACATGCTTAACAGATGATTAGGAGAAATCCTTATGCTAATCATATCAAATATCCCTGAATCATCAATCTTCATGGGAGGCAAAGGAAGCATTGCTTCACTATCATCATTGTGATGAAAGTCTGTTTTAGGATGCAGAGGCAACAAGGAGTCTGTAGTAGGGGCTGGGTGCATAATATCTTCGTGATGAGCATTTACAAATTTATCAACCGCAGACTTTGAAGCAAGAATCAGACCTGATGGAGGTACTGGGAGCATCAAATCTTCAGGAGGCACCCTTGTGAGTATTTCAGGCCCGGAAGATTCAAGCAAAATATGATTTCGATGGCGAAAAATAGAGCCTTTTGTGTGACATGACAATGGAATAGCAAAATCAATGCCAATTTCAGAAACAAGCTTATCAGGCAAATTCATAGGAGCCCCACTGGAAGCGTCTAGACAAAGCAAAGAAGCCCCAACTTCTGCAATTGTCATATTCCATGAAGTTTTTTCCGAATTTGGAACAGAGGACGTCAGCAAATAATCTGTCCTTGTGATGTACAATCGCAAATCAACAACATTTAGGTTCTTAGGACCAGACTTTATCAACTCCTTATTGGATGTTTTATTATATGAAACACTCTGCAACGTTGATGGAGAATCAAATGCATAAGCACGGATCAGCTTTCCAGTCCTTAGATCAACCTCAAACACAGTTGTTTTCTTAGATCCAAGTGTAACAGCTCCATCCTCTGATATGTATGGTGTATTTTTGACAAATTCATCAATAGACATTGAAAGTTTCTGCAACAGCAACATTGAATCAATAATAAGGCATATACAAATTTAAAAAAAGAGCTAATCATGAATACAGTAAAAACACACAACTAACATATATTAATGCTTCTGATGAGACAGTACATGCCAAATTTTCCAACTCGTCGGAAGACAAGTCATCACCAGGCTCTATTTGGTCTCCGAACAAAGACACGACCTGTATTCTTTTCTGTTTCTGGTTAGTCTTTTGTTCTTTTACAATCAGAGGAGCAGTGAAAAGGGCACCTACGTATTTGCATCTGACAAACCATTAAAATGCATTCTCTTAGGAAGTAGCATACTCATGTTGTTTGCTTTTGTTCCTTTCATCTCGAAGGCCGGTTCAGTAATAGTTCAAATCCTTCTAACTGGTTAGTCATTAAAGCAGCATGTCTTACTCTGAGCCAGTAGCGAAAGCCCTAAATATTTGTGTTAAATCAAATAGTAGTAGGATTGAAGAAAGCCCCAACTCCGAACAAGTTGCAGAGTTCTACCTTTACCCTGACCAAATAAAGGGAAGGATAGAAAGTACCCTACTAAGTATTGAAGACTTCTCTTCTAATCTCGAATTATCTTGCGCCTGTAGCTGTCTAGCTAGCCTTCCTGCTTCCTTGACGCTTTGATTTGAAAGCACATTAAGCTTTGTTGGATTCACTGTCCTGTGTTCCCAAACTGATGAACTTCAAAATCTATAGAAAGGAGCTTCTACCTCTCTTGCTTGTGCACCAGCTCACTATGCTTATGCTATGCCCCCTTGTTAGCTCGTTAACAGCTCACTTTGATCATTTCTCTCTTCAGATCTCAAGTCAGGTGACCCTGCCTTGATCTCCTCATCGCTCCACTTACACAGTTACACACACACACACACACACACTCAGGATAAACCTGGTAGCATAATACTGAATTCATAACAAGGACATCTTTTAGGCAACGTCCAGATTCATTAATTGATAAGATGAAAAATGATACCTACGTATTTGACAGTTTGTAGTAGCTATCAATGTCTAGCAACAGATGTTAAGTCACAAATAAGAGCCCAGAAATCCCTTAGGTGCCAAGAAGGCACCATGGCATTGAGATAAATAGCAAGCCCATATTATTTTCCTAAAATAAATAAAATAAATTTTAACAAAAGAATAACACAAATTCTAGGGTTCAAGAGATAGCCCAGCAGTAATAGCATCCTTTGTGGTTTCCTATGTCTGTGGTTTGAACCCCATCCCTCTCTCTCTCTCTCTCTCTCTCTCTCTCTCTCTCTCTATACCTATTCAAAAAATAGGAAAAAAGAAAAAAGAATAAGCAAAGTTCTATCGTCTTAATATGAAAGCACTTCTCCAATTAAACCTTTATTTTCCCTATTTTGATATGTGAGTAGCTCCAAATGGAGGAAAAGGGAGTTGTGTGAAAAGGCCATAGAAAGCCTACCCAAACAAGATTGATTGTGAAAACTATTATGGGCTTGAGAAAGATCTCCAAAAAAAATAAATGGAACTAAGAAAAATAGAAATAAATAAATAAATAAAAACATAATCACACACAAGAATACCAAGGATTTATGCAGTTCGGCCTTTGGTCTACATCCATGAGCGGCAACAAGGAGACAATTTTAGTAACAAATATGGAGATTACAAAGGTAGTATATAGGAACTCTCAAAAAAACACAAACTGCATATGCACCAAAGAGCTTTCTCTCCCAAATTACAAAGAATAGATATATTTCTACTTCCCTATTCTAATTTGCAGCACTTTTCTCTTAGAGAACCAAATAACCAGGCCAATATATGTGCGTGTGTATATATTTGTGAGATTCAGCAAAGTGGTTATCTAATAGCACTCAAATACAACTAAGTAATTTGTTGTTGTGCACAGACCCAAAATTTTAAAGGCAATCCAACTCAAGCCGTGTGACAACAAGAGAGGGTGGAGGAGTCAACTTATCAATTCAACCCATTTTGACAACCTGGTCTTCATAATTTGTCTCTCTTTTGCTTCCTTTAGACCATAAAAACAGATCTATAATGTCTCTTAAGAACGCATCAGAGTTTCGCCTTAAGACCCATCAGAGTATGGAATATAAGGGCAATAGTCAAGGACTCAAGGAAAGACGGGAGTCTTAACTGGAGAGAGGATCCACTTATATGGACAGATATTGATTGTCCACATCTCCTCACACAAAACGCTAATACAACAATCTTATTTGAAGAGCTCCAAGGATGATTGATGCCTTCCCACATGTTATAAGAGAAATATGCAATACACCAATAGATAAATGAATGTTGAGGAAAGCAAAAGTGCAAAACACTAGAGAAGATTGGCAAACAGATGTGACTAAGTTCATAAATAGTTTAAGAAGTAGAAGCTTTAGCTACAGACCGATAATAGTAGACCTTCACCTTTTAAAAAAAAAAATAAAGCATTGATATAAGAAACACAGACAAGAAAACATACCATTTTACCAAAGTGCTCACTGTGCATATACAAATCCCAGTCATCTCCACAATCTATGAAGAACCCGCCACTTGGGTCAGATGCATTTTCTTTATCATTATCTTGCCCAGAAGCAGCTTGATATGAAGTGTAAATCGGTGTTCCAGACTCAAATGACCAGATAACTCTCTTAGAATTACTCTCAACCAAATGGACTGTCCCATCCAAGCCAGCAATCAGCGCAGTACTATGTTTACTGTTCCCATGGAAAATGGAAAAATCAAATGTAAAGCAAAGTAGCAGAGTTTATATAGTCATTATCCCACAAAAAGATTTGTATCTACAAAAAGCTAAATTTATATTTACATCATGTGTTTCAAGCATCCCCCTATTGGAATAATGGTTATAAGCGTAAATTCACCATTTCCTAACAACTTAAACTTTTAGGACAGTCGGTAATTTATAATGATATCAAATCAGATAGTCCTCAATTCGAACTCTGTCGCCGATCTGCCTCCCATTTTAAAAGTTAGAATAACGGTTAAATGAATAAATAAACCCTTTCCTAACAGCTAAAAGCTTTTGGAATCAAGTGGTAGTTTATCATTGCCAACTGTTTTGTGATTACAAGGTGCATGAAACACAAAGTTTGCATTATAATTGAACAAATTAATTCGACATAGTAAGAGAAAAACCTAGTCCAAACCATGTTCCATAAAACTCTATTTCAAAAATTAAATAGAGTTCTGAGTTGTGAATATAATTAAAAGACAAAATAGAACTCACGGTGAGATAGACAAGAGAGATCGGGTCGGGCTTCGAGTTAAGGCATCATCCTCGTGAGGATCCCAAAGCGACAACTCCGAGCTTTCCGAGTTCAACAACAAGTCGTCTACTACGCTTGAAGACGCCGAGATTGTGAATACTAATATGCAGAATATTAAGGTAGGAATAAGAATAAAGTGGTGTTTCTTCATCTGGAAAACTGAAATCGAATTTAGAGAGGTTGTGAGAAATATTGGTCAGGATGATGGGAGAGTAGAGGAGAAGGTGGTGTGGTTGAAATCATAATCGTGGGAGAAGAGAACGGCAACAATAAGGCAGCTTTGGAAGAAGATTCTAAGCTTCTTCCCAAGCTGCAATTTTAGGATCTCCAAACCAAACCCCTCACCTTTGCCGGCTTGTCTTTCCTAATTGTTTTGTCTTAACGGTTTTGCTTTTTGTCTCCAAAGTCTCCTTTTCTTTTCTCTTTTCTTTCTTTTTTTTTTTTTTTTTTTATAATACTTCCATAATTAGGATGGGGGATGAATTTAGACATTCTGTCTATTAAAAACACTAAAATTATATCACTTAGGTCTGTTTGAAATTTTATTTGGGATTAGTTTATTTGGTTGAAATTAAAAAAAAATTATTAAAAATATTGTAGATAAAATTAAAAATTAGTTGAAATAGTAAAGTAAGAATCATGAACAGTATCAAAAATATATACAAACTCATAAATAGTAATAAAAATAAGCAGAATAATAAAATAATTGACTTTTTAATTTTTGCTAAACACACGCTTATAAATACTTTTTAGCCCATCCTAGTACTTTTTTTTTTGTCTTTTGATTAGTAGAGGGCAAATTAAATTTTTTCTATTCTAAACTATTAACTCAATTAAAGTCTATTTAGATACTGTTTATTTACTGAAAATTAAAAACTAAAAATTTATTGTTAAAAATACTATTACAAAATAATTAAAAAAAAAAGTAAAAACTCACATGTTTTTGTGCTTTGACAGGCCCATAAATAGCATGATAGAAGGCTAGAAGCAGTCAAAAAGGCACAAATGCAACTTCAACGCAGCCGCAGTGCTAAGCAAATGCACACTTACTGGCATGAACCATCAAAACACGCCACCAGTCCTCCCCAGTATAAAAGTATTGTCTGCAATGCAATTGACTTTGAATCCACTTATTGACAATATCATAAAAATAATTGTACATTAATTTTACCTAATTGCTAATACTTTCAACAAATTACATGAGTATCCTAACTATCACTTACACTTTCCTACCATTGAGTTCATTAATAGACTTAACATTAAACAGATTAGAAAACTATGAATACTCCTAAACCATAGTCATGCAGCTCTTGAAATTATTCCATAGGTTCTTACTTATGTAATAAATCATAATCGTTGCACACATAGGTAGATAAATGCAAATGGTAATAGGTCAGGGATCTTACCTTAAAAGTAGAAAATGGAAGTATGCTTGACAAGAAGGAAATTTTGGGTTTATGAGTCTCACTTTAGCGAGATTGACTTTCACTTTAGCGAGGAACAGACAAGAATAAGCAAAGTTTGTCTAGACCTTGCTTTGAGTGTGATACGAGTGAGGGATGTGCAAAACTTTATGTTTAGAATTTAAAACAATTTCCAAAGAATTTGCTCATGCAATACAATCTTACTCGAGCAAGGCCGAGAAGAATAGTTCATTCAAACAATGTTAATTATCACTCAAGTGAGACTATTACATAAAATATGTTATTTGTAGAATTTTGAAGAAATGTGAAGCAAATAACATGATTGTGCCCCCAACAACTAGTAACAATCTTGTTAACATTTTAGAATGTCAGTCTTAACTTAAAGTGACTTTTTAAATGTGTCATTTCATTAGAAACTCTTCATTGATTATATAGTCATCTATATATAGTTATTTACGAGGTTTTTGTGGATCATAATTTGCCATACCACACTAGAAATTTACAAGACTTTCCATGATTGCAAATTTGGCCCATTAACTCACTAGTAAACTCATTTGAGTGAAACAAATATAATATTATGGGAAATGATATTTTCACACCTGTTATCTTTACTTTAATTCCTTTTAGTCTCGTCCCACATTTGTGTGCTTCTATTCATCTTTTTTTTTTTTTTCCCCCTTGTACTACTTTTGTCCCCTCTCTCTCTCTTTTTGGTTCATATGGGGAATGCTAATTTAAAATTGTAATAATTGAGAAGGTGTTTGAGATATGTTGTTTGGGTATTTTTAATATACGTGTGAGTGAAAAAATGTATAGAAATGTGTGTAATATTATTTAAAATATTAGTTATTGTATTAGAACTAACATGCCAAGCAAGGCCTAAATTGCTCAATAAGTGCTTTAATGATGTTTGGACAGGGCTGTCCTCTAATTGAAGGATTTTTCTTCAATTCACTAAATAACGATATAATATTATCAACAATATAAAGAATATGACTTTTTTTTAATAGGTTATAGACTTGTTTAAATAATACATATTAACAGTCTTATAATTCCCATAATATGTTAGAAAAAATAACTTCTAGCTCGTTTGGAGCCAAACTTCAACATTGTTTAAATTAGAGTCTTGGTTGTCAAATTATAGTTTATGTTGGATAGCTTGATGAACCCTGTTTTGCTTTGCATCAACTAATAGTGATATTATTGTAGGGCATTGATTTTTTGATCTTACCATCTCAAATGTGTCAAATTTGATTGTTTCCTTTTGACATAATCAAGAGAAAGTATTTTGTCTAAACTCCGTATGTAGCAGGTGTAGTATAAGAATGAGTTTAGGACCGCACGTTTTAGCTGGCGTTCTGCGTTTGGTGTTTGAAAGATGAGTCCCATGACAACTGTGCACACATGGCAAAGTTTATATATTTAAACACATATTATATATTCTATTGGGTCCCACATGATACTATTTATATTTAAAAATTATTTTATTATTATATTTTTAACGATAAATTTTAAATTTTTAATAAATAAAGCGGTACCTGAACAAATCCTCAAATAGGATTGTTATTCTTGGAAATTAGGGAATATCACTATAAAAAAAAGTACACGTAAAAAGAAAAGAAAAAAAAAAAGGAAAAAAGAAAGCCAGCTCAAAACTAGGTACAAGTGTAATTGGCTGAGAAAAAAGAAAAGAAAAGAGAGAAGTAATCATTAAAATAATAAAAATCAGTAATTACAACTTCCCAAGGTCAACAAAAGTCAAATCAAAAGGCACCTTCTCTCCCTCCATGTTATTATCAGCACTAGGGGTGGCCATGGGTAGAGTATGGATCGGGTATACCTATACTCTACCCGA
Source organism: Castanopsis chinensis (assembly GCA_032878915.1). Lineage (NCBI taxonomy): Eukaryota > Viridiplantae > Streptophyta > Magnoliopsida > Fagales > Fagaceae > Castanopsis > Castanopsis chinensis. The sequence continues at coordinate 540,300 of JAVQMG010000074.1, read as the reverse complement.
AAAGTTTACCCATAGATATTCAAATATAAATACCCATTAATATCCATACCCGAATCTTACTCGAATTTATTATCCATGAATATCCATACCCTACCCAAAACTCATTCAATTTTTTTTTTAATCTAAAACATTTTAACTTAAAAACTATCTTAAAAAAGAAAAAACTAATAAATAAATTTTTTTTAGTATTCTTTATTTACACTACTGTAAACTCTTACAGTTGAATATATACATAAGGAATAAAGTGAGCCCAACAAACTAAGATTAAGAGCTTTTTTACTCATGTTTTTCAGTTTTATTTTTTTGATTAAAGGCGGTGCCTTTTTTAGTAATTAGCTAAAGAACGAGTGGCTCTGGGTTCCGGAGATCAGCCTCGACGACCTCGCCATCGAGTTCTTCAACTCCTCCGGCGATCGAGGGCGCTTTTCGGTTAAGAAAATCTCCGACGGCGTAACCGGAGAATTGAAATCTTCGTCCTCGACGACGACGTTGCAGAGGTGAGGGAGGTCGGTGTCGAGGCAGAGCGCGAGAGCTGCGAGTGGCGAAGATGCGAGGGGCAGTGTGTGTAATAACTCCGGCGGAGGAAGGGTAGTTTCGGAAAGTAATCCGAGACGACGTCGCTCCGTTTCGGCGGTTCAGTATCAGATTAGCGATTCGAATTTCGGAGGTGAAATTTTCATTCTTTTTGAAATTTGAAATTGAATGATTTCATTTTAATAATTGATTAATTTCTAGCTTCACAATTACGTGCTTTGGTTTGAGTTAATTTTTTTGTATTCCTTTTGCTTCTTCAGCGTTTCCGGCGCTGTGCACAACATAGGTGAGTGAGACAGGTTTTTTTTTTTTTTTTTAACGGGTTGGGTTTGGATAATATCCATACCCTACCCGAACAATTCGGGTAATATCCATACCCTGCCCGGTTAAGCTCTACCCATAAAAATCGGGTATTACCCGAAATATTTGGATCGGGTCGGGTTGGATATCCATTACCCAATGGGTATGGCCATCCCTAATCAGCACGACAAAAAAGAAAGCTTAGGTATAATACAAGCAGTGTGTAAACCCTAGCCACAGCCTACATTGTATTGCTTGCCTGCTCGTTCCTCTTCTGTAAACCCTAGGAGCTACCTCCCCAAACTACATCACCTTAAAAAAAAAACCAAATCACCCTCTCCGATCAAACTACAAGAATAATATATAAGTTTCACATTTATTTCCCGAGATTGTTTTTCCTTTGATTTTGCAGAGATTAAGGTTGTCGCTGCTTGCGTACTTGTCGGCCTTTTTGGCATTCAACACAACCCTTTTCCGCCGATGATTTCAAGGACATCCTCGGTTCAGGTTTTGTATCACTCTTTTTTCAATTGCTATGATTTTCGTTCTTTTTTTTTTTTCCAGTTATAATTTGTATTACTGATTAAGCTATTATTGCTGTAGCGGTTCGTATATTTGCTCCTTATCAATTATCATGCAACTAAACACTACCCATTTTGGTTTTCTAGCGTTATAAATTAGGACTCATAACAAATAGCTATGTAGATAATTTCTTTGAAAAATTAAAATATTAGTTACATTCCATATGTATGTTGACATACATTTTATGAGTTGTGTTTTTCTCACATTTGGCATGTTCATCTAATGTCTAATACTTAAAAAGAGTCTACCAAGACCGTTTTTGAGGTTCACTTTTTCCGTATTTATCCATTTTGCAGGTATAAATTAAGTAATTATCATTAGAAGTTGGCATTCCTAGGCCCTGCTGAAACGACAACGATCAGTAGGGTCATGGGAGCCGAAGAATTTGGTTACAACATCAAGGCGCAGACATTTAATGAAATGGAGGATGATGATTTTAATCATTTCAGTGATTCAGAGTTAGTCTACCATGTTAGGGACGCACTCAATTCTGTCTCATCGGTAAGCAATTGCTTTCTTTGTAACTTGCACTCTTTTTCTTTCTTTCAATTTAACATGTTCGTTTAGTAGTCACCGTGTTTTCATCGGCTTTAATTATATTTAATTACGAAAGTATGGTAACGGGAATTTATTTGATGGGCCTCATAATCATGATAGTTTATGCAGGGTTTTAACGTTCTTGTGATTATTCTTTTCTCTGATATTTTGGTTTGACTTCCTTGCTGTCCTTTCATCAGCTGTCTTTGTAAATATATCATTCAAGTTTGTCCGTCATACAATCATGTTGTCTATGCTCAATCTCTACTTGGCACCATAGTTTAGGGCAGCTCTTTGAAATATAGATTAGCAAATTTTTCTAACTAGTTAGCGGGCTTAGAATTGATTTTCTACAATTGACTTGCCTTCTTTCATGTTTTGGCTTGATAAAAATAATATATTGATAGTGAAATTATTGGTTTAATTATTCACTTGCTGAATGAAGTTTATTGTCAAGTGTTTTATTTTCATCTTATATTTTAACAATATGTTCTACTTGCAACAGGGTGATTGTGACAGTTATAATCAGCTTGTTGGGGTAATGCACCATTCAAAAGGACTTGCCCCTGATGAGGTGGCACTGCTTGTGGTAGGCCTTTTACCTGTATTTAGATATGCTTTTATTTAATTTTTTTCCCCAAAGATTTATTTATTTTTATTCACCACTTAATTCATTCTTCTGAATCATGAATTTTTCTTTATATATGCCCTGCAGACCAGTTTAAAGGCGCTATCTGGAGCAGTTTCTTATATAGATATTTCTCTTCATGAAGCTCTTCTTTCTTCGGTGAGTAGATGATACTTGGATTTGTGTGCTTATTAATGCTGTTATGTTTTGTTGAATTTTAAATTTTTTTTTATGGCAAGTGTTCTTCAGATTTTTGACATGAACATGTGGAACTATGGACCTGATGTGATGGATGCTTTGCTTGGACTGATAATATCCTTGGTATGTGGGTTTTGGGCATCACTTATATTGTTATACTTGATGACTTTTTTTCCTCTGAAGAAAGTACGGTGAACCTTCTATGATTGATTTTAACCTTACCATACTGCAGGCTTCTTCAAATGGAAAATACGTTGATTCATGTTTGGAAATGCTTGTGAGCACTTTCACACCACCTTTCTCTTTCTTAGATATACTGAAGCAGCCACGTGGTATTGCCAAAAAAGACCAAGTTCTTTCTCGTGTGCATTTAGCTCTGAAACATATCGCTGATTTGGTGCCTCTTGCTCCTTCAAAGCTATGTCCAATTATTTCTCGGAAAATGCCAATCTATGAGAAGGAACCCGTGAGTTCAATAAGCACTTCACAATATGAACTTTGAGTGCAAACATGATATAGTTCTTTTTTTTTTAACAAAAGTACACTTTTGGCCCTTAAAGTTTCAGGTTGTTTTCATTTTGGCCCTTTATGTTTTCAAAATTTTCATTTTGGTTCTTTATGTTTGATTTGTTTTTTTGCTTGGCCAAGCGAAAACCAAATCAAGCACGAAGGGCCAAGATGAAGATTTTGAAATGTTAAGGGCCAATATGAAAACAAATCGAACATGAAGGGCCAAAATGAGATCCCTAACCTTAAGGGCCAAAAGTGTACTTTAGCCTAGTCTTTTGCAAAAATTTGTTGTAAGTTATTGGGTCTTACTTCTTACGTGTGAGTTTTTAATTGTTATATGGCATTTAATTGTTACGTGGTGCACCTCTTGATCACCCCCATGGAAATTTGATGGTTTTAGTTTGCATGTCATCTTTCATGCATATCATTGTTGTTCTGAAGGTTTAACATTCAAATTTTAGCAATTGCTTTATAATGAACCAATGTTGTTAAAGGCTAAAGGTGATATCAAGGCACCAAGTTTTGTATGGCGTGAGGTTTGAAAGTCAAAAAACACTCGCCTGAGTGAAGTAAGGCACTAGGTTCTCAACACATTTAGTATACATATTATGAGCTGAACTTCCATGTTATGGAGCTAATTTTTATCCACAACATGGAAGTTGAGTTCATAATATGTATTCCAAGAGCGGAGGTGCACTTAAGTACAAAGGCCTTTGGAGCAGCCAAGGTGCAAAGCTTAAGAATGCATGATTGAAGTAAATCACACGTTTTCCAAAACTAATGTATAATATCTTTTAGTTGAAGGATTTATAAAAAAAATGAAATTAGTAATATATTTAGCCCATTCTCTCAAATGGTTATAGTCTTCTGCAATTGCAAAGAGGTTGTAGGTTCAAGTCCTACATAGGCTAGATCAATTCTTAAACTTTCTATTTAGTAAAAATAAAAATGTACATTATAACAATCTGGTAATGAAGTAATCATATAGCATTCTGTACAATACTCTTGTTCTTTGCAAAATACACACAACCCCGATATTTGATAGCCATGATTGAAATGAAGTGCATGGTTGAATTAAAATTTACCCAAAAGGCAAAGCAAAAGCACTAGAATTGTAAGTAGTGAATTCTATGCCTAACATAGGCAATGTAATGCAACCCTAAATTATATAATCATCATTCTCAGTATGCAAAGAACCATCATCATTGTCACTGCAAGATTTGTAACCCTTATCATCTTCCTCATCTACTTTATCTAAATTGAACTCTTGCTCATTTGGAGTATGTTGTGAACTGGAACTTGAACCTTTTGCCCACCCTTTCACTTTAGCTACTTGAAGCACTTCAAGTATGAAGCTTTGTGGCAAGCTCAGAGCTCGCTTTTACCAACGTTGTGTCTCATTGAGGCTTGGGCATTGCCTCAAGGCTTCAGAGGTGAGTCCCTAGGTGAGCACCACCGAGCTCGCCTTTGCAAGCTTTGAAACAAACTCTTTCCAGTTTCAGAATTTTGGTTGTTTATCCATTGAATAGAAAATTGGTGATCGTATTGTTCTGGAGCTAATGTTGTATACTTGTATATGATGACATCCATGGTTCGCCATTTGTCCCTAACTAAAATTTGGTTGTTCCTTCCTATTATTCTATTTTATTATCAGTAAGTAGTTACACATGCACCAAGTGGGTCTTGAACCCAAGACGTCACCCTCCATTCCATTAGTATGGGAGGAGCAGAGCTATAGCTCATTGGCTTGTTTCTCATAATTTTTTATTATTACGTTCATTATTTCAGTTTCCTATATAGTATGTTTGGGACTGTGTTTTGCTGCCTTAAAGTTTTTGCTAATATTGATTGGAATATTACTGCTGTGGATCATTAGATCTGAAATTGTTCTCACTTTTCTTGTAGATGGTGGTCGTATATGCAGAGAACATGTTAAAGCTGGAGAGTGGTGCAATTGGAGAATTTGTTAGTAGCACTATGCTTATGGCATTGATGGATACTCTCATAGATTTGGATGTAAGTAGGTTGAATTTCCCTAACAAATTAGTTGCAAAAAATGTCACCGCATCTATATATAATCATGTATTAACTTCTTATAGGTGGATATTGGATGGGATGGCATTTTACATGACGACTCTAGTAAAGGAATATTTCAGATGGAGATTGAAGATATGGATGAATTTGCAGATTATGATGAGGAAGATTGCACTGAGGTATGGTATCCTATATTCAAAAGTGCCATATATCTTGTTTCGTCATATAATCTTCTGAATGAAGAAATGGTAGCAGATTGTTGGAAATTACTCACTGGCTTTGATTGTGTCTTAGATTGGATCATTTTTCAAATCTATGGTCTTATATTCCATTGATTCATTGAAATTCATGTTGGTTTATCCTGCCTCAATTCTTTGTTTTAGTCCTCCTTTTTGTCCCAGTCCTGAATTATCCGAACACGTGATAACCACTAATAATGAATGCATTAGTGGCAAAAATACATATGAGAAAAGTGTATTGGTTCCTGCCAAATTTTAAACCTTTGGTATATTATACTGTTTGGGAAGACTTTTGTTTACATATTGAGATTCATTAGCCTGATATTTAAAGTAATCTAGGATATACTCTTACAGTTTCCAAGAGAATTAAGTCGGAAGAGTTTGGGAGGAAACTCAACTGCTGAAAAATTAGATAGCCTGATGGTGCTAACTTTTGAGCATCTCAAATCATGTGAAGTCAGTGGCCGTTTGACTGAGGTACTTTTGGATGCTCAATTTTTTAATGCTGTTGAACTACTCTCTGTGGCTAATGTCCAATTTTATTATATTATTGAAATGTGGTGATCAGGTCTTTGAACCTCTTTTAGACTCATTCCGGATTACAGTTCTGACAGCATACAAGTCAAAATTTGCTCAGGTATAGATATTTCATCAAATTTGTGTTCTCACATAATTTTCAATATTAAATACTTAGTGGTTTTTTGGTAATTGCCAGCATTAAAATGCATTGCTTTTATTTTTCTGTAATGCAGTTTGTGATGTTCTATGCCTGTGCTCTAGATCCAGAAAACTGTGGTGTGAGATTTGCCGTGTTACTGGCAGATATTTTTGCTTGTGAAGACTACCCTCTGTCTTTCCGGTAATGACCTTGCTGTGAATTAAAAGACCTTATTCTTCAGTGTCAAACTTTTTGTTTTAGGGAACAATTATTTTTTGCATTGGTTTTTAGGAAATGTGGTATTTGAAGAACTTCCAAGTTGATCCAAACTATTCTTTATCAAATAATTGTGTTTTGTACTAATGTATTGGTTATATAATTATTTTTTGGTTCCGTACATTCTGTCCACTTTGCATTGGTATGGTAACAACTCTAGGTATTTGGTTTTGGCACTTTTTTAAGGAACCACAAATTGTGTGAAGCACCTATTATGGTTATTAAGCTGAAAGTTTGGGCTGGGGCATGTTGGTCTTGCCCCTTATTCATGTGCTTTCCAGGCACATTTAACCAAATGACATGGTGTTAAATTATTTTGTTGCGTATTCCTGATTTTCTGTCTCACATGGTATCTCATAATACATATTTTGGGGGTTGCCCAGGGGTGGGGGTGGGGGAGGTCAATGGTTGGGAGGAGGTGTAACTACCTGGTTTGAAGTCATTTTGTCTTTGTATGGTTGAAGTGCATGCAATAGTTGGAATAACTCATTTTCTTTCACCATCCGATCTAAGTTCTTGCACCTCCAGTTCCCCCATATCTAGTCTTGTCTGAATTTATAATTAGTGACTTGACAGTTCTGCAAATATAATTTAAATTATTTTTTGGAGCATCATCTATGGTGCTAATTTTTTCTTTCTGCTTCTCTGCAGGATGAGTGCTGTTGCTTATCTGGCGAGTTATTTGTCTCGTGGGAATTTTCTGTCAGCTCCTTTGGTTGCTAGCATCTTGAAAAGGTTTTTAAGCATTATATTTTCTTAGAATGCAATTTATATTTTGTTACAACAACTAATGGTTAATTTTCTTTTCTTTTGTTTATGAGTTCTCAGGTTGGTGGATTGGTGTTTTGAATATTGCAACAGAAAAGGTGGTGAAATGAACCCAACATCCCATAGACTTTTCTACTCTGGATGCCAGGTATATTATGCTTTAGCAATAATTGGGGCTAGAAGCTTTGATTTTTGTACCTTACGTTGGTAAGAAAATGTACATAGAGAGTAACGTTATCGAGCATAGTTGCCTTCTGAAATATTGGTTTATTCATTTTGCACACGCGCATGCACACAGACATTACTTGGTACATTTGATAACTTTTGGAAATTAAGAAAATGGCCTATAATGAGTGGTTTGTTGGCTGTGTAATATGTTGCTGAGAACATTTAATTTCCTACACTACAAATTAACAAAATCCCTTTTTGATAGTTTAATTTTTATATGAACAATTCAGTTGAAGTGAGTTGGACAAACCCATTTTAAACTGATGAAATGTTTTCTGTGGATAACCTAAGATGTACATGTTTCTTTATGAATAGCATTATGTGATCCCTGTGCCTATGCTCCTTATTTGTACAATAATATCTGTTGGGCAATTAAACTCAATTCTACAGGGAGGTTATTTACTGCCTTGATAAATTGCAAACTGATGGTTATTTATCTGTACACAGGCCATCATGTATGTTCTTTGCTTCCGAATGAAATCAATGATTGATGTTGCTTGGTTCAAGCCGCATCTTCTCCTTATAGAGCAAATCTTGAAGCATAAATTGAGCCCATTGAAGGTGAGGAGCTGTCTTGGGGGACAGCCAAAAACTCTTAAAAGGAGTACTCAGTGTATATGTTACAATTTTGCTATGTGAAAGTATCTGTTTTTCTTTGACATTAAGAAGAGTTTATATTTTATTATGATGTGTACCTTGTGCTCCTGGGCATGAGCATAAACTGCCAAGCTTGTCAAGGGTGAATGCCCTTGGATTACCAGACAACTGGTTCTGGCAGGTGGGGTCAGTTGCCCGTAGATTTTATTAGCTAGAGGAGAGTCCAAAGGGCTCTTCTTTAGAAAGGTTCCCTATGTTATCAAAGAATGAAATATAAAATTATGATTATGTACCTTTTTTAGTCCCTTGTTTCTTATTTTTTCCAATTTATTTTAATTTTTCAATGTTACTGGATTGTGTCAGGCAATCTAAACATTGTCAGATTGTACATTATCTTACTTCTGTTATCATTTTATGACAGGTATGTCTGCCTTCCGTTGTTGAGGAATTTTGCAGACAAGCGGAAGCAGCTCAGCTATTTACCTCATCTGAGGAATTCAATTTTAATGACTTGCTGGAGTCAGAACATTCTAGAGCTTTTGGTGGGATGGAAAGGCTTGATATGTTCTTCCCATTTGACCCATGTTTGCTGAAAAAAAGTGACAGGTTGGCATTTTAGATTTTGGATAAAAGATTAATTTCAAAATGAAACAGAATTAATATTGCAATTTCTGACATTACATAGGGAGGCTGTTATAGCCTGTGCGAAAAACACACTATACTCCAACCACAAGTTCTCTCCCCTGTAAAATTGGTTTGGGTATGTTTTGTAGCCCATTTAAAAAATACCATGAAATGATGGAAAAGATAACACAAGCACATTCTGATTGGTGTTCTCGGGTGAGAATAAAACTTTTGCCATGTTTATGAAGCATCATTTTGTAAGGATGCTAGATACTGGTGACCAACTTTGTTTGGTGGGCTCCACATTTTACCAATAAAAGTTTTACATTAGAGAAAAAGGATTACCTTTTTGGATAGAGTTTACCTCCAAACCGGTTTTGGAGGAAAATTCCCCAACCTCGCTATGTTACAATTCATAAAACTATCTGTGTATTTTTAGTCACATAACCCATTTAATTGGTCATATTACTTGTTTAAATAATTTAATGAGATGTATGATTTAGTTTACGTGGATGGTTTAATGAATTGCCACATGGGTTGGAGGATATTTCTCCAAATTGGAGGAAAACTTTGTCCAGCTTTTTTTGTTGCAAGAAATTTAACATTTATTTTTATACATATTTCGAATGGCTTACTGACATTTCTTGGTTTCTTCATTATCTAAAGGTTCATTCGGCCACACTTTGTGTATTGGTCAATGGTCAGACCTCCATACGATGATGATGAATGTATTAGTGATGAAGATGTTGTTGAGGAAGAGCTTGATCTTGATGTGAGCAAAATGTCTATCACACCCCGGAATCCATTGAGTTATTGGATTTCAAATGGATTAGAAGAACCTAGAGGAATGCCTGCAAGAATTAGACCCTCAACAAGTCCGGAGTCGTTGTGATGTCAAAATACTTTTTGTCTTTTCACTCATTTTGCTGGAAGAGATGGAAACAAAATCTGCCTTTGCTCATACTAAACAGAAGAGCAGGCTTCTAAATATGAAAGATTGTTGCTCGGTTCACCTTAAAGGTGTGCTGCTCAGCTGACAGGATGGTTTTGCCATTACAATTTTGGGCTATATAATTGTGATCTGACTTCCCCTTTTTTTCTTCTATTGCAAAGCATTGTAAAATTAATCGAAGAAGTTGGGAAGTCCATGTTTGATAAATTTTGAGTTAGTTATTAGTTATTGTTTCTGTATTGATTGTAACAGAAGAAACACACAGTAGAGGGGATAACTTATTTCATTGTGATGCATTGAATCTCCAGCATATACTTTTTTAGCATTTATGATCAGATTTCTTCTGAGGTCACACAACAGATTGTGAGCGCCATGTTGTTTACATGTGCCTGGCTTCCCAATTCGATATGGAATTTAACAACTCCGGTCATGTTCTATATTTTGAGCTACAGCTGTTGACATTATGAGGGAAATTGTTGTACATCAGTAGTTGAATGGGTACTAGCATCAGCTGGTGATGTCCTAGTCTTGTAGCGTTTTAATAGCAGAATTACTCTTACAAAATTGAATAAGCCAACTAGTTGAAAAATTGGTTAATGACAAAATGTATACCAGCCCAAAATTGTAATTGACAATAAAGTTTGTGAGAAGTTTGAAAACAGAGGGGGTCAAAGTTAACCGGGAGCTGACACATCCAAAAATGAAGTTCATCAACCTGGTTTTCAAGCGGCTGTACATTTCTGAGAATGTAAGGGAAAGAAAAGCCTTTGAAAATTATATCTGACAATCAAAGGCTTTCAGAACAAGAAATGAATAGAAGAGCGGACCTAATCCACTTCCAAAGCATATCACATGGACTGAAATTCTCTTCCAAATCCCATCACAATATGGACTGAAAAAGTAGAAATAAAATGACGACTTATAATCTAAAACAAACATTATGATGAAACCATACTTTTAGAAGTAATAAAACAAGTAATATGACTTTGTCTCTTAGTGGCATAACTGACTCTATTTTACTAGGAGAACTATGATATAAATCTCTTCTTTTTTTTTTTTTGATAGGTATGATTTAAATCTCTATTTTCCTTATTGTAAAAAAAAAAAAAAAAAAAAGGGAAAAAAGAAAAGAAAAGAAAAAGGAAGACCTAGGCCCCTTTAAATGAAAGTTGTTAAGTCTCATTAGGAAAACAATATTAAAGCATTAGTTTGCAGCTTCCAGTGTCTCAAAAAGAGGACAAGAAGTTCACACACTAGTTAGGTATATATAGGAATAGGAGGTTGATTGTTGCATCAAAAGTCATTTCATTTTATTTTTTTTTGAAATTGAGAGAGTCAGGGAGTCGATTTCATGGAAATGATATGGTAGTTAAAGATGAACATACGGTTATATCATATTTACAAATAGTCATAATTTATTATTCAATGAAATAAAATCTTAATCGACGTAGAACCAAGTAAAACCTTAAAATTCAAGTAAACTTAATTTAAACCATAAAATATATCCTCTCCATTTCAAGGCAAACAAACTGAAAGGGTTTTGATTGCATGCTATTTTTGCTTGTAATGTAAACCTTTTTTTTTTTTCCTTATTATTGTAATTATGAAATATAAAAAGGTTAAAAAAAAGAAAAAGAAAAAAGTGGAGAGTGAGAGAAAAAGAAATAAAGAATAGACAAGTGCGGGCTGGGCTAGGGATGGTGCGTGAAAAAGGAAAAAAAGAAACAAAAACGAAAGTCCCGACTCCCCGAGTAGCAAAAGCAAAAGAGAGCAGTGCGCAGACAAGAAGAAGAAGAAGAAGTAATTACAACGGCAACAAAACAAAGGCAGCAGAATAGCATAGGATTGAGGTTTGGAGAAATCAAAGAAAGAAACTCTTCGAACTCAACACGACACAGACTCAGAAACATGTTGCACAGCAAGACCTTCGTCAAGAAAACCAGAGGCGGCAAAGTTAACAAGGTTTCTCTCTTTTTTCTCTCTCTCTCTCTCTTTCCATTTTCCTTAAACCATAATTGATTGTTTGTTTGTTTGGCGCAGCAAGTAAGAGAGCACTATCTGAGAGACGATATATACTGTGGAGCTCCTATTTGCAAACTCTGCGATTCCTCAGCTGCTCGCTTGAGTCCTTCTGCTTCCACCATTCTCGTTCTCGACACCAATGTCGTTCTCAACCAGGTCTTTTATTTGATTTCACTTCCTCTCTCTCTCTCTCTCTCTCTCTCTGTGTTTTTTATTCAATCAATCTCAGCACAGCGCAACGCCACGCTTTATTGCAGATTGATTTGCTTGAGAACCCGGCGATTGACGATGTGGTCATGCTGTCGGTGGTGCTGGACGAGGTTAAGAACAAGAACATGGGTGTCTACAATAGAGTTAGAGCTCTCTGCAGTAATTCCTTAAGGAGATTTTTCGTCTTTGCTAATGAACACCATAAGTATGTATTTTTGTTGCTTTCTCTTTAATTTCATGTTTCTGCTACTCTATGTCTAATTAAAACCATATTGCCTATATTCATCTGAGCAACGCTACAAGAAACGCAAACAATTTCACTACTTGATCGATTTTACAACCTGTCAACTTCATTGTTGTGAAATTTTGTTTGACTTACTGTATTTTGCATTGTTACTAATAATGTGTGCTTATCTTAGTTGGCTATACTGTTGTCATTACTAATGGGGGTTTTATACATTTCTTGATATTTGTTTGCTTTTCTTTCCTTGCAGGGATACTTTTGTCAAGGAAATGGCTAAAGAAAGTAAAAACGATCGAAATGATAGAGGTTTGTTTGCTCTTTGTTGTCAATTTTGTCATATGCACTGCTGCGTTTGTACACATTCTATCATTATGTTGCTCCCATTTCATGGAAGTCGGTTGATGCTTAAAATTTTAGTTCATAGGGAAAAGACTAGTGCGTAAACCTTATTACAATAATTTGGTAATTGGTATGAAGTGCATAAACTTTTCTAACCATTAGTCCCTTCCCCTTGCGCCCCCCTCTGGTCCCTCTTGTAAATGACTGCTAATTTCAAATACTTTTCTTTCACCCCACCTTCTCTCCTTCCTCTCCAACAATTATTAAATCCTAAATTTTATTCATGCACGCATTTCAAGTGTGTGATAATCATTGCTTGGTAGCAATGATATTTGGCTTATCTCATGGATTGCATGTTCAAATTTCCAAGTTTTGACATCTATAAGTCTCGATTCAGCAATACGGGTGGCTGCTCAGTGGTATCAGAGTCATCTTGGTGGTGCAGCTCGCATTTTACTTATAACTAATGATAAGGAGAATAAAAGGAAAGCTATTGCGGAGGGCATTTCTGCAGAGACAAGTAAGATATCCTTTGCTGTAGTTCTGGCATCTAGTCACTGGGTCTGATATCTGCATGATTTAGATATGGCTTATCAACATCCTTATCCTCATCCTCATGATTATTTATTAGAATAACTTTGTGTACAAAGCTTACTTGTGAATTGTTGTATTGTTTTCAGTTGAGTCATATGTGAAATCATTGGATCGACCTGATTTGCTTGACCTGGTAGTGCAACCTTCATCAGAAGATGTTGAAATGGAAGAAGTTGAAGATTTGAGACCATCAAAGAGGAAAGTCATTTATACAGAGGTTTGTTACTGAGTTTGTCTATCTTCATAGCTTTTGGGTTTGGTTAGTTATAAGTTACATGAAACAAAGATATGGTTTTCATAAATTTCTTGATCTCTGTTCTCTTTTCAGCATAAGCCCATGTCTGAGATTACTTCTGGTTTGCATCGTGGAATTTACCATCAAGGAAAGCTTCGTGTTAACCGTTATAATCCATTTGAAGCTTATGTTGGGAGTGAGAGTATCGGTGATGAAATAATTATATATGGGCGTACAAACATGAATCGGGCTTTTGATGGTGATGTAGTGGCAGTAGAACTTCTGCCCCAAGACCAGTGGCATGAGGAGAAGTCTCTATCCATAGCAGATGCAGGTATGTTGGTTCTCATGCCTTTTGGGCCTCTTACAAGTTGAACACCTGTTTAAACATATTATTATTGTTGTGCATTAGATTTATAATTGTGATTTTTTTTTTTGAAAAGTTGCTTAAATGTGAAGGATATTTGATGGATCTTTCTTCTTATTGTCTATCTCTATATCCATTCTTCTTCACTCCTCCATCAGAAGGAAGTTCCTTAGATGTGAGTTCCTGACACTGTTACTGGGTTCAGCTGTTGTTTATTTGCTGAAGAAGGATTCATATTGCAATAAATTTTTAGCTCATTAGTTGATTCTAATTGTGCGCGCATGAGTTAGCTCAATATGCAATACAAATCATTCACTTAATGCAATTTTTATTTGTATTGCTTATTGAGAGAACCTGGTTTGGAAATTTCATGTAGCAATAATAAATTTAACATGTGCTTAACAATTATTAGCATGAAAGAACCATGCAGGTAACGGAAAAACATGTGCTTAACAATTATACAGCAGCATGTCTGGGTTGGGGTTTGAATATGTGACATTGGGGTTGGCTTGAAAGTTTATAACTCCCTTTTATTTTGGGATGGGATTGTGGGAAATAAGAAACACTAAGAATAGAGAGGTCACAAAGTAAATATCTTTTAAAAAGAGAGAATAAGAACAGAAAAAGTATAGCTACATCAAAAGGACAAGTGGGATAAAACTATTACAGAGGAATTTAGGAGCCTATATAGGTTATTGGAGACAAAGCCCCAGGAAGTGTTGACCAATGGTCCACCAAAGATCTAGTGTGACAGTTCGGCTGTCCTACTATGGGAACCTGTATTTGCAAGAGGACAAAAGAGGTTGCCTGCATAACTTGCCTTCAAAAAGAGAAAGAAAGAAAGAAAAAGTTCTGGTTGAAACTTGAAACTGAACTAGAATTTCTCTCTCTTGCTTGTTTAAGCTATACTTTTGGTTGAGAGAAGACTTGACTCTCTCCCTCTCTCTCTCTCTCTCTCTCTCTCACACACACACACGCGCGCGCACATACAGTCTTAAATAATTTTTTCACTACCTGCAGAGGATGAAGAAGAAGATGTTCATCTGGTTCCAAGTAGCGCTGATGATGCTCCTAGAACTACCAATCTAGTGCAAGGTTCTGCTGGAGACACAAATGCTGTCTCATCTCGTCCGTCCGGCCGTGTTGTTGGTATTATAAAGCGGAACTGGCATTCGTAAGTTGTTTCAGCGTCTTATTTGGTAAAGTTCATGGTAGACCAGGATTGGCTTGCTGTATATAGATTTTTTTAATAAATTTTTTTATAAGATTCTGGTTTTTTTTTGTTGAATAATATAGTGGGCATCTCTTATATATATATATATATTGATTAATTGTGGAATTCATAACCTGTTCTTATTATGTGTTCTCTAAATGTATGTTTGTTGTAACTATTTTATTTTCCATCCTTCAATGCATGGTATTGTACTATCAGCATCATAATGATATAGTGACAGTTGTGAATTAATATTTGTCCTTATATTATCTTCTAACATGCTTGTCTGACACTCATGTAAAGAAATTCAATAGTGAACTCTAATTAAGCCTTGTGCAGATGACGCTTATACCTAATATATCTCTATGTCGTATTTGTGGCTTTATGCATGTGAACCTCTTGTGTATCAACTTATAAAGTGTTACTCTTGTAGGTCACAATTTACTTTTATTTTCTTTTAGTTTGCTAAATATTTATATTTGTTTATCTTGTTTAATGCTCTGGCTAGTGTCAGGCTGTCAGTTGTCTTGCTCACTTTTTTCTGGCTATGGGTTCAAATGTCTGCAATAATCTTAAATGATCTTGTGCAGTTATTGTGGATCTTTGGAGCCAATGCCTATGCCTGCAGGTAGTGGTGGTACAGCCCATGCCTTATTTGTCTCCAAAGATCGCAGAATTCCTAAGATTCGAATCCACACCCGGCAGCTTGAGAATCTTCTCGACAAGAGAATTATTGTGGCAGTTGATTCTTGGGATCGTCTTTCTCGATATCCTTCTGGCCACTACGTACGGACCATAGGAGAAATAGGTGATAGAGATACTGAAAGTGAGGTATGCAAGAGAGAGAGAGGGAGAGATGACAAACAACTTAGATTCTCAGTTGATATTCCTATTAACTGATAAATTTAGATGAAGAAAACGTCAATGAGCGTTGTATGTGCTGCAGGTGGTCTTGATAGAGAATGATATAAACTCGAGACCGTTTTCTTCTCAAGTTCTAGCATGCTTGCCACCATTGCCATGGTCAGTATCTTCTGAAGATTTGGCAAATCCTATTAGGCAGGATTTGAGAGATCTGTGTGTCTTTAGTGTGGATCCCCCAGGTATGTGACCCATTGTTGGTTTCTATTTTTTTATTGTCATTGTCGTCATCATCATCATTATCTTCTTCTTCTTCTTCTTCTTCTTCTTCTTCTTTATATGTACTATTGATTTGTTTCTTATGATGTCTCTTGATGTTGGGCAGATATTTAGTTAGTTGTTAGAATAACATACTGCATCCATCTCGTTTGTGCAGGATGCAAAGATATTGATGATGCACTACACTGTACAGCTCTTCCAAGTGGAAATTTTGAAGTTGGAGTTCGTATCCTATAACCTGCTGAAAATTTCAATGTAAATGAATTAACTGCATTTTAAGGTTGACTGTGCATTCAAAGGAAAATTTACATATTAGATGTTTTAATGGATAAATTATTGGGTCGCAGAAGGGAAATTCAAAAGCTTTGGATTTCGATAGTTAGTTATCAGTACTAAGTATTGATCCATCACCTTTGGATGATATATGATTTGGCACATGGTATTGTTAATTTAGATATTTTAGCTTTGAAAAAAAGTTTATAATCCTTCAAATTTATAATTTGAGGCCCTATTAACATTTTATTATTATTATTCTCCATCTGGAGTTTCTTGCGAATCATCACTGTTTTGATGTAACGTCTTTTTGTTGTCGAGTGAGAGACTTGGGTTCAAATATCGCGTCCACCAAAAATAAACCCATTAGTGTCTTGGATTGATGGTAAAGAGCAACTACTATGGAACATATGCCATAGGTTTCAAATTCTATTGTTATTTATTAAAAAAAAAAGCATAAATAGGAGGCAACAATGTTCATCTTTAATGACATTCAATTAGATATTGCTGATGTAACCAATTTTGTGCACCCTGGCTCCTCACTTGATGATGAGGCTTCACAAAGGGGCACATCTGTCTACCTTGTTGAGCGACGAATTGACATGCTTCCAAAACCTCTAACGGAAGGTAAACCATTTTCCTTTTCCTCTTCATCCTTGTATCTGTTGAATACATTTTTCTATATAAAGTATTGCGTGGTCTTATGGTTAATTTCTTTGGGGTGTTAAAGCTCAATAATTTTAATTATTATCTTGCAGACATATGTTCTCTTCGGTCTGATGTGGAAAGGCTAGCCTTTTCTGTTATTTGGGTATGTGATACTTCATTATTTGATCATGATAAGACATATGGCACTTCTGATTTTGTTTTTATTTTGAAGAAATAATAATTTCTTTAATAAGTGAAAGTTAGAATGAGCAAAATTTTTGTAGATATGCAATTTGCTACAACAACCAAGTCTTAGTCCAAAAACTTAGGATTGACTATGGATCTTTAATGGGTTAATCAGGGTTGGTCACATATATTTTTTTTTAGCAATTCTATCATATCTAAAATCCTACTTGCTGTCACTTTTTTAATTAACATATCCTTTTTTACTATTTCTACTAATATTTTTTGAAGACTTCGTCCACATTTTCTTGTTTCCTCAATGTGAATCTACTCATGCATCCTGACTTGAGTCAACCCACACTTCCTTAGTGGTTTATTAACAGCTCTCCTCAGCACATGACCAAATCATTTCAATCGTCTCTCTTTCATGTTTTCATTAATAGTCCCACCCTTTTCTTTTGCTACTTTACCAAACGAAATGGGGAAACAGTTGACCATCTTTTACTACATTGCCCCATGGCTTCTAAGTTGTGGTCAATGGTGTTTGGCTTGTTTGGGGTATATTAGGTGCTGCTGAAGACTGTTGTTGGTTTACTAGCTTGTTGGCAAGGGAGATTTGGTCAACATTAAAATGTTTCTATTTGGATGGCTGCTTCCCATTGTCTGATGTGGTGCCTCTAAAGGGAGAGGAATAGCTGGAGCTTTGAGGATTCTGAGAGATCTTTGCCGGATCTCAAAATTTTTTTCTTTAAAACTTTGTTAGATTGGATAGTACATAGTTTTTCTCTATCCTTGGTCAGCGATTTGATAGATATTTTGATGCAGGAGACGCAAGAAGATTTTTATTTAGTATTATTTGTGTTTGCAAGTCAATTGTATTTTTTATGTTTTAGGTTCTAGTAGTTTATTAGGCTATTAATATTATAATTTGGAAGCAATGTTATTTTCGTAATAAGGCAATTATGGTTTCTTAGCCAATTAGAACTAGGGTTTAGCAATCCTTTATAAGCAACCTATGGTACTCCTTGAGGAGATAGTTGATATTTTGATGAATGAAAAAATGGCCGTTTGGTCTCTTTTGGTCTGGTGCTGACTCCAGGTCTATCCTAGGTGCTAACTCCGAGTGGTTTCCCTGCTTGGTGCTAACTCTTAGGTCATATCCATTTATTTTATTGTTATTTCAATTTTGTTCTGATTGTCCTGCTTCATATTTGTAATTTGTTGTTTGTCCCCAGTTGTACATGCCTTGTATTTTTGGGTGACTCTTTTCTTTTGATCTTAATAAAATTCATTATTTATAAATAAATAAAAGGCCCGCCCTTATCTTTAAGCAAATTTCTTCAATTTGAATCCTATCATTACATCACCAAGTCTCCTAAGCTGGTCACCCACATCTCTTAGATTCTCTAAGTACTTCTTTAGCCACTCTTTTAATACAACTAGCAATTTCATTTCACATCTTATCAACATGCCATGACAGAACTATGCAGTTTTTCAAGTGTCTATATTGTGGATACACATTTGTTAATATTACATAACTTCTTGAGGACAGAAACTTATTTCTTAAGAGAGATACTGTTTTTCCTTGTTTGTATATATACACATTCCTACATACTTACATATATTAATACTTTCTAGAGAGGTATTATTTATGCACATGATTTATTTCTTCCTGATGTTGAACTTTGCTTTTTTGCTTCCATAGATATCATCGATATGAAACCAATGTTGCAGACATGCATAGACACATTCATTAGTAGTCATACCCAAGAATATAATTCAATGCAAATGTGCATGCACACACTCAGAGTTGCTGATTGGGCTGACCATGTCCAAGTTATCTATTTGTCCAAGTTATCTATTTGTTTTTGGTCTTACATGAATCATTTGCTTAAATTTCAGGAAATGACACCTGAAGCAGATATTATTTCTACAAGATATACGAAAAGTGTGATAAAATCTTGCGCAGCATTGTCTTACATTGAAGCTCAGGCGAGGATGGATGACAGGTGCTATTTTATTCAATTTTGGTTGACTGCTGTAGATTAAATTAATTTTTTAGACTGGTTCTTTAGCAAAATGTATGATACTATATATATTTCTTCTTCAATTATAATGATGGTGAATTTTTTTCTATAAGAAGCTACTTGCACCTGCACAAAATTTCCTAATTCTCCCATAAGAGGCTTTATAACCTTTGGATTAAATTGCCCATTGTTCTGATTTCCCTGTGGAACAACTTGTTCCCTCATCATCTATTTTTCATGTTGATGGCCATTAACCTCATTGATTTTCCTGCCTGTTGACAAATTGGTATTTCTTACATTCAATCCCTTGTCTTTAATTTCTCTCTTAAATTGTTTAAAATAACAAACCACAAATTGTGGTGGGCCCAATCCAGTCTTTTTACCTGTATCTTCTTTTATCCTTTTCCTGTTGGTAGTATGAAATTCATTGTTTTTGTTATCTTATGTTGATTGCTGCTAATCCAAGACTTGCAGGGGCAAGATCCAGAACATATCATCTGTTCTATTTTTGTGATGAATATAAATGCAATCTTAATTCCGTTTGTAAATTTTATTATTATTTAAAAGTCATTCAATTTTATATTGAAACTGTTTGATTGCTTCATGTCATTTGCAGTCGATTGATGGATCCATTAACAACAGATTTGAGAAATATGAATGTTTTGGCAAAGGTACACACCTGCTTTGGAGACTACATCAGTCATTTGTTCATGAGATAATAGTGAGAACACTCTGACTTACATTTGCTGTCTGATTTCTCTGAAATGAGTGCTTTTGACTTGCTGGCAGAAAATGAGGTCCAGGCGTATTGAGAGAGGAGCCTTAACTCTAGCCTCTGCTGAAGTTAAATTTCAAATTGACACTGAAACTCATGACCCTCTAGATATTGGTATGCTGTTTTGAGTGTCAAGTTTTCTTTTTCAATAGATCCAAATTTAGTAAATGGGTTTACTTGTGATGAAAATGAGACACCTGTCCCATTTTCTTGATCAATTTCTAAATAAACAATCTGGATCCATAAAGTATGTACTATTTATCAATGGCCCAATGATGCTTAAAAAGCATGGAGTTTTATTTTTTCTGTTTTCTCACCGCTAATCTTAATGAAACACTGTATGTGGTTGGAAAGGTTGCAACATTATGTGGATTAATGATTCACTGAGATTTATGGTTTTCTTGATTGGTGTCTGTTTTGAATTTTTTCTTGGGAATTTTTTGGGAATATCGATATCCTAAAGACATAGAGTTGAGTTGTTTCTGCAGGTATGTACCAGATTCGGGAAGCAAACCAAATGGTGGAGGAGTTTATGCTTGCTGCCAATATTTCAGTTGCAGATAAAATCCTTAAACACTTTTCTTTGTGTTCACTATTAAGGTAAATTGCAGCCCCCCCTCCCCACTTTCTTTTTTCCTTTTCACTAATTAACCTTGCCAGTGTGGGTTATGGTCTATCATTTGACTAGAAGATACATTCAGAATTTAATGTTTAGTTTGTACTGTAAATTCACAGAATAACAACTAATCCATAATGTCTTCTCATGAATATCACTAAGATATTACTCATCTACCATATAGAGAAAAAGCTTGCAAGTGCCTAATATGATTTAAAAAGTTTTGGCCAGGAACTGATGGACAACCTGTCTACTGATTTTTATTTTTAGTACGTTACTGGACATTGATATTGTGTTTAATTTAGGAAGGATTTAAATGCTTAATGATGGTGGGTGTAGCACATGCCCTTCACTTTAAAATTTGTTGGAAGAATATTGGATGTATTCATCTTTGCTAAACCTGTAGATTTTTTTTATCTAAATGCTACTAGTAGATGGGGACCAATTTCAGTGGTTGTGGCAGGTTAATGTCATTGCTGTTATCAAACTGTGCCAACCAATGTTTCCTTATAAGCATTGATTCTGTGTGCAGGCGCCATCCTAGTCCAACCAGGGAGATGCTTGAACCTTTGCTGCGGACAGCTGCTGCTGTTGGCCTCAACTTGGATGTCTCGTCATCAAAAGCATTGGCTGAGTCACTTGATCGTGCTGTGGTTAGTCTT
The DNA here is from genome assembly GCA_032878915.1 of Castanopsis chinensis. Taxonomy (NCBI): domain Eukaryota; kingdom Viridiplantae; phylum Streptophyta; class Magnoliopsida; order Fagales; family Fagaceae; genus Castanopsis; species Castanopsis chinensis. Next base: position 519,087 of record JAVQMG010000074.1, on the reverse strand, counting down.
TGTATTTGGCTTATTTAAGTTATGAATGTTGTCTGGCTCTGAATTTTTTCCATTTGAAACCTTGTGGATTTGTTAAACATACATCGGTTATACACTCACTATATACAAATGTGTTGGCATGTCAAGTTTCTAACTATGTTTTAAGAGAAATAGTCAAATCTCTCTCTCTCTCTCTCTCTCTCTCTCCAAATTTGTTGAGGTAAAAAAACAAACTATATGTTTGCCAGGGATGTGAATGGTCTATCCTTGACATTAAAGCCTTCTTCTTTCGTACTTTATTAGATTGGGGTGTTGATTTTCATTCTTCTCCTTTTTTTTTAATTTTTTTTTATTTTAGATTTGTTTGAACGTTGAAATTTGAGAGTTTGATTGTTTCTCACCCTCAATGTACTTGGTTTCTGTTTTTTAATAAAATTTTCCGTTACTCATTTGCCAGGGTGATGATCCATACTTTAATAAGCTGATCAGGATATTGGCAACGAGATGCATGACACAGGTAACTTCCCCTGAATATTTGAGTGAATTCAGAATTATTTCTTTAAGAGATGTTTCTAATATCTATTCTTTTGCCCTGCATTACAAATTTAGGCAGTTTATTTCTGTAGTGGGGATCTCAGTCCTCCAGAATATCATCACTATGGGCTTGCAGCACCTCTTTATACTCATTTCACTTCCCCCATTAGGAGATATGCAGGTTAGTGTCAGATTTATTATGTGGTGCTGAGTTGGTGAATCTTATATTGTAAATTGAGTACGGAACTTACTTTTCTTGCAGACGTCATTGTACACCGGCTGCTTGCTGCATCTTTAGGAATATACAAGCTTCCATCAATATTCCAAGACAGAGCCCAACTAACTAGTATCGCTGACAGTATGGAATACTCTTCCCTACTATAACATGCTACATTCTTTATATTAGTTGTGCTGCTGGATGCTGTATAATCATGCATGACTGAAGAATAATTTATTTGCAGCTAGTTTGCATATATTTATGCATGAATTGTTGAAAGTCAATTTTTTGCTTGAAGGAACATAAAATGCATGTATTACCACTTCCTGTTCTTATGAGCTGTGGTAACAAATGTTAATTTGGTTATTCTAAATACCATGTCTCATATTTCAAAATTTAAAGATGTTTCATTTCCTTATAATAAACTTATCAAGTCTTTTTGAGGTCAGCTCAATTAATTTTATCTCTAGCTTTCCCAATGTTATGGTTAGATTTAGAAAGCCTTCTATATAGTGTTTAAATGGGCCCAATGCACGTGTTGAGTTTTAATAACACTGCTGCCTGTAATGTCTTCAGATTTAAATTATCGACATAGAAATGCCCAGATGGCAAGCAGGGCCTCAGTAGAGCTGCATACTCTCATCTACTTCAGAAAACGGTACATACCAAGGGCTCTTTCTCTTTCTCTCTCTCTCTCTCTCTCTCCACTTACACAAGCACACATGGAAATGTAATCTGTCTGTTGATGCAGGCCCACAGACGCGGAGGCCAGAGTAGTGAAGATAAGATCCAATGGCTTTATTGTTTTTGTGCCCAAGTATGTTTTCTAACTGCTTGCTGGATTCTCTCTGTTAGCATTTACGTTTTATGTACATTATTATTGATTATGTTGCTTTTGCACGTCCATGCTCCTCCTCTCCCTGAAAGTAAAAAAAGAGAGAGTTAAAAAGAAAACATGAAAAATGTAAAGGCAAAAGGCATTTTGGTGTAACGTGACTAGTTAATATCTCCAAAATTACATCTTTCTAGTAATCCCTGAATTCTCCCTTGTAATCTTGACAGTCAATCCATTAATCTTATAGATGATGTGTCTTCTGAGGAAAAGCAGTTAATATTTGCCATTCTGTTAGCTCTGTGAAAGAGTAGCTGAGATATAATCTTATGGAGCTTAATAATATGCATGTGGAGGATAAACTGGGTTTCACTTTTTGTTTCTCCTTGTTCCGCTTCTTTTTTCAGGTATGGTATAGAAGGCCCCGTGTACTTGACAGCGAGAAGCGAGAAGGGTGGTGGGGAATGGTTTGTAGATGAGCAACAGCAGAAGATTAAAAGGATGGATGGTAGCGCCTCTTATAGTGTTCTGCAGACAGTAAGAATCCATATGGAGGTTGTGGAGCCACAGCCTAACCGGCCAAAACTCCAGCTCACCCTTACTTAGATGAGTCGAATGACATTTTACATTGTATTTCAATAGCAATGTTTTATGGAGCTGTAATGTTTGGTTTGAATTAAGGGTGGAGTACTGTAGGGATACGAATGCACAAATATTGTAATATAGCTTGATTTAGTTTATATTGATTTTTTGAATCTTCTGTGGTATAATTTCAGACTTTATTAAATTATAAATATAATGTCGTTCTAACTAAATGGATTGAGGTCTTGTTGGTTATTCATTGAAATCTCAGTGTTTAATTTGTTACTCTATAAAATCTCAAGATTGAATTTGTTCCTTTTATAATTATATAGTTTAATTTACTATATCCTTAAATTATAGGGTTTAAAATGATTTTTTTTAAAGAACGAATATTTACTAAAAGACGCAGAAAAGCAAATATTCTAAAGATCACATTTCATATGTTCAAGGAATTCAAAAAATTATGAGAAAATGATACACTTGCTTAGCGTATATGGGACATCCCACCTTGAGTTTTGTGCAATAACCGTTGGAAATGGAGTGTAGAATTGTGGAGTAACACACAACTAGCCACAAGTTCATGTAATGCATGAGAATATATAAGTATATATGGCTCAGTAAGAGCATAACAATTATAAATATTATGTTTCATCTTTGAGTTTAGGAATTTACTTGTCATTAATTATTTTTAGTGCACAATTATTTTTGTTAGCCAAGAGTCTTGTACTTTAACTAGTATCTTTTGGTATTTTAATGAAAATGTTATGAGTTTAAAATTTTCTCCTCCCAATTATTAAATTAAAAAAAAGAAAAAGGAAAAAGAAAAAAGGTATTGTGGAGTGTGTGTCTATATATATATATATATATTCAATTAAAAGATGTAGGAATATTTCAATTTTAACAAACTGTTATTGGCAAACTTTCAATCTAAGCAAAACCATGTAACATAGAATATTTCATACAGTTGTGGCCTACAACCAGGCTCTGTCCTCTAGATCTGTTGTGCACTACCTTATTACACGCTAGTACATGAAATACATACAGCTCTCAGTTTATAACTAAAATCTACCAAAAAATTTCAAATAACAGTATCTTACTTCAACAGCTGACTTCATAAGGGAGAAAAAAAAAAAACATAAAATTGTAACGTATGCAATTAATGGAATATTTTGTAATGGCTTCTAGTTTTTACTCCATATAGTGAGTCTCTCTCATTATACTTTGATGTTCTCAGAGATGTTCAACCTGATTTGAAGGCACGCTCAAGACAAAATCCACATGTAGATTGTTGACCAAACTGTGAGTGCAAGAGCCGCAGCCAAGTATGTCCAAAGAAATAGAATTGAGCACTCTTCTTGGGCCACATCAAACAGTTGGGTCATGGTTCCTGCAAAATTATTTAATTTAATTTTGTAGCAAGTTTAATGTTAAAAAATCACTACTACGTGGATAAAGAAATGATAACACATTTAGCTTAAAAATGAAGAAAGAAATGATAGCATATGAAGATTCTGTAAAGTTATTAGAGACTGCATATTGTGAGAGTTGCTTACCAATATTCATGGCAGGAGGCAGGGTGAACTGAACCATTAACACAAAGCGGTACAAAGGGTCTGAGGGGAGGAAGCCAAGAGTTGCAGCTGCTTTAACAACCCAAATACCGATTGCAGGAAGAAGAACGTACCGAACAAAAAGCACTCCAATGATGACTGACGGCTTCATTCTTGATGAGCGTAGGCCTACATAATTTACGAGATGGTTAAAAAAAGGAGTAAGATTTTGTTTCCTCTTGATGTTGGTTTAAATATTAAACAGGATGATCGGAGTTCTGTTCACCTTGAGTGAGGTTGCCTCCTAGTATGAGAGTGATACAAGGAATTGTCCCATCCCTACACAGAGCTTCTGCTATTAGTTAGTAGTGATGTAATTATATTAATTTTATTATCTGAGAAAGTAGTAAACATATTATTGGCAGTTTGAATGCCAATTCTGACAATGAAAATTCAAACATTAGTTGATTCAAGTTTGGATATAAATGATAAGTTGTTCAATTTAACCATTTGAAATATGCAAGCCTAATGATTGATATTTTAAGGCCAAAAGGAAATATATGAATGATACATACCCAAGTAATTGAATGGAGTCTTGGATCACCCGCAGGGGAGCACCATTACCAATTATTAGGTTTCTCAGAAATGTAATTGCCCCAAAGATGAGTCCCACAATCTGGTTAGAGACAGAAAAAACTAAGTTTGTTACTTTCTCTTTTGCATAAATGATAAATTAGGACTTCAAAAACCTTGTTAAGTATGCAGATGTGGGTGAAATGTTGAGAAAACTCACAGCAGCTAGTGTTGGAGGTGCCAATAGCTCCTCAAGAATCTGGTGAAGAAATCCAGTTAGTTTAGTCCAGAATGACGAATTTCCCATTTCCAGTCCACTGGCTGATCCTTGGGCTACAATCTACAACCAATAAGAAGAGGCGTTAGTATGTGTCTAGACCAGAAAATTTGTTTCGCATTTGCCAATAGATATGTCAGGATTTGTTGTAAATAATATGATATATATGTGGACTTACTACCTGGTCCTCAGAGTCTTCAATAGACTTGATTGATGATACAATTATATCAACACGTTCTTGATCTTCTCCCTTGAGAAGTTGAGTTTCTGCATCAGCACTTAAATCATTATTAGGTGTCTTTGAGATCTCCTCAGTTGCTTGTAGTGCTTTGAGTTTTTTGGAAGAGGTTCGTATCAGCTGGTAAGTATAGGTCCAGATGAAGAAACCACCCAGCTGCAATAGCCAATACAAACAGGAAAGATCTCTTCACATGAAAATAGAACCTAAAGGCAAGGATTCATGTTAATTCAAGCATGGATGATTGTAGATTAGGAATAGCGAGGTTGCTTTACCGCCATGGAGAAAGATGCATATGATAGTCCAACAGAGCTACAAGTACTACGTTCACCAAATGGACTCGCATCCTCATTACAGATTGCAGGGACAATGATAAGGAGAAGGTTTCCCAAGTTTCCTAATCAAAAAAACTAATTATGAGGACTTGATTTCACATAATAAATGGATTCTGAGAAGGAAAGCTGTCAATAGTGGCAAAATACCTGATGAACATGTGGCAATGATAAGGCCTTCCAGATGAGGCTTAGGCCTCAATATTTTTACAACTACCCATCCAAGAATTCCTCCAAATAAAAAGGTAAGCCCAATGTTTACTGGCATAAACCACCTGAAAAAGACGAGACAAGATTTAAGAAATTTAATGGTCCAACTAAATTGTGTTACTTTTGTGTAGGCTTATACCAAAAAACTTGCTTCTTGAGTAGGTCTCAATTAATGTAAATGTGTTTAGAGGGCAGAGGCTCAAGCCTCAAATTAACTGAACGTGTCGTCGCAATCTGTGGAATTCTAACCAAGCACTAGCCTCAATTCTTGAAACTAACTTCTTGTTAGTGAAAAACTAAGAAGTTGCCACAGCATTGAGAAATTGTGCAAGGCAATGTACCATATGTTGTCTTAATATGTTTGGAATTTGAATAATCACTTTCAGGCATTGTGTTTATTAAGCAAATTAAGCCAGAACTGATATTGCAGTGGTGTTTTAAGATGATATTAATTGTTGATGTCGAGTTGTAAGATGTAACTTTCCAGTATGCATCTCATGAAATTTCTGGAATTCACCCTCTTGAATTTATTCTCTGCATAGTCACTTCAAAGAGAAGTAATTCACCTCCCCCCAACCCCCCAAAAAAAAAAAGTTCAACATTTAAAACTGATCAAGTGGATTTTTTCCTCAGTTCTTCACTTTTACCACTGACAAAAGATATCAAAGTAAAATGCTATTTCTATATTACTTCCTCTTAAGGCATTTCATTTTGTGAGGGGTAGAAAGATTAACAGCCATGTAAAAAGGATGCCTAATTTAATAGAGCAAAAAGAAATACACACAGAAAAAGCACCAAGAATAAAAAAAGTTGCCTACCATGAAATAATGTCTTGGAGCGTAACAGTCTTGGCCAGACTCGCAAACATGAGTGAGGGAGTGAACACCATGAAGACAATCTGCAAAAGCAACAACACAAAAAAAAAAAAAACACTCATAATTCCATAATTCTTAAGATTGAAAATAGCATGTAGAAAAGCAAAATCATCTTGACCCTTTTCCATTGCACTCGTATAACCATAACTACGAGTAGATTCTCACAAGTTTATCTTTGTGTGTGTGTATATATATATATATATAACCAATGAGCTACACAACTGAGGTTGTGTAATAATAATAATAATTATAAAAAAAGGGTTTATGTATATATGCATGGATTGCATGCATTACCTTGTTCAAGGAGTTTCGAGCATCGGCAGGTAGAAGATTTAGATATTCAGTTGCCATGAATGCTCCCAATATACTGATTAGGAGGACTTGTAAGATTGGCATGGATGCCACCTCAAAGAGTGTCCAAAAACCCATCTTTGGTTTTCCTTTAGTTGTGTAAACTTGGCAATGAGGTAGTAGAAGATGTTCTTGGATTCCTTCTCTTCCCTATTAGCTTCTTTTGTTCACAGCGCTTGATGTTACTTGTCCGAGCTATTTGGAAAGACTTTGATGTATGTCACTATATTAGCTTAGTTTAGTTTCTAATAGAAGAGAAGGAAAATCCTGCGAAACAGCACCAAAAGAGAGACAATGAAAGAGAGAATAAAGTTTATTTGGTAATCAGAATTCAAAACAAAATTATAAAGTTACAAGAGACAAAGTAACGAGGAAACCCGCCAAATTAAAGCTAACCTGTGGCCGTTTTAGTAAGTTACAACATGCATATGGTACATATATAGTACATACATGTGAATGAACAAAGGTCCATAACTCAGGGAGGAGGAGGAAAGAACCATGAAGGTACCACCGCTTGGCACGACTTGGGAGGAGTACGGTCTCAAGGCTCCTCCCCATCCCCTATATTCTCATTCCTATATGTTCTTACTATATATAATATTAATGGTGCCCATCTCTTGTGATCAATGGATTCATCCACCGTGAAATGTGTGTGTATGTGTATTATACATGAATGTATACATATACATGCCATTGTTAATCTGCAATAATATATAGTCAATTAGTACAGCACTTTGAGTTTTGACCACCTTATTGTAGACTCATGTTTCAATTTGACTGCTTGTATCACTCAACTTTGTAGGTTGGATCTCGATTGTTTGGAATATTTTAAAAAAAAAAACCTTGTAACTTAGCACATATGTATAGCATTCTGAATTTGACTTATTTGAGTAAAATACAACTATAATTTACCAGGGTATATTTGAAGTATGTTTTGAGCCAATATGGTGCAGAAAATAAAAGTGTTTGGGCAACACGGGTCCACTAATGTCTTCTGTGGTCCAAACGTTAAGAACTATTTGAATACTGTTTATTATAAAAAAATTAAAAATATTATAGCAAAATAATTTTTAAATGTGCAAATAATGTGGTGAGATCCAATTTTAACTTCAAATTCGCTGAACTTCATATAGTGAGTTTTGTGAACAGTGTACACAGAAAAAAAACACAGACGCGAGGAAAGAGGCTATCCAAACTCACACTAACTCCCCCAGATGAATACACTTTGCCATATACATCTTGATGCGAAATCGACAAATCTATACTTATCTCTACCTATTACTATCCAATGGGTGAAAATCTATACTTATCTCTACCTATTACAATACCATGGGTGAAAATCTTGTTTGCGCTAAGCATAAAAGTTGTCCATGCCCGGCATATAGGTGCTTTCCCCATTTATGGACAAACATCAGGAAATGTCAATGTCACATCAATTGAGTAGGCAAATTTTCACTTAAACTAATTATAATATCACTTTTTTATCTATTACTAGTATGAGGAATAGATGAAACCTATTATTATTAATTCAACAGGTATTGAATTAATTTTTGTTGTGTATTTAGTCTTTCTCTTATTATAAAGATAAAGAAGATGGGAATAGCAAGTATGAATCTCAGAATAAAAAGAGAATGGAACTTGGAATAGTGAAAGTCAATAGCATCAGAGTTTCATAATTGGAGTAATCTTCTAACAGCTAATAGGAATGATGAAAGTGCATTGGAATGATGAAAGTGAATAGTGGCAAACAATCGTAAGCAGAAATAAGGACATATTGGACCAATCAATGGTATCAGAGTTATCCCAAAATAAAGGAAAGTGGAATTGCAGGCCCTAGAATGGAAGTGGGGTGGACTAAAGGAAAAAATAAAGGATTCTCATAAAAATAAAAATAAAATATATTTTTTAAAAAAGAAAGAAGAAAGGGGTAGTTGTCCATTTTCTTTGCTATAAAATGACATGTTACTTTCTATTTTTACTTCTTTATGGATGACCCATTAAGCAATGATGTACTCTTCATCTTCTTCTTCTTATTATTATTATTTTGTGCTGAATTCCAAATTTAGGCTTTTGAAGTTAATTTGGTAGACCTCACAAAAAATAATATAATATTTTTTAGTACTTTCAAAAAATAATTAATTAATAAGGTGCATCAAAGCAGTACTGTCTAATATTAGATTAGTTTTTTATTTTAATTTGAAAAGCGTTAGGAAATGAACTTTGCTGTGGCATCCCTAAATCTAATCAATGATTAGATTTTATTGTTATTGGCTATTAATAATACTATCAACTTTAGTCTAAACTTTTAGAAATTTATTAGTTAAAAAACTTCAACACCGTTGTCACTTGTCAGGATAGGAAACTTCAAACAAACAAACTATATATGTCAAATAAAATAAGCCTAAGTACGGTGTAAAGCACCTAGTTACTTGTTTTAATGGTTACACGGTACCTACCATCAAGTTGTTTCCAGCGCATACTTACTGTAGACCACGATTAATAAATAAATATAAAAGCTTTAATTAGGAAAAAGCCAAAACCATTACTCTTACTCCATTTATTTATTTTTATATATATATATATATATATATATATATAACAAATTAATGATAATATTTTTTTTTGACAGGATAATCCATACAAATACAGCTCGTTCGTTCTGTGGTTGCAAGTTGCAACAGATAAAAGTATGATCTCAAGTCTATAAAATTGTATTTGAAGAGAAGAGAACAACGTGTTCTCATTACATTGGCTTACTTGCTAGTTTTTTTTTTTCTTTTTTGATGGGTGCTAGTTTTTAGTTACAAGGAACATTATTAAATTGTTTATGGTAAAGGTGAAGCCTTGACTTCAATATTGCCACAAAATCACAAGAAACAGCTCCAAGAATCAGATATATGTTCCAACAAGACACCAAAGAAGACAATATAATAGTCCCACTTATATCTTCTTCTTTTTTTTTCCCCAGAAGATCTTATTAGTACAAAATAATCCACGTGACCTTCAAATAATATTAAAAAACAAAAGCAACCCCAGCAGCAAAAAAAAAAAAAAAAAAGATGTTCAAATCAAAACTATGAAAAATCAAACATGAAGTGGTTGTTAAAGAGATGGAGAGATTGTAGAGAATAAAAAAGCAAAAAAAGTAAAGAAGGAATGAGAGAGAAAAAGATGGAACCTGCAATCAATTTTGGGTGACTGAGAAAATTGGGCTCCAGAAATCATGGATGAGGAAGATTTGGAGGAAGAGTTTTGGAGAGCCAATGGAACGAAGGAAGCAGAAGCCATAAAAATGATATGAGAAACCAGCAAACCTTTTGTTGTTGTGTACTATCTTTGGACCAATCTAGAATCTAGCCATGTATGTATGTATGATGCTTTGTAAAGCCTGAGCTGAGGTGTATTCATATGAAGGCCATAGCATTTGCTTTGCTTTGCTTTGCTTTGCTTCTACCGTGTCATCAGCTTCCTCATCACCTCTCTATATATAGCCAATGAAACTATGCAACGAAGCACAAAAATACAAATTACAAAATACATTATCAATTTTAATTTGTATTACTGGTCGATGTGCTGTGGTGGTGGTGGTGGTGGTGGTGGGGTTCACAATATGTTCGTAATTACTGTTTATAATATAATTTCATTTTTTCCTTGTGCTTAGACATTTTAATGTCTTCTAATCAATGCGTAACTGGTGGAGGTGATATCTGATATAAAAGTACAATCCTTACTTATTCTTCTTCTTCTTCTTCTTTTCTTTTTTTAATTATTTTTATTTTATTTTTTACGAACTGAAAATTAGGACAATCCTTACAAAAAGACCAAGTATGACGGCCCAACGTTGCCGTAGAAACAATTATAAATTGCTTTGAAATTAAAAAAGGAAAGATTTCGAGGCCTATACTCTTATTAAAAATTGTCACCAAAATCATGACACTCAATTGACACCTCTATGCTTTTAATAGGAAAATTATTGTTTATAATTGTGACATGTTTATAAAAGTGGATGTATATCATCACCATTAATAAAATAAAAAGAAAGTTGTAAGGACACGGTTTACTCTTTAAGCCCAAAAAGTAAAAAGATCTAAACTCAAAGAGCTTAAAACAGTGAATTTATAGAAAATGAGCTATAAAATTAGGCTCTAATACGTTGGACAACAATTATAGTGAGTCTTGAAGACAAGAAAACAAGAATAAACTGATTTTATTCAAAGAAAATCGTCTTCGGCACAATTCGAGAAGATTAGTTCTTGTATTTACTTCTTTACAATTTGGTTACAAGTCTAATCCTTGTTGCTACAATATTTTTTCTCTTAATTCTCAAATAGCCCTTTTATAATGGTGTTTCTCTACCTTATATTTCCTTATTTCTTTTCCATCTCTACCTTCCATGTGTAGGTTAAGTTGTTGGCTTTGATACTTATCCTATCAACACATAGTCTCTGGGAGTAGTTGTAAGGCTGTATATTACTGTTCAGGTATCACCTCTACATTAATGTGGTCAGAGAATCAACTGTAAAGCATTCAATACAGTGGTAGCAGCTTTCTTTTAGATATTTCTTAGCTTTCTTTTGTTCCATGCTTTCCTAATGTTTATCCTTATCAGTATAAGCCCCTGAGTGTTGCCATTGATGACGGACCACACCTTTTGACCCCTGCATTGATTAGCTGATGTGTCGTTTGTTCTCAGACCTCCTTTTTGAACCCTCATGACTAGACTCCTTTCTTCATTTTCTAACGTGAACTTTCATGATGATGTTTATCCGTTTTCGGACTATTAAGTGTCCTCGGACTCGAACAATGCCCATGACCCAACGCACATTACTAGGCCTATCACCCCTACAAAAGCTATTATAATATAAAATGTCATGTTGTAAAACTTAATATTTTTCATAATTATAAACCCGGTCTGTTCGGATTGTTATACCTTTATTTTTATTTATTATTGTATTATTTTTATTATTATATATTAGTTATAATGAATAATATCAATAATTAATATAAATACCAATAATAAAAAAATTATACAAATTCCAGAGGAGTGAGCAGCTAGCTAGCAAGCTGGAATGTAAAAGTAAAAACAGACTCACCATAGGTGGCCGACGGACTCACCATAAATGGATGAAACAAAGTAGGCTGTAGAGAATAAAGACTTGTCTTTGAAGGTTTTTTGGAGTTTTTGATTTGATTGCTTTAGCGGCTTGGAGACTCGTTTCCAGACAATTTTGATTAGAACTTACGTCATACACTTATCTTAGAGAAGAATGGCTAGGAATCAACTCATCCGACCATTTCCTAAATGCTATTACGGTATTACCTATTGCCACTTGCGCCGTTGCACCTGTTAAATAATATAAGTAATATACTATATTATAATTATTGTCACATTTATTTACATGCCAAGTTGTGAATAGAAAAGTAAAATGATGGGTTCCTTTGGTTAACAACTCCATTATTTACATTATTCTTGAAATAATGGACAAAAGACAACCATTTTTTTTTTTTTGCTAAGCGAAAATGGGGCCTTTATGATTGTATTATGCTACCCAGATTTGATAACCATGTGAGGGACATGACCCACAGATTCCACCGAGGTACCCGCGAAGGCTCGAACCTATGTTCCCCTTCAATCCCTCACACAGCAGCCCACCAACAAGAGCCCGCTCGCAGCGGGAATCAAACCTAGGCTGGTTAGGCGAAGCGAACGATCCATGCCCACTGAGCCAAGCCCTTGTTGGCGACAAAAGACAACCATCATGTTACATTCATGGATTAATAATATTATTTTTGTAGTATATAACTATATTAATATTTTATATAAGATAATTAAATATTATATTTTTATATTTTTTTTTAGAGATAGTTTTAACTTATAACATCCGCTTCTGATGATAGGTCTTTATCATCAGACCAAGACACTAATTAATTTTTTATGTAGATGGGGATTAAATATTGAATCTCTTATTCAATCTCAAATCTGTTAAAAAATAGGTAATATACTATATTATAATTTTTGTCACATTTATTCACTTGCCAAGTTGGGAATAGAAAAGTAAAATGATGAGTTCATTTGGTTAACAACTCCATTATTCACATTATTCTAAAAATAATAATGGACAGAAGACAACCATCATCTTACATTCATGGATTAATAATATTATTTTTGTAGTAGTATATTCGTAGTATATAACTATATTAATATTTTATATAAGATAATTAAATATTATACTTCTATATTATTTTTTTTGAAAAAGAGTTTTAACATAAGACATCCGCTTTTGATGATATCAAGATATCAATTAATTTTTGGTGTAAGTGAGGATTAAACCTCAAATCTCTTATTCAACTATTAGAAATTTTACCAGTTGAGCTTGCTAGAATCCACATTATACTCCTATAAAAATTAACTGGTATCATCAAAGATAAACATTAAAATAACTGGTCAAAATTAAAGAAAAAATTACCTTAAGTTACATTCACTTAAATTTCTTGAATGTTTGACTATATTTTTGTAATTTTATATAAAAATTACACTCCTTAATAGCTATTTCCTTGGTTAATGTTTTGTAAAATCTCATAATTTGATTGCATGTCTTTTTGTAATACACCAATAGGATGTTAGTTTTTATCTAATTAATAAACTTATGTTTTCGATATGAGAAATGCTATGATTGACAAAAACAGTTTGCCACCTAAGTGGTAAATAAATAAACTTATTTTTACAAAAAATTTTAAGTGGTAAATTGTTATTAAACATTACTTTACTAGTGGATAAAATTTTAGTGATAAACTCAAATTAGGACTAGTAACAGTTTGCCACCAAAAAATTTTTATGAATTAAGTTATTGTGAAAATATTGTAGATTTATCATTACTCTTTGAATATATCTTTAAAAAAATCTTGAAATTTAAACATTTTATTTGATTAAATGATTTTTATTTTTAATTATTTTGATTTTTTGGAAGCATAAAACACGTTGACAAACAATGTGATCTAATAATAGAGTGATAAAAAAAAACATTGAAACTAAAAATATTATATAATAATAATAATAATAATAATAATAATAATAATAATAATAATAATAATAATAATAATAATAATAATAATAATAATAATAATGTAACATCGTCTAACACTGAATCTAGCCCAAAATTAAGTATATACATGATTGGCCATACAGAGTGGAAGAAGTTGAATTGGAATTGATTTGTCCAAGGAAAGAAAGATGGTTTGTCTAAAGAAAGAAAGAAATAAAGAAAAGAGTCGGGTAGCAATAATATTAGTGATAATGAGTCGTGTTTTAATTTAGCTGGGAAGTTGGAACCAGTAATCACTAATCTTTTTTTTTTTTTTTTTTCTTTCAATATATGGCGTGTGCTTTTGATGATATTCTTTATTATCGGATCAAGACATCAATTACTTTTTGATGTAGATGAAAATTAAACTCTAAATCTTTTATTTAACTATCAGATATTTTACTAGTTCAGCTAACTAAAACCTACTAATAATCTAAAAATTTTACTAATTGAACTAACTGAAACCTACTAATAACCCCTATCCAATCACGCGCTATAGTCTATATTCTGAATTAATTAACATTACGGTAATGATGTCAAAATCAATCCAACGTGGCATAGCATAGGAGCCAACTTATTACTTGATATATATGAGAAGTGAAGTAATGATGGACCCGCAACTGAATAATAACAATAATGCAAAAAAAGAAACGTAATTTGATAATTATAATAAGTTGAACAAATTAAAGGTGTGAAAATTGAAAAGCATCTTTACCAAAAAAAAGAAAATTGAAAAGCATGTGGTGGCAATTATTGATCGGTGTCACTCATAATGAGCTAGCGACACAAGCCCTTTTGTTTTGGAATCCTCTCCATGAATGAATGAATAGGCTTTAGAATTCTTTTTTGATTTTCTAATATATATATATATATATATATATAATAAATAAATAAATAAACAGAAACAGGCCTTGCCTAGCGTAGCGGTAGCTTCTTTCTTTTTATTTTCCTTAAACAAACAGAACACTGCCTTCAATTTTCCAAACAAATACTGGTGACTATATGATAAAAAAATAAATAAATAAATACTGGTGGCTAAACGTATGAGCTGATGTCACCCAGCTTCGCATTACGCTCTGATATCACATCACAATACTCTCTGTGCATTATTGCAGCCTTGCAGGTTACCAACATCTCATCTTCTATGCTTTATTCAATGAATTTTAAGCTGTGTTTAATTGGGTGTAAAATATTTTTTAAATATAAAATAATTTTAGGTAAAAATATTATTAGAAAAAAAAATATTTTTAGGTATTTGGTGACATTTTAAAAAATACTTTAGAAAATATTTTCAAGTGTTTGGTAATATTTTGAAAATGTAAATTTTTTACTGATTTCTCACATTTTCTCAGCCATTTTATCACATTCCAAACAAATTTCTTGCATAAAAATTGCAATCCATCACCTTTTAAACAAACAGAAATCAAAACAACACCGATCAAACTGAGAGAGGGAGGGGAGATAGGGAGGAGGAAGAGAGAGTAGGTGGGTACAACACTGTATTTATACAGGGAGGAGGCGCCGTTGTCCTCAACCCGACGGCTCCGCCGTCAAGCTCGCGCAAGGCGCGATCGCGGCGTGAGATCAAGGCGCGACCTCGTGCCAAGCCAGATCGAGGCGTGATCTCACGCCGTCGATCTCGCCCGACGCGAGATCTCGCCTCGATCTCACCCGGCGCAAGGTCGACGGCGCGATCTCGGGCGCGAGGTCGATGGCAGAGCCGTCGGGTTGAGGACGACGATCTTGACTGTTCGGCGATGGCACGATCTCAATTCTTCGTGCTCTCCTCTCTCTCTCTCTCTCTCTCTCTCTCTCTCTCTCTGTTTTCAGTCCGAAAATGTGATTTGAAGGTAAAATAGGAACTGAAATAATTTTCCGTGAGAAGAGACAGATTTTACGGTCAACACGGAAAAGAATTTTCGTTAACCCAATTTTCTGAATGAACCAAACACGGCGATTTCAGGAAAACGATTTCCTGAAATGTATTTCAGCCAAAACAAACACAGCCTTAGTGTGCCTTAGATAATAGTATACTTTTTTAAAAAAAATTTTAGAGAGGATTGAAAAAAAAATTTTATAAAATATTTTTAAAAATAGATGATTTAACTTGTGCTTTAAGATCCTTATTCAATTTAATGACACAATTTTTTTTAACAACTTTTTATTTATTTATAATTTTTTAACAACTATTAATATAGGGCTTTTATATATATATATATATATATATATATATATATATATATTAATAATGCTGAAATTGTTAGTTTAAATGATCATCTGGAAGGAGAGCCGACCAAGATTGTCTAAAGCCGTGCAAGAATGCAATGTTAAAGGAATACCAGTGTGGTGCCTACTATAGAACCTCCGATAATAAAATCAGATAATTGAGAGAGAGAAGAGAGTGTGCTTAATATCAAAGTATCAGAGTTCTAACAGTAAGGAGACTCATTATTGTTGTGTAATGCTTCATTATTACTTGTGGATGAATGGTCTTTTCTTTGTCCTCTGCCTCTTCCTCTGGATGAGGATATTGGCGGGCCTATCATTAATATATATAATCAAATTGATACTATTATTCATCATTAAATAAAAAGATGGTCTTGTTCAAATTACAAATTTATAAATTGTGAAATTAAGTATAAAAAATTTGGTGTTTTTTTTTTTGGAATCTTGGTTCTCTTAGGAAAGAATAAGACTTGTACAATAATTTCTTTTTTCACTAAAACAAATAATTTGTTTTTTTTTTTTTTTTTCCTTTTGGATGAAAATTTTGTTTTTGAAGGGAATGTTTACTTGAAGATCCCAGCATAATCTGACAGAAACATGAATAATTGATGACTGTAGGTAAATGTTAAACCCAATTGGGCCAGGCCCTACCCCATAAGACCCCACTATATGCTTCTCCAGAAATTGGTGGAAGGTACTAGTGTGCCATGGCATGAATCATGATGTACAAGTGGTACTGCTGACTGCTGACCACTGACTACTGACTACATACTCGTTTTGAGCCTCCGAATTCCGATAAGATAACCGCAAATCATTGTAATTGTGTCAAAAACCAGTTTTGACCCAAAAACCTATTTAACTCTAATTAAGCAAGAGTTATTTTCATCCAACATGAATCTGACTCCTAAGTTTTGCAAATTAAATAGTATCAAACCATGTAACAGTGATAGACTTCCAATTTCTTTTTTTTATTATTATAAGAAAATAGTAACTTTCATTGAGAAGAAAATTAAAGCATTATAGTCATTGATTGTTTGATTAGAGAGATCAGGTTTTTCCTTGTAGTAGTAGTAGTAGACTGCCCATGTGCTTCAAAAGAGTCACGACAAGACATATTAAAGGTGGTTGTGTATGGTCACATTATAGAAGATATTCGCACGCAAGCAGCAAATCTTCGGTTTTCTCTATTCACTCATGTGCCTAGAAATTGTAATGTTGTGTCTGATTCACTAGCCAAAAAGCTAAAACTTGTCTGGGTACTCAGGTCTGACTGGAATCATTACCAGAGGCCATTGCCCCATTAGTTTCCTTTAATGCTCATTGATGTATTAGCTTTCATTTGAATAAAAGCCCAGGCTTAGTAGTCTGGTTTCTCAAAAAAAAAAGAAAAAAGAAGAAAAAAAAGGTGGTCCAATTAATTAGGTCTGGCTTTTATTATTTGATTTTGACACATAAATAATTGTAACCACAACCACCGATCGGACCCACATCCCACAAGAAAGCTATCACCAACGCCAAGGTCCCCAATTCTCTCACTCAGTATACTCCTTTCTGGCGACCACATTATTTGATCTCTTTCATTGGTTAGATGGTGTGTAGGCCAGGCCATCCATAGAATTATGAAATTCAAATGAAACGTGGCCTTTTCTTTTCCTAAAATTTTTATGTGCCAACTGCCAACAAATGTGATTTTGTCACTAATAATTAATGAGAGCATCCGGCAGTCATATCATCCCCCCAAATAATTAATGGGTATTATTATATTTCATTGCAATTTTTTTTTTTTTAAAGTAGGTTTGGTAATGAGTAATGATCTTACGCAATATTTTTGCTAATAATTATAGAACAAAAAAATTGTTTAGTGTATTTTCTTATCTTATTTTCTTTTTCTATATACGTATGTGTGTGTTTCTTCAAAGAAAAAAAAAGTCTAGGTATCTTAACACCCATTAATAAGGTGGGGCTGTATTTTGTCAAAAGACTATCTAATCTATATATATATATATATATATATATATAAAACCGAAACTTTTGAAACTCCCACAATTTTTCACATCAGTACAATATTTAAATATAATATTTAAATAAAATTATTTTTGTTCAGTCAAAACTTAATAAGGAGTGAAACTCTATCTTTTTAACAAATCCAACTTAAACTTAAACTTATAATTATCATTAACGTGTATATATATATATATATACACACACACATCAACGTCTAAAAAAAAAAATTAAACCCGATTTAAAAATATAAAATTTCATCTGACTGAAACTGTAAGGCCGCAAAGCCTACTCCTCTCACACATCTATTGAGAATTATAGTTGGAAATAGAAACCTAACAAAAACTTGGTTCTCTCTTCCCTGTTTGCAGTTTTTCATCCGACTGAAACTATAAGGCCGCAAAGCCTACTCCTCATTGCTTCTATTGATATCTAATTATGTATTATGCAGTTATGATTACGATGTGATTCAAATCTTTGTGCATGGTTTGTATCAGTTTTATATAATTATTTGCAGTTGTGATATAGGAATTTGATTTAGGGAACACGCAATCCTTTAATTTGAAGTTAGGAATTTGCTTTTGATAATCAAGTGTGCTATTCATAAATCACTGTTGAATTTCCAATAAATCTCTACAAATTCTGAAGCACAATTATTTCTTATGATAATCCCCTTTTGGTTCTTAAATCTTTTAATATGTGGTTATATATTTTCCACAAATTAAATTCATATACAAACTAAGGCACATTTATTTCTTATGATAATCCCCTTTTGGTTCTTAAAATTTTTGGTATGTGGTTATATATCTTCAATTTAACAATCTTTGTTTTTTTTCTCCATTACAGGAAGGATTTTGCCTTGAATGTTGTTGGTGTAATGCCAGATGAACTCCTTTGAATTTCTTCTTCAATAGGTATGATTTTATGTTTTACGGTTACAGATGTCAATCTAAATTTAACTACTCTAGCTATATATTTTTAGTTATATTTAGGAATTCAGTTTCTATGACTAATTTGATTTTAGACTTTTAGTTTTTTCCCCAAGTTCGCAATTGCCTCCAAAATTATTAATGAATCATACCAGAAGAAAAATGAAAAACAATTTGGAGATTGGAGATAAAACAATTTATTTATGATTTCAAAGCTTCCCCTTGATCCTAACTATTTAGTAATCCTTACAAGCTATAATTGTGTTTGCATGTTGAGTTCTCTTTCTACTACAAATTACTATTTGCACATGTATGACTACTTGCGGGAGCATCCAAAATTTGGTCTTTTAGGAATATTGATGATGACAAACGGCAAAAAACCAAAAAAAAAAAAGGATTATTCAATTTTGGATTTTGCAAAAGCTTTTATGGATGACAATGGCGATAGACATGGGATGAGTACCAATAGTAAAGATGAGATGACTATAGATTTATCTCAAGATAACAATTGAGTTAAAGCAAAAATTTTCATAGAAGTTACATAGATTTATCAAAATTGATATGATATCTTTCTGGCCAGAATGAATACCATGCATGGTAAGTTACATATAGGATCTTATTAATAACCAAATTCCATCTTGATGAGTTGTTTGGACATGAAATTTTTCTTTATATCATTTTGAGGGTAATTTTATTCCCAAATAACTTTTTGCGATGAATATTGTATATTTTATGTTTATTTTGACAAGTTATTGATGTTTTTTCACTTTAAATTTTATTTTTTTAATTTTAACTGATTAAACCTTTAAACAAAGTGAAATATATATCGTGCATTGTACAGGTTAGCGACTATTATATAAAATTGAAATTTCTGATGTAGGTGCACAAATCAAACTAACCCAAGTTAGAACCAGTGGACCAGCCTAATGAGCACTAAACAATGAATTTATAGAGAGTGGATATCTAATCTGGGTTTCGGGACAACAGACAACACAAATGTTCAATTCAATCGTGTAGTTCTTGCACTCCTCTTATACAACCGTGTCATATTGAGCTAAATACTTGAATGTCGATGAAAGTTCTTCATTTACAAATTCTCTCCTTCTTTCTTACTCTCTTTTTCTGTCCCCCCTTTTCTCTCGTCTTCCTTTTCCTTTTATAGGCCTCCCTTTCTTCTTCTCCCTCCTCCCACGTGTAATCCAGGTGTTTCCTTTTGGATACTTGTCCCATCATTCCCCCTTACTCAAATATCTGGCGGTGATGGTAGGGCATAATTTCAATATTCAGATGTCACTTCTTCATTAATGCGGCCAGAGGGGTAGGTATGATGCCTTCAATGCGGTGGCAGCAGCCTTTTCTCTGATATTTACCCATCAACTTAATTTGCTCCTTATCCTCACTCTCTCTTAGTCAATTGTACGTAAGATCCTTAATATGGGAGTCTTTGAACTACCAGGCCACTAATATTGTCCTCGGCAACAATCTGCCGAGGACAATTTCATCCTCGGACGTCGTGTCCCGTGGTGCAGCGCTCGTGCATGATAACTTCCTTTGTCACGTGGCATCGCAGGAATGAATCATTATGTCCTCGGACCACCAGGACTGTTAAGTTGGACTTTCTTCTTTGCGAGGGTCTTTGGACCGGCCCAATATGTGATTTGGGGCCCATAGGTACCACATCTGAAATTCTCATAATTTTTCATGTTAACATAATGTTTAAATAAAATGAACGTCAACCACAATATTTAAATAAAATTATCATTTTATTTAAATAAAATTATTATTATTATTATTATTATTATTATTATTATTATTATTATTATTATTATTATTATGTTGTTGTTGTAAGGGCACAAATCAAGCTTTGTGTTGAATCAGACCTCCGGTCCAAGCCTATGAGCCCTAAATAATGAATTTATAAAGAGCAGGATTCTAATCTAGGGGTTTGGGCGGCAAATAACATAAAAATTGGGTTCAATCACAGAATACATGCGTACTTATCAAACTTGGACGAAATATTACTTCATATATTACTGCCGAGGACAAATGTTTGTGTTTTCTTACAAGTTCTCTCTCTCTCCCTTTCTCTTTTTCTCTTTCTCTGATTTTTTCTCCCCCCTCCTCTGTCTCCTTCCTTCACCTTTTATAGGCCTCTCTCCTTTTTCCTTTCTTCCACGTGTAGTTTGGACCTTCTTCTCTCCTGGATACTTGTCCCATCATCCCTTTTTACTAAGGTCTCTGGTGGTGTAGATAAGGTTCCAACCCAACGTTCAGGCGTCACTTCTTCATTAATGCGGCCAGAGAAGTTGGTGTAGAACTTTAAATGCGGTGATAGCAGCTTTTTTCTGGATATTCGCCTACCCCTCCCCTTTATTCTTTATCCTTGTTTCCTTAATTCCAGCATCAAAGGCCTCCATCAGGGGTGCTATTGAACTGCTAGATCATTCACACCGTCCTCGGCAACACCTGCCGAGGACTAGGTTGTCCTCGGACGTCATATTTCTTGGTGTTTTGGTCATGCATGACGCCCCTCTTTATCACGTGACTTTGTAGGTTGGACTGATTATGTCCTCGGACCATTTCAAGATGTGGGGTTGGGTTTCTTTCATTGTGAGAGCTTTTGGGCCGGCCCACTGTGTGTACTTCGGGCCCATGGATACTACAATTGTCATCATCTCTCTACTTCACTAACGTAATATTTTATGATTGGGTGCAAACTTATTGCTATGGATTATTCTTTTGAATGTAACATAATCTTTTTCTTATATTTTTCTATTTTTTAGTCATATATATTTTGTTTTGTTTTAATAATTTCTAAGCCGTGAATAATTTAATTCTTTTATATTTTTTGGTCTTTCAGAAGTTTTAATATCTAAATTTTTAAATTATCTTTGTAGTTTCTTAATCAATTTAAGATTTTATAAAATTATTTTAGTCTACCTCATAAATAGGTAGGTTCCCGTGCATAGTACGGGTTAGCGACTAGTAGTATATGATATACCTTTTTTATGAAAAAATGAAAAGAGACAAGTTATTATTTTAAAATGTCAAGTTCTTGGAAACTCACTGGAATGACTTCAATATTTGCTATTTTTAGAGTATTTTATTGTCTGTGAAGGAAAAAAAAAAAAAAAAAAATATATATATATATATATCTATTTTATAACTTTCAAAACTTATTTTATTTATTTTTATCATCATAATTTACAATTCCTTTAACATCTCTGTGAGGGGTAAAAGCGTCAAAATACCGTGTGGGCCTAGGGCCTGGTTCGAGGACGGGGACTCCGCCAAAGGGGCCGTGAGTCGTGGATAGGGCCTCCTAAATCTGGGGCCCAAAGGCCCGCCGACCATGTCTCCAGCCAGTTGGATGAAGATCCGAGGAGATGGTCTCCTCGGATACACGTGTCAGGGACAGGAGGGGGTAACACGACGTCCAAGGAAGAGCTCCTAAAGCTCGGCGAGTCATCCCAGGCCTTAACGAGACGCCGAGGAGGGAGACAAGAGGAACGTGCCTTGCATAAAGCTACTGCCATCGCATTAAAGGCCTTTCACCTACCCGCCTGGCCGCATTAATGAAGAAAGGACTTCTGAGAGAACGGTGGACAGCCTTATAGGCATTGGGGAGCGTTTTCAGGGAAAAGACAGATAGGAGCTAGGAATGGGAGGTATAAATAGAGAAGGGGGAACCGTTGGAGGGGGTTCCGGATTTTCTCCAAGGAAAGAAGAAGACTCACTTTCTCTCCCTCCTCCCAGATAACAGAAGGAAGGCCTGGATATAAACTTCTCGGCCCACGTCCAAGGAGAGGCAAAGACGCACCCTCAACTCCTAGCACGCCAGCAGCGGACTTAACCTTTGCCCATAGTCTTCTAGAGCCCCAAGAAGTCTAGGCTTTAAGCCCATTCTCTACAAATTTTATTGTAAAGGCCATTTGGGCCGGGCCGGTCATGCATTTGGGCCGAGGGCCTACTTTGTGTCCCTACAATCTCAATTTTTATTTTTACATACAACTCATTAAAATAATATAAATTACCCTATCAACTCATTCTCTCTCTTCTCTCCCATCTCTCTCTTCTCTCCCATCTCTCTCTTCCATCTTTTTTGTAGTTTTATATTTACTTTTATGTTTAGCAACTATATTTTTATATTTACTTTAGCACTAGCATTGGGGGTATAAAAACCCCCGGTTGCTATTTTAGTAACCAATAAGCCAAAAAACACACTTCCTAGGGTGGGCATGTATTTTTTTTTACCACCAGTGAACAATTGGTTCTCATAACAGTTAGTTCTCATTTATGAGAACCAATAGTAACTTAGGATGTAATATATATATATATATATATATAAAATTTAAAACTATCTCTGCTCCTTTCTCACTTCTCTCTCTCTTTTGAATTGTTTATATTATTTAATGTTGTAGTTTATATTATTTTAATAAGTTGAATGTAAAAATAGAAACTGAGATATTAGGTGAGTTTCAAAATTAGATAGTAAAATGAATAAAGTAAGTTTTTAAAGTATAAAATAAAGACAAATATGCATTCCTAAATACTTGTGTTTAGCAAACCATGAATGGTAAGTTGTATACAAACTCACTATTCATAGTTGCTAAAAAATTTTAGCAACCCACACCCGGGTAAAGCTTAATTTGAGTAGGCAGGTTGCTAAAATAGCAACCGGGGGTTTTACACCCTCAGGGTGTGTTTGTTTAGAGGTAAAATAAGGTGGATGGAAAACTTTAGAGAGAAAATAAAAAGAGAAATCTTTTTGGAGTGTGTTTAATTGGATAGAGAGAAAGAAAAATAAATGGTGGGGTCCAGGTGTTTTTTCCCTAGACCCACCAAAAAGTTTTTTCTCGAAAATGGAGAGAAAACTTGAGAGAGGAAATATAATGGTTGAATGACAAAAATGCCCATATGCTTGTTGCTTTTTTTTTCCTTCGTTTTTCTGTTTATTTATTTAAGCCTTTCACTTTACGTTGCTCTTCTTTAATTCACTAGGCGTTTGCCTTTTTTTTTTCTTTTTCTTTTTTGTGTGATTTCCTGGAGCTGGTGCTGTCTTTTTTATTTTAACTAGACATGATTATTTTTTTCTAGACATGATTTTTAATTTTTAATATAATTTGGGTCATTGCTTTTTTTTTTGTTGCTTGTCATTTTTTTGTTTTAATTTTGCATTATTTTTTAACAATGGTATATAAATAAATTTATGCAAATTCACTTTTTTCACCCCTCTACTTTTTCACTCTCAATCGGGCAAAAATAAGAGAAATTAAAATTTTTTTTATCCTCTCACTATTTTCTATCCTGTGATCTTTCTACCCCTTCAACCAAACAGACCTTCAATTTAAAAGTAGTTCTTTCTCCCACTTTCTTGGTTTTTTTTAAGGATAAACGGCAGATTCTACCACTTTCTTGTTAGTCTGTTTTGTTTTGAGCGACATACTAAAGTTTGGCTATTTTGCATGTAATTTAAAGAAACTTGTCGGGTATTGTTTGTTACTGCTGCTTTACTAATTGTCATTTACCCTTTTCCCCAAAAAAAGGAAAAGAAAAAGAAAAGGAAGCCCGTGGTCTATTGACCAGTACTCAATCCTCCCTTCCAATTCCATTCTAAAAAGAAAAGGAAGAAAAAAAAATTGGGAATAGAAATGTTATGGTGCCCACTCCCCAGCAAAGATGTTCCAGCAGTTGTGATAGTTTCTAATTGCTGGTATGGTCTTTAACAATCAACCTGAATTTGTTTATTTATTCATTTTTATATACGTACAATCAACCTGAATTTATTCACCGAATAGAAAATTATAAGGGATTAAAAGATTCAAAACATTATTTTTCCAGCACTAATCACACGTAAGTAGTGATGGTTTATATGGCAATTATTACAAATATTTTGTTACATTGAAGCTCCAACTTCATCTGAAGTCACTGCAGCTCCATTAGGGGTATCATCTCCATGAAGCTGAGCAGAAACATCGTCTATGGCTGAATTCAACTGAGCAATCTTCTCCGTTAATATTTTGCGGGTTCTCTATAGTCATCACACCACCAATGCAATATAAATGCATTGCAAAGATTAAAAAAAATGACAACTAAAACAATATCAATAATAGTTAAAAGACGATGAAAATACAAGTTAACACAAACAATTACTTTGTACAGTGTTTCTTTTTCTTATTTTTTTTCTTGAAGCTACAATTCGTAAAGCTTACTTATACACACGAACAATTATATTTTTCTTGTTTGTCTTATGACAACCAACCATAACTAGGCCTTTATTTGTAACCAAAAAGACTTTACTTTCAAGGCTGAACACATTAACAAACATGCATACACACATAATGAATAATTTAAAGGATTGCAAATGCAGGAACAGCTTCTCACCTCCAAAGCTTTCTCCTCATCATATATAAATTTTGGCAACTTCCTCATCAGATCTTTTCTGTCAGCTCCAGCTAGTGCCTTGCTTATCTGCAAAAAGTAAACTCATCAGTACTTCAGCCAAAAAAAATTATTGAAATATAAATAAATAAACAGTGCATCTGAGCTGTTAATTGTATGAACAGTATATAAACCACATCAATAGCCCAAAAGTGAATCAATAGCCCAATACTTAGTGATGCATCACATGGCTGTTTAATTAGGCCAAATAATTACATACATTTACATATTTCTTGATACTGCGACTTTAAATGAAATATCTTTACTCTATAGGCTCAAAAATGTGACAAAAAACACATGTATTACTCCAATTAATTAGAACCTAAGGAGACAGACTTTAAATGAAATATCTCTACTCTATAGGCCCAAAAATGTGACAAAAAACACATGTATTACTCCAATTAATTAGAACCTAAGGAGACAAATGCACACACTCTCATTACAAAGCCACTAACAAAGATACTTGCACAATTTGGTTTTCCATCAAATAAACCAGATTCTAGATCATTAAAGTGTCAAAACGAACACATACACTACTCTACTTAATTGATAACCTAGGGAAACACAGACACCCAAGACCAAATAAGTTGGATTTCAGTAGGTATATAAAGCTAGATACTTCAACAATACCTGGGGTGCATATATGCAGCCTAGTGTCCCAACAACCATGCCTCCCAACACAAAGCCACCAACAAAAATACTTGCAGTATTTGGTCTTCCACCATCCCCACTGCACTTGTACAAAATACGAAGTGTTCAGAAAAAAAAAAAAAAAGAGGATATCCTTAGGACATGAGGAGTAGCTATCAATCTTTCTAACAAGGAAAAATAGAATCCTTTATAAGAAGTGAAACAAGACTAACTAATAACTGCATTAATTGTAGTTTCCAGTCAATGTATTTGGTTTTTCTTTTGGTTTTTTTTTTTTTTTTGGGTGGGGGGGGGGGGGGAAAGAACGAAGACATGCACATATCTCATAGAATCTCATATTCGAAACTTATGGTCCATTTGGATTGAAGGGGAGAGAGGGGGAGTGGAGTAGAATTAGCTTAAAATTAGCCTATTTTCAGCTAACTTTACACTACTCCCCTCCACTTCTCCTCCCTCCCTACTCAATCCAAACAGGCCCTTAGGGTCATTCATGCTTTGGGGTTAAAAAAAAAAAAGAGAGAAGATTTTTGGTCTACAAATGCACACCAACATATCTAGTGCATAGTTAAATAAAAAAGGAAGAGTAAAGCTTAACCACATCTTTTTCGCATTCAATAAAATCCTAGAATGCTTTTAGGAAAGAGTATACAGCCAACTAAATTGAGCTTACTGATGCAAAAAATGGTTGGAAGGCAAAATAATAAGCAGTACTCTACATAACAACTACTACAAAAAAGATGTTAACCACAGTAGCCATTTTTATATGTATAAATGCGTATAAAGATACAAGTACATGCTCAAATATAGCAAGACACACACTCACCCATAATTCTCAATGAACAAAGTAGCAAGTCCAAAAAATCTTATGAGACTACATTTTTTTTTTCATGGATAAGTTAATTGTATACATACCCTGCTCGAACTGTAAAAGGGGTTTTAGATGTAGCAAGTTTTGCTTTACGCTGAAAACCAGGAGTTAGAGATGGATCACAGGTGCTAATATTCAAAAGACATCGGTCAGTTGGCTTCAAGGAACCTGGCTTCAAATATTCAAGAATTAATTAGACGGACTGAAATCTGTTTAAATAAAAACAGGAAAATTGCAAAAGCTACTACCAAATTTTCTATAAAATTCATACAAACTAAGCCTAACATGCACATCAACAGCATAATAAATGTCTTTTTCGTGTCGTGTTTAAAAGTTATACATACATAGATACACTTCAATGGTTATAATCAGTGAGGTGAAAAGGGGATTCGAACAAGCAATTTCATTGAGTTACAAGCCTCTTGGCTTCACCCATCTACCAAATCTCGATTGTGTCGTTTATTAAAAGTTGAAACATCAATTTGTAAACAGGGACAGAACTACTCAAGGGCTGAGGGGGGCCATGCCCTCCCAGCCCCCCTAACCTTTGAAAAAAAATATACTAGTATGTATATTAACAAAAAGAATTTTAATTCTAGCTCTTAAATTTATATACTTGGACCCCCTCCCCAAAAAATTTACAAATTGACCCAAGAAATCCAACAAATAAATAATAAGAAAAATCTATAAAAAAATACACATATCCAGATAATAAGAAAATCTTTGGACAAATCATAAATCTAGTCTAAGCAAAAACAATAACAACAAATCAATTACAAATCCTAGCAAAAAAAATCATAAAAACCCAATAACCTTTACTCAATTTCTCCCTCTCACTTGAGAGCTCTATGCCCCTCTCAAATGACTCCAACCTTATAGCTATAGAGACAAAACCTATGCCACATATTGATCGCTCCATCCACACGTTAGTTAGACCTTGAAAATATTAAAACGTGCCAATTGACTTGCAAAATTCTTGATTATAAAATTCTATTATTAATTTTTTTTCAAAAGAAAAAATTCAAATAATAATTAATATATTAATACTAATAATGCAACTTTGTCAACTTCTAGTATTGATATTTTAATTTTTTAAAATCTTTGAAAAAGAACTTCGCCCCTAAGTTTGAATCCTGATTCCGTCCCTGTTTATAAAGCTTATGTAGTAAAGTTTATACTATTAGTAAGATATAATGTTGAGAGCATATTACAAGCATGGCATGAATGTGAATAATTGGACAAAACATTAGATTGTACGCACTACTTATACAAAAAGGTGCAAAATTGAGTGACATAAAATTAGAATCTAACTACTAGATGTTGAAACAGAGTATGAATGCAGTGAATAACTACAAAAAGATGAAAAGTGTAAAAAAAAAAAGGTAAACGGCATACAGTACAACTGTGGTTGTAATTAAATTTCAAAATTAACAACACAAACTTAGTAATCAACAATCAAATAATTAAACTAGAACAGTATGATTGATTGTAGTAATAAATTTACGTAGTAGTATGTCAAAACGTTAGGCAGAGATCTATGCGATACAGTAAGAATTTGAAAAGAAGAAATTGTTGAGGGAGAATTTACCGGATAAGAAGTGGGTTTGGTTTGGAGAGAAACAAGTGGGTAGAGCAGCAGCAGCCATTTCCGTCTCGAATTGGACCTTTGCTAAGCACTTCCTCGTCTTCGATGTTATCGAAGTTTCGGTTTTTACCGATATATGCTTCAGATATCGCGACGATTAAATAAAATACAAAAATAGAAAGATTTCATTCGGGTCTGAATCTAACACACACACACAACAGAAAGAGAGAGAAAACAATAATGAGCCTCAAATCTTAGGCTAAGGAACAGCTAGGCTGAGATTGGGTGGGCTTTTCTCGGCCCAGGATTATTCCTGGCCCAATTCAATTTTGTATTTTATGAGAATCCAGAATATATTTTGTAAATCCACTAATGAAACAAATGGAAAAAAAAAAAAAAAATTAAACGTAAACTTAGTTAGAACCATCCTAGAAATAGTCTCAACCACCCTAATAAGAAAAGACATAAGCAATTAACATTACAATAAGGAGCTCATTTATAAGGTAGTGGGTAAGCTACCCTATTTCTCCCTCCTTTGGCCCATGAACAAGCTGAATTAGACATCAAGTAGTAACATCCCAACTTACAATTTTAGAAGCTTTCATAATTAAATCTACAACTTTTTTTGCATCCCCTTCGATAATTAATTTTTTCATTCATTGCAAACTCCACCATATCCGAAACAAACACCTTAAAGTCATTTTGTATAAGGGCAAAGATTGGATCCAATATTTTTGTGCACTGAATCTACAAAGATTATAATATGTATTCACTTTTGGCCACATGTCATGATCTTGATGAGTCAACTGCACAAAATCATTGGAACCCAGACAAGGTCTTTGCACAACAGCATACTATTGAGATAATTGGTAGGTTAAATGATTAAGTTCACAATTCTCTAAAAACAATATTTTTTAGGACATCTGATAACTTAACCGGCTTTAAAATTGATGTAATTGTAGTCTCTTATTATCACTGTTGTAAAAGCGTTCCCTCTTTCAATAGTTATAGTATTTTCTTTGAGATGGGCTTGAGATTTAATCTTTTTGTTTTTTAAATGTCTGTAAACATTATTTAGGCAAGATAATATTCAAGTTGAACGTTTCATTAACTTCTCATTTAGATTATTTCAAGTAAAAGACCAAATCAACATTTCAGAGAACAATAATTTTAAGAGACAAAAAACAAAGCACCATTCCAAGATTCTCACGCCCAATGGACCCCAAAACAAGACAAGTGTTTCTTCCTAAGTAAAGGAAGGAATCAGTTACTAACCAATTAAGAATTAAAGCCTTAAAACTTCATGAGGGGCTAATCAACGTTGGATTGGTAGGCATCAAATCATGAATAAGTTGATAAACTATAGTTGGCATATTAATAGTTTCCCTCGTTCGAAAGGTGATAAGCTTCAGTAATAGATTGTTTCGCCCTTATTATTGATTAATGATGCTTGCTACTATATATTATCAAAGTGTTTAACACTACTTTGATGGCTTTGCATGGCCTCATTTTTCGTCTTGGCATGTAAAACTGCCGGCATGCATCAATTTTATTTTTATCATTGAACTCTTTTATCGCTTATCGCTTGTGTGTAACTGCGTATTTGGATGCAATTTGTTTTGTTAATTTATTGCTTATTTGCTGAAAGTTATTGTATGACAGTGGTTTAAGAAGCGCCAGAAGAAGGCTATGAATGAGGCTTTAGAGAAAATTAAAGCTGGTTATCTCTTTCTGTCTCACAACACAACCTCGAGCACACACATTTCCAATTAAAATTTTCATGAAGGACGAAATGAATTGACTCTTATTTCTCTTTCTTTTCTTTTTGGTTGATTTAGAGTTGATGCTGCTAGGCTTCATATCTCTGTTAATTACAGTGAGCCAAACACCCATCTCCAAGATATGTATCCCTGCCAAAGCTGGAAACATCATGCTTCCTTGTAGTAAAAAGGGCTACACAGGTAATGGTGGTAACATGAGAAAGCTATTGTGGTATGATGAAGATGTTACATGGCGCCGAGTCCTTGCCGCAACTGCTGGCGATGATTACTGCTTCAAATATGTATGTACAAATAAATTATAGGTTAAATTGTATATTTGGTGCTCTACATTTTATCACTTCAAAAATCGTTATTATCTTTAAACTGTTTTTAAAAATATTCTCATATCATCATCTTATCATGGAGGGAAAATACTGAAGTTGTAAACCAAATTTACTCTTATGATATGAAAATATGATGTAACACGAATTATATTTATTGTGTCAACATTAATTTCCATATATGAGATGATAATAAGGACATTTTTTAATGTATAAGTACCAAAGTGAACGTTTTGTAGTATAAGAACAATCTTGAAATAATTAAAGTTAAAAAAAAAAAAAGTTGAGAATCATATATGCAATTTGAATTAAATATTAGTTCTACAAAAAATTTGACCTTTTTCTGCTTGGTATGGTATGCCTTGCCTTATATATTCGTTGTTTTTGGATGTCAGAACAAGGTAGCTTTGGTGTCACAGTCGGGGTTGCACCAATTGCATATCTTCATATTCGTGCTTGCGGTCTTCCACGTTCTCTATAGTGTCATCACCATAGTTCTGGCAAAGGCCAAAGCAAGCTACTGCTTTGCTTTTCCCTACAACAAAATTCAATTCCATGAGGTTAAAAAAAGGGGAGCAATTAGTGAAGAATTTGAAGTGCTAGATTCGTAATGTTACTTTAATTGACTTGTACAGATGAAGAAGTGGAAATCATGGGAAGCTGAAACCACATCCCTGGAATATCAATTTACTAATGGTAAAAAACTCATTCGAATTGGTGTGTTTTTACTTTTTATTATTATTATAAAAAGAGTGATGTTAAAAACACTACAAAATTTATTAAAGATCCTTATAAACTTATGTTTTATCAATTATAATAAAGCAATTCAAACGTTTATTTATTATATTGTTGAAGTGACCTTAATCACATTGATAATCATATTTTCTATAATAAATTGGTAGTAGCTTAGTATTTAAGTGCTCTGGTTGAAGTATTGGTATTATCCCAGTCAGGTGTAGAGCATTAAATGCGGTGATGGCAGCTTTTCCATTGGCCACAGTTAATTCTTTCCCTTTATTCTTTATTCTCAGGAAAAAACCTTCATCATGGGCGTTATCCAACTATAAGAACATTCACATGGTCAAACTTATGTCTCTTAGTGTCTGGACATGTATGATACTTCTTTCTCTCTCGTGATCTTGTAGGTTTGACTGATTATGTCCTCGGATCATCTCAAGATGTAGTGTTGGGCTCTTTTATTGTGAGGGCCTTTGGGCCGGCCAGATACGCAGGCCATGGGTACACGCGATTTGGGCCGATGGTAAAAAGAGTGATGTTAAAAACACTACAAAATTTATTAAAGATCCTTATAAACTTATGTTTTATCAATTATAATAAAGCAATTCAAACGTTTATTTATTATATTGTTGAAGTGACCTTAATCACATTGATAATCATATTTTCTATAATAAATTGGTAGTAGCTTAGTATTTAAGTGCTCGAGTTGGTATTATTGTAGATCCGTCAAGGTTTAGGCTTGCCCATCAAACTTCTTTCGTTCAGCGGCATAGCGGCCTCTCAACAACACCTGGTCTCGGATGGATTGTAACATGTATTCTTCTAAAAGTTTCTTGATACACGTTTGAAAAGCACACGCATACACAATGAGACACATACAAGCATTTGTGTGTATTGAGAAGCTTGAAAAATAGGTTGACTTGCATTCTTAATTGTTACGTAGAAATTATTCAATGCATCCATTGAATTATCCTTTCTTTGACATAAAAGTGGACTCCATATGTCACTTTTGTGCATGACCTGCATGGACTCCATATGTCATTTTTGCGAATGACCTGCATTTAATATGAGAGGAAAGCATAATACACTGTGTCTAATGAATAATATTTCCTTTTTATGGGCTTAAACATGCACTAATAGATTGTAAGAGTTGAGTTTAAAGATCTAAAGTTGCTATTATAAGCCAGACATACAAAATAAACTCAAACCAAAGTCACAATATACAATTCATAATTATGACTAGACGTCTGTCTAGACTTTTATTTACGCTTGATCCAATAGCTAGGTAATGGTTTAGCGTATCATACATTGATATTGAATTAAGATGTGACTGGTTTCTTTTATTTTTCCCAAGTAAGAATAACATTCATAAAAAGAGAAACAAACTAACAAATTATAAAAGGACGGAATCAATCCCATCTTCATCCTAAACTCCAAGCCAAAAATTTGGCAAGGAAGAAAAGGAGGGAATGAGGATCATTCCTTCAAAACAATTCAAAGAAGTCCCTTTAACCACATTATGGGTCACAAAATTATCCTCCCTTAAAGTATGATTTACAAACCAATGTGAGAGTGAATTCAAAATTAGCTTAATTTTGTCAATAATATGTTGAATTGATCAATGAGAAGAGTGTGAGTCTCTTTGTAGCGGAGTAATCATATTCAACACATCTCCTTCATAAATTACATGCTTATACCCTGATTTTGCTGCTCTTTTTTGCTTATGCTTTTAAGGGGTATTGATCTTGTGCAACTCTATCCATGCTAAGATGATCTCTTTTTTTGATCTCTCAGGTGGCCTTTTTTAGGCAATTTGTTGCTTCAGTAACAAAGGTCGACTATCTAACTATGCATCACGGATTTATCAATGTATGTGCATCCTCTTCCTTCATGTACATTATCCACGGAGTATCTATCTCTCTAAAAGGAAAAGGAAAAGGAAAAATAAATAATAATAAAAACAAACAACAGTATTGAAACACACACATCTTTTTCTTTAATATTTGTTGGGGGTACAACTTTTGTATTTTTGTTTTTGATCTTTACACTAGCTAGGGAAAGCCTTTATTTATTTACTTTTTTGGTAAGAGAAAATCTAATACTAAATACCGAATAAATTATGTGTTAATTAAGACTTGCCTAGGCTTTCCCAAAGAAAAAAAAAAGAAAGAAAGAGTTGCCTAGGGACCTCATATATATATATATATATATATATATATTTCCTTTTCCCTTCTCAACAAGTTACTTGATTTTAATAAGAAGGATCAATTAGATAATTCCACCTATAGTTTTGGGTATTTAATATTTTTCAATTAAATCATAAATTTTAAAAAAGTATTATTCAAAAGTCAAAACTTTCTAAACCATTTTAATGGCACAAAGAAAAGCAAGCAAAAATACAAAAGAATCAGCTTCAAATTCAACCCAAGCAAAATTATTGGGCTTCCAAATGTGGACTAAATTTTTTGATCACGATTCTCACTCTCAGATTCCTGTGTCTTCACTTCACAGCTTAATTAATCACCATCTAATTAACATGACAACATTTATAATTCAATATGCACGTTCCTATCAAATTTGCAGGCCCACCTGCCGCCTAATAGCAAATTTGACTTTCATAAGATCAATGGAAGATGATTATAAGGTGGTCGTTGGTATTGGGTTGATCTCTCTCTCTCTCTCTCTCTCTCTCTCTCTCTCTCTCTCTCTCTCTCTATTTTTGTGCTAGTGCTACCATATAACCATGAATTAATGTTGATATTACAGAATACCATTATGAACATGCTGTATCATCTTTCTGCCTTTAAATGTCTATGGTAGGACATCTTCTTCTCTTCCTTTTTTTTTTGTTGGGGGGTGGTGAATCTCTTCCTTTATTTTGTAGTTGTTATGACTTCGTAAATTCTCACCGACAAAACCATAATGCTGTATTTTGAACAGGATGGTACACGCTCTCATGGATATCGTTCATGCCACTAGCGGTAACAAATTTTTATATGCTTAAAAAAAACTTGCTTTTGTGAACGTCTTTTACAAAATTGGAATACTGGAACAGTAGAAAATAACTATGATTGATGGACCTCATTATGCGAGACAGATACATACTTCTACTAGTTGGAACAAAACTAGAAGTTATAATCATGGAAATGGCTCAACAAATCCAAGATAGAACAACTGTAGTAAAAGGAGCTCCTGCGGTAGAGCCTAGTAACACATATTTCTGGTTCAATCAACCAGATTGGATTCTTTTTTTGATACATCTTACCTTGTTGCCTTATTCAAGAATTCTAAACACAACATTTTTCATAACTGTTAAGATAATATGTTATGATTGGTGTATAATAAAAGTAATACTGGTAATGAACCCAATAAAAATAATTTGTACTAATGATAGTTTATCATTTCAACAACAAGAAGTTATGAAATTTAATTTGGTGTGGAGCATTATTGATGACTTTTTAATTTCTGAGAGGTAAAATTGTAAATATATCAGAGTATGGGGTTACGCTCACAAATAATTTAATTTTGTGTCCATTGAACCTGTATCAAGCAAATAAAAACAAAATTAAGATAAATATAAAATAAGTATGCCTAATGACACAATTTATTCCATATAGAGGTGGCGGGTATGAGTAGTGAAAAATGAAAGTAACTTTAGTAGTTGATACATGTAAGTCTATCCATCATAAATAATGATATCAATATGTCACAATAAAAGCACTTAGATATGTTAATCCTAAGCAGCTTGGATCTTGTGTGTTGACAAATATATTCTGAGCTAATTAGTTTGCTTTTCAATTTTACAGAACGCATTCCAATTGGCTTACTTTTTATGGATATGGGTAAATGAAACTATTTCTAACTCCACTTGCATATGGGTGTCTATAAAATCACATATATCTTGTTAAATGAAATTCTTTTTGATTAACCAAGATGATCCACTGCAGTATGAGTTCGGGTTGACCTCGTGCTTCCATGAAAACTTGCCAGAAATCTTGATAATGGTGTTTCTTGGTGTAGCCCTTCAGTTCTTAGTTGTTATATCACCTTCCCTCTCTATTCCTTGGTGACACAAGTGAGTGCTTCCACATTAATGAGGATTTTTATTCGAGACTAATGGAAATGACAAAAATAACACTTGTCCTCGCACATATCATAAATATTTTCTTTTTTATGGTTTTGTTCCTCATTTTGTCTTGTATAAGACCTCACTTTTACGAAGTATCAGGGATACCACTATTTCGCTAGTGGGAAAGGACTTGAACCAAGACCCAAGACCTAAGACCTAAGACCTAGGACCTAAATCCCACCCCCCAGTCGACTCTCGCAGGTGGTTTGACGAGTGATACATCATTACCTATTGTTGACTTCTTATGTTACACGGTTTTTATTTTTATAATCATATATATTATAGGATTTAGAATTTATGATGTTTGTTAAGTATTGCCTTTTACTATCATCTCTAATTGGATTTTTTTTTTTTTTTTGTAGATAAAAATTTGAAATTTAGGACCAAAACTTTTACTTGACAATAGAATTATGCCAATTCAATTAATTACAATTGACTCTATATATATATATATATGAGTTGAATTTAAGTTACCTGTACTATAACTTTGACAAATCTATTGTTAGATTAAATATTATTTTTGTATATTTTACATACTTACAAAATTTTAAAATGATCAAATATATATATATATATATATATAATATGAACTTTGTGAACATTTTCCATTAAATTCAAAGTTATGGACATACCACCTAACTCTAAAGTACAAACGGAATTTCTATTTATAGGGGCATTGTTTCTTAGTTCCCACTCATTAAGTTCATCCCAAATATGTATTAAATAAATTTTGTTGTTATCTTGAGGTCCATTCCTGTGTCAAAAATAATTTTCCCACGTTAAACGCTCACATCTTCAGATCTTCTAACCTTTCTGATATCCTATAGATTCACGTGATTGGTGTTTGGTGATGTTGATTGAGGTAACTAATGATAGCTCACGGCTTTGGACTTTGGAGTTTAAACAGCCTCTAATTATCTCAGTTTCTTCCGTCCTTGAACTACAAGATCGTTATTTATTTATTTATTTTTTTTTTAAGGTTAAAACTTAAAATAAAGATATTTAATTGTAGTATATTAAGTTTTTTTTTTCAATATAATGAAAGCACATAATTGTGTAGAATTTAATTATTTTTGAAAAAATTAAAATTGTTTAATAATAAAATCATATGTTTAAATTTAATTAGAAAAAAACTAATGTGCAGCATATAATGAATTATGCTTAAATCTTTTCACGAATTTTAATCAAAGAAATATTCTATTGTCTTCAGTTCAATCAGGTCCATCGAATATTGATTATTTAGAAAGTCAAATCAATTTTATTATTAAGTTTTTTGTTCATTTGAATTTAATTAGATGAGTTTCAATTAAATCAGCTAGTAAAATCTTTTATGGTTGAATAAGAGATTTGTAATTTAATTCCGTTTACATAAAAAATTAATTAGCGTCTTGATCTGATAATAAAAAACCATCACTAAGAGCTGACGTTATATATTGAAACTCTCTTAACAAAATTAATTGAAATATATAATTGAAATTGGTTGGATTTAAATAATTTTACACTTTCTAAATAACCTTTTTAACTTGTGCTCTATTTGTCACATTAATATCTTATTAAAATTTAAATCGAATTGAAGATTTTAGGCTAACATGAGATACTGAATTGGAGCTATTAAGTATGAATAATTAACACAATTAATAATTAAGGAATCAAATAGAACTTTAAATTTACCTGATTCTCAAAAAAAAAAAAAAAACATAGAAAATGTTAAGTCTTTAAATACATCTCATTACGTTTCAGCCAACTGAGACTTTCTTGGAAATTAATCAAGTCGGTTCGAAAAGTCAACAAAGATGACAAGCTCAATGCTTTTTGCAATAAATTTATAAATTAATTTCCTTTCAAAAAAATTTATAAGCCGTGTAAGATTATGCACAAAGTAAAAATGAAATGAAATGCTTTGAATCTTTTATCTTTCATTGAATTCTCATCCTAGGCTGTATTCTTCTTACTTAGACATAGAGAGTGCATTTTATTCAAACTTCTAAAATCATTGAGAAGTGAGAAATGAGTAATGAGAACACAAGTTGAATGAGAGGAAAAAGTATGAAAACTTTACTTCAAATTCCGTAGCCCAAGGAAAATTTCAAAGGTTCAAACCTAATGTGCTAATGTGTGGAATGTTCAATGTTGGGTCCTTTCTCTGCATAAAGAAAACGTGTGGATCCCTTCAGTTTTGCCGTCCAAAGGGGTATAAATGAGCCGAGTGGGACCATAGAACGTGTGAATTCTTCTACCGATCGACTTGATATATGTGACGATGGACAATTCTTAGACTTTCCTATTAAATAGAATGTACAATTCAGGTTTTTTAATACTTTATTTTAGGGGTTTTGATCCTTGAAAAAAGTCTGATTTGTTGTAGTGACGCATGGTTTCTAATTAATTTTCGTTTTTTTTATAAATAGTATTGAATATTGAGGAGGTCAACCTCTTGACTATTTTTTTTATTTATTTATTTTTGATAAGAACCTCTTGACTATTAATTTTATTTTAAGTAGAAACTTGTAACACTAGTAATTATAGAACATTTATTTAATTCACCTCGAACAAAGTTCATTTACGTAAGATTTGGATAGCTCAGCCCCTTGTAAAAAAAAAAAGTTGGATTTGGATCTAGCTTACTTTTATGTACGCTGTCAGTGCTCGGTACATCTTTAAAAAAAAATCCACTTTCTCAACCAACCCGACATGGCGACACATTAATGTTATTCCATTAATGCTATGGTACCACACGAAACTTAATGTTATTTCCATTCTCTGCTTAAGTATTCAGCCTAGGTTTCTCTTTTCTCTATTTCAAAAAAAAGAAAAAAATGTTATACAAATTTTAAAATTTGGTATTTTCCTAAAAGAAAGAAAGAGAAGTCATTTCTTATTAATTATAAGTTTACCCCAAACCATACTTACACACATCTGATTCACTACGGGGAATCTATATTGGCCATGTCTCGACAATGCCAAGGATGAATCTAGGGAGTATCGGTGTTAAATAGCTAGAGAAGAGAAGGTGCGTGAACATGATCTTTTCCTGTTGTTTGTTATTTGTCTTATCTTAGTTTCGTTTGGTACCATAGCACTTATGTGATAGCCATTCAACATTATTTAGGTGAAGGATAAAGATTGGATCCACTACTGATGTGCAGAGGACCTAGTCAGTTGTTTAAATAAATACTCTTCTACTCGTGCACACGAGGAGAATATAGCTATATTATAAAGAAAAAAAATTATACACGTATGAGACGTATGTCCTACGTCTTATGCATCTAGTGCAGGAGTTACTTTCTCAATGTATTCTCAACCCTAACAGAGAACTTTAGCAATTAAAGGCAAGGTAATTACTGTATATGAGATGAAAGAAAGTATAACCAACACAAAGGCCACTAGCATTGATCTTTTCCATAGGAAGTAAGGGTTGTTTGGTATGTGATTCTAAACAACAGTTTTTAGTATTTAAATATTGAAAACTATGGTTCTAAAAAAAAAAGCGTTTAGTAAAAGTGTTTTTTAAGAGTGTTTGAGTTACGTTATTCATTTTAGGATTTTAAACACTACTTTTACCAATTTTCAGATTTCAAACAAAGTTGCTCAATGACATTTTTGTAAATATTTTGATAAACATGGGGCCCACTTGTCAACTTTTTCTTATAAAAAAAAATACACACATATCAAATACACAATTATGTTTTTTCAAACACTAAAACATGTTATTTGAAATATGGTACCAAATACATTTTTTTACTTTATAAATATTATTGTTAAGGACATATTTTATGTAATTGGCTAATCCTTTGACAAAATGCATTGTACTTGTAATTGGGTAGATCTAGGATGAGTTTAGTACTTCAAGAAACATATTATTCAAGCCAAGTATTAAAGCCATGAAGATTAGACCAAGAAACAAGTGAAAAAAGTTGTTTATTAAAGTTCGATATATACCTCGATAAAAAATCTATCAAGACTTAATGAAAGAAGCTTGACAGAAGCTGAATCTATCGAGATCTACGAAATCAGAATTTTCAGATTAGATTTTCAGCCCATACTAAAATATTTGTGTAAGGTTTATTTTCTCACAACCCTAAACATATATACGACTTATTTTAAAGGACATCACAATGAGTATACACGTAGAGAACATATGAAAAAATGACTGAGAAGAAATTTGCCTTAGGGTTTCTTTAAGAAGTTACTGTGTCTTTTATGCTTTAGGGTTTTGTAACCAAATACTTCTTGATCTTCATTGTTGATAAAGTGAAGAAATTTGCAACCAACAACATCTTCTTCAAGTTGCTAGAGTCAGTCATGTACTGGAATCTGTGCATCATTGGTTAATCACGTATCGAGATTCGTGCAAAAGGGTGGCGTTCATTTATTGAAGAGTTCATAGGTTTTGAAGCGGTAGAAGGTTTCTGTTGTAAGTTCATCTATGGGGATTGTAGAGTTTACGAATAAAAGTTTTGTACTAAATCTAAAACTTCTCTTTATTATAGTGAATTGCTTTTCAAGAAGGTTTCTCCCTAGATTTTTTATTGTGAAACTAGTTTGTTTCATTAGTTTTCCTGGGTCATCATATCTTGTCTCATTTAATATTCTGCTGTGCATGATATTGATGTTTGTTTATTTTAACAAGGTTTATTCATAATAAATCTAATTAATAACTTGAGTTTAAAACTTGTTAATTCTATCAAATAGGATCTAAATTTTTCAACAATTATAAACATGTGTTTTCACAATACTTTTTAAATTGCAGTTTTCACATCATTTTAAACAACGATACTAGAAATTTCTAATCAAACAGGCCCTAACCTTTCTTGACCACCCCTTTCAAGTGGTCTTGGTTTGGCATGAGGTCTTCTTCGAGCAGGCAATTAGTTGAGTCAAAAAGGTTTATCATGTTCGATCAAACCGATTAGATTGAGAGGGTTCATCATAGTTCATTTGAAGTCAAAATTTTTGTTACAGTTTCATTGTGCTCCCCAAATTTTAGCCACACATAATTGCAAAAACATAACCTACTTCAATTAAGATTGGTTGTAATAAACTTTTAGGTTAATCAAGGTATACTTCATCAATTTTAGGCTTTAGCCTTTTAGGGATAATTTTTTTTTCATCTTTTTCATAATTTATCAAGGTGCAAAGGTATAAGTGGAAAAACACCACTTTCATTTATTTCCCCATATAGTGTGTGTTTAGCAAAAATAAATTATTTTTGCCAACTTATTTTACAATTGAGTTTATTTTTGCTATTATTCATGAGTCTTATTACACTTTTTTGTACTATTTATGAATCTCACTGTACTATTTCAAGTAACTTTTATCTTTATTTGCAGTATTTTGAGCAAAAAAATTTCAATTTTAGCAAAATAAACGAATTCCAAATAGACTCATAAAACACTATATAATTGGAATTGTGAAATCATTGTTCATGCGTTCTTAAGACATTTGTTCATAAATAATTAAAAAAATTTTGATACTACTTTTATAAAAAATATAAAAAATTAGTTACATTTTTCTTTATTCATAAAAAAATTTTTAAAATATTTTTCAAGCCGTTAATTTTTTTACCTCAAAACATTTACATTGCACTACTTTGTTAGAGCATTCCCATCAGTTCAGCTATAATCATGTATCATACAAAAAAACGTCCATTTTACACATTTTGAAGAAAAAAAATCCCACATCAGTGGGTGTAAAAAAGGCTAAAACTGTGAAAACCTATTCCCGAGCTACAGTAACCGTGTATATTTACACGGCTACTGTAGCTCGTTTATACCATTATTATATATTTTCTTGTTCGCTCCATTTTTTCTCTCTCCTTTCCAAGCTCAACAACCCAGAGATACACTTAATAAATAAATAAAACACAGATACACAAACACAGATCGGAGCGGCAGGGATCGTGATCGGAGCCGCGAATCGTGATCGGAGCCGCGGGTTGTGGATCGGAGCGGCGGAACGTGGATCGGAGCGGCGGATCGTTGATCGGAGAGGCGGAACGTGGATCGGAGCGGCGGATCGTTGATCGGAGCGGCGGATCGTGGATTGGAGCCGCGGATCGTTGATCGGAGCGGCGGATCCTGGATCGGAGCGCGGACGTTGCTCGGAGCGGCGGATTGTGGATCAACGCCGTGGATCGGAGCTCGGAGCCGCGGATCGGAGCTGATCTGAGTGAGATGGTGGATCGGAGAGAGGAGTTAATGGAGAGGCAAAGTTGATCGCGAGGGAGAGGAGAGTTAATGGAGAGGGAGAGAGATGGGTGTACAGAGAGAGGAGAGTTAATGGATAGTGGAGAGGGAGAGGAGAGTTAATGGAGAGGAAGAGAGTAATGAATCAGAAATAATAAACGGGTAGAGAGAGAGAGCGTATGACATGCGGTAGTTGCGGAAAATAATAAAAAATGTGAAAGAAAGTGATTATTTAATTGAAAGATGTGTAAAATAGATGAACTGATGTGGATGTTTTATAAAAATAAGTGTGTAAAATAAAAAAAATAAATTTTTAATGTAAAAATAAATGTATAAAATAAACGGACTGATGCAAATGCTCTTATACTGCATTAAGCGAGGATCATCTCTCAAAGCTGACATGGTAAGACATGGCGAGGGTTTAGTGGGCCCTTGGATTGGAATAGGTTAGCCGGAAACTGTTTGACATAATCTCGAGCAATTAATGGCTGATTTGGAGTTTCAATCTTCTACTCAATTTGAAAGAGAGGTGTGTCTTCTCAACCAAAAAAAAACAA
Source organism: Castanopsis chinensis (assembly GCA_032878915.1). Taxonomy (NCBI): domain Eukaryota; kingdom Viridiplantae; phylum Streptophyta; class Magnoliopsida; order Fagales; family Fagaceae; genus Castanopsis; species Castanopsis chinensis. The sequence goes on along the minus strand of JAVQMG010000074.1, from coordinate 477,044 downwards.
GAATAAAAATGACGTGTTGAGAAAAGCAATAAAAGGGTCGCGTGATTTGATTGCTGCCCTAGTATTAATGGCTGCATGGTCCAAACTCGTTTGCACTCCATTTTCAGTTGGATTTATCTATTCGTATCACTGTCAAATAATAATAATAATAATAGAAAAAAGTTTCTCTCCAAACTAGTTTAGAGAGAAACCCTTCAAACTTATCCTATATCTCTCTTTTGAATATAAATTTTGAAAATCTAACCGTTGAATTTCATGTTCCTTATGTTCCTAACATACATATTAAATTTCATTCAAATCGGATTTTATTTACTATGTGATCAATGAACTTATTTTTTATAAACAATTTTAGATTACAAAAACTTGAAATTTTAACATTTATTTGATGACATAGCAATTGATCTTTGATCTTCTTAAAAATTTGCAAGCATAAAGGATATAATAAAAACATGTAATCTAACGGTTAGATTTTCAAAATTCACATCCAAAAAAGAGATATATGATAAGTTTGAAGGGTTTCTCTCCAAACTAGTTTGGAGAGAATTTGTTCATAATAATAATAATAACGAAACTCAGGCAATTAATGGATAATCTTTTTTTCCCTCTTTATTTGCTATCAAGATTTTGAAAATATCAATAAATTAGTAGCTTAACTGATTGATGCTTCATATTTTTAATAAAATATTTAATGTTTAAATTCCCATCTCCAGATACTAATGTATAAAAACATATAAGATTAAAGTTTTTTATCATAAAACCATTAAATATAAATACGTATAAAAATAGACATATGTAAAAATATATTAAGAGTTTGAACAAGAAAATTAGGATTAAAAAACAACTATATACGTCAAGTTATTTCATCTATAATATTTCAAATTAGTAGCATTCTTATGCTCTTTTAATATAATTCTATATATTAGATGGTACAAAAAAAAAATCAACTAATTAAGTGTTTCATATATATATATATGTTCACTTTATTTGTGTTTCCCAAGATAATTTAAAATTTTATTAAGGAAAATAAAATAAAAGTATTGATTTTAATAATTTCATTGTTATATATAATGATAAATCGGTACAAAGTAAATAATATAAAATTATCTGAAGTTAACTCCAGTTAAAGTAGTTCAAAAAAAAGTGTATTTTTGAATTATTTTTGTTTCGTATGATTAATAAGAGTTAAAAAAAAATACTAATGTGTAATATACTGCATAAATAATGATGTTTTACAAAATTAAAACCACTAAACCATAAAAATGAATAGAATTCTACCGTGTAAAAATGGTATCAAAAGCAGTGGATTTTGTCAACTCGTACCAAATCCCACAACTACGCTTAAACAAATCTAAATGATGTAGAATTTTTAAAAAAATAATGAAAAAAGTAAAGAAGAAATATTAATCTAAAACTAAAAAGAAGACTGGATATTATATGTTGGTGTTTTTTTAAAAAGCTTTTAAGTGGTCGTGTATGTTGAACTGGCCGCGACTAATCAAAACTCAAAACTCACAACCGAGAACTGTGTCTGTGAGAGAGAGACGCGCACCTAGTTTTCACACCGAAGTCAAAGATAAGAACCATTAAATGCTTGGCCTTTTTGGAGTTTTCTTACCCTTTATTTAAAATGTTAAAACCAGAAAGCAAATTCTTACGTTTTAGTTTTCATCATTACTCTCTCTCTCTCTCTCTCTCTCTCTCTGTAAACGAAAATGTTGCTGGTTGGGTATGTGGGTTTCTGTGTGTGGCTTATGATAGGACATAGAGCTATGGCAGCAACTGAGAGTAGTGGTTCACAGACAAGGGAGCTGGATAAGACACCTACATGGGCTGTTTCTGGTGTCTGTGCTGTTATTATCATCATTTCCATTGTCTTAGAAAGGGTTCTCCACAAACTTGGGACGGTAAGTTTTGTTATTTTCAGCTTTAAATTCTGTTGTTTTAGCTGTTTCTTTGCAAATTTCGGATCTTTTTTCTTTTGTTATTCCGTTACTTTTGGTGGGCAAATGATTTTCTCTCTCTCTCTCTCTCTCTCTCTCTTTTGATGACAATTCTTATACCTGGGAAGACAGTTGCTCTTTTCAAGAGTCTCTAACGAGTAAAGATTGGTGTTTTATGGTTTATTTTATTGGTTATGAGTTCCAGTTATGTGTCTCTGGAATTTGGAGCTCATATTGATTTCTTCTACCATATTTGTTTGATTCTTATCAAATTAGTTAGTTCCTCGCTAGAGACTCAAAAGGCAAACTTGCTCCATTTTTTTTTTGGGGGGGTTTGAAAACGAAAAAGTCTTTGTGTCTCTGTATGTTGTTTCCTAGCTGAAGGTGTAGGGAAGATTCATGTTTTCCAATTGGAAAATTGAAATTCATGAATTTTGACAGCACAAGAAGGAAAAGACCATTATGAAAAAACAACCATATACTATTAAGAAAGGATAGTTCAGATGTTGGTCTACTTTATTAAGACATGAAAAGAACAGTTGTTATTTGTTTATTTATTATTATTATTATTATTATTAATCTCATGATGTTGTTCTATTTGGTTCTTGTGATTTACCCTGTTATTAATTTTAAAAATCTCAATTCAGTGGCTTACAGAAAAGCACAAGAAAGCTCTATTTGAAGCTCTAGAGAAAGTTAAAGCAGGTAATATCACGGTTCTTGATTACTCAATTGTAACTTTGATCTCACATTCTCATAGAACTATGGGAGTCATCTCATTCTATTTGGGTTGTGTGGAATTACATATTAACTGTACATATCTAACTTTTGATGCAAATACCGCAGAACTGATGATTCTAGGTTTCATCTCACTGCTCCTGACATTTGGGCAAACTTACATTGCTAGAATCTGTCTTCCACTAAAGATTTTAGATAATATGTTGCCATGTAAAAGTGAGGAATCAACTACAAGTACCGAAGGAGATGGTCATCGTAGACTGTTATGGTTAGACCGCAGATTTTTAGCTGCTGGTAGCTCCGCTCCTAGTTGCAAGGCAGTAAGTGTATTCTAAGAGAAAATCAAATGTTATATGGCCCATCTCCTTACTAATTCCTAGTATTTAGTAAGAGAGCATTCGACATTTTTGGATATAGACTTTGGAAGCATAATACTTAAAACTATAGAACCAGTCATCATTTGATTATTTTCCTTGTATATGCCATTTACTGTTCAGCTATTTTCAAATTGGAATGTAGCAAAATAAATTATATATATCTATACACACGGGGTGGGGAAGGGGTTGGGGGATGTTGGCAAACCAAAGCAACATATCAAGGCAGAAACCTTTTCACGTCTTTACCAGCACATCAAACCTTCTGATAAGTTTTACAAATAATGAGTACGTAGTGTGGCATGCTAAACTTAGCCTACATGTTTTATCATTAAATCATAATAGGTGTGAATTTGTGAAATGAAATGCAGTTAATTGGGTGGAAGAGAATTCTGGATGAAAACAAACATTTACCAACCAATCCTTGTATCAAATATGATTGAATTTTGCATTACTAATTCTTACAAGAAATGTTTTTAAATTTCTAATATCTTATTGGCAATCCTGAAGCCACTGCCTTGTGTTGTCATCACACTTGTATGCATCATTGACCCAATAGACATATATTCTGTTAACACAGAAATTGCTTTTTTTTTGCCCCTTTATACTACTTTGGGGAAATCAAGTTTCTGAACACTAAGTTCTGTTCACAAGTTAAAAAATGCTTTTAATCATTGCATGAGTCTGGCCAATTTATTGATTGGATTTTTACCAACAGGGTCATGCGCCGCTTATATCTGTCAATGGACTGCATCAGTTGCACATCCTCATATTTTTCTTAGCATTCTTTCACGTGCTGTATAGTTTTATCACAATGATGCTTGGAAGACTAAAGGTAAAGGAACTTGCTTTTTTTTTTATATATACTTCCAAAGTTCCAATGTTATGACATCTATGCATAAATACTTGGAACCTTAGGGCATAATATGTTGGTTCTCACCTTCTGATACCTCTCAATTCATTTGAAATAAAATTATGACTGGATTATCATGAATTTTCTTTTGGATGGAAGACGATGATAAGGCCTCTCAAGAATGCTATAATCTCTTAATATAATTGCTTTGGGCAGGAGCGTCTCAACCATATTGTCAAGTACAGTTCTGTTTGGCCGCATGTTTTATAGTGATTATGTTAGAAATGTAGGATAAATACTCTCTTTGTTTTGGTTTAAATCTAGGTATTCTTGCTCAATTTTTTATATTTGGCTCATTTCAGCCACTGTGTCGTCCCTTTACATTTATTCCTAGTTATGGCTACAAACCAAAAAAAATCACTAGATTGGTGGATTGAACTTTAAATCTATAGAAAGAATGCCACCAATATGGATTATTATAGTTAGGATATGAATCATCTGTAATTGTTTTAAAATAAAACCAAATTTGGAAGACGTGAAGTGGACAGACCCCCTTCTTATTGTTCAAGACATGATTTCTGGCTGCATAACAGGAAACAAAGAGAGCATGGCTAAAAGGCACAAATTTGCCCAAAAGTTCTCTATGCCATCTGAAATATAGTGGTCATGTTATATATTGAATAAACTGTAAATACGATTATATCTAATGGTTTCCTCTATGTTTCTTTATGCAGATTCGTGGCTGGAAGAATTGGGAGGAGGAAACCTCATCCCATGACTATGAGTTTTCAAATGGTATGTCATCCCATGATATAGAGATATCTTGTTCATTATGTATTAGCTTGAAAGTCACATTTCCTCAATCTTGAAAATGACTTCCTGAAATTCATCCGTCAATAAGTGGTTGTATGTGCCTTATTGGAAGCTAAACTTCTATGTATATTTATGTGCAGATCCTTCAAGATTCAGGCTTACTCATGAGACCTCATTTGTAAGAGCGCACACCAGTTTCTGGACAAGGATTCCATTCTTCTTTTATGTGGTAAGAAATGTCTTACTAACTGGCACACTTGATTTTTGTTTTGTTATTTGCATTGTTCTGCTATGAGGTATAAATGGCCTAATGCCATGGACTGGGACATCTCATTTGTGAGTGCAATAGTTGAAGTTATGCCAATAAGATCACTAGATGAGCTTAAATAATACTAAGATGGCTGAGTAAGAATTTAGGAAAATTAAAATTATAAATGACTAGATTTGTGAGACGTAAGGGGCTGCACTAAAGAAAGAGAGAAAGTATGGGTTTGGTGATTTGGTAATGTGCTATGAAGACCAGTCATTGGCCAATAAGAGGAAATGATGCTAGGTGGTTCTAGTTGTAGGAATTACAAAGAAATGCTAAACCTCTGCACCCAATGCTAAAAATGGTCAGAGACAAGATGTAAAATTTGGGGTCAATTCACTTATACAGTTATGCCTTAGATCTAGCTTGCAACAGTTAGATTGGAACTGCAACAAAAGTTTGTATGATTGTATCTGTTTAGATTACAGTATATTAAACCTACAAGTTTGTAGTTGTGGCCATGTATATCTTTTTATATTGACAGTGACCTTGTTAAAATGATTATCTTTGGCAGGGATGCTTCTTTCGGCAATTTTTTAGGTCTGTTAGTAAGTCTGACTACTTAACCTTGCGCAATGGATTCATCACTGTAAGTTTTTGTTTCAGTATTTCTATATTTCTAGTAAAATATGTCACCATTTTATGACATTGCTGCATCTATAGGTCCACTTGGCTCCTGGAAGTAAATTTAACTTCCAAAAGTATATCAAAAGATCTTTGGAGGATGACTTCAAGGCAGTCGTTGGAGTAAGGTAATGTTCACTTCATTTAATATATATTTTTTATTTCATTATAATTGTGGTTTTCAGTAGTCACTCCCTGTAATAAATTTGGACCATATGAGTTTCATGAATTATTTTCTTGATGTTGTTGGCAGTCCTGTATTGTGGACGTCATTCGTGGTATTTTTGCTATTAAACGTTAACGGTAACCCACTACTTTCTTTGAAATTTCTTTTAGAGCATATTCAGCACTTTCCAGTAAAAGTTGATTAACTTTGTCAAAATATGTCCTTTTCAGGATGGCAGGCATTGTTTTGGGCGTCCATAATCCCTGTGATTGTGAGAAATATTTCTCTTTAGCAGCCAGATTTCCAAATCTTTGGAAAATGAAAATTCTAACCTTTTAATTGATTGCAGATAATCTTAGCTGTTGGAACAAAACTTCAAGCCATTTTGACAAAGATGGCTCTTGAAATCACAGAAAGGCATGCAGTAGTCCAAGGGATTCCACTTGTGCAAGTCTCAGACAAATACTTTTGGTTTGGTTGGCCTCAGTTAATTCTTCACCTTATCCATTTCGCTTTGTTCCAGGTATTCAATAGCCACCCATATTGTAGATTCTTGACTAAAAATGCTTACCACTTAGGTAATGATTAATGAGTACCACAAAATTTGTCATGGTTAAACATTATTTTTTTTATACTCGTATAGTCTTATTGAAGTTAGGAGGGAACTTTCTGCCTTGCTGAAAACTTATTTGAGGTCTTGGTTGTAGTGAAAATGTTTTACTTTAAAATTATCTTTTTTGTTGTGGTTAGAATGATCTGATTAGCCTCAGGTTTACACAAAAGAGGAAATATTTCTCTAATTAAGTGATTAATGAATTGAAATTGTAATTATTAAATATGGTAAATAAGATCTTATTCTCTCTAAATGCACATTATGCCTTTAGGTGAAGAGAGAACAAGCTGTCACCCCAAATCTTGTCAATTTTTGATCCATGATTTTAGTGCTATTGAGTAATGACTATTTAATATCAGTTATAATGACTATCTAATCCCAGTTCCTGTTCTTTATATCAAATTATCGATCAAATTCTGCAATTTTTATGGTCTTTTTCAATTTTGACTTCTAAATTTTCTTTCATATTTGTGACTGGTCTGATCTGGTTTTTTATTTTTTATTTTTTTTTGTGACATACAGAATGCGTTCCAAATAACATATTTCTTGTGGATATGGGTAATGAAATGTTCTATACTTAACTTTGCTAACAGCTATTGAATTATTTTTTTTTTCCCCTTTAATATCTTACTCTCCTGTATTCCTTGTTCCTAATATTATAGTTTTCTATGGAAAATTTCTTTCTGTGCAGTACGAGTATGGGTTGACATCTTGCTTCCATTCGAATTTCAAGCTTGCTATTATAAAACTTGCTTTAGGGTAGGCCTTTAATTCATTTTTTTCTCCCTTGCAATGGAAATATCCACTTGAAAGATAAATCTTCTTGCTTTCACCTGAAAGGAGTGTTAAATTATAAATGCATTTAGCACGAAGACTGCTAACAAAGGCTGCTAACTTCTTTTTAAAGGAAACAAGTAAATAAGTAAACAAATCTAGAATATATATCAGCACGATTGAACGTACGAATTACCTTGAATTGATGTGGTGAATCTGTATATTACCTTGGATTCATGGGTTGCGTTTTTTGGAACTATCACAGGGTTGCAGTCCTATGTCTCTGCAGCTACATCACACTTCCGCTTTATGCCCTTGTTACTCAGGTACCTTCACTGTTTCCATGAGATTCTAATGTAATTTTTAGAAGGCTTACATAACATTAACAACAAAGTTAGGTGATATAAACTAACTCTGGCTTCAGAAAAGACTTATTTAAAATTCATAATCGTTCATTGTGATAACTGCAGATGGGTTCACACATGAAGAAATCAATTTTTGATGAACAAACATCCAAGGCCCTCAAGAAGTGGCACATGGCTGTGAAAAAGAAACATGGCGGGCGAGGAGGAAAGTCCTCTACTCATACTCTAGGTGGAAGCCCTCCTTCTACAGTGCACTCCTCTGGACACACATTGCACCGCTTCAAAACTACCGGACACTCAACCCGCTCCGCCTATGACGATAATGAAATCTCTGATTATGAAACTGATCCTTTATCTCCCACCTCATCTGCAGCCAACTTGATTATAAGAGTTGATGATGATGAGCAACCAACTCAAATGAGTGAACCTTACCATGGAGAAGAAACAAGCAATGAAGATGACTTTTCATTTGTCAAACCTGAGCCACTGAAAGAAACGTGAGTAAGGTATTGACAGTTGCTATCCAGTTGCATCAATTTTGTTGTATGTATTGTGAGAAAACATTGTAGTTATTGAAATGCAGCCAGTGAAATAGAGAATCATTTTTTGTATAATAATAATAAAAAATATATATAGAGACGTATTTTTGTAGATTTATAGGCTTGTTTATAAATTTAATAGGAGTTTAAAACAACATTTTCCACTTTGTTCTGGCCAGTTAATTTTTTGGATAGAATGCCCATTTTCATCCTTCCGCTTTACATTGCATGTTGCTTATATCACATTCCAATATTCCATGCTTGATTTAGTTTAATTTTCCTATGTTGAACATTTTCTTTTTCGTGGAGGTGGCAGTCCTGGTAGTTCATGTTGAACCATAACTTGATTAAGGGTGTGCATTCAAGCCACCAACCACTGAAACTTGACCTAGCTTGATGTCTCAGGTTGGTTTATAGGGGTTGATGGGTTGGTTGATAGGTAATGCAAAACTTGGGTTGGGTTGGATTCAGGTTAGCAATAAACTCAACCTACAACCTAATTTTTTTAATTGATTTGACAAAATAATCAAAGCAATGGCCCAACAAAACCCATTCTTACTAATTAAGTTGTATTGAATTTTAGAACGACCACAGGATGGATTGGAGTGAACATTTTCGACCGGGAGATGTTGGATTGAGTTGAAAAATTACTCTAAATCCAATCCAATGGAATCCAACCAAATCTTTATATATATATATATATATATATATAGGAAATGTTAACGTTTCTGTTTTTGTGTTTCACTTAAAAAAAGAAAAAAAGTTGTCAAAAAAATTGCCAAAAGAGATAAAAAAATTGCCAAAAACTGAAAAACTGTCAAAAATTGAAAAAATTACCTAAAAGTGTGTTGTTAACAGGCACCTTATGGTGCCTGTTAACACAATCCTCTCTCTCTCTCTCTCTCTCTCTCTCTCTCTCTCTCTCTCTCTCTCTCTCTCTCTCTCTCTCTCTCTCTCTCTCTCTTATATATATATATATATATATATAGCTCTCCTCCATTTTCATCTTAGTTCATTCATTAATTAGAACACATGAATGGAAATTCAGAAAGGAAAGGTCGTTCGTTTTTAATTTTTAGTTTTATTATAAAAAGGGCAGGTCATTGTAGTCACCCCTAAAATCATTACTTGTAAGTAAAACAATATATAGTTGGCTGATTGGCTCTCTCCTATTTCCAACTTAGTTCATTCATTAGTATCTCAAAAATACACGTGAGCGGGCTAAGATTCTTGTAGTTCCACTGTCTTGTTTTGGTGTTTCTAATAAAAACATTTAGGGTTCAAATCTCTTCATTTCTAACTATTAATTTAAATAAATAAATAAAACATGAACTAAAGGATTGGATTGATGATATAGGACACAATTTACAATTTAATTATTGTAATCTATTAATTTTGGTATTTAATTTGTAATATTCGTTATTTTAGGTTTATAGTTATTATTTCCTTATTTTTAGGTGCTTTTAATTCTTTTTAAGTCAAATTAATTCCTGTTATAGTTATGTATTAATTATGAGTTATTTTAGAATATATTATAAAATTCAGATTTTTAGCTTTTTATTTTCTAATGAATTCCAAATCCTCTTTTTTTGAGGATTCAAGAAACTCTCGTGAATTCGAAGTTATTTTCATAAACAAATGTGTTTTAGTTCTTATTTTCTAAAAATAGACGTGTTTTATTTCTTGACGTTTCTGCATTAATTAAAATTTCCAAAGAATGGGTCTTATAATTTAAGGCCATTCTAGTAACTGAGAAGAGAGCTCACTTAAAATTAGTGATGCAGGATAACCTAGGCTTCCCACTTAGATTAATCCTATAGGCTTCCCACCTAAGGTGTTTGGAATCACCACCAAACAAATTAATGCAATCTCTGTAATCTCAATAATAATAATAATAATAGTCTGTCTAGTATCTGGACTTTATATGAGCTTTCAAGAATCACAAAGGTAAGGATAAACTCACAAATTAAAATTTCAAATACTAATCTGTAATCCTAAATAATTTCAAGATAATCCTAAATAAAGGATAATGATGAACTAATCCTAACCAAACTCAGTTACAATATAAAATTATCAACTGAAAATCTAAATTAAAATATTGAAATAATTTTTAATTATGCTCCTGCATTAATTAGTATCACAAGATTGGCACTAAATAGTTGCATTCCGTGTGGACTGGATCATTGGACTGGCTTCCCAAAATCAAAAGGAGTGCTACTTGCCACTTGCCAGACAGTTGCACGTGTTGAACAGGGCTCACTTGGTAAAAGTAGAGAAAAAGTTTTGAAAATAGGTAGCTACTCGGGCATCTATATTCCAGCTTATTAGTACCTCCCCACGCCCACTTTGTACGAGTTTGTCATTTGATTATAATTTATAAGAACCTAAAAGTAACCTTTTCTTTTTGCTTATTTTATGTAATTTGTGAGTTCCATATATCTTAGTTTCTTTTCTAAAAAATATAAAAAAGTTTCATTTCAAATAATTTAAGTTTTAATTTTTTTGCCTTCTAAAAAAAAAAGTTTTAATTTTTTGGAAATAAATTAGCTTTTAATTTTTTGTTTAATATTATGTAAATAAGCTATCAAAAATAAATCATTTTTAATAATTCTCGTAAAACATGGTTTCATATCTCAAATCTTTTGACAGAATTCTCATGAAACATAGTCTCATATCTTGTGAAACATTGTCCCAAAAAGAGTAATGTTAGGAATATGATTTTTTTTATAAATTTTTTCACAATTATGAACATGGTCTGTTTATGATTACAATAATATTTCTTTTATTTGGATTTATCATTAACATAATATTATTATATATTACACACGATTAATTATAAAAAAGGTAATGTCAGTGGACTTACTGTTTCAAAAAAATAAAAAGATGCATGAGTGAATTTAGCCAAAGGAGCGGCTAAAGTTCGTCCTAAAGATTTTACTGAGATTCGACCTCTTATTTATTAAGAAATAGTCTCTCATATATTGAAGTTTGAAATTGACATATTTCACATGTCAAATCAGCATGTATCACATTTCAATTTCACCGAGTAAAAGAAAAAAAAAAAATCATTAAGTAAAAGTGATAGTAGTTAATTGAGAGTGACTAACCTTGGTTTCTAATTTTATCTACGGTAACTTATGTATGGAACTCAACAGGGTGGTTGTTTTTCTAAATTGTGGTAAGTAAAAAAGGTTTGCTGTAAGTATTAATCTATTAATCTATTATTATCCCAAGTAATGCCCTCTCACTCACACACACACAAATTTGGTTAGAGGGGTAGAGGACAATGGAAAATTATAATTAAAAAAAAAAAAAACACCATTAATGTGAAGCAATATATGAAGGTGGGGTTGATGTGATGCAAGAATAAACATCATTAATGTGTGTTACAACTTACAACACAGGTAAGGCTTAATTAGTGGGCCGCCTGATTGCCCCATTTGGATGAAATTGAGATTTGAGACCTCATGAAATCCAAAAACTCCTTTTCAGATCGATCTCTATCACCTTATTTAAGATGAGGCCTGGCCGTCGATAATTTGCGGCAGGGCCCACTGGGTTAAGTTTGTCGTTTTAAACAATGACACCTGGTCCTTTTTGGAGTCCACAATTATTAATTATCATGATTCATGACTCTTCGTGCTTTCACTTGCAATTTGCAAATGCGTAATGCCCCCCACTTCACTTCAGATGATAAAGATAATTGCACAATTTATTTATGGGTGGAGCTCGTGTCCACTGATCAGTGCCACTGGACACATTATAATGTAGATATGTGTTCAAGATTGGATACGTGTTACGGAGTCAGAATTTTAGTATAGATGAAAAAAAATTAAAAAACAATATTAAAAGTAAAATTAATCTAAAAAATATTAATCAATAATAATAACAAAATAAATAAACAATTGCAAGAAAATATGAATATATTTCATAGTATTAAAATAAATAAACAAAAATAACCGATTCATAGTCATAGCTACTACAAATATTACAAATTGATGTGGTAAAAATTTGATTAGTGTTGCTTAAACAATATAATGAATATATGTTTGAAATTATTTTTTGTAGTTGGTGAGATGCCAATTTGTAAGATATAAGTAATAAAATTTGTAATATCTCTAGCATCCCTTAATAATAAAATACTGTGAAAGATGTGAAAATTGTGAAAATAATGATATTAAATAAAAAAAAATAGTGAAATAAGTAGGACAGACAAAAGCTGCTTATAAGAATAGTAAAATTAGTGAAAAGTTACATGGTTTGGTTTTTTAGAGTAACTTCCTTTTCCTTTCTTTTTCCTGTGTCACTTTCAAGTAGGAGATCTTTTTTTTATTTTTTTTTATTTTTTATGTCAGGGAGTAACTTAGAGTAGACTACATATGCAAGGATATTTTAGGAGTCAGGGGGGAGAGAGGCAGGTGCCCCCTCGCCCAACCCCCCCCCCCCCCTGGCTCCGTCCTTGCGTGTCCGTATCTTAACGTGTGCCACAAAACACAATTTAGATCCTTTATTTATCATCCCGCTTTCTCCAAATATAACCCCAAATCTCTTTTGTTCCTCAACTTGAACAAACGGATTTTTTCCCCGCCGGTAGTAAACATATGCAAAAAGTATAATCTTTAGAGGTTTTTTCAGTTTAAAATATTAGTATTATTATTTTCGTGTGTAATCCATTAAGTATTATTGTTTACTCAAAAAAAAAAAATTGCTGCATATATATATTGAATCAGATTGTCACAATATTTTAGTCAATATTAAGTAGATAGAATTAATTAATGGCTTTGTAAACATTATGTAATCTATTTTTTTTTTTTAATTTTAAATTGAGTTACAAGACTCTTCACATGATGTATTCTGATTTTGAATATAGTAAGATTGCAATGAAAATTTGAGTAGAACTTAAAAGACTGTACAAGTCATGTTGATTGGAGATCATTTTTTTAATCACCCCAGGCTTTAGGAAAAAGGATCTCTTATTTCCGGTGTATGCAACCTGCCTTTTAGTAACATGTGGGCCTCATATTACAGTGGGTCAGCATGTTGTGAAAGACCTGTTGCATACAACAAATATAAAAGTCAAGAGATATCTTCTCTTCCTAGAGCGCTGAAATCAGTTTTTAGCGCGTTCGTGTTTTAAACAGTGGGTCTCATACACTGTTTATGGGACCCACAAGTATGAAATTTAGCAAAATTTTCATTAAAACTGGGTCTCACGGCACTATTCACATATTTAAAAATTATTTTGTTATAGTGTTTTCAGTTTTTCAACAATAAGCGGTATCTAAACAGACCCTTAATGTCCTTAAGTAAGAAGATAGTAAAATTATTATCAATTTTATTAAAAAAGAATTTTTTTTTAAATTGATGTGACAATAAATGTAATTGATGGAAAATCAATTTTAATAGGTATTGTATTGTAATTTGTAAACATTAAGATATCTATTTCTAAGGTCTATTATGTAAAGAATAATGTTATAGGTACAACATTGTTACAAACTGTTCTTGTGGCCAATTCCTTACTAGTTCTTATTTGAGCCCACAACCAACATTACTTTTTCATTTACAAATAACCACTCATCACATTACTAGTTTTTAAATTTTTTTTGTAAAAAAAATTGTACCTCTATCATTTTCCTTATGTAAAATTTATAATATCTATAATATTACTCTTTAATAATATTTTGATAACTTAGGGAAAAAAAAAAGTACCTTTATAGTCTTTGTTGCCTGTATTTCATTTTTTTGAATATTGATTGGTAATTACTAGTACTCCCATATATTAAATCTCTTTAATTAGTTATTGATTTAAGTACAAATTTTTGGGGGTTCAATTTTAAGTAAAAAAGGCTTGAAATTTAATGAAATATATCCTTTTCAAAAATTCTTTTATCTTAATGTGCTACTTTATTAAGGGGAGTAAGAATCAAGTCAATTTTATCATGGAGTTCTTAAATTTCTATTCATTCATTCATTTCGAAGTTAGTAAATTGAATTTTATCACGCCATTAATAATTTACTTAACTATTAATAAATAGGAATAGTTAATGTTTTGTTTAAATATCTTTTAATTGAATTAATTAATTTAAAAATGATTGAATAAGATTTTAAAAGTACTACTATAAAATTATCCAATAACAGTTTAAAAAGATACAATTAATCCCAGTACATCGTTATTACAAGATCCATAGACCGTGTAAAGAAAGAGGATTAAACTGTGGAATTGGTGGTAAAAATAGGGAAAAAAATTCATTTGAATTGAAATTAATGGTATATTTGAAATCCACTTATTTTGCTAAAATTAAAAATTTTTTACTGAAAATATTATAAATAAAAATAAAATTAGTTGAAATAATACAATAAAACTCATAACTAATACAAAAAAGTACAGTAAAATTTATAAATAATAATAAAAATAAATTAAATAATAAAATAAGTGAACTTTTTAATTTTGAGATAAACATTACACAACAAATAAATTTAAAAAAAAAAAGATTAGGCAAGTGTGGTTGTTAATGTTGTCCTTACTCCTTACCTTACCAGCTGTGCACCCCTTTGTTGTTATTGTTAAAATAGAGGAGCGCGTTACAAAAGTGTGTAAAAACAAAGCGAGTAGGAGTGAGACTAACTTACCCACCTCTCCCACCTCTTCGGTCTATAGTCTATAGTTGCAGCGTGTCTCAATTATTTATCTTATTTATTGGCTTATCTGCACCACGTGTCCAATACTCCAAGCCCAAGTCTTTACAGACGCCAACATTGTTTTCGGCCTGCAGGTTTGTGCCTTTGTAACTATGGTATACTGTAGGCATCTTTCTCTTTCCCTTTCCCTTTCTCTTTCTTCTACACTTCTCAGTTATCTCTGTGAAACTACCTAACAATCTCCTACACCCACCCACCCACTTGCATCCACTTTCTTAATTACACACCTAAGCACTTTCTACTTGTTTTCTTCTACTATATATACCTCTCTCTCTTATTTCTTTCTTATTACTCCTCAATATTATTATTATTATTATTATATGATCATATTTTATATGAGTGATGACTCGGTCTATAATTAAAAGAACTCTGTTCGGAGGAAATGGAACCACAGCCACAGTCACGTCACCGCCAGCGGTGGTGGCAGCTCCGCCTCCTGAAGCTCTGACTGTGGAGTCTGACTTCGTGGTCATACTAGCGGCGCTTCTCTGCGCCCTCATATGCGTGGTGGGTCTTATAGCGGTGGCACGGTGCGCCTGGCTCAGACGCGGCGGCACGAGTACTGGGAGTGGAAACAGGTCTCCACCGCGAAGTTTGGCGAACAAGGGAGTGAAAAAGAAGGTCTTGCAGTCACTGCCAAAGTACACATACGGCCACGGTGGGTCCACAAAGATGGGAGTAGTAGCGGGAGAGGGAGGTGAAGGTGGAGATGGAGATGGGGACGATGGCCATGGAAGTGGAGGTGAGTGTGCTATATGCTTGGGTGATTTTGAAAAAGGGGAGGAGATCAGAGTGTTGCCTCAGTGTGGACACGCCTTCCATGTGAGTTGCATAGATACTTGGCTTGCTTCTCACTCTTCTTGCCCATCTTGCCGCCAGATCTTGGTCCTCGTTAATGCTAATGCAGCTAGGTGTCACAAGTGCGGTCAGTTCCCAGCGAATGCTATTAATACTATTCATGACCCTCCTTCTCAGCCTCAGTCTCAGCCTCAAACTCCACCTGATCAGACTAATTTTAATGCTGCTGCTGCTGCTTCTTCTTCTTCTTTTATCAATCTTAATATTCCTAGTTTCTTGCCTTGACTTGAACAAACAAAAATAGGCGTTTTTGTTTTATTTTTTGAAGCATCTACTGGTCTAAAAAAATATTGACTTAATTTGCTCAGTTGTTGCTTTTTTACTGTGTTGTATATGAAGTTTAAATAATTCTACACCCATGTTTTTTAGGATTCATGACAGCTCTCTACTCTAATTAATTCTGTAATAAACAATATGGTATTTATTTAATTATGTTGAACTCAAAGTCTCGAAGTTAGTTGCACCGAATTTGAGAGAGAGTGACAATTTCCAGTCCATAACCCAATTATTAGTAGGGTCTCTACTGCGAAAGTGTGTGCAGTGTGCTCAATTAATTTTTGTATTTGTTTGAGCAATTGGGTGTCATAATTGATTCATAAGCTGTCCACTACTCTTAATGTTACAGCCAGGAGGATAGATTAGAGCGAATGTAATCGGCCTCAATTTTCTATTAAAATCAGGAGGAAGAGGAGGAGCAGGACAAAGTGCTAGTGTGTAATATTCTAAGTCTTTTGTGCTTATCCTAAATTTGTCCGGAAAAAGACAGTTTTTGAACTTATCTCATGTCTGATATGATATCTGGGCTGTGCCTAATCAATTTGGACGGTTTTGAACGGACAATGGAGGCCAAGGGGATTGATTGGGATATAGTATATTAGAAAAAAGATTAGCATGCTTTTAATTTTTCTAAACTATAAAATTTAACTTTTTTATTTTCAATAATAATTGGGTTACAGACATCAAACAAAAATCATTAAAAAGTTCACACACATCTCGCACCCCACTTTACTTCGGCCCACCGCAACGTAAACGCATAAAGGGTGTGTGAAAATTTCGGTTTCTATAACGCTACTTATCACTTTAGTTTGGTGAGAGGGTCGCTCTATTGTACTGATAATTATTTTTCCGAGAGAATCATATCACGTGGGATCCATATATGTTAGGTTGGAGAGGACTTATAATATAAAAGGATGGATTCACATATTTTCTTAAATTATAATTATTCTTTAACGATTTAATAGTCTAAATTTTATCATGTTAGCATTTCACTAATAATAATAATAATAATATTAATTATTTTACTTGTAATATTATTTTATTATTTTAAAAATATTGTTAGTAAAATGCTGTCATATACAAAAGTAACTGCATTAGTCAATGTAAAATTTTGGCTTTTTCGTTGGGTGTATTTGGATTTTCCCTTGATTCTGGCTTTGATTTTTCTATTGAATTTGTAGTTGGATTTTTATGTGTTGTAAAATGGTGGTGGTGGGTTGCGTCAATTGACTGGTGGTGGGGAGATGGTTGATTGGCAGAGCATATGATGAAGAAGGAAAAGAAGAGAGGAGATAAAATAATGATTTGCAAAGCTACAGGAATTGTGCATATATGCAGGGTTATTATAGCAGTTTTATATATTTACACATTTTTACAAGCATTGATATAAATTTTTTTTTTTAAATTAAAATGTGTAAAATTAAGCACTTTTTACAACCACTGATGTGGTTGCTCTGATGGTTTGCATGTTGGCCATAAAAGCCCCAAGTTTTTGTTTTGTTTTGTTTCTTGGTTTTTGTAAAGTTCGGTTTCAAGTAGAAAAATACTAAGATCATGACTTTTCTTACAATTTTTACTATAACTTATTTGTGTGTGATAAATTGTGAGCAGCAAAGTAAAAGTAGTGGAGTTTATAACTTCATTATTTACGACTTGTCGTATAAGCAAGTTGTAATAAAAGTTGTAGAAAAATGAAGTACAATCGAAATTTTAAATCATGACTTAGTAACAAGTGCAATTCATTTTGGGCATTGCGTGCATCGACAAACCGTAACACTGCTCTAATATTTTTTACCTAAGGAGGAGAATATCTCTCGTTAGATAGCCTTCTCTGGCCCCAGGTTTTGAATTAAAACCAAAAGCATTACCCATAGAAAAGTTTGGAATCAGGCATTTCAAAAATTCTAGATTCTAAAAACCCCACCTCTCTTTGGAAAAGAAAAAGTTAAGACTTAAAAGTCATGAAGACCCCTTTTCTTTTGGTATGAGATTCAGTGATTCACTCACCAGTCATTTTTTTAAAGGTGTCCTCCATTTGTAACTGGAATCCCACCACCACCAAGCATGAGTCTATGAAACTCCAGCCACATGAGTTCTTGTCACTAATGTACAGTTCGAAAGGCAATTTATGCTAGAACCGAAGATAAAAAACCTAATGGAATCATCATGAATGAGGTCGATTCGATCTGGATGATAGACATCATTATTAATATGTATACCTTGATACTCAAGTTCCCTGAGTCAAAAAAAAAAAAAAGGCTGAAGCTGTGTTTCGACTTTCCGCATATTGTTCCTAAAAAAGACAAGCATAAGTTTCGCTTAGAAAATAAAAATGACAAAGACAAAATTAAAGCAAAAGGAAAGGAGATAGTGAAGAGAGAAAAAAAAAAGGAGCTAGGTGCGATATAGACTTTATAGACCCTTTCCACATTTATCCAATCTAAATTAAAATCTCCTCTACTCCTACATGATGTACCTGGAGACCCTTGGAGCCCCTTTTTCCTACGGAAAGTATATCATAGTCAGGTGTGGGGCCACCACCATTAAATCCGAGGTTATCTTTCTATGAAACTATTATTATTGTCATTATTATAAATAAATAAATAAATAGAAAATATCTTCGCAAAATATCTTACCAGGTCAATTCCAAAACTTGCAGCACATATCTTCTTCTTCTTCTTGGTGGCAGCCATGATTAAAAGGGCACTACTAGTACTAGATAATAGATATTTACATTCTAAACTCCAATTTATTTGTTCATGTCACTCTCATCAAAACAGGCTGTGAGACTCATTCAATATATGACTCCAGTCAAGACCTAATTTAATCTCGTGCTATTTTGCCAACTATCTCTCTCTCGCCTTGATTAATATAATTATTATTAGTCTCTCCTCCTACCACTACTCTCAAAGAACCAGACTTATCTAGACTCAGCCACTAATTTTCTGCAAATACCACCATTCCACTTGACTAGAGAGAGTGGTGAGAGAAAAAGTGGCAGTCAACTTTTAACGACTGAAGTATCTACAAGCATCGAACCTACTTTTATCTGATATAACTGTAACATTAAACAATAACACCGCACCTAATCTTGCCTTTGATTTGCACGTACAAGACTGAAATATCTATTTAGTGACATGGACCTCTGACTGGTAAAAATTCAGTATTAGATAAAAGAAGGAGAAGCCAATACAGCTTATAAAATACATCCTCACTTCTTTCATCACCGATTCATACACAAAAACTCAGGAAATTCAGAGGCAATATGTACAGGCGATTTATTAATTTAAAGACAAGCAAAATTTGGCTGATTTTTCTAATCGATGTGAGTCTACATATGAAAGCATTTAAGAGTCAGTTTAATACAAGTATTTTTAAAATTTTCAATGTTTTGGAGAATCTGGGCTGTAACTCTTTGAGCACATCACAGGCATATTAATCCCTGACACTGACTAACCATGTTGTGCATAGGTAAGAGACAAGCAAAGAGGGAAAGCAACACAGGAGATGCTTTGTACATATGATAAAGCAGACAGATCATGTGCTCCCACTATAAGCTCATGGATGACACTAAGAACAATATTCAAAGAAATCCAAAGCATGGTAAGCCCATCCACCGATCAAATTGACACTAAGAACAATATTTTTAGTTTATACACACCTGTAAATAAATCATATTCCACCGGATTTTATCCCAAATATAATAAAATTTCGTACTCTTCAATCCAAAAATTAAGAAGAAAAAAAAAAATTGGGCTAAACCTGAAAAAGCAACCTACTAAAAGAATCAATTCAAGGACCAATTACCTAGTGTTAAATTTTTAGGAAGAACAAATTATTTTCAACAAATTTTAGACAAATTATACATTATATTACAGCTATAAAATAATTATTTATTCTCATGCATTACGTAGGTATACGACTAGTTACTAGTAAAAAGTGATGGTCCTATCATGATTGATAAATTATAATTAGTTTTGAGAATATATAAAGCCATAATGCATTGTTATTGCATACATTAATATAGATATAGATTATTTTTTTTTATTATTCTTATAATATATATGTATAATATATTGTTGATGTCACCAAAGTATAAAAAAGCACACATGATACTCTCTTGATGGAACAAAATTTAAACTATTAGCTTCTAGTAGTAAACCTCAAATTCACGAGAGGTTTTCCCTGAATCCACAAAGAGATAAACTGGAATTCACATGAAAAAAAATTTGACAAAAGTCTATATTTATTGATAATAGTCTAATTTGTCTTTTGACGACTACCAAACATATTAATACTAAGGAAAATGTCTGAAACCCTAATTTATACTAATTAAGCGATTAGGCGACAAAAAAATCTTATATTTAGATTCATTTGTCAATTGTCACTACGAAGTACATCAAACATCTGGTGGTACTGGTAACCCTTTCTTTTAAGGAATTGAAAGGTTGATGAGCCAAGATCTTTGATTAATGGAGAGTACAAATGCGTCAGAGAAAATAAAGAATGATAAAACAGAGAATTTTAACTAAGCAAAAAAAAACAAGTTCTTCAGGGGAAAGTGAAGGAGAAAAAAGAAGACTATTGTAACTTGTAAGTTGTAAGTACACACTACTCACAGTGTAATTGATAGTTCATCCAACCTCAAAAGGGTTGGTCTAGTATTTTCCAGGCTTCGTGTAATCCATGAAATGGGTTCAATTCTAATGGCCAGCATCTCAAAGTCATTCAAGGGATTCATTTCTGTAATTACCTGATATGCGTAGAAGAGAAGACTATACACAACTGGAGGAATAGTTCAGGTACTCAATGAAGCCTAGACACCACGTTAGAAAAAAAAAGTCCAATCAATTCATTCTCCTAAATCCTAATACAAAAATATAGAACCCCATTTTGGATTTGTGTTTTGAACTCCAAAGACCTATTTTAATAAATCAACCATAATAAAATTTGGCAGCTCATATTCCAGGAGAATTAAATTCAAGCTATAGTCTGAAATTCCTAGACATTCAAGTCAGTTATCAACAGCTTCAACAGCCTGCTGCTTTGCAGTTGCACCCATAGCAAAGAGCTCACATATGACTTCTAGAGGCATGCCCTTGGTTTCAGGAACCTTAAAGTAAACAAATATATATGAAATGGTGCACCCAATCACATAGATACTAAAGACACCAGAGAGGCCAATGGAGGTTAGCAAAAGAGGAGTGGTGTAAGTGATAGTGATGTTTCCAATCCAATACGTGAGGGCACAGATAGTAATGCAGAGGCCACGAACACGAGTAGGGAAAATCTCTGAGCAAAGAATGTTGGGAATGATCCCAAAAGCCATGACAAAGATGGAGGTGAAGACCACTACACCAATAGTGGAGATTATTGCGTTAACCACAGACCCCATGCTGACGATGCTGCTAAGCACTAGTGCAATGAGTGCTGCTATTAGGATAGGTATTGTGGACAGCAGCAGCGACCTGCAAACATGTACAATATTTGTTAGATGGGAGAAGTTCAACAAATTCTTTATTGGTTTTGGAATCCTATGTTGGCTAGAAGAAAAATAAAGATGTGCACCAATCCTATCAGAGGTAGTAGTGTTGCGTCAAAAAGAAAAGTAAGGAGGTGTGTCTGTCACTATATTATTGGTTGTTTTGTGTGTGAGATTTAGAAGACAAAACTTTGTTTAGTGAGGGAGTAAGAGACAAAGCGTAATGGAGTTTTGGGTTAGTTTTTTTATTTGTGAGAATTTTCAAGCATGGTGTTTTGGCCTGTTGTTAAAGAGTTATGATTACATGATTAAATTCACAATTTTTTTATAATTTAAACTTTTGGGACAGCTACTAATTTAATCATATTTCTAACTAGCATGTTTTACAACTATATATTTTTTCCCAGAAATTACTGATTTACAAAAAAAGGATAATTGTGTTACAGATCAACTCAAAGCATTAAGGATTATATTACCTTCTGCCAGCGATATCCATTAGCCACATGGAAACAGCTAAGCAAGGAAGCATAAAGAAAGATGTGAAAGCGCTTAGGAGGAGGGATGCTGAGGTTGACCCAATGCTCATATTTGATAAAAGAACTGCAACACCTGCTTGCTTAAGAATCTGAGGACCATAGTTGAGAAGACTATTTATGCCAGACATCTGCAAAGACAACAAAAATAAAAGAAGTTAAAAATAATAAATGGAGGAAACAAAGAAGAAGAAGCAATTACAACAAATGAAGAATATGTACATAGTTCCTTTTGATTAAAAACAGTTTGCTTAAAATCTACAACACTCATGTACTTGGATTACCAATGAAGAGTTGCATCAAACTATATCACTATGTTACCTGGGATCCTCATCCTTTGTCTAAGTCCTTATGAACATGGTTACTGATAATTTTTGGTCTCATGTCAAAAAATTAAACAAGTTTTAGAGTTCAAAACCATTATTACAAAGAACAAATTTAAAGGAAGAATAAGATTGTAATTATGAGGTAATAGAACAATATATTGCTGAACTGGAAGTGTTAGTTGGCTAGGATTGGCCTTGAATGAAGAGAGATAATATAGCATTGTACTACTTTATTGCCTAAAATGAGAAAAAAAATAAAAATGAAAGCTTTTTCTACTGTATTAAGTGTCTTAAGATATTAAATTTATGGTCTTCAATCAGGATTTCCCAAATAATATTTTCCTAGTTGCTTTGCATCCCGTGGAGGTTGAGGAAACCTCACAATGTGATTATCAATGGCACGGTACCATAGAATAATCAAGTCCTAGATTCCTTGCCTGTCCTCTATACCTTCAAATTGAAACTGGAAACAAAACATAAATTTCAGGATGACAACCAGCTGTTTGATTAGTTGCTTTTGTTTTTTGTTTTCTGTTGTATCTGCTTTAGTATCTTGTACTGTTTAAATTTCCTTTGTTGAATAAAATGTTAATTCTTCCAAAAAAGAAAAAGAAAGGAGAACTAGCTAAGGTCATTCATGACAAGAAATGAGATAATGATAGTCACTCTAGATGGATAATTTGGACCAAGGCCTTGGTCCATCTTGATGCCACATATAGATTAAAATTGAGAAATAGAAGTGGCATAATGGAAGTACTATTCAACACAATAAACTTATACCTGCTGAAGAATTTGAAGTCCCATCCCAACCAACAATGCACGCTTGACTCCTGGTTCTAGAAGATCAGTCCAACTTGGTCCTTCAGTAACACTTGGCGGTGGGTGAACCATTGCTGGTTCAATTGAATGCCGACTCATTAAGGCCTGGGAACAAAGAGCTGACTGACTAACCAAAGCAGCAGCCTGAAAATTTTCACCTTCTTCAGGCATTGCACCACCAGGAACTGAAACAAGTGATCCAGACCTTGAACCAAGGGCAGCCTCCTGATGCAAATAGATTCTCTGATATCCTCCTTCCTTTTTCCCATCTTCACCTACTTTCTCAGACCATTTCCACACAAGTTTCCAACCACCACCAATATCTGCATGACTGACTGCTTCACCAGAATTTCCTTCCATGAGTCTGCTATTTCCGCTCATGTCTAAATGGCTACCATGTGATACAGAATGTGAAATGCCTTTATCCATACCAGTCGTTTGACGTGACAGCAATGGGCTATGCAAATTGTCATCAGAATTTTCCCCAGCAGCATCTGATGTGTAGCCATCACCATCCCTTTGGCTCTCCACATCCCATTGCTCATTTTTACTCTGATGATCTCCCTCATAGAACATGCTGCTCATGTTTGAAAATAGAATGCTACGCATGCTTCCCGTCTCAGGGAGCTTCTCATTGACACTATTAAAGAGAGTGACAAGTGGATCCATAAGAACACTGCTTTGATTGGCCAAGCTTCCATTGTGGGACACAATGCCATGAGCACTCTGTCCATTCACAGGTTTGGCAACCCACGAGAGACCCTCCTTAGGACTATAAAACCTTATTTGATCTTTCCCTGCAGTCATTTCCTTGTTATCATTTGGCTCATTAACTCGGCTAATTATGTACTCTTCTATGGAAGCATCAGCCCCAACACCAAGGCCCTCAACTAGCAAAGCCAACTCACCTGCATATCAAAGTAGACAATAATTAGCATTAATATCTCAATAACACATGAAAATCTTTGGCTAAGGAAGTATAAACCAGAAGGCCAACAACATAAAAGAGCATAGCTCATTAACAAATAAGCTGCTCCAATTTGTGCACCTGTAACATCTTCCTTGCCGCGTAGTCTTTGCAAAACTCGTTTAGCCTCAATCATCCGGCCTTTACTGACAAGCCACCGTGGGGATTCAGGTAGGTAAAGTACTGTCAACCCAAAATAAAAAAGGGATATAATTGAAAGAATACCAAGCATAAATCTCCAGCTTGGCAAATCCGTAAGTGACATTCCAAACACCATGCAGTAGGACAAGAACATTCCACTAGAACCAGTGAACTGAGGAAGGGTATTCAATTGTCCTCTAATCTCAGGTGGGGCTGTCTCAGATATGTAAACTGGAACAATAGTAATAGCTAGACCAATTCCAAAACCATCTATTAGCCTTGCCAAAAGAAGAACATAGACATTGGGGGCCAACAACATTATCAGACCACTGACAAAATACAGAACTGATGAGATTATCAACACAGGACGTCGCCCAATTCTGTCTGATACAGGTCCGGAAATTGTAGTAATGACTGTGCCTCCGATGAGTGACATGGCCAAAATTAGGCCTTCAATAGTCGGTTTGGTTTCCAATTCAAATTCCTTTTTGATGAAAAGAACAGACCCTGCAGATTTTTAGCTACATTAATTTGCTTCAACCAAATACAACCCTTCTACACTCATCATTAGTTGGTTCATTCAGTCCTAAGACTTCAATGTATAACAAACAATATAAATATTTTGGAAGCCAAATATATAGAAGTTGATTGGTATTGATCTTCAAGATGATTTTGCATATATTGGTGGTGTTTTATGTTTACATAAGATCTATAATTTCATGTCATTCATGAAAAGTATAGAAGAACAAAACTTAAGATGATTCCTTTTGATGCTGTACTTTACGTTCTCTAATTAAATTCAACCATGAGGTTGCTTTTACCAATACAACACATGGTTGAATTTAATCATGTTGGTGAATGCAATCACATTGTTTAATTTAATTAAGGAGCCTAAAAATATAACATCTAATGATTTGTATCTAAATTTTTCCCAGTATAGAAAACAAACATAAAATCGAGTGCGAGTGACTTCTCGGATTTAAAGTACCTTAACCCAATGCTACCATGTAAATATAGAATTAGCAAAAGATTCTGGAATATATATAAGCAGAAATATGCATATTGGATTTGAGAAAGATATTTACCTGCAAGTGCTGAATTATCCCATCCTTGCAAAAAATTCCCGATTGCAGCAGCAATGGCTACAAGCACAACTGCACTCATTTTATTTTATTTATTTATTTTTGTTAAAGCAGTGAACAAGTACAACCCACCCTCGTCACCTGGAAGAGAATTCAGATCAAGAAGTTGAGCATATATATATATATATATATGCAGTAAGCAGTAGGGGCTGAGGCTGAGATAAATCCAGAATCACATTTGAACTGGTATATAAGAAGCGGGTAAATTCTGATCAGAACTAACACGTGGCAGACAATGTTGGAAATATTAATAATGTGCCTTCTTTTACTAAACAAACAAAAATTCTCAGCCAGTATGGAACATTATACATGGAATGTACTAGGTAAAATTTGAGGAATTAGGTGTGTGTGACTGTGAATCTACATGTCGAATGGAATTGACAGCATAGAACAGTTAAAGAAGTGATGGTATTGTATTTTACCGGTTCCGGTTCCGAAGGAAGACCATGTCATATGATATGAATAATGAATATGATCATATCCACTCATTACTATTCCTAGTATTTGCCATCACGCAGCACCCATCGTGCTTTGCTAATCTGCCTTTACTGTCTTTTTTTTCTTTTTCCTTTTTTCCCTTTCTTCTATTTCTATTCAATTTTTATATGCCCCAAAATTAAGATGCTCAGGATAGTTTGGCATTTTCAATTTGCGTGGAAATCAAAGTTGTTTATCAACAGTTCATGACTAGCTATAATTTCGATTTGAATGAATATATAAATGTATAAAAATATATCTATATAAACTTGAGATTGAGATTGAGATTGACTATGTTTATAAGATATATATATATATATATATATATATATTTAGTATTTGTAATTTATTAACCATATAAATAATATATTTCGTAATAAAAATTATCAACACAAGGTTAATCAATCTAATCTTTATAAGTTCGTAAATGAATATCATTTTTTTAATTAACTCGAATAATATAATTGTAGTTATGAATTAGTTATTAATTTAAGCATAATTTTTTTTAAATTATAAACAAAATTTAGTTGTGGTAGAAAATAATAAGTCAACCAAATTGTTTGTGAATAAGTTTAAGCTTATTAGAAAAGAAAATCAACTAAAAGTTTAAACATGTAATCTAGTTCGGCGATAAGCTCAAACTTAATTTCTTTCGAAATAAAATTAAATGAACTTATCACAAACTTTTAATATTAAGCTTGACTTTACTTATTTACAATACTTTTTTTTAGAATAATTTATATCACTATTTTGAAAGGAGCATAAACAGTATTTAGAGCATGTTTTGTATATATTATAATGGTGATCACATTGTAATTGGAAACAATATTACAAGAAATATAAAAGGTTGGAATAAAATTATCATTACTATTGTGGGGTATGGGAATTCCGAGTAAGAAGATTGCACCACGTGTCACGCTAGGTCGAGGAGGACAGTTGTTGGGCCGAGGAGGCCACGTCCTTGAATTTTGTGATCACGTTATCAATGCGCTATAAGAGGAGGTTCTACTGTGCAGAAAAGGCTTTGGGAGTGGAGATGATAGTGACGAGACTAAAAAGCTAGATACTGTCATCACATTTAATGCATTCCACCAAACCTTCTAGTCACATTTATATGGAGAAGACCTTTGAACAGTATTTTCTGGCCACATTTATGTGGAGAAGGCTTGTGAGCAGTGTTGTCTTGGATGCTGCATCTCTTAGGAACTTGGGGAAGATGCCAGAGAAGATTGGAAGATAGGTGATGATTTGCGCAAGGAACGGGTGGAAGGCTAGGATCATCTGAAAATGTCTATCTAAGATAAAAGATCCCCCATGGGAGGAAGATAGGGGAAAAAGAGAAGGAAAAAGAAAAATATTGTAGACCCAAGAAAATATATATATATATATATATATATATATATAATTTGTCTTTAAAAGAGAGAAATATAAGACTCAATCTCCTTGGCTTGAGTCCGAGGACAAATCTCAATACTTATACCGTTACATTTTCATCCCATTGCAATTGGAGCCCGTTGTCATCATTAACTCAACTCATTAGAACCTAGATTTAGAGCTCACTCTCTACAAATTTATTGTTTTGGGCTCTTTGAGCCTACACCTACCTTGATTTGGGCTTAGGTGCAAACTGCGTTCTTACAACTATTCATTTGTTTAGCGTCAACATAGGAATATATCTCAAATTTGTATTCCATGCTTCACAATTTAATTAGTATAACATGTCAAGATGTGGAATCAAAACATATTCCTATCAAAACCTAAAGTAGCCTTATTTATAAAATTATATTTTCACTTTATGTTAGTTTCACTTAGCATCTTATTATGTATAAATGTATAATTAATATTATTGTACTTTGTGGGTTCCGGGTAGCTCAACAGGTAAAGTCCTTGACGGTTGTATAAGAGATTTGAGATTCAATCTCCGCCTACACCAAAAATTGATTAGTGTCTTGGTCTGATGATACAGAGTTATCATCACGAATAGACGCCAAAAGTTGAAACTCTCTTAAAAAAAAAATAATTGTACTTTTTCAAAACTAATACCTCCATAAAATCCTATTAAAAAAATCCCAACAAATACTATTTAAAATGATTTTTTTATAAAAATGATAACATCCTGTATAAACATTAAAGTATAAATTTACCTACTTGAATATCATGATGTTATGTAAAACAGGTTCATAATATATATATATATATATATATATATATATATATATATATGTTTCCTTAAAAAATTAATCCAACCACAAAAGGAAAAAAATCATTGAAATCTTCTCTCTCTCTCTCTCTCTCTCTCTCTCTCTCTCTCTCTCTCTCTCTCTCTCTCTCTCTCTCTCTAAAATCCATAAAGTTATTGAATATTGGTATACTTTTGATAAAATTGGCCACATATACCCTAAAATTTATAAAAGGGTCCAAAGGCCTCCTATTAAGGAAAAAAAAATGTATAAAATGTAAGTTGTAGGGTGATAATTTTTTAAAAGAAAAAATATATATATGGGCTTTGCATTCTTTCACCCAATTCCAAGAAGGTTCCCAAAGTATTTAAGCAATAGAAATCCAACCTAATTTAAATCCCCTAAATTGTTTCACCAAAAGAAAATTGTTATAAAATTGTGTTGGTTAGGAGGATTAGATCTTATCAATTGTAAAAGAAATACAAAAAAATAAATAGAAATTTTGTATCTCAATCTATATTGAGAAGGTCTTACGAAACCAGATTATAAAAGAAAAGGTCATTGAAACAAAATTAAAAAAAAAAAAATATATATATATATATATATATATTTACATATCAATAACATAAATATTTGTGAGAGAGGGTATTTGTGGATCCAGAAGAGACCGAAGGCTTGTGGAGTTTTTAGGATTTTTTAATTTTTTTAAAAAAATATTATTATATCAATTAAGGAATTGTTATTACAACCAATTTAATAAGGAAATGTTATTCCTTATTTAAAGAATGTTTGTTATAAGAAAAACACAACCAAACAAAATAGCTACTCTTTTGTAGGCTACCAACTATATATGTTCAAGCTCTTGTACGATTCATGAGCACCTAAAGTGTGTGTGTATATATATATATATTTTGAGAAGAAAACTTATCCATCTAATTGATTATAAGGAAACCTATTTAAAAAAAAAAAAAAAAAATCTATTCATTAAAATCATTCCTTAATTTTTTTTTCCCATCTAAACTCTAAAGAACTGAGTAATATTCCTTGTTTTAAAGATTCGTTTATATATATATATATTATAAAGAATATTCGTTGTAAAGAAACACAACCAAACAAAATAGCTACTCCTTTGTAGGCTGCCAACTATAAATGTTTAAATGTTCAAGCTCTCTTATTATGCATATCAAGCACTTATCCATCTATTGATATATATATATATATATACTAGGTTTAAAATTAAGGGGGACATATTCGTAAAATAAAAGCTTACAATTTAAATCTTCCCACTAAATCCATGCTCTCAGCAATATACAATTTGCTTACCTCTTATTCTTTTTTTAAATTTAAACAAATGCACCATATTTTCCTACTCATTTCTTATCAATTTTTTAATATAAATAGATACACTCTATTTTTTTTCTTTTAATCTCCTTGTCTGTTATCCTTTTTGAACTTTAAATAGACACATCATATTTTCCTCATCATCTCTTATCCTTTGAAAAAATATTTTAAACACACAATTTTTTTTCTTGCTTTTGTTACGTTCTCTTTTATTTTGAACAAAAAAAAAATTCTCTAGGCATTCAACAAACTTGAATCCACCACAAATTTTTAGTACACGAAAAGAGATTAATAAATGGAAAATTATGATACTAAAAAAAAGAAAAAAAGAAATCTCATCGCACACGCAAGGTGCGTGTGAAGAGGCTAATATGTGTGTGTGTCTATATATTATCTATTCATTTAAAATGATTCCTTTAAATTTTCTCTCTCTGAAGATGAACTAAACTACAACCCACTTACTCATCTAGTCCAACAAAGTGATACAAAGGTGCACATGTTCATGTGGGTTGAGGTTCAGTTAACCCCTCCCGCCTCCCTCCCTTGAGCCCCCCAAGATTTTGTTCTTTTTTTTTTTTGGGGGGGTGGGGGGGTGGTGTTGTTGAGGTTCAATTCTTAGTTTTTACCATTCATTAATGTTTGGTGTTGTATGATAATTATATCATGCATCTGACTTATGTCATGGGCTCACATGTTCATGCATCCAACTATATAAGATATATTCTTGTTATTATTCTATTATGTAGTTTATTGGAAGTGATACCTATTATGAAACTAATCATATAGCATCAAATAAATCTTTTGCTACCCTTCTTCTCGTATTTAATTTGGCTTCAACAAAATTCTTTCAAGTTAATTAAAGTTCTATTTAGATCAATCGATCCGTACGTGATTTATTTATCGAAATTATCAGATTAATTGTTCAATTATGCAATTTATTTGTTAATTTCCAAAGACATGTTTCACCATAGTTACATAAACCAAATCGTAAGGTAGTAAATATAAAAGTAATATCACAAGACGCTAGATATGGGAACAAAGTGAAAATTTAAAGAAAAACCTCTTCAATGGAAAAACCATTTCAATGGCACAAATGATCTCATGGAACATTCACTAATTAATTAGGAAAAAATATTTAGAATGAGTGGGTTAAAATAGATCATTCTAATAGTAGATTATTTAAACAAAGTGCACTTCATTACTCCCTCGCCTATAACCAGTGCAAATGCCTCGCTTGCGCCTATGGTTTTCAAATATGGCTAAATGAAGAACAGATGTAGCGGTTTTCTTTCAATATTGATCTTAGGGTGTGGAGGCCTCTAGTAACTCTTTGGAAAAATCGTGAAAAAGTCACTTAGGTGCACAAATAGTATTTTTTAAAAACAACTCAAAAGAGGGTTAAAATAGAAAACATGAAAATTGATTCTTCCAACCTCACTCAAGCGAGGGAGTAATGAAGTCTTGAGTCCTTCTATTGTTTCGCTAAGTTGCCCTTCTTGCTAGACCCAACTTTAGTTTCGCTCAAGCCAACTTCTTCACTTATTCAAGCTTACTTCCAGAGAGATTTTAACTAAATTTTTACAATGACAGAATTATATCAAAAATTTGAATTTCATTCAAATCGAATTCATGGAATGGGCAATCTAAATTCCTGACAAATCATCAACAATATTGATACAAGAAAAATCTTTTAAAAACATTGTATTGCCACTACAAATCTTGTTCTTTCAATTTCTCAACAAGCTATAGAACGGTATTGTTTTCCAGTAAAACCCTTGGTTATAGGCAAATTATTCCACCACAATATTTTTAGAAATACTAGAGTAACAAATTTTTTTCACAGATTAAGGCGGTAAATTGTGATTAGTGATTTGGTATAGCATAACCTTCTAAAGGATTCTCTATTAAAATTACTATTTTTACTGTACTCTAATCATAACATGCTACTTCAATCGTTGTACCATATTGTGAAACTTTTTGTACAAGTAGAAGTGTCGGTTTTTGGCAAGAAAGATGTTTTATTGATTAAATGAGGTGGTCGATACATCTACTTTTCCAAGTAAATTCTTAGGAAACAATTGCCACCTCATTGCATATGTTTGTTTCAAAATATTTCCATAGTATTCATCAAAAAATAAAATTTTATAACAATTGCCAACTCATGGTATAGGCGTCTTCCAAAATATTTCCATAATAGTCATAAAATAATACTAAAATATTTCCCTAATTTGGTTACATTCAGGTTTGCACGGTTGACATTATATATGTGTATGCACGATCAAGGACTGAGTAACACTAGACCATAGAGCAAGAGAGACAATTGAGGTCTAGAATCTTTTTTTCATAGCCTGTTCATTGAGGAAAAGAAAATTACCATCTTAATTTTCTCAGTTATTTTTGGTGAACAATGGAACCATCCTATTTTTCTAACTCTTCTCTTTGCAACCCTTCATTGTCATGCCTCTCTCGACGACCTCAACTAGAATTCACCACTGAGTGGAATTTTGAGGAGAACAAAATCTTTGAAAACGCACTAGCGGAGTTTGATCTTAATTGTCCACAGCTTTTTGAGAAAATTGCAATTAGGCTCCCTCGAAAAACTGTACCACAAATCAAGAAGCACTTGGAGGCTTTAAGTAACGATATTGAAATGATTGATTCAGGTCTCATTTCATTACCCGACTTTATTAAGACTAGCGAGACAAATGAAAAAAAATCAGCTCCTGCAGTTGAAAGGAAATCCGGAAAGAAACGAAGAAAGGGGGTTCCATGGACTTCAGAAGAACATGAGTATGCATCAAAAACTTTTGTTTACTATATTTATATTATGCTATTGTAAGCTTTTATTTTAATTTCCACGTTATTAAGACACGCGGCATTTTGCTAATAATTTTGTAGTTGAATTGGTTGACACTTTCTAGCATTTCTAACGGAGACATCTATGGTTTTTTCTTTTAAGTGATTGGATCCACATATATATCCCATATACCCATAATAGCTTTTTTTTTTTTTTTTAATTTATTTTTTATTTTTTAATTTTTTTTAACATATAGATACAATAGAATTTAAATTCAGAACGTCCACTCTATCATAATTGCTTTTATTATCAGACTAAGATACTAATTAATTTTTGATATAAGCGGAATTTAAATCTCAAATCTCTTATTAGATAACACAATAAATTACCAATTGAACTAATTGGTACCCAACCCATAAATGATTAAACGATAAACCTTGGCTTAGAAGGGGGAAGGAATATCATTACGTATAAGGCTATTAATCATATGAAATTATTGAAGGTGTACTGATTGATGATACTGTATGTCTGCTCTTGGCATGTACATGAGGTGTAGCTTACCCTACACTATTTTGTACTTAATCTTTTGTGTAAATTGCAAATTACACCTTTAAAGGTATTTGAATTTTACACCCTAAAGTTTTAGTATTTAGATTTTATTCCTTAAAATTTGGAAGTGTTAGAATTTTACATCCTAACATTTCAAATTTGGATTTTACTCCCTAACTTTTAAGGGTGTTTAGATTTTACTCTCTAAAGTTTAATAGTATTTGGATTTTACACCCTAAAGTTCCAGAATTTTGAGGTGTAAAATTCAAACACACCCAAACTTTAGGGGGTAAAATTCAAATTTTGAAACGTCAGGGTGTAGAATCCAAATACTCCAAAACTTATGAGGGTAAGTTCCAAATTCTGAAATTTCAGGGTATAAAATCCAAACACCCCTAAACTTTAGAGGTGTAATTTGAAATTTATCCTAATCTTTATAATATAATTTCCAATTCACCAAAAAAAAAAAAAAAATCAATAAGTCTTGTGGATTGACCATCTGCCTATTTTACTCGAATGATGGTTTTTTTAGTGTTGGGGGTGCTCAGTTGAACCATATACAGATGAACACTTTCTTGTCTATTTTACTTTGAATCTGAAATTCATCATACTACCTAGGCGAGATTCACATCACAATGCATGAAACTTGTGGTGACAATATGATGGTATCTAAAGTCTACAATAAACTTAACCAGTTTTAAAGCATGTCTACAAACTACAATATTTGTTAAAAGCCTCTCAACATTTTCTAAATATTACGAAAATGTTTTTTTTTTAAGGTTTTAATATTGAAAGATTTCATAATTGATTGAATTTGTATTGAGTCTTCATTAGTATAAGATCAAGTGTCCATGAAACAACTTAAAAAAAAAAATAAATAAATAAAAAACCAGAGGCTTTTGAAGTCGATCAAAGGTTCTAAAATATAAATGGGTCATCTGTGAAGGCATTCATATATTAAAAAGTTCAGAGGTTCTAGAGTTATAGTTAATCATTTTGGTATGTTCACTTAGCCAGAAAAGTCTTGGGATAAAGGTTTTATATTAGATTTAAAACTTCTTTTAATATAGTAGATTGTTTTTATTGGGATAGGCTTCCTTTATATTGGTTTTTACTTGAGAAACATTTTCCATCATTTTTCACTTCGTCACCAAATCTCGTCTTGCTTTTATTACTTTATTATTTATGATATGATGCTTGTTAATTGTGGTAATTTTTTTTTTTTTTGAGAAACGTTAATTGTGGTAATTGATATTGCAATTGTAATCACATAATTGAATTAACTCATAATTAATTTGTTAATACGTTACTTTGTTTTGGGGTCAAAAGACTCAAAATCAGTCCTTTCATTTTTCATTGTCAAAATCTAGACAAAAAAAAAAAGAGGAAAGTTTGAAGGTAAGTGGTGCCATTGTTACTCTCTCATTATATGGCTTATATTTTTGGTAAAAAGAAGATGAGTGAAATTGGCTTAGATTTTTAGTCTTACTACAATATGTGTTCTTTTCTCTTATTTTACTTTTTGTGTTTCACTTTTTTGAGAATTATTGTGTTTCACTTTATACTTCACAAATCAGAGAATATAAGTATGTAGTGTGTTTGATTTTTTTATTTTTTATTTTCCAATTTAAACATTGATTATTTTAGGAGGGTGTTTGGTTCGCCATGATATGTCCATGATGTGACATTGATATGATGCACATTACCTTAAAGTCACGTTAAGGTGTTTGGTTCATTTCATTTTTTATAACATTCCCTTAATTTAAGATTACAAAATATATCACATCTTCTTGATCACATCAAGGGCACATCACAGCGAACCAAATGCCCCCTATAAAAGGTAAGTTAAATGAATATATTGCAAGTTGTGATTAGCAGAGTATAAAGCAAAATACAAAAATAGACCATAAATACGTCGTGTTTTTATGGGATTGAAAAACTTTCCTGAACTTTTTGACCCTCCTAAATCTCTATAAACAGGTTGTTCCTTAGAGGTTTAGAGAGGTTTGGTAAGGGAGATTGGAGAAGCATTTCACGGCAATGTGTGGTGACAAAGAACCCAACACAAGTTGCGAGTCATGCCCAAAAATATTTTCTCCGCCTCCAGAACTCTGGTGCCCAAGCCCAGCAATCCACCTTGAGGCCCTCAAATAAAAGCTCTAAAGAAGCACCCATGTCCTCAACCGCATTTGCTACTGCTACTACTGCTGTTGCTGCTGCTAATCTCCCAGCGCCCAGCGTTGCCTCTACTAGCGATCAATTTTACGCTTCATTCCATTCTTATCATTGTCGGTATTGAAGACATAAGAAGCTTCTTACTATATCATAATACTACCTGTTTCATTTCTTCCTTATATTTAAGTAATAAGATGACTCTCTTGACTTTTATTTTTAAGACTTTTATGTTCCGCATTAGTTTAGGATTTCATGATAAAATTGTGGATATTAGCAATTTATTGTGGATTGGATTTTATTATTTTTATTTAGATCATATATATGTTTCTATGGATAAGTTTCTTATATAATTATATATATATATATATATTGTTGATAAATTTGATAATTACAATGGGAGAGAGATGTTTTGAACATTAGATGTTGGAAATGTTATAAGGTGCCAATTTTTACAAGACTCTTGGCATAATTATTATTATTTTTTTTTTTTTTTGAGGGGGGCATAATTATTGTTAAGCAATGGTATTTGCTTGATATCAGTCCAACATAATCAACATGTGTATCTTACGTTTCTCAAAAAAAAAACATGTGTATCTTACTAGTATTATTTTTACTATAAAAGTCTACAATCCTACGTGACAATAGATATGATTGATATTATATTAATGACGTAATAAGTAGTTTTTAATATTTTCTTTTATATTGTTTTTTTAAACCTCTTTTATATTGTTTTTATAACTCGACATATCAGGTTACATAGATTATGTACAAAAATTTTTAACATTCCTTTAATTACTTCAAGCTAAAACTAAATACCATTAATTAATACAATGAAAAATTTTCTGATGGTTGAATAAGAGATTTAAGATTCAATCTCTGTCTACACCAAAAATTAATTGGTGTTTTAGTCTGATAATAAAGAGCTATCATCAAGAACGGGCACCATAAATTGAAACTCTCTCTTAAAAAAAAAAGACTTCATCGAATGAGTTGAGGGGAAAGAATGGATACCACATGTTTTGTGTACACATGTGATAGACAAGAAAGAATTTTAATCTATAGCGTCTACTTCATGATGGTTTTTGGTGTAGTCAATGTTCAAACTTTAGATTTATTATTTGATGACAATTGACTTTACTAGTATAAGATACTTTACTAGTTGATTTAACTGAAATTCACATAATGGATACTACATCATACATTTGTCTAGAAATAATCATTGTCGAGGTTATTGATTGTGTCAAAGAAAAATTATTGTTACTCCAAAAAGATTAGAAAGGAAAAAAGATAACTTAGGATTCAACGAAGGAGAGTTACTAGGCACTAGTGGGAGAGTTTTAGTGATATTAGCCTTACTAGCCTTTATGGTTTAGTGATATTATTTGATTCTTTTTACGGGGAGAATGTGAATTCAAATCCTCCTCCCCATTTGTTATGAGGGAAAAAAAAAACTTTTTTATAGGAAAAAAAAATCATAACCTAGTTGCAAAAGAGTCAATTTTTTTTATTTTTGGGAAATTCTAGGATTCATGGATAAAATTACATGTTCATTAAAAAAATATTTAAATAGCAGTTTGCTTTCCAATATCTTTGAAAATGTCCTTATATGGAAAAAAGAAAGAGAAGAAAATAAAATCTTAATCCAAGATTACTTTGAGGGGGGACCTTTTTGTTTTTATTCTAATCCTAATTATGTCTTCCAAATTAAGATCGTTGACTGAAATAAAGCCATTTGGCTTGATGTTAAACATTGAACTGATCTCATCATACATGATTTCCAACCAATTATTCTACTTTTCCTCCATTCTCTTCCATCCAAACAAGCTCAAGGTACAATTCATAATAATAATGTAATTATAAATACCACGACCGTTCTAATTTCTCAACTTAATTTTTTAGTGTTTACTTCATTTGGAAAATTTATTGAATTTAAATATATACTAAAATAAGAGATTAATAATAATGTAATTATAACGTGTATCCTTATGGTATACATTAGTGTAAATTATTTAGGAAGTTTTTTATGAAAAAACGAAAAATTAATTACCTTTTTTTATAATTTTTTCAAAATAAATGGTTAAGGTATGTCCCAATTAGAGCATTCCAATTTGATGTGATTGGGCGCGGCCCAGTGATGACTTATGAGTGACATAACGATGCCGTTTTTAAAAACCTCAAAGACATCGAAAACCCTTTTACTTCCAGAGTTATTGGAAATGGGATCACGGCTACACAACAGGACAGCATATGCTTTGAGACAGAGAGACTGACTCTGAATGCAGAGAAATACAAGTACTGAACTGTAAGTGTGGGTAGAGAGAGAGAGAGGTAAGGGGTTACTATTAGTAGTGATCAAGTTGAAGAAGAAGAAGTTGTAGAGAAGCAAAAGAAAAGAAAAGATTAGGCCTTTTTTTGATTGAAAAGAGAAAAGCATTAAGGTGGGATGAGAGGGGCTGATGTTGAAGTTGAAGGAAGAAGTACAAGTATAATAAGTGTGAGTGAGAAATTAAAAGCACCGTATCCGTATGGGTATTATGGGATTTGTACCGTTGGAGGAATGCTCAGTGCCGGCACTACCCATCTCGCCATTACTCCTCTCGATGTCTTGAAAGTCAATATGCAGGTCTCTTTCTCTTTTTCATGTTTCATTCTTTCTTCTTTATACCTCTCTCATTTCTAGTCCTCTACTTGTGTCTCTGTTGACTATGGAATGTTTTATGCTTAAACTCCTCTATTATTTTCATATATGTTCCACAAAACAATCATAGAGATCCTATATGTGATCGGACCCTCTGATATATGTATTGTGTACGTCTTTGGCTTGATTTTATTTTCTATCTGTCCAAAAATGGAGATGCCCTTGTGTCCGTTTGGCATTGCTGTAGAAAGTAAAGCTGTTTTGGTAAAGATGGAACTTTAATGGAAAAGCTCTTTAGTGTCTTGAGCTTTAATTGTAGATTTTTTAAAACTAAAACTCTAAATTTCTTTAGTGAAATTACCAAATGTTTGGCAATTTCAAATAATAGAACTTAAAGCACTCTTTGAACCCTCCGAAAGCAAAACCAGAATGGCCCCTTGTCCTATGAGCTATGTTGATTTGAATCTCTCTAGAAATTATCACATCATTTGGTACATTCATAGGAGGCTTAATTAATGGATTAAGCCAAATTTGTAGGTGTACCCAGTCAGGTATAACAGCATTTCCTCATGCTTCACTACTTTGTTGAGGGAACAAGGCCCTTCTGCCTTTTGGAGAGGTTGGGCTGGCAAGTTCTTTGGATATGGTGTTCAAGGAGGCTGTAGATTTGGTCTATATGAATACTTCAAGAGGCTTTACTCCGATATCTTCGTTGACCACAATAGAAGTTTCATTTTCTTCCTCAGCAGTGCATCTGCTGAAGTATTTGCCAATATAGCTCTCTGCCCATTTGAAGCAATTAAAGTCCGGGTTCAAGCACAGCCCCATTTTGCCAAGGGTTTGGCTGATGGCTTTCCAAAGTTGTATGCATCAGAAGGCATCCATGGGTAAGTATTTTGAAACTTATATTTTCGTTTTTTCTTTTCGCTTAGACCACAAAGTTTTGGGACTAAGGCTTTCTTGTTGATAATGATGATAGATGTTCCTACATTAATTTATTTATTTTTTTGCTGCAGATTTTATAGGGGACTTATACCACTTTGGGGTCGAAACCTTCCATGTAATTTCATGATTTCCTAAAGTTTTGTTTTCTTGTTTTGCTAAACGTCTGCATTACTAATTTAAATGAATCATATGCTGAATTAAACTATGAACCTGCTAGACATAGGTTTTGAGGATAATTTGCAAATATTTATTTCCTTTTACTTCTGTGTTTGTATGAGCTTTCATAAATTTGAATGATATTGAGAAATAAAAAGCAGGTATTAAAGTCACTCAGACATAAACAAAATCATGTTTTGGTTTTTGTGGGGAAATTGCGGTGTTTTTGGTTTTGTTTTCAGGAAGATGTTTTGGGTGTGTGTAATTTCAAGAAATAAGAGATTTGGTGCCATCAATTTAGACCAGAAGAAGTTTTTTTTTTTTTTTTTTGGCCATTTAAATTGATTTATCAACAATTTACAGTTCTTTGTTCTTTTTCTATTTAAGCAGTAAACATATTAAGTGAAATTCCTCAATTATGGTGAAAATAATATTTAATTTCATATGATAGGAATGAACTTTATCTAGAGGTGGAGCAAGTTGGTGTTCTTTTTTGCATAGTCAATTGTTTCTTTTTTAAAATTTTAATAGAATTTATTTTCTTTTCCTTGTCCTTTTTTATAGCAACCTAAATAAATAAATAAATAAAAACAAACAAACAAACAAGAGAAGTTAAAATAAGATTGTGTTTACTATTAGTCTATTACTAAAAGTGTGTGTGTGTGTGTATTAAAAGCATCATATTCAGGACTCTAGTAAAGTTTTTGACAGTGTGAATTTATGTTTATAATTTGTTCATGTTCCTCTTAAATGTGTAAACTTCTGAATTTTTTTTTGGGCAGTTTCCATGGTTATGTTCTCAACATTTGAGCATTCTGTTGATTTTCTGTATCGTAAAATTGTTCAAAAAAGAAAGGAGGACTGCTCAAAAGGTCAGCAGCTTGGAGTGACTTGTTTGGCTGGCTATGCTGCTGGATCTGTTGGTAGCTTAATTTCTAATCCTGCTGACAACATTGTTTCTTCTCTTTATAACAAAAAAGCTGACAGCCTTATACTGGTATCATCACCTGCTTATCCCTGTAGTTGTGATACTTTGCTGACATAGTAGGGGAAGTAGATGTTTAATTTGCAATTTCACATGAGCAGGTAGTGAAGAAAATTGGGCTTGTCAATTTGTTTACAAGAAGTCTTCCTATCAGGATAATGCTGGTTGGACCTGCTATCACTTTGCAATGGTTATTCTTTGACACCATCAAAGTTCTAAGCGGATTGTAAGTGCATTTTGTCCCCATTCCCCTCTCCCCCCCCACCACCCCCCCCCCCCCCCAAAAAAAAAAGAAAAGAACCCAACATGATTATCTGCTTTTTTATTTTCCTGGAATGATTTATGTTGCGAAAAAAAATATATATATTCTGTCATATGTTGATTCTTGCATGAGTTCATGTATATTTTAGGCCTTAGTGTCTGATAGTTCTATAGGTCTGCTTGTCATGACTTGAGTCATGAGTGCCTTTGAGGTATGAATTTAATACTGATAAGGGATTGTGGCATTTGGGTCAAGTTTTGGCACTTTTTTTTTCCCACCACTCATGATCATGGTGTGAGCTAGTGTTTTGCATTTTAGGTGCTTGTCACAATGACAGAAATTCAAAGTACAAGATTTCTAGTGTGTTGTAATTAAGGGGCTTGTTGAAGAAACTGTGATATTTCAAACAGGACGTCATAGATAGGCAATATCTTTGGTTAGGAGAGAAAAGCATAGATGCAGTCCGAAAGTAAGGTGTGCTGGATGCAGTCAAGTCTTCGATATATTTCTTGTAAGAAGCATAGTTGTGTTCAATAGGGTATTGACACTGGGTGAGATGGCTGGAATAAAGGGGACTTTGAATGGTTGGATTTTACTGAAAAAATTTTGAACAATGTTAGAATGATAGGAAAAGTTAATCAAGCTTCTTTGAGTTCTTTCAAATACTGTGATACTCCTAGTTATCAAGATTAAAGTGCCCTGCTTGGAAAAATGTAACTGAATAGAATAGGATTGGATGGAGAAGCAAGTTTGGGATGTTAATTGGAGATTGCTAATGAATACTTGGATAGTCACATTAAGAGCCAAGTCACAGGAGTGATTTGTAAATTCATTACTGAAAATGCTTATGTTCATGTTAATTGGGATACTCTAATCTTTTTGTTGGATAGAATGAGCTTTGGCAATATGTCAGATTCATTTTTGAGTTTCTATAATTTAGTTTTCAGCAATAGTCAATGACACTCCAACGGGTTTTTTAACAGATTGAGGGGCTTAAGGTAAGTTGATCATCTCTCACCCTTGCTATCTATGCTGGTTATAGAGGTACTGAATTGAATGCTAAGGAGAATTGAGTAAGGAGGTTTCATTATTGACTTTAAAGTAGGGAATGGGACATATTATCACCTCATGGTGTCCCATTTTGTTACATGATGCTGATGTGGTGCAACTTCATTTTATTAGAATTGTTCTTATTTGCTTTGAAGCTATTACTGATTTGAAAGTGAATTTGAGCAAGAATGAAATTGTTCCAGTAGGAGAGGAGAATGGCATATGGGAAATGGCTGAGATACTTGGTTGAATGGTTGGTGCTTTACCAATAAATTACTTAGGGGTTCCATTGGGCTTGTCTTTGAAGGCTAATCTGTGTAGAACACAATATTGGAAAAGATAAAGCACTGATCATTAGGATGGAAACGCTTTTATTTGTAAAAAGGGGGGAAGTTGCACCTTTTAAAGAGTACCATTTCCAGCTTAATTACTTATTAATTGCCTCTGTTCCCAATCCCTACTACTGTGGCCAATTGATTTGAGAGACTACAAAGGAATTTATTGTGGAGCGGTGAGAGTGATGAGT
This sequence comes from Castanopsis chinensis, assembly GCA_032878915.1. Taxonomy (NCBI): domain Eukaryota; kingdom Viridiplantae; phylum Streptophyta; class Magnoliopsida; order Fagales; family Fagaceae; genus Castanopsis; species Castanopsis chinensis. The sequence continues at coordinate 435,611 of JAVQMG010000074.1, read as the reverse complement.
TCAAATTTCACCTTGTGAATTGGAGTACATTGTGCACGCAATGCGTAATGGGAGATTAGGGGTTTGCAAGTTAAACGCGTTTAAGATGGTTATAGTGATATGGAGAGGAAAACAGTCATTTGTGGAGGAGTGGTTTTGCTGAAATATGGGGAGGAATGGTGTTGATGGTCAGCAAAAGGAGTAAGAGGTGCACTTAGTTGTAGTTAATGGAGTATGAGAGTGGGTTGGATAGAATTGTGGAGTTTGTAAAATATGATGCTGGGGATGCCAATTGTGTGAGGTTTTGGTATGATAAGTGGTCTGGAGAAAACACTAAAGGAGCCATACATGGAGTTTTATACAATTTCCATAGATAAGGAGGCCTTAGTTCATTTTGGTTTAGAAAGTCAGAAATAGGACTTGCTCTTGGAATATCATATTTATTCATGATTTCGATGATGGGGAATTAGAGGGGATGATTTCTTTCTTTGACATTTTACATTCCAACATCCTAATCCTTGGTTGCGAGTTGGATGTTGAATGGCAATTGAAAATTTGTTGTTCTGTCTTATTCTGAGGTTTTGAGAGGCTCTAGTAATCTAACATTCCCTTGGAAATGTATATAGTATATAAAGGGCCCAAAAAGGGTGTTGCTTGTTTTGTTTGGACAGCAGCAATGGGGGAAATATTAACTTGTGATAATCTCTTGAGAAGAGGTATCCCTATGGTAGAATGCTGTTACATGTGTAAGTGTAATGGGAAGATTGTGGATCACTTGTTGCAACATTCAATATAGCATTTGGGGCTGGTGCCAGTATTCCAGTTGGAGATAATGAATTGCAAATAGGATCTGGCCACAATATTCTTCAATTATCATGGGACTGTTATTGCTTGGCATGTGTTCAGCTACAAGTTCATGAGTTAAATATAGTTCTGGCTTGATGCAAGTAACCCAGGGTTGAATTGGAGCCCAAGGGTCTAGTTGTTCAAACATATGACTCCTTTTTCCATTTAATTCATTGTGTCATAGGGTGTGAAATAAACATTAAGAGAACATGGTTTTCATTTTTCTAACAAGATCCTCTCACTTTATGCTGTTTGATGGAATGGTTTTGCATTGAAATTTTACAGGCCTACCAGTGGAGAAGTTGCAACGGACATCCGAGTAGATGGAGCAGCCTAAGCTCGCAGAATTGGAAGAAGTGGTGACCCGGTCTGTTTCTAGTAATTAAATAATTTTTTGAATCCAAGACACTATGACGAAGATCATTTATTCTTACTCAAGTTGAAGATTGATCACAGGTTGACACCATAGGATTTTTGTGATGTCAGCTTTTGTTTTGCTGTCATTTTTTCTTTAGCAGGGGCAGCAAGTTTTGTAGACCAATCAACTATATAGAAGCTATAGTGAATTCAAGTTAGAAGAGCCTTAGGAGAATGGCTGTTATGAGTTACAGGTTCTGCCTTGGCAATTTAGATACCATGACATTTTCAGCATTGTAAAATTATTGTATGGCTTGTTCATAGGTCTGTTGATGTGTGCTAAAATGCCACCCGTTTTTCAGTTATGTCACATATGCAGATCTATGTATCAGAAGTATGGTGAATGAATTGAAGGTGAAATCAGAAATGTGGTCTGTACCTGCCATTATACAGAGAAGAATTATTACTGACAAATTGGAATAGAAGCTACAAGAACAAAGGCATTATACTATGCTGTTACTTATCCCCCATTTCTCCCAGAGTCATATATGCGGTATGGGGTAAGATAGGAGTGTTACTCTCTCCTTGATGAAAATATTGATTAAAATATAGGAATAGTTAATGAAAACAGAAAGTATAGAATAGAAGAGCTGTATGTATGTGTGTGCATACTTAAGAAAAAAATTCAATGTAGCCTATCCCGTCAGTAATTGAAAGTCAAAACGTCTCAACATTTAGGAATTCCTGTTTGGTTAGAATGTGCTGGCATTTCCGACTTAAATTTTTCTTTCCAATTCCATGCCCCTGTATTGTACATGAGGAAAATGACTTTCCTGTAAATAATGAAAGCAATACCATAGCCTCATTGATAAAGCCTGCAAAAGGCTTTTTCAAATATTAAAGTGGCTAAATTTTATTGAGGAGTATTAGTGCAAAAGGCAAAGCCCCTAAAAGTGATTAATTAGTGGTCTTCAATTCATGCTTTAATCTCTATATATTATAAAAAGTACATTATCAGTTATATGACAGTTACCGAACAAATGCATCCAACCCTGCTATGCCATGTTGTGGAACAGATTGGTTCTCTTTTTCAACCTCAAACTTTTCCAATCACGAAAAGCCATCACAATACCGTATGTTACTTAATTAATTAATTATTATCTAATTGGGTTTAGCCCACTAACTTTTGTCTGTGACCTTTAATTTTAAGATGCTAAAGATTAAACATACTAAGGAGTAAGGAAGCATTAATTAATTAAAATAATAATAATGAACACTGGGGTAATGAGGATTTCAGGGTTAATTTCAACAGTCACACGTTCTTTTTTAGAGAATAATCTATAGTATTATTTAAGAGGCTTCTCCTGTTTGGTTTAAATTTTTTTTTTTCTAAAATACCCGTACATCCCTAGATTTAAGTAGAAACAAAATTAAATAATAGTTTGGTAAAAATACATGTTTAACTTGCACTAAAACATTGCCTACAAAATAGGAACACTCTTTCACTAACTCACTTCTTCAAAGCAACTAGACAGTTATTGTTTTTTTTTTTTAAATAGAAAAATAACCCACGTTATCCAAAAACAAATCTAAATATATATATTACAAAAAAAAACTAAAGAACAATCGGAATTTTTTTTGTTCTAAAATACCCTTATATTCCTATGTTTAAGTAGAAATAAAACTAAATGACAATTTGGTAAAAATACACCCCTAACTTCCAATAAAATATTGTCTAAAAACTATGGTCACTTTTCTATTAATTTTTAAATTTATTTATTTGTTTATAAATTAAATTCTCAAAATAAAAAGTATATATATAATAAAAAACATAATTTTTTTTTAAAGCTTCATCCCACGCGTAAAGCATGAGGTTAGTAATTAATAAAAGTTGCTCGGAAGATTACATCAAATAATGCAATTATTTAATTATTATATAATCATCATCTTGTGGTGAAGTATGGCCCTGAAATGAAAGATTCCCGACTGTTAAAATACCAGTCAATGCAGATAAAGTTGATCGACAAATGGCAAAGATCTGAATCTAATACAATAGCAAGAAAGTATTGATTTTGAGATGATCATCCAATACAAATATTAAGGGTTCACTTTGATTACCAAAAAAAAAAAAAAAGGGTTCACTTTATAAAGAGGGTTGGCAGCTTTTCACAGGTGCCAGGGTCGAAAAAAAGTAATAATAATTAATTAATATTCATTACGTAAAATACTCTTTTAATTTATACTACACTAATTTTGAATGACCCTTCCTAGAAACCGTGTTTTCAACCCCTCCCTCTGGCTGGCTGAGCTGTAAACAAGTGGAGGAGGATAGAGATGTGAATGTGATACTGATGGCGATAAACTAACTGGTAATTAACCTTTTCTTTTCTTTCTTGCATAAAAAATAAATAAATAAATAAATAATTCCGGTCATTAGCTTCCACAATCCACTAGATATTACTACTAGTCCAGAACTCCAGATAAGGTTAACTGACAAATTAGTATAATTCAAACAAAATAAAAAATTTCCCCATGACCTAGGATATATATTAATTGGTCAAAAAGAAAAATTATTATATCATCTGCATAAACTGTTTTAGAAGATGATGTATATCCATTTTAACCTGTGAATAAAATTTCTCATTCTCTAAAAAAAACGCCTCACTACTGCATAATTTTATAACTGGAGTTCTCCTTAACTATCTAACTTTATGTTGTAACATTAAAATATTTTTCTTCTATGGCAGCGCCTCTTAAGCATGTGGTTACTTCAAAACTATAAGTTTGGTAGGGTGAGTGGAAGAGAGAGAGGGGAAAGACAAGATTCAAGCCTTCAGGGATAGTTTTTCACACATATACTTAGATTTAGATTGGATTAGAGTATGATTTTTATTTCAGATTTTAAAAAAAAAAAAAAAAAAAAAACTAGAAATTAGAATCTAATTCTTTTATATAAATGAACCATTTAAGTTTGAGAAATAACATATTCACAGTATTTTTACAACAAATCTTAAGTAGCAAGTTATTATTGATTGTTATTGTTGGGATAAAAAAATAATTTTAATGTTAGATTCAAATTTGAACTAATAACAACTAATCATCTATAGTTTGTTGTGAAAACATTGTAAAAATATTATAGAGGGAGCATATCTCTTTATATGGGGGAAAAAGACAAACCAAAAGCAAACAAAACAACAGCAGAACTTTTGAAACGTTAAAACAACAGCAGAAATATTTGGAACGTTGACTTGCAGATAGATAGAGAGCCAGATCCGCTTCCAATCCCATAGGAGATTTCTTCGCATTTTGAGCCTGAAAATTTGAGCACGGTTTTGACGAAAACTAGGCAAAGTATTTTGCGCAGCCGTTTTAGGTGTCCTAGCCAAAAGTCAGAAGCATATAACTTCTGCCACCTAAGTCGCAGTAAAATTCAATTTAATCGTTGAATTAAACTAACAAAAACAAACAAAATAGACAAAAACAGAGCCCTTTGCATTTCTCTCTGAATCGGAAAAAAAAGTCTGTCGGAAGTGGTAGAAATGTTGAACACTCAAATTTCATGAATAAGGAAGGGGGGAGGGGGGAGAAATACAGAGTTTAACATTATCTTTCCCCCATTTGCCGGCTGAATTGTACATCTCATTTGGCTCAAAGGTAACAGAAATACAAAAAATAATACAACGGATAAAAACATATTACAAAAAAATCTATAATTCAAGTGTTTTGAGAGGGTAAAAGTCAAAGCCAATTTGAAACACCCACCAATACCACATGCGGGTAATTCCAGTGACATGTCTGCTGCATTGATCAACCCTGCTAAGGCAGATATCCCTGTAATATAAATAATAATGAAAAACATTCAGCATCAAGGAATGTCACCTGCTATTTAAAACATCAGCCCTAGTAGTTTGACATTTATTTTGATTACTTTTGCTAATTTTAGCCTACCCTTCACTTCTCTTTATAAGTTGGCATAATTATAACACTAGCATGATAGGGTAAATGAGCCTAACCCATGGTCTTAACCTAAACTAACTCTATTTATATGGTCCATATACAAAATGCAAATTGGTGTGCTGATGAAGCTAAATACAACAACTTACATAAAAACTGCATCGCATTTATGGCCTGCAATGCTATAATCAATCAGGCTCTCACTTCATCTGCACCACCGCGCTTCCTTTTGTTAGACCTTGAAAAGAAGCACATCTGAGTCCAACTCTTTTTCTGCTTAACCGGTTGCGATCTAACATCCCCCTTTTCCTTTTTCTCATGGAGGTTAGCCATGTATTGGACAACAGCCTAGGATAAACCACGAAACCATAAATTAGCCTAAGGTACAGTTAAATAACATAAACCAATAGAAAAAGACTTACTTGTGCACCCTTTTCAGCTATTTGTCTTGGTGGAACTTCTAGAGGATTTTCTTCCACACGAAGTACACGTAGCTGTGTGAGCATCCTAAATGAGTCAGGAAGAATCCGAATCTGGTTGTTGCTAATATCCAACTCTTCAAGCATCTCAAGGTTACCAATAGACCTTGGTAGAGATGTCATATCTGCAAAATTGTTTCCTATGTTCATTTTGACGAGTTTGGTAGCAAAACATAGGCTCTCGGGCACAGACTCAAGCTCATTGAAACTGACATCAATCTCCCTGAGGTCTGATAGAGATGACATTGTTGTAGGCAATTGTTTGATATTGTTATAACGGACTGACAAAACCTCCAAGGTCTCAATTTTCCCTACAGCTTCTGGAAGAGCTTTAAGCCGGTTATAATCTGCATGGAGCTCTCTGAGTGAAGTACACCGACCAATGGAATGTGGAATCTCTTCAATATTATTCGTTTCCACATTCAATTTCCTTAGGCTAACGAGCGATCCTATTAACTCAGGAAGCGAATAGAGCTGGTTTGAGCTCAAATCAAGCTCCTGAAGACGTATTAATCTGCCAAAGGTAGCGGGGAGAGATAACAACTGGTTTCCCCTCAGGTCTAGATAGATCAGGTTAAGAAGATCTCCTATAGATTCAGGGAGTTCAGAGATCCTGTTAGCATGCAAATCCAACTTTGTCAACGACGAAAGGCCTCCAATGGTGGCTGGTAAGGCCACAATCCGATTCTCGGATAAATCCAGGGAGATCAAACTTGACAACTTCCCAATGGTGTCAGGCAGCCACTCAATTTGATCCATCAGCTTGTTCTGAAGATTGAGATCACGAGTGCCTTTCTTCGCAGAGACTTCGATTAAACTAGCCAACTTTATCAAACTCAGTTTGTCTCCATCTTGACCTAAAAAAAAATTCCACCAATATGTTTTGTAAAGAGATAATTAATTATTCTATTAAAATTTCACATAGAAGTAGTTGAGGATCCATAGGCAACCCCAAAAAACCTCGGGACTAAGGTGTTACTGTTGTTGCATGTAATTCTATTGAAATGAAGCATTTTAATATAATAATAAAAAATAAAAACTCTTGCTTTCAATCGAAAACACTCTTATTAAGAATAACAAAAGAACCCAAAACTAAACCAAATTTGAAGATACCCAATTACATGTCAGAGTAACAGAATTGGTAATATTCATTAGCAGCAAGAAGGAAAGTTAAGAAAGATAAAATGAATGCAAAGAAGGAAGGAAGGAAGGAATGATATGAAGTGAAACTTACCAGAAATGGGAGGAGGTTTTAAGGACGAATCGAATATGTGGGGTGTGGATGAAGTAGTGGTACTGGGTCCAAACCCAATTCCAATTCCAATTCCGTCAGTGTGGAATGATGATTTGGTCTTCTTGACATAACTGTCATCTCGGGTGAACAATTCAGAGGTCTTGATTGGTTCTCTCTCAGAGTAGTACAAGGCCGGCCTTGAGGATGAGGATGACGATGATAAAGTAGTTGGCACCACAGAAGAAGTGGAAGGCAGTGAAGAAGAAGAAGAAGAAGTGGGAGTGGTTTGAACGGTGTTGGAGTCATTGGGGGCGACGCATTTGGAAGCTCTCTGAATAAATTCGTCGAACAGAGAGTGGGCGTTTTCAAGATCGAGCAATTTCAAGGCCTCTCGCTTCTGTTCTTTGCCTTGGAAATACACCAAGTTCTTCTGCATCTCTTGCAAGATCATGAATAGCTCTTCTGGGACTTTAGGGCTTTTGCGTTGCCTTGCAATGGCTTCCACTCTCGCTTGGTCTTCTTTCTCCACATTTATGATCAACGCCTTCGCTGCCTCCACCTCGTCGATTCCGGGTCGGGTCGGTAACGATCTGTGGATTCTCATAATCTCTTCAACCACTTCATCCACTGATTTCAAAACAGACGAAGACGAAGACGAAGACGACGTCGTTTCCATTTTCTTCTGAATTCTTCTTTCCAATCCAATTCCTCAGATTCTTTCTTTCTTTCTTTCTTTCTTTTTGAAGAAGATTTCTTTTTCTTTTTTTAAAAAGACTCTTTTAAATCAAATCTGAAATATTCCTTTTCATTTGTGTTTTTTAGAAAGTGAAAAACGAGATCACCTAAGAGAGAAAGAACTAGAACTAGAAGTAGAAGTAGAAGAAGAAGAAAGTGTATGTGGTTCTACAAGTTTCTAGAACCATGAATGAAAAGAAAACTGAGCTAGTCAGTCAGAACGCTAACAAACCAAAAATTGTTGTAATAAATAGAACAAAAAAGGACAAAGTTGTGTAATGTTAATAATGAATGTGAGAGGTGAGAGTTAAATAATTACGGAAGAACAGAAGAAAGACAAAAGAGAAGGAAGAAACCAAACAATTAAGGAGCAGAACCTAATCCTAATCCTCAACCTCAAGTACACGGGGTTGGTTTCGTAAAATTGGATCAGATTCAGAGCCAAATTCAGTTGTGGAGGCTTTCTTTCTTTCTTTCTTTCTTTCTTTGCGTCGTCTCACAAATCCAGCTATTATTTGCTCTCTCTCTATCTAATCTTTTTCTTGTTCCGTTTTCTATGGGCGGATTTTTATTTTTATTTTTATTTTTTTGATGGGTTATGGGCGGATTTTTAATTCTTAGATATGACAAGTATAAATTTAGTTTTTTTTTTTTAATAATAACAATAATAATAAAAAATGTAGTAATAACGTGACGGAAAAAGAAGAGATAATTGGATGGGAAATGAAAATAAAAATGATGAAAAAAGCGTGAAATCGATAATGACTGATCGGTTATCAGCAACAGCTGCTGCAAGATCTACTAGTCTCCATCTCATCTCATCTCACCTGCTACTATTATTAGTAATATGATGATATTAGTATTAATGCTGCTGCTGCTACTACTTCTACTACTTATCATGATTAATCCTCCCCAAAAGCAAAATAACATGATTTTTGTGATTCTAATCTAGGCAATTTAATTTTTTTAATTTTGTCTTCTCAAAAATAATTTTTATATTTTGTTATGAAATCATCAAAGTCCACCAAATTAAGGTGACTTTGGAGAGTCTCAAATTGAGAGCCAACTGGCAGTTATTTGATTGATGGTGGTTTGGAATGGATGAAATCAGATGGTCCACACTCCACACCTGTACAATTCAATTGAGATGCAAATACTATACAAGAATTGTCATGTGAGCTGCCTACTCATCAGTGTGTAGAAAGTAAAGAGTAGAGGAGAGAAGAGTGGGTTATCATTTGATAGTTGATCAGGGTCGTTAATTATTAATAATTAATAATCATCAGTTAATGAATGATGATGGAATGCCAGTGGCAGTGCCAATGGTGCAAAAGACGTCATTGGAGGGATAAAAAAAAAAAACAGAGAGGGACTGGCCATTAATAATAAGATTTTGTTAACATGTGTCATAAGAATATACAATAATTAATTATTTTTAAAAATATATTTTTAAATATTAAAAAAATATTAATAATTTTTTTAATTTTTAAGAATATATTTCTAAAAATAAATGACTTAATACGGAGGGGAGGACATCATTTTCTGAAAATCAGTTGGGGCCGGCGGAGAAATATGTGAACGTGGAGTCAGGCTATGGGTTCTGTTGAACGCGTTGGAGTTTGGAGTCGCCTTATCATTAACATGTTATCAAATTTTTGTTTTTATTTTTTTATTTTAAATATATATATTAAGTGGGGGTACGAGAGTGGAGTGGAGGGTAGATGCACTGAGTAAAGGCAGAGAGAGTTGGCAAACAGAAAGAGAAAGAATCCCAAGTGAAGTGAGTCGCAGCAGCAGCAGCAGCCAGCAGGTGCGGTGAGAGGGTGAAGGCTGAAGTGACAAAAAAAAAAAAAAAAAAAAAAAGAGGGGAGGGGACAAAGGGTCCAGGTGTCCACATAATATTTGAAGGGTACACGTGTTGTTGGTTCGCGTCTGCTGTCCGGACAACCGCTTCCAGCTGGCACTAATGCCATTTGCTCCTTCTACTCCTACTCCTACTGATGATCACGCTATAACCGTTTCTCCACCCCCCCACTTTTTCTCTCTCTCTTAAAAAACAAAACGCTTTTTTATCATGGATGGATATAGGATTGAATATGGAAGCAATAGGTAATAGCTAAGGGCTTTGTTTGGTTTGGGATTTGGTGATTCTTGTTGCTGGAATCTCTCTCTCACTCTCAGTCTCAGTCTCAGTCGCAGTCTGGGTGATATTATTTATGATGATGAGGAGGACGGGCTCACGTGCTCTGTTATCACACCTGTCTCACTCCCTGTGACCCTGTGTGTGTGTGTGTGTGATTATCTGATATCTGATTGTGAGTATGGTAGAGAGACTTAGAGAGTGATGAGGACTGCTACCCTGCAGACACCCTCACATGCTATGCTAACCCGCGTGTCTTTCTAATTTCCATACTTCCCCTGGGTCCCATTCCCATTCCCATTCCCATTCCAAACTCAACTCTAGCCTCCAGCCTCCAGGGCCTACTTTTGTTTACCTGCTCTTAAGTCTTAAAAGCCTCTCGCAATTTGCAATGCAAAAATCCCACACGCTTAATTATTTGAGTTGATCTTAGACCTACATCTACAAGCAACATTAATTAGATATGGACTGAATCAGTAATACAAAAACTCTTATATAGGGCCACAGCCACCGGGGCTTTTCTGTTTCGTAATTTTAAATAGCATGTAATTTACCTTGCCTTTGTTCTATGGCCCAATAGAAAACACCAACAAATTAAAGAACAATATATATATATATATATGAGGAAAAACGAAAAAAGTCTACGAATTGTCCAAACCCACTTATGAAAGGGCAATAAAATAATTCTATGTTGTCGTGGAGGACTGTGGAGCTACTAGCTCCACCCACGTTATGACTAATCTAAATCCATACACTCACAATTCAGAAAACAACTTTGAAGAATCAAATTAAAAAATAATCTCCCGCAAAAATATGTATGTATTAATTGCAAGGCGATAAATTAAAGTGATGAACATGCATGCAGGTCACACCCGGGCCAGGCTACATGCAGTTGCTCGCTGAACGTTAAATTTACATATCCTATGCATATATGTATATGTACGTGCGAACAAATTCTACATTTTGACTTTTGTGCTATCCTATAATAAAATAAACTAAGTTACTCTATTCATCACAAAACATCTAAAAAAAAATGAAATGAGTAGCATGCTACCATTATTAATTAAAAACTTGTCACGTATTCACCTAATTAATTAAATACTATCATTAATTGACTTATTAATTCTACCGTTATTAATTAATAGTAGTATTTAATAAATTAGGTGAACACGTGGCAAGTTTTTATTGGTGGAGTATAGAGTGAAGTAGAAAAAGTGGGACAGAAGATTTGAACTCTGAGTACAGAGTAGCAATTTATTGATCTTGATGAAAAATTTACCATATGGCGGAAATACTACCACATTGAAATATATATCGCATGCATCTCTCCTTCTATATATTCTTCTGTCTGCCTTCTCTCTACATATGATCTACAAATTGCACCAATTCCAAATTACTAAAAATGGATATAATCATCTGATCTTGACTAGCATGAATGTTGAATTACCAATTTTAGATGGCTGACTACTAATTTTAATAATTCATTAAATTATATTAAATTCGGGTAGTTACTGAATCAATGTTATACATAATTAAGCATATCACGGATGACAAGTACATAATAAATATCAAATAATTAATATGAAGTTAATAATAAATCTCTAACAACAACAAAATTAAAAAAAAAAAAAAAAGTCTCTACTCTCCTCTCTCCCCCTTTAACCTTTATATGTAATGTTTATGTACCCCACTACAATGATTGATATAAAATATTAAAAAATAAAAAATACTCCAAGATTACTCTTAATAAGAACACTACCAAAATAATTAAAGTCTTTTCTCTTTTTCTTTTTTTGTCATGAAATGCCAAGCAGGGGATATATCAAGCAACTCCAGCAACACTAGTATCAAATCTCAGTGCTCAGATAATTAGCTCAATACACTCTTGGCCCTGTAGAAGCGGAATGATCTTAGTTGAGTTGAGACAACGTTAATTTAATTATTACTTGTTAAACAGGTGAGTGTACGCAAAATTGTATGACTTCATTCATCTCCTAATCCTATGCCTGCAGGGAAGTTGCAGTAAGGATATTAATTTATAAGATGGATTTTTATATTGCATGAATAGTGAAGGAGGACAAAATAGCGGTAGGGCAAGTAATTATTACAATAAGATTAGAGGAAACTTCGAATAGTCAGGCATATACTCATATTCGAATCACATGTGTATTTCAAAGCCAAATCCAAAAACAAATCACGTCTGATATGTACATGAAGTCTCTGACTCTTCTTTTGTTTAGTTAATAAATTAATTGTGATTTTTTTTTTCTTTTTTTGTAAAAAAAAAAAAAAGTTAATTAAATATTGGTTTCTTGCTCCTCTCTATCGTACGGTCATACTAGCTAAGAGCACTTATGGGCCTCAGCGTGAACTTAAATTCATTTGGGGTCGAATGTTACTTGCAAGTGGAAGCTGAAATTTGGCCTGAATCACTTGGTGGGCCTAAGCGTGAACTTTGGGTCATTTATGATGGAGCCAGCCACTGAATCCAAGCCTAAACAACGACAACAACAACAAAATTATTTGAGAAAATCAACCATCTTACTATCTTAGAGCACTTTTGCTACACTATAATAACGATTACCTAAGAATATGATTAGGTATTATAAGGAATATAAAAAATAGTAATAAAATAATTATTCATATACATTTATTTAGTAATAATACATAAATAGAATCATGAATGTGTAATTTTATATGATAATATTTGATAGAATAGAGTTATATTCCAATCAAAATTCTTAAAATAGCCTTATGTAATTATGTCCATACTCGTTGAGAGTCTCGCTTACTATATATAAATTAAATAACTTTATAATTAATATTGGTAAGTGTAAGGACACAAATTATACTGGATCTAAGTTGTACTTTCAGAACCAGCCCAATGAGCTCAAAACAATGAATTTATAGAGAGTGGGTTTCGAATCTAGGTTTATAGATGCTAGACAACACAAAAGCTAAATTAGATCACAGAACACATGCATACTCTTTGTATATGAATGAAAACTTTCTTATATATTGATGCCGAGAACAATCTTGGGTGTTTTCCTTACAATTTCTCTCTTGTGTGTGTGTTTTCATTGTTCCCCCCCTCCCTTTCTTCTTCCTTCGCCTTTTATAGACTTTCCTCCTCCTTCGCCACGTGTAGGTCATATGCTTCTTTTAGATACTTGTCCCATCACCCCACTCCACCAAAGTCTTTGGTGGTAGTTTTAAGACTGAACTCCAATATTCAGGCGTCACTTCCTCATTAATGCGGCTAAAGAGGTAGGTATAGAGCCTTCAATGCGGTGGTAACAGTTTTATCCTTGATATTTTTTTGTCACTCATTTTTATCTCCTATCCTTGTTTTCTCAGCCTTTGTGTCCAAGGTCTTCAGTATTGATACCCTCGAACTGCCAGGTCACTCTTCTCGTCCTCAGCAGAATATGGCCAAGGACGTTGCCATCCTTGGACATTATGCATCGGGATGTTCTGCTCATGCATGGCACCTTTATTTTGTCACGTTACTTCACAGGCAAGACTTCTCATGTCCTCAGACTATCCATGCTGTTAGGTTGGGCTTTCAACCTCGCAAGAGCTCTTGGGCCGGCCCAATACAAACCTTGGTCCCGTTGGCACTACAGTAGGATTTTAGTTCTGGCATATTTCATGCCAAATTTCTTTATGTTTTCGTGCAATTAAATTTCAGTGTAATTGTACATTTGTGGGTATTATTGTATTTGAGATGAGAGTCCAAGAGATGGAATTGGAGTTGCTAATTGAATAATCTTGGTCAAGCGAGATTAGGATGTTAGATGACATGTCAAGTGAGATCATACTTTCTAATTGTGATTGGCAGAGAGTCTCACTCTTACCTATCATCTCAGTCAATTAAGATTGCAAACTTGAGATAACTCAATTATATATTTTTCCAACTATAACCATCCAAGTAAGACTTTCATATATCTCTCTTAAGTCTAAACCCACGAAATTATACTACTGATGCTCATATTGAATTGTAAGAGAGCTATCCATTTTCCTTAGGAGAAAAACCAATTATACACACGTGGATACCTATTTGTTGACGTTTGGTATTGGGAATCATTAGAGCAATCTCACAAATTTTGAGAGGCTTTGAAGTAGTCAAGAAGACTTGCTCTTGTAGTTGGTCAACTTACAGAACCATTAGCTAGTATTGATGCAATCAGTTGCTAGCAGGAATGGGGAGCTCAAATACATCTACTCCTACTTAGCTTGGAGGGTTTGTAGGAGTAGTAAGTGTAATGTATTGCAACTATTCTTGTTAGTGAATTAGTTGGTGTTATGGAACCTGGAGGGTTTTTTGCCTGTTTAAGCTTTTTTTCATTGTATGCACTTCGTGGTGTTTGGGTGTTTGTGATTGTTGGGATTTGTTGTTCAACTGTGTTCATCTATGCATGAATCATTTGGGTAATTAATTAATTAATCTTGCTTAATTGTATAATTAGATTAAAAGTGGTATTAGTTGTACTTGGGGTTCTAAACCAATACATTCTCAAATATCGTTTTTCTTTGTTCAAAATTGTTTAAAACCTCTATTGTTTCAATAAAATAAAATAAAATGATACACTTACCTGCTTAAATAAAATGATGATATATAAAATAGCTTGTTTATAATAAAAATAAAATAAAGTTTCATAAGTTAATACATACTTGAAATTCAAATAATTACATCGGGGAATTTGTAATATGTTTTTTTTTTCCTTATTAATTTTTACTCCATAGTATAATTAAACTAAACCTATACTTGTTAAAAGTCTTTTGATTAAATTATCACAGTTAATAATTATAAATGTTATTTTTAAATATATATTAAAAGTTTTTAGAGAGTGGTAGGCATAGATTGATTTTGTAAAAATTTTACTTTGAGTTATTACATTACTTAAGGAATAGCTAGTAACCTTTTGCTGAGGATGGAATAGCTATTAATTATTTAGAAATTCCTTATGATGGAAAGGAACCAAATAACTGAATAGCTATTACATTTCTCTCACCTAGAATGTCATACGGTGGTATAAAATTTAGAAACTTCATTCGCACCAACCAAGAACTTTCTCAAGACTGCCAAGGTAGCAACAAATAAAATAATACTACAAAAAGGCCCCAAAAATAAGAAAAGAAAAAAGAGGGAGAAGTAGTCCAGTACTGCTCATATTTCTTAATCTCTTTTGTACAGATTAGCCAATGAAATGATAACTTAGAAATATACACAGACAGAGAGAGGGAGAGAGAGAGAGAGAGAATAAAAAAAAAAAAAAAAAAAAAAAAAGAGTTTCAAAGCACAAGTGATGAAGGCAAACGAATATAAAAATATGTAATGGGCTATGGCACAAGTACAAAAAAATTATAATAATAAAGTCCTATCTTTGGATGACTCGGTTTTGATCCACAGTAAGAGAGGAGCGTTTGATAAACTCCAAGCAGTCTGCAATAGCTTCGGCATAGAAAGAATTAGACCTCCCAAATGATCTCAACCTACAGTGATCAGCTTGGACGATGTTGGGTACCTTGGTAACCAAACACCTAGTGCTGGTGGAGCTGTTGTTACTTCTCTTGATGCTACTACCACTTCTTCTGTTTCTGCCAAAACCTCTCTTTAGCGATTTTAGAGCTTGCCCATAAGAACATCTCCATCCATCTAAGAGCTTGAACAAATGGATGAACCTTGCGCGTAATCTCTGAACTGAAAATCTTTTGGAGTTTAGCCTGAAACCTCTACCTCCATTACATCTCATTCTTCTGCCGTTGCCAACCTCCTTGTAGCTCATATAAGTATAACCCATTTTTATAGACTCAAGTTTTGCACAAGCAAAAACCACTTTCTAGAGGCAATCTCCGTTCTGGGCTATTATAAATAAGGTTGAAGGATGACTTTTTGGATGTTCAAAACAAAGAAAGGAAGGTTTGGAGGGAAGGAGCTTGGAAACTTGTGCCTTTTGGACTTTTGGAGTGTTTCTTTTGGACTTTTGGACGGTCTTGGGGTGGCATGATTGCAAATTATACTATATAGTTTTTGGAATAACTGGAATGTAGGGCCACACGGGGGACAGCGGAAAAAGAAAATCTCTTCAAATTAGGTGACTAAAGTAGCCCAATAATCAGACCAAATTGGCATCCAAAGACAAATTAATTTATTTTGGGGCCCCAACCAAGGAGTGGTTCTTTTGTATCATGTAGAAGTAGTGGCGGTAGTCGGTAAAGCATGTTTAATTAAGGTGCGAATTTCCATTAATCTTTAATAGTTTTGACTTGTGAAATGTCTTTTCTTGGGGTAAAGTGACTAACTTTTCAAATGAATGTGATGGGGATGCTTTTTCTTTTCTGTACTCCATTAGATGGAGTAGAACAAATTTTGCTTGTTTTCTTTATACTAATTTCAACAAATGATGTGTACAGAGCGTAAACGTGATCAGAATTCAAAAATGTTTACGTAACTAATGGGTTCATGTGCTAGATAATGATCCTCTTAAACTAATGGTAATGGATTACATAGTTACTACTAGAAATGAAAGTTTTCAATGTTCAATTATTCTTTTCAATGTTCAATTATTCAACACAATGACAAGGGCATCTTATCTCTCTATCTCTTAGGTCAGCGACGTTGGTCATCAACTGCCCAAATCCAAGATTTGTTGGCATGGGAAGTTGGTAACCCAGACTTTACCTGCTTCAACCTTATGCGATATCATGGCATTGTAACACGTGGAAGCCAGATGATTTGTCTGTTTTACAACGCTTCATAATAATAAAGTTGGTAAATTATAATTGTTGGCAATAGAGATGAATACCTTTCCTTGCCGGGAACACACAAGGCACAAAAGTTTTTTTCATATAGGTCAAATTTATACACAGTAACTTAGGTGTATAAGTGCAATACATTAAGTTCTTTGTTTAATTCCAACACATAATTCTATTGAATTTTCAATTGTCGTTGAAAAAGGTAAAATTGTTTGTATTTTATTGATCAATATAACCATACATTTGAATTTAATTGAAAATTTCAATGTACACTTAAAGAACTGTATCTAAATTTTTGTCATTGCTTTTAAATGACATACTCCAACTCAAACTTGAGTTAAGCTTAATTAATATAAATGGCTCCTAGTTAGGGAACCCGTGTGTTGTGGGAGGAGGGGGTCTTCCAAGAGATGATAGAGGGTTGTGGTTTAAGGGGTTTTCAGGTGCAATTTGTGTCACAAACAAGCCTTCAAACCGAGTTGAGGGCTCTCAAATCCATCTCAACATCCTCATCAGACTACACTCTTTTTACGGACATATTGAAAGAGGAGTTGTAGAATGGTCCCTAACATAATGAAGTTGTTAGGGACATATATACTTGGGTGACTCTTTTTTTGATATTTTAATAAAAAAAAGTTCATTACTTATCAAAATAAGAAAAGAAAAAACATAATGAAGTTATTCTAAATAGTGAATCTTTTCTCAAAAACTATGATAATGGCATCACTGACAAAATGCATCAAAACAACCATGGTACACAGACTACAGCCTATATATATATATAGCACTAGCTGAGTGCAGTAATAAACACGTCCTCTCTTGCCACCTCGGGTCCTTGGAGGTCATTTAAAAGCAAGTGATTCCTGTACAACTTGACTTAATATGGAAGTGCTAAGCCTTCTTGACCTCTTCTTTTCAACTGTACTAGTAGCAAGTAGCAACAATGATCCTGCACTTAGCATTAATGCGATTACCATATAGCCTAGGACTTGCTATGCTAAGATGCTCGGGTATCATATACAATAAAGAATTTTCTTAGAGACAATAAAAAGTGCAGGGGAGGATATAGTTTGGTAAAGAATGCAACTGGACTGTGAATTATGAAACAAAAGATATGGTTCAGTTGAACATACTTCTTAAAATTATGACCAGCTATTGCAGTTGAATAAACAATGTGTGCCCAATCAAAAACGTGAATTTTCTCCCTAACATCTTGTTCGTAGTATGTCGCGGTCTGCTGATTTTTATTTGGTATGGTATCCCATCTGTTGACAACTATCAAGCACCCTTTCCCTTCCTTTCTTCCTTTTAGCAATTCTGCAATCCTAGTTCAGGAAATACAATTTAACATAATTAAGAACTGATCACTGGTGGAAAATACCAGCCTGCATCTCACCTTATTAACAGACCAAAAGGCAGTAATTATAAGTTCGAGAAAATCAAAAGAGCAATCCATTCTCTCAAAATATTTCTTGAAGCTCGTGTTATCACTATCATTCATCTAAAATGAATTACTTTCTTTCAAACAATGATCTCAATTACTAATTGTAGAGAATCCAGATATCTGCCACACCAAAGAGTTTTTCACGAAAAAAAAAAAAAAAAAAAATCAAGTGGACAGTATGATAAGACAGCCTCTACTTGATGTCATCTGCAAGACTACAACATTTTCAGCTACCATATCTGCTTTTCTCTCTCTATTTGTTTGTTAAAACCATACATTACAAGGTAAAACTAAAAACCCGCTAACAGTGGATCATGTATATTTCAGCTGGTTTTTATTTACAATGAAAGAAATGAAGTGGACGAGGGAATATGTACAAGCAACAAAGAGAAACTAAACAACTTATGTACAAGAAGAAAGTGAATCTAAAAACAGCGGAATGGATTCCATAGGAGTAAATCCCCGCGCACATGACCAATCAAACAAAGTTGTCGTAAATAAAGCTAAGAGCTTATCCCCGGAAAGCATCAAATCTTCAAAAATGCGATTATTTCTCTCCCTCCAAATAATCCACATCACACAATGTGGTACCAAATTCCAAACATTTGAAGAATGCTTCCCCAACCAATTCCTCCAACCGGCCAATAAGTTGATAACCCTCTTATATCTGGAGTTGGCCAGACAGTTGAAGCTTGGAGAAAGCCTTTCGAAATGGAAATGGATCAGTATTACACACTTATTCACATATAAAGCATTCTAAGCCCCTTTGAAACTGATTACTACTTACTTCAATTGTTATGATTAATTTGATTAGTTTCAAATTTCTGTGAAAAATTGATAAATTAATCTACTTGATTCTGTATGTGACTACTAAGTCACGGGCCAAAAGAAAAAAAAAAAGCTCAAATTTGTTAGACATACTGTTTTCCTGTTTTGGTCAATACAACTGGCTTGCAATCTACAGCCTGGAGTACTAAAAGAAGGGTGAGTGTGATCCACATGCTTAATATAAATACAAATACACACACACTTGAAAATGTGGTAGACTATGTATATGATTTATATAAATCAAGGAGCCAGAAACTGTGTGGTAGACCCTCTTTATTTGAAAAAATGTTTCCAGAGGGGTCTTTGAAGTAGTTGGGGGTTGGAAAAGCAATCCTCAATTCCATCTTTTCTCATTTTTCAATTCCAAAACATTTTCCCAGAGCTTCCGTGTATCTTTGGTCTTGTGTTTGAATCCTAGCAAATCCTTGTTTGATTAATTTCATCTATTCCACATGCTTAAGGCACTAAGTCCTACACTCATATCAAGGTTGTTGGATGGGATTACACATGATGGGGTGATGTTAGTGTGTGTTAAGCTTGCTAGACATGGCATTGGCAGCCCACTTATTAGGAAGTTTAATTGCATGCATTTACATTCATTGAGACAAAGAAATCTTAATGAAAATCTCAATTGTTACTGTTACTGTTACTACTACTACATTTCCTAGACACAGATCATGAGAAAACCATTTCTTTTTGTACAGATTATCAGTTTGCTTTTGACACAGCATTAGCAATAAACCACTACCTCAATCACATATTAACAGAGAATAGAGATGAAAATCCAACTCACCGATTGTGAACTGGCGGTAGAGTAATCTCGAGCCGCGTCGGAGTCGTCTTGGAATTAGAATTCCTCGAGGTTCGGGAATTGAAAGAAAGGAAAAGAGTTCTGGAAAGCGAGAGGCTGCGTTAATTTTTTCCTGAAAATTTGATATTATTAAATGATTTAAATATTACAAATGGCAATAGTAATTAGTTTACATAATCAACAAATATTTATAGAATGATTTTTTTTTTAGGGGGATTTATAGAATGATATTAGTCATCGATATATAGATATATATAGACTGGTTTTAAGGTTTGAGTTTTTTTACTAAGAATAATAAATAAATAAATAGATGAGTTTGAAATGAGTTTGGATTCATTAATTAATATATGTAGAACAAATTTAAGATTAAATTGCTAGTAAAATTTAATCGAATTTGGTATGAAATAGATGTGTTTGAAATGAGATGGATTTAAAATTGGCATGTTAGTGGCTAGAGAGGAATTATCATTAGAGCATTTCCATTGGCAATTGTAAATGAGAAATGTAGGGGATATTTAACATCATGGCACAAAAAGAGCTTAGCAGTCGGACTTATAAAATTTGAAAATTGCAAATTTTTTTGTTGTAATTATGCTATAATATCATCCTACGTTATAATATATTTTAATTCCAAAAGATCACTGTAGCAGCAACACAAAAATTATATATTATATTATTTTTAGTGGGTAGTATATATTATTTTATTAAGTAGAATAAAAAAAATAAAAGTTAAAATATTAATTGTATTGTAAAATAATATAGCATAATTAATAAAATAACTTTTTAAGATAGTAAAATAAAATAAGATAAAAGTTGCGGATGCAAATGTTCTTATCATTTTAAATTGGTTTGAAATTGAAAGTCATTCCTTGTTGGAAAAATGGAAGTTTGTCCCTCTCCAACTCCAGGTTGCACATCTCTCTCCAAGTTGCACATCTTTCCTTGCTGCCAGTGAGTACAATGATGTGATCAAAGCCTTCGTTATCCGTTGAGCATTCCCATCAAAGATTTTAAAAATTTTAACACTTAACATCTCAAAAAGTTACTTTATCAATTTTAACAACTCATTTTACCATTCACTTAATATCGAAGGTTTTATTTTAAAATATTATAAATTACTCATTAAAATAATAAAAAATAACTACACAAACCTTTTCCACCACAAGTATTAAAATAATAATTTTTTTTAATACTGTATTTTTTATTTTTTTTAAAGTTTGGCATGATAGTTATAGCTTGCTTTTAGGTACTTTTCACAAACTTGATGTTAAAATTTGTCATTTATAGCATTGAGCATTCTTAATGAGAGTGCTCTTAAGGTTTGCCTCCAACAACGCTTCCTGAATTTTATCATGTTAGTGTGCATTTGGCTTTAGCTTAAAAAACTGGTTTATTTTACTATTTAGCTTATTTTGCTATTATTTATGGGCTCAATTACACTTTTTGATACTATTCATAAATCTACTGTACTATTTCAGTTAACTTTTACCTTTATTTACAGTACTTTCAGTAAAAAATTTTCCATTTTAGCAAAATAAACAGATTCTAAATAGACTCTTAACATACTCTAATGTTGTTACACTTGCACCCTACAAATATTTTGATTCCCTCGTTCATCTTAGCTTCAGAAGCATAACCACTTCTTCTTTTTGAATTTTTTTTTTTGGCTATTTCTCTTCCCATCAGTCTTTGATAATCAGCTGCCAGTTCCTGAAAACTTCCCTCATCCATCCCATCTTGGTTCGAGAGACTCCTGTTGATAAGAGCAAAAAGCTTCTTGGTACCTGAATGGAAAACTTCCCTCATCCCATCTAGGCATCTACTTGAAATCATAAATGTATAATTAGAGCTTAAAAGGTGAATCTCAAGTCACAAAACAACTATTTTTTAAAATCAAAACCCAAGGGAGCTATAGATAATAAGAGCATATGCATTGGTCTTCAGGCTCTAAAAGCAGTGACTAGACTAGACAATGCCATAGATCGGGGACCTAAAACATAACGCTCTTCCTAAACAAAACGCAAGAGAAATAAAATAAATTGAATTGAATTGAATTAAATCATCATTGTCAAACTGTACTAATACATTAGAAATGAAATACAGTAATTCAGGCATTGGACTAAACAAGAGGAACTTGGCATTTATGCATGGTAGAGAGATGTCAATTCACACCCATCATTACAATTACTTAACTAATGGGGATGGGTGTAAGCAGCCTCAAACGCCACTATTCTGACTCTTCAAACGGGACACGAACAAACAACTGTCCATGCAGGGTAACCACAGCTGATGTCTGATGTGGGTCAATTCTAGAGGGTAAGCTGACAACCTGGTAAAAGAAAAGTGAATCTCAGTGTGTATGGTAACTAATTAAAAATAATAATAATAAAACACAGGGTTTTCTATGCAAAGATAATATTATGAAGGCAATTGAAATCCCAAATAAAATACAAACAACCAGCCGAGAGCTCATGCAGCATAAAAAACCATGCCAACAATTTAATTGCCAATTTGTTTTGGATGACTGTTTTTTTAATCAAATATCCTGTATGATTGTGATTTTACTAATTTTTTAGATTAAAAGTTTTTAATCTTATCTTATCCTTTGAGTAACCAAACCCTATTTGAGATTAAATAGAAAGTATAATCAATTTTGAAGAATTAAACCACTTACAAAATCCAAACCAAGTAGATTTTTTTAAAAAATTTATTTCCAGTTATCAGTGAAAGAGAACATAATTCATACCTTTTTGAAGGGTGTGACACCCCACGGATTATCAGTATGCTCAGGTTCACCACTTATAACAAGGCGGCCTGCAGGATCTGATTGAACGCGCACCTGAAATTGCCAGAGAAGGTAATAAATACTATTATCGGAATGCACGTCTTGTCATTAGTGTGTGTATATCTATACTGTACAAAATACCAAAATGTATTAATGCTAAATTTATAGCCAATGCCACAACTTTTCTATGCTTCATCCTACTAACAAGCATTAAAATGATGAATTTACTAAAAGTTTAGTAAGTACATTCTAACATGTCTGCTTCTTCTTATCTCAATATATATATATATTTATTTATGACACAATGGCAATAGCTTCCCTTATATACATAAGCTCACAACCTTGACCAAAGACCACCGGCAGGCTAGCCGGCATCTTCTCACGTTTCATAAATAAAAAATAAAGAAAAATAAAGAAAAAAAGATAAGTAAAAAATGGAAAATAAAATAAAAAAATGGCTTTGTTTTTTGAATATCTTGTGGAGGACACCACAGACTGCCTTATTGGCCTATCAATGTTTTGCTGATCCAGAAAACTCGTTCTTCTACTCCATGAGATTGTAGGCTGATGCCCTCATGGCCACCATAAAGAAAAAGGTATCCAATAATACACAATCACAATTCACACACCAACTTCGCAAAGTTAAGCAGCTGTCAAATAATTATTCCCCACCTCCACAATTCAAAGGACACTTGTACAGATTATATGTAGCAGATGAGAAGGGGGAAATATACAGACAGACTGACAGAGTAAGAATACTTACCTCTTCTCTGAGAAGGCCCGGAACTAAAGCATAAACCTCAAAACAATCTTTCTGTACACACAAAATGTCACTCTAATTAGTTATAGAATCTGCCCGTGCATAATGCCCTGAATAAATTATTTAAATGTGACTCAAACTTACGGTTTTCTGCACGTTGATCTTCACCCAATCAGCCGGTGCCCCAATATCAACCACTGGTGTGTCCAATCTAGCCACATACACACAAAAGCCAAGTAATAAAATTAACCCAATGCCATTGTTACAGTTCTGATCATGGCATCACTTTTCACATTAATAAGTCGACATATAAGAAGTTTTACTGCAACAGAATCTTAACTGTGGTTTAGATGCTTTCGTCCGAGCAGTTTTGACCGTATGTTCCATATAAGATGGTTTCTTACGTTTAAGTAAACCTGAGGGCAACACACAAAATCCAAACTGAGTTGTCTACATTCTGTAACACTGTTATAGATGAGATCACAGATGAGGAGCCATACCAATGCTCTTAAGCTGCTTTTCACGCTTTTGCATAGAAATAGAATTTTTATCCTGCAAAATGCAATTTTATAGTATTATCATCATAATAATTCTTATACACATAATAATTTGAGATGTAATGAATACACAACCTTTAACATCACCAGACCTTAATAATAGGGTCACTAACTTCACCATTTCCAAGAAGGCGTTGTGAGTGCCAACCCTGCATAGCACGTGCTGCAGCATCCCTGCGTGCTCTACCCGATCCTGAAGCCTGTTTTACCACCAACACATGTAACTATGTTATGGACAGTGCTTACAACCCTATTCCGATCAAGGGCAGTAAAAGAAAATCTGAGATAATTTAATTGATCAAATAACACCTTTAACTTTTAAAAACATTACTGGTTGAACAACTTATTGTTGTCATAGAAGTAAAAGAAAAAGTACATTAATAATACAAGCTTAACTTGGTATTATACAAAGTTAGGACAGCAGTAACAGAAATTTTAGGCTAATATCTTCTTAAGCTTCTGTAGCCAAAGGACAGAAATAATGCAGCTATTAGGTTTAGAGATTGAAAAGTTAAATTAGGATATGTTTTAGGCTGCTAAAAACAGGAAGTATATTTGCAGGGTTTTCCAGATAGTAGGTAATTTTTCATTCAGCTTCTCTGGAGTCAGAAATATTCGATTTTACTACCACTTAGTCTAAAACTCTATTTGTTTTAACGGGAAACCTTGTGCAAAGATAATTTTCCAGAATTTGGTAATATCAGAAAAAATAAATAAAAGGAAAATTATCTTTGGTCAACAAAAACAATATGGCTTATTTTTAGAGATTGTTTTCCACAAAATTTTTTTGAAGAATAACTCTCTCCCAGTAAGCTAAATAAGGAAAGTTAGGAGATTGTTTTTTAACTCATTTAAGATTGCTACCAAACATAGGAAAATGATAAAGTTTTACAGAAAATGCTATTTGGAAATGACTCATTTTCTAGAAAAAAATTATCACCCAAAAAAACAGAGCATAAGTAGAAAGTAGTCCACCTGGGAACGCATTGAAGCCACCAAATTTTCCAAGTCTTAGCCCACAGATAATAAAGTGTATGCTATTTAAGCTATAGGGATGTCCCCGACTAAAACTGGCCTAATATCGACCACTTCTAAAGCTAAACCCTCAGCGACTATATTACAGTTCAACTCTGGAGCATGACATGTGACACAATACATCAGGTAAACAGATTTCCATGCACCTGGAATGATACATATAATTCTTTTTTCATAAAATCATAACCAGTTGAAAATTGAAAGTGGCATAAACCATGTGTTATAGGTAGAACACAAAATACCACCACTTTGTTTAATTGTGCGCTAAATCCAACCACAAAGTCCAAAACAAAATTTTGGAACCTACCTGATTTTCAATATTTGAAGGCTCTGAGGGAGAAGCAATAGATACATTAAGCTCACCACCAGGTGCTTTATGCCTTTCATAATCAAGGAGAGCCTGATTAACACAAAACAGTAATAAACTAGTTATTTAATAATTTAAACACAGATTGTGATATAAAACAATTTTTTTATTAAAAAAAAAAAAAGGCAAAAGCTGGCACAAGCCATAAACAGGTGCAATTGAAAAGGAGGGGTAAAGAACTCATGGCAGCCTAAGAACAACCACAAAGAAAGAAAGAGCTAATAGGTATTAAACCAACGCATAACAGAACCATAGAAGCACTTCTCCACACAAACAAGCATAAATTCTAATTGAGCATGAACTTTGGGAAAGTTGGGAAGACATTGCTGGGGCCTTCATGAAAATAATAGTAAAATTCATAGCAGGTAACTTTGACTAGTTATCAAATTAGCACAATTCCCTCTTTTACAAGTTAATTGTATTAAAACAAATTTTAAATGCTAAGAGGAAAATCCCATGTTTTGTAATCCAATAAGAACAATAATAGCACAGATTTCAAAACAAATAAAGTAAGCTCACTAGTTATACAATAACCCATGTTACGTCCATATGCATAACACAGATTTTTCATTTGGGGATATTAGTTAGACGGACCTATATGAAAGACTACGAATTTAACAATGCATCTAATGAAGCTTTAACCCCACAAAAATTTATATATATATATATATATATATATATCTGAAATTACCTTCTCATAAAAGCCTCGGAATGTCCACGAAACTGTAGTACATGTCCTGTAAAAGAGAGAGAGAGAGAGAGAGAGGAAAAAAGAAAAAGATT
Source organism: Castanopsis chinensis (assembly GCA_032878915.1). Lineage (NCBI taxonomy): Eukaryota > Viridiplantae > Streptophyta > Magnoliopsida > Fagales > Fagaceae > Castanopsis > Castanopsis chinensis. The sequence goes on along the minus strand of JAVQMG010000074.1, from coordinate 409,758 downwards.
AGTAACCATAACTAAAAAGAGTATAAGGCCATTCAAACTCCCACCCCAAGAAAAAAGGGGAAAGGAAATCCTATAACATACCTCTCTCTCTTACTTATGATAGGTACAAAACAGTACACATAAAAATTACAAATGAAAACTCATGAGCTATAACAATTCTGAAAAAATTAAAAATAAGAAGAAGAAGAAGAAGAAGACATAACGACATACAATAAGCTGACATCCAGTCATACAAAATTCAGAATTTTAAGCTCAAGAGTAGAAAGATCAACAGCGTTGAAAGTCCAACTATTCCTTTCTTTATTATTAATTGACATGAGACCCAAGCAACACTTTCCAACCAAAATACAGGTAAATTACCTTCTTACAGCATCATGTAAAGAACTCCAAATAAAGTGAAGAAAACAAACCACAACTTATGAGCAACTGAGAAATGAAGTAGAAGATGATCAACTATTTTTCACAAAAATTACACATACAACACAGTTTACTAGGGTGACATTTCTTTGACAAAATTATCCAAAGTTGAAATTTTGCCAAACGCACCCATCCAGACCAAAAAAAAAAAAAAATTTCTTAGGCACTTTACTACATCACTTCCAAGGAAATTGCATATTAAATAACCTCTCAAAACCTCAAAAAGATTAGACATCAAATATAACATTTCATTAAGTTGCCAAAACTCTTTTCTTTTTTAATAATTCAAAGTTGGGGGCAGGGCTGTTTAAACCCTAGACGTCTTCATTAGAAATGCCAGGAGGTGCCAGTAGAGCTATAAGGCTCTTGGCTCCAAAACAGTCCATCAGCCCCCTCACCCACTGTGATATTACAATATAGTAGGCCCATCAAAGAATTGAATGACTCTAATTCCTAGTCTTGAAAATCTCTAACAAATCTAAGATTTCAAGAATAGAACCCTCTAGGTACTCCACATAAGAATGAACCGGAACATCCTTAGTCTTTTTTTTCTTTTGATGGGTAAGAAAGTAATATTATTAAAAAATAAATACGAAAAAGAATACAGGGTGTTCATGATAATGAACAAAGAACAACATAAAAAAAAAAAATAAAATAAAGAAACATAGGAATCAAGAAGCCATGCTAGGAGACCACAGAAAATCAGTAAGAGAAGAACAGTGCGAGAGACCCCAACACCGAGACCAATCTTAAGGGAGTCTACTGGCACAAATCTATCAACTGAGAAATGATCCTTATCCACAACTATCAGGAACAAATTAAGTAATGATTCTTTTCATGCCACTTCAAATCCTTGTCATATCATATTCATGCAATACGAGTCATCTTCAAGATACATAATATGCCAAAATCGAATGCTCCTACCATACTTACCACAAACTTCACAAACCCAGAAAACCTCTTTAACAAGCTCTAATACTTTTCCAAATACTATAATCATGAGGCCTCCTCCCCAAGTTTGCCATCAACCAGTCCTAAGAAACTCCATACTTCACTCAAATAACATGCCTCATTGCCCTAAAGGTGGTCTCTTATTTTCATTTGTTCATAATAAAGTGACTAAATTTATTTATATTTTTTTTTTCAGTTTTTGCATTGCTACAATCTTGTTGTTAGGGACTTTGTTGCACGACATCACACGTGACTGGATAAATGATTCAAATGTCCTCACAGTTTGCAGATTAGAGAATTAAGTCTATTTTATGGGTACTTTATACAAGAAGAAGATATCTACACTATTAAATTAGCATTGTGCATTGTGCAATTAATGGAGTTCACGTATGTGAGATAATAAAAAAACTTGATAAATAAGAACATATATAGTGTTTCTTACTTTGGGGGTTTGAAAGACTCTCCCACTTGCCGCCACAACTTACAAGAAGTCACCTAATAACACAGAGAAGACAATTATGTACAATTGTCAGAAACAACCAAAAGAATGAGGAAAACAGAAATAATGGTTCATAATTCAATAACAGAGTGGAAAATTAATTCATAGCACATAATTCAATAGGCATCTGATTATATCAAGATACAAACCCTAACTTAAATTTTTGAATCCTTGGACCTTGTTTCATCCTCCAATTGCAGCTTTCATGTCTTTTTTAGACAACATTACAACAACAACAACAACAAAGTTTTAGTCCCAAAATTTTGGGGTCCACTATGGATTCTCAACAAATTAGTTAGGGTCGGCTACATGCATTATTTTCCTCCATTCTTCTTCTTAAGACTACATTGAACTTCAAAATTTGACATGTACTTTTTACTTACTTTCATTTTAAGGGTACCCTTTGGAATACTCCGAGTAATTGTGTTGTGCACCATTAGGGAAAATTTTATATTGTATTACTTGCCCGAAAAAAGAAAGAGACAACAGCTATATATTATGAAAATCAAAAGGTTGAAACTAAGAGAAATATTCAAGAAAGATGGATACACTATTTCCACTTATCCATCAGTAGTCTAAAAATTCAATGCAAGTAGAGTTCACTAAAACTGAGGTAATTTCCAAATCACAACAAGTTCTAAATTTTTTTTTTTTTTTTCAAGTGGAACCTAGCCAAGGTAGGACACTTTGGACCCACCACTGGGGAGTAAACCACGTATACACAGCCCCATTTGCCAGAACCATGTATTAGGTAGTCTAGGGTAACTCCTAGAGCTCATCCCAAACCTCCAACCACTAGGCTGCACCCTGATGGGTAATCACGACAAGTTTTAACTCTTCTCTTATTGATTAAAATTTGGAAGCACCCAACAAAGACACACCAAAAATGGTAGCTACAAATTGTAAAAGGCGATTACTTAGAAAACAACAAATATATATATATATATATATATTTATAAATTATCATGATTGCACTATTTAAGAGCATCATTATCTCAGTTCACTTATTTCTGTAAATGCCCTCTTCATTATGATATAATATGTAAACCATTATACTATTTTTTACTTGCAAAGAATCTGAACGTGACAGTATGTCTGCCACATGTTGTCCAAGTAAGCAGGAATAGAAGTATGTAAGTTTAAAGATGCATATAGCAAGAAGGGTCAAAGAATTTTCCAACATAGGTCCTGCAACAAATTGCACCCAGAAAATATAATCACCAGAATGTACTCAACATATTTGAATTGCTTTCATTGCCAATGCTATGACTGTACTTCTTGATATCAAGAGAACTACTAATACACCCATCAATCTAAGCTACTCTTAGCATTGACAATTGCTCCGGTAAGATTAACTTCACCAAACGAAAAACAATGGTAATTCAAATTAAGGCATAATGCACGTGAAATTGGTAACTTCGTTTGAATACATATGTTCAGGGGAAAACAAAGCATACCTTATCATAGCCACCCAATCTACACACAGCTCTCCACAACCTTATCATAATAAAAAATTGATAGACATTAGTCCAAACTAAAAATGTGTGTTCCAACATATATACTAATTATGAAGAAAATAATATGGATGTAAACGATTAGGAAAACTTACTTAAGGCAATTCAGAGTCTCCCCATAAAACTTAGGAGGTTTGAATTCCATGCTTCTCTCTCTAAAGAAATTTTCAAGCTCCTTCATGAAAGCAGATTGCTCTCCTTCTGTCCCGGATTCAGTACCTTGAGACATATGGTCATCATCCAAAAGACACGAGTGCTTTGAGTTTGAGTTCCCATTATTTACAGGTGTAGTAACATATTGTTCATTCCCCTTAACATCAGATTCTATCCCTTTGAAAATTTTAGATTTTATATCAGAAGGTTGAGCACATGGTGTAGCAGGTTCATTATGAGTTGTAGTTGTAGGTAGGGGGGTATCAGCATAGATAGCAGTTTTGGCCTCAGGCACTACTTGACCAGGTTCAGTTTTGGCAATTGCAACAGCTGGTTCAGCAGTTTCAAGATGACATGTGGAAATAGTCTTGTTGTCATTGTTGCGATCACCACCTGAATTAATCTTCTGAGGCAAGTCATCGTCTTCAATCTTGACATCAGAATTGGGATGAGTACTGGGTTCAGGCTTGACCAAATCTTGGTGATCACTTAAAGGGACTTGGGAGGGAGGAAAATCATCATGAGCTGGTAGGTCTGGATTATTGGATTGAGATTCAATAATCTTATTATCAGTTGCTGGGGGAGTCCCATTTCGAGCAGGAATCGGGGTTCCTTCCAGTGGCACAGAATGATAAGGAGACTCAGCCTTGTGAGATTCATGTTCATCAACTTGTGCATTGGGATTGGGATTGGGATTGGACAGCAACCTCCCTTCATCATCAGCCACTACCACATCTTCATTTCCTCTCTCCTCATTCTCATTCTCCTTGGTATCACTCATCTCCGCTTCTAAGCCCCCCACTAACAATAGAGTTTCCTATTACAAAAAACCAAGCCTTAGTCCCAAAATTATTCTTGGGGTCGGTTATGGATTCTCAACATACTGGTTAGAGATTAGTGAGTGAGACTGAACCACATGTGTTCCGTTAAGCCATTATCATATTATTATAGAATCTTTCTTCATGGAAAGTGTAGTATCTACTAATTGTATTATTTTATAAATAGCCTAAAATAAAAAAGGAAAGCAGAACAAGAAAACCCAAAGTAGGACTCTGTTATGTTAAATATTTCACACAAGCAAAGCAAATCAAATCAAAGCAATGCTGCAACTACAAACCAAATGCAAGAATTAAAAGTTTGTTAAATATCTTAAAAAAAAAAAAAAAAAACCCTAGCCCTATATGCTCTTCGTTCCGTTATAAAACTATACAAATACTAAAAACGACCCTTAGAGTTAGAGAGACAATCTCCTTTCCTACGATGGCGAAGCAGTATCAGATTGCAATTGCATTTTAAATCTTAACCTATCAATTTCTGAATTTTTATTTTTCAATTAAACCCTACAATTTCATTATATATATTTTTTTGTATATTTAAAAATAAATAAATAATAATAATTTCAAAAATAAATGTTATACCTGTTTGGCAATTGAAGAAGGAGAGTTCCAGTGGTGAGTTCTGAATTGTGAGGGGTGGGGAGGGCAACAAAAATTGAAATTTGATGAGTTTGAGGTTGAGGGCGAGCTGATAATAAAACCCTAATTTTCAAAATTATTTTTTTTCTCGGTTACAAAATAAAATTAATACAAAAAATATTAGTATATATTTTTCGTAATCGTAAACAGAAAATTGAAATTTATAATTAAACGAATTTCTTGCCTGGAGGACCTGAACTGCACCCTGCACTCGCACGCGCACTTCTCATTTTTACTTAAACGACGTCGGCTCATCCCCGTTCCACTACCGATTGGGCCCAAGCCAGCCGAGGCCCATTTTAAAGAGCGATCATTGATGCCTTATCTCACTTCCCCATTAGGTATAAGCTCATTCTGGAATATATACTCTATGATTTTTTTTTTAGTAAATTTTTTGACTTTAAAACGATATATACTCTATGATACTAATAATCTATATCTATGTATCGTATAGCATATTATTTGGTTTGGCCCTAAAAGTCTCTCTAAGCTCTTGTTTTATTTTTTATATGTATCATACCTATTTAAAGAAAATACTAGTTACATTTGCGTCATACTTTAAAAATATTGGAATTCATAAAAATAAAATAAAAATATTGGTCAAATTATAATTGATATTTCTTGTAGTCGCTTATATAACCAAGATTTGCTTTGTAGATATTTCAAAAAGATTGGTCAAGTTATAAGCTATTGGACAGATAACCAAAATTTACTCAGTAAACAATTGATGTAGAATTCAACATATGGTCACCCAACCCACATTTGTACAATCTAATCAAACTAAATCTATGTAATTTGGGATATCGAAATATCAAACAAAATATTATACGGAGTCAATCAACATAGCTCTAGAGGTTTATGTGTGTAATATTACAAAGCTTCATTTATTATGTGGATGGACTTTTTCAACCGTCTTCATGATCTAGTGACCCAGTTTCTTGGGCATCCAATCATGAGTCAGTACAGTTGTGGCTCCAAAACAATTGTTATCTCCCCCTGTTTCTGTTTCTCATGTGCAAACCATCAAAGATTAACAAAGCTAAAGCTACGTTTTCTAAGGGACTGAAAATCTATCTTAAAAATCCCCCTGTTTGTTTTATTTTTGATTAATTATAATCTATCTTCATGTGGTTAAGTTTACTCAGAAGTACCTTTTTTTTTTTTTTTTTTTGTCTTTTTTCACTCCCCACAAATTATTTATTTTCATGCTGTTAGTTTACTTAAAAATACTCTTGACTCTTAAAAAAATTTATTCAAAAAACTTTACCTTCTTGACTTTTAGAAAACTATAAATAAATCTCTTTATAGTTTATAGATTAAATTGTTGTATTTTGATGAAGTAATATATGGAGTTCACAGGAAGGCCACCATATACAATTGAGGAAAAGAAAATATTTTATGCAATTAGACTGTTAAATATATAGATAATGAGTCTGGCACCACTTGATTAGTTTCATAAGAAAGTATCAATTTTAACCTAACCATGAAGAGGTTTTGAACACTTTCTTAAAAGTTAAGAATAAACTATAATTAGACCTAAACAACGGATGATAAATTGCAATTTACCCATACATATTTTTTGGAATGCATGCTTGCACATCACTCATCCCCTCCCCCCCCCCCCCCCAAGATTTTTCAAAAATTATGGTTAGTATATATGTATTCTCAAAGAAATTCAAATGTACCCCAAAATATTTACTTTTGGCCTCCCACCTCCAAAAATATTTACAAATTGACCCTACAAACCCAAAAATAAAAAGTATATGCTGGTTCAACCCTTTGCCCGATTACCCCATGAATAATTAAAAAATCCTTTGATCAAAACAAACCCAATTGTCCCAAGAATAATAAGAATAACCTCTAGCAAAAAACAAAATAGAACATAAATCTAGTCTAAACAAACGCAATAGCCTAAGAATAACAAAAATAACATTAAGATAAAACAAAATTCTTGTCTAAACCCAAAAGTGTACACAATATAATCACAAATTTAAAATAACAAAATAGAAATCACAAACCCCCAGTTTTACCCATTAAATTTTTTTGCCCTCAATCTTACTCTCTTGGCTCTCATTCTTAAATGCCTCCACACACCAACCATAGCCAGTTGCATGGGTTGGTTTGTCTATTCCATTGGCTTGGCATAACTCCACCTCTCCAATTGGGTCCACTGTTCACACTCACACACAAGTCGAATCAACTAAGGTATGGACTCATGGATCTTCCTCTTCTCTCTCTCTCTCTCTCTCTCTCTCTCTTAAAATTTGAGTTGATATCAATCATCATTCTCACTTTCTAGTGTTGTATGACTTTAGGGCCTGTTTGGATTGGGGGGGAGGGGGGAGGGGAAGTGAAGGGAAATAGAGTTGAGTTGATTAAAAATAAGCTAATTTTGAGCTAATTCTACTATACTTTATTCTACTCTCCCTTAATCCAAACAGACCCTTAGTTAAGAGTCCATGAGAAAAGTGATTAAGAATATATTTTCTTTGTTTCGCTGTTTGTTTGGTTTATCTCCGGAAACAAGTGTTTTGTTCAAGTGTGAGTTATGGGTTGTGACCATGTGATTTGGAACCATGTATTAACATTATCTTATTGTCTTTTGGGGCCATGTTAGCATGCTGTAGAATGTGCTAGAATATTGAATAGAACCATACATGTTAATAATGATTTGTGACCATTTGATTAAAGTCTAGAAGTTTAGAGAACCACCCCTTGGAAATTATTAAAATTAATTTGTTTGATTTGTCAATTAATGATTAACATTTTTTGGAGACTTTGAAGTTTCAACTTATGGTGCTTACTTTTGATAATAGTTTTTTATCATCAAACCAAGACACCAATAGTAGGTTTCGATTAGCTCAACTAGTAAAATCTCTGATTGTTGAATAAAAGATCTGGGGTTTAATCTCTGCTACACAAAAAACCGATTGATGTCTTGGTCTGATGATAAAGAGTTATCATTAGAAATATACGTCATAGGTTGAAACTCTCTAAAAAATAAAAACCAATACACCAATCGATTTTTGGTGTAGATAGGGATTGAACCCTAAATCTCTTATTTAAACCAATAGTAGGTTTCGGTTAGCTCAACTGGTAAAATCTCTGATTGTTGAATAAAAGATCTGGGGTTCAATCTTCGCTACAAAAAAAACCGATTGATGTTTTGGTCTGATGATAAAAAGTTATCATTAGAAATATACGTCATAGGTTGAAACTCTCTAAAAAATAAAAACCAATACACCAATCGATTTTTGGTGTAGGTAGGGATTGAACCCTAAATCTCTTATTTAACCATCAGAGACTTTACTAATTGAACTAACTGGAATCCACAATTAATGATTAACATGGAATGAAAAATTAAAACCATTAATTTTACATTAAGGACAAATTCTTGTAAATTTACAATTCAGAAAACTATATTTGAATCTACCATAACTTTTACATTAAGAACAAATTCTCATAAATTTACAATTCAGGAAACTATATTTGAATCAAGATAGATGCATAATAAACTTCTACAAACCCCTATAATTAGTATGACTTTTATTTTAACAATAAACTAAAATATCTTCTTTTGATACTTTTTTTAAAAGCAAATCATTCAAAATCTAATATTGATGATGTAGTGTTGCCAATATCTAGTGTTGATGTACCAAATTTTGAAAATCCTCAAACAAAATTTCAAAAAATCACCACAGATGAAATTGTTATTAGTTTATTGCAACATGATTTTTAATTGTGTTGGCAAATATTGGATTGTACTGTTATTTATTTTTTTTTTTTGAGAAAAAAAAATCCTCAGACTATTTTTTTGGTTTATACTTTGACTCCTTCTAAGTTTAAATCTTGATTTTGTCCCCACGTCAATAAAACTTTTTTTTTTTTTTTGAAAGTTTGATTTTTGGCTTTAAGATATTAATTCCTGAACTTCTTCTTCTTTGCATCTCTTATCCCACTTTTTTTTTCCCTTTCCTATAATAAATAGGGAGGAGGATTTGAACTTGAGTTCTTAATCAATAGAAGAATCAATCAACATTGAATTATAAGATAAGACTCTCCTTTTCTCCTATTTTTATTTTAAGTTTCTTTTCATATGTCTCATTCTCATAAATCAAATTCACTAGTTCACCCTACTTTCCGTATTGGGCCCGTGCTTTGAATCATGTGGGAAAATTATTACATTCCTTCAATCCCGCGTGTTGTCCTCTCATGGTGTAGATAGGGATGGTTACTCATTATTTTGGTTTAAATAAATTCTTTCATTCACACACCAAAAAATAAAAATAAGAAAGAAGTTATATAATTTATTTTTTGAAAAAAAAAAAAATTTATAGAAAGGGTGAATGTGTGTAGTTACTGGTGGTTGTCTTGTCTTTAATTAGGCTGCCCGCAATTGGCATGTAGATAGGTAGGAATAGGAAAATGAATTTAAATTGTTTTAATTTATCATTTTGCACTTGTTTAGTATTCAATTGTGCTTATTTTTAGAGCTACTTTGGACAATACAATAAATGAACCAAAAATTTATATTCTCTCTATGTTGAGCCTGAAACTAACTTGTTAAAACAAAATGAAGGGAACACCAAACAAATTTAAAAAAAAAAAACAAAATAAAGGGAAAAAAATATACAAAAGAAAAAAGAAGAAGGAAAGTATGGATATGTATTGTGATCCAGCTGCGTAATGTAGAAAAAAAGGCATGTAGTGTAGCAACATGTAACTTCATTTTCATATAGGGACGAGTTACTTATGCCCATTATACCGTATATACCATCTCATAACACATAGAAATTATAACAACTGAAATGGGAAATGTGATATTGTTTTGAATAAAACTTAGGTAGTACTAGTAACTGTATATTTTGGGTTTGTTAAATAAATCCAAAGGTACTATATATATATATATATATATTAAAGTTATTTGTTTTTACAAATTAACAGATAACATTGATTTTGTTATATTGACTATTGTAATAATGCATTTGAGTATAATTGGATAATCTAATATACTAGACCTATTTCACACCTGAAAATGCCAAAAGAAAAAAAAAAATGTATTACATTACCAAAATGTTGTTTTAGTTATTTTACATTAGCACTAATACACTTTGCATCTCATATTCTATTATTTTACTGATTTATTTAAATATATATTTAATTTTATTTTACATTACAACTTTAAGCCTTTAATAATACATCCTATCTCCTGCATTCTATTCTTTTTGTGTGATTAAAATAATTGGAGGTAGAATAAAAGAATAGTGTTTAAAATATAAATGATGCTACAGTGGACATCTATTTTTAGATGGTCTCTTTAGCATGTTGTATTAATTTTTGCATTATAAATTATCAGATGCGTGTGATTTTGTATTTTTGGACATCTATTTTGCATTATTGATGCTTCAAATCAAAGTTCAAACGGATGGGAAAATATTAAGAAAAGAAAACAAAATTAAAAACAAAATAGAATATAAATCCAATCTAAACAAACGCAATAGCCTAAGAATAACAAAAATAACATTAAGATAAAAACAAAATTCTTGTCTAAACCCAAAAGTATACACAATATAATCACAAATTTAAAATAACAAAACAGACATCACAAACCCCCAGTTTTACCCATTAAATTGTTTTGCCCTCAGTCTTACTCTCTTAGCTCTCATTCTTAAATGCCTCCACACACCAACCATAGCCAGTTGCATGGGTTGGTTTGTCTGGCCCGTTGGCTTGGCATAACTCCACCTCTCCAATTTGGTCCATTGTTCACACTCACACACAAGTCGAATCGACTGAGGTATGGACTCATGGATCTTCCTCTTCTCTCTCTCTCTCTCTTAAATTTTGAGTTGATATCAATCATCATTCTGACTTTCTAGTGTGGTATGACTTTAGGGCCTGTTTGGATTAGGGGGGAGGGAGGAGGGGGAGTGGAGGGAAGTAGAGTTGAGGGAAGTAGAGTTGAGTTGACTAAAAATAGGCAAATTTTGGGCCAATTCTACTATACTGTACTCTACTTTCCCTTAATCCAAACAGACCATTAGTTAAGAGTCCATGAGAAAGTGATTAAGAATATATTTTCTTTGTTTCCCTGTTTGTTTGGTTTATCTCCGGAAACAAGTGTTTTGGTCAAGTGTGAGTTGTGGGTTGTGACTGTGTGATTTGGAACCATGTATTAACATCATCTTATTGTCTTGTGGGGGCATGTAAGCATGCCGTAGAATGTGCTAGAATATTGAATAGAACCATACATGTTAATAATGATTTGTGACCATTTGATTAGAGTCTAGAAGTTTAGAGAACACCCCTTGGAAATTATTAAAATTAATTTGTTTTATTTGTCAATTAATGATTAACATTTTTTGGAGACTTTGAAGTTTCAATTCATGGTACCCGCTTTTGATAATAGTTTTTTATCATCAAACCAAGACACTAATAGTAGGTTCCAGTTAGCTCAACTGGTAAAATCTCTGATTGTTGAATAAAAGATCTAGAGTCCAATCTCCACTATACAAAAAACTGATTGATGTCTTGGTCTGATGATAAAAAGTTATCATTAGAAATATACGTCATAGGTTGAAACTCTTTAAAAAATAAAAACCAATACACCAATCGATTTTTGGTATAGGTAAGGATTGAACCCTAAATCTCTTATTTAACCATCAGAGACTTTACTAGTTGAGCTGACTGAAATCCACAATTAATGATTAACATGGAATAAAAATTAAAACCATTAATTTTACATTAAGGACAAATTCTTGTAAATTTACAATTTAGAAAACTATATTTGAATCTACCATAGCTTTTACATTAAAAACAAATTGTCGTAAATTTACAATTCAGGAAACTATATTTGAATCTAGATAGATGCATAATAAATTTCTATAAACCCCTATAATTAGTATGACTTTTATTTTAACAATAAACTAAAATATTTTCTTTTGATACTTTTTTTTTAAAACAAATCATTCAAAATCCAATATTGATGATGTAGTGCTGCCAATATCTAGTGTTGATGTCCCAAATTTTGAAAATCCTCAAACAAAGTTTCAAAAAATCACCACAGATGAAATTGGTATTAGTTTATTGCAACATGATTTTTAATTGTGCCGGCAAATATTGGATTGTATTGTTTTTTTCTTTTTTGAGAAAAAAAAATCCTCAAACTTTTTTTTGGTTTATACTTTGGCCCCTCCTAGTTTAAATCTTGATTCTGTCGCGGCGTCAATAAAACCTTTTTTTTTTTTTTTTTGAAAGTTTGATTTTTGGCTTTAAGTTATTAATTCCTGAACTTCTTCTTCTTTGCATCTCTTGCCCTTTTCTCCTAATTTTTATTTTAAGTTTCTTTTCATATGTCTCATTCTCATAAATCAAATTCACTAGTTCACCCTACTTTCCATATTGGGCACTTGCTTTGAATCAAGTGGGAACATTATTACATTCCTTCAATCCCGCGTGTTGTCCTCTCATGGTGTAGATAGGGATGGTTACTCATTATTTTGGTTTAAATAAATTCTTTCATTCACACACCAAAAAATAAAAAAAACGTATTACATTACCAAAATGTTGTTTTAGTTATTTTACATTAGCACTAATACACTTTGCATCTCATATTCTATTATTTTACTGGTTTATTTAAATATATATTATTTTATTTTACTTTACAGCTTTAAGCCTTTAACAATACATCCTACCTCCTGCATCCTATTCTTTTTGTGTGATTAAAATAATTGAGGTAGAATAAAAGAATAGTGTTTAAAATATAAATGATGCTACAGTGGACATCTATTTTTAGATGGTCTCTTTAGCTTGTTGTATTAATTTTTGCATTATAATTTATCAGATATGTGTGATTTTGTATTTTTGGACATCTATTTTGCATTATTGATGCTTCAAATCAAAGTTCAAACGGATGGGAATGCTAATAAGAAAAGAAATGTGAGATGAACAATTTTTACTAAAAGTTTTGCTTCACAGTCACGGTGCACACAAATGGACATAGATTGCTGAGCCTGAGCGTGACGTGCATTTATAATTATCGAACTGCCTTTAGCCAAATAAAAGCACGCACGCGACTTGTAGTTGTGACTTGTAGGTCTGTGACTACCATTCCTTAAAAGGCAAAACAGTTTAACGGATGTCCTTCTACAGAAGTTTGTACTCTCTGTCTGAATAGAAACTGAAATTTTATTGATATCGAAAAAGAATGAATACAAATGCTTCTAATCCTACCTTATATACAAGTTAGGACTAAAACAAAAATAATTAACTGCACGTTATCAAGTGAAGTTGTTACAATCAACTTCCAACTTCAACCTTACACGTGTACATAGATCAAACCATAGAATTGATAAACTAATCATAATATGGAATTGATTCAATCAAATCTTCTATGATGCCACTTGTCAATCCTACTGTAATTGCCCTTTTGGTTGTTTCCTGATGATGCAATATAAGTTGTGCTGCACTGTATTCTATCTGTTCTTGTATTGACACACTGCTCTGATGTAGTGCCCTCTGTGCTACACGTGATTGTAGCCTGTCCTGATAACTGATGCATGTCATGCCGCACCCTATGCTCTGTTGCTGCCTTGTGCTCTTTTGTTGAAGTGGACTTGTAGTTTTAACACCTTCTTCTTCTTCTTTTCTTTTTTTTTGAGAATAAAGTTAACAAATGTACTACATGTAGTTTAAGGAATAATTTGGAAACATTTTATGGAAAAAAAAAAATAAAAGCAAATGATTTTGTTTTTTTTTTACATTTTATTATATTTTTAATAAAAAGGACATCAAAATTTTCCTTATTTTCAAATGCTTTAGGGCACTTAACATAAACAAACTTAAAATTAGTTACTTAGAGCATTCACATTAAAGGTTCTAAAAAATTTAGTTTTTAGTACCTCAAAAACTTACTTTATTTATTTTAATACTTCACTTTATAATACACTTTATATAAAATCTTCTATTTTAGTATTTTACATACACCTCTTATCAAAATAATATAAATAGGTCATTAAATAATATAAAACAACCACCACAAAAACCAACAACCAGCCAGAACCACCACTAGCCACCACTTGCTACAACCACAACCTACCGCAAAAAAACAAAATAAAACAAATCCATTGTCACAACCACCACCATCATCACGACCACAAACCACCACCACTATTACAATCAAAGCAAAGAGAATATACCTAGATTTAATAAATTTTCACTATTAATATTGTAAATCATGCATCGCGAAAATCTAAAGCAAAAAGAAATAAAGCTAATCAAATCAACCAAGACTAAACCAGATCAACAAAAATTAAGCAATTAATTGCTAATACTTTTGAGTTCTGATCTCGTATATCGTAAAATTGATTCACAAATGAAATAAAATAGTAATGAAGAAACGGATCTGGAGACTTAAATCACTGATCTAATAGAGAGGGAAGAGAGCGATGGAGAAGAAATGGCCTTGAAGGTTTGACTTTGGGTTCATTTGCAAGATGGAGAAGAGAGGCATTGGGTTGGTTTCAATCGAGAGGGAGAAGTGGAGACATTGGCATGGGCAATAGAAAAAAGAGGGAAGAAAAAAAATGAGAGAAGCAGCTTACCGTAGCTAAAAGTTAAAAATTTTAAGTCTAGCACCTTTGATATGGTGAGTTTTTTAATATTTCGGTTGCTAAAATAGCATTTAGCTATTTTAGTTCCTTGATGTGAATGTCTTTTGTTTATTTCTCACAGCACTTGAGCCCGCTGACGGTACATGCCGCACATGGACCATATATCATGAGTTGTGACCATTCATATTATTGTCTAACACCCCAACACATTGGAACATTTGAAACTTGTGGTGGCCCCGATCAATATACATATTCTTTTTTGATGAAGATCTATATACATATTCAGTAATAATAATACACGCGTCAAATATTTGAAGACTCTTTTAAATTTTGAGGCATATTATTGATGAAGAATGGGACAGAGGGGGGTTAGTGGGTACGTAGTTGGCACGCGCTTTGCATTATTTGATTGCAGTTGCACTAACATGGTGTGGGGCCAAACTTATTATTATATTTTTTTATATATATATATATATATGTTGTCAAACCCCTACTGCCCTACTGCCACTAACTTTTTTTTTTTTTTTGGATGAACCTACTGCCACTAACTAGAAACTTATTTATAAAAAAAAATAAAAATCAAACCTTCTGGACATATATATTTATAGTGATGGAAACGTGAAACAGGCGAGTGTTGCTTTTTGTAAGTTTTAATTAATAATATATTTGTACTATGTATATAATATATGGGTTTGGTTAAACCATCTGTTTTTAAAAGCATTTTATAGGAATTTTTGATAAATTTTTTTAAAAATAATATATTATTGTGCACTCTTATAACACACATTAGTAAAATACAGCATATATATATATATATATATATATGAGTATATTAGTACGTAATAATAGTATAATTAATACTGCTTGAGGTTCTAATTAATCATGCGTTTACATCTGGTTTGTAACAAAGCACGAGTTTGCTTTTTTATAGTGTAAAAGTATAGGCATGCAGTGTGGTGAAGATATGACATGTTTGGACATTTTCGCATGGTGTGTGGTCATCACTCATCAGACGCATCGATCACCTCAAAAAAAAAAAAAATCTCGAAAGAGAGGACGTACAACTGTCTTTAATCATATTAATTAATATATGAGTTCGGTCCATGTATACCATTAATTCATTTATTTTTGAATTTTTTTAAATTAAAAAAATATTGATAATTTTTTTAATTTTAATAAAAATATTTTAAAAAATAAATGACTTAATATATACACACGTTAACCGGACCTATATATGATATATGTCTTTGCAAAGATCTCTTTAAGCTGCGAGATGAAGTACTCATAACATGACATGAAATGAGCCATTGAATACTTAAGTACGGAACTAACTAACGTATAAAAATTTTATTACAAATTGAAAAAGTTTTGATAGTTTTTTCATTTCTTGATAAATTTTTTTAAAAACAAATTTGTTAATGTATGCTTTTAGGGCATACATTAATTGGATGCTACATATATTAACTTTCTAATAGAGGCAAGTTGAGATGGGTGTAGAGATTTATGAAATACTAACAACTTACTACAAATATACAGTAGTACTACCAGTTCGATTTCTTTTTTATTTAATTACATACTGGAACTAATTAATATTAATTATATAATTAATATAATGATGGTGTGAGTGAGTGAGTAGTAATGTAGTATTCAGAGTTGAGTCAGACACAATGAACACTGGTTACGGACCCAGGAAGAGATAAATAAATATAAAAAAGAAAGGTAGTTGCGTTGAAGAATGGAAGGTGAGGCACATGTTAATGTCGCTAGGATTAGTGGGAATCCTTTCACTTCATTTTGTGGGATCATTCACGAATGAAATAAGAATCATGAACAATATCTACGCTTGGTTTCTCATCCAAAAGAAAAAAAGAAAAAAAGCATGATTAATAACTAATTATGAGGTTCTGGGTCGTGGTTTCAAGGAATTGTGGACCCCACAGGAAGTGACAGGATCCCTTCCATCTTTGTCATTGGACCCAGATTAATTAATTTACAACTAACTAGCTAGCTAGCATAGCTAATACAGTACGTAGCTAGCTAATGCAACGTGTTTTGCAGTTTTTCACTATTTCTTTCTCATATTATACTATATAATTGTTATTCTCCGCGCTCTTTCACATAATAATAACAATAAAGTCACTATTTGTCATTCTCCTCCTTATAAACGTGATTGGTGTTACTCTAGTTTCTACACAACACAGATGCTCTGTTTCTTCCTTCTCTGACGACTTAGATTGAGACAGGAAGCAGAGAGTTATCTCCTCGCGTTTTCCACTCGATAAACGTAAACAACGAGCTTTGACTTTGCCAACATAGAAACGGGACAATAATTCAGTTAAAGGGATCGCGAGGTGCATGTGCGCGCCATATATTTGCACACAGAAACACAAGGCCAACAGAGAGTCTGATATTCTATACCTCCACTGCCACTGACATCCTTGTTAGCTTGAATTTGCGCAGGATATCGATCAAGTACCAGCTCTGGTACCCTGTTAGTAACTGCCTAGGTAAATTACTACTTCTTTTCAGTAATATATGCTGCGGCTGCATGAATATTGTGCATTTCATTATTATTCATTTTACTACAAATTCAACTTGCATTCCAGATCTACTTAAGGTGGTCTTCATTTGAAAATTCCATTTCAGCTCAATTGGCCTGTAAATTACTGGTCTTTAGCTGGCCGGTTGCTTTCTAGCTTCAGCTCTCTCTCACTATTCCAGTTTAGTACTGTATTTTTTTCATCTCTTAATATTTGTGAAAAAGAAAAATCATTTTGTCAGTGAACTCTAGCTCAACTTGATATCTAGGATTTACCTGAAGATGGAGCTATTATTTTATCTGGTTTTCAGAGTACGGTTCTCATATTTTATCTAGAAATCATTTAAAATACAATAGGGAACTAAGTACTTTTATCTAAGTTAAGGAATCATTAAAAAAAAAATTGTTTATAGGTCATTGGGAAAAAACTTGTGTCTAAGTTAAGGAAACGTTTAAAGAATTATTATTGGTTATAAGGTCATTAGGAAATATTAAAGAAAGAGAGAGGGACAGAGACAGAGACAGTTGTCTGGTAAGCAGTCAAAACTCGAAAGTGAAAATTGAGGAAAATGATACTGCCTCTGATTGCGGAGAATTTCTGTTCTTTTTCTTGGAGGAAGATGTATCTCTTATGCCATCTTCTTTAAATGAAGATCGATTTCTCAAAGACATGAGAGGAGAAGAAATAAGAAACATATATATATATATATATATATTTCAATCGAATCTTTAGAGCAATGGTTTGCATCCTTAGCATATCCATGCATGTGACATGTAAAATCCAATATTCAACAATTACTTGTTTAACAAAATTATATATATATATATATATTCTAATTTAAGATTGGTTCTTTTAACTTTATCTATTTTACTTGAGAGAACATTCACTTTCTGTCTATCATGGAATGGAGGGGAAAAAAAAAAGTTTTCGTGGTAGAGAACGGTCTCTGACTGTTTCAAGTTTTTGTCGAGAGTGAAGTTTATTATTTTTTAACTCGAAGAATGTGGGTTTTAACTTTTAAAAGCGCGTTTAATATATGAGTTTGAGTTGAGTTATTTGTAATTTTTTAAAATACGTGTAGTGAAAAAGTGTATAAAAATATTTATAAAATTATTTAAAATTTAGTAAAATAAATTTGAGCCACCCTACTAAACAGACTCTAAATACTCTAAACTCTATAATTATGTTGAGGCTGTCAAGAAAAGACTAAAGAGTGATTCCGAGAGAATAGACATTACCATTAAAAAGTCTAGCAAAATATAATAGGATTCTACCCAACTGTAACAATAATAATGACAGGCTTACCCAAAAAAAAACAATAATAATGATAGAGATAGACAGATGGAATATCTTAATCAACATGTTTTCCTATATGCATGCCCACCATGTTTGTTTGAAACTAGTAATTAATTGAATGTACGGGTTGCTTTGGTCACTTTCCTTAGAGTGGAGAAGCAGTGTTGGTGCTTGCGTGCGCAATGGAATTCCTAGATCTGTTCATTGTTGCATTGATGCCAGTTCTGAAAACGCTCCTCATCACTGCCATTGGATTACTGCTTGCAATAGATCGGATAGGTCTTTTAGGCCCAGAAGGAAGGCATCATTTGAACAATGTAAGTCATATACTTCCAGCGTTGTTTTTGTTTCTATGACACCCGTGAATCCATGACCCACGCGCACGCGCACGAGCACGCGCACAACCCAACCACCTTTTTTTTTTTGTTGACAGTTCAACCCAACCCAATAAATTAAATTAAAACATGTCAATGAAAAGTCAAAGTGGAGGTGGGTGTTTAAAGAAGATTTGACTAGTGTTTCAATGCTTCTTTTCTTTGCAGGGGGTCACTTCCTGCTTTTAGCTTTAGCTTTAGCTTTAGTTTGAGTCTTAGACGAGCGGCCATGGCTTGTTTATATTTAATGAGTTTCGATTTGAATCCATTGGGAATTGTTCGCTTTTTCAAAATGCACTCCCGCAAAAAGCTGCTGCCAAGCCACGTGTTAACATAATACTACTTGTTCTGTCTGTGTGGACAAAATTATTAAGGAAGCGAAACCGAAATAAAAGTAGGAAAACGTTATCAAGCACCCTAAGGTTTTTTTTTGTTTTTTTTTTACCTTAAAATAAAAAAGTTGTTAAAAAAATTGTCAAAAAAAAAAGTTAAAAATTAAAAAACTGTCAAAAATTAAAAAAAATTATCCAAAAATTTACCTAAAGTGTGTTGTTAACAGGCACTTTACGGTGCCCATTAACACAACTTATAAAAATATACCAGAAAGGTTTATTTTTGCTAACCAGTATACCAACAAAGGTTGAAATCAAAGTTGTGATCCTACATGATTATTTCAACATCTTTTCAACATCTTGACAGCACTTAATTAAACAAACCTTTGTTTCATGTAGGAGTGAGTAGGACAGAGGGGAGTTCATTTTTAAGAAACATAAGGTTGTTGTATAAACTTTTTTTTGTTGAATAGAGACATATCAGTTTCAATCTTTAGCTTGGAAGGTTCTACTAATTAAAATTACGATAACATTCATGTGAGGACCGCGACACTGTATTAGAGTACTGAATAATTTTCATCGCATACATCTAATTACACTAATTTAGGTTTAAGACTAAGGATTTAAAAAATAATTCCTAGTATAATTTTTTTATACGAATTTAACAATACATAATAAATTTGCATTTTGAGAATTCCGGCACAACAAAAACATTTTTGATATTGTGAATTTGAAATAATATTTTAACTCTACTTAAATCTATATATTAATAAAATTCTTAAATTCATCCATAAATTTCATCAATGGAAAGAATTTACTCCTTTCTTATACTTGATTCTCATTTAATTAAAAATCGAGGTCCAAATCCTTATCTTCAAATGCTTTAAACCATATTTATGCTAAAATTCCAGGTTCGGTTTATAATTGTGCAGATGCCTCCTATATATTTCTAAAGGACATATTGTTATTCTATGCTATGCTTTGCTTTATTTCTATGTACAAAATCTTTTGTCTTTGCTCATCATTGGGAAAAATATTTTATGGACCTATTGGATGCAAATGGCTTCCTCATTGCATGTGAGGGAGTCAAGTGCAAAGATACATACATGATGGCTCCCCCAATTTTTAACATTTTAATAATTTAGCCTAAGAGCTACCCAAAATATTTGAATTAATCCAACAATACTCTTAAAACCAAAAAAAAAAATTCTAATTGGTTTAGTAGTTATAGAGAAGGTGTATAAAAAAAAAGTAGTTGTAGAGAAGGTATTCTATTTTTTCCAACTTTATTTTGTATTATAAAATGTGTTCTTTTATCTATTAAAGTTTTGAATTGTTAATCTCTATAAAAACTTCATTACTTCAAATGAAAATTTTTTTACTCATTTTGGTAATTTATATTGAAAATGAAAACTTTAAGGATTTTACTATGAAATTTGGTAAAAGATGAATTTTATTCTATGAAAAATCATCACTGAATGAATTAATTGTATATGCAAGTTAGATCTTTAGAATGTGTAAGAGAGTATGTGACGGATCTAACGGTACATTTAAGTGAAAAGCCTAAGAATACTAAAAGTGAAAACTTTAACACTTTAATGTCAAGAGAAAGAGAGAGTATAACATGAAAAGTAAGGAAGACATGGGAAATATGTGGAAAACCATTTGACATGGATGAAAAACCACAGGTGAGCAGGGGCAATGTCCCTTAATCTCTTATGATCTCTATTATGTAAAGAAGAATCAAGGTTTTTGTACAATGGTCATGTTCTTCCCCAAAGAATGTCTTTTTCTCTCTACCTCACTTTCTTACCCAAACTTTCTAGCTTTTCTCTTGTTTTCTCCTTAGGACCTTGCCCTAATGGCTTAGTAACACATTCCTCTTATAGTCCGAGGAGTGTTACCAAGTACATGAGAACATGTGTCAAACCGTGATTTCTCCATTTGAATCTTAATACAACTACTATACTATGTAACGGCTCGAGGAGAGAGAAAGCACGCCAATGTCAGGGTAGTGGAATTGAGGGCGACTCTGCTACTATGTGGGGGCAAACCTTGGACAAAGAAAGGGACATTAGGGATGTTAGGAGTGACACAGGTGTCTTTAACAGTGGCCCAGCATGAGTTCAACCAATAAGGGGTATTATGTAGCATTTGACCATGGGAGATCGCTATCTCCCTTTTGTGCAAATGCTGGTTGTCCATATTAAGTGCAAATCTCACTCTTCCCCAAAATGGTCACGTTGTTGGCACGAGCTAAAGATCCCTCCTTCAACCAGCTTTCCTTTTCCTTCGCTCACAACTGCTTCACGTGTACAGTTTGGATCTAGCTACACTGGCGTTTTCACATGTCTTGGCTGGTGTAATGTACAATAATTTTGATAGAAGATACTAAGTTCTTTGTGTTTGTGTGGGAGTTTATCTTGACTAATGAATAAGTACCACAACTCGACCTTCCAAACAGAAACTTCTGGGTATACTCCCCTAGAGGGAGTCATTGCATACAGTGGTTCTATGAGATACTACTTCCTTCGCCCTCCCATTCACGCGCATATGCACTCACCCACCAAGGATTAACATTTTTTTAGTTTTGTGTATGTAACAGATTGTATTTTTTGTGTTCACTCCTGCACTCATGGTTAGCAACTTGTCTGAAACTATTACTCTCAGCAGCTTGGTTTCATTGTAAGTTTTATTATCTCCCTACTCCTCTCGATACTTTTTTTTGGGGTGTGGGGGGGTAATCTCATCTAGTTCAATGAAGCTATTTTTCCTTATCTTTGTTTGTATAATGTATAGCTGGGTAAGTAATTATAGGACAAATGCAAATGTGCAGGTGGTTCATGCCAGTGAATATCCTTCTCACCTTTATTATTGGCTCAGTACTTGCATGGATACTTGTCAAAATCACCAGAACTCCTAAACATCTGCATGGCCTTGTAATCGGTTGCTGTTCCGCAGGTGCTTTTGGATATCTTTCTAATATTCTTCTGATATTCTGTGATGTCTTGATCCTCTAAACTAATTTTGATACTATGATAAATTACTAATTATCTCAAAGTAACCGTTAGAAAATTTGTAAATTTAATGGTTAATTATTATAACATATTAGGATCCTCTCCATTCATTTGGGCTCTTGGGAAAAAGAAAGAAGAAAATAAAATAATGTAGAGAGATTGAACGTACTTCAGTCTAACAGCCTAGGTTCATGTGCGAAAATCATTGATGATTACATCATTGATGATAATTATATTGAACCCATTGTAGGGTATTTATGGAAGGCTAACTCTTAGGTTTACCTGACTTACAATACAAGTAAAATGAAGATTTCTTTGCTTGCATTTTAAGTAGGCTTAACAAATATGGACAGCAGACATAGGCCTTGACTAGGGTTTAGCCTTGATTTCTTTAACAATATGGAAGGAACTATTATCCTGTCACAAATTTGATATTTCATGGGGGGTTTTGTTAATGAAATGTGAGCAGGAAATTTGGGAAACTTGCTTCTCATTATTGTTCCAGCTGTCTGTGACGAAACAAACAGTCCATTTGGGGATTCATCCACCTGCTCGACATATGGAGAAGCTTATGCTTCACTTTCTATAATTCTAATATTTTAAGTTGCCTAAAAGAGAAATGTAACAATTTATGCTCATATGTATTCATCCACAGGGAAAGCAAAAAGAAAAAGAGTCATTATAAGAATTTAGGATGTTTGTCCATGCAATTTTAGCTACAACATGTTCCAGCTGGCAGTTGATTTGATTTACTAAGTTACAGCCACTTTTTGAATGGCTTTCACTGACAATGTCTGTCTAAGAGAATTCCTGCCTTTGCAAGAATGGAAATTCTTTAGCATGTCTTACTGCTCTTCATTTTTCAATGAGCTAGATTAATGTTATTTTTAACTTGTTATATCTTAATTACTTTAATGCCTCAGGTTGGAGCAATTTATATATGGTCTTATGTGTATATGATAATGCGGTTATATGCAAATAATAGCATAAAAGATGTCAATACACATGACTCCACAATCAGCATAACGTTGTCTGGCGAAAGCGCAGAAACATTTCCAGAGACTTGCACAGAACCACTGCTTCCTTCAAGGGATTGTCCAAGCTCTGATGACCATGCAGATCAAGTTGAACTGACTCATACTGCATCTGAGGGGAAAGTAAAGGTTTTCCTAGCTACCATTACTATCAAAAGCGACACACTGCCTATTTTTTTCAGTACAAAGAATATTTTCTTTTGAAATCTGTTTTCTTTCTCAAAATGTATACCGCCAAGAAGAGTGTAGTCATCAAATTGATCATAAAAATCCTATTTAGTGGAGTTCTTAGCATTTGAGGATCAAAGGGAAGCTCTCCTTTATATATAGCCCCTCCGTAGACCTAGCAAGTTAGCAGACACGCAGGAGAGGTAGATGTAGTTCTGAAATAGGAACTCATAGATCCAATAATTGTTGACTTGAATATATACAATAATATTCTATTTTACCTTTCCTGAAAAATGAATGCCAAACATCATAATTCATCTCCCTGTCTCAAATTGTGTGTCACGTTTGAGAAAAGAAAGCTTAAAGGAGCTGAATTCAGTCATTGAAGCATCTCAATGCAGTAGTTCCTTTATGACGTTATCCTTACCTGTAACTATAAGAGAAAATTTCTCTTAATGTTGGTGGCTAATACTTTGTGATAAAGTACCACTTGTCCCAATAACTGAAACTAATAAAAAATACTTAATTTAGTCACTTAACCATTATTCTAAGACTTTGAATTACTACATCTTATAAGATGAAAGAATGACACTACTTTTAAAGCAGAGAGAGTGCCAAAAGAAATATAGTAATGATTTTTATTTCTATTTTATTACCTTTTACATAAACTTTTTTTTTTTTTTTTTTAATTTCGGCAGGCGACTGGTCTAAATCAGATTCTTCAGTGCATCAAGATGTCTGCAGGACAGATCAATCTGAAGATGTTGTTCGCACCATCTACCATTGGAGTGGTATGCTCATAATGCTTATGATATTCTGCATGATCAAAATATTTATGCTGTTTGGAAAGAAGGTATCTGTTTGTTTTCAGTCTATAATCCTTGTTAGATACCTGAGAGAGTTCTATTTAATAATATTATTTTTTTAACCCTACCAAGTTGACAAACTTGGTTGTTTGAATACATTTCAGTCTTCTGTCAGGAAAAAAAATTCATATTAAGGATTACATTCATTGCAAGAACAGATAAATTATTATACATTGTCAATAGCACTGCTATTTTTTTAAATACATAACTTGATCATACTTTTAGCCTTGATCATATACACTCCCCATGAAGTCAAGGAATGATAGAGACTCATGTCAATCTTCTGTGAAATCAGTATAAAGATTGATTTTCCATGTGATTTTCCTCTGCCTAAAAAAATATTTGAATGTACTTTGGTTGAACTTTGAAGTCTGAGATCTCATGAAAGACTTATTTCAAATTTTCATGCCATTCTCCGGCTCATTTAACAAGCAGCAGGCAAAAGACCTGTCTATGGCATGTTAGATTGTCTGTGTACTAAATTGAAACAAAGTTTGATATTAAGTTGTTGCTTAATGTGAGAATGGAGCCATTAATTTACTACTTGTTTTCTTTTCTAGATTGCAGGGTTTATCATCGGAATAGTTTCTCCAATTCGAACGCTAATGATTGGTGATAGTGCTCCTCTTCGTGTGATCATTAGTTCTGCATCTCTGCTGGGGTATTAATTATTACATACTCTGTACAGCTCCTGATGGTTGAGACATGGTTTGATTATAGTGGCCCTGAGATTTCGCACTTCAAATCCTTAAAGTTTCATATATGCTTGCAGGATATATGTTTATATAACATTTTTAATTTTCTTGCTCCCAACTTCCAAGAGATAGTCTATGCACTATCTTCTTTCACGAATTTGCCTTTTTATTAGCATCACATCTTCTAAGGTCTTTTCCCTGACTTGAAGTGACAGAAGTGTGGCCTAACATGTCAAGGGCAAAAATTAGGTGGTTGAATTTATTTAGGGGATCTATGGAATAACACCTAAGAAATTGTACCTAAGTTTTACCTATATGTCAATAATCCTTTTCAATTGTACATAACTCTATATCCAGGAAAAACATATTATCTTAGCGAGCTATAAGTATTATAACATCATCAACCACAGGATTTTTGGTCAATGTTGTCAAGCAACAAAGCCTCAATGGGCTCTTTAAAGGATATTTCAGTAGAGTGTACTTTGGATTTAGCTATCAGTTCTTCCCTAATTGCCCATTGAATTCTTTTTTCCTTTTTTTTTTTTGAAAATCAGGAAAGCCATAAACAAAATTATTGAAGCTTGGTGTGAGGAAGCCTTGTTAGGGTTTAGTTTAAGAATTGTGTGCATTATTCTCATCAGTTTTAAATCTGACTTGCAGGGAGGCAACAATTCCATCTATGACTTTGATAGTGGGAGCAAACCTGCTTAAGGGTAGTTTCCTAAACTAATTTAATATCTTTTCATGCTTACCTTGATTTAGACTGTTCTGCCTCATATTGGCAAAATATATTTCAAATTTTCATCTCAATGGGTTTTATTTGTCTTAATCACTACATCTTCTATCTTTTAGGTTTAAGAAGATCAGAAGTAGGCGTGTTAGTCGTTGTTGGTGTTATAGTAGTCCGGTATATTATAATGCCGCTCTTGGGTGTTGTTATTGTGAAAGCTGCACACAGTTGGGGCATGGTGGGATCAAGTTCATTATATCAGTTTATTCTAATGCTTCAGTATGCACTTCCACCTGCAATGAGTGTAGGTATGATGAACTTTTATGGTTTAAAAATTCTTGATTCTTTGCCTTGTCCTCTGCATTTATGATCTTGTTGCCAGTAGCATCCTTTTATTATTGTTCTCTTTTAAAACTCTAGAATTTTTGGTGCTCATTATCGAGCTTAAGACAGTTCATTTGCACTGCACAGAAGTACAGTGGCCCTAGCTACAAAAGGTGCCAACTGTTTTTCTTCAGGTTCAGATGGCTATTCAGTTTTTAGGCCCGCAGATATTCATATATTTCCGGAAGCATTAGACCTTGTTTTTAAGCTTTCAGCAGAGGTTTCATACTGGAAGAGACCACTAGATTTTTAACTGAGTATGTTAAAGAAGTAGCATTCATTCATCCTTTGGTATTGATGCCTGGATTCCAATACACACTTAATATATAACTTGAGTGTGTGCTTGAAATGTATGATTTGGCCTAATGTTGCTGTTACTAAGCTAAAACTTTGGCTGACCACTAGCATGATACACAGAGTTCAAAAGGTTAGAATCTTATTCTGTAAGTTCAATGATCCATTCCTTCTTGTGTGAATGTGAAATTAGAGTGAGCTTAGGCAAGGCCATTGGCACTTGTCTCTTGCCATATTACCTATATACTCCTGAAATGCTTCAGGTTGTATATGTTTAAAATCAAAAGTTAATATGTGGAATAGAATTCCATTTGAAGACCAAATGAACGCATTCCGTAACTAAGCATACATAGCTAAACTCAAAATATATGGAAAAAGGAAGTTTTATCCTCTCATTTCTTCAATTCACCACTGAAAAATTAGAACCACCCAAGTCCTTTCTTCATTGATAATTTTCATATGAATTTTCTTATTGTGTTTGCCACTCGTATGAACTTGGCAGGTACGATTACTCAGTTGTTTGAGGCTGGTGAGAGTGAATGTTCTGTTATCATGCTATGGACATATGCTGTGGCTTCATTCTCTCTTACACTCTGGTCAACCTGCTACATGTGGATTGTCACATAATTTATATTCTTCTAGATTTGTTATAAATAACCTTGTGTCATTCCATGGTCATACCACCACAAGGCTATCTAGCATATATGTAATTTTAGTTCCAAAAGGTGAGGGGTTTGCATTTTTTATTTTATTTATTGTTTTGATTCTTTGTTGGACAAGAATTCCCATTTTGAGCGTGATGTTTACAGTTTGATGAGCATTGGCATGAACCACATCGGAACGTTGAGTCAATTTTTATTTTTATTTTTACCTAATAAAGGAGATCAAGCTATGCGGCTAAGCTATAGAGCTTTTGACAAAATTTAACCGGTAGCCGTAAATATTAACATTTATGTTTGATCCTATATTTTTACTTTGCTGGGGTTGGACTTGTTTTATAAATTAATAACGTATGTGTATATATTTTATGGAAAGCGAAATTTATCCAAAAAAAAAGCAAGATTATAAGAGAGAATGTAATTGCAAATTTGTAATCTCTGTGACCTTACTCAAATCTAAAATTTAAGTTTTTTTTTTTTTTTTTTTTTTTTTTTTTTTAAGATTCAAAATTTTTTAGGAAAAGGTACATTACAAATGACCATATAATTCAAGGTGCAAGAAAGTACAATTTATCTATAACTTTTAATTGAAAAGAAAAAAATATTAAAAGAAGAAGAAGAAGAAGAAGGAGGAGGAGGAGGAGGATGAGGAGGAGGAAAAGAAAAAGGAAGAAAGCAAGTAAAGTTAAGTGGCATTAAATAAAATATAGATAGGACAAGAGAAAAAGAGAAGCAGCATATGAAAGGAAGAGGTAGGAAGGTAACAGGAAGGAGGAGTAAATGTTGAAATGATACGGATAGAAGCATAGCGTTTAGACATTCAAAAACAGACACACAAAAAGAGTGAGCAGCCCTTGGGTGCGGTGTTTCCTTTTCCACAAACATCCAAAATCTCACACTTACATTTATTAGAGAGAGGACAAACTTCATTACCAATTGGTGGAGCTCAGTCACACAAATACAAATATTATTTTTTTTGGTATTTTTTAAGTTCTTGCTCTTGGGGCTCTGGCTTTATATTTATAATTATCTGCATGTACATAAATAATAACACATCGTCACACTATGCTGCCACATTATCATCTCAGCATACACTTTAAAACATCAGTTCTGATTTCAGCAAATTCGGAATCCAAAGACAAGTTGGAGGTGCGACAAAAGTATTAAAATGGACTTACTTCTCCTAATCCATAGCTCACATGACATGAACTAGCATTGAGCGTATTAACTAGCTTGGCTTTACCCATGCTCCTCTCCTGAACTCTTATTATATCCTCTCTCCCTCCTCCTCTACCTTATTTCTAACAAACAACAATAAACCGAATTTAGCAGGTTTCACTTGACTCTTTTTTCCGTGCATTGCATTTGCATTTGCATGGCCACTTTCAAATCACTATTTATCTTCCCCTACTAGGACTTGAACATCAACACGTAGTTAGCTAGCTAGCATGGTATGTACATTTTCTCATTTACTATAATCAAGTTGTTGCCAACCAATTTGCTCTCTCTTTTCAGTTCTGCAGGGCACAAGGATCATTTCTCTCTGATCTCAACTTCATTCCTAGCTAAATTCTTTGTAAGTTTTTTCTCATATAAAGAGCCTGGAGCATGATTTTTTTTCTCTCGAAAAAAGTAGAAAATGAGTGATAATTCCAGTGAACAACTATTTCTCAGCATATACATTTGTTTTGGTAACTCACTGTGTATCTGTAAATTTGTTGTATAAGTTGTTGCACATACCCTTTTATTGTGTATTATTGTCTATGTCTGTATGACTCTGTATGTGCTGAATGTTTAAGTTCGGTCTATTTGTTGATTTAAAAAAAAATGTGTTCCTCCGTAACCAGCTCATAGTACTGGTGCTGCTGGATCTTCCACAGAAAGTATGGAGAACATTTCTATATAAATATACTCTTACCTTGGTTTAATAAGTTATTAGTCTAGGATTTAGCATACTATAAATACCCCACTACCATGGGTTCATAATAGTAATACATATAGCTTAATGGTAAATATGTCGACGTTCATTTGTGGATGTTGGTGTCAAGCCAAGCCACATTAATTTCAGCCTTCTTTATTTTCTTCATCATATTTTTTCATGTACTTCATCATACTATCAATGTTATATCACATTTTCTGATATTGTATCAAAGTAACGTTTTATCTTTTCTAATATGACGTCAAAGTCATGTCTCATCTTTTCTAACACTTCTAAGTGGTCTACTTAATGTTTTGGAAGAATCGACACAATGGGGCTTGTGGATTTATTTTTTGTTGCATCTGCTCCGAATTTGAAAGTGCTATTGTTGACTGCACTTGGCTCATTTCTAGCACTGGAGCGTATGGATATCTTGGGGGAGAATGCAATGAAGCAATTGAATACTGTAAGCAATGGTTCTTGCACTTCAGTTCCATTCATCTATAATCCTTAGGCTTAAAGGCACGAGGCTTACCAATTAAACAAATAAATGCTTAAAAAAAAAGGTAAATTCCTGAGACTGGATGGACTAACAGTCACACGCTCTGTTTCCTGATAGGTGGTATTTTTTGTGTTCAATCCGGCACTTGTGAGTAGCAACCTGGCTAAAACAATAACTTTTGAAGGCGTTGTTTTGTTGTGAGTATCAATCTGATCACTGAACACGTATCTATGTTTCTTATGGAATGTGCTGTTTTATTTTTTTTAAAGTTATCTGTTTTCCCTTTCATCTCATGTTTTGTTCAACCTTTGATTAAATATGTAGGTGGTTCATGCCATTCAATGTTCTGGGTACATTCTTAATTGGCTCAGCACTAGGTTGGGTGCTGATTAAAATCACAAGACCTCCCCAACATCTGAAGGGCCTGATATTGGGTTGCTGTGCAGCAGGTAGCCACCTATAAATCCTTTACAACATGTACCATCATTTTCAACCAAGGAAACTATGGACACCTGAATTGCCATATGTTTGTGGCAGTGCTGTGTTTGCCTATCAGCCTAGTCCTCTACCAACAAAATGCAGTCTTTGGCAAAGAGCCCTGTGATTTGGTAGCATTGTTCAATTCTTCCAATTGGGAGAACCTGAGTTTGGATATCCCTTGTTATAAGGGGAATAGAACATAATGCATCCCTTGGGTAAAATATATAAGTTCATGTTTTGGGTTGATGTGAACAGGGAATATGGGAAATTTGCCTATAATTATCATCCCGGCAGTATGTAGAGAGAAAGGCAGTCCATTTGGAGCACCTGATGTCTGCCATACATATGGAATGGCTTACGCTTCACTTTCTATGGCGGTATGCAGTTTCATTAGCTTTGTCTGTATTGATTCAGGATAACTGTACATAATATTAATCATAAAAATTTTCATAATATGTACTAATCAACCTGACTGCTCATCAATTTTATAAGATTCAGATTATGAGCCATCATTTTGATGGGTTGAAACCTACCACACATTTTAACCTTTGGCATAGCAATTTTCTCAAAAAAGCTATTATCCACTGTTTCACAATGAGCATCTGCATACAGACATTGACAAATATAGTTATTAGAGGAAATTAAGTGGTGAAGATTCTCATTTCTTATATTGCATTCACCACAAGTAAAGCATCACTATACATGCATGGTGGTGCATGAACATAATTCTTAAGCATGACAATGATTGACATTCTGTTATTGGGTTCTTCAGATTGGAGCCATTTATTTGTGGTCCTATGTTTACAATATTGTGAGGATTTTCTCAAGCAAGGTCAATGAAAAAGTCAACGCAGATGAGTTCGCTAGCAATAAGAAGCCTAACGAGGCCACTTCAAAATTACTCCATGGGAATTCCTCAGAAGCAGTTCTTCCTTCAGAAAACTGTTCTGTCTCTGTGGACAATGCAAATAAACTAATGCTTCCTTCTGAGGAGGAAAAGAAGGTTGCTCCCTCCGCCTCCTTTGCTAAAAATGAGATTTATTATGATTTTGAAGTTCTTACCTTAGAAGTTTAACAATTGTTTTTAGAAGGGGTGAGGGGTGGGAAGCTCATTACGCAGTCATCATAATCAGTATTATTATTATTATTATTATTATTATTATTATTATTATTATTATTATTATTATTATTTTGTTCTTGTTGTTGTTGTTGTTGTTCTTACTTAAAACATTTCACACTTTCATGGCAGGGACCAATCTTATATGCAATTAAGCACTACTTAAGGGTGTTTTCAAGAAAGATGAATCTCAAGGCATTGTTTGCACCTTCAACAACTGGAGCGGTATCTTTTTGATTCTTTTATCTCACCAAGGCTCTCTTTCTGTGTGTGTGTGTGTGTGTGTGTGTGTGTGTTTTTGTTTTTGGCCTGAACCCTATCTAGTTCTTTCAATCATCAGGAAATCATGTTCTTTAGAACTGATGACAACTTTTAAAAGTCTTTAGGAAGAGAAAGGAAATCAGCTCTTAGAAAGAAAGAGGAAAGCATGTTCTTCTTTTCTTGCTAACGTATGTGTTCCACAAATATAATTAGCCTTTTTGCTAAAATATGTTTTGAACATGTTGCATAACACATTGAGGAAAGTACATAGTTGATTACATGGTTGTGTCCAAATTTATTGGACACAACATGTATAAACTCTCGAGGACACCTTATCGGAACACATTTATAGCAATATAATTGTCTTATTCATCAATCTGAAATGTATCTTATCACAACATTACTCTAAAGTAGGGTAACAAATATTCAGAGATAAGTCCTTATGTAATTGAAACATGTCTGCCGATAATCTGATGACTGATTTATTACATTTTCTTGTATCATATCTAGATGGTTGGGTTTATCATTGGTGTGGTTCCCCAGATCAGAAACCTTATTATTGGTGGTGATGCTCCTCTACGTGTGGTCCTGGATTCTGCTTCTTTTCTGGGGTATACATATCTCAAATTTAAGCTATGTGACTCAAGGTTTTAAAAGTCTCATGCTTAGTGCTCTCATTTGTTGGGATATGAATTCTACAGGTTCAGCTTATTGTTTTTTATTGCTTTTAGAATTCATGAAAAGTTTCCCACTTTTCTTTCTCTTATCTTCAGTGAAGCAGCCATCCCAACTCTCACTCTGATATTAGGAGGAAACCTTCTTAAAGGTATAAAATATTTTATTAAATGTTTGTCGTTATTACCTTATATAAGCCTAGTTCTATATTTCTGTTTTTTCAATCTCTCATTTTGGTATAGATAAGTTTTAAGTAAATGTGGTACATTGTTATTCAGGTTTGAAAGGTTCAGGTATTCTGCAGCCACTAATCTTTGGCATCATAGCAGTTCGGTATATTTTCCTGCCTCTCTTAGGCATTATCATCGTTAAAAGTGCAATACGTTTTGGTTTGGTTCACTCAGATCCATTGTATCAGTTTGTTCTTCTACTTCAGTATGCACTTCCACCAGCAATGAACATAGGTACGATGAGTTTTTAATGTTGAGAAGTGAATACAATAATGTGAGCTTGATTTGTCTTCAAAATATTTTATTTTGGTATTGTCTTCCAACACAACCATCCCTTATCTTTAAGTGTTATCTTTTCATTATTTTCCTTCAAAATGAGCTCTATTAATCTTTATTAAATATTAAACTCTACTTATGGATATATGTATGTTTAAAAACAACTTGAACTCATATCTACACAGCTTCTCTTGAATTGGTATTTACTATTTAGGCTGAGGAAACAAATATGAATACGATAACTATGAGAGGTCAACCATTAATTCTCTACCATAAAAGATTTGACAATCCAGAATGAAGTTAAGGGGGAAGTAGGATGGGGCGAAACAAAAGAAGTTCAAAGTCAAAAGCAAATAAACGGTAGAGAGAGTGAGAGATGGGAAGCCAGGGAGTGGGAAAGGAAAAGTTGTTAAAGTGGGAATTGGAATCTAAAAGGTGGTTGCAATTCAAATGTCCAACTTGACTCTGAATTTGTGATTGTCTTGAAAATCTGATAAAGACATTTAGTGTTAAAGATGTTCAATAATAAGGAAGGTTTGATTAAACAACCAAGTTGATTTTTCATCCCTTGTATTCTTCATTACCGTATGCTGCTAATGGAAAAGAGAACTAATACATCGCTACCAAGAAAGGAGAGTCCGTAAGTAAACACATGGGATTTTTATTGTCAATTGGGTAACAATTTAAAGCATCAGAGATATATATGTAAAAGAAAGCATCAGAGATATTGCTGTTGGGCTAAAAAATTTATATCTTACAAAACATAACTTCTGTACAGTTATAAGTCAAACTGTCCATCACTACCGAAGTGATCTTGAAGTCTATAATAATAAAGCTTTTAATAGAACAAATACGATAATTAGGCTAATATATGAAACCATATATTCAGATAGACATTTTTTTCTTCTCTTTTTTTCACAAAACGGGAGAGCCCATTTCAGTGGCAACACAAGATTTAGACATCAGAGAGGACAAATCTGTCATGATTATACTCATTTCATCTATATATGATTTCCTTTTGTTGGATGATTAACCACCACTTCTCAAAGAATTGAAATAATTAAGAAATGTCGAAGGGACTGGATTAATTTCATTGCATTGCTGCCATGAAAGTACCAATCTACTTACTGCTGCAGATAAAGCATACTCTGCTGTGTGCAAGGAACACTGTCCACTGTCCAAATTATTGACTCAACCAAGGTTGTACAGTTTCAAATATAATTGTTCATTTTGTTTTAATTTCTTGGTTTCAACATAACCACCTGATGTGTCAAATGATCTGTGAGAGGCTGACTTGGCCATTTAAGCACCGCCCAAGTATATATAAATGAAAAGAAGAATTGAGTGAGCCGCGTGTATAAGGTGCCATGAGATGTGAGTTCATCTTTGTGCATGTGTTAGTTGTAGTGTTCAAAAAGGTGTCTGTGAATTAGTGAACTAAATGTCCAATTGTTAATGCAGCACTTTTACCATAGTTATGTCCTTGTATTTCTATGCTCATGATAAAAGTGTATTCTCTTCACCATTGGTAATGCCCAATAATTAAATGTTGGACAAAATATGTGGTAAATGGATACTTATATTTCAAAAACACCAAGATACAACTTTTTGGTATCAATGCCTCACACTTGAACACACTTATGCATAAACAGCTTTTGAACTTTATACAATACATTTTTAATAAATTGACTCTAGGACAAAGACACAACCTCACACGGCACCACCTAATCTGCCACTTAAGGAAGCTATGTTCTTTTCCTATTCTGGCCAATGCATCTTGCATACTCAAATATAACCCTATTAGATAAAAGATACAGGAAGATGGAATATATCTTATTTGGAAATCTTTACTTATAAGCAGTGGAATCCTTGTTAAAATGTTTTTCCTTATTTGATATGGCAGGCACAATTACCCAATTGTTTGGAGCTGGGAAGAGTGAATGTTCAGTGATCATGCTGTGGACATATGCTTTCGCATCAGTTTCACTAACACTTTGGTCAGCCTACTTCATGTGGCTAGTTGTTTGATCTGTTTCTGTACATAAAGTTTGAGACATCAATCTAAGTAGGTTCCTCCAGCCCCTTAAGCCAGGAATTTATGATAGCTGTAGCTTCTTAACTTATGTTGTAGAATAGTACTTGAATAATCCATGATTAAACAATATCATTTTTTTTTTTAAATGTTTTTCCTTTCAGGCTCTCAAATGTCATTTCGGCTGTTCCTTAGATTTCATTGTTGCATATTAACAAACAGGCCTTAAAATGCAAACCAGGGGGCACGAAATGCAGTTGGAATAGACATTTTAAAAAAGGTTTCTCATAGCCAACGATGGAATGTAAACACAAAAGTTAAACAGTATTCATAACTAATTCTGGCTCATGCCTAAAGCATGCATATTTGAGATGAATAGTGAGAAGCAGGGTAAACAACAACCAGCAAATGCGATCAGAATCATCAGATGAGTATACGGAGAAGGATAAGATTAGGATCAAACAGAAAATTATTCAGGGAATTTCATTTTGATTAATAACATTGGCAAAACGGATAGCATATATCAGAAATATCAAATAAGAAGTCTAAAAAATAAGCATCAGGTTAATCAAAATAACTACTACCAGTATAAGTAAAAAAGGTAAGAGAGGATTTTAACCCTTGAGATAAATCTTCAAGAATCATTGTTGGAGTTGGAGAGGTCAGACTCAGAGCTTCGAGCAATTGACATCTGAGGACTCCATGGCTTAGATTAGGAGTAACTGAAATAAATTAACTGTAGTACAGTCAATGGATAACATAATAATCATTACAATGTCAAAGCTAAGGTGCCGATTCCCGAAGACAAGGTCACAGTAGGAGTAGGATTGGCAGTAGAAAATATAAATTCCAGAATATGTGTTGTATAAGGGGTTTTGGATGTGCAATGGACAAGGAATCAAGGAAATGAAATGTTGGAAAGTAACATCGTACTGTAACAATGTTTCAATGCCTCTCATGTTAGGGGGATTGATTGAGCAGAAGAAAGAAAAAATTGTGTCATGAAAGTGATAGAATGCTCTTGGTACAGTGTACTAACCACAAAACTCAACATGTGAATCCCCTGCATATCACAATATAAACCAATAATTATCCCATCAAAGAAACCTAGTTGATTTATCAAAATTACTATTGACGTAAACAAATAATAAACCACCACTATCAATTTTTTTTTTTTGAGTCAGGTATCAAATTAAAATCTAACATAAAGGATTACTAAAACATTAAAAAGCTACAGTGGTACACAAAACTAAGAAAATAAATAAAACAAATACAGTATCAATAAATTATTATCTATGTTGTATATGCTAGAGTGGATGTAGAATAGGAATATCAAGAACACGAAGTTTACTGGCTCAGCCTTGGGAGGAATCCCTTAATATATCTTTATTGTATAAGTGTACACTTAAACACTATAGTATGCTGGGAGGGGCTAATATGTCATATATTTCTAACGGCATCAATAAAAATCTGATTGTTGTGGTCTGTGGTAATGTGTTACACTACACATAGTAGCAGGCGTCATTTACTAAGCTAGAAAGTAGAAAAGTAGAAACAGATGACTTCAACAAACAAAAAGAGCATTATGAAAAACCAAAATAGTGAGAGAAAGAGAGATCCCACTGGTTTGAACTTGAGAGATTCGATCACCGGTCGTAAAACTGGAGGACTGTGGACTGGAGAGTGGAGACCATGGCTGTGGCCTGACCTGTGTGTGTGTGTTAAATTTTTTGGTTAATTTCTTTATCTATTTGGTCCGGTTTCGATTCAATTAATTAATTAATACAGTCAGTAACTAGTGTTGGGTTGGGGTATAAATGGTATTTCGCGATCATATCAATGTTTATAGTATCACGTAGGGTTGGGTTGGGTTTCAGTCACAAAGAGTTTGAGTGCCGCTGCCTTAGCCTGAATCAGTATCACTCACTCCATCAGCTTTCTCACTCACAAAATTGTAATGATGGGAGGAGGAGAGTTCGAAATTGGAGAAGTCCCATTCAATCCAGACGGATGGGGCCCGCCCGATTCCTCCAATCTCAACCTTAACCTCCCTGTCAACGTCCCCTTCGCCCCTTTCTCCCGCTCCGATAAGCTTGGCCGTATCGCCGACTGGACTCGCACCAACTTCAACAACCCCAACCAGAACCGCTCCAAGAACCCTTCCGATTCCGTCTTCGACTTCTCCAACGACGACTCCTTCCCTTCCTCCGGCGCCGCCGATGACGACTCCTCCTTCCGTCTCGTCGACGGCAAGCCTCCACCTAAGCCCAAGTTCGGCCCTAAGTGGAGGTTCCAGCAACAACGCCAGCTCCCTCAACGCCGCGACGAGGAGGTTGAGGCCAAAAAGCGTGAGGCAGAGAAGGAACGCGCCCGCCGCGACCGTCACTATAATAATAACCGCTCCAACGCCAACAACATGATGCGCCGAGAGCCTTTGAAATCCTCCGTCGACATCCAACCCGAATGGAACATGCTCGACCAGATCCCCTTCTCCACCTTCTCCAAGCTCTCCTTCTCCGTCCCCGAACCCGAGGACCTCCTCCTCTGCGGTGCGCTCGAGTTCTACGATCGATCCTTTGATCGCATCACTCCCAAGAATGAGCGCCGTCTTGAACGCTTCAAAAACCGTAATTTCTTCAAGGTTACCACCACTGATGACCCTGTCATCCGCCGCCTCGCCAACGAGGACAAAGCCACCGTCTTTGCCACTGACACCATCCTCTCTACCCTCATGTGTGCGCCCAGGTCGGTTTACTCGTGGGACATTGTGGTCCAGAGGGTCGGGAACAAGTTGTTCTTCGATAAGCGCGATGGCTCTCAGCTCGACTTGCTTTCTGTCCACGAGACCTCTCAGGAGCCATTGCCTGAGGCCAAGGACGATATCAATTCCTCCTATTCCCTCGGCGTGGAGGCTGCTTACATCAACCAGAATTTCTCCCAGCAGGTTCTCATTAGGGATGGGAAAAAGGTCGCATTCGACGAGCCTAACCCCTTCGCCAGCGAAGGAGAAGAGGTTGCCTCTGTGGCATATCGCTATAGGCGGTGGAAGCTCGATAACGATATGTACTTGGTGGCTCGGTGTGAGGTACAGAGTGTTGTTGAGATTAACAATCAGAGGTCCTTCTTAACTCTCAATGCACTCAACGAATTCGACTCCAAATACTCGGGTGTCGATTGGAGGCAGAAGCTCGAGACTCAGAGAGGTGCTGTGTTGGCCACTGAGCTAAAGAACAACGCGAATAAGATGGCCAAATGGACGGCTCAGGCTTTGCTAGCTAGTGCCGATATGATGAAACTGGGGTATGTCTCTAGGGTGCATCCTCGTGATCATTTCAACCATGTGATATTGGCAGTTGTTGGGTACAAGCCAAGGGAGTTTGCTTCACAGATTAATTTGAATACTTCGAACATGTGGGGGATTGTGAAGTCCATTGTGGACTTGTGTATGAAGTTGAATGAGGGGAAATATGTGCTTGTGAAAGACCCATCCAAACCACAGGTTAGAATCTATGAAGTGCCCGCGGATGCATTTGAGAATGATTACGTGGAGGAGCCACTGCCGGAGGACGAGCAGGTTCAGCCTCCCACGGAGGATGCTGAGGGTGCAGAGCCAAATGCTGCTACAAATGATGTGGAGGAGAAGGAGGTGGTTGCACAAACTTGAAGGGTAATGGTTCTTAATCTTACATAACTTAAAAGAATATTTAGGTAAAGAACAAATTTGCATGCCCTTTAATGTTAGTATTAGTAAATTCTTGACCAGTCTTGTAATTTGATGATATTGTGCTGTGTGTTCGAAACATACGTAATTTATCTTTCACTTCTTAGAAAGTCCCAAATTATGCCGTCAGACATGAGGCAAACTGTTGTTGTAGAAGTTTTATTTACTGCCTGAATTTCTCTGAGTTTAATGTGATCATTGCTCAATCATGAACCACCATACAATCCCTTTTAACTGGCATGCCTTCTTGTCCGGACTACGATGGCTTTATTGATCCTTTTAGTGCACAATTCTGTACCATCCTATGGTTGGTTAAAACTGGTGATATTTAGAAAGATTTAGTGATGTAGGTCATTTTTATGTTGTGATTAAGTGATATAGGTTAGAGTGTTCATCATCATGAATACAATGTTCATTTCCTTCAATAAAAAGTCTTATTACCATCAAAAAAATTATGTTGTGATGCTACAAGTTAATAAGTTGAGTTAAGAATTTTATGTTTTATTAATGGAGTAGCACGTGATATGGTAAAAGATATAGGCACTTCTCCAAAAAAAAGAAAAAGATATAAGGTAATGTTTCTAATAAGATTCTTATGTCCCTTTTTAATGAGTACTGAATAATGGTTATGTGATGGATTTTTGACTCACTGCTGTGAGCTTCTGCTGTGTGTTTGTTTAACCATTTATGTATGTATGTGTATATCTATATTCTAACCTTCTATGGTTATTTGTCTTTTCTCTCATGGACTATAATTGCCTCTGACAGTTTGCAAGGCTCTTCGTGCATATTTATTACGAAACATCCTTGTTTCTCTTTTTTTTGGAAGATTGACATCTCCTCCCAGGGAATTCTTTCCTATATTCTCTGTAGAAGTCTGTATGTTTCTTTTGTAATTTAAGTAAGGAGTAGGAGAATTTTCTGTTTTAAACCCCCTCCAAAAAATAAATAGGATTTACTTGTATTTCACGTTTCAATTTTTTTATAATTCAATCAATCTTTTTTGGGCAACTGTAATTGTAGGATTGAATTATATAGATGGCAATGCAGGCAAGGAGGTGAACAAGACATTTCATACCTCCCTTTGATGGAATGATGTGCTGTGTACACATTACTTTGTAATGAGTCTCTAGGACCATAAAGCTACTGCAACCATAATTTGGCTTGAGATATTAAACTAGAAGTGGAATAAGTTAATCTTGATTGGTGAAGAGCCATGGAGATGTGTTGGTCGCTACATTTTATCAGAATTGAACTGAAAATTTTAATGTGTCTATATATTGTAATGGTGACCTGGAAGGTCTGATTTTGGCTGATGAATTGAGTATTTTCTGGGCATAAAAAGAATGTGTCTTGTCTTCAATCAGTGCATTTTATTGATGTCTTGCAAGCACGAAACATGTTTTTTCTTAAACCCACAAAAACATGTTTTTATTTCAATTTTAAATTTATCTAGATAGTGCAAATAACGACTTCCGGGAGGGGGAGGGGGGGGGGGGGGGGACCAGCATACCATTTTTTTCTCTGGGATGCGCATTTATTTGTGAGAAAGGATAATTTTCATGTTTTGCGCACACATGCATACATACATATGTAATATACCATGTACAATAATGAATGAAACAGTTGTGGAGTAGTAAATTTATGGTGCTCCAATGACATTGGCAGAGTTGCTTATATTCTCCTTCCTGAGTGCTCATTTTGATGTTGTGATATGTGTGTATTTTTTTCCTTTTTCTGTTGTACCTCTTTTTAGCTCAAGGAAGCTCATAGATTGGTGCTTTGGAATATTTAATAAATACTACTCCCAGGTTTAGGGGAGTGAAAGGTGGTTTCATGCTCAGGGCCTTCAGTAATTTTCTCTTTTCTTTTTGGGTAATTTTCTGGCAAAATTTTCAAAATTATCTCAAGAATTTATAAACTAGCTATATTTGTTGGTCAAGTCCTAAGAACTTTTAGAATAGGGTTAATGGAAAAAAGGAGCAGAAGAGTGTAAAATACTGCTTGATAGATGTTAGAGGCTTTAGGTGCCTTCTAAATGAGGAGCATCTTCATTATTTAGACCGAAGTATCTGTATTAGTGCACTCTTTCCATAAGATGTTAGTTAACAATAGTTTTCCCATATATTTTGTGTGTTTGTTGCATGCAACCTTACATAGGGCATCTCATGTAAATGTCTCAGGCCCATTAAAGAGAGTTTATAAGCTGAGCATCACTGTGTTTGTGTTGAATTGTCAGTATTAGTATTTTGAAATGGAATTTATGTGCCAAATATGTGAAGGCATTTAGACAAAAACGTCCAGTTTCAATTTGTTGAGGTACCTAGTCATGTGGAGGAACTACTGGTTAGGTAATTTGCCATAGGTAGATGTTCATTCTCAAGCTTTATGTAATTTTTTCCCCAACTTCTGGCTGGTAAGTTGTCACAAAACAATGCTTTAGTTGTTGAATTTTTTATTCAAAGCTCAATGGCTTGGAGTTGTACTTTGAGATTGATCTTCTTCATCATTAAATGCTTGATGCTGAGTGCCGGCCAATTGCTTTCTATTAACGTGAAGATTGATTTGTTCATAGATGCTTTGGTTTTTTCAATGCTTTTACTGTTTACAAAGTTGGTTTATTTTTATGTACTAGGGCAATCTAATGATTGATGCTTGGGATTAATCCTTATGCCGTCTTCAGAGATTGTGACTTACACATTGGGTGTTTTTAACCGTTGCAGACAATAGTCAGTGGGAGCTCCTAAATCACGGCCACTACAATTGTCAGCAGCAACAATACAACTTCTTTTTTTGAGCAGTGCGAAGTGCATAACCTGAAATTCTAGACTCTTTAGCCCTTTGATGTTATTTGATAATATTATCCTTTCTTTTTGGTTGAGGTGTTGTTGAGTTTTGCAAAATAGCATTTTGGACCCAATTTAAGGATGAGAGTATATTGAGTACTCGGAAGAGATTATGAAAGCATTAAAGGATTTGTTTGCCTATTTGTGAGCTTTGTGATTGTTTTTTTTTTTTTAAATGAAAAAGGGGGTCTTCAGTGTAAACTCATCAATCTCATGTTACATGACGGTAATGGGTAATATTATATGTACCATCGGGGTCTTGCTGGGACTATTGCTCAAACCACTTGTCAAGTAAAGCAATTTGTTGACACCTATCAAGCTACACCCCTGCGATGGTATTGTTCTGTTTGAATAGCTTATGTGATATGTTAGTCAAACTCTTTTCTTTTTTAATGCTTGTAATGCTCCTACTAGAAACATAGAGAAGGTAAGTGGAAGTTGTTTTCATTTTTCAAATAATACAATTTTACTTGTATAAAAAGTCACTTATAAATTTCATATCATTGAGACTTGAAAGAGTTCTCTCGTAGGCACAAAACATTAGTAATATATTTCTGGTCTAAATCAACTAGCTAATACTAGCATAATGTTGAGGATCTCCGATCTTTCTTGTTCAAGGGCCTCTTAGAATTATGTTGAGGACCAACAACATAATTTGGTGTTTATTACTATATTTTTTATTTTTTTCTTTTCATTTTATTTACTATAAATTTATTATTATTCTCTCTCATGTTCTATCTTGAAAAAGTGGCTCTTTCTCTTGATTGTTTATTATTTATTGCAATTATACTTTATATTGATGAATCATTGTGATTTTTAAATCTCTATTTTAGGTTCTTATGTTTTGGTGTTGCATTTCTTAGTTCCCCATCACAAGTACTCTCTCTCTCTCTCTCTCTCTCTCTCTCTCTCTCTCTCGCTCTCCAACAAAATTTAGAGAATAAATTACACTTATTTTTGTAAGTTTGATATGAATTTTGATTATTATAATAATCTTTTTATAAAGAATGAATCATTTGAATAATTTATTTAAATAAAAATTATACATACATATATATATATATATTTATGTATATATTTATTTATTTTGCTTAAATATATAATGAAGCTTATGCAATTCATTTAAAAGTAAGGACGTTAAAAAAAAAAAAAAATAAAGAATAATTGCCCTAAAGATAATATTTGTATATTTATAACCTTTATGTTTAGAAAGATTTTCACTTAAATTTAGTCGTTCCAAAACAGATTGAAATGCTTCATTAATGTTGCTCAATAAAAGCACAGTAACAATAAATGTTATGCTTAAGATTTTAGATAATACAAGTTTAAGATTTTTTTTTTTATATAATAAATTTGGATTCAGATTAAGTGCTTTCATCCCAAACATGTTTTTTCCCATTATATAAGTGCGTATGAATAGAAACAAGGTGGACCGAATAAGAACGAAGGGATTGAGTAGAACGGAACTGAAGTGAACAAAATGGACTGAATAAAATTATAGTGTACAAAATGGACCGAATAGAACCAAAGTGGATCGAATGGCCTGAATAGGACTGAAGCCGATCAAAGTGGATAGAGTAGACCGAATAGGATATAATGGGCTAAAAGGACCAAAGTAGACAGACTGGACCGAAAGGACTGAAGTAAATAGAATAGGACCAATGTGGACGGAATAGGGACAATGTGAATGTGAACTGAATGGACCGAAGTGGGCAGAATAGGACTAATATGGACCAAATAGAGCCAATGTAGATTGAATGGACCGAATTAGATCCAAGTGGACTGAATGAGACCGAATTGGATCGGATAGAACTTTAGAGGGTAGAATGGACCAAATAGGCCAAATAGGACTAAAGTGGATCAAAGAGGACAGAATGGACCGAATAGAACCAATGTGGACTGAATAAGACTTTTAAATATTTATCATTTTGATTTTTTAAGGTTCATATTTCTAATTTCTAATGTCTATTTTAGTGTTTTTCTTTGTAATTTTTAAATTCAAGAGTTGAGCTCAAATATAATAAAATTTCATACTTTTCAACCCAAAAATTAAAAAAAAAAAAGAAAAAAGAATTTTTGAGAACTTGATAAGAAAATCTACAAAAGGAATCAATTTAAGTCTCAATTAGTATTAAAATGGATTGAAGAGGGGCCGAAATTGACTGAGTGGACCG
Source organism: Castanopsis chinensis (assembly GCA_032878915.1). Classification (NCBI taxonomy): domain Eukaryota; kingdom Viridiplantae; phylum Streptophyta; class Magnoliopsida; order Fagales; family Fagaceae; genus Castanopsis; species Castanopsis chinensis. The sequence continues at coordinate 366,517 of JAVQMG010000074.1, read as the reverse complement.
AAGTATAGACCTAATTGGACTGAATAAAAATTGTTTAATTTTTAGAAAAAATGAATTATCTTCAAAAAATTATACATTATCTTAGAGCATTCTTATCAAGCATTGCAAAAAATTTAGCATATACCCTTTTAAAACACTACTTTTTCAGTTTTTACACTTCATTTTACAATGTACCAAACATCAAACCTTCTATTTTTTTTACAACTTCATTTTAATATTATTTATTTATAATTTTTTATTCCTTTTTTGTTTTTATTTTCTTCATCCTCTCTTTCTTTGGTCTTAGTCTCCCTCTCGGTCTTGCTGTCTCTCCCTCTTGATGACCCATGTCGATGAGACTGATCAAGCCGACAATCCACGTCGGTCAACTCGATGATCCACGCCAGTCACGTCGACCTAGGTTTCGTCAGAGATCGGCTTGGCTTGATACTCCGGCCTAGGTTTCGTCAGAGAGGTCGGGCAGAGGTAGCGAGAGAGCAGAGAAATGGGAGCAAGGAGAGACGAAGAGAGTAAAGAAAGTCTGGAGAAAGAAAAAAAGAAAGAATATAAAATGATTTTTTGTTTTACAATCTTGCTACAGTGGGTTGCTAGACATAATAGTCCATTGTAGCTGGATTGTAAAATAAATAGGATTTGAGAGTATTGATGGAGCACGTTTTTTAACATTTATAGTATTTTGTATGTTAAATTTTAGCATTTATAAGATTTGCCCATTTGATAAGAATGCTCTTATAATACAAAATAATTATTTATTCTCGTGGGTCTACGAATAATAATAATAATAATAATAATAATAATAATGAGGGAGAAGGAGAAATACTTAAGCGCGTGGATTCTTAAATTTGTTTATTAAATTCTTAAACTTATGAAACTGTTTTAATTTGAAGCCTTTATTTTATCTTTGTTATTGATTTACATTGTTAAGGATAGTTATCTTTTTGCCCTCTGATATCTGTTTTTGTACAAGGTAAAAAAATAAGTGGGAAGGAGAAATGCCTTAAATTCAAGGTATATAATAAATTTTGGAAGTTTAATTTGAAATATTTTTAATGTAATAAAAAGGGAAAAAGAAAAGGGATGGATAGGATGGAAGGATGGAGAAGAGTGATGATGAATCGAACGGGTATAAAGATGAAGGTCCTGATGGTTGGGACAAATATAATATCAGAAGCCCTAAACTAAAACTGAAACTGAAACTGAAATTGAAACAGTGAGTTGAAAAACAAAACCCAACTCCACCAAAGTGACATTCTCTCACTCGGTCTTGTCTTTCCACCAAAATCGTTTGTAGCTGGAGCCTGGAGCTGCTTTTGCTTTGAGAAATGTTTGTTTGTATTTAATAGAAGAAGAATGTGCGGTCCGGTCAGTTAGACTTTTACTCTATTCTATTTCTACTTCTACTACTAGTTTAGTTTAGTTGAGTTCTCTCTTTCTTGTAAATGGTTATTATCCCAGAGGATTTCAGTTTCAGATGAGCTATCATTATTATCATATCATTATTCATTACTCTTTTTTACATTAATTTACACGCTCTCTCCCTCAGTCATTCTATTTCTATTGTATTCAGAACCGGTTTAATTGTTTGGAAATTTTTAATCGTTGTAGTATGAAGAGGCTGCTTTAGCTCATAGGCAATTATAGCTATAGTGACAATGGAGTTTGAACCTCTGACCCAGCTGGGTAACGAGGTCATTGAATTTGACATGATTGGTCTCGCTGATGATGCCATGGACATTGACCACCCTCTCAATATTGTTGTTGATGTCCATGATGATGAAGATCGCCTTCTTCACAATTCAACTTCAACTTCAACTACTACCACCATCCCTCCACCTGACGCTAATCTCGAACCTTTTGAGGGTATGGAATTTGAATCAGAAGAGGCTGCCAAGGCCTTCTACAATTCCTATGCCCGCCGTGTTGGCTTCAGCACCCGTGTCAGCATGTCTCGCCGCTCCAGACGTGATGGCGCCATCATTCAGAGGTCTTTTGTCTGTGCCAAAGAGGGCTTCCGTGTTGACAAGGACAAGGACAAACCTGGCCATGTTGATGGCAGGGTCAAGCGCCCCCGTGCTGAAACCCGTGTTGGTTGCAAGGCCATGCTGGTTGTCAAAATTCAGGATTCTCATTCTGCCAGATGGGTTGTTTCCAATTTTGTCAGAGACCATAACCATGAGCTGGTCCCCCCAGATAAGGTCCACTGTCTCCGCTCTCATCGTCATGTCTCTGGTTCTGCTAAGTCCTTGATAGATACCTTGCAGGGTGCTGGGATTGGCCCCAGTGGAATTATGTCTGCACTCATTAAAGAATATGGTGGAATTAGCAATGTTGGTTTCACAGAGCGTGACTGTAGGAATTACATGAGGAGTAGTCGCCAAAGGACCCTCGGAGGTGACACCCAGCTCCTCTTGGACTACTTGAGAAACAGGCAAGCTGTAGCTGAGAACAACCCTTCTCTTTTCTATGCTGTGCAGGGAGATGATGAGGATCAGTGCATGAGCAATATTTTCTGGGCTGATCCCAAGGCAAGGACTAACTACACTTACTTTGGAGACACAGTTACCTTTGACACCACTTACAGATCAAACCGCTATCGATTGCCCTTTGCGCCTTTCACAGGAGTTAACCATCATGGACAGCCTGTGTTGTTTGGTTGTGCTCTCCTCATAAATGAATCTGAGGCATCCTTTGTCTGGCTGTTTAAAACATGGCTCGAGGCAATGTCTGGGCGGCCTCCAGTCTCAATCACCACTGATCATGATCGGGTAATTCGCTTGGCTGTTACCCAGGTTCTTCCTGAGACCCGTCACCGTTTCTGCAAGTGGCACATCTTTAAAGAATGCCAAGAAAAGCTATCCCATGTGCTTTCTGAACATCCCAATTTTGAAGCAGAGCTCCACAAGTGTGTCAACATGACAGAATCCATTGAAGAGTTCGAGTCCTGTTGGTTCTCTCTAATTGATAGATATGATCTCAGGGAACATGAATGGCTACAAACTATATATGTTGACAGGAGGCAGTGGGTCCCAGTGTACTTGAGGGATACATTCTTTGCTGAAATGTCAATAACACAACGCAGCGACAGTATAAACTCTTATTTTGACGGATATGTCAATGCATCAACAACCCTACAGCTGTTTGTTAAGCAGTATGAAAAGGCTCTAGAAAGTCGCTATGAAAAAGAAGTCAAGGCAGATTATGATACGATAAACACTGCTCCTGTCCTTAAGACCCCATCCCCCATGGAGAAACAGGCAGCTGAGCTTTACACAAGGAAATTATTTATGAAGTTTCAAGAGGAGTTGGTTGAGACAATGACTTTTTTGGCAACCAAAGTTGATGAGGAGGCAATCACAACATATCAAGTTGCGAAATTTGGGGAAAATCATAAAGCTTACTTTGTTTCATTTAACATTCATGAGATGAAAGCAACTTGCAGTTGCCAGATGTTTGAGTTCTCTGGTCTTCTTTGCAGACACATACTGACAGTTTTTAGGGTGACAAATATTCTCACTCTACCATCTCATTATGTTTTAAAACGTTGGACAAGGAACGCCAAGAGTGGTGTCATATTAGAGGAACGTGCCAGCAATCTGTTGAATGGTTCACGAGAATCACTTACTGTTCGGTACAATAATCTTCGTAATGAGGCCCTCAAATTTGTTGATGATGGAGTTAAAACTGCAGAAATTTATAATGTGGCGGTGGGTGCTCTTCAGGAAGCTGCAAATAAAGTTTCTCTTGCTAAAAAGAATAGTGGGAAAAGTGCCTTTGTCAATGCAACTGGCAGAGAAGATTGTCTGCATCAAGGAAGTGTAGCAACTAATACTTGTGGGGGTCATCAAAGTGGTTTAGAACAGCCTCTGTCTGTGGTTAGTTGTTTTCTGTTATTTTACTTCATTTATTTGCTTCTTACTTTCTTTTTAGTTTAATATAAATAATAAGTTATTTATTTTTATCCCTTGGAACATTTCTCAAGGTTTATTTCTGTTCTTCTAGCAAATAATAACTTGGATTTTGTATAAAATATGAAGTATGAACTTACTGTACAGATTTTCTCTACTTAGAATTATAGGATACGCTTACGTTTTTTAATTATATATGCTACACATAAAAGCACGGACTCTTTAAGGTGAAGTTTGAACAACCAAAATTCTCGTAACAAGTAAAAGAGGTTGGACATTCAATTGGGAATATTAATGCTATTTAAATGAGAAATGGAATCTCAAAAAATAAAAAAGAAATGGAAACAACTTGAATTTGGGATTAATTTCAACTACCATATTATGATAACCATTCAAATAGAAAACAAGTATTTCATAATAATTATCCAAAAGGGAAACGTTTTAATTGACTTATAATTTTACTGAAAATAATATTTATGTAAAGAACAAATTAACATTGAAAAGGTTTCACATATGCATTAATGTTGGTATTAGTAAATTTTTTCCCTACTTATCAAAAAAAAAAATAGTAAATTTTTTACCAGTCATGTAAGAAGATAATGATATTGTACAGGTGTGTTGAAATTTGAAAACATCCATGATTTATCCTTCGCTTGTCAAGATGTCCCCAATTATGCAAATCAGACTTGTTCTAAACTGTTTTTATAGAAATTTTATTTATGGTTCTGAATTTCTCTGAAATCTACATGATCATTGCTCAACCATGAACAACCATAATCTCCCTTCCAACTGTCATGCGTTCAGCACTGGGCTACAACGTGTTTATAAATCCTTATAGTGCTCAAATCTGTACTATCTTATAGTGCTTTCTGCTTTGAATTTTGTGATATTTACAGTGCTTTAGTGATGGTTCATTATTTTGTTGTGAATGGACTATGATTGTTTATATTCTATGGTCATTTCTCTCATGGACTATGATTGTCTCTGGACATCCTACAATGCCTGCTCCCCGGGAATCCTTTCCTCTGTTCTATCATGTCTGAATTTCTCTTTTATCATCCACCATCTCCATGATTTGGATAATCATCAACCCCCAAAAGAGTTTAGTATTCTTCAAAATCTTGTTTAACAGATTACCAAAATCATTAGGACTCATAGACTTACAATCTGTGACCACCTGGGCTCTGATATGTGCTGTATCATCTCATGCCAGCCATACCATTATCTTGCTTCTAATTGCTTGTTCTCATCTGCTTTCTTTTCCTTTTATTTTTTATTTTTATTTTAATTCTTAAAAAAAAGCACTGGCACTTCTTGGATAATTTATTCTTTAATTACATAATTCCTTTGTAGTACGAGCAAATGTTCATTTTTAGGGAGCTAGTGGAATTCATATGCCTTTTTGGCAAGTTATCTTAGTGATTGAGCTTTAGCAGCTTTATGGCACTCATCTATTTGGCTAGTGTTTCGCTTCTTTTCCAATCAACTTGCAAATCAAGAATGAAGAACCCTTTTTTTTTATCTCAAAGTAATTCAGTGTCCTTTATAGAGATGGTATTGTTTGCCCTAACCATTTTAGATTGTACGAATATTAAGCATTAGTAAATTAATTCATGACATATGCCATTTGTAACAGAACTAGTACCTTTGTCCTCAGATCTATATATGGCTTGATAATTCCCTTGTTTCCATCAGATCTATATATGAGACTGGTTCAGCTTACAACTACTGTAACTTTTCAAATGCTACACCCTTTTAAAATCTTTGATATCTATTAGATGTAACTATCACCTTCCACATAGGTTTATTTTCTTAAATTCTCTCATCATCATCATCATCTTTTACTACTCAATCTACTCTCTGATCTCTCTTCTCCTTCTTATCAACCTAATCTCTATTCTTAGTTTCTCCTGTTTGTAATGCAAACCCTTCTCCCCTTGTTTCTCTCTTGAATTCTTCTCTTATAAAAAATGTTCATCAAGTTGGTTTTCTCATACATGATTCCATGAGGTCTGGTTTTCTCATAGTTACTGCTTCATTTTATTTTTTTCGATCAATATAATAGATCCCCAATAGTTTGGATTAAGATTTTATCCGTTAAATTTCTGTTGAACCTCAAATTGAAATTATTTGTTTTGACCAAAGAGGATTTTGGTACTTAAAAGTGGTGCCAATGAACTTGGACGCAACTGTTATAGATTGTCGCATGCTTTGCAAACCCACGTTTTTCTTTATGTCTGCTACTTTGTTTTCTGCATATTAATCACTCTTCATTCAGTCATCATTTTAAAGACCTGAAAAGAAGTTATGCCCTTTGCTATTATGCGTCAGGGGTTTAAGAGGGTTTATAGAGGTTCTGGTACTTCTTTGATGGGTACAATCCTGGCAACCCAACAAGCCCTTTGTTCAGTTGGACTTGGTCAACCTGAGATGAGCAGAGGAGAGGCCAAGCTTCTCAGTATCTAGGTGGGATTGAGCTGTCCAGGTCTTGAGGACGAGACCTGAAGATGACATTGGTGAGAAAGAGCTGTTCTAACCTGTGTGAGAGGAACACCTTTGGAAAATTCAGTGACGTAAAGCAGTATTTGTTCCAGTGTTAGATCAAATTGGAATCTTTTTTCTTTTTCTTTTAAGGAGTAATAGTTGAGAACTGTGCCTGCGTAGCTTGAACCCATCCCTAATTGTCTTGATTTATAGGTTCTAATTTGAATCCTGTTGGGACAATTGTTAGTCTTTATATCAGTATGCATAGAGAAAAAATGAGTTGGTCTCAAACAAAGGTACTTATCATATTCAAAATTTGAATGACCAGGATTGAATGATAAATCACTTACATATCATTATTAGGTATATAATGGCAAATGTCTTAGAGGACTATGTTGGGAAGTAGAAGTTGTCAAGACATGTAACTATCCAAGCTTAGTATGACTAGAGGGTTATTGACCCCTTCTGTAAATGGATATTAGGATTTTGGATAAATTAGTAAATACTTTGGGGTGCAGTTGGGAATAGACTAGATCCTGTAAGTATATCTGACAAAAACATATGTTGGGAACATTATATGCAATGGAGAAAACTGTTTGGTACATTTGACATGTACAAGGTTGCTTTCACATATGGATTGAAGAAGTTGCTCAAATTCATTCAAAGCCCTTGTAGCTCAGTGCTAGTGGCATAACAGGAGGAAGAACAAGATTCAAATCTTCCCAACTGACATTCAGTGTGAAAAATACTGTTTCTAGTGTAACTGATATTTAAATTGATGTTGTGTTGAATGATAATAATGCTCATCATATGACTCTTGGTTCCCACCCCCCCCTCCCCCCCCCCCAACCCTTTTTCCTTTTTTCGTTTGTTTTGAATGGTGTGAATGAACATTGCATATGCCTGCAGGATGAGCAAGACAGGAGAATCCAAAAGCTAGCGCACCAACTTGAACGTGCACGAAGAAAATGTGAAGTGTACCGGGCTAATTTGCTTTCAGTTTTGAAAGATATTGAGGATCAAAAATTACAGCTTTCAGTTAAAGTTCAAAACATTAAGTTAGGAATGAAAGACTGAGATCTGAATGACATTGACAGTACCCTCTCTCTCTCTCTCTCTGAGTCAAAAAAAAAAAAGGTGGGGAGGGGGTTGGGTTTTGAATTGAAATGACTCGTCAATTTATGCTGCATTTTTCTCTGGCTTTCTTATCAGCACCTTCAATTGTAAAGAGAACTATCTCTTCCATGACCTCTATCCTGCCCTTCCACTAGGTGAGTGCCTCTATGGGAGAGTGGAGTTGAATTTGGTAGGTTCAGGTGAACAACTTTATTAGGGAGAGAAAGGGGGGAGGCGTGGGAAGTTGATGTTGAAAATTACTACTGTAAATTGCATTGTTAGTCCCGCGCTCAATATTTTTCCCACTTGGAATATGGAAAATCGCATTGCAATGATTGCATAATCCCTCTTTTAAGGCACCGAAAATGGAGGTGAATATCCTCTTTTAAGGCACCGAAAATAGAGGCGAATATTTTGTCGCATTTCTTGGTGAATATCCTCTTTTAAGGCACCGAAAATAGAGGCGAATATTTTGTCGCATTTCTTGATGCATTGTACTGAAAGTCTTGAAAGGTATTTTTTTGGTAAACTTGAAAGGTATTTGATGACTTCCATTAGCCATCACTGGCAATTGGAAAACGACAAGTTCCTACCATATGAAAAGGAGATGGGAGTTCGTTGAAATGGCAAACTCTTCTCATTAACGTGTGATGGATTAGGCAAAAAACGAGAACTCTTCTTCTGACGATTATGAGAGTGAAGGTGATAATGATGATAGGACACTCTTTGCTGCCAACATACCATACTCTCAGCTCTCAAAGCACTTTTTCTTATTTTGTTTCTAAGTCGCATTTACCCAAAATTTAGCAAGAAATAATTTTTCCTTCGCCATATTTCTTGTAAGGATCTATTTGACATCCCTTTATTTTACTGAAATTAAAAATTTTTTGTCGAAAATACTATATATATATATATGCTGCATTTTTCTGAAAGGTAAAAGTTAACTGAAATGGTACAGTTAAACTCATGAATAATATCAAAAAATGCAGTGAGACTTATAAATAGTAACAAAAATAAGCTGAAAAATAAAATAAGCTGGCTTATTAATTTTTGACAAACAAATAGAGATCAAGTTCAGGCAAGACTGCTGTGATGCAGTCTTATTTTTATATTCACCCAACTATGACAAATATAATAATTGAACAGATATGGAGGTGCATATGGTATACAAATCAAGATCTAATCAAAGAATTTTCAATTGAAGGTCAGCATAGCCAATCTGTGCTTTGTGCTTCTCAAAGAGATCTTGAAGTGCTTTAACGAATTGACTATGAGCTTCAATGACCTGAAGAGAGAAAAACAAACAAATCAGCAAACTGAGCAGATTCCAACACCCGGATGATACCGCTAAAAAGTGATGAAGTGAAACTCCCGAGGGATCGACATTGATAGATAAATAACCATGCTCAAATGTTGCAGTGGCATTGAAATTTGATACCTCTTCCATCGTGGGATGTGGATTTTTCTTGAGCTCAATTGGTCTACCCACCACCACATGCATCGGATGTCTGAATGGTACAGGAGATCTGCAAAAGAGAAAACGAACTCTAGATAATAGTCAAATCTCTCCACATTTCCATATGCTTCTGCTGCAAACATTCTCAAACAAATGCATGCAGAAGTCACAGGCCAAACAGTAAAACAAATGGAATTCAAAAAGAAGAATTCATACACACCCTAAAATTCCCCCAAAGTATATTGGGGTAAACTTGATAGCTCTAGAAAATTGCAGGAACAACTTCCCACCCGGCTTCCACCACTTATAGATGTGTGACTGTCGCACAATTCAGAGGAGAGCGGAGAATAAGAATAAATTAACCGTTTTGGGTAAAGCAAAATGCACTATTGACAACAAAATATTAGTCAACATAATAGTAAGCGATTGACACGTGGGCCATGCAAAATCTGCAACAAATTGATCCAACTGGCTGCGCAACAATTGCACCAATATCATCACAGACCAATAAAACAAAACCATTAACTGCATATCAGGCACAATGCAACTATGACAATTAGAATCCTAAACCTACTACTTACCAGATATTCCAATGAGAGAGAGAGAGAGAGAGACAGAGAGAGTCAATACCTGACCAAAGCAGAAAACTGGAACCAGAGGATGGCCCATCTCCATGGCAATGCGAACAAATCCTCTTCTCGTCTTAAGAAAGGCAATCTACGAAGGAGGCACGACAGTAAATCCCCAATTTAACCAAAAAAGAGAGGAAATGGTATCTCTACATTCATATCAATGTATGTGTGTGCATGAGAGAGAGAGAGAGAGAGAGAGAGACGGGGGGTGTCTATGATCAAAGTTCAATTCAACAAAACTTAAATGATTAGACAATCAGGAAAGTGCTCAATATTGCCTATTTGATTTCCTCCCCTCCACACCCCCACCCCCCCCTAATGATGTGGAACCTCACCAGGCAAAGGGCCCTTTGGACCCACCCTTGGGGAGCAAACCACGGATACACAGAGCATTCAATTTTTAGAAAAAAGAAATGGATGAATACGTGTAAATATTGACTAGACATAAACACAGAACAGAAGGAAGAGTTAAAAAGGATTAAACCTCAGAACCATGCTCCATAAGAGATGTCTCCTGCACTCCCCCTGGCACTACGATGCAACTATATCCAGCTTTCAAAAGGGAGATAAAGTTTTTCTTTGTTGCAGGTGCAAGACCCAACCATGTCCATATATGCCTCAAAAATGGTGTGTAAAAGACCTAATAATTTTCTAAGACATGTTGAGCGAGACTGAACACAGAGAAAGGCTCCATGAATATATTGAACAACTTCAAGGTAAAAAAAAATCTTACAGCGCTACTAGCAAGGACCTTTATCTTTGGAAGTGGCATGAAACCTGTAAGGTCAGCAAGCGCAACAACACCAATTGGCAAAACTGAATGTGGTTCATAACCGAAGACTGCATGAAACACAGACCAAAATTAGTACTTTATCTAAACAAGGACAACCAGACCCCTTAGGGGAACCCAGGTGGTGGGCTCCTAGGCTTGGAGTGTGACGTAAACCCAGAAGTCCCAAGTTCAATCCACCACAATATTGGTTTATGGGATTTCCATGGTGTCTCACGGGTAGCAAGTGGAATAATTTGGCCAAATCTTAGGACACCACTTCCCTATATCAAAAAGAACAAAAAATATAGTGGGGTGGGGACAGACTAAAGAAGGTTATTTGGCTAACTATGATGGTAAAACTCTATACATAACAATTGCATCTATGGCTTAAAAATTCAAAATTCAGCCACAACCCCCCCCCCCCCCCCCAAACACCAAAAAAAAAACCAAAAAAAAAAAGGCCATCGAGTGAAAGATTGAAAGTTGTAAAATTAGAAAAAACAAAGCAAGCAAAGATTTTAATCATTAGACAAGCAATGTATAGGACTTGCTCATCGTGGGACTACAATAATGTGCGATAACTTGTAAGTTAGCTAAAGAATATCTCTTAGCAGAATACAAGTTCTATAGTGCCAACCTCTGATAACCCAGTAGGAGTAATGATGCAGGGCATTTAAGTAGTTTTACATTTGTAGTCGAACACAAAACCAGTAGAAATAGTTGCTTGTGTCCAAACGGTGGGTTAGAGGTTTTTATTGTCATAGCAGTCACTTAGATCCATTTGTACTCATTTGGTTAATATTTTAGTTGGTTAGATTCCAATTACCAATCAGATTAAGTCTTTAATTGAGCCAATCCAGTGGCTGCTAGTGTAGTGCAGCTTGTATAAATTGCAGATTAGGCTCTCATTTGTATTCAGTTTTGATATGTAGTCAAAATAAGTCTAAGAGCTTTAATTTGAGAACATTGTGTTCTTTGCTGATTAAATAGTTATTTTTGATAGATGCATTGAAGAACAAAATGGCGAGGAAGGACAAGAAATGAGTGATTGCATAACAAGTATGGCTGAACCTGTTTATGAACAGTATAGGGAAAAAGGAGTAGATGCTATTGTTGAGAAAGAAAATGACTTTCAATAGCGATAAGGGCTATGAAAGTTCCAAAACAAGAAATGGAGGATGACAAACAGCATAAAGGTACACTCTTTCCCACCAATTTCAACATTGAAGGAAGAAGTTGTGACTTGATAATTGAGAAAGGTAGTTATGAGAGTATGGAGTCTCAAGAGATTTTGACCAAGCAAGATTTGAAGGTTCAATAAAATCTGTCTTGCTTAAATAAAGGAGATGAAGTTAGAGTTTCAAGAGGTTGTTATTCCATTCCTTGTGATGAAGTTGCCATACAATCATGTGAATACAATAGGCAAGCCATCTTGGGTGGAAGGCGCAACACACATAGTTTGTACAAGATAGTGCTTCACTATGCCTAGCAACGAAAGAAGGGGAAAACAAATCCCAAACCAACGGTCAAGATGAAAAGTCTTTAAAACTGGAGGGTCAACCAAACTTGAGGACAAGTTTGCTTTCAAGAAAGGGAGTCCTCCTGATGCAGATGCATCTACATTTAGTGTTTCATTTGTGTGGGACTTGGCTGTGCAGAAGCAGTGGCATTTGGTGTGCTGCAACAACAGCAAACTCATCACTCAAGGCAACTGTATCATCCTATAACTTCATACAAATCTTAAGGCAACCAAGAGCACTTGAGGTCAAGTGCTTCTTAAGAGGGAGAGTCCTGATGCATGGTATTTCAAGTAGCTATATCATAATCCTCTCGTAACTAATTAGTTAGTTAGTTAGTTAGTTAGTTAGTTAGTTAGATGATTTCTTAAGCATTCGCCAATAGGATTTAGACAGTTGTCAACCATCTAGGGGCTGCCAATGCCAAACAATTAGTATAAGTAGCATAAGCTCTTTGTAAAACAGTTTTGGTATATGATTGAAAATAAGCCTTGAGAGCTTTTATTTGAGAACTGTGTGCAGAGGTGCCTAGCCAACTATCAACGTGTTCTAAGCAACTCTCTTTCCATCTAATCTAAATCATATCACAGCCCATCACCTTCCCTGCATCAAGTAACAACACCACCTCTCTGATATATCTTCCAAAACTTGAACCAGGCATTCACCCAAAATCATATTGCCCAGCTTCCACATCTTAGTTAATCCTAATAATAACAGCCACCGTTGAATTATAGGTGTAGGGATTTAATTATATAACTAAGAGTTCTCTGGATTCAATTATTAAACTAAGAACTACAGAAAACTCTCTGTGAGCGTAGAGATGGTTGGAAATATAGACATTAATATGTTTCTAACCCTGTAGCTTGAACCCCTCCTCCCTTGAACCCCCAAGCACTTCGTGCAATGGGAGGTACCATCCCGCGTACAGGAACGGTTGGTGTGTATACAAAAACTTGGGAGAGGATATTATAATACCAGCAGTAAACAAAAACCAACCTTGTCACTCCATCAAGCAATCACATTCATATTTGATTAACGAAACATGAGATTTAACCCTCAACAATAAATCATAAGGCAAAGGTGAAAAAATAAATGAAATGGTAGTAGACTAGATAAGTTCCAAAGGTGAACCCTCTGCAATTTACTAACTGCTCCTTGAAGGTAACAAACAAACGTGATATAATAAATCGCTTTAAAAATGAATGTTGAAAATAATTTATCTAAAACTTAAGCACTGTTTACATTTTGTGATTGAGGCTCAAAATTTTTCACTTTAGTTGTGCACATAGCAAATACACCACCATAAAAGCCTGAACAGTATTGAAGATGTGAATACCATAGTGACAGTGTTAAAGACCCAACCAACAGCTTGGGCTGCATGATGTGATTGGTGTGGAAAGATAATTGATTTGGGTCCCTTCATCCAATACTACCTTGTGATTGTGGTGTGAAAGAAAATTAAGGCTTAATAAATGCAAGGACTGGGAAGTTAGTTGGATGGAAGCCAGTAAAAAGCTTGAAATTGAAATGGGTTATAAAAACAAAAACATGTGGGCAAATTGAATTGTTGGTAGAATAATCAAATAATGCAAGGGAAGGCATGTAATAGTAATTCAGGAACTTTGAAGATAGCAAATTTAAATTAAAGTAAGACAACAAGCAGAAAGGGGGGGCAGAATAGAATAGAAAACAAACCATAAGCGCGATCAGGATGGAAGGCGTTCATATCCTCTACATGCAGAGTCACTGGGAAGTAACTACAAGCATGCTTACATATATACCTGCAAAATTAAATTAAAAAAAAAAAAAAAGCATTTAAAATAGAGAATAGGCAAATAGTAGAGTAGTAATAGATTAGAGAGAGATAAGAGATAGAATAGGATAGGAGTAGGCAAAGAAAAAAGGAAATGAAAAGAGTGTGAAGTAGAGAGTAGAGAGGAACCTGGCCAAACGTCGGCCAAATCTGCTTTGTTCGTCGATGGGAATGAACATTAATACAGCAAGCAAACCCAGAACCCTGTTTGTTAATAGAAATAGGTAAAGATTGAAAATTGCAATTTTGTTTGATTTTAATAAAAGAAACAAAGAAAGAAATTGAGAGAGAGAAAACTGACAAAAGAGCTTTGGAAAGAGGAAGGAAGAGGAAGGTGAAGAGGACTATAGCGACATTTAAATGAATAGCTCCCAGCCATATTCCGAGGGCTAGAATAGCTTGAAATGTATTGGATCCCAATCCAAATTCTTCTCTTCCCTTAAATACTCGACCGCCCTCTTCTTCCGTTTCCATCACCATCTCACCCACACCCACACCCTCTTTTCCCTTCCTTCTTCTTTCTCTTCCTCTTTCAACCAACTGTAACTATAACTATAACTATATCATGTGTGAAGACTGAAGTAGTAGCATCTATATGATACTTGTAACTACCTTCTTCTTCTAAAAGGTTCTATACCCTTCTTTCCCTTACCCTGTTTCCCTTTCCCTTTCTCTTTCCAACCAAAGTTGGGACTTTTCTATAAAACGATAGACGAAGTTAATGATCGAAATTTCAGTCAAATATTAACACTAACATTGGAATCGCCGTCGCTTTCTCTCTCTAGCCCTGGCCCCCTTGTAGTTTGGAGTTGGCCCTTCCTACTTCATTTCTCCTATTATACATAGAGAATCTCTATCACGTAACATTCTCAAGTCACAACAACTAACTCACAACTCACCAGACATGTTGAAAGGGATTAACTATTAAAGTAAAGGAGACAGAGTAGTGTAGATGTAGTAAAGCACCGTTCAATAATAAAACTGAGTCTGTGAGGAACACACAAACACAAGGGACCGATTATAATAACAAAATGTGGGTGCGACTCATATTCTCATCCTAATCCTAAACAACATACTATTAACATTTTTTTTTATTTTTTTTTATGCAAACACGCCAGCTAACCTAACCATGAAAAAACGCACCTCACACACGTGACACGCCTGTCTCTCTCATAATGTCCACTCCTCATCCAAATGCTAATTGAAAATGCCATCCCTCCACCGTTTATTATCATTATCATTGCCTGCAAATGCAATCCCATTCCATTTTTTCAATTTTTATTTATTTTTATAATAGTTTAGAGGATTGAGTGCACCCTTCCCTCCTCTCCCTCCGCTCCGCAATCATCACTTTCATTCAACTCTTTATTAAAATACTACTTCGGTATATGTACCCTGATCGCTAATCTAAATTTTAAGGTAGATAACATGGACTGTATTACACATTTTTTTTCTATCATTTTAATCTACTTGAAATCATTCTCCTTTGTTACTTTCTTTCCTTTGATTGACTTGTTTTTTTCGTTACTTCCTCTAACAATGATAGTTGTAAGGGGAATGGTACTAGGCTCATTGGGCCTTGGCCCAGAACTTGTGGTACAACGTATGATCCCATTCTTGTTGGATCCTTGATCTTGGGCCAAACGAGCTTTGGGGCCCAAGCTAAGCTCAGGTATCATGATAAGGCCATCCTGTCCTGAACGTATCATAAACAAGTTCGTACCGGTCAATTATAGTTTGATCGGGAACGTGCTCGCCGAGAACAGCCTATGTTCTCGACGACCCGGTATTACCTTAAGGAGTATCGCTACCAAGCAGTCTATTGGAAGTTAGAACCAGTTCCAATGCCATTAACCACCATTCCCAACAGAGCATCTTTTTATTAGAAATGATGGGATTGGACCACGTCGACACGAGTGAGATTAAAAAATAATCATAACACCCCCACTCATCTTAAGCTATAAATAGGAGAATAGAATGAAAAGTGGGGGTTGGCATTTCGAAAGAGAAAACATAGAGTAAAAGAGTGATAGTACTAGCACCACTAGGAGGGAGAGAAACATGTAGAGGAAAAAGAAAGGGAGTTCGTGAGAGAGACGGTATCATTGGGTTGCTTGGCCAGGAACTACCCATAGTAGGAAACACTAAGCCTACTATACAAATAAGTTGTGAACCCAATCCTAGGCCTAGTCCATCAAGGGAATTTTGGGCACGCACAATAGTTTAGGTCTCACCTTCGCAAATCATATACTATATAATAAAAGTTAGGCTTAGAAGCCATGATTGCGCCAAGTGGCTGCACTAAATTGCAGAAATTCTTTTAGAATTTTGAAAAAATTAATATGATTTTTTTTTTGGATACTTATCTTCTTCTCCTATAATTTCTAAATTGATAAAAATCTTAATTTGATTACAATTCAAATCTTCATCTAATCCTTTTATTATTATAATTTATAAGCTGATAAAAATTTTAATTTGATTACAATTCAAACTCTTCATCTAATCATTTTTTTATTTAAAATATATTACTATGTGTAAAAAAAAAAAAAACACGTTCTCAAAGTGATAGAGAAAACAAATAGGTTTATTCTTTGTTGTTTTTCCAAATTTATATCTTAATTTATAATTTATGTTAATTTCTTAATTTTAAATTATGAATAATTTTGATTATATTATTTATATTGAATGCAAATTTTCGTTTATAGGTTTTTGGTTATGTTATATTCTTCATAAAAGAAAAAGATAAGCCTAAGAAATGTTTAGTAATAATAGCTTTATTAGTAACTGTGAGGGATTTTTTACCCAGCAACATTAGAAGGAGTTTGTTCGCTTTAGGTTGCCAGGCCCTCACGAATTTGTCCTCTAGAGACGTGGAGACAAGGCCCAGTGGAGCGCAAGAGTCCCACATCGCCTAGAGTACCCTCCCAGACCCAATTGTTGGTGCTTCCTCACGACAACAATTGAAATACTAAAGCGAACAAACTCCTTCTAATGTTGCTGGGTAAAAAATCCCTCACAGTAACTTTTTGTTAACATGATTTAAAAAAAAAAAAAAATTGAATAGAGAGATAATTTATCAACGTAATTTAAACTTTACTAAAACCTTTTTAAGGGATTGGTTTAAAAAAATTTCAAAATAATTTTCTAATTATTAATTACTATGCGCTAACTTCTAACTACCAAAACTCACAATTGAAATACTAATCCGTATGAGATACCACTTCCAAAGATTACTATATTGGCTATTATATATTAACGTTGACTTTTTTTTTTAAAAAAAGAAGGGTTTTCTCCCTCCTTGCAAAATAAAAGGATTATAATAGGGGTAAGACTACACCGCCTCTTTTCTACAATAAATGTTAAATTTAGATAATTTTTCATGCATATACACATGCTACCCGAAGAAATTATAATAAGAATTAGCTAGATAGAGGTAAAATTACACCACCTCTTTTTTACAATAAATATTAAATTCAGATAATTTTTCATGCATATACACACACATGTAACATGCAACGCACACGACTTAAACTTTAAGTTTAAACTTAAACTTGGTAGAGTGAAACTCACTCAAGTTTTATTGCCTTCTTCCATGCTTTCAAGGACAAAAATTAAATACTCATGTGAGTCTCTCTATACTTCAAATAATGTTTAATGATTTAGATTTTTCTTAATTATTAAATTGAGGTTTTACTTAAACATGATTTCAATTATTGTTTTTAGGGGTGTTCGGGGTGCGGTGCGGTGCGGTGCGGTTTTGGACCATTTTTAGCACCGCATTTTGCAGTGCGATTTAGCTAAAATCACAACTGCACCGCACTTTATTTTTGCAGTCACATGTGTGGTGCGATGTGGTGTGGTACGGTTTAAAATTTAGCCAAAACCATAACCGCACTGCACCTCATTTTTGCAGTCACATATGCGGTGCGGTGTATAAGATGCGGTTTGAATGATTTGAAGTTGGTATATTTTTCAAATTTTGGGCTTTTTCTACCCAGCCCAAAACTAATTTTTCCCTTTGTTTTGGGCCAAGTTTTAAACTATTGAGCTAGTTTTTCTTTATTTTGGGCTGACTTTCTTAATCAACACTTGCTAGGATTATTAAACCATTTTTTTAACTAGGGTTATTAAACTATTAATAATATATTTAATATTAAAAATAATTAAATATATTAATATATATATATATATAGAGATGGTGTGGTGCTGTGCAGTTTGTACGGTTTTCTTATTATAAAACTGCAAACCGCACTGCACCATGTGGTGCAGTGCGGTGCGGTACAAAATTACTTGCGATGCAGTGCGGTTATACCATTTTGCGTGCGGTTTTGGTGCGGTTTTTGCGGTTTGTGCGGTTTGGTGAACACCCCTAATTGTTTTGGATAGTTTTTAATTATCAAATTCAAGGGTTTTCAATTTAAATATATAATTGAGCCTTAAAGTTAAATGTAATATTGAAAATCATTTTATATATTTTTTTTAGGTACCTCTACCATCTTCCATTCAATTACACACACACACACACACACACACACACACAAACACACACACATGTAGCATGCAACGCACATGACTTAAAATTTAAGTTTAAACTTAAACTTGGTAGAGTGAAACTCTCTCAAGTTTCAATGCCTTCTTCCATGCTTTCAAGGACAAAAATTAAATTTTCATGTGAGTCTCTCTTTACTTCAAAATTTTAATGTTTAATAATTTAGATTGTTCTTAATTATTGAATTGAGATTTTACTTAAACATAATTTCAATTATTGTTTTGGATAGGTTTCAATTATTAAATTCAAGGGCTTTCCATTTAATTATATGTAATTAATTGAGCCTTAAAGTTCAATGTATTATTGAAAATCATTTTATATATTTTTTTAGGTACCTCTACCATCTTCTACTCAATTATGTGTGTGTGTGTGTGTACATTTTATGATACTTTAGTTTCACATAACATGCATTCATTATGTAACTTAAAAGTAAAATATTCATTTATTTTTATTATTTGCGCCAAGTGGTTGCAATAAATTGCAGGAATTTTTTTTGTACTTATCTTCTTCTCCTATGATTTCTAAAGTAATAAAAATCTTAGTTTGAGTACAATCCAAACTCTTCATCTAATCCTTATATTATTATTGTAGGGGTGGGTTTTGGTCCTTAAGCCCAAAAAACAAATGGATTAAGGCCCAAAGAGCCCAATACAATGTATTTGTAGAGAGTGGACTTAAAAACTAGACTTAAATGGATCTAAGAATACACACAGTGAATAAAAGATAGCCGAAGAGTAAGGAGAATAAGCTCTTAAGCAAAGGAAACCCTCATCGGCAACGTCCAAGGAGAATGATCCTGGCATATATTTCTCTTAAACTCAGATCTTATAACAGTTCTTGTTACTACAGTATTTTCTTTTCTGATCTCTCTCCCCCAAGCTCTTTCTTTATAGTACGACTTCCTCTGATGACGTGCTATTAATGTGACCTTACTGTCCGAGGACGTGGCCTCTTTGGCATGATAATGGCCTTTCTCGACCATGGGTATGACACATGGCGCAATTACTTTATTGGAATCCCTGTACCTCACAATAGCCCCTCAAAACTCCAGTTCGTTTCCTCCCATCCGAGGAGAGAAATGGGGTTTTGACTTTGGGTAATTGATTCAACACGCTTCTCTGACTCCCACGTGTGAGAATGTCGCTTTGCGTGTTCTGTAACTATACCTGACGCTTTAGAGTATGCAATGCCTCATTAAATGCTCCAGGCGGCACTTTGTTCCCTACATCCTTTGGTGAGATGGAGATCCTACGGTTGCCATTTCCCCTCAAATTTTGGGTGGGATATCTCCCACCCAATTTCGCCTCCTATATAAGGCGTCTAGAGAGTTCATTTTTCCTACTTACAAATCCTCGAACTCCCAAGACGTACCATACTTTCAAGCTCCTAAGACTTCCCAAATCTTTTAATTCTCGAAAAGCTCTTGAGGCGTCCCTTGTCCTTATTTTCATAAGTTTTTCATTTTTAGGCAATTTTCTCCTCGGCCTTTTAATTTCTACTTCTTCTTCACAAATATCTCCTTCGCCTCTCTTTAATTTGCTCTGATTGGTAAATCTACCAACCTAGTAAATTCTCCTGTCAGCATGGAGGGATTTAGGGCTAATTACCACATTCTCCCAGGAGTTTCCCTAAGGTACTATGCTCCGGCGCAGTGGCTTACCCAGCGGATAGAAGGGGAGGTCGTCATTCCCATGATCGCCTTTATAAAGGGGGAATGACATTCCCCATAGGTAGTGTAACTAGGGACTATCTAATTGCCCATAAGCTGTGCCCTCACCAATGCGCGCCCAAACTATTTAAGATCCTGGGTAGTGTAGACGCTCTTAACAAGCTCATAGGTTTGAACCCTACCTGACACGATGTCATTTAGATGTACGATTGCCATTCACTTGCTGACTTGGGGTATTACCTCAAGTCTAGGTCCTCAATTGTTAGGCTCATTTTGTGTTTCCCCAAGTCCAACAAGGGCATGAAGGATGACTACTTGATTGCCTACGGGGAATGGCATGACGATCTTCACTGCCCAACTCGAAAAGGAGAGCTAAGTAGGGTGCTTTGGATTAGGTCCCTTGAGATAAGACTTAGTTTTGTGGTTCTCTCTTTTTTTTTCTTTTTTTACATTACCATTTTTTTTTAATAAGGGTTCATCTTTCTAACCGTGATTTTGCTTCTCGGCTATTTTTGCAAATAGAAGGCATATAGCTCCCAGCATCAGCTTTGTCAAAGTTGTGGACCTTAACAAGGTGTTAAGAGCCGAAGTATTCGTGAGTGAAGACAGACAATTGAGAGTTGTCCACCTCATCCTCAACTTCGAGCCCTTAACCGACAATTTTCAGGAGGTGGACAACGCAATCAGAGCAGGCGATCCTTGGCTAGCTTGGATAAACATCTCGACACCCGGTTTTCTAGCCCGAGAAGACATTATACAAGTTGACCAACCTTCCCAACGTGCTCCCCCTGAAACTGCGGCTCCGAGAGAAGAAACTGCTTCCTCGCACCTGTCACTCGAGGAAGATATAAACCAATTCCAACTCGCAGAAGAGAGGGGGGAGCAGGGAGATCCTACCATTCATATCTTGGACGCAGACAACGAGTTTGATAGAACTTCAAGTGTTCGCACCTCCGACCTCGTAGTTGCATGCATAGACAGTAGTTCAAAGAAAGAAGAAGAAGAGATGACTTTGAACAGGAAGAGGAGCTTGAGAGATCTCCTTGCGGATAGGGCCAAAGGACTGACGCTCAAGGACATTTCAGGGTCCCAGCCTCTTCCTGCTCTCCCCCCTTTCTCCTCCTATAGTTAGCCTGCTCCATATGCCTAACTTGAAGAAGAAAAGGAAGAAGAAGGAGGGAGTTGAGGAGGGGGAGGTGGTCCGCCAAAGTAGAAGCAGTAAAAAACAGCCAAGGGCTAGGTGCGGGCCTCCTCGGTTGAAAGCAGGGAGGACTAGGATATGGCTGAGGTGCGCCATCAAAACCTCTCTTGGGACCCTTGGCTGGAGCTGGACAAGGCAACCATTCCTCAGAACTCCTCTATTAGGGAGTTCCAGAAAGGGCACGTCCACTATCTGGCTGAAGCCCTAGAGTAGCTCCTCATTTTGCCTAAGGACATGGATGCATTGAAGAAAATGAGGCAGCCAGACCTTTTTCTGTCCCTGAAGAGGGATCTAACCCTGGTAAGTCCCTCGGTATGCCTTACTGTCATCATGTTGAGTTATCCCTTCTTTTTCTTTTTTTTTTAATAGCATACTCGTCTGTCGCTTTTGTGTAGGCCATCTAGGAGGTGTTTACTGCAGAGGAATGGGGGAAGGATGCTCGAAATGAGGCTAGAGTCGAGGCCAACCTTCGCGCCAAGGCCAACAAGGCCTTGGGCGTAGCTGAGCAGAAGAACAAGGAGCTCGCTATAAAGTTGATGGAGGAGGAGAAGGAAAGAAGGAGCGTTAAGGCCGGCCTCAAGAACGTTGAAGACTAGGTTGAGGAGTAACTTAAGAAGCTCCATTATGCTTAAATAGAGCTGGCCACAGCTAAGCAGTAGGTCGTGGCATTGAAGGCAGAGCTTGGGGAGGCCAAGGAGGCTGCTCGGATGGTTAAAGAGGCGGCAAAGGCTTTGGAGCAGGCATCCTATGACTGTGGGGTGCAGGAGACCGCGATCCGCCTGGTAGAGGAGTTGGTGGAGGTCTGTAGAGACTACTGCAAAGAAGTGTAGGCAGAGGCACTCAACTTGGCAGGAGTCCATGCTGCTTCCAAGTGGACGAAGGTTGAGAGAATTTAATACCCCGCTGATATCCGTGAAGCTCCAGTTGCACTCCCCCCTCCTGCTACCTTTACCTCAACCTTTTCTAAGTAACCCCTCATCACCCAGACCACCTTTTCCCCCTGCTAAGGTCCCCGAAGGGCCTGGAGAGGCTGGTGACCAAGGCTAGAGGGCTGAGGTGGCTAAGGGTAAAGGGTCTGGCTAGGGTGATTGTCGGCCAGAGGGCAAGGGTCTAGAGGCTACCCTTAAACTTAAGGATGTCGCTCCTAAGGATGTTGTTTCCAAGGCAAATGAGGTTGATTCCAAATCTAAAGAAGCTGATCCCAAGGCCATCAATCATCCTATCTCCTAGCCTAGTAGCCAAGATGACCTTCCACCAACCAAGGCATAGTTTAGGATCCTTTTTTTTTTTTTACTTTTGTTATTATACTAGCATCATTTTATTATTATTATTATTATTATTATTATTATTATTATTATTATTATTATTATTATTATTATTATTATTATTATTATTTTTTGTAATTTTCCTTTGTCATGGCAGTATGCCATGTTTAAGATGTATCCCTTTCCTCAATCAATGAAAAGACATAGATTTTTGCCTTTGTGGCACTTTATTTTTTGGCAATATGTGTCTCTGGTTGGCTATAGCTATTGTTTGGCCTCCTGTTGAGACCTTAAATTGATGATGCTTTTGAGGGTGAACACCCCTACTTTAACAAAAGCTAATGGTGACAGTTGGTGGTTAACTTAGACAAAGCAAACCCATCTAAACAATAAGAAAGAATGACTATGTGTAACTACTGAAAACTGTGTAATTAACATTTTCTGCACTCATCTTTCTTTAAAAGTAATAATAGCTAGCAGTATCAGGCCTAGGAAGGAGTATAATAAATGTAGTGGTGCCATAGGTAAAATTTTTTAGCTTCTTGCTACAGTGCACAGCTATTTATGGCTGTGCACTGTAGCAAGAAGCTAAAAAAAATAATACTACCTCTGTCCCACTTTATTTGTCTTATTTGAAAAGTCAAATTTTTAAAGGGAACACCATTTATTATCTTGTCTACCTTATAAAAATGTATAAATTTCTAAAACTCCCATTAATAAATTTATCAAAAAATAGTTTTGAAAATAAAATAGAAGTATAATAGGAATATTAGTAAATTAATAACTTTTATTTTTAGAAACAAGACAACATTTTGGGATATCCCAAAATGGAATAGAGTATTACACTTCTCATTAAAATAGATAAAGTGACTTTTGTAAGTGCTAAATAGCTAAATTTTTATCTCCATTGACGTGGATGCTCTAATCTAGCAACTTCCTCTGAGCTCAGATATCATACTGGTAGCTGGTGGCACTTTCTGATGGCTTTGAGTTAGATATTGATGGGATGGCCAAGTAAGATTTAACAATTCTAGTTGAGTTGCAGTTAATTGCACGGATGTAGCTAATCCCAAAATTCTAGCTTGCCCAATTTTTCATCAGTCACAGGAAGCTATCACTCAGGAGTCAGGACAAACTCATCCATAGTTTTCATCAATTACAGATTCTGCAGCAGGAAGCTTGTGTTCAGCACAACTGCCAGTTTTTAAGACAGCTTCATTTTTTTTCAATCCATCATGTAAGTCAGTCTGTATTAATTATGTAATCATTTAAAATGAACATATCAACCCATGCCATTAGATTTGCACAGAAGCATGTAAAACAGTGGCTGTCTACTTAAAGAGTTAACAATTAAACACAGTATATGTTCTAAGTATTAGGTTAATTGATTTGTTTTTGTGGATGCCGAGGAGGATTTGATGCACAATATAAGCAAAACTTCCTTAGTGGGACAGTCATTTACAATTTAGTGGAGTAGCAAGCACCTTAAAACATAATTGACAAAAGTTGTCAAGCCTTCTAAATAATAAGCATAATTCTAGATGGCAATTTAAAGATAGCCATCCCGCCGGTCTTGTTCCTCAGCTTCCTTGTTGGCAGCTTGAACAGATTTGAACCACAGTAATGCCTGTATTGACCATTGTTATTATTAGTTGAAGAGAGAATCCGGTGAGTGTATAAATTTATATTTAACCAATACATCTTCCTATGGCCTATACTTGGTAAAACAAATAAGGAAATGAATCTGGCATACGATAGCCCATCCATCATCAAATTATCCTAATCATTCAAATAGTGAAACTCTGTTGTTTCGCAGTTTCCAGCCACAAAAATTGATCAATGCTAGTAGAAATCAAATTGAAAGATCTGTGATTAGAGCCATGGTCCAACGGATACGTACAATTCTTTAGGTGCTATTCTATAGGTTTTCAATTAAATGAAATTCAACAATGTGATTGTATAGACCAATGAATCAAATTGATTGAAGTTAATTATTAGGAAAATACAAAAATTCTTCTTATTCTTTTTCGCTGTATTGGCCAATACAAATCACATTGGATGAATTGAAATGAGTAACTAAACATATATAAACTTAATAAATAAGAGAGAGAGAGAGAGAGAAGGGGCCAGAAATGAAATGAGATAAAAAGAACAGAATAGTAAATAAAATGATGAGAACTTACTGAAGTGGGAATGCCAGTAAATGCAAAAAATCCAAGCAAAGGAGCATAAAAAATGCTGTCCGAGTTCAAAAGTCCAAATACAGGCCTCTGGTTCACATATTCAAAAACAGAACCTATCTGCAGACCAAAAGAAAAGAAAATGTTTATGAAATTGGGAAGAAGAAACCAAAAAAAAAAAAAAAAAAGGAAGGGTTTTTATTAAGAGAGGGTTGTACTAGTACAACTAGTAGTTAGTGCTTACAGCGGCAATTGCAGTGATTGCTGAGGCAAGTAAATAAAGATAAAAGGGGATCTCAAATCCCTGTTGCTGTTGCTGTTGCTGTTGGGATGCACTTTCATTCTGAGCCCAAGGAGGAGGCTCATCCGAATCTGGCCTAGCCCATGAAGGGATTTTACTTTCTTCTTCTTCAGTCTTCTTGTTGCTTGACTTCTTAGAACTTTCAGTCACAGCAACCACACAAAACTTACCACGTCGTGGGTTTCTTTTTGCTTGGGATAGGAATGATCTTGGGTATAATGGATTTTCTACTCTGGGAGTGGGAGTGAGACTATTATTATGTAGTACTAGGATTATTCGATTTGAACACAACATGCTTGCTGCCATGCTTCTAACTTTTTTATTGCGTTGCGTTGCGTTGGACTTGGCCCCTTCTTCTGTAACTCAAAAGAATTAAGATAAGAGATCAATTGTGTGTATGTATAGTGGTAAATAAATTAAACAAGGAAGGAAGGAAAGAAAGAGATATGACATATGAGACAGAGGAGAGGAGGACAGTGGAGCTTTCACCTTTGCTTTTGCCGCTGTACTCTATTGATCTTTCCTTCCTTGGCCAATTATTATCATCATATATATTATCTTCTTCCATATTCCAACTTTAATTTTAATTTTAAACAACACACAACTATAAACGGCCTTCAATTTTTTGCCCTCATTGGGCTCCCACTACGCCTAATCAAAAATCATGGCTCGCCAACTCTTTTGGGCCTCACACTGCCGTCCTTTTTTCGATGAATTTACTTTGTCCTTTTCGGCCCATACGGATCAACTTTTTAGGATTTTAGAATTTAGTAATAATTTATTAATGAGACTATGTTAATGGTGAAAATTTGAAGAAATTTTTAACACCTTTTTTACAGGGAATCGTAAAAAAATTTAATTTTTCCTTTTCACGCAAAGTTTTTAAAAATGTAATCTAAAACAATTCCTTTAAGGCATACTTTAATTTTTTTCATTTATATATAACTTAAGGAAATCCATGCCTGTTAGCATATGGATTCCTACCAAGTTCATTGTGTTTATAAGTTTGGAGACATATTTTGCTTTCTTTATTCTTTTTAAATGAATTTTTGGGACCAATCATGTAGGTACAAAACAATAAGACTTTATTGTGTGAACAAGAACTATTGAATATTAAGGCTCAAATTACACCCAACCTTTACTTATTTGGCAGGTATTTTTATAATTTGTGGAAGTGTTAGTTATATATACACCATGTCTTAAAAGGACAAATCACAATTGAAGTTTCTATAATAGTTTATAAAGCATAAATTGATTTAGCATATGACCAAGGTGAAATTTAGCGCATAGCCAAAAACTTTACAATTCAATGACAAAATCTATTCTTTTTTATATGGAGAAATAGGGTTTGCATCTTTCTTCCTTATTGTTATAACAAAAAAAAAAAAAAAAAGCATATAACAAAAAAAAATTCAAACAATGTCATAATAATGGGTTTCAATTAACTCAACTGGTAAAGTCTTTGATAGTTAAATAAAAAATTTAGAATTCAATCCTTACCTACACTAAAAACCTACTGGTATTTTGATCGGATGATAAAAAAAACTATCATTCGGTGTTTTCAAGTAAATGCTCTGTAGTGATTAAACATTTGTCATTAGTTTTATTTTCTTTTTCTTTTTTAAAAAATAAAATAAAAAGTAGAAAAGCTTTTCGGTTATACATTAATAAACACCGACGTAGCAATGTGGTCTACAATATATGATTCCTAACCTTAAGTCAAACCATTATATCATTATTATGCGTAAATAGTGGGGTTGGATGCCTTCTAATACTAGAGAGAAATAAAACGAGTAATGATTTTATATATTTGTGATAAAACGAGTAATCATATTTGCTTTTGGGTAAATAACAACAATACTTGTTGCTTTGAGTAGATGACAAGATCATTTGTGAATCATCCTCATCATAATCATAATGATCACAATTGTTCATAATCTCCATCACTACTATCCTATTCCTTTGCAATGAAGCTCACACTTAAAAGTGTTTTTTTCCTTTTTGGCACCGAAAAGTATACTGGTAGTCACCTAAGGCACTAGAATCTAGACATGACATTCAACAGATTTACAAGCGACAATGATTGTTTTCCACTAAAGCTTTTGCAATACAATCATGTTTGCAGCAAAGTCCGAAATCACCAATCATGTTTCTTCTGCTTTTCTTTTCTTTTTTGTTTGGAAAAAATAGTCCTATGTCTAGACCTGAAACATAAAACTTCATAACCTATTAACCAGTCACATATATTATGTTAAATTTGGAATTAATTGAACCTCTTCACTCGCACAGTCAAATTTGATTTCTACCTTTATTATGCTTGAGCTAGTAATTAAACGAGGGTTGATGCAATTATGTTCAAGGATAAGACGATTTTTGATTAGCTAGATGAATTGCACGTTGACACTTCGGATATGACTGGATGATTAGTTAACTATTAGAGCATCTCCAAGCTAAACCCAAAATTCTCTCTATAACAGAGAATGAAACCATAGTTCATTGCTCCAACAGTCTCTCTATATATATCTCAAAAGTATTTTTGCTCATGAATAGTAACTCATCAAGTCTGATGAGTTACTGTAGATTGGGAAAAGAATTGATCACATTTAAAAATTCCAAAGCTAAATTTTTTGTGCCAGTGCAAATAAAGGATGAATAAAAAAATTAAAAAAATAATGAAGAAATAATATTTTAATGGGATAGAGAAAATATAGAGAATCTGTTGGAAAGTGTATTTTATTAAGTGAGTAGATAAAAGATAAAAGTCAATGTTCACTTACCAAATAGTACAAAAATTTGAAAAAACTGCTAGAGATGCTCTTACTAGTACTACTACACTAACTTGAAAAATTACCGATTTTCCGACCAAACTCATAGGAATAAAATGTATTTATTTGCTAATTGTCTTGGTGGGAGTGCTCTTTTACGACATTCTTCTTTCATAAGCTCTTGAGCCAATTTGTTAATAAGTGTTTTCAACCCTATGTTTGTTTTGAAGTAAAATATTTTTCTATAAAATGTTTTCCCATTTTCAAGTATTTGTTTGCATATAAAATATGATCAAACTTGTAAAATGTTTTCCGTTGATTGTAAAATCTTTTGTAAAAGTTATACAATGTTTTACCTTTAAAAACTTAGTAAAACATTTTACCAAAACGCACAATGACCCCGCTCCCTCCTGCCCCCAATTTGGTGGCTAGGCCGTTGGTCCAATTGCCAGAGACAATGGTTCCAGCGATCCGACAACTGGAACTAGCAGTCAAGCGACCGATTTCAACAATCAAGTCGCCAAAATAATAGTTTGATCGTTGGTAACTTTGATGGCTAAGTTGCTAGTTTTGGTGGTTTACGCTTAAAAAGTTTTACATGTTTTACTAAGTAGCTGAAATTATTTTAAATATAAAAATTTTACATGTAAAATATTTTATATTTGAAAATATTTTATTGTAAAATAAATGGAACATTAAAGAACATGTTATATAAAATGCATTTAATTCTCCATTAAATAGTCATTGTACACCTTTTTAAAAAATAAAATCAAATTGTATACACATATAAAGAAATGCACACTTTTTTTATATATAACAAAAGAAAGGCACACTTGTATATTGACAAGTGTGTTTTTCTTTTGAAAAAAAAAAAATTTGTTGTTCATAATAAGTGTAGGGATGAAGGGGCCAGATGAGGATATTGGGCAGTGGACCGCACCCAAGGATGTCATAAAGCCTGAAGACAAACACGTAGTAGGGTAAGCAAGTAGATTACTGGGCCGAGGAAGAGGACTGATCATAATGAACATGTGACGTTGTCTAAGGAGCAATCCCTCCTTGGTCAAATAGAGTGGAAGCCTAAAGTTTGAACACCCATCAGACACTGGGCAGTGGGCAACCATGCTTGGCAGGATAAGCTTCAATGAGAGGTGAGTCACTAGAGAGATGAGAAATATCTGGGAAGAAAATTGCTACCATCGCATTGAATGCTCTGAATCTAACCCCCTAGCCGCATTAATGTGGAAATGATACCTGAACAGTAACTTTCAGCCTTACAGCTACTCACAAAAACTTTAGGAAGGTATTGCTGGGACAAGTATTAAGGATACTAGCAATCTGATCTACACGTGGATGGTTGCGATGAAATGGGAGAAGGGAGTATAAAAAGGGAGAATTTCATTACAAGAGGGGGATCTGAGATTAGAAACGGAAAAGCATTGCGTAACTAAGAATTTTAATATTTGTATAAGTCCAAAAGAAATATATAAGAATATATCATCCTCGGACTTGACCGAGGAGTATTTTCTCTTCTTAAACTGTTTATCTTACTCGTTCTCAAGCCAACTAGCCCGCTATGATTCATATTTGACTCTTTGAACGTTCAATTTCTAGTACACTCTTGAACAAATTTATTGTTTTGGGCTTGTTGGGCCATTATCCTAACAACTTGGGCCGATGGGTCAATTTGGGTCCTTACATTAAGTAATATGTGTTAATACTTTTAAACATATGTCCTTATTAGAATAATTAGAGCATTTGTATTAGAAAATGTAAAGTAGAAAAAGATATCAATTTTACACATATAAGTGCCAAAATTGCCTACATCAGTCAAATTAAAAATGTGTAAATTTGCAAAGTTGCTTCAATAATTGTATAAATTTACATTGACATTATCTATTTTTCACGTTGTTTTTTTATTTTTTTCTTTACGCATCTAAAAAATAAGGAAGAGAGTAAATGGTAATTGTTATGTGTAAAGAAAGAAAAATAATATAAAAAAATCAAGAAAAAATTTATATTTTAATAAAATATAGTGTAAAATAGATTATCTTTCGTTAGAGTATTTTAAAAACTTAGTGGGTAAAAAAAAGATAAAAAAAAATTCTTGTAAAATAGAAAAAAAAAAAAAAATGCACAAGCCTGTCTGAATGCTCTAAACAATAAACAAAAGAAGACTATTTTTTTAAACGCCGAGCCAAAAAATAGAGAAAGTAGTGGGCGACACAAAATGTAAAAGGAGGGTGCTTTTGCACGCAATTTTAACAAAAGGAGAGCAGCACGCAAGTCATGGTGAATGCTGAGGAGTGAGTGTCGTGTGTGTGTGTCTCCCACAAATCCTTCAACAATTGAAAGCTTTTAATGATGTCCCTCATTCCCAATTATCATATACTTTTACTAAAACAGAAAGAATATTAACAAATACTAATTTGTTACGCATGGACAATTAGAAACGAGGAACTAAATGGAAGTGCACCGCGCACTACTATAGTATAGTATAGTTTTTAAATATTGCCAATAATTATGAATGTGAAAATTGATGAGGTACGTGCGATATCTTATTTTTGGTTATTACCCATCAAAAATGAAACTTTATTGGTATAATTTGTGAATTTTTTGGCCAAATCAAAATCATGATTTGAAAGCTGTGCTGAATTGATGCTTTAGTTATAGTTATTGCAACTGCCAATCAGGTTGACTAGGGAGTAAACCAACCTTTCATTATGATCGGTACTACTGCTTTGTGACTGATTATACCATTCACCAAACCCCAGAAAACGGAAAATATTTCTATGAGATGCTGTTTGTCGTGAGTTGTGACTTGTGACTTGTGCTTCTTTGGGAATCCAATAATTTGCCCCCTCTTTCATACCAACCAATAGGTAGACACGATAAAAAAAGATTAGAATTTTTTGATCCGACTCGATTGACCCGCAACTCAATTGACACATTTAAAAATGACTTGTTTTGACTTGCAATCCGATTGACCTGATTAGAACCTGATTCGATCTGCCCGTTTTGCCACGTCTACCAACGTTGAGTAAATTGAGATTGAGGTGTAATTCTTATAAAATATTTACTTATTCTTCTTTACTTAATATGTTATGCACTCCATTATAAGTTTGTCATTCTTTACTTGCCACCATAATTTTCTCTTCCTACTTTAAACAGATCGAAAATTATACCAAGATTAGCTTCTAGAAAGCTGAAACAAGAATTGTACCAAATTTGGGTATCAAGTGTTTAGTGATAATTGGTAAGTAGTAACAGTATCACCAGTGAGAATCTAATCACAGTTAAGGAACTCATAAACAATTGACAGATAGTATCTATTTCAAAAAAAAAAAAAAAAAAAAAAACTTGTTTGAAAAATACGAGTCAACTTAACCTAACTCGACCCACAACCCGATTGACCCATTTAAAAATGACTTGTTTTGACCCGCGACCCAATTGATCTGCCAACTCGATTAACCCGACCCGCCCAGCCCTTTTTGCCACGTCTACCAATAAGCTCAAGTTGGAAATTTTTTAGGATCTTGAGTTGACTCATTGCAGGGTCATGTGAAATACCACCATTTTCCAAACTTTATTTTTAAACTACTCCCCATCTCCACTTTTATATCTATACTTATTATTAGAAAGAGGATTTTCTACTTTTATGTATATTATGAATACCTGAAATAAAATAAGCATTTCACAGGGTCGGCCCTTCTACTAGGCCAATTAGGCAATTGCTTGAGGTCCTCAAGTGGAAGGAGGGCTCAAAATTTTAGAAAAAAAATGAGTAGTAGGGGCAAAAAAAAAAAAAAATATTTTTAGATGAAGTCTTATTTTTAGCACATTCTTCTAACCAAAAAATAAAAATTTTGGTAGATTTGGTTATACATTGGTTCTAAACAAAATCATTGCCCAAAAATAACATTATTATCCTCTAGACAAACCAAAAATCAACAAAATAAACTACAAATCTGGTCCAAGAGATTAACCACAAAACAATCACCAATCAAAACAAATAAAACAACTCAAATCCCTAAAATTTTTAGTTTTACCATTTCCTTAAATCCCTCTACAGTTCTGCCTCTTTCTCTCTGCTTTCCACCTTCGACCTCTCTCATCTCAAGCAAGCTTGCCTTTCTCTGCCTCTCTGATATCTAGTCCTTCTCATCTCAAGCAAGCTTGCCTCTGCACCTCTGCTCTAGCCTCTGGGTTTTGAGTTCTCTCATCTCTGGTAGGGCTGGCAAAATTGGATACAACCCGTGAACTCGACATAAAATTAACAGGTTATGGGTTGAAACTTAATGGGTTAGTGTCATATTCGGGTTGAGATAACTAACACGTTTAATAAACGGGTTGGGTTTTGTGTCCAATACATGGAACCTATTTAATCTGTATGGCCAGTTTAATTAAATGAAAATTTACCAATATACTCTTCAAATTCTAGGTATATAAACTTATTACTTGTTATGGTTTATTTTCTTTAAAGTATTATGATTGATTATTTTTGATATTGAGATATACTTTAATTTTGAATGATTATTTGTGATGCAGTTACTCGTTAATTCTAAATTTTATACTAAAAATATTTATTTTTTTTGGTTTTTCATAACTAAATTTGGTTAATACTATTTTTTTCTTTCATTTTGATAAAATCTAATAAAAATATCGACACAGTTGACCGTTTAATAAATGGGTCGTGTTAAGGTTTAGGAATATTGACTTGTTTAATAAACATATTTGGTTAGTGTTGACCCATATAGTTGAATACTCATGAGTTAACACGACACGAATCCGACATGCGAACACGAATTGCCATCCCTAATCTCTGGTCTACGACTCTACTATCAAGTATTATTTCTATTTGGGCTTCAGCGCTTGGCTTCTTTTTTTTTGGATGAATGGGCGCTTGGCTTCTTTAGACTTTAGTTTCAGACTTTCTCTACACGTTTTATTTGCTTGGACGTAAGTAAATCAAGATTTTTTTTTATAAAGCTTGCGTTTTTTTTTTTTTTTGGGTTATAGATATTAGATATGATTTGTTTTGTGTTTTTTTTTTAGGTGGGTCTTATTAATAAGCCTTGTGTTATGGCTGTGCTTAAATTTTTACTATGCTTGTGCTTAATTTTTTTTTTTAAATTTTAATCTTGTGTTTTTATATATATATATATATATATATATTTTATTTAGTGGTAATATATTAAATAAGTCTTTATTTATGCAGGTTGAAATTGCTAAAAACTTGTTATTGTTCGGTGAAACTACAACAATACTTTTTTATATAAATCAGGTTCTATTTCTCATTTACTCTACACTTGAAAGTTACTTTTTATTTTAGTTTTTATAAATATATTGTTTGGTTAGAAATGTCTACTAGAAAATATGCATCTAAATATGAAAAAATTAAAAAAAAGAAGAAGAAAAATTAATTGAATCTCAAAAAGGATCAATGGATAAATTTGTTATTAATAATAAACAAAATATAACAAAAAATTTAGATGAAAATATCACAAAAGTCAAGAAAATTTTAATTATAATATAAAAATTTAGAAGAACTTGAATACAAAAATTTAATTAGTCAATTTGCATCTCAAATGGCAAGAAAAATAGATTTTAAATAAAATATATTATAATATAAAAATATTAAATAAACATTAATTTAATTAATATATAAGTATAAAAAATACCTCATTTTTAGTTCTTGCCTAAGACCCGAAAATGTCTAGGGCGGGTCCTGTGTAAGCAGAGCTGGAACTAGAATTTAATCTCGAGAGGGCAGAATTTACGTGCACATATGCATGTGCACTTAGACACACACAGACACACACACACACACACACACACACACACACACACACACACACATATATATATATATATATACTTGAGACCAATTTGAAATATAAAAGTTATTCATGGGTGATATGTCAAGGTAAGAAAACTCACAAAAATATAGTGTACATCATATTTTGTTTACTTGTTAAGAGTTTTTTTCCCATATATAAACCTTTTTTAGATTTTTTTTTCAAAATCTAAAATTTTAACTTATAAATGAAAATATTTTTAATAATTAAATAGACATTAGGCTCAAGTTAAAATAAATTTAATATATTATGTAATTATTTTCAATTTTGGTTTCTTATACACAGATTTATATAAATGCAAATAAATTATTACATAAAGAATTTGAGGTCCTCTCGACCCAACTCCACTTATGTAGTAAATTTTTGTTTGTTGATTTCGTTTGTATTTTTTTGGTTGCTTTTTTTTATTATTAATTTTTTGCATGCAAGGGGTAATCATTTTAGTTGAAAAATATGATATGGGTGTTAAAAAGTTAATCATCTAAAATGATTTTTGGATAAATAAATTAATCTTTTGGATGAATAGTTTTTACATAAGTTATATATAATTGGGTAAATGATAACAATCTTTACAATATAAGAGATTACAATGAAGAATTAAGGTTGGTTATTAGAAATGATGATAACAACTAGTAACAATTTGCTATTTACGATTTGTTGTAAAAATATTGTGTACAGTTCATTTCTCATTAAAATTAGGTCTCTTTTTTTCTTTTGGCTTTTGAGGGAATAAAATTAGCACTTGGTTAGTGTGTGTATTTTTGAGATAGTAATTTTGAAAAATAACTTCCACCGGAATTGAAGTAAAACTAAAAAGGTCGGTTATGGCGGACAGGGAAGGGCAGCGTGGTTGGTTGGGTTGGTACTCAAAAATCAAATCTGACCAAAAAAAGCAAAAGTCCCTTTCTTTTCGTTTAATATCATATGAGTCATGTGATATTGATATTGATATCTCTCGTCGACTTCGTCCCTCCATACTCCATAAATAACTCTCTCACAAGCACAAACTTTGTACTGCTCTACAGTCTACACTACTAGGAGTAGTGGTGGTCTTTCTCTTCCTTTTCATCGCTGTTTTCGTCTCTTTGTGCACTGCACGCCCACGGTAAATCCTGCAGTTAATGTGAACGTTCTCTCCTTTCACGGGCCCACTACTTTTTGTTGTTTATTTTATCATAATTATTGTTCTCTTTCTCTGTTATCCTATGTTTACAAATTGTAGAGGCCACTCTTTCTTTATTAACTGATCAAAGCCTGATCTTCTTTGCTTTTGGCTTTTGGCTTTTGGCTTTTCTTTTTGTGTGAGCAGAGTAGCGTTTGAGCGCTTGAGTCTAAGAGGGAGGACCCCTTTTTTTTGGGAGACAAATTAATGGATTCTACATTCAGGATCAGGATCAGGATCATCCTACTCTTCTTCTATCTGTTTCTTTCTCAAATCACCCTTTCTTTTTCTGCCAAGGTTCCCTTCTTCTTCTTCTTCACATCAATACTGCTACTTCTTTCTTAATGAATATTCAGTTACGCTTTTTCTATTGTATTTGTACCCAAATGAAAAATCATAACTTTTGGGTTTTGGTTATGCAGGTTTATGTAGTATATATGGGAAGCAAAACTGGTGAAGAAGACTCAGTGGAGACTCTTACCCAACAACACCATCAAATACTTGCTGCTGTTCACACTGGAAAGTAAGCTCAAACTCTTTGTTTTTTTTTGGTTTTGGTTTTGGTTTCTGCCTTTCCAATTTTAATGCTCGTCTGTTACTGAAATTAATATTTTTGTACATAACAAACAGCATGGAGCAAGCACAGGCATCTCACGTTTACAGCTACACACATGGTTTCACTGGCTTTGCCGCCAAGTTAACCCAACACCAAGCTTCCAAGATTTCTAGTGAGCTCCTTTTTCTTAATCAAACTCCCTTTTTTTAAAAAAAATATATATAATCAAACATCATATTCATATTGTTGCAAGTAAATACAATGATTTTCTGGAACAGAGATGCCGGGAGTGGTTTCGGTTTTTCCTAACTTGAAAAGAAGACTACACACCACGCATTCGTGGGATTTCATGGGTCTTGTGGGCGAGGAAACCATGGAGATTCCTGGGTTTTCTACCAAGAACCAGGTCAATGTCATTGTTGGTTTCATTGATACAGGTCAGCTTTCTCTCTCTCTTTTACTATCTTTAAGTTTTAGATTAGGTATCCTTTCTTTTACTCCTATTATTTCTGTTTCTGTACACTAACAAACAAAAACCGTCCTTCCTTTATTACTTCTGTACAAGCCAAAGGAGGAGACAATCAGAATTATTAGTTCCTTCATAACACTATGCACCTTACCCTTCATTTCATTTACTACTTACTAGGCAGTTGCAGCAGCAGCAGCATATGCCTATATGATCATTAAATGGTCCAATCATAAACTCTGTACAAGATACCAATTTTTTCTTTCTTTCATAATTTGATTGCTTGATCAGTTAATGATTTGCTCACTTTATCTTTCATTATTCTTTAATAACTTAGAAGTAATAGAAGCGTTTTTTTGCTTAATAATTATGCAATCCTAATTACATCCCCATTTGTTTACTTACGTTACGTCACGTCTTTACATCCCTTGCTTTACTAATTCCTACTGATGTTAGACATCTTATTCAATCAGCAGCACTGCATATTTTGCACAAATTATTGCCTTCTGTATAATTGAACGTGTGTGTGCCTCCATTTGGATAGGACCTATTTCATTGGACTTTTTATCTATCCAAACATAAATAAAAACATTGCTGGTCTTAATTTTGATTGCCATTTAAAGCAGGAATTTGGCCTGAATCCCCAAGTTTTAGTGATGCCGACATGCCTCCAGTGCCTGCTAGATGGAAGGGGCAATGCCAATCAGGGGAAGCATTCAATGCTTCATCTTGCAACAGGTTTTGCCATAGTTTTCCCTTTGCATGTTTTATATCATTTTATGAACATCAACGAAAAGGAGGATCCTTAGCATCAGCAAATATTTAATTTTTTAGGAAACTGATTGGAGCAAGATACTATTTTAGTGGCTACGAAGCAGAAGAAGAAGGAGCAGTAAACACAGTGTCATTCAGATCTCCCAGGGACAGCTCTGGCCACGGCAGCCACACAACCTCAACAGCTGCCGGTCGCTATGTGAAAAACATGAATTATAAGGGGCTGGCAGCTGGAGGAGCTAGAGGAGGTGCACCAATGGCCAGGATTGCAGTATATAAGACATGTTGGGACTCAGGTTGCTATGATGTTGACTTACTAGCTGCCTTTGATGATGCAATTAGAGATGGGGTTCACATCTTGTCTGTGTCTTTGGGTCCTGATGCTCCCCAGGGAGACTATTTCAATGATGCCATCTCTGTGGGATCATTTCATGCTGCCACCCATGGGATTTTGGTAGTTGCTTCAGTTGGAAATGAAGGAAACCAAGGTTCTGCAACAAATCTTGCTCCGTGGATGATGACCGTTGCTGCTAGTTCAACAGATAGGGATTTCTCTTCTGATATCGTGTTAGGAGATGGTACCAATTTCACGGTAATACTATTAACCTTTTTTTCTGTTCAGAGATTTTTGTAATCTATTATAGACACTTATA
Organism: Castanopsis chinensis; assembly: GCA_032878915.1. Lineage (NCBI taxonomy): Eukaryota > Viridiplantae > Streptophyta > Magnoliopsida > Fagales > Fagaceae > Castanopsis > Castanopsis chinensis. The sequence goes on along the minus strand of JAVQMG010000074.1, from coordinate 329,423 downwards.
AAATCTTAGTTGCTGGATAGGGTGAAAGTCTCAGTCTCTTTAAAATGAATGCCTCCGCGAGGATCATTTCTGCCTCTGAAGCCTTTGCAGGATATTTCACTCCTTATCAATCCAGGTGAAGCAGAAGGTACTTGGTAGTGACTACAATTTCAATGTCAACATCAAGGACAACCTTAATTTTTTTTTTCCTGTCCTACTTCTTACAGTTACTGCTTGGAGAGTTCCTTAAATAGGACAAAGGCCAGAGGGAAGGTTCTAGTCTGTCGACATGTAGAGAGTTCAATGGAGTCAAAGCTGGAAAAGAGTGTTGTGGTGAAAGAAGCTGGTGGAGTTGGGATGATACTTGTTGATGAGGCAGATAAGGATGTTGCCATCCCCTTTGAGATCCCTGCAGCTATTGTTGGGAGGGGAACAGGCGATCAGATTCTTGCCTATGTTAATCGCACACGGTTTGTTTTATTATTAACAAGATGGAAAGGTGAGTATGCAGTTTGAATTTGTCTGGGTTTCTGACACAGGCCATTTTGTTGTTGTGAACAGCAAACCAGTGTCTAGGATTTTCCCTGCGAAGACCATATTGGGGTCTCAACCTGCACCTCGTGTTGCAGCATTTTCTTCAAAAGGTCCCAATGCCTTGACCCCAGAAATTTTAAAGGTAAATTTAATTATAAGATCAAGAATTCTGAAGGTGTAACTGGATTTTTTTTCATTTTTTATTTCATTCTTTACATGCCTCTTTTTCTCTTTTAAATTTTTTTTTTTAACCTAATATTCTTAAATCATCCGATGGTTCTACTCTATAGCCTGATGTCACAGCTCCTGGATTGAACATCCTTGCTGCCTGGTCACCAGCAGTTGGAAAATTGCAATTCAACATTCTCTCTGGGACTTCCATGTCTTGCCCACATGTAACAGGAATTGCTACCTTGATCAAAGCTGTTCATCCTTCGTGGTCTCCATCTGCTATTAAATCTGCCATCATGACAACTGGTAGTATATCGTAGTTTTTCCTGATAATGCTTTACAGATATTGAGTTACCTATTGTTGTTGAATTCCCTGTTTTCTCAAACAATGTGAAACACAGCTTTACTTTCAATTATATTTTTCTTGCTTCTTTGACTATGTAAGCATCTGCATTTTCCCAACCTTTTTTTAAGAATTGATAAATCCACCTAAAATTGACTAAATAGTGAAGGGCTTGACATACACACACACACACACACATGCACAAATTAATTACTATTATTTATTTCGAAGTTTGCTTTGCTTAGAATAAATGAAGTCTAAAAATTATAAGTGGTGTTTTTAAGTTTCCATACAATAATCTGATTAGTGATTACAAATGGAATATGCAGCTACTACTCTGGATAAGCGTCATAAACCAATCATAGTGGATTCTGAAGGAAGAAGGGGTAATGCATTTGATTATGGGTCTGGATTTGTGAACCCAATGAGAGTCCTTGATCCAGGTCTCGTCTATGACGCTCATCCGAGGGATTATATTTCGTTCCTCTGTTCGATTGGTTATGATAAGAAGTCATTGCATTTGATCACAAGAGACAACAGCACATGCCATGAAACATTATTCAGAAAACCATCCGCCCTGAACTATCCTTCAATCACAGTGCCCAATCTCAATGACAACTTCTCAGTGACTCGAACAGTGACAAATGTTGGGAAACCAAAAAGTATTTATAAAGCTGTAGTTTCTTCTCCCATTGGAATTAATGTCACTGTTGTACCAAACCGATTAATCTTCAACCACTTTGGCCAGAAGATCAGGTTCAGTGTGAATTTTAAGGTGGCTGCTGCTGCTGCTACATCAAAAGGCTATGCTTTTGGGTCCTTATCATGGAGAAACAAAAAATCACAGGTTACCAGCCCTCTGGTTGTCCGGGTTGCACCCTCCAACATGGGATTGATGAGATAATGGCAGTTGAATTGTATAAAAATAGATTAGGAGTTTGCAATTCCTTATAGATAAAACAACCAAACCTACAGGAACGAAAATGCTGAGAAGCAAGTGAAGTGAAGATTGATGTTCACTATTACCTCATGTTATATGTCTAGAGATGGCTGAGTAATGGAACTAGTGTCATGTCATTTTTCAAACAAGTAACTGACGGTACAATGGCAGATTATGGAACAAGATATGGTTTTACTATTTCCCCCTTCTTCTCTCTGCAACGTGGTTATCAACTTATCGTGATGCTATGGATCCTTTTTCCGTAATTAAATGTAAAATTTTTGTATAGCACTGGACCGTGATGCATTTGGCATACAATAATGCGATGTAGTCCCTTGATGACAAAATACATAAAGCAGTTAATTGTTTTTTGTATTTTTAGATTCCTCTTCGTTACTAATGTGAATTCCCTGAGCCAAAGTTTACAGGAAAATGCAACCATAGTAGAGTAATAGTTAAGTTTAAGCAGCCTAACCCTCTCTCTGTATATAAGAGAGAGAGAGAGAGAGAGAGAGAGAGAGAGGCAATCCTATAAAGTTTGATGGGCTCTTTCAATCAGTTTTATATTTGAACTTATTCAGGCCCAAGGCATTCAAATTAGTCTATAAATGTCTTGCAAGGCGTCATTATTGAGGACCCGTTTGGGGGTGAAAACAGGGAGGATGGAAAAGAATGAGAGAAAAATAAGTTAAAAAATGAAATTTTCTCTTGTTTGGTTCAGGAGAGAAAACAAAAGAGAAAGAAAATGATGTGAAAAATAATTCATCCGGGCTCACGTAATTTTGTCATACCAATTGGGAGGAGAACTAAGGAGAAAAAATGACGTCAGTAGTAAATTACACAAATATCCTCACCTTTATTGTACTCACCTACCCTTCACTTTCCCATCTCTTTACATAATAGTCAATTCATATAAACTTTATTTTCCATCCTCTTACTTTTCTCTCCAACCAAACAAAAGAATTTTTCATCCTCTTACTTTTCCACACTTCCAACCAAATACACATGAGGGGAAAACCAAAACTTTTCTATCCTCCCAATTTTTCATCTTTTCATTTTTCCACTCCTCCAACCAAAAATAGCCTAAAGGTGATTGCACTGCGTTATTTACTGCACTTCAACAAACTGAACCACGTTTAGCGATTTTTGTTTAATTAATAGTCTAATTACATCTTTATTTATACTAGCATATAACCGGCAAAATGCAAAATGCAGGGAATCCTCTAGTGTTTATTACATTAGAGTATGAACACTTGATCTATAATTTTTTATTTCTTTATCATCTCTTCAACAAACTGTCCTCAATATATTAATTTAAACTTCAGCTAACACCAGTAAATTTGTACAATAAACTTGATAGGCTGCAGTATACGTCCCACAACTTTTATTGCACCATCCAACTTACAACTCTGATGCTTTGGAAGTATTCAAGCATCGGAGACACACGACTAATTACAGACATGCAACTAATTATAGACAGGGTCAACCGTTGACCAACTCTTTTATCTTTGAAGGTCATGTGTTCATAACAGAGTTAAGAAACTCGATAATCACAAAAGCCCATAATGATGTAAAGAAATTAGGAGTTAAGGTAAATGCAACGCCTGGGACTGCAAATCTGAAGGATCAATCAAGCCTTCTAATACAACAAGCTGGTCCAACAGTCCAAGCTTCTCATCTTCAAGAGTCTTTACCTCATCTTCCATCTCTTTCAGCTCTCTCCCCAACACAAAGCTCTCTTCCTCCAGCAGCAAATACTTCCGCCTTAATGCTCGATACTCGCTTCCAGATGCAGAAGAATCAGGCAATGAATCAGAGTTTGATCTCTCCGATTGCTGGAATGATGGCAAAACCTCAGTCTTAAAGTTTCGCTTGGAGGCCTTCTGAGTTTTCAATGACAAAGGCCCTTGTACCCCTTGAACTTCTCTGACATCATTCCCTTGTAAATGAAAGGGAGAAGTGTTTTGGGTTGAGATTTTCTTCTTCCGTAACTTAGGCTTTGAATTTTCCTCGGACTGTGGCATCCTTGGATCTTGCATTTCCACCAGCAAAATCTAGGCAATGTTCACTGCCACAAAACACAGGCTAGCTAGTTCAGAGGCAAGGAGTGTATATCCTGAAACTTGGTCGATAAATTTTTTTTTTGATAAGTAAAAACTTGGATGATAAATTTATTATACACATTCTTTAAGAAAAGGAGTCCAACAAGTCCTTTGTAAATACAGTTATGAGAACCTCCTCCCACTATAAGAACAAGGTGAAGGTAGATGTTGTGGGCTCAATACTCAGAGTGTAAACATGTAACTTACAAATAAAAAAATTATATTAAAAAAAGTCCTTTGTAGATGCAACCCTTTCACTGTATAAATATATTCCTAACCGCCCCCACCACACCCAGAAAAGTTTTTTAAGTACCAAAGAAATCATGTAGAAAGTAACTTTATGTTATAATAAGAACAGATCAGGTGAAGAGGAGAGAATACGAGAGGGAATGGGAAGAGGAAGGAGTGGCACATCTCTCCCAATCCAAATATACCCCAAGTCTAAGGGACTACGACAAACCAACATGCAGAGGGGAAAAACATGATTATGTGGTATCCAATCAAGCACAGAGAACTGAATCAATTTAGCACCCTAAGAATATAAAAGTTTTTTTACCTAAAAGATTTTAGCAGTTTTATCTTATGGCTCCAGCATGCTTTCATGTTCATCTTCAAAAGCAATCAAGCATATGCTCAACAGTAACTATAAGGAAGGGGGATTTAATAAAATCCTTCAAAAATAAATAAATGAACAACAAATAAAAAATTCAAGTAGACTTCGTTTAAGTTATTAAATTCCCTAATTTTTCCGCCAGTACTTACTACCGATAGCATCAAGAGTACCACATTCTCTATGTGAGGAACCACCTTGATCCATGTTCTGAATAGCCTTATCGACCTTCAAAATCCAAACTCTTATAAGAGGTGTTACTCCGCACTAAACATACACCATTAGTTCTTTTGAAAAAAACTGAGTATACGTAATCTACAGACAAATACTCATTTGAAAGTGTCCCACGGTGATCTAATATCTTTTCAAGAAAATGACGCGAGAATCCGTGGTGAAGAAATAAGGAGATTATGCTAAAGCAGGTTTCACTCAACACACAGCTTCTTTTTACTGGTAAATTAAACACTGTACTGAGTGAGTCTTGAACCCACAACCTCACTCTTCATTCCATTCTTATAAGAAAGGAAGTTGTCATTTGAACTATAGCTCATTGACAGGTTCTGCTCAACATTGCTTATCAAAAAAACCTGAAAAATGAACTATCCCAGAATAACAGCTGAACATCCCTTTCAACTGATTGATCCACTCCTTTGTTGACCATAATCATTCCAATATTCATCATCAAGGCTGTTCCACTTGAATTGAATCTCAAGGTAAGGACCACGGATGGCAACTTGATACAAACAACAAGGTTGATATCACGTAAAATAAACTAATTGGCAAAAGATCATTAAGATTCATCAACACAAGGACCATTAGGACTGCACAATCTAGGGAAAGCAACTGTCCATTGTGTATGCTTATCACAAATTCAGCATCAACATCATATCATTTTCAGAACAAAAAAATATGCTAAAATGAACTTTACACCCTCTAAGTTTAGAGTCGCTTCTAAATCAGTCCTTTGACTTTTAAACCTTTCAATTTACACCATCAATTATTACAACAATGTCAATGTGCCCCTTTCGTTACGCTCTACTGTATTTTTACTGTTAACCCGTCTAAAAACGACATTGTTTTTCTACTTTTTCTGCACAAAATGACATCCTTGTTGTGTGGCTTAACAGGAAGATTTTAACAGATGTTGATGGAATGGGGACATTTTTAAAAATTCAATCATTGGGGAAGTGGGGATTTAAACCCTGGACGTCTATGTTGGAAACACCAGGAGGTGCCGATTAAGCTACAAGACTCATGGCAGAATGGGCACATTGATATTGCAGTAATATTTGAGGGTGTAATTGTTAGCTTTAGTAGTTAAGGGACTGATTAAAAAGCAAAGTCAAACTTAGCAGGTGTAGATAGTAATTTTCCTCAATATAAAAACTGCAATACACTATTTTAGGGGGGAAAGGTGGAAATTAAAAAAAGAATGGATGATAGATCTCATTTTTCAAAATGATCTCTTAACATCTTACATAGAAAGGCAAACATTCCAGTTGAACTGATGTAATCAAGTTTGAAAAGCAATTTATAGATGCGAAAAGCCAAAAAGAAGGCTTTATTCAAATTATAGGATAAAAGTACGGTTTCATATAAAGAAAGGGGATGGTATGAAGATGGGAATGAAGAGGAAGGGAAGGAAAAGAAAAAGAAAGAGAAAGGAAAGGTTTAAGTTTAATTCAAATGGACATTATATCATAAACAACTTAGCTCTCCCTAGTCTTCTTCATCCTCTAATCTGTTCAACCAACACAGACAAGGTAAAGAATTTAGACCCCTTGAACTTCTATCCCAATTCCCAGGATAAATCGAGTTCACATCAAAACTCATGATCAGTTCTCAACTTGATTTTGAAGCAACCAATAAATACATAACATAGGCGTTGAGCATAAAATAAATACAAATTCTTTTTTGTAGCAACTATCATAATTCATTCATATAATTAGAACAGTTAAAGATAAGATATATAATAAATAAAATTGCAAGAAGAAGCTGTGAAGAACCCTAATAGGATAGAAGATATAATATGAAATTAACAGAGAAGAGAAGAGAAGAGAAAGGCACCTGAAGGCTCTGTTGGCCTCCGCTCCGCTCTACAATTACGACCGCGACCGCGACTGACTTGACCTTCCTTGTTTGAGCTTTGGACTTTATTAATATGATGTTTTCTGGGAAGGAAAAGGGTTTATACAACCACAACCAGACAAACAAATCGCCAATCGCCAATAATTAATAAGCCTTCTCATCTTCTAATAAATCTCGCTCACACAATTATGTTTATGTATCTCTACCGTCTTATCCACTTATTCCCTTTTTTTTTTTTCCTCGTCGTGGAAGTGTATTCTTCTAGGATAGCAAATAATATCTGAATATTATACCCGAGTTTTGCACTTAATTATTTATACCGCCGATTATATTTCTGGCATTTGATACACCACAAACACCAAAAAATTACCAACATCAATTATGCTAAGCCTCAAAAATGACACGGTATGGTCACGTGTTGTAAATTTTTTGGGTAAACTATTAATTTGGTTCCTATATTATACACCATATTTCAATTTGATCTCTAACTTTTCAATTGTATCAATTTTATCTCTAACCTTTTAATGTTGTGTCAATTTAGTCTATGTCATTATCTTTTGGATGCAAATTGAAGACATGCCAAACAACCAAAATAAAATTTTAATGTATTTCCCCGTCAATGAAAACTAATTTTTTATTTCGGCTATTAGACGCGACATCAATTTTCAACCAAAAGATAATGGCAGGGACTAAATTGACTCGATACTGAAAGATTAAAGACTAAATTGACACAATTGAAAGATTAAAGACCAAATTGAAATATGATGTATAGGATATGGACCAAATACGTAGTTTTATTGACGAAAATACACTTTTGATACTTACATTTTGGGCTAATTCTCATTTTGGTCCCTAAATTGATTTTGTTCCTAAGTTAGTTTGTGAAATCAGAAAATCGATTCTATTTTGATCCCTACTGTCAACCCAGTAATAGAAAATGCATACATGGCAAACAGAGTGCACTGTTGGAATGTTATATGCTGAAGTGGCTAATAAAATAATAATAATAAAACCACATCAATATGCCACATCATCATCTAAATAAATAAAAAATCACAATAAACAAAAAAACGAAATTCTAAATTTACAATTTTTTAAAAATTAATTAAAAAAATTCTTTTCATTAGAATATTTAGAAAAACATGATTTTCCCCAATCTTTGGTTGGAAACATGTTCAGACTCTCTCTCTCTTCCAATTCCATTTCCAATTACAATTCCTACCCAAAACCAAACAAAACATCTTCTTATTTACAATAGTAGAGTGAAGGTCAGAGACAACAGGTGTTTGACAAATCCATGTGGCAGACACGACCCTAGTAATCCACAAACTTGAAGATGTATGCGACTCAATCACTGGTTGAGTTCTCAACAGGTCATGGCTTTGGAACTCATAAACAACGTTGAAGCTAACGGGCTCGGAGACTGAGTCAAAGTGAGGCAACTCATTTGGGGATTGGACAAGTCTTCTAGTGAGTTTGATGGATTCAACTTCAATTGGTGGTGGTGGGTTGTTTTTCTCTTAATCTCTCTCTCTCTCTCTCTTGACTGTTTGATAAGTGGTGTGGTGGTGGGTTTGATTGTTTGATCGATGGAGGTGGTGGTTGGATTTTTTTGTGTTTCTATGGTGGTGGGTCATTCGTTGGTTTTGTGTTTATGTTTGTTTCATAAGAAAATTTTTGGGTATGAACGGTGGAGGTGGTAGTTGGGTTTGTGTTTGGGTTTGTAGTTGGGTTTGTGCGTGTGTGTGTGTGTGTGTGTGTGTGTTTGTTTCATAAGAAAATTTCTGGTTTTGGGTAGAAAGAAAATGTTGTGATGAAAATCTTAGGCATCAGCTTTTTAGATGTGAATTTTTTTAGTGTTTGGTTTGAAAGAAATTTTCTGGGAAAGATGTTGAATTCCCATATATTTTTTTGTGTTCTTGAGTTCTTGTGATATGAGTTCATGTTCTTGAGTTCTTGTGATCAAGGTTTATGTTTTTGTGTATACATGCTCAAATCTAAATCTATGTATTTTATGTTTTTAATTTAGTTAAAATTGATAAATTATTATTTTTAAATCAAATGATGACGTGGCATGCTAATGTGATTTTTTATTATTATTTCATTAGTCACGTTAGCATATAACATGTTAATAGTGTACTTTGTTTGCCATGTATGTATTTTCTATTACTGGGTTGAAGGTAGGGACCAAAATATAATCGATTTTCTGATTTCAGAGATTGACCTATAAGCAAAATCAATTTAGGGACCAAAATGAGAATTAACCCAAAATGCAGGGACCAAAAGTATATTTTTGCCTTATTTATTCTACTCCCTCTTAATACTGATTTCTCTCTCTTCTCTCTTCTCTCTCTCTCTCTCTCTCTCTCTCATTTAAGTCTTCTCAGTTCTCTCTCTCTCCCCCCTTGAAGCAATGCTGATGGTTGTGGCAATCTCTATCGATCTCATGAAGCAGTGCTAGTGGTTGCTCCACCGATCGCCGATATCGACAATTACTCTGTTTTTCTTTTAATTTAGGTTTTAGGCAGTGGTTCATGGCAGCAGTAGTTTTGGTGGTGTTGTGGTGTCCGAGCTAGGGCAAGGATTGTAGAAGAGAAAGAAGCTCGAATTTTTTTGGATCTAGCGGTGTCGAAGATGACGATGTTGGTGTGGTGGTGGAGATTTTGGGGGATGGGTAGGGGTAGTTTGGTGCAGGTGTGGTAGTGGTGGTTTTTAGAATTGGTTTTGGACCTTTGGCGGTGTTGTGGGTAGTGGGTTGCAATGATTAGGTTGTATGGGTTTATGGTGGTGGTGGATTTCCAATGATTGGGTTTTATGGCGATGGTGGGTTATGGGCTTATGGTGGTGGAGGGTTTCAAACATAAATAATGTGATTGTGATTTGTTTTGGTGGACGTGGGTGATTGTTTTGGTGGTTGTGGATTTGAGGTGGTGATGGGTGATGGTGTAGTGGTTGTTTTATACTTTTTGTTTCCCGGTGGTTTTGAGTTTAGAGAGATAAATTAAATAATTTTTTATTAGTTGTTTATATTATTTTAAGTGTTGTAATGTTAAAACAGAACATTTCGAAGGTATTTGGCGAGGTCGAGGACTCCATCCTCGTGGGTGATCACAGGCGTGCTAGGATAGACGTTCGCTACCCGGAGTTTCTTGCTCTACGAGCCACCCCTGACGTGCCTTCTACCACACTTTACGGCCAAGCCGTCGCAGTTGCTCCTTTGGCAGTGCAGCCGCGGGGTGAGGTCGTCCGAGAAGAGTCCGCGACTTCCCCCCTTCCCTTGGCGAAGAAATTAATCGATTCCATTTAGAGGAGGCCGAGAGACCTTCGGGGGTTCACATGGTCGATATCTCGGACGAGGAAGAGGGCCACTCGGACAGGAATTTCGGCATCGAAGGCCTGGTCGTCGCCCAACCAGAAGATTCCTCCGAAGAGGATGACGATATGTCTTTGAGGGAGCTTTTTGCCAGAAGGAGAGGGATCCAAGTTCCCGAGACAGACGCCTCTGGCTCCCAGCCCAAGCTGCCATCGCCTCCCCCTCCCCCTCCCCCTCCCTCCGACCTGCTCCTTCCTGCCCCCATTGTCCCAAAGAAGAGGAGGAATGAGGGCGAAGAGGCGGACAAGGAGAGGGAAAAGAAGCAGAAGCACCAGCGGCAGCTACAGCAGCAACAGCAGCAAGTTGCTAAGGGTGGGGGATGGGCCTCATTTGTTGAAAGTGGGGAAATCCGCAGATAAGCCGAGGTCTGCCGAGGGGAGTCCAGCTGGTTTCCCCCTCTGGAAGTGGACGGGGCTCCGATATCAACCCAGGCGAGCCTCCGAGACTTCCAGAGAGGTCACGCCCTCCACCTTGCCAACTCGCTGGAGAAGCCCCTCCTTCTGCCTAGGGACATAGAGGAGCTGGGGAGGACGGGCCGTACGCGCCTCTTTCTCTCCCTTAAGAGAAACTTGGGTCTGGTAAGCACCGAACATCTAGTTTTCTGTTGTTGCCTCAGTCCCTATACGTGCTAACGTGCGTCTAACACGCTTCTGTTGGAACCCTCTTCGTAGGCTATCCAGGAGGCTTTTGCTGCCGATGCCCTGGTGGAGCATTACCAGACCCAGGTCGGCTCCGAGCAGTCAGCAAGGGCCGAGGTTGAGAAGGAGCTAGGCCACGTTGAGGCGGAAAAGGTCGATCTAGGTGCCAAGCTGGCCTCGGAGCAAACAGAGAGGAGGAGCCTGGACGCGGGCCTTAAAACGGCGATGGCGCAGGCGGAGGCCCAGCATAAGCTTCTGCAGCAAAAGGATGAGGCCCTGGTCGAAGCGGGGTAAGAGGCCTCGAATTTAAAAAGGGAGCTTGCACTGGCCCAAGAAGCAGCTCGCGTCGTCAGGGAGACGGTGGACGCCACCACCAAGGCCGTCTACAGCGAGGGGGTCGAGGCGACAGAGAATTGCCTGACCGAGGAGTTGGGCGAGCTGTGCAGGGAATACTGCCAGCAAGTTTGGGCGGAAGCCTTAAACGCTGCGGGAGTCCCTGCTAGCTTCGAGTTAAGGGCTGCGGAGAAGGTCTGGTATCCAGAAGATATCAGATTCATCGAGGATGCTCCCTCTACTTTGCCTCCCTCCTCCTCGGATCAGGTTCCGCCCCCTCCAGAAGTTGTTGCTCCCGAGGTGGGGTTGAGCGAGCCGGGCAGCCAGGTCTTGCCTCCACCTAAGCCAAAGGACAAAGGAAAGCGAATCCAGGATCCGTCTGAGGTCGCACCAGAGCGAACCGAGGTGGAGGGCAAGACCAAAAAGCCTCCGTCCAAACCAGTGAAGGAGCCCTCACTGAAGATCAAGGGATAGGCAGCCTCGGGCCCCCGTTCTCCGTTTTGCAAAGACTTTCCCTTTTATGGACTGCCATTATGTAGGCTTTTAAGTATTTTTATTTGTAATTCCCTTTATCTTCGCTTTGTCTCGAACAGCTTATTATTTATGAACTTCATTATCTTACCTTTATAGCGTAACTTCTTAATGCATTACGTTTATTGTGGTATGCGTGTATTATTGCGCCATGTGTTGCATGTGAATGCTAAGCAACTCAGTATCTAAGGCAGTGGCTTAGCCCCAGTTGACATTAACGCTAAAAATAAATTCGAACAATGTGCTTAATTTTCCTAAGGTAGAAGGTCCGAGGACCTGGCTTAGCTAAGGTCGACATTATCACTTAATAAAAATTGAACCGTGTTAAATTTTCCCAAGGCGGAAGGTCCGAGGACCTGGCTTAGCCGAGGTTGACATTAACATCGAATTTAAACGTGATATGCGTGTTAAATTTTCCTAAGGCAAAAGGTCTGAGGACCTGGCTTAGCCCCAGTTGACATTAACACTTAAAAAGAATAAATTGTAGGTTAAATTTTTCCAAGGCAGAAGGTCCGAGGACCTGGCTTAGCCGAGGTTGACATTAACATCGAATTTAAACATGATATGCGTGTTAAATTTTCCTAAGGCAGAAGGTCTGAGGACCTGGCTTAGCCCCAGTTGACATTAACACTTGAAAAGAATAAATTGTAGGTTAAACTTTTCCAAGGCAGAAGGTCCGAGGACCTGGCTTAGCCGAGGTTGACATTAACATCAAATTTAAACGTGATATGCATGTTAAATTTTCCTAAGGCAGAAGATTTGAGGACTTGGCTTAGCCCCAATTGACATTAACACTTAAAAAGAATAAATTGTAGGTTAAATTTTTCCAAGACAGAAGGTCCGAGGACCTGGCTTAGCCGAGGTTGACATTAACATCTAATTTAAACATGATATGCGTGTTAAATTTTCCTAAGACAGAAGGTCTGAGGACTTGGCTTAGCCCTAATTGACATTAACACTTAAAAAGAATAAATTGTAGGTTAAACTTTTTCAAGGCAGAAGGTCCGAGGACCTGGCTTAGCCGAGGTTGACATTAACATCGAATTTAAACGTGATATGCGTGTTAAATTTTCCTAAGGCAGAAGGTCTGAGGACTTGGCTTAGCCTCAGTTGACATTAACACTTAAAAAGAATAAATTGTAGTTTAAACTTTTCCAAGGCAGAAGGTCTGAGGACCTGGCTTAGCCGAGGTTGACATTAACATTGAATTTAAACGTGATATGCGTGTTAAATTTTCCTAAGGCAGAAGGTCTGAGGACCTGGCTTAGCCCCAGTTGACATTAACACTTAAAAAGAATAAATTGTAGGTTAAATTTTCCCAAGGCAGAAGGTCCGAGGACCTGGCTTAGCCGAGGTTGACATTAATATCGAATTTAAACGTGATATGCGTGTTAAATTTTCCTAAGGCAGAAGGTCTGAGGACCTGGCTTAGCCCCAGTTGACATTAACACTTAAAAAGAATAAATTGTAGGTTAAATTTTTCCAAGGCAGAAGGTCCGAGGACCTGGCTTAGCCGAGGTTGGCATTAACATCCAATTTAAACGTGACATAGCTACAGAGATTATAATATTAACAATCAGCATAATACAATGATACCCGAATTCATGGCGGGCACGCCTTTCATTAGTAGTAATACCTTCGAAGGTTACTTACATTCCAGGGTCGTTTTACAAATTGGTTATCCAGGTTGGCCAGATAATATGACCCCACGCCGGCCACTAATGTTATGCGGTTGGGGCTCTCCCAGTTTGGCCCCAATTTTCCCCACGAGGGGTCTTTAGCAGTTCCGACGACCTTTTTTAAGACTAGGTCTCCCGGAGCGAGAGGCCTAGATCGTACGCAGGAGTCGTACCCTTGTTTGAGCTTCTGTTGGTAGACAGCCAGCCGGACCATAGCGCTTTCACACCTTTCTTCCACTAAGTCCAGCCCCTTGAGCAACATGTCGTCATTTGCGTTTGGGGCGAAAGACTGTGCCCTCATTGTCGGGAGCCCCATCTCTATAGGAATCACAGCCTCGGCGCCATATGTCATCGCGAAAGGAGTCTCCCTTGTGGACCTTCGCGGCGTGGTCCGGTAAGTCCATAACACGTGTGGTACCTCGTCCACCCATCTGCCCTTCGCATCGTCTAGTCTCTTCTTGAGCCCATTGACTATCGACTTGTTGATTGCTTCAGCTTGGACGTTCCCCTGCGGGTAGGCCGGGGTGGAGTAGCTATTTATGATGCCGAAGTCTCCACAATACCTCCTGAAGGCTTTGCTATCGAATTGCAGTCCATTGTTCGATATGAGAGTTCGTGGGATCCCAAATTTGGTGATGATGTTCTTCTAGAGGAATCTCTTCGCGTCCACGTCCCGGATATTTGCGAGCGGCTCGGCCTTTACCCATTTAGTGAAATAGTTTGTCCCAACAAGCAGCCATCGCTTATTACCTGCCGCCCTCAGGAAGGGTCCCACTATGTCCAAGCCCCACTGTACAAACGGCCATGGGCTGACTAGTGGATTAAGAACGCCACCCGGCTGGTGGATGTTGGGTGCGAATCTCTGACATTGATCGCACTTCCTCGCATACTCTTGTGCCTCTCGCTGCATGTTTGGCCATCAGTACCCCTAGGTGAGGGCCCTATGGGCTAGTGACCTTTCGCCCGTGTGGCTGCTGCATATCCCCTCATGCAATTCTTCCAGGAGCTACTCCGTCCCTTCCGGATGCACACACAACAGGTAGGGCCCCAAAAAGGAGCGTTTATAGAGCTTCTCGTCCTCGGACAGCCAAAATCGCGGAGCCTTCTTGCGGATCTTATCGGCCTCAGATTTGTCCTCCGGTAGTACGTCGTGCTTAAGGAAAGACACTATGGGGTCCATCCAACTAGGCCCCACCTTGATTTGTTAGACCCGAGTGGCGTGACAATTAAGCCTAGTTGGCTTAAGCATGTCCTCAACGAGAATGACCCGAGGGAGGCCTTGGGCCAAGGAGGTTGCGAGTGTGGCCAGCGAGTTGGTGTGGGTGTTTCCGCTTCTGAAGACATGCGATAGCCCGAAGGATTTGAACTTGGCCTGTAAGTGCTTTGCGCGGGCTAGATAATCCCGCATCCTCAGTTCCCTAGCTTCCAATTTCCCTTTCATCTGGCCAACCACTAGCTGTGAGTCCGAGAACGCTAGCACCGTTCTTGCCCCCACTTTTTGAGCCATGTCCATTCCTACCAGCAAAGCCTCGTACTCGACTTCGTTATTGGTAGCCGAGAACGCTAGCCTCAACGACTTTTCCATGATGATTCCTTCAGGGGACGTCAATACTATCCCCATGCCTGAACCCCTCTGGTTCGCCGCCCCATCCATGTAGAGCTTCCACACCGGAGGTGTTTCACACGAGACCGCGCCAACCGGCTTTCCACCTGCGCCCCATCCCCCCAAGCTTTCCTCGAGGGAAGGTTCAGTGAACTCCGCCACCAGGTCAGCCAGAACTTGCCCCTTCACAAATGCACGAGGCATGTACTTGATGTCGAAGGCTCCTAAGTAGGTTCCCCATTTTGCAATTCTACTGGAGTAATCAGCACTCCGCAGCACGGACTTGAGTGGAAGTTGGGTCAGCACGACGACTGTGTGAGATTGGAAATAGTGCGGGAGCCGGCGCGTCGCGTGCACTATGGCCAGAACCGCCTTTTCCAACGGTAGGTATCGGATCTCAGCCTCCTGCAGAGACTTACTCACGTAGTAGACCGGTCGCTGTATGCCGTTGTCGTCTCGTATCAGAACCAGGCTAACGGCATGGCAGCCACAGCTAGGTATGCAAACAGCACCTCGTCTAGATCGGGGCGGGACATAATGGGTGGCCGAGAGAGGTATTCCTTCAGCTGCTGGAACGCCGAGGAGCATTCCTCGGTCCATTCGAATCCCTTCCACTTGTTTAGCAGCTAGAAGAAGGGTTGGCACCTGTCTGCGGATCGGGAAATAAACCTACTAAGGGCAGTCGTCATCCCGGCCAGCCTCTGGACCTCTTTCTGGTTCCGAGGAGGTTGCAAGTTGCAAATTGCAGAGATCTGTTCGGGGTTGGCCTCAATTCCTCTGTGAGTGAGCATATAACCCAGGAATTTACTAGACCCTACACCGAAGGAGCATTTGGAGGCGTTCAAGCGCAACTTGTGCTCCCGCAAGGTCTGGAACGTGCTGTCCAAGTCGGCCACATGCTGTGATACGGCCCTGCTCTTCACAACCATATCATCCACGTATACCTCGACGGTCTTTCCTAATTGTGCCTCGAACATCCGGGTCATCATCCTCTGATAGGTAGCCCCCCATTTTTCAGGCCGAAGGGCATCACCTTGTAATGGTAGTTGCCGGTGGGGGTAACAAAAGCGGTTTTCTCCTGGTCTTCTAAAGCCAAAGGTATCTGGTGGTACCCCTGGAAGGCGTCTAGGAAACTCATCCGAGGGTGGCCGACTGTGGCATCCACTAACTGGTCTATGCGAGGCATCGGGAAGGGGTCATTGGGGCAGGCTTTGTTCAAATCCGTGAAGTTTACGCATACCCTCCATTTCCCGTTCTTCTTCTTCACCACGACTGTGTGCGCCAACCATTCGGGGTAGAACACTTCCTTGATGGCCCCAGCTCTCTTAAGTTTGATGACTTCCTCCTTAACGGCCTCGAAGTGCTCCATGGAGGAGCGCCGAGGGGGTTGTTTCCTCGGCACTGCGGTCGGACTGGCGTTCAAGTGATGGCATATGAAGTTCGGGTCTATTCCGGGCATCTCATGCTCATCCCACGCAAACACGTCAAGGTTATCCCTCAAGAATGCGCCAGCTCATCCTTTTCTTCGGTCGGCAGTTGCGCGCCAATCTGGAAGAACCTCTCCCGGTCGTTGTTCACAAGAACCTTGTCTAACCCCTCGCACGTGGGCTCTTCTGCCACTGCATCTCCAGTTGTGGCAGAAGAGGCTAACTGCTATGGGGCTAGGGCAGCCGGAGCCGAGGGCTCGGGGTCTAGCCCGCGTAGGATTGCGGCCGTCAGGCACTGTCTCATCGCAGACAGACTCCCAAGGATCTCCTCGACCTGGCCGCCGAAAGGGAACTTCACCTTGACATGGAGAGTGGAGGAGACAGCCCCTAGGGCGTGCAGCCAAGGTTTCCCCACAATGGCCGTGTAAGGGGAGTAGGCATCCACCACGATGAAGTCCACTTCTACCACTGCCGGACCTAACTGTACAGGTAATCTGATATGTCCTTTCGGGATCACTGTCTTCCCCTCGAAGCTTATCAGCGGCGAGTCGTAGGCCGAGATGTCCTCTTCCCTTAAGTTCAGCCCCTTAAACAGGTCGGGGTACATGATGTCTGCGCCACTTCCTTGGTCCACCATCACCCTCTTTACATCGTAACCTCCGATTCTCAGCATTATGACTAGGGCGTCATTGTGGGGTTAGATGGTCCCCTCCTTGTCCGTGTCCGGGAAGGCCATAGTGGGCGGCTCGTTGCCCTTAACCCTCTTCGGCCCGAAGACGGAGCCCTCGACGTGGGCTCGGGCCACAGACATTACCCTGGGAGGGCGCGGACCGGTCCTCCTAGGAGCAGCAAGGATGGCATTGATGGTTCCCAGAGGAGGCCTCGGGGCGTGATGGCCCTTGCTCGCCAACCCAGTTTGTTCTACCTACCCTTCACGCTGGTGCACGAATTGTCTTAACTTTCCCTCCTTCGTCAGCTGTTCTAGGTAGTACCGTAGGCTCTTGCAGTTCTCAGTCGTGTGGCCGTTTTGTTGATGGTAATGGCAGTGGAGGTTCTGGTTACGCTTGGCGGGATCGCCTATCATCTTGTTGGGCCACCTGAAGTAGGGCTCATGACGGATTTTCTCAAACACCCGCTGCATGGGTTCGCGGAACACGACGCCGACCACTTGTGTGGTCGTCTGACAAGGTTGCCCGACAAATTCCCTCTTCGGCCTGCTGTTGCCGTACCTGTCCGACCTGAAATCCCTCCTCTCTTGAGGGATAACCTTCTCCTTAGCCTTCACTTGTAATTGATCCTCCTCCACCCACGTGTATTCGTCAATGCGGTCCATGAGCCAACGCACGCTCTTGACAGGTCGTCTGGTCAGTGACTTTCTCAGGTCATGCTCGTTTGGCAGGCCGACCTTGAAGGTGCTTATGGCAACTTCATCAAAGTCCCCATCGATTTCGTTGTACATCTCCCAATATCTGTCGGTATATGCCCTGAGGGTCTCTCCTTCCCTCATGGCCATGGACAACAGTGAATCTAGAGGCCGAGGGACTCTGCTGCATGTGATGAACCGCGAGCCGAATGCCCTGGTGAGCTTCGTGAAGGAATCGACAGAACCCACCTTCAGGCCGTTGAACCACCTCATCGCGACGGGTCCCAGGCTGGAAAGGAAGACCTTGCACATCAGGGTCTCATTCTTCGAGTGCACCGCCATCCTCTGGCTGAAGTGGCTCACATGTTCCACTGGGTCCGTCCTTCCGTTGTAAATTGTGAAGGTTGGCTGGGTGAACCGCCTTGGAAGTTTTCCCTTCTCAATCCTCCAAGTGAAGGGCAACTTGGAAATCTGGTGGAGCGCCTTGCTTAGCGCATTGTTAGCCAGGCCCTTGGAGGATGTCTTCTTACCCTTAGGTTGACGATGGTGTTCGTCCTCCTGGGAAGAGGATTCACCAGCGGGGGTCTTCGTCCTGGAAGTGTCGGAGCTATTGCTAGCATCTGCTGAGGACTGGTCAGAAGGAGGGGATGTGCATCTTCGTTTCTCCCGGCGTAGCTTTCTTCTCAGACGGTCAACCTCCCTTTGCAGGGTCTCAACGCTTTTTTCGCGGGAGGCTCCACTTCCATCGCGTGCGTGGCTCCTCTCGCGCGTATGTTCCGTGCGCGCGCTGACTTCTTCCTCTTTCTCTCGCTCTAACCGCACAAATTGGTCCTCGCGCTGGGACCCCCTGGACTCCACATGACGTGAGCCTGAACCTTCCATGATACTTCTAGTCCTTTTTGTCAAGGCTTCCCACAGACGGCGCCAATTGTAAGGACACAAAGTTGGCATTAGGCCCTAATACGTGACTGGGCCGACCCAAGTGGCCTACACAATAGAATTTGTAGAGAGTGGGCTGAAAGCCTAGACTTCTTGGGGCTTTAGAAAGCTATGGAGTAACGGCTTAGTTTGTTTCTAGCATGTAGGGAGCTAGTGGGCCGAAGTACTTATCCCCTAAGTTCCCTTCTGATGTCTGGAAAGAGAGAGAGAGCCCAAAAATCCTCCCCTTTTTGATGGTTCCCACTTCTCTATTTATACCTCCCATGCTTGGTTCCCATTTGTCTTTTCCCTGAAAACGCTCCCCAATGCCAATAATGTTGACCACTGTCCCTTCAGAAGTCATTTCTCCATTAATGCGGCCAGGCGGGTAGGTGAAAGGCCTTTAATGCGGTGGCAACAGCTTTATGCAGTGTATGTCTCCCTTGTCTCCCTCCTCGGCGTCTCGTTAAGGCTTGGGATGACTCGCCGAGCTTGAGGAGCCCCTCCTTGGACGACGAGCTATCCCCTTCCATCCCCGGCCTCATGTCCGAGGGTACATTCTCCTCAGATCCTCATCTAGCAGGCCGATTGTCTGATCGGCGGGATCTTGGGCCCCAGTTTTAGGGGGCCCTATTCCCGACTCACGGCCCTTTTGGCGGAGTCCATGTCCTCGGACCAGGCTCTAGGCCCATATGGCGTTTTGACACTTTTACCCCCACATTTATAATTTATAATCTAATCTAAAAAATATATAAAATAGAAGATGTTTGAGTTTTGGTTAACCTCTTAATATTTTACCACATAAGTTTTTGAATCAAAATCATCTCCATTTTAGAGAGTAAAACCCCAAAATCAAACTCCAACAATCTCTTTAGTTTATAGAAATTTTTTTGAATAGTAATAGTAACTCTCAATACATGAACAATGATCATAAAAAAAATACATGAAGATTGCAAATGAATTTTTGATGTTAAAATATAGCATGTATAAAAAGTTAGGATATTCAACACTCAGCAACTTGTCCTCTCTCTCTCTCTCTCTCTCTCTCTCTCTCTCTCTCTCATGATTTTTCAAGTGGAAAATAGTCAAATACATGTTTTTTTTTCATTTGAAAAATATATAGGTCGACCCAAATCCTTTTGACCAAACCCATTTTTATCCCGCTTAAGATAACTCATTTTTTGACCCAAACCCAATTGACCCAATATGTTGGCCATGTCTAAATTCTAGAGAAGGAATTCCCAGTCTAGGGGTAGCTGGGACGGCATTTCAGTTTGGCCAGGGTTCAAATCAACCTCCTGACTTGCCTAAAATTTATATATATATATATGTATGTATATATAATTAATTAAAAAATGTTTTGACCACCCTAAAATAAAATTTGAACACTCTGAACTTAAATTTTGTTTTGTTTTTTTTTAATCTAACTAAAATAAACTTAAATGTGATCATTTTGTCAGGCCACAAACGCGTTGACCCCTTGTGATAAATTAAGTTGATTAATTTAGCCAAGTTATTAATTAATCAAATTAACATGCAATATCACGTGGCAGCACAAGCAAATCACCGAAACTAAGTAATGCAGCGGAAAGTAAATAACACGGTGATTTGTTCACGAATGGGGAAAACCTTACGGCAAAAACCCCACTGGGTGATTTAAGGTCACCACTCCCGAAACTTCACTATTATCACAACAAGCAGTTACAAGTAAGGAATCCCAAATACCTCACCAACCTACAGTTGAACTCTTATCCCAATACCCAATTGGACTTGTTCTGTAGTGACAGTTTCTCCTTTTGATGCACGGCTCCCAAGTACGTGACTAACCAATTTGATGCGCGGATCCCAAGTACGCGGCTTACTCCTTTGCACGAATCCAAGTATGTGACTAACTCCACAGCAACCCTTTGATGGTTGTAGTTGATTTGTAGCAGCTTCACATAGAAACGCCAATAAGATCTTCAATGTTGGTGCAAGAGACTTTGCTTGGTTACAAAACCCAAAGGTGTACAAGAAACGCAGCAAGAACTCTTTATTCTGTAGGAGGAGGCTAGGGTTTCAAAAAGAAAACCTTATGAAGCTCTCTAGGGTTAGGTTTTTCTTTTTCCACCTCCTTTAAATAGGAGCTTAATGGGCTCTCCTATTCCAAATAGGTTTACACAAACCTTGGGTTTTCCTAGTCCAATAAGAATTATACAAACCCATAAACAATTAGCCTTTTAGAGTAAAAACGTTGCTGGCTATAATCTGAAACCCGTAAGCTCGATCGATCGGGACATCTGTAGAGCTTTAATGAATCTCGACAGATCGAGCTTCTGTTGAGGAGGTATCGAGGCCTACAGATTGCACTTTTCTTGAGTAGTTCTTGAGTAATCTTCATGTCTTCAATTTAACCACTTGTAATGATCATCTTGAACCTACTTAGATTTGCCCAAATACAAGTAAAGTGCGTTTTGTCAAAGGATATGCTAATTACATAAAAGTATGTCCTAACACATTTTAATGCTACTTTCACAATAATTTCACAATAAAGGCTATATGACAAGTTGTAATTGGTTTTTATTTAGAGAAACAATTGACATCTTTTTTTTTACCTATCTTTAACAACTTGCCACCAAGATTTTGTTATGAAATTTTGTGAAAGTGTTATGTTAGTAGCATTACTCTTAGAATATATAAATTTATAAGAAAGAAAAAAACAAGTTCTAGAAATTTGCTCCTTTGTTAAAAATAGATAAATCTTCTCTCTAGGACTTCGGCTTATTTTGCCATTAACAATGGAATGAAGCCGTTTTTCCTTACACTTTTCTTCTTCATCAACAAAAAATTACACCACTGTTGTAATCAACAAATTTGTATCTACATATGTGATTCTTTCCTCATTCTCTCTATTTCTCTCTTTCTTCCTTTCACGTTTTCGTAGTTTTCATTTCTATTTGATCAAGTAGTTTGATGAGTGCTATATAGATTTCCAAGTCCAAGGAGTCTTTTAGTACTTTCTTCAATTCCAAAAAAGTGACCATGCGTATAGTTAAAAAACCATACACTTCAAAAGCAAAACTTTATATCATATACTATTTCTATTCTTTGTTTCACATTTACTCCTAGCCCTACGCTTATGTGTGTTGCTATTCTTTTTTATCATATATTTTAATTTAATGGATGTTACATATAAATATAATAAGTTATTATTATTTTGACAAAAATGTATAATTAGTTATTTAATTATAGACAAAGTTTAGCTACAAAATTGGTTGTAGCTTAAGGCTACAATCTTACTCAATATCTTTTTATTGGAGATGAATTTTGAGAATTCCACCATTAAATTACATTTTCTTCTTATATTCTCCATACTTGCAAAATTTCAAGAAAATTAAAGATCAATGGTTATGTCATCAACAAATTGTTTTAATGGCTAGTTCTTATAGTTTAAGGTTATGCATAAAATATAAACTATAGATCATATACTAAATAATATCATATTGACATAAAATTTGACATGTGTATTAAGAGTGTAAAGAACATGTAAGTCAACGGTTAGATTTTCAAAATACGTAGAAATGTTTATTTTATTGAGTAAAGTTGTAGCCTTAAGCTACAACCAATTTTTTAGGTAAACCTTATCCTTTAATTATATTTGTTTATACATTCAATGGTTGTTGTGTTACCGATCTTTAAACTATTAATTAATTTTTTAAACTATTGTACAATGTAGTTGTATTGTCACGAGGGGGCAAGTAAAGATAAAATAATTAATTTTTTTTATTTTGTATATATAACTTCCTTATATTTGGGCATACTAAATTTTATTTATAATACTATTTTATATTATACTAAATCTTATTACCCCTTCCATCTCTTTACAGCTAGCCTGTTTCTAGTTGGATTTGGGGGATACTTGTACTATCACCCCTCTGTTCTGCCACTCTTTCATCTTGAAATATGACTTTTAGGGGTATTTCCATTGTTCAGACCAATTAATCAGCATTTAATGTGACAGAGATTAGGTGGAAACACCTCATTAATGTGGAGGTGGCTGCTCCAATGGTCCTTATCTCTTCATGGTGTTTCCCAAGGTAAGTTTGATAGAGGGTGTCACCTCGGTCTAGAGGGGAACTAGTCATTAGGAATGGCAATGGGTTGGGTTCGGGTTGGGTTTCTTTATGCTTGGACCCGACCCGCGGACTTGTACCCATTAGCCGAACCTAGCCCGTTCAATAAACAGGTTTTTTTTGTTGCACCCAAACCCGACCCATCGAGCCTTGTCTTAAAATCACAAACCCAAAATCACAAATCACAGAATATACATGTAATTTTCTTGGCAATCACAACATTTTCTTGGAAATTTTCTTGCCATCCAAATAGATGCCAAGATCTAATAAACTAATCTGTTCAAAAAATCCAACAAATTTCAGAAATTTTGCAAACCCAGAAATAAAATTAGCAAATTTGAAAACCCTAGCAACAAAACACCAAAAACACCCAACAAATTTGGCTCCCAAAAAAAAAAAAAAAACCCAAACCCAAATTTTGCTCACAAAAACACGAAAAGAAAAAAACCCAAACCAGACCAATTGTGGATTCGTAACAGGTGAGGGGTGGTTCACAGTGGATCTATAATGGGCGAGGTGCTTGATCACTTGATTGTGGCTGGGCTTGTTGGTGAGGATTTTCTTGGATATTGTTTTCTGGGCTTGGTTTTGGCTGTGATGGCTTGGGTGAGTTGCCGGTTGCATGGTGCTTGATCGCCCGATGGAGCGCTTGAGGGAGGGCGGTGACAGCTTGTGCCGATGTTGAGATTGAGAGTGAGTGAGGCGGCTGTTGAGTGTGTGTTGTGAAATGAGAAAGGATTAGTTTTAGGGTACATATATATATATATATATATAAGGGTTTTTTGGTAATTGTATTAACTTGTAACCTGGTTTGGTCCGGTCCGGGTTCGGGTCAGGTTTTACAAAAAAAAAAACCGAACCCAACCTGAACCCGCTTCGGGTTTTTTTTTTTAACCCAAACCCGACCTTATTCTTTATTAGGTCAGGTAAAACTCGACCCATTAGGGTCGGGCCAGACCGAGTACTCGCAAGTCGGGCAGCAATTGCCATCCTTACTAGTCATCCGTGGATCTTGTAGTATTTGCTATAGGAAAGGTTCTACTCATTACCTTGGTAGTGGAAGTCAGCCCGGATCTCTATGGGATCTATCACGGGACTTCTCTTTTAGTCTCCAGACCACTTCATTCACACCCATGCCTTTGGGCCAGGTCCATCTTTCAAAAAATGATTTAAGGGTTGTCAATGGATCGGGTCGGGCCGGCCCGACCCGACCCATTTTTACTTGGCCCATGGGCACAATGAGTTGTGCATGATGGGCTATTAACTAATTAACAGGCTGGGTCGGGCTGGGCCGAAAGAGAAAACCTCAGCCCATGACCCTGCCTATGGGCAACGCCCATTTTGTTTTTAGCGAGCTGGGCTATCCAGTTGAGCCTAATGGGCTACCCATAGATTTGTGTTAGCATATTATTTTATTATTTTTATAAGGAAAGAATCAATTTTTTATAAGAGAATAATCAATCTATTTTTTAAAGGAAAGAATTAAAATATTTAATACTTAATTACAAATTTTTTTACATTCAAATCTATTTAATTTTTTGTTTTATTAATGGAAACCTATTTAATTTTTTTATATTAAGGCTTTAAATAGTTTTTTATTTTATCTTTAATAAAAAAAATGTCTAACAATTTGCAATACTACTAGAAAAATATATATTTAGTAAACTAAGTTTAGCACAATTACTTTGAGTATCTTAGTGGTTGAGGGAGTTCTTTTAAGAAATTTCTCTATAATATCTCAAGATCAATCCTTTATACACTTCCTATATATTTTTGTTATGAATTAAGTTATTGGGCTGGGGCAATGGGTTAGGCCAATGGGCTGGGCAATGGGTTGGGCTACTGGGCTAGCTCACCAGGTACCCATGGGCATTAAAACTAGCCCACGGCCTGATCCACTAGGCTAGTGGGCTACCCACGAGCCTCAATAACAACGGGCCGGGCCGCTCGTTAGCCTAATGGGCTGTCGGGTTTTTGGGTCGGGCTATGGGCTATGGGCTATTTGATGACCCTTAAAATGATCTATTGAGCCTTTGTCTCTCGGCTTGGGCTCATATTCTACCCCCACAATAATGATTACGATGATGGGAGCTAAATGAATAATTCATCCGCATAATAGACATTAGGGAGGATTTGCAAGGCATCTGATGCCAGAATACCTAAGTAAAGAGGATGGACGTGCATACACCTAATTCAAATGGCTGATGTTTACTCAATTTGTTGTCTCACACTAGCTTATAGTGGAAGTTTTGGTTATCAATGGTGAATCGGTGATTGAGCTGATAAAATGAATACCCTCTATACGTACTTTTCTATTTTGCTTTCTTTCTTTATTTTCTTTGATTTATTTTTAGAAGCACCATCACAATTCCGCTTGGAAAAGTATTTGAATATTAAACATTTTTTTTTCAAAACATTAAAAGGTGTCAATTGATCTCTCTTCACTGTTTAGATACAAGTTTAGAAACTAAAAGCATGTTTGGTTTGTATTGAGGTTGTATTCATTTTGGCACTCATTTTCTATACTCAAATTTTGTACATTTTTTTTTGTTCCCACACATTTTTTTTGTTTGGCATCATTTTCTACTTTGTCTTCACCTTCACTTTTTTTCTTGATAATCACCAATAAATAGAGAGTGTGTCATTTGATGTGACAAGTCAATGATAGTAGGATTCACAGATTTGATTTTTTTTTTTTTAAAATGTCATTGTATTCATTTTTAAGTAAAGTCTCTGATAGTTGTATAAGAGATCTGATGTTAAATTCTCGTTTACACCAAAAATTGATTGGTGTCTTGGCCGGATGATAAAGAGCTATCATTAGGACTGGACATCATGGATTAAAGCTCTCTAAAAAAAAGCAAATGAAAACACCAAAAAGTTGTATTTAGTTTGTGTATTCAAATCCTATTTATTTTTATAATAAAAATGAAAACGTAAAATAAATACAAAGCCAAACAAGAGACCCTAATATTGCTACTTCCTCATTTTCTAAATGCATTGATTACAATGTAAAAATGCCTCATAGCATGTTTTTATAGCATGCTTTCCTCCAACTAATTTTTGTGAGCTAACTAATCGGTTTTTGCAGGTTAAAGATGATTTCAGGAAGGAAATCTTTGCTATCTTGGCTTGGCGTTTGTGGAATAGGAGGAATGCTCTCCACTTTGGCAGACCCGTGCAACCTATTGCTAACATCAGTGCATTGGCAGGAAACTTGCTCCAAGATTCTTTGGCGGCACAAGATGTGGAACTGATGGTCACTTTGCCATCTGATGTGCAAACATTGGCGCCCTCCAGATGTGGATTCCTATGAGCTTAACTTTGATGCAGCTATTTTCAAAGCTTATAATATAGCTGGGATTGGGATTATTGCTCGTGATTGGAGTGGGGAAGTGATTGGTGCTCTGTTGCAGTCCATCTTGGTTTTCCACTTGGTGATAGATATGGAAGCTTAGGCATGTCGAAGAGCTGTCCAATTTGCTGTTGAAATTGGGTTTCACAGAGTTGTTTTTGAAGGGGGTTCGACTTTAGTGATCAATGCTCAGTGGCGGCTCTAGAAATTTTTTCTAGGGTGTTCCTCAACAAACATAAATTACACAATCTAATAAATATATATATATATATATATATATATATATTGACAACAACAACAATAAAAAAACACACAACTACATAAAGTTTACAATTGCCTTCTACGAGTTTTCATATTTTGAAATCGTTGCATGATAGTCTCATTATCAATGCTACAAGCTACATCCTTTTCAATATACACAATCAAGCAATCATTCATCCACTGATCTCCCATTCGATTGCACAGTTCATTCTTTATTAATAAAATTATTAATTATTGTTGTTTAGTTGTTATATTGTTGTTTTATTAATTATTAAAATTATTAATTGTTGTTTAGCCTAACATAATTTAATTTGTTTGTCTTTTATAATGTATTGGTTAATTATACTACTTTAAATATTGTTATTTAGCCTAACAATAAACTTTACTGCTTTAATATTTTTGTCATTAATTATACTGCTTTAATTTGTTATATTTAATTTATTTGTTTGTCATTAGTAAAAGAGCTAGCCATGTGTGGATGTGCACATTACACTGCTTTAATTATTGTTTACCCGGGCCCATGTGCCCATCTACCCCTACCCCACTTAACAGACAAGCACAAACCTTATGTCTAATGCCCCAATCACAAGAGCCAACTGCCAATAAAAAAATTTCACAATCACAAATCACAATACACATCTATATATATATATATAATAGGTGAAGCAGAGAGAATCTCCAATTGAAATTCTAAATTAGAATCCTAATTTGTGCCATGTGTCAAAATTCATGTGGTTCTATTTGTCTAAATTTAAGTGGATCAATAGTAATTTCGATGTGTTCTTTTTTTTTTTTTCACACCTGCGTATTTCAAGGTTCATCACATCTACGTGTTTCAATGTTCATCTCCCCACATCTACCTATTTCAAGGTTCATCACACCTGCGTGTTTCAAGGTTCATCTCCCCACATTTGCATATTTCAAGGTTCATCTCTCAATCTCCAATACAACTCTCCTATATAAGAAGAGGTTTTCCATAGATTCTTATTGTAATCTTTTGATTTCATGTATTTTTTCTCAAAAAAAAAAAAAAAACACGCCTCCACTACTCATATTCATCCGAACCTCCTCTCTCTTTCTCTCTCTCCCTCTACAAAATTCAATTTCTACTTCTCTACTAAATCTATTTTATCAAGATTTTTTTTTTGGTTTCGTTCCATCTCTGCAAAATTCAATCTAATCACTCTTTCTCTCCCTCTGTTTTGCAAATCAATTATATATCTCATTTACAAAGGCAGGCTTTATATGCAAGGTAATTGTTAATTAGATATGATTTTCTTTTATTATTATTATTTTTTTTTGTTCGCAAGTTTTATGGTGTTTATAATCTAGCTCTCACTCTTTATTTTCATTAGATCTATTTATTTTCGTCCTATGTTCTCAATCTCTTTCTCTCAAGAATTTTTGATTTATAGGATTGATGATGGGTTTTTTTTTTTTTTCCTCCTTTGGAGTGTTAAAGAGATACCACAATTTGTATAAATCGTTAAGTGGGGTGGGAAGAGGATTTTTAGGAGGGGAAGGTTTTTCAATTAAATTTAACTATTTGGTTACATTGATTAATGATCCACAATTTGGATAAATCCTTAAGTGGGGTGGGAAAAAAGGTCCTAAAGAGTGTTGGGGGGGGGGGGGGGGGAGTTGATTAATGGGTCACAATTTGTGTAAATCCTTAGGTGGGGAGAAATTTGGTGAAATATTTCCTAATTAACTTTAACTATACGATTCACAATTTGTGTAACGCCCAAAGAATTGTACTTAAATTTTGTTATTTTTGGGGGGAAGATTTTTTAAGTAAATTTAACTATATGGTTACATTGATTAATGGTTCACAATTTGTATGGTTACATTGATTAATGATTCACAATTTGTATAAATCCTTAAGTGGGGTGGGAAGAAAGGTCCTAAAAGTGTTGGGTTGGGGGGGGGGGGGGGGAAGAAAGTTGATTAATGAGTCACAATTTGTATAAATCCTTGGGTGGGGAGAAAGTTGGTGAAATATTTCCTAATTAACTTTAACTATATGATTCACAATTTTGAGTAACACTCAAAGAATTGTACTTAAATTTTGTTATTTTTGGATGAATGGTAAAGAAAATGGTGCTTTAAGCGTAACTAAAGAGTCTTATAATTCAATTTGCATTTCTTGACGTTTTTAATGGAGATGTCCAATGTTTAAATCTTGCCTCCTCTCTCTTCCTATTATCAAAAAATAATAAAAAATAAAAGTAATTCCTCTTTCTACTATCAAATAATAATAAGAAAGCAAAAATAAATCGTACATTGTATGATAAAAAAATAAGTCCACAAGTTGTACATTATATAAGGCACTATAGGTAGGTCTATTATGCATAAGCCTCCACAACTGATCCAAAAAAGTTTATCATCAATATATTATAAAAGTTGGGTTTTAGATGCATAAAATAATGATCTCTTATATACGATTGGTGAAGACATGAATTCAAGCTATATTGCAGATCATATATACAATTAGCACTTATCTTATTTGTTTGTCTTTACGTTTTATGCTCATAATTTTAGTGACTTTTAATTGATAATTTTTTTTAATGAGATTTATGTTATTCTATTGTTATATATTGTTATGAGATGCATGTTATGAGATTCACATTTACTTGATTAAAATATTTTGTTAAAATTTTTTTATGATAAAGCAATTTAATTATAGCTATATGTACCGTCTATGAATCAACCTTAAATATATATCTATATATATATATATATATATATATATATATATATATATGTCTATGTAGCATTCTTTCTTTAGAATTTTGTATAATAAAAATATTTGTTAAAAAATTACATAATGCTAAGATTTATTAACATGAATAAACTAAGTCTTTTAAATATGATTAAACTCATGATTAATAATAATAAAATTAAAAAAAAAAAACAAAACCAATAGTATCACTTAAATAATAAATTGCAATATATTTTTTTCTATTGTTTTATTAAATTATATCCATTTCCGTGCGGTAGCATGTGTTACATACTAGTTACACTAAAAGACAATTAATATCTCACCAACACCAACACACACCAACACCAGTGGATAAGATAAACCCAAATTCAAAAAGTCAAAAAAAGAAAAATATTAATAAAGTTAAAATTCGGCCAGCCAATGAGCCAATCATAGACTCATAGTTCAAAAGAGAGAGAGAGAGAGAGAGAGAGAGTGAGACTGAGACTGAGGGGGCGTTTGGATTGGCTATTTTCATAACTCATAACTCAGTTTCCATAACTCATAACTCAAAAATGGTGGTACCCATAACAAAAACTTTGTTTGGATGCAAATAACTCAATTTCCATAACTCTGTTTCCATCACTCAATTCTCTAATTTTTGAGTTATGAGTTATGGAAACT
This sequence comes from Castanopsis chinensis, assembly GCA_032878915.1. Taxonomy (NCBI): domain Eukaryota; kingdom Viridiplantae; phylum Streptophyta; class Magnoliopsida; order Fagales; family Fagaceae; genus Castanopsis; species Castanopsis chinensis. The sequence goes on along the minus strand of JAVQMG010000074.1, from coordinate 299,678 downwards.
GAAAACACATTTTAGCTGTTTTCAGTTTCCATAACTCATAACTCAATGGCATTTTTGTAATTAAACACACATTGGGGACCCACAGCCGCAACTTTTAACCATTGACTTTTTTTTTTTTTTTTTTTTTTTTCTCTGGGTTCAACGTTAACGTTTTTTTTCTTTTTTTTTTCTTTTTCTTTTTTCTTTCTTCTGGGTTCGGTTTTCACTTTTTCTTTTTTTCTTTTTTTTTTCTTTTCAGTACCAGATCACCTAAACCCAGAAAAAAAAAAAAAAACTGACGTTAAAGCTACACCGAACCCAGAAGAAAAGAAAAAAATAAAAAAAAGGAAAAAGCTGCATTGATTGACAGCCATGGGACCCACAAATAGTGTGAAAAATATGAGTGATGAAAACTGAGTGATGGTGCCAAACGGGTATAATATTTTTAAGTGATGAGTAATGAGTAATGAGTGATAAGTGAAGAGTAATGAGTGATAAGTGAAGAGTGATGAGTGATGAAAATTGAGTGAGCAAATTTTTTTATCCAAACAGGGCCTGAGACTCTCATTCAGTCATTCATTAATTTCATTTCATATTTTCATAGTTTTCAACTTTTCATTTCAATGAGAGATTGAGAGAGAGCCAGAGAGAAAAAGAGAGAGAAATACCTTGAGGGAGGGAGCACCGAGCACCGGAGTAGCCAAGGAACCAAGCGATCTGCGATCTGCGATCTGCGATGAGGGGCGAGTGACGAGTGACGACGACAAGGGACGAGGGCAAGCGAGCGATGACGACGAGGGGCGAGGGCGAGCAAGCGAGCGATGACGACGATGTGCTCCGTTCTCCGACGAGCGAGCGAGCTGCGATGATGTGCTTTAGGTTTGCTTTAGGCTTTAGTGATTTTTGATTTAGAAGTGGATTATGATTTAGTGGTGATTTGCTCTGTATTGCAGTTTTTTTTTTTTTTGGCTTGAAAGTAGAATAAATAATTTTTTTTTTAATTTGAGGGTGTTCCTAATTTGTGATTAAGGGTGTTCCTAATACAGATAAAATATAAAAAAAATTAATTATTATATATAATTTTTTTTTAAGTGAGGATGTTCCTGGGAACACTTTGAGATGAACGTGGTGCTGCCACTGTTAATGCTATTACTCAAGGAGTTGTTGAATTTTCTACCTATAGAAACATCATTGATGACATTCACTGCATTGCTGCAGATTTTTAGTTTGTCAAATTCAATCATGTTAGTCGAGTATGTAATTGTGTTGCTGATGTTTTAGCTTAAAAAAGCAAAAAACGTTTTGGGGCTTCAGGTGTGGAGGGAAGATCCACCTGATGGCATTGTTCCCCTATTGCTATTTGATGTTCATTAATTTTTTTTCTTTCAATAAAGTCCCAAACTGCTAGTCTGGTTTCTCAAAAAAAAAAATCTTTTAGACATAAGCTGTACTTTTTTTGGGGGGGGGGGGGGGGATTTGGATCCTCTCCATTTCCCTTTGAAATGGAGAGTGTCCATTACATGGCCAGGATTGATTTGAAATAAATGAAAGGCTAGGATGTGCCACATCATTTAAAAAGATATTGACTAATGCTACTATGAAGTTAAGGGAGGATTCTTTCTAAACTATGGTTAAATTTAGCAGAGAGTGTGTTAAACTTATCTTTTAAGCTTCGTGAATTGTGATTTTATCACCAAGACATTTCAGGAAGAACAAATCTAGAAGTAACAAAATGGGAGGAGCAGAGTTTAGAAAATGAAGACGAAGCAGCACAAGCGTTGACGTCAACGAAGAACAGGAAGAGGAAGACGAAAATACTTTTTTCCCCCCCTCAATTTGATTGTTCTGTTTGTAATGCATTTATTTCATTAATTGACAATTGATTCGGGTCATCTTTTCTTATTGTCTTTTTTCTTTTTCTGTGTTTTGTTCCTTTTTTTTTTTTTTTCGCTTGGTTGCTTAAAATGAAGGAAAGTTTGTATCTTTGATTAGTTTGGATGCCATGAAAATTAATGCAAAAAGGGAAAAATGAAGGAGGTTCCCAGTACCCACACATGCTGCTCCCTAAATCTTTTTGCAGGCATTCAAAGCAAATCTTTTGATTTGCCAACCTGTTACAGATAATCAAACCACAAACCCATACGATTTTGATTAATCCAAATAACTAAAGGCTATAAATTGCAAAGGTAAGCGATACTGATTTTCTCATATTATGTTTAACATTCACAAATTTCCCACAAATTTAAGTTGCATATAAAGGAAACATTTTTACAGTTGGAAAATTAAAGAAACTTGGTAAATTTATGTTTTCACAAGACACACAATTTCCATAATCTTTTACACTTCAAAGCTTGACTTTTTAAATCAAATAGTTGTACCGCAAAAAACAATAGCATTCTCCTTCAAAGGTGTATGTATGTATGTTAAAAGAATTAGAAAAATGAAAAGATTATAAGGAATGAGTAGTAATATTTAAAACTGTGAAGGACATGGATAGTCTTTATCCCCTCCACGGCGAGGAACACCACTAATTTTCTTTGCCGACCGCCCAAGAAGATTGATGAGGCATCCAGAACCTAGATTGAAAGAGACTCCCATTCTCTTTTTTGTTTTTTCCTTTTTTTTTTTCTCCAATGTTAACGCTTATGTTAGCAAACGTTAAGGTCTGGTTTGTTTAACCACAGTTAACTTTGCTACTGGAGTTAAGTTATTCATTTTTAATTGACGTGGCACATCTTAGCCATTGATGTATTTTCAAAGTAATCCTAGCCATGAAATGGACCCTCTCCATTTTAAAGGGAAATGGAGAGGATCTGGATTCGGATCCCGGGGGGGTATAAGCTGTACTTAATTAATGCGCTTTACACTTGGTTCATTTTTTTTTCCCTGGACGCGCACCTGTCATTGTTCATTGGTCATGAACAGTGATTTTAGGCCAATGAACATTAATTTTAAGCGTGAACAGTATTTTTCATACATTAAAAAAATTATTTTGCTACAGTGTTTTCAGTTTTCAGCAATAAATTCTATTCAAACAGACCCTTAGGGTGTGCTTGTTTGTTTCCACTTTCCCACCTCCAAAAAACACTTTTGTATATATATTATGTGCATTTGGTGTGTCTGAACAGCATCGTTTTAGGGAAAGTTACGTTTCCAAATTGTGAAGAAAACGCGCATAAATTTATGGAGTTGTTTAGAGCAAATTAGAAAAGTCTGTGCGCGTTGATTAATGTATCTGTTGGACCAAATATGCAGTTACCAAATTACCCTTTGATAAATCTAACTTTACCCTTCTTAGTTCTCTCTCAGTTCTTACGCCAGATTCCTCAGAACCTCTCATCTCTCTGCTCCGCCCTCTGCCCTCTCTGAAGACTCACGCCAACCGCTCTTCTCTGTGGTTTGCCCTCTCCATGCTGCTACAAGCCTCTCGCTAGTCTCAAAAAACCCTCTTGCTTTGCTTCACGTTGGCTGGTAAAAAAAAGAGCTCAAATATAAGGGACTTAAAGCTCAAAAGACAGTCACATATAAACAAAACACAAAAGTATCAAAACACACTGAAACTCACACACACAACAATGGAGTGTACTTGGCCTAAGAGCTTACCTTCTAGCAAGAAAAAGGCAATAGAAAAGCTTGTTCAAGGCCGTGATATTGCAAATAAGCTATGTTCTTTGGTTAATATGTTAGCTGGAGACAACAACAACAACAAGAAGGCAGCCCAGGCTGAAGATCTTGTTTTGAAAATCTTGAAGTCCTTTACTAATATGTGGTGGAGTGTGTGGGGCTTTGTGTGGAGGAAAGTAAAAGAAAAGGAAAATAAGAAGATAAGGAAGAAGTGAACGAGTGGATGAGAAAAAAAGTGAAAGAAAAAAGTTTAAAAGAGTTTTTGGGATTGGGTAAAGTAAAGTGGAAGAAAATATAGAGAGTAGGAACTCAGATTATTTCACAACTTTTTTTTCACAACTGTGATTTTAATAAAATTTTATTTTAAAAAGATTAATTTTAAATTAGTACAGTGAAAAAATTGTGACATTTTATTATATCTCTAAATTTTATAAATTAGTACTATTTTTTTTTAGAAAAAATAATACTATTAACAGAATATTTTTATAACAACTTCATAATAAAGTTTATATAGTAAGTTGTTATTAGTTCTCATCTAGACCTACTAATGACATTTTTTTCCCTATTGTTAACAACTTATCGTATAGACTTTGTTGTGAAATTTTTGTGAAAATATTGTGTCCATAACTTACATTAAGAGAGCTATTTAAAACAAAAAATTCTCTTTATATATATATATTGTCATTTTTGGTAATTTACCTCTCAAACTACTACTTTTATAAGTGTTAGCCAAACATTCAGCTTTTTCAAAAAGCATTTTTTAACAACTTTTACCAAACACTTAGGTTTTTCAAAAAACATTTTTTCATACTGCACTTTTTGAAACTCCACTTTTTCAAAAAGCCTAGTTTTAAAAAGTTGAACCAAACTCACCCTAAGTATTGAAAAATAATTTTTTATTTTAATTATATTTTATTAGTATAATTTTTTTATTGGAATCCATAGTAGACTTTGGATGATTTTGGTTCAGTTTTTTGAAATTAGGCTTTTTGAAAAAGTGGAGTTTTTAAAAAGTACAGTATGAAAAAGTGTTTTTTCAAAAAACTGAGTGCTTGGTGAAAGCTGTTAAAAAGAGTTTTTTGAAAAAGCTGAGTGTTTGGCTAGCATTTATAAAAGTGGCAGTTTGAGGGATAAATTACCAAAAAGGACAATGCATATATAAGGGAGTTTATTTCATACTTAAATCAATATTGTGAAATTATTTTTTCTCACCAATATTAGATAATAATAACCTACTACTTAAGATTTATTGTGAAAATATTGTGATAATTGATACTAATTTTAATTTGAACGTATTATTACAATTATTTTTTTTTCTCTTTCTAAAAAAAATATTTTTTTTCTCACCAATATTAGCTAATAATAACTTACCAATTAAGATTTATTGTGAAAGTATTGTAAAAATATTGCGATAAAAATTGATACTGATTTTAATTTAAACGTACTATTAAAATTATTTTTCTCTTTCTATAAAAATTATTTTTTTCTCACCAATATTAGCTAATAATAACTTACCACTTAAGATTTATTGTGAAAATATTGTGATAGAAATTGATACTGATTTTAATTTGAACGTACTATTAAAATTATTTTTTTCTCTTTCTAAAAAAATTATTTTTTTCTCACCAATATTAGCTAATAATAACTTACCAATTACAATTTATTGTGAAAGTATTGTGATAGCATTTCCTTCTTCTTCTTTTTTCCTTTTTCTTTCCCTCTTTTTTTCTCCTCCATACACGTACTGCATTCCTTCGTTTTTTTCCTTTTTTTTTTCCCACTCTTTTTTTCTCCTCCACCCACGCACCCTCACTCTTTTCTTTTTTTCCTTCTTTCCTCTCTTTTTTCCAGCCACTGCCTCCATACTCCAGAACGTTCCACAGAGCTCTCCTTCTTCCTCTTTTTATTTTTATTTTTTTTATTTATTTGTTTTTTCTCTGCAAGAACTCATCCGTCCACAAAGCTACCGCAAGAAACCCTTGTGTGGGATGGCCAATTACTCATCCATCCTCAAGAACTCATTAGTCCACAGAACTCCATTTGAAAGATTTTGCTATATTCTGATGTTTTTTTGTTTTGCATTTTGAAGAATCCTAATTTCCAAGGGATTGATTTCTTTTTTTTCTTTACCTGATTTGGGAATTTGTTATAGATTTTTTTTGTGTTTGGATTTGAAAATTTGTTATTATTATTTTTTTCCTTAGCTGATTTGGGAATTTGTTATAAATTTTTTTGTGTTTGGATTTGGAAATTTAAAATTTGAGAGAGCAGAGGGCAAAGCAGAGAGATGAGGGGAATGAGGAATGTCGTGAAGGGTATTTTGGTAACTTCACCCAGAGTCCAATGGTAGGATTGCTCAACGCACCTGGGCTTTTCCCAAAAAGGAGCTCTGAGATCCTTTTTCCAAAACGCAACTCTTGCGCGTTTTCTTCACAAACCCAAAACACAACTTTTTCCAAAAAGTTGTGTTTTATACCTTACCAAACGGACTTTTGTATTTGCTTTTTTCAAAACGTGCTTTTTTGGGTTGAAAAAGTGGAAACAAATAGGCACTTTATTGGATAATATTAACACGTATAATGGGATAGAGAAAAAATAAGCATTCATTTAAACCAAAACAAATGTCTCTTTCTCTTTGGCAAGACTTGTTAGTATTTGAACAAACATAAATACACATTGCGATTCAAATAGTCTTATTGAGGAGGTTGTAACTTAGCCTTCACAATCACTTTATCAGTAGGCCCAAGTAGAAAACGTTTTGCCAGTAGAAAACTAAGACATTGAGAAAATGCCTTTTGTTTTTGGCATCAAACCCACTTCCGTAATCTTGAGATTAGCATTGTGAGAATTAAACTCGTGGATTAAAGGTTTCGACTTTAAAAGCCTGAATTTTACAACATCCACTTTTTATCTAATAATGATTTCATATCAACCTTAAAAAAAAAAACGATATTATATTATAAGAGGAGGAGGGGGTTGGGGGGGGGGGGGGGCAGTGGCGGAGCCAGGATTTTAGTTTAGGGGGGGGCAAGATTAAAGGATAGTATTAAAAAAAATTAATACATTAATCAATTATAGTAACAAAATAAATAAACAATTGTAAACAAATTTAACGAAAAGTAAATGTTGCTTATTGTTAAAAAAAAAAAAATTAAATGACATTTCACTGTTTATTTATGGGACAAGTCATTTATGAGATATGAACAAAAAAGATAAATGTCATGAATAATGTAATAGATAAAAAATAAGGGATGTGCTATGTACACAATATTTTTTTAACAAATCTTAGACGAGAAGTTATTATAAGATGTTATTAGTAAAAAAAAAAAAACAATTTAGTGGCAGGTTCAAATTAAAACCAATTACATCTTACACATATAACTTGTTATAAAAATATTGTAAATATAACCCTTTTTTATATTTTTTACCATTTTTTTATTTTACTTTTCAGGAAAACATTTTTCCATACTTTCCGGTCTGCTTCTTTAAAGGTGGAGTGGACTAGCTTTTTCTCTTTTTCATGTCAAAAGGGTGGGTCAAAGTGTCAAGCACCTTAAATAAATAGTGAAATGCCCCCTACAAAACTAGTAGTTAGGGGAATTTTTTTACAAAGTCAGGGGGGCAATTGCCCCCCCCCTCGCCCCATGCTGGCTCCGCCAGTGGGGGGGGGGGGGGGGGGGGAGGTGGGAACAAGGAACGACACTCCTTGTTCTTTATTTGATTTGATTGGTAAGTAAGTAATTCATAAACACTTGGTGTATTAGGTTTATATATACAGAGTATTGGTTTTCACCACTCATCACGTTAGCACTAATTCAGCAGTTTGTAGTTCTAGCAATTTTCTATTTATATATATATATATATATATATTGATTAGTATATGATTTTAATTTTGTTATGCCATTTTTGCAAGTGCAAGTGCAACCTCCAAATAATAGTTAAATAATATTTTATATGTTTTTGTTAAGACTCACAATATGATTTAAAATATATATTGTTTCCTTTTCTTGGTTCTCTACATTTCATATTTCTATTTAGTTTATGATTTTGCTTAGCACTTTATTTACTTTGTTATTTGTTCTAATAAATAATTTACACACAATAGCTACATTTTTATTGTAATCTTCTTAAGTTTCTAAAGTAGAACTCTTGGTATAATCTATACCATTTAATGAAATATACTATTATGGAAACTATAGTTTTTTATCTATCACCTATATAATTTAGATTGGCTAGCTTCAAAGCTGTAATTAGGATGTTAAAATTTTCTTTCCCCTTTATCCATTTCTATGACATCTGTTTGATTAATTAAAACATATCATTGAGTTTTTATTTATTTAATTTTTATAATTCAAATTCAACCTAAAATCTTTTTAAGTATTGACAGGCCACAAACGCGTTGACCCCTTGTGATAACTTAAGTTGATTAATTAGCCAAGTTATTAATTAATCAGATTAACATGCAATATCACATGGCAGCACAAAAAAATCATCAAAACTAAGTAATGCAGCGGAAAATAAATAACACGGTGATTTGTTCACGAATGGGAAAAACCTTACAGCAAAAACTCTACCGGGTGATTTAAGGTCACCACTCCCGAAACTCCACTATTATCAGAACAAGCAGTTACAAGTAAGGAATCCCAAGTACCTCACCAACCTACAGTTGAACTCTTATCCCAATACCTAATTGGACTTGTTCTGTAGTGACAGTTTCTCCTTTTCAATGCACGGCTCCCAAGTACGTGACTAACCAATTTGATGCGCGGATCCCAAGTACGCGGCTTACTCCTTTGTACGAATTCCAGTACGTGACTCACTCACCAACTTGAGGAAGAAGAATGTTGGCTGCAAAGTTTTTCACTTCATACACACGATGAAGATCCAGAAGCACTTGGTTACAAAACCCTAAGGCGCATAAGACGCAGTAGCTTCTTTAAGAGAGAATAAGGTTTCAGTCACCTTTTGCATATGTTCTCCTTGTATTCTCTTGTGTGACAGCCTCAAAAATAAGCCTTATATATGCCTAGGGTTGTGAGAAAAGAAACCCTACACAAATACAAAAGCCTGGCCCAAAAATCAGATCTGGAAATCTTAATTCCCGTAACCTCGATAGATACCTCGATCGATCGGGCAGCTGTCGAGCCTCATTAAATCTCGATAGATAGCTCGATAGATAGTTATCTGTCCAGCAGCTATCCGCAGGTGTCCAGCAGCTATCCGCAGGTGTCCAGCAGCTATTCGCAGGTGTCCACCAGGTGTCCAGCTTTAGTACACACTTTTTCTTCACTTGTTTCTTGGTCTAATCTTCATGACTTTAATACTAGACTTGAACAACATGTTCTTTGAAGTATTAAACACTTCCTAGATCTATCCAAATACAAGTAAAGTGCGTTTTGTCAAATGATTAGCCAACTACATAAAATAGCGACATATGTTCACAGACTTGAACTACATATGTCCTAACAAGTATTATTATATTTAAAGAAAAAATATATGCAACAATATATCAAAGATGTTTCTCTCTCTCTCTCTCCTTGATTTTCTTTTGTTCATATTAATTAATTGGAAAATAGATTTTAATCATAGAAAAAACTAATGTTTTGGATTAAACAATATTGTGGAGGATATCAATGAGGCTAAGAAATTTTATAATTCTAATGATTCAACCATTTCCTCATCATACGTATTGGATTTGAATAATGTGCACATATATATATATATATATATATTTGTTTGATGATTTATATAGAAATTGCATAGAAATAAATTTGTTTATGTGTTTAAAAGTGTTTACTAACTATTTGGATAAATAAAAATAAGGAATAGAAAATTTAATTGAAGTTTTGGACTCTTTAAAGAAGGAGAACGTTAACTTAATCGTTATCTAATTTGATTCAAATGTAAACTTCTATTAAGCAAAATAAATTCAACACTTTGATATTACCCTATTTCTTATAAAATTTATGCAGGGGCGCACAACAATTAATTCAGGGGGGTTCAAATGAACCCCCTGACTTAAAAAAAAAAAAATTATATATATATAAATTATTTTTTTTGTTAGTTTAATACTTTAATTTATTCTTAATTTTTTTTTTTCACACCCTAACTTAAATTTTGCTTACCCTTATTATAAGTATTTCCTACTCTAAGAGTTAAGAGTAAGTATTTGTGATTGTGAATTGTAAGTGTAGGGGCAAGAAAAATCTTAAAGGCCCACGGTCCACTAAGAACAATGGTTGGCTCAATTCATCTATGGCCCAAAACAAAGAATTTGTAGAGAGGGAACAACACAACAAAGTAATGGCTCGGTCTGAAGGTCAGACTAGAAAGAAAAGGGAAAAATCAGTATATTAAGTAAAACCAATCCCTTAATACAAGCCCTCTCGAGGAGGTTAAAACTACAATTTCAACATTACTATTCACTCCACTTTCTCTCTCTTGTTCTTCCCCTCTCTTTTTCTCCTTCTGATCTTTCTTTTTTCTTCCCCCACTTAATTCAGTCTCTCTTTCCCTTATATATACTCTTTCCTTCCTTGCATCTCAACCATCCATTTCCCACCTAACCTGTTTCTTGCTTTGACACTTGTCCCTTCCCATAGTTTGTAGAAGGTGGTGGAAATAACCTGTCTAGCTGTGATCAGCACTGTTCAGGTCATTTCCTTATCAATGCAGCTGATAAAGTTGTTGCCCACCATTTAATGCGGCCAAGAAGTTAGATGTAGGGCAATCAATGCGGAACCCACAAACTACCCCAAACTAAAGACTTCCCCTTTCAACCATATGCTCTTAGACTCACCTCTACACCTTTCCGAGGAGTCCTCCTCCTCGAGCCCGTGGCCCTCGGCCTTGTCATCCTACACTGCGACCCTTGAGCTTCATCCTCGGTCTTCGAGCCTTCGCACACTTTAGTTCTCAAACTTCATCCTCGGCCCTCGGGCCCCCATAACAACCCCTTAAAACTTGTGCTATTAACCCCGAGGTAAAAGCAAAGTTTTAACTACACGAGCAAGCTATACACGTGCCAGGCGCATTCTCATGTGATAACGTCTTTTCACCTGCTTACAGCACGCTCCTGAAGCTTCGGAATCCACAATGTCTCATTTATGGCGTCAGGCGGTTGCTTGTCTCCCCACATTTTACGGCTTGATTAGGATTGTACGGTCCTCGTTTTTCCCTCATTTATGAGCGAAAAAATTACCGCGCATTTTTACCCCTATATAAATAGGGCTTGGGGCTTGCTAAAGTTCATTTGCACATTTTGGCGATTTGAGTTAAAGCGAGTTCCTGAGGAGAAATCTTTCTTTTGCTCATAAGTGTGTTCACTTCTTAACCTCTGATTCTGTGTACTCGTCACTTTCTCCACACCACAAAACTCCATGGGTAGATATGCTAAATTAGTTGACACTCCTGAGGCTATGGCCGCCTTTAGGGCACAATATAGAATCCCAGACGGTGTTGATCTCCAACACTGTGAATACGGTGAATGGTTGGTTTTAAATAGACCTCTTGAATCTATGGTTATTCCTATGATTGCCTTCATTGAAGGCGGGATGGAACTTCCTATGAGAAGGGTCACTAGGGATTTTCTAATAAATTATAGGCTTACTTCCCCCCGATGCTCCCCAAACGTATTTAGGGTCCTCAGGTGTGTGGATATGTTGAATAGGAAGATGGGGACTAACTTGACCAAGCATGATGTAAGCTGGGTGTATAACTGCCAAAAAGGGGAGAAAACAAAATATTATATCAAATGTAGAGTTCTCGCAGTTAGGTTGATTTCCTGCCTACCTGACTCTAGCAAGGGTATGGACGAGGACTTCCTAATTGTCTCGGGAGATTGGCACGATGGATTGCATTGTCCCACCTAAGAAAGGGAGCCAGGTAGAATTCCCGAGGACCCTAGGCGTATGTAGGATGTTACCTTACCTCGTTAAAGTGAAAAGTTAAACTTCTACTTTTATTTGTTTACGTACCATATTTTGTTGCTCATGATCCTTTATGATTTACATTGCAAACGAATACCATACCGCTCCAACCAAGCACTCAGTAAACTTCAAAGACCTAAACCAGCTCCTCAAGTTAGAGATCTTCCCACATAAGGACGGTCAACTCTGAGCCGCCTACATCATCCTCGGGTACAAGCCTTCCACCAAGCGCTTTTAGAGCCCAAAGAACATTATTAGAGCCAAAGACCATTGATTATCTTTAATTAACGTAGCAGTCCCAGGGTTCCTATTGTCTAAACCCCCTCTAGAAGGAACTCAGGACGCCCAGCTCCCTGCTTCGCTAGCTGCTAAACTCCTTTATTCACAAGAGCCCCCTATTCCATCAGACGATGAGGTTGAGGAACCCGCCCCCGAGCTTGCCGCTCAGGAAGTCACTGAAAAGGACTTCGAGGTTTTCTACCAGCAAGAAGACCCTGTAAATGCTCCTAGCACTTCCTGCAAACACCTACCAACCGCACAAGTAAGTGCCAACCAAGAGACCATCGACATCCCCGAAGGCATGGGATACGAGGAAAAGACGCCCGACCTCATAGCCCTTCTTAATGCCCACGTTGGGGGCAACATCCCAGCAGTGGCGATGGTGCCTCATCCACCCACTCCTACCACCACATGCACATCGTCCGTGGAAGCGGCAGATAAGAAAAGGAAAAGAGCCCAAGGGGGTAAAGGCACCGAGGGTGCCGAGGAGGGTGAAGTAACCGAACTCTCCTATGAGCCCCCCCTCTAAGGATACCCGTACTGAGAGAGGGCAACAAAAGAGGTCCTCCTCCACTGGGACTTCCAAGGACCTTGGGGGAGACCAACCCAATAAGCCTTTAATCTGGAGGCCGGTCTTCATCCTTAGCTTTGGTAATCCCGTACTTGATGATGCCAATCTGAGGGACCCTTGGATGGGAAGCTTAGGTCTTGTGGCCAAGAGTTTGGAGAAGGCTTTATGCTTGCTAGAGGACATGGTAGAGCTGAGGTTCATTAGGAAGCGCGAGGTCTTCCTTTCCTTGAAGCAAGATCTAGCTAAGGTACTTGATTTCTTCTCCTATTTTGATTAGAAAAAGTTCAACCCAATACTTATGTTTTCTCCATATTTTTTCAGGCTGTCCAAGCTGCCTTTATGGCTAAGGAGTGGGTAAACCATTCGTTGGACATAGCTAGGAAAGCCGAAACCAAAATGGAGGCTACTGAGAGAGCCCACACAGAGGCTGACAAGAAGTTAAAAGACACCCTTGCCCAGCTAGCCGATGTGGAAAGGGTGCAAAAGAATGCTGAATCAACCCTCAAAAGTTTTGAAAAGTAGGCAGCTGAAGCATTAGAGGCCTAGAGGAAGGCCGAAAACAAAATGGATTTGATCGTGGTAGAGTTGAGGCAAACCAAGAAACAGCTTAAGGCTAAGGAGGCAGAAATGTCCCAGGTCGAGCAGGCAGCCTACGATGCGGACATGACTAAGGCTGCGGAAAGCCTTACTGCCTAACTCAGGGATGTTGCTCGGGCATTCTACTTGGAGGTGTGGGGCCAGGCATTGAATGTTGTGGGGGTTGACATCGACTCAGAGCTTAGGGCTCCCGAGAAGGTGTATTACCCCCCAGCTCTACGCTTGGCACTTACCCTTCCTCCGCCTCAAGCTGACACTGGCTCTGTTCCTCCTTCTTCCTTGAACCAACCCTTCTTCTGCCAATCCCCAAGACCGGGAGCAAGAACAACCTCAGGAGACCCAGGTGGTGGACATAGAGAAGGAAGAAACAGCAGAGGTGGTCCAATTAAAAAAAGAAGAAAAAAAGATAAGGATCAAGAGAAAAAGGGGAAAGTGAAGGAAGCTTCAGCTTGACACCACTTTCTAATTTTGGATCAAACGGTTAAATTTGTAAACAGGCTCTAGTGCCTCACATACTATTTTTTTTTTTTTTCTTTTATATATCAATGAAAAAGTAGGCAAAATTTATTTTATGTGTCTTTGCTATTAAAAATATGCCAGTTAGTTTACATTTCGCAGCCTTATCCTTCTCTAACAATACTACTAATGCCTTAACTTATAACTTATTCCTGACATACTCTTTACCCTTCCATGTATTCTGACATAGCTTTGGTAATAGTTAACAATCTAATTTGTAGGATTCAAGAAAAATTCAAACTTAAACTTACTTTAATTTAGGGCTTGGGATCACCAAATGGACTTACCCGGTGAAACCTTTAGATCTGAGGCCCTTCCTAGAGCAATTTGCCTTACTATCAACACACGCATTTCCTTGCTAGGATCACACTGCCCCTTATTTGGACATTGAATTGCCAGACCAAGTCTAACTTTCTCTTGTACTTAGAACATTTCACCACAACGTTAATTTACCCTAGGCTTATGACCTGAGGAGCCGAACCAAGCCTAAGTTCTGTTTAACATTTAGAATATTTTGCCACAATGTTAATTTACCCTAGGCTTGTGACTCGAGGAGCCAAACAAAGCCTAGGTTTTGTTTAACACTTAGCATATTTTGCCACAATATTAATTTACCCTAGGCTTGTGACCCGAGGAGCTAAACAAGGCTTAGGTTCTGTTTAACACTTAGAGTAATAATAATAATAACGTTGTAGATTTTTTACATTCTATGGACGAGGAATTACACTTTCATCCAAGTCTTCTAAATAATAAGACCCAATGCCAGCTATGGCCTCAACTTCACTCCCTTATCGTACCCTTGCTTAATTTTTTGTTAATAACAAACCATTTTCATAGCAACCACCTCTTTTCTTTCCTCGGCCACATCTAGGTTGCCAAGGAGCAGACGATTATTCTTTTCAGCATTGAACTAATCAGTTTTTAAGGTTGGGAACCCCGATTCAAGAAGGATCATAGCTTTTGTCCCGTAAGTCATTGAAAAGGGGGTCTCCCCTGTTAACTTTCGGGGCGTTGTGTAATAAATCCATAACATATGGGGCAACTCGTCCACCCATCTTCCTTTAGCATCATCCAACCTTTTCTTCAATCCCACCATTATAACCTTGTTGGTGGCCTTGGCCTGACCATTTCCCTAGGGATAGGCAGGCATAGAATACCCATTCCTGATTCCCAGATCCCCACAATATCTTCTGAAGGCTTTGCTATCAAATTGAAGGCCATTATTCGAGATCAATGTATGTGGAACTTCAAACCTGGTGACAATATTTCCCCAGAAAAATCTTTTAGCATTTATATCTCTAATGTTAGCAAGTGGCTCAGCTTCCACCCATTTTGTAAAGTAGTCTGTGCCAACGAGGATCCACCTTTGGTTACCAATAGCTCGGGGAAAAGGCCCGACGATATCCAAGCCCCATCGAGCAAAAGGCCAAGGGCTGGATAGTAGGTTTAGGACTCCCTTTGGTTGATGGATATTCGGCGCATATCTTTGACACTGGTCATATTTCTTTGCATAGTCCTAGGAGGCTTTTTACATGCTCAGCCACCAATACCCCTAGGTAAAGGCTCTATGGGCTAAAGACCTACCACCTGTATGGCTCCCATATATGCCCTTAAGAAGCTCTTCTAGCAAGGGCTCCACTGCCTTTGGATGTACACATAGTAAATACGGTCTTGAATAAGAGCACTTGTACAACTTTTGCTTCCCAAATAACCAATAGCGGGGAGCACTTCTACGTACCTTTTCTGCTTCAGCTCTATCCTCAGGTAACAATCCTTGCTTTAGAAAAGCTGTTATGGGGTCCATCCATCTTAGTCCCACTTGAATGCTATGCACTTCAATCATAGGTCCCTTGGTGAGACTAGGGCTAATCATGTCCTCAACTATGACAATTTGAGGCAGTTTTGACCCTAGAGAGGTAGCAAGCATTGCTAATGAATCATCATGAACATTCTGTCCTCTAGAGATTTGCTTTAACACAAAACTCTTAAACCAGGTCCGGGCGCACTGCACCTTAGTAAGGTACCCCTGCATCCTCTCATCTCGAGCTTCAAAATCTCCATTAACCTGGCCCACTACCAGTCTAGAACTAGAGTATAACTCTACCACTTTTCCCCCTAACTATCTGACCATTGCAACTCCTGCCAGGAGGGCCTTATACTCGACCTAATTATTGGTAGCCAAGAAACCTAACCATAATGATTTCTACATTATCAACTTCTCGGGAGTAACCAACAAAATTGCAATCCTTGCTTCCTTTTGGTTAGATGCTCCATCCGTATAAACCTCCCACGGGGGAATAGTGATGGACGAAGTGACCATTACCCCCATAATCTCTTCGTCTTTCCTGACGTTACCCTCAATGAACTTAGCCACAAAGTCTGCAAGGATCTGCCCCTTTATGGCAATCCGATGCATGTACTTGACATCATAGGCTCCCAGCCTTATTCCCTATTTAGCAATCTTGCCGGTATAATCTGATTTCCTCAGAAGAGCTTGTAATGGGAGCTAGGTGAGCACTACCACAGTATGGGCTTGAAAGTAATGAGGGAGCTTCCTCGTGGCATGCATTATAGCCAACACCGCTTTCTCTAAGGGTAGATAACGCGTTTCGACATCTTGTAAAGATTTGCTCACATAATAGACAGGCCTTTGAATTCCATCCTCGTTTCTAACTAAGACAAGACTAACAGCATAGTCCGAGACTGCTAAGTATGCGTACAACACCTTTTCCTTCTCGGGCCTAGAAAGTACGGGCGGGTTGGATAAATACAATTTGAAATCCTCAAAGGCCGTTATGCACTCCTTGGTCTAATGAAAATCCTTCCATTTATGAAGGAGTTAAAAGAAGGGATGACACCTATCCGTGGATCGAGAGATGAACTTGTTCAAGGCTGCAGTCATTCCAGTCAGCTTCTGCATCTCTTTAGGATTCCGAGGAGGATGTAAGCTGTTAATAGCCTTGATCTGCTCAGGGTTAACTTCGATCTCCCGATGCGTTATCATGTAGCCTAGAAACTTTCCCGAGCTAACCCCAAAAGAACAATTGGAGGCATTTAGGCACAACTTGTGCTCTCTTAACACTGAGAATATCTCTCTTAAATCTGTTAAGTGATCCTCCACACACTTGCTCTTTACTACCGTATCATCGATGTAAACCTCCATATTTCTTCCTATTTGGGACTCAAACATTCATGTCGCCATCCTCTAATATGTGGATCCTACATTCTTGAGGCCAAAAGGCATCACCTGGCAATGGTAATTTCCATTGGGAGCACGGAAAGCTGTCTTCTCCTGGTCGGGCAATGATAAGGGTATTTGGTGGTAACCTTGGAAAGCATCCAAGAAACTCATCCGGAGATGTCCCATAATGGCGTCCACCAATTGATCAATTCTAAGAATAGGGAAGGGATCTTTTGGACAAAATTTATTCTAGTCAGTGAAGTCTACGCAGACTCGCCACTTCTCATTCTTCTTCGTAACTACCACAGTGTTAGCTAACCACTCGGGGCAGAAGATTTCCTTAATAGCTCTAGCCTACTTCAACTTGTTCACTTCCACCCTTACTACCTCGACATGATCCTTGGATGAACGCCGAGGAGGCTATTTACATGGCACAGCCCCGGGATTAACATTCAACTGATGACAAATAAACCTCGGGTCAATCCCTAAGACATTGTAAGTGCTCCAAGCAAAAACATCAATAGAAACTTCACAAACTCTTCTTTCTCCAAATCTGGAAATTGAGACCCCACTTAAAAATAACTTTCCTTGTCTTTCTCTATTACCACCCTTTCTAGGTCCTCTAATGACGCATTACCTGCCCCGGCCTTTTTTTCCTCTATAGGGCCCTTCAGTTGCTATGGAGTTTCCTCTCCTACCTCCATATCAGAATCTACAGGAGGCCGAGTAATTGCAGACACCAAACACTGCCTAGCCATTGCCTGGCTACCGAGTAATTCCCCCACTCTCCCCTGAGTAACATACTTAACTTTCAAATGCAAATTCGACGAGATGAAACCCATTGCATGTAAGGGGAATAAGCCTTAACGACAATAAAATTGACTTGCACCTCTTCATCCCTGACTTGAACCGGTAACCTGATCATTCCTCTGGGGACCACCATTTTTCCATCAAAACCTACTAATGGTGAGTCATACCTCTCCTGGTCCTCGGGCCTCAAATTCAACCTGTTATACAGATCGGGGTACATGATCTTCGCTCTGCTCCCCTAATCAACTAGAACTCTCTTTACATCATATCCACCAATCCTGATAGTAACCACCAAAGTATCATCATGTGGTTGACATGTACCCTTTTTATCCTCCTCAGAGAAACCAAGAGCAGGGATGGCCATCCCTTTAGCCTTTTTTGCAACCTAACTCCTGGCCTTCATGGCCTCTACATCAGGGCCTCTACCCAAGAACATGACCCTAGAAGATGCCCCAAGATCGCCTCTTGGCTTGGCAAAAATTATGTTAATGGTGCCCAATGCCAACAGAGGAATGTTGCCCTTATGTAACTCAGCCCCAGAGTGCCCAAACTGTCCTACGGGTTGATGTAAGAACTGGTTGAGCTTCCCAGCCTTCACCAACTGGTTCAGGTGATCATGCAGGGTCCTGCAGTCCTCAGTGGTATGCCCCTTATCCTGGTGGTAGCCGTAATAGAGGTTCTGGTTTCTCCTAAATGCATCTCCACCCATTTTATCGAGCCACTTGAAGTAAGGCTCATTTTGTATTTTCTCTAGTATTTGATACACTTGCTCTTTAAATAAAGAATTGACCAATTGAGCTTCTGTGGATGACACCTGGTTAGGAAAATCTCTTCTGGGGCGATTACCTTGATATCCTCCTCCCTGAGGATCCCTCCTTTCCGGAAACATTTTAGCTTTGCCTTTACCCTGCACCTGATCCTTTTCAACCTGATTATACTTATCTATGCGATCCATAAGCTGGCGTATGTTTGAAGCGGTTTTCATTGTCAACTACTTTCTCAATTCATGCTCAGTAGGGAGCCCCACCTTAAAGGTCCTCACGACCACATCCTCAAAATCACCATCTATCTCATTATAAGTTTCCCAATACCTATTCGAGTAGGTTCTTAGTGTCTCTTCTTCCCTCATCGCCATAGATAGCAATGAGTTTACTAGCTTAGGGACTCTAGTGCATGTTATGAATCTAGCCCCAAATGCCCTTGTCAACTTTTCAAAAGATCCTAATGACCCCTCCTCGAAGGCATCAAACCAACGCATGGCTGCCGGCCCAAGGCTGGAAGGAAAAACCCTACACATCAGAGCCTCATTACTTGAATGAATGGCAATTTTCTGGTTAAAGTGGCTAACATGCTCAACGGGGTCAGTCCTTCCATTATAAATGATGAATGTTGGTTGAGAAAAATGACGAGGGAGCTTGGCCTTGTTGATCCACTTAACAAAAGGTGACTTAGAGATTCGCCGTAGGGCCTAACTCATTGCATCGTTCCCCATACCATGGTGAGAGTACCCCCTCTCACGCTTATCACCTCCTTTCCTCAACCTTTTACGAGAAGAAGTAGAATAGGATTCACTGGGTGGGGTTTTAGACCTGCAAAGATACGTGTGATCCCTACTATCCTTGGAGCCATCGCCTGATGAGGGGGAAGAACTCCCTTATCACGTTCCCTGCGTTTCAATCTCTTACGTAAGTGATCTATCTCTAATTGCAACTTGTGTGTCTCCCGATCATGAGAAACATGACTTCCAGTCCTTGAATTGCTCCACTCAATGCACTCAGTGCGGTAAGACTTCACTACAACACTTGGGGTGCACTACCTATTCCTCCTGTGCTCCATGTTAACAAATTGGTTCTCCCTCTACAAACCAACAGATTCTTTCCTGTCTATGCCAACATCAGACATAAGCACTCAGGACAGAACCACTAGTCTTTATTGTTTCCACAAATGGTGCCAATTGTAAGGGTAAGAAAAATCTTAAAAGCCCATGACCCATTAAGAATAATGGTTGGCTCAATTCATCTATGGCCCAAAACAAAAAATTTGTAGAGAGGGAACAACACAACAAAGTAATGGCCCGGTCTGAGGGTCAGACTAGAAAGAAAAGGGAAAAATCAGTATACTAAGTAAAACCAATCCCTTAATACAAGCCCTCTCGAGGTGGTTAAAGCTACAATTTCAACAGTATTATTCACTCCACTTTCTCTCTCTTGTTCTTCCCCTCTCTTTTTCTCCTTTTGATCTTTCTTTTTTCTCCCCCCTTTAATGTAGTCTCTCTTTCCCCTATATATACTCCTTCCTTCCTTGCATCTCAACCATCCATTTCCCACCTAACTAGTTTCTTGTTTTGACACTTGTCCCTTCCCACAGTTTGTAGAATGTGGTGGAAAGAACCTGCCTAGCTATGATCTGCATTATTCAGGTCACTTCCTCATCAATGCAGTTGATAAAACTGTTGCCCAGCATTTAATGCGGTCAGGAAGCTAGATGTAGGCAATCAATGCGGAGCCCACAGACTGCCCCAAACTAGAGACTTCCCCTCTCAGCCATGTGCTCTTGGATTCACCTCTACACCTTTTTGAGCAGCCCTCCTCCTCGGGCCCGTGGCCCTCGCCCTTGTCATCCTACATTACAACCCTTGAGCTTCATCCTCGGTCCTTGAGCCCTCGCACACTTCAGTTCTCAAACTTCATCCTCGACCCTCGGGCCCCCACAGTAAGTGTCACTCTTTATTATGAATTTATATTATATGTCTGTGAGTGTGTATAATATTGATTTTGTGCATTGCTTTTTATTATAATGCTATTTGTGTGAATTATGATGTGTGTGGATGTTTGTGTGTATAGTATAAGTATGATATAACTTTATTTAATTTAATAATTAGGAAATAAAGAGGGTTTATTACATGTGTGTGTATTGTTATCACATTATAATAATTTAAAAAAAAAAAAAAATTAGTAAAGTTCAACAAAAGAAAATTGTAAAATTAGTGATGTAGGTATGATAGACCTAGTAGTATATATCTATATATGTAGGTATGATAGACTTAGTAGTATATATCCAAAGCAACATTCCAGGAGATTCTATTGATAAAGATACACATAATGAAAGCACTGGACAAAGGGGAACTATGAAATATCTAAGAGAAAGCTACTACCACCATCGCATTGAATGCTCTTTAGCTAACTCTCTGGCTGCATTAATGTGGAAGTGATACCTAAACAGTAATTTTCAGCCTTACAGCTATTCCCATGGACTTCAGGAAGGTGTTGATGGGATAGGGATCAACGCTAGAAACTTGGTTTACATGTGGAGGGTGGAGATGAAAGAAGGAAGACAGTATAAGAGAGAAAGAATACACTGAGGAAGGGGATCGAGAAATAAAGAAAAAAACACTGTAACAACAGGAACTGGTCTTGTAATCAAATTAAAAAGATATATATATATATATATATATATATATATATATATATATAAACACATCTCCTCGGATTGTGCCGAGGACGATTTTCTTTGGATAAAACCTGTTATCTTTGCTTTCAGGTCATCTAGACCCATCATAATTGTTGTCCAATTCATTAGAGCCTAGTTTTCTGACCCACTCTCTACAAATTCATTGTATTGAGCTCTTTGGGCCAAGATCCTTTTGACTCTTGGGCTTAGGACTCAAATTGGGTCCTTACAAGTGATTATTTAAGAATTTGATTGGTTAAATAGACACTTAGTATATAATTTTATATAATATAAATGAGTGTGGTTGTCCGTCCTGCGCCCTTTATAACATTAGCTTGGAGTTGTTTTGCCATAGGAATGACATCATTTATTGGTTAAGCCCTGTCTTCCACCTGAACTCTATTCCTTCTAAGGCCTCGTTTGGGAGGAGGGAATGGAATGGAATGGAAAGGAATGAAAAGAATAATTTTAGAATATTCTTCATTTCCTTTGTTTGAGAGTTTTAATGGAGGGAATGGAAAGTCCATTCCCTTGTTAGGGAGTTTAAGTGGGAGGAAATGGAATGGGTAGGGGGGGACACTAATTCCTCTCTATTCCCTTAAAACCTCAAATTTTCATTCCCCCAAAATTGGAAGGAATGAGAGGGAATGAGAGGGAATGAAGTTAGATTTAATAATTTTTTTACTAAAACTCTCAAAATACCCTTATATATTCAACCCTTTATCTTAAAATAAGGCTCTAATAGTAATATTGTCATAAAATGATTACATTCTATTCCCTCCATGTTACTTCCAAACAATATTTCTTACATTCCATTCATTTTCATTCCTCTTCCAGTCCTTTATTTTAAAACATCCAATCAAGGTTACTTAATTCCATTCTATTCCATTATTTTCCATTCCTTTCTCTTACTTAAATACATTCCATTCTGTTCCATTCATTTCCATTCTCTTATAATCATT
The DNA here is from genome assembly GCA_032878915.1 of Castanopsis chinensis. NCBI lineage: Eukaryota > Viridiplantae > Streptophyta > Magnoliopsida > Fagales > Fagaceae > Castanopsis > Castanopsis chinensis. The sequence continues at coordinate 277,781 of JAVQMG010000074.1, read as the reverse complement.
CAATTCAATTCCATTTCGTTCCCTTATGAACTCCCACATGAATCGAAAGCCAAAAGGTCCAAATATACATGGCAAATGTTTCTAAATCCTTCTTCTCTTCAACCACGTATTTAACCAGATCAACAAATTTGGAGAAAACCTTGATATCCCGAAAAGTCCAAGCCGCATCTGAATTCCACACAACTGAAATTTCAAGACAAGCCCATAAAAGCGTGGATCACATCCTTAGGAAACCGTTTACACCGATCGCAAGAATCTTCATATAGAACATTCCTGCAGACTAGGTTTGTTTTTACTAGTAAGGAATTTTTACAAGCTCTCCAAAGTGAACTCTTCACTTTATTTGGAACCCTACACCCCCAAATATTTTTCCAGACAAATAGATAATAAGTTAATAACAACTGCATAAAAATAAAAATATTAGGCAAACTTAACAAAATAAATGGTTATAAGCTCATAACCACTCATATTGGCAATAAATACTCATAATGAACTATCATGTACCAATTCACAATTTGAAAATTTATAAAAGGAAATTATAAAACTTCATATATTATTATTATTTTTTTGTTGATAACTTGATATATTTAAATTTTCTTTTTATTTAAATTTTTTTACCCTTAAATAAAATTCTTAAAGCCCCTGCTGAATTTATGTAAAGAAAAAACATTTTAGTTTAACAAAGGCCAATATTTACCCATTTATAAACAAATAAAAAATTTGTGCAAAATAGGAGACAACCACTACTCGCTAGCCTCTATAAAAGTCTCTATCTGAATCACGCGTTCATTTATTTTCCCAAATTGTTTTTTTTTCTTTTAGGTGAAATAGTACTATTCCCTTTTGAAATAAGTGTATTACTATTTCCATTTTTTTTTTAAATGTATAGTATCTTATCCTACCATCATAATATGAAAGAAATATCCGTACCTATCATCTATACTACTATTTAAGGGACTTTTTCTGTTTAGACCAAATTTTTTTTTTGTTCCAAAATACCCTTACATCCCTAGGTTTAAGTAAAGACAAAACTAAAGGATAATTTCGTAAAAATACATGTCTAACTTACACTAAAATATTGCCTACAAAAGAGGAACATTATTTCACTAACCCACTTCTTCAAAGTAATTACACGTTTATTGTGTTTTTTTTTTAAAAATAGAAAAATAAGTTAAACAACCCACGTTTGTTGCTGTTTTTTTCCTTAAAAAAAAAAAAAAACACTCCATGTTTATCCAAAAACAAACTAAATATCAAAAAATAAAAAAACTAAACTAAATAGATATATAGACTTTTTTTTATAAGTAGATACATTTTAACTCCTACTAAAATGTTATCTACAAAAAAAATTATAATGAATTCAAATTACAAACTTTTACCAAAAAAAAAAAAAAATAGAAGAGCCTCTGTTTAAGTAAGGCAAAACTTGGTAAAAAAAATGCTTCTTTAACTCCTATGACACTCTCTACAAAATAGGAACATGCTCCCAGTACACTTACGTTCACTCCCCCTCACCACCCACGATCCCAAAGATTTTGAAACCCACGTATAATTCGTATCACACAACCAACCAGTTTCCCAATCTAAATCTTAAACTCTCTCTCAAAAATGTTACTCACAAATCACAATCCAACAGTTTCTAGAAATGTTTACACCTAGGCAACAACTCTTGCCCAGATCAACCCTCGTTTGACGCAACTTTACAAGTATTTCCTCTAAAATTGTTTGGTTCTTTTTTTTTTTTGGATTTGATTATTGTGTCTGATTGTTTGGAGTTGAAATTGTAAATCCAGGGCAGAGAGAGAGAGAGAGAGAGAGAGAGAGAGAGAGAGAGAGAGAGATGGTTTTCCACAACAGAGAGTAGTATCAATATTATTCAATAAAGATGGCTGGACGAAATTGGGGAAGGTAGAAGAGAATTATAAAGGTGTGTCACATTTCAACTGCATTGTTGCCAAGGTTTTGTCTCACCCTTTTGAATTAATGCTATTTAAGAATTATCAATTACTTTGTTAATTTTTTAATTTCCTTTTTTTTTTTTTTTACGTTGCTAGGTTTTGAAATTACGCCTTTTTCTTATGTGTTTTGTTCTGTTATGGGTAAGTGGGATTGAAATTGTGGGGTTTCTAATCTTTGCTCAAGCTTTTTTTATTTCATTTTTTTTCCTTTCTGTGTGCTACATGATTATTACAGAGGTTTATCCTTCTTTAGAAATGACAAAATGTTAGTTGTAACTTTTGGTAGAAGTTATTTCATGACTTCATCACAAAAAAAATTAGAACTGAGCAATGTTATCTACTGAAATGTTTTATTTTTAGGATGGCAATTCCTTTGATCTCTTCAATCTTCATAATGCCAACTTTCTTTTCTCACTTCTCATTCTCCCTTCTATATATTATCTACAATCTAAACCAATGCAATTTAATTTGGCTGGTGAGGATTGATATTTGTGACTTCGTCTGTTTGAAGCTCTAAACCAATGCAAAAACAATGATGATATGGAGCAGGGGACATTTGAGAACGACATGGGTGTAAGTTTTTTATAATTTAATACTTATTTATATGGAGGAGGGGACACATTAGTTTGATATTTCTAACTTTGTGTGTTTGAAGCTCTATTAATTATGTGTGGTATGTAGAAACTTTACCAAGCAAGGGTAGGTTTTTCATAAATTACAACTTATTTCTCTTTGTTTTTAAAATCAACAATTTACTATTATTTTTCTATGGAAATAGTATAGAAATATCAAACTGGTGGGATCTGGCTAAATCTCACCTGATCTAGCCATATTTGGTGGAGATCTCGCCAGATCTTGCTTATTTTGTAGAATTTGGCAGGATTTTTTTATAGCTTCGGTCGGGTTCGGGTTGCTCGGGTTTTGGAGATGCAAACCCGCCACTCGACCTGCCTTCGTCAGTTTTTGAGAACGGTAACCCGCTGCCGACCGATTGGACCTTCGGTTTGGGCCGAAATCGGGTCGGCGTCGGGCGGTTTGGCCGGGTTGTCGGTCGGGTCGCGACAGATTGAATTATTGGCTAAAAAGTTAAGTCAATTGTTTTGCATTGAAATGTCAGGCCGAACCGTTGTTCAAAGTCAAAGGCCTGAAGCCTCTCTCTCTCTCAGGAGGACCCAAAGACAAAATAAAGGAAAGGAAGGGGGCAAATATTAAGAAGAAGAAGAAGAAAGAAAGGGATAGGTTGGGTCAAAAATAAACTTCATTATTGAATCGTTGGTCAGAGGAGATCGAGGAACTGCGGCGATAAATGAAAACACTTATTATGGATATGCAGTTACAAGTACAGGTGAGGGTTGTAAGGAATAGTAATATTATTGTGTTGCTTTGGTTTTTGGCAGCGGCAGCGATCTTCCAAGCAGATAGCCTGGAGTCGGACACACCACGAGCCGCCGATACTTTTGCGTTCGGTCCATTTAACAGCTCCTACTACACCACCTTCGCGGTGGTAAGGCCGGCCAGTATCAACAATGGTGCCCTTCAAGTGACTGAAGATTTTGTCAGTAATATCTCCCTCTTTAACAGGGCAGGCCGAGTGTTGTTCAACCATTCATTCAAGCTTTGGGAAGATCTTGCTGGAGGTGGAGGTGGAGTCAAGGTGGCATCTTTCAACTCTTCCTTTCTCATCAACATTTTTCGCGTCAATAAGTCCATCGCAGGAGAGGGTCTTGCTTTTATCATCGCCCCGGACTTGTATCTCCCACCATTTAGTCACGGTCAATATCTGGGTTTGACCAGCGACTTCGCCGACGGCGACCTCACCAACCGTCTCATCGCCATCGAGTTGGACACCTTCAAGCAGGATTTCGACCCGGACAACAACCATGTGGGTCTCGACATCAACAGCGTTCGATCTAACAAAACCGTGTCTCTGTCCCCATTGGGAATCCAGCTGGCCCCTAATGGCACCAAATTTTACATGGTGTGGATCCAGTACGACGGGGGAAACAAGTCTCTGTCGGTGTTCATGGCAGAGCAAATGCAAGATAATCAAGGGAATCCCCTACAGTACACTGTAGACAAGCCCAACAAGCCTGTGCTCACTGCGGATCATCTTGACCTTGGAAGCCTTGTCAACCAGAACTCCTACTTCGGATTCTCCGCCTCCACGGGAGAGAGCACCTACCAGCTCAACTGCGTGCTCAGGTGGAATCTGACCGTGGAGAAGCTTCCGGTCGGTGATGAAGAATCATTAGGTAGTCACGAGGGGCTTAAGATTGGTTTGGGGGTTGGAGTGCCTTGCTTGGTTTTGGTGCTGATGGGGATTGCTGGTTTGGGGTATTATGTGCACAAAAAGCGTGTTGCAGCAGCTGCTTCAGATCCCATTATATTGGGTGCGCTTAAAAGGCTCCCAGGAACGCCTAGAGAGTTCAGCTTTAAGGAACTCAAGAGTGCTACCAACAACTTCGACGAGAAGCATAGATTGGGTCAAGGTGGTTTCGGTGTGGTCTATAAAGGTGTGATTCCTAAGGAGAATCTGCAAGTCGCCGTCAAGAGGTTCTCCAGGGACAACCTCAAGGGTAAAGATGATTTCTTGGCTGAGCTTACCATTATCAATCGCCTTCGTCACAAACATCTCGTCCGTTTACTCGGTAAAGTCATTTTTCAGTCTCTTCTTCTGTTTCTATATATTTAGCCTTGTCTCACTTAATTTGCTCTAATACGTTTGCTTTAATAAACTGATTTGTTAAACACCATATGCAATGCATTGATCTCCTTGAACAAATTAAGCCCAACGCTAGCTAGCTAATGAAAATTCAAATTTGCTCTGATTGTTGCTAGCAAAGATAGTGGTCAAATTAATATATGCTTAAATTATTACAATTATCACTGCTTGCTATTCTTTTTTTTAACCATATATTAGGGCCAGGGATGAGAGAACAAAGTATAAGGTTTTGAAATTTGACTACAATATGACTTCGGATTCCAATAACTTCATTTTTCTGTTCGTTCTTCTCCATGATTCGAACTCGTGCCCTGTCACCTGTGTTGAATCGATGCTCTTTGGTACCCCCTTTTTAGTTAGCCAGTCCGGGCTTGGGCTTTGAGACAGATTTTCCACCATGAAATTAGAAAGAAGACTTCAGCCCTATTCCTTATTATTCCACCACTGAATACTTGTTACGATGATAGGAACATCATTATCACATCACAAGTACCATTTTCTCATGCATGTACACCTTTATCATTTCATATAGTTGTGGAGTTCGCATTATGAGAGATGATGCACATCCTCCTCGATCACGTGGAACCATAAGCAACACTAGTTAAAGATTTTTTTTTTTTTTGGTTCTTTGTTTTAAAACTCTTTTTTTTTTACTTAATCCCACTTTAAAAAAGGGAGAGGAAGAGAAAAAGAGTTAGGTATAACTAATACTGGCATGTAGCATGTGTATCTTTTAGTATTTTACAAACTATGTTGATGTAGCGCGTATATCCTAACTATAATTCAAGTTGGTGTATGTGTTTGGTTGCATTTGTTTAATTAATTAATAACCCATCTCGGATCCCAGTCTGAACACTGATCAACAAGTAATTAATGCTAGCTATGGTTTGGCAATTGGTTCACAATTAATAACGCTCGCATATATACATGATGATTTCAGGATGGTGCCACAAGAATGGAGTACTGCTTTTGGTGTATGAGTACATGCCTAATGGCAGCTTGGACAATCACTTATTTTGTGGGCCAGAAAACAATACAACCCTGCAGTGGGAGCTGAGATACAAGATCATATCAGGAGTGGCATCAGCGCTGCATTACCTCCATAACGAGTACGACCAGAGAGTGGTGCACCGGGACCTTAAGGCCAGCAACATCATGTTGGATTCCCACTTCAATGCTCGTCTGGGCGACTTTGGGCTAGCACGCGCGTTAGACAATGAGAAAAACTCTTACGCAGAGCTGGAGGGTGTGCCAGGGACCATGGGCTACATAGCTCCTGAGTGCTTCCATACTGGCAAAGCCACCTGCGAGTCCGATGTTTATGGTTTCGGGGCAGTGTTGCTGGAAGTGGTATGTGGTCAGCGTCCATGGACCAAGATTGCAGGCTTCCAGTTCCTGGTGGATTGGGTTTGGTGGTTGCATCGTGAGAGACGAATATTGGACGCTGTGGATGAGAGGCTGCAGGGAGATGAATACGTGGTTGAGGAGGCACACAGGCTTTTGCTTCTTGGCCTTGCATGCTCACATCCGATTGCTGGGGAGAGGCCCAAAACGCAGACCATTATTCAGATTATATCAGGAGCAGTGGCGGTTCCCCACGTGCCACCATTCAAGCCCGCTTTTGTGTGGCCCTCCACAATGCCAGATAGCAGCCATAATAGTAGCAATAGTAACAGCATGATGGCTAATGTTACAATAGCTGATTCCACTCCCATTTCCATGTGATCTTGGCATTTTGGGTCAGGTTCGGAATCAGCTGGTTGGACACCTCACTATGCAAGCAGGGAAAGCTACGGAGGTGCAGGTGGAGGTTACAGTGACATATAGCTAGCTCTCGTGTAGGGATGAATTACTACAGTACTATTGATCGATGCACCATTAATTTCGTGTTTGATATTTCCTCTTCTACTTCTTTTCTGTTTTAATTTCCTTCTTCTTTCTATAGAAACAAATTTCTAAATTCTAAACAACATTCTTCAATTAAATTGGGTTGGGAATGGGTAGGCTCAAGATCCAAGCGTACTAAACAAACAGTTATTTTTGGCTTTAAAATGTCAAATGTGTGTAAAAACTTAATTACCAAGGAAATTATATATATAGATCTCGTGATTTTACTTCTGCATATGGTCAATTCACTGCTATGTTTCATACTGCATGACGTTTATCTTCTTAATTGCACGTCCATTGTCATCTAAATTAGTCCAAATCTCTGAAATTTTCATTTGTTCTTTCCAGGATTTCCTATCATCCTTTTGTCCTCTCGTGTGTTTGAACCATGCTTAATTGCTTATGCCAGTATGTTGAATACCTTAGAACATTGTTAAGACTGTATTACTGTAACAATGTTGGATACCAACTGTTCCAAATGATATCACAACATGCATAATTGCAAAGTCTAAAGTAACATAAAAAGTTTAGGCCTAAGATGAGCCTTTTATTTAAAACCTTTTATTAGATACATTAACTGGCAAGTCTTGACTTGATACGCATGCATTTGTGGGTTGGTGCGTACAAATTGGAGGGCTTCACCAGCCTGCAATTTTGTGGAAATCCGGAGTTTCCTATATTCTTCATAAGTAAAAGGGAGAAACTGGCTAGGATAGTCAGAGTCACCAAGTTCTGGCGGGGCTTCAACTGCCTCTTCCTTGAGTCCTAAGAGACATGAAGCGATTGACACTCGGATAAAATGGGATCCTCTGCATATATGCATATTGCATACCTTAGCAACATCCCCAAGATTAACAAGCAAGATGCCTACCCGGGGATCCACAGAAACGAAGGCACCAGACTTGTCCATGACTTCAAGACCACCCACGTTTTCATCATCTTGAAGTATGGTTAGGAATCCTGAATCCGTGTGTATTTGTACACCAGAGGATCCTACAGTTTCAGGTGTGAAGGTGTATTTGTTAACTGGCAAAGCCATCCCTTGAACAAGTCGCTAGCCAAACCCATACTTTTGGCCAACATTCGTCCTAAATCAATGGGCAGCTCGTGTATTACTTCAGCATACATCTCTATTGTTTCTCTGAAAATAAAAGTATTGCCCAAGGAGAATTAAGCTTTCAAAACAAAACAGGTGGTTCAAACAGGTGAATAACAAACATGCTCCAAAACTTGGGTTAGGGAAAAATCATCTAGGAAACTACCAATTTTTAGTACATAAGCTTCACAAATTGATGCCCCATCAACATAATACATTCATACTTAATATGGACTTCAAATTTCATGTTAATAAGATCTTATTTACTATCCAACAGTTATTAATCTGTGATTATCTTAATATCTATGAAACATCATAATCTTTTCTCAACATAAAATAGTCATAAAAATTAATCAACTTCTTATAATTTCAAGCCATCATAGGTCTTACTTTAAATCTCAAGTCTTGACATGCAAATTATTTGTGTTTTGTGTTTAGAATTTTGAGAAAATTGTTACACTAGAACAACATTAATTAAGAGGGAAAAAAGAAAAAGGAAGGAAGGAAGAGGTAGGGAGGTGGAAAAAAAAGAAGAAGATGAAAATTAAGAAACCTTTGGTGAGGGGAGAGATCCAACTAAGAAGAAAAGGTACGCAGAGAATAAGAAGAGGCCAAATCATAGAGACCCAAGGCCTCATAAAGAGGGTTGACCTGGGTGGGTGCCATGTAACCACTGCCGGCGATGACGTCTGTGTTGCGCATTTTGATTTCCATGGGAAGGTCAAGCACTTCTCTCACCACTTTCTTCATCTCTGACATCAGACTCAGGAGGATCTTATTGTTCACAATCCTGAAACAACCCCACTCCTCCAATGCTTCTCTTAGTCTCTTTAGCTATTACTCTCCATTATCTTCTTTCAATTTCTGGACTGCATATCAATCGCCGGGATACATTTCCCCTCCTCCTCCTCCATCTTATCTTAATTAATTTGCACTCTACTATACTCTACTAAATACTTGATCTAAACTAACCGATGATGCCAAAATCATCAGCTATGTAGATTCTTCTAGACAGCCTCATATCCTCGTCACTGATCTAAACTAACTGATGATGCATACACTTATGCAATCTTGTGATTTTATTCACACACAACACGCAATACTCTTTGCTACTCTTGATATATATGCAAGTACAATGTGATTTGGTCATCATAAGGTTTACATATGTTAATGTATGCTCACTAAACTGTCTTGACTTATTTTTGAAATATAAAATTGGTTAGACTTGTTTAGTGTGTGTGTGTGTGTGTGTGTGTGTTTTGGGATCCATGTGCTTAAAATTGTTGTTGAGAGATGATTTTGAGAGTCTAATATTTTGATTGGATCATTGGTTGAGTTGCATGCATGATTGCATTCATGTCTGTGTTTTTCTCTTCTCAAAAAACTGCTTTTAAAAGCTGGCTCGACTCCTCCTCGATACCTGGCTGTCTGTCGAGCTTCTTAGCTTTTTCTTATTGTAATCTCAACAGCTTCTCGACATCTGGTGGATCGATCGAGAAAACTTCTGTCCTTTCGATAGCTTCTCGAAAGCTGGTGGATCGATCGAGCTTCTGTTCTCGTGCCTTTGCTTTGTTCCTCGACACCTTCTCGTTAGCTCTATCTATCGAGATTGTTTTTCTCGACACCTTCCTATAACAGATGACTCGACACCTCTCGACACCTGTATCTGTCAAGATTTACTGAACATCTATATAAAGGTACTATGTGATCCAGTTTCTCATTTCTCTCGATCTCTCTCTCGATAACTCTGTCTCTTCACCTCCCAAACCTCTCTCTCTCACTTGAAACCTCTACCCAAGCTTTCTTCAAGCTTTGTTTCACTTGGTAAGCTTCTAATCTGCTTCATTTACATGCATTTCATGTTTTGAAACCTAGTTTTTGGGGTTTTTGAAAAAGTTTGGGGTTTTTCAAAATTGATGAGTTATTGCTGCAATTTTTGGGATGGGTTTTGTAGATTTGATCTTAAAAATTTCATGCATTGCATCACATTAACATTTTAATAGCATTCTCATGCATTTAGATGTGTGTAAACTGTTTGTGTACTGGTAGATTTGGATTGGGCTGAGCCCATGATGCTTTTTATATTGCATGTCACATGTTCATGCATTACCCATGCATACGTTCTCTCTGTTCAATATACTTGTTATATGTGAATTGTTTTGGGACTTTTCTGAGTGTTTCTTTCTATCCCCCTCTCTTTCTGTTTACGTTAGTAGTGTTTATGACACCAAAGTATAAGTCCACTCCGTCCCAGAACCCTCTCCGTTCTAGGGCCTCTTCGTCTTCTGACCCTATTCCCTCCTCTGTTTGGTTTCGTGATGAGGATGCCCGAAAGGACTTCTCGGAGAACTTTTCTAAACGAGGTGTTCATTCGGAACGCCAAGTTATTTTGGCGGACTTTGCCGACACTGACCTACCTGATGTCTTTCACAGTTGGGGTTGGGAGTCACTATATGACGTTTCGGTCACTTGTCCTTCTATGCTGATTTAGGAGTTTTACTCCAACATGCGTGGAATTGATCCTTCTATACCTCTGTTTTTCACTCGCGTTCGAGGTACGCGCTTTTCTGTCACACCGCAACTTGTTGTGGATGTGCTTCAGGTTCCTAGGATAGAGCATCCTGACTACCTAGGTTGTGAGCGTCTGAGGACTGTGTCCAAAGACAAGATGATCACCACTTTCTATGAGCGCCCTTCTGTTTGGGGTGAGCATCAGTTTACACCATGTTGGCCTTTTGCTAAAGGTCCTTGTTTCATGAACATGGTGATGACTTTTGTTTTGTACCCACTCTTTCACTATAACTCTATCACAGAGCCTTGTGCTCGATTTTTGTTGTCTCTTCTTGAGCATCTCTCTATAGACTTTCCTTCACATTTTATTCTTTCTATCATAGATGTTTATAGGGATATGGCTACCCGTGATAAACTTATCTTTCCTTCCGCTATCACAAGGATCTTACGCCATTTTTTCGGCCCTTTTCCTGTGTTTGACCCCTTCCATGTCATTTGTGCCATAGACGCCACTACCGTAAAACGTAGTGAGGCGCAGTTTAGGTCGCGACAAACGGTTTCAGCAGCTCTTTCCTCCTGTCTAGCTCCATCTAGATCAGCTTGAGCCACATATGCTCCCCCTTCTTCTGCGAGTGATGTGTCACTAGGAAACATCATAGCCCAGCTTCAGCGCATGGATACTCACCTAGATACACTCTCTACAGAGTTGTATTAGGTGAATGTTCATGTTCATGTTCATGTTCATGTTGGTCGCATTGCTCGGCGACAGGCGACCATGGGTGGTTTTGCTCCTGAGGTTTCTCCTCCACCTCCTCCTCTAGCTTCCAAGTCTGAGGATGATGATGGTGATGACGATGATGCTTCGGATGATGATGATGGAGATGTTAGCTTTACTGATGAAATGTCTACTTGACACTCTACCCTTTGTCACTCGTGACAAAAAAGAGGAGTAGTTTTGGGTTATGAGAGTAGTCATACTTAGGGGGAGAGCTTATATAAGACATTTTTGATAGGGGGAGTGTTGTTGTTTTGAGGGATGTAGTGAGGATCACTTGTATCTTATTCTTTTCTCTACTTTAGATACATTTTTTCTTGTACATGAGGTCTTGTGACCATTTATGACATACATTGGACTTATTCTCTTTATATGTTGATGTATGTTTCTTTCACCTATCCTTACATATGTTGTATCTTTTCTATCTTTATACACATGATTCTTACTACTTGTATGCAATCTATTATTTCTGTTTCACACTAAGATGCCTTGATGAGTTTTGTTTAAAGTGTTTCAGAAATACAAGTTGCAAAGTCTACTTGCCATAAACTCTCTTCTTGCAAAGTTTTCAAGAGTTTGTGTTAGGATAGATTTTATTGTATTCAACAAGTGAATATGAGTTGAGTGATTTATGACTTCTCTCATATGTTCATTTGTTTGTTGTGGTTTTGTCACGGATTGCCAAAGGGGGAGATTGTTAAGATATATGTGTTTCACTTGTTTAGAACATATGTCATTCTTTTATGTAATTAGCTAATCCTTTGACAAAACGCACTTTACTTGTAATTGGGTAGATCTAGGATGTGTTTTATGCTTCATGAAACTGTGTTTCATGATCAAATGTTGAAGTCATCAAGTCTGTCCAAGAAACAAGCTGAAAAGTGCAAGTTCATTTAAGCTTGACAGCTAGCATGTGTCGAGGTTTAAAGAGCTGTTCCAGCCCCATGGCTCGACAGCTTCCCGACAAGTGCTCAACAGCTTTTATTTGTCGAGAATTAAGAATTTTAGAATCCTGTTATGATTTTCTTGGAATCCGTAGATGTGTCTTTGAGCCTTCTTTTCTCCTAACCCTAGACATATGAAAAGGATTATTTTATGGGCCGTCAAAGAGTTCACAAGTTGCACAAGTATTGAGAAATCCTTATTAAAGCAAGTTGTGACCGAAGACAAAGTTCTTGCCCTAGTTCACCTCTCTTGTGAAGAAGTTGCTGTGTAATGTGCACTGTAGGGTTTTGTAACTAAGCATCTTCATGATCTTCGTCGTGTGGATGAATTGAAGAACTTTGCAGCCAACAACCTTCTCTAGTTGGTGATTGAAGTCGCGTACTAGGATCTACGCAATTGGTTAGTCACGTACTTGGGAGTCGTGCATTGAAAATAGAATTGTCACTACAGAACAAGTCCAATTGGGTATTGGGGTAAGGGTTCAACTGTAGGTTAGTAAGGTACTTGAGATTCCTTTACTTGTAACTGCTTGTTGTGATAATAGTGGAATTTCAGGAGTGGTGACCTTAAAATCACCCGGTGGGGTTTTTGCCATGTAGGTTTTCCTCATTCGTAAATAAATCACCGTGTCATTTAATTTCCGCTGCATACTTAGTTTAATTGGTGATTTGTTTGTGCTTCCATGTGCTTTGCATGTTAATTTGGTTAATTAATAACTTGACTAATTAATCAATTAATCCATCACAAGGGGTCAATACGTTTATGGCCTATCAGGTCCCATAATTAACTACTCTCTACTAAATAAATAAATATATAGGCTTCTCCGTTCCATACTTCTACTACACTAAATAAATAAATGCTTTACCTTTTTTATTTTACTAGTGTGGGTTGCACGTGCAAGATACGTGTTGGCCCTTTAGTGAGAGAATTAATATAGATTTTTTTTGTTGAGGAAGTATAAAGTCATGTACTTGAATTTAAAATAGCTATTTGAATATCTATGTACTATGACAGTTTCTTAGAACTTATTTATTAAATGTAATATCTACTCACTAAAAAATGCTACAAAGAATGATAATGAATGTCATCATCTTTCTACAATATTTAAATTTTTGCAATGAATAATAATGTATGCTACAAATTTTTTGAAGATCTTCATTAAATTAAATATTTGCAATCATCTGCAATGAAGATTTTGTTATTCATATTTCATTCTTTATAATCTTATATTATGAGTCTAACTACGGTGTTTAACTTACTTATTTTTAATGAATATCCTTTTAAGTAGGAAAATAAATTAAAATAAGAACAAAATAATGAAAGACATATGTCATCAAAGTTTTTATTAAATAAAATTATAAGTGTAGAAGATTTAAACCTAATAAATTAGTCTTCTCTAGGTAACAAATAGAACACCATATATTAACATTCTAACTTTCCAAGCATGACTACCAGTCTACTACATAAAATTCAAAATACACAAAAATTTTTTGGGACATTAAAATTTAGTAGATGTATATTAGACATTGCACAATGGTATATTTTAGGAATTATAAGATTTTGTTAGAGTTTAACTAAGAGATAAACAATAGGAGCATATGCTCATTTACAAAATATAAATGATGAAATTATTCAACTTTACTTTAGGGAGGAATGCAACTACCCCGAACATAAAGGAGGAAAGTGTTACTTCGTCAATTTGTGTGTGTGTAAAACAATATGTGTGTGTGTGTGTGTGTGTGTGTTTATTTTTATTTTTTAAAAAAACTTGAAACAATGTGTAAAATAAAATCAACCTAAAAAAATTATGCATTAAACAATGAGTTTTAGTTCAACAAATTGAATAAACCAAAAAAGAAGTTTAGAAACAAAACAACAAGTCACGATATTTTTACAATACCTTTATTTTTAGCTATTGTGGGTCCTAGTCTGATATTTTATTATTTTATTTTAAAGTAATGTTATGTCCACAATATTTTCATAATAAATCTTAGGTGGTAAATTGCTATTAGTTTCAAATTAGGCTAACCACTTTTAACCATGTATTTAAAAATAAAATAAAATTCCAATTGAAGAAAATTATGCCTACGACAATGAGTTTTGGCTTACTAAATTTGACTAAACAAAAAAGAAGAAGCCTAGTAACACAACAAAATGTCACACAGAAAAGAAGTTTAGGAATATAACAAAACGTCACAACATTTTCGTAATATTTTTATATCCAGTTGTGGTAGGTCCCAATTTGATATTTTATTATTTAATTATTACATCCACAACATTTTCACAACAAATCTTAAGTAAAAAATTATTACTGGCTTTAAAATTATGCATTAAAAAAAAGAAGCAAAAAGACAATACAAAAAAATTATGCGTTAGACGTACAGTAAATTTTGGCTCACCGAATTTGACTATATATACTAAAAAAGAAGTTTAAGAATAACAAAATATTAAAACATTTTTACAATACTTTTATTTTTAGGATCCGAATAGATATATTTTTATTTTATTTGAGAGAAATGTTATATCTATAACATTTTTATAACAAATTATAAATGACAAGTTGTTATTGGTTTTAAATTGAACCCATTACGGATATCACTTTTTTATCCTTTAAAAAAACCTTGCTACATAAAATTTGTTACAAAATTATTGTGAAAATGTTATGAACATAACATTTCTTTTTATTTATTTTATTTTGATCTATAAGGAACTGAGATCTCTAGATCGTGAAAATATTGTAACAAAAAGAAGATGTTATAACATTTTCATAATACATTTATTTTTAGTTGTGATTGTTCTTAGTCTCTCATTTTATTATTTTATTTTGACCTTTAAAAAATTGGCACCTCAATAATTATGAAAATTTTGTAAAAATTTGTTGCGTCAGTATAATTGTGCATGCACATATAATATTTAAAAGCACAAACAAAACCAGCGTATTGTGAAAAAAATAAGGCCCATGAACAATGCAAATTGTCAATAATTGTGAAAATATTGTAAGAATTTGTTAAATCAGTGTAACTATACATACACATATAAATATTTAAAAGAAAAGACAAAACAACACAATCAAAATTGGCGTACTATGGTTTGTGGGGGGGAAAAAAAAAAAAGCCTAATGAACAATGTTGTGAAATTGTTACGAAAAATGTTGTGGATGTAGCACTTTTTTTTTTCATAATACCTTAGTTTTAGTTGTGAATGATTCTAGTATGATATTTTATTTTAACCTATAAGGAATTAACATATCAACAGTTGCAAAAATATTGTGACAATTTATTGTGTTAATTAACAATTATATATATATATATATATATATATATATATAAAGAGTGGATAGCATATTACCCTGGAAAAAAATCAGAGAAAAAAGAAAAGAAAAGAAAGCAGCGGGGGAAAAAAAAAAAAGCAACTGTTCAAAACTTGGGAAAAAAAAAAGTGACTCACTAAACCAAAGCACTATTTTAGCTACAGTGCATGCGTGCATTCGTGCTGTGAAAAAAAAAGGCCAATGAATAGTGCAAATCGTCAATAATTGTAAAAATATTGTAAGAATTTGTTAAATCAAAGTAACTATACATACACATATAAATATTTAAAAGAAAAGACAAAAACAGCACAACCAAAACTGGCGTACTGTGGTTTGGGGGGGGGGGGGTGGGGGGGAAGAAGCCTAATGAACAATGTTGTGTAAGTGTTACAAAAAACATTGTGGATGTAGCACTTCTTTTTTCATAATACCTTTAGTTTTAGTTGTGGATGATTCTAGTATGATATTTTATTTTAACCTATAAGGAATTAACATATCAACAATTACAAAAATATTGTGACAATTTATTGTGTTAATTAACTGTTTTATATATATATATATAAAAAAAAAAAAAGAGTGGACAGGATATTACCCAAGAAAAAAAGTAGAGAAAAAAGAAAAGAAAAGAAAGCAGTGGGAAAAAAAAATGAGCAACTGCTCAAAACTTGGGAAAAAAAATGACTCACTAAATCAAAGCACTGTTGTAGCTATAGTGCTACAGTGCATGCATGCATTCGCACTTTTATTAAAAAGATATATATATATATATATATATTACTTAATTTCTTCTTAGTAACTAGTAAGTAAATTAATGGAATACTTTCAACAAAACGCTAAACATGATAAGCGTCCCAACAACTCATCTCATTACGGAGTCAGACAATGCAAAAGAAAAAGAGAATTTTTTTTAATCTTTGGTTGACCAATTTACACTCTCTTTTCTTTTCTCTTGTTAGAGATATGCTTGTGCAGAGGCACAATTTGTGCCACAACTAACTTACGTGGCAAGTTGTGAAAGATAAAGAAGTGATGATGGATTTATGTAAAAACACCTCTCTATCATTCACAATTTGCCACATAAACAAGTTGCAGCACAAATTATATCATTTTACGTGACACTAGCTGACTAGCATGTCCCCTTTTTGTTTAAATTTGCCATCTCCGAAAGCTATCCTAGCTCTTGAGGTTCTGTATCTCAGAAACCGTGATCATTTGTCCTTTCTTTTGTTTTTTTTTTTTTTTACCTACTTTCCTTTTCCTTTCTTTTTGGCCTGTTTATTAAACTCGTCTTAATACAATGTACCTTAAGTTTTCAATGCTTTTAGTTTCTTAATCCTTTTATTCAAAAAACTGATCCAACATGAAATTAAATATATTTCCCCAACATAATTTCTTTCCAAGTTAGTTTATAAAAAAACTGTGAGGATAAAAGGCCTAAGGCATATTTTTGGGCCATGGGCCTGATTTGAGGATGCTTACCTGTCCGAAGACAGATTAATGGTAATAAAGATGTCAATCTTTAAAGCTCATGAACAGATTATTGTGAAATAGGTTAGCGGAAGTAGTCCGAGAAGGGGTATCTCCTCGGCTAAGTGAAGTAAAGATCAGATGGTACGCCATGTTAACTAGAATGATATTTTGGAAGGTCTTGTGGATGAAGATATGTTTCACAAGGGGACAGAGAGGAAGAGCGGATAGGAAATATCTTGAAGAAAGCTGCTACCACCGCATTGAATGCTCTGTACCTAAGTCTTTGGCTGGATTAATGAGGAAGTGATATCTTAACAGTGATCGTCAGCCTTACAGCTATTACCTAAAAACCACAAGAAGGTGCGGATGGGACAAGTATCAAGGGGAGCTGCCTAGAACAACACGTGGAGAGTGAGAATGAGGGGGGAGGGGATATATAAGAGGGAGGGAGGTCTCGGAGAAAGGGGATCGAGAGGAGAAGAGAGAAAACCGACTATAGATATTGAGATTAATAACTATAATCTGTCTTTGAGAAGAGTGAAATATAAGACCTAGTATCCTTGGCTTAAGTCCGAGGACAATTTCTGGTATATAAACCATCTCATGTGTATGGTATTGCAATTTAGGCCATCATATTTGTTATCTAAAATCACTAAAACCTAGATTTCAAACCCACTCTCTACAAATTTATTGTATTGGGGTATTGGGTCAAAACTCCAATTTTCTCCTCGGATGGGAGAGAAAAATGAAGTTTTGAGGAGCTATTGTGAGGATAAAAGGCCTAAGGCATGTTTTTGGGCCATGGGCTTGATTTGAGGATGCTTACCTGTCCAAAGACAGATTGATGGTAATAAGGATGTCAATCTTAGAAGCCCATGAATAGATTATTGTGAAATAGGTTAGCAGAAGTAGTCCAAGAAGGGGTATCTCCTCAGCTAAGTGAAGTGAAGATCAGATGGTATTCCATGTTAACTAGAATGATATTTTGGAAGGTCTTGTGGATGAAAATATGTTTCACAAGGGGACAGAAAGGAAGAACGAATAGGAAATATCTTGAAGAAAGCTGCTACCACTGCATTGAATACTCTATACCTAAGTCTCTGGCCGCATAATGAGGAAGTGATATCTGAACAGTGATCATCAGCCTTACAACTATTACCTAAAAACCACATGAAGGTGCGGATGTGACAAGTATCTAGGGGAGCTGCCTAGAACTACACGTGGTGAGTGAGAATGAGGGGGGAGGGGATATATAAGAGGGAGAGAGATCCCGGAGAAGGGGGATCGAGAGCAGAAGAGAGAAAAAAGACTGTAGACATTAAGATCAATAACTATAATCTGTCTTTGAGAAGAGTGAAATATAAGACCTAGTATCCTCGGCTTGAGTCCGAGGACAATTTCTGGTATATAAACTAGCCGATGTGTATGGTGTTGCAATCTAGCTCATCATCTTTGTTATCTAAAATCACTAGAACCTAGATTTCAAGCCCATTCTCTACAAATTCATTGTATTGAGCTTTTTGGGCCTATTCCAATCTTACCTTTTTGGGTTTGGGTGCGAATCGTGACCTTACAGAAACTCTTTAAACTTTATATATATATATATATATTTGGGTGTAAATTTTAAAAATTTCATGTTCTTTATACTCTCAACATGCATATTAAATTTTGTTTAAATTGGATATTATTCACTATTCGGTCAATAAACTTATTTTTTATATACAATTTTAAATTGCAAAAACTTTAAAAAAATTTTAAAAATCAAAAACTTAAAATTTTAACTTTTGAATGACATACCATTCAAATCTCATTTACCTAATTCTCTAACTTTTAAACTAGTTCTATTTTTCTAACTTTTAAACTAGTTCTATTTTTTATTCAGCCTGTGAACTAAAACTCTATAATTTACCAAACTCCCGTGCACCTAAAATTTTCAAAGTCTTTTTTTGGTCTTTCCCAACCAAACCCAAGAAGGTAAAACCGTGGCCTGGCCTCATGCCACCACCAACCACCAGGCTCGTAATGTAAATGTTACGCTACAACCAACTGGCTTAAATCCATATCATATATGTTACACAACTTGCCAAACAATCTAAACTACTTGCACTCATTATCAAAAAAAAAAACTACTCGTACTCGGCATAGATAAGGCGACTATAGTAATAGTTGGGTGAATAATAAACAACTAGCTTCTAAGCACACGTTCTTAGAAGCCTTTTTTTTCCTCTTTTTTTTTTTAAGGTTAATAATTTTCATTCATTATAATTCGGGGTTGCTGCATTTTCCAATCATAAAAGGTGAATAATTTTGAAATATATAAATCTTATCATACCTCTAGGCAAGGTTGTCAAAATCAAGATCTTACGTAGGATCGTGGAAGGTAGGTGGAATCGTAGATCGTAGGATTGGATTGTGGATCGTAAGATCTTACATTATTTAAGAAAAAAAAATACACATTAGTATGTTAAATAATCACATAAATTATACATTCATTGACATAATTACCATACATCACTACATCCATTTATAAGCATCATTTAAAGAGGTCAAAAACCTCAAAATGTGACAATATTGGGATATTTTTTATTTGGATCTAATTGACAGTCTCTCTACATTAGAGTGGAAAAACTTAGTCTATTAGGATTTTATTTTTTATTTAGGTCTAACTGAGCATTCTGTTAAGTTAAAGAAGATTACAAAAACCAAGGTCATTTGAGATCGTCATAATCGTACAATCCTACCAATCCTGAACAATCACAAAGATCCTTGAAAGATCCAAATCATTTTGGGTATGTGGGATCGTAGGATCCAAATCGGGATTTTGACGACCATGTCTCTAGGTATTTTTGTTATTGAAAATGCAGCAACCCTGAAATATGATGAATGAAAATTATTAACCTTTAGAAAATAAAATATAAGCTATTATTAATTAACTGGCAACAAATACATTCGTACAACAGGCCAAGAGGCATCTAAATTTAGCAAAAGAAGAACATCCAGGAGGATCAAGAAAAATAATAAAATCTTAGGAGAGGTTAACTCCACATCTTGCAAGGGTGTATACCCATTTGTTAGCTTCTCTATAAGTGCTCACCAAAGGGATAGGTTTCAGACCCTCCCTGCAGTTAGCCAAGATAGTCTCATTCATACCATATATGATAATACAACGGCATGTATAGAAAAATCCACGTTTGTAATTCTACCGAGTCT
The DNA here is from genome assembly GCA_032878915.1 of Castanopsis chinensis. NCBI lineage: Eukaryota > Viridiplantae > Streptophyta > Magnoliopsida > Fagales > Fagaceae > Castanopsis > Castanopsis chinensis. The sequence continues at coordinate 257,897 of JAVQMG010000074.1, read as the reverse complement.
TCCAAAAGGTAAAGAGCATAATAATACAAAATGTATAGAGAAACTCTTTTTTTTTTTTTTTTTTGGTAAAAAGGAGAAATTTTATAAACTAAACAACTGATAAAGGAGCGCAACTACGCTCATACATAGTCCCAGCTGCATCTAAGCTCAACAAAAGAGCGACATCAGCTGGGGGAAATGAAAAGAGTACAAAATCCTGGGGTAATAAAGCTCCCCTCCTAGTGAGTGCATTCGAGCATTTGTTTGCTTTCCTGTAACAGTGTTGGACTTAACTCTCGGAATCTTCGACAGCCCTTCTTTGTAGTCAGCAATTATGGTGTCATTTCCATTTGGGTTGTGTCCCTCTTTCCTTAATAGATTCACTACAAGCATAGCATCAAGCTCAATTATTTTAAAGATAAAAACACAACAGAATACCATCCTTCAACACCCATAACTCAGCGCCTACTCTAGTAGCATTCCCAATGGCTCTCGCATATCCATTGACCTAATCACCATTAACGTTCCTGATGATTCCACCTCCCCCCGCACGTCCCGGATTCCCCATTGAAGAACCGTTTGTGTTAAGCTTAAATCAGTGTAATAGAGGTTTTACCATTGCACCTAAATGGTTGTCCTCACCCTCCCATTCTTCTCATTACTGCCCAAGAAAGCATATTATGGTATTTTGGCTAGAACTTCAACCTTTAGAAGTATAGGAGGATATTTGGGGGAAATTACACTTTACCACCATAAACTATGCATTAGATTATACTTTGTACCCTAAATTATCCGACTGCACATTTTGCACCCTAAACTATTATTCTTATCACACCTTGCATCCTGGTGTTATTTTTTCTGTTATTTTTAACAGAATCTTGCTGCATCTGATAAGCACATGCTTCTCGCTTAGGTGGAATAAAGTTAAAAGACTGAAACACCCTTCTTCAAAATCAATTAAAACAAAAACCAAATTTTTTTCACATCTGCCTTTGTTTCGCGTGCATGTCATCCTTTTCCCTAGATTCAGTTTCTTGTAAACTCTAAATTCCCAATTCAAAAATTGCCCCTGCTCTAGATTCAGTCCACCACAACACCTTTATTTTTCTGTTAAGATGCCATTGAACATCTAAACAGACAAAAATAGATATCTAAAATCTTCTGATATTCTAAAATCTAATAAAAAGGTTCAGTTATATCAAACCAGAAAATGCAACAAACTGCGTATTCATCACACCATAGATTCTCAACATCAAAGGTTAAGGTTGAAGCATTGCTCGTCTAAGATCTCAAGTGCTTATCATCAGGTATGATCAACTGTCCGACAATCACACCTAAAAAATAAAAGCCAAGACTTAAATAAGTCCAAGCACGGCAATTTTTAATAAAAAGAAGTTGAAAAAAAAAAACTAATTTTCTCATACGGTTCTGAAGAAAAATTCTGCATTAACCGAACTACAAAAAGGTGATTCGGAATGGTGAATTCATCAACCGCAACCAAATTAAAAATATGTTTCCGGATAAAACATTTTCACCACTCACCTAGAAAAGCTAGTAACAAACACTATATGAACATCTAATGGTTGAATATGTTATGAACAAACCCCAACATCGGCTGGGGCATGGCCACCTTGAACGGTTGAACCATGGTTGTTATAAGACTACCCACCTCCCCTGCCACCCCATCCTCTATTGTTATATAAAAAGAACACGTAATATTATTTTGTTTAAAAGTCCTAATTGCCACCATCAATGGTCATGGCCAAATCTTGAAATGAATATTGAGATGACCAGTCAACAACGAAGCAATGTTGGCGCATAGCACAAAGTGCTTGGAGATTTAGGAAGAAAAGGGTTCGAGTTGCGTCGTTAGCAACATGGTGTAATTATCTTTAAAAAAAAAAGAAAGAAAAAAAAAAGAATACACTTCCAACCATGAGGGAAAAAAAAGAATAAATGGGATAAGACGATAGAGATACATAAACATAATTGTGTGAGCAGGATTTATTAGAAGATGAGCAAAAGCAACTAGGTCAACGTCTATTTGCTCCAGATCTTTTGGCTCGAATGCTTGAATCTATTCCACCGCAGACAACCGAATATACTATTGCAGGATCTTGCGCAGTTTTAGAAAGGAGAGAATTTCAGGAAGTCACTCTCTCCAACCATTTCTATCTATCTTTAGAAGTAGGGCGAGTTTCTAAAGACCGGGTTATCTCTCTGATTATGTACACCGCCGATTAATTATTGTACCTAAGTTTTGCTCTTAATTATTTTCACAACCGATTATATTTTTGGCATTTGACACACCAAATACCAAAAAACTACCAACATCAAATATGCTAAATCTCAAAAAATTTAGCATGGAATTTTAAAAATGACAAGGTACAGTCATATGTTATAAAATTTTTGGGTAAACCATGTATTTGGTCACCATCCTATACACCATATTTCAATTTGATCTCTAACTTTTCAATTGTATCAATTTAATCTCTAACTTTTCAATGTCGTGTCAATTTGGTCCATGTCGTTATCTTTTGAATGAAAATTGATGACATGGAAAACCGCCAAAATAAAATTTTAATGTACTTTCACATGAATGAAAACAAATTTTTTATTTTGGCTATTAGACACATCATCAATTTTCAGTCAAAAGATAATGGCAAGGACTAAATTGATACAGTACTTAAAGCTTAAGGACTAAATTGACACGATACTGAAAGGTTAAGGACTAAATTGATACAATTGAAAGGTTAGGGACTAAATTGAAATATGACGTATAGAATAGGGACCAAATACGTAGTTTACCCTATTATTATTTATTGGCAAAAATACACTTTTGGTCCCTACATTTTGGGCTAATTCTCGTTTTGGTCCCTAAATTGATTTTGCTCCTAAGTCAGTTTGTGAAATCAAAAAATTGATTCTATTTTGGTCCCTGCCATCAACCCAGTAACAGAAAATGCATATATGGAAAACGGAGTGCACTGTTGACATGTTATATGCTGACGTGGCTAATATAATAATAATAATAATAATAATAATAATAATAATAATAATAATAATAATAATAATAATAATAATAATAATAATAATAATAATAATAATAATAATAATAATAATAATAATAATAATATTAAAACCACATCAGCATGCCATATCATCATGCCACATCATCATTTAAATAAATAAAAAATCATAATAAACAAAAAAAAAAAGAAATTCTAAACTTACAATTTAAAAAAAAATCAAAATAAAGTTTTTGAACCAAAAAAAAAAATTCTTTTCATTGGAATATTCGGAAAAACATGTTCTTCCCCCAATCTTTGGTTGGAAACATGTTCAGATTCTCTCTCTCTCTTCCAATTCCACTTCCAATTACAATTCTTAACCGAAACCAAACAAATCATCTTCTTATTTACAATAGTAGAGTGAAGCTCAGAGACAACAGGTGTTCGAGAAATCCATGTGGCAGACATAACCCTAATAATCCATGAACTTGAAGATGTATGAGACTCAATCACTAGCCGAGTTCTCAGTGGGTCATGGTTTTGGAACTCATAAACAATGTTGAAGCCAATGGGCTCGGAGATCGAGTCGAAGTGAGGCAACTCGCTTGGGGATTGGACAAGTTTTCCAGTGAGTTTGATGGTTTGACTTCAATCTGTGGTGGTGGGTTGTCTTTCTCTTAATCTCTGACTCTCTCTCTCTCTCTCTCTCTCTCTCTCTCTCTCTCTCTCTCGATTGTTTGATAAGTGGTATGGTGGTGGGTTTGATTGGTTGATCGATGGAGGTGGTGGCTGGATTTTTCTGTGTTTCTATAGGGGTGGGTCGTTCGTTGGTTTTGTGTTTATGTTTGTTTCATAAGAAAATTTTTGGGTTTGAATGGTGGAGGTGGTAGTTGGGTTTGTGTTTATGTTTATGTTTGTTTGTTAAATGTGAGTTATTTTAGTGTTTGGTTTGAAAGAAAATCTTGCTTTCTAGGGAAAATGTTGACAATCGTTCAAGGAAAATTTATGAGGTTGGTTGGGTTTGTTGTTATTGGGAGCTGAATTGGCTGGGTTTGTGTGTGTGTGTGTTTGTTTCATAAGCAAATTTCTAGTTTTGGGTGGAAAGAAAATGTTTTGATGAAAGAAATTCTAGATGTGAATTTTTTTAGTGTTTGGTTTGAAAGAAATTTTCTGGGAAAGATGTTGAATGCCCATATATTTTTTGTGTTCTTGAGTTCTTGTGATTTGGGTTCATGTTTTTGAGTTCTTGTGATCAAGGCTTATGTTTTTGTGTATTCATGCTCAAATATGAATCTATGTATTTTTATGTTTTTAATTTTGTTAAAATTGATAAATTATTTTTTTTAAATCAGATGATGATATGGCATGCTGATGTCATTTTTTTATTATTATTTCATTAGTCACATCAGCATATAACATGCCAAAAGTGCACTTCGTTTGCCATGTATGCATTTTCTGTTACTGGGTTGATGATAGGGATCAAGATAGAATCGATTTTTTTATTTCAGAGATTGACCTAGAAGCAAAATCAATTTAGGGACCAAAATCAGAATTGGCCCAAAATATAAGGACCAAAAGTGTATTTTTGCCTTATTTATTCTACTCCCTCTTTATACCGATTTCTCTCTCTCTCTCTCTCTCTCTCTCTCTCTCTCTCTCGTCTGGGTCTTCTCAGTTCTCTTTCTCGCCCCTTGAAGCAATGCTGATAGTTATGGCAATCTCTATCAATCTCGTGAAGCAATGCTAGTGGTTGCTTCGCCGATCGCTGATATCAACAATCACTTTGTTTTTCTTTCTAATCTAGGTTTTAGGCAATGGTTCATGGCAGCAGTATTTTTGGAGGTGTTGTGGGGTCCGAGTTAGGGCTAGGATTGTAGAAGAGAAAGAAGCTCGATTTTTTTTTTTTTTTTTTTTTTGGATCTAGCGGTGTTGAAGATGACGATGTTGGTGTGGTGGTGGAGATTTTGGGGGATGGGTAGGGGTAGTTTAGTGCAGGTGTGGTAGTGGTGGTTTGCAGCTTTGGTTTTGGACCTTTGGCGGTGTTATGGGTAGTGGGTTGCAATGATTGGGTTGTGTGGGTTTATGGCGGTGGTGGATTTCCAATGATTGGGTTGTGTTCTTGGGTTTTAAGGCGATGGTGGGTTATGGGTTAATGGTGGTGGAGTATTTCAAACATAAATAATGTGATTGTGATTTGTTTTAGTGGATGTGGGTGATTTTTTTGGTGGTTGTGGATTTGAGGTGGTGATGGGTGATGGTGTAGTGGTTGTTTTTTACTTTTTATTTCCCGGTGGTGCTGAGTTTAGAGAGATAAATGAAATAATTTTTTATTAGTTGTTTATATTATTTTATGTGTTGTAATATTAAAATAGAACATCTGATATATGGTGTATTGTAAAATATTGCGGTAAAATAAATCAAGTAAGTTTTGGTGTGTCAAAATGACGTTTGTGATGGCATAACTGATGCTAGTGCTCTTATAGGGTAAACTTGTTTTATATAACAATAGGAGATGAGATTTCAACCCTTAATCATCTTCTTTTTTTTTTTCTTTTTTTTTTTCACAAAGAAAAAAAAATCACACTATGTCACTCGCTCTTGACATATTTATAATTTATAATCTAATATATATATATATAGAGAGAGAGAGAAAATAGAAGTTGTTTCAGTTTTGGTTAACCTCTTAATATTTTGCCACATAAGTTTTTGAATCAAAATCATCTCCATTTTAGACAGTAAAACCCCAAAATCAAACTCCAACAATCTCTTTAGTTTATAGAATTTTTTTTGAATAGTAACAGTAACTCTCAATACATGAAGAATGATCATAAAAAAAATACATGAAGATTGTAAATGCATTTTTGATGTTAAAATATAGCACGTATAAAAATTAAACACTTAGCAACTTGCCTTCCTCTCTCTCTTTCTCTCTCTCTCATGATTTTTCAAGTGGAAAATAAACAAATACGTTGTTTTTTATTTTTTTTTTTCATTTGAAATATATACAGGTCGACCCAAATCCTTTTAACCAAACCCATTTGTATCCCGTTTAAGATAACTCATTTTTTGACCCAAACCCAATTGACCCAATATGTTGGCCGTGTCTAAATTCTAGAGAAGGAATTCCCAATCTAGGGTAGCAGGGATGGCATTACAGTTTGGCCACGGTTCAAATAAACCTCCTGACTTGCCTAAAATTTACATATATATATATATATATATATATATATATATATAATTAAAAAAAATGTTTTGACCCTCCTAAAATAAAAATTTGAACACTCTAACCTTAAATTTTTTTTTTTTTTGAACCTAACTAAAATAAACTTGAATGTGATCATTTTAATGCTACTTTCACAATAATTTCACAATAAAGGTTATGTGACAAGTTGTAATTGGTTTTTATTTAGAGACACAATTGACATCATTTTTTTACTTATCTTTAACAACTTGCCACCAAGATTTTGTTATGAAATTTTGTGAAAGTGTTATGTCAGTAGCATTACTCTTAAAATACTTAAATTTATAAGAAAAACAAAAAGTTCTAGAAATTTGCTCCTCTGTTAAAAATAGATAAATCTTCTCCCCTGGACTCTAGCTTATTTTGCCATTGACAATTGAATGATGCCGTTTTTTCTTGCACTTTTCTTCTTCATCAACAAAAAATTACACCACCGTTGTAATCAACAAATTTGTATCTACATATGTGATTCTTTTCTCATTCTCTCTATTTCTCTCTTTCTTCCTTTCATGTTTTCTTAGTTTTCATTTCTATTTGATCAAGTAGTTTGATGAGTTCTATATAGATTTCCAAGTCCAATGAGTCTTCTAGTACTTGCTTCAATTCCAAAAAAGTTACCATGCATAAAGTTAAAAAACCAAACACTTCAAAAGCAAAACTTTATATCATATACTATTTCTATTCTTAATTCACATTTACTCCTAGCCCTACTCTTATGTGTGTTACTATTCTTTTTTATCATATATTTTAATTTAATGGATATTACATATAAATATAATAAGTTATTATTAATTTGACAAAAATGTATAGTTAGTTATTTAATTATAGACAAAGTTTAGCTACAAAATTGGTTGTAGTCCAAGGTTACAACCTTACTCAATATCTTTTTATTGGAGGTGAATTTTGAAAATTTCACCATTAAATTACATCTTCTTCTTACATCCTCTATGCTTGCAAAATTTCAAGAAAATTAAAGATCAATAGTTATATCATCATAAATTGTTTTAATGGTTAGTTTTTATAGTTTAAGATTATGCATAAAATATAAGCTATAGATCATATACTAAATAATATCAGATTGATACAAAATTTGACATGTGTATTAAGAGTGTAAAGAACATTTAATTCAAATGTTAGATTTTCAAAATACGCAGTAATGTTTATATTATTGAGTAAAGTTGTAGTCTTACACTGCAACCAATTTTGTAGCTAAAATTTATCCTTTAATTATATTTGTTTATGCATTCAATGGTTGTTGTGTTATCGATCTTTAAACTATTAATAAATTTCTTAGACTATTGTACAATATAGTTGTATTGTATACTAAATTTTATTTTTAATACTATTTCATATTATTGTATATAATATGGAAGTTATATGTTTCATCAAAAAAATATGGAAGTTATATATACAAAATAAAATAATAATAATTATTTTATTTTTACTTGCCCCTAACTCCGCCATTACTAACCCACTAGAAAAAAAAAATCAAGAAGCCATCGCAAAGAGTTAGTATGGATTTAACATTGGGCATTAGTATGTATTCAACTCTAAATTGGATCAATTTCTCCTCAAAAAATAGTGCCTATGAATTGTTTTAGTGTGTGTGTGTGTGTGTGTGTGTGTGTGTGTGTGTGTGTGAGGATTTTATTGTAATTGTTTTAACTTGTAACCAGGTCGGGTCGAGTTTGGGCCGAGTTTTACAAAAAACTCAGACCCAACCCGGACCAGCTTTGGGGTTTTTTTTTTATTATTTTTTTTAAACCCAAACCCAACCCTATTCTTTATCAGGTCGGGTAAAACTCGACCCATTAGGGTCAGGCCGGGCCGAGTACCTCACGAGTCGAGCATCAATTGCCATCTCTACTGGTCATCCGTGGTTCTTGTAGTATTTGCTATAGGAAAGGTTCTACTCATTACCTTGGTAGTGGAAGTCAGCCCGGATCTCCACGGGATCTATCCCAGGGAGTTGTTTTTTATTCTCTAGACCACTTCAATGACACCCATGCCTTCGGGCCAGGTCCATCTTTCAAAAAATGATCTATCGAGCCTTTGGCTCTCGACTCAGGCTCATATTCTACCCCAACAATAACGATTACAATGATGGGAGCTAAATGAATAATTCATTAGCATAATAGACATTAGGGAGGATTTGCAAGGCATCTGATGTTAGAATAATACCCTTTATATGTACTTTTATATTTTTCTTTCTTTCTTTATTTTCTTTGATTTTTTTAGAAGCACCATCACTATTCAACTTGGAAAAGTAATTGAATATTAAACTTTTTTTTTAATTAAAACATTAAAAGGTGTCAATTGAGCTTTGTGTGGGCCAAAAAATATGTAACTAACGGGCTCAATCTATTTTTGGGCTCATAATCTATTTGTTTTGTGAGCTTTGGGTTTCCTACTATGGGTGATCCCTTGCTTTGGGACCCCGGTAATCACTCAAGCCTTTGCAAGCCCCTCTCTCCCTTTCTCTCAAAGTCGCTCCCCCTCTTCTTGTGATAGTCTCTCTTTTCTCTCTGTGTTCTTCTATAAAGTTGCCAACCCCTATTCCTCATTCTTTCCTCCTATTTATAGCCTGAGACAAGTGGAGATGTCATGATTGCTTTGACTAGTAATGGGAACGGGGGTCCAATTCCATGGCTTCAAAGTGGTCTTAACGGAGGTTTCATTGTGGACTGTGGTAATCTCATTGGAACTTATTCCTGCCTTTAGAAGGTTGTTCGGCAATGATACTCCCTAAGCAATATTGAACCACTGGGACCTTGTATCCCAAAGAAGTAGCATCCTCGAGAGGGGGTTCGTCGTGCGCCTAGGTATGTTCGGATTAAGGCTGTTGATAAAATAAGGATTGAATCGGGTGTTGTTATTTGAGATGAGGGCCTACGGCCCAACGGACTTGGAATCTTATCTCATATGTTGTCATGAGGCTGGGGCTCAAGGCCTAATGGGTCTAGGGCCTTTCCCTGTACAATAGCCCCCCCTTGATTCATGCCAAATCCTCGGGAGCAAATCAAGGATAACCTTAGCGGCTTTGATGGTCCCTCGAGAATCCTGAGCATCAACTGTATGAGCGGACAGGATGATTATCAAAACCTTCTTGAACGTAGCGCTATGCCAGGCTGTCACATACGTCAGCAATTATAACCTAACGGTTCACGAACCATCTGACGATTCGTGAACCGTGCCCACATGTGTGGAGGGAGATACCAAAAAGGTATAGGAGGGGTTTTTCCTACCTCTAACCTCAGTAAATGCTTTATCCTCTATATATAGCTCCTCTTAACTTCCCATTTCACTTTTTGCATCCCCTTTTCTTCAATTTCCTCTCTGCCGAGTACACCACTCGTGTACACATTCTCTAGGCTAGAACATCATTCCCTAGAGCCCACAGTAAGTTCATCTTTCCTTTTTACTCTATCTTCTTCTTTTAGTTTCCCCTTGATCTTCGAGTTTAGGAATGGGGTACTCTCATTTTCTTGCACCTGGGGCTGCCTTGGCCAATTTTAAAGAGTTCTATGACATCCTAGGGGATGTCGACATTGCCTATTGTCATGAGGGCGATATCGCTCTTGAGAGGGCTCTGGTTCAAACGTTGTATTTTTTCCATTGATATCTATACTTGAGGGTGGGGTTAGATTTCTCGTGGACCCTCACATTATAAGTACGCTTAGGTTCTACGGTATATGCCCCAACCAACTACCTCCTAATTTTTATAGAGTTGTAAGTTGTGTCAGTAGGCTAAATCAAATGTTCAGGTTGCAATTGAACCACCATGACAACAACTTTATGTATAGTTTGTGTGGTAATATTAGAACAGTCTATTATTTAAAAACTAGAGACATGGGGGTTCGGCTTATATCATGCTTGCCCTACTCCAATAGAAACTCGGCAGGAGAGTTTGTCCTGGTGGGTAGCAACTGGCTTGCCGATGAGCTTCTTTGCCTGCTTTCGCCATGTAACGTTGGTTGGTACCGGGCATTCTTTTACTTGTTAACTACGCTTAAGATTGTTTCGCTTAAATAGCCGCTAACTAGCTTTTGTGTTGTTTCGATGCAGAAAGCAAAAGGTTTAAGAAAAACCTCAGAGTAGTGCACGTGAGGGACCTAAACTTTGTACTCCAGTCTGAGATATTCGTGCATTCTGATGGGGAGCTCTGGGTATCGCACCCCATCCTTGGCTGTGCTTTTGGGTTGGCTCTGTTGGTGGATAGCCCATTGTTGTCATATATTGAGGTTCGGCACGCCAATTTTCTCCCTCCATCCTTGACGGTAGGTGAAGCTCAGGATCTTAGCCCCCAGTATATCACAGCAGAGGACCTTGCACCGGTGAGAGACGAGTCAGCTGGACATGTGTCTCAAAACCATAGAGTCCACATTCCTATAAGAGAGCCAGAAGCCCAGGGCCATGCAGCCGAGCCAAAAGTAGCCGATGCTGATCAAGAAGCAGACATGGTGACCAGGAAAAAAATGACTACTAATAGATTCCTGCTCGGCACACATCCTACGGCTCAGCCCAAACAACCTCAAGGCAAGGATCGAACTCCTCCACCCTATTCTACCGGTTGTGCCAAAAAGAAGCAGCGCATTGTCGATCAACAGACCGAGGTCCCAAGTAGTGCTCCATCAAAGACCCTTCCTCAAACGTCGATCAGGATCATTATTCGAGAGCCGGTGGGTGATTCTCAGCCAACTCCCCAGATTGGCATCGATGTGGCATCCTCGTCCCAGCCCAAGGTGATTTGGTAGCCTACCTTTAAATTCGGCGATGGGCCCCTGCCAACGTTCGCTAGCGTAAGCACCTGGTCCCATGGCCAAGGGGGACGGGTCGTCCTGAGCTTAGTGCACTGCCTCTTATTGCCTGAGGATGTAAAAGCCTTCTCAGAAGGGACTGAGGAATCACTTGCTAGGTGGTTACAGTGGCACACCATAGCGATAATTTTCTATCTCAACTTCACATTTATTCTAATGTGTGCGCATTCTTTTCACCCTCGTATTGACCACTATTTCAATATCAGGCTGCTCAACTAACCCACGCCCTCGATGAGAGGCTGAAGGAGCTCGCCGAGGATGCTAAGCGGGAAAAGGCTCTGAAGGACGTCGTTGTTGCCACTGCAAAGGAAAAGGCAAAGCTACTGAGGCCGCCAAGGAAAAGACTTGGTCTTCGAAGAAAGCTCAGTTGGAGGTGGAGAAAAAATTGGTTAAGGCAAAGGAGAAGTTAGGGGAGGTAGAGCTTAAATTGGCGGAGGCAGCCAGCCTAAACTTAGCCCAATTTGATGAGATTCTGAATGTGACCCTTGAAGACTGCGAGGATAAGTGGTATAATGAGGGCTTCACAGATGCTAAGAACTCCATGGAGCCTATTGTCCACATAGCCTGGGTTCACGAGTTCGAAGAGGGATGGCTGGCCGCCCTTCAAGCAATGGGGGTGCCCGACGACTCCTCACTGAGGAATCTAAAACAGATCCCATACCCGGCTCCTACTCCCCCTCATCTAGAGCCAAGCTGGTGCTGATGATGAAGAAAATACCCTCAGTTTGAGAGAGCTGGTCCGAGCGATTGATACTTATGTGGAAAGTGTTGACCTCGGAGTTACTAGCAACCTCAATGCTGCCGAGGATGCGCCAGTCCAGCAATCACCCATCAATCAGCCAACCGAGGGTATCCCAAGCCAGCAGGCCAATGATGTAGGTCGTGTCCCGTACACCGATCCTGCAATTTGACACATTTTTAACTTACTTTTCTTTTCCATTCGTCTTTTAGGTTCTGCTTTTATTTGTTTGGATTGCCCATGGTCACCGGGTTATGGTGATAGAACAATGATTTACTTTTCCTTTTCGTTTACTTTGCCTTTATTCAATTATCTAGACATGGTTAACGAACATTTAGTTTAATCATATTTTACGAACGTTTTTCAAATTGTTACAAGTTATTGTTTTTGTTGTGCTCAGCTTGCTTGTTTTTGTTTCTGTATATATACATGATTTCAATGCCCGGGTAGCCTAATCATCATTTTTCACAAGGATCAATTATACCCATGCATGCATAGTAACCGAGGTCAGTCTGAAGGGGTTGCCTATTTTTAGAAAGAAATGGCTCCTCAGCAATAAGAACCGAATTCGACGTATGTCGACTTATCTAGGAAAGTTTAGTGTGAGGAAATATCCTTGCCCGTAAATTAGGTTCAACCTAAGAGATTGGATTCAGCAGTCTGACTAATCTGACGAGAACTTCATAAGCTTGGTGATCAGAACAGAGCCGGGAATGAGTCCCTGTTAGATAGAATTCAACCTATCCGATGATGAAGATTGAAACGGGGATGGGTTTCTGTCCTTATGTAAATTTAGAGCTTAGCTTTTCACCTGCTCAGTGATGAAGATCAAACCAGGGACAAGCTTCTGTTTTATGTAAATTTAGAGTTTAGGTTTCCAATTGCCCGGTGATGACAATTGAACCGAGGACGAGTTTCTATCCTTATGTAAATTTATAGCTTAGGTTTCCACCTGCCTGGTGATGAAGATCGAACAGGGGATAGGTTTCTGTCCTTATGCAAATTTAGAGCTTAAGTTTCCACCTACCCAGTGATGACGATCGAACCGAGGACAGGCTTTTGTCCTTATGCAGATTTAGAGCTTAGGTTTCCATCTGCCCGGTGATGACAATCGAACTAGGGACAGATTTCTGTCCTTAGAATAATTAGCGTTAGTTTCCTGCGTGTTCGTTTGACGTGGAAAATGAATTAACTAACTATGGGATTAAAGGTACAAATACACTTGCATGGATAAACATCACATTTATATTAATTAATAGTATGTACATACAACATTATGCTCGATTTGTGCTCTCATGTACAGATGATCAGTGATAGAATCTCTTCAGATTGTGGGCATTCCATGGCCTGGGAATTGGTCTTTCGTCTAAGTCGTCCAAATAGTATGCTCTTACGCCAGCTATTGTAGTTACTCTGTATGGCCCCTCCCCGGTCGGGGCTAGCTTTCCTGCATTGACATCTTGAGTGTTCCCTACTACCCTTCGAAGTAATAAATCTCTAGTGATAAACTCCCTCCTCCTCACATCTTTGTTGTACCTTCGGGCGAGCTTTTGCTGATATTCTGCTAGCCATATGGTCACTGCCTCGCGGTGCTCTTCTAACAAGTTCAGCTGTCTCAACATCAATTCTGCATTCTCGGCTAAAGCGAATCTTTAAACATGGGCACTACGCAAGTTTATCTCAGCTAATATGACTACTTCCCAAATGTCAAAGAAAACAGAGTCTCTCCTATGGACCTCCTTGGGTTTGTCCGGTATACCCACAGAACACTAGGCGATTCCTTGGCCCACCTTCCCCTAGCGCCCTCTAACAATTTCTTCAATCCGTCCACGATGGCTTTATTGGTGGCTTCAGCTTGGCCGTTACTCTGCGGATATGCTGGGGTAGAATACCTGATTATGATGCCGAGACCGCTACAAAATTTGCAAAAAGCTTTGCTATCAAACGGTAATCCATTATCTGATACAAGGGATTCTAGTACCCCAAATCTCGTTACTATGTTCCTCTATTCAAACTTTTTAATGTCCACATCCCGGATGTTTGCTAGTGCCTCTACCTTTGCCCACTTTGTAAAGTAATCCACGACTACCAATACGAACCTTCGGTTGCCCGTTGTCTGAGGGAAGGGACCAACTATGTCTAACCCCCAATGGGCAAAAGGCCACAGGCTACTAATAGGATTCAGGTTCCCAGCAGGTTAGTGGATCATCAGGGTGTGCTTTTGGCATTGCTCACACTTCTGTGCATACTTGATGGCATCTTTTTGCATTCATGGCCACCAAAATCCCTGAGTCATCACTTGATGGGCCAATGAACGTCCCCCGACGTGGCTACCACACAACCCCTCATGTAGTTCGGCCAGGAGTTCTTCAACCTTGCTGGGGTACAAACATTGTAGGTAGGGCCCCTCAAACGACCTTTGGTACAGCTTCCACTCGGCAGATAGCCAGTATCGAGCAGCAGCCCGGCGCACTTTGGCCACTTCCTTTTCATCAGCCGGTACTCGATCCTCAGCTAAAAAGTTGACGATAGGATCCATCCAACATTGCCCAGCGGTGGTAATCTGTGAAACTCCTACCCTTGTGTTAATACTCAGTTCTGCCACCAATTCCACCCTGATTAATCGGGGTAACCCCTCGGTTACCCATGATGCTAATGTGGCCAAGGAGTCAGCGTGTCGGTTTTGTCCTCTGGCCACTTAGTCCACTTTCACACTCTAAAAGCAGCCCATAGTCTGCTTTACCAATCGTAAGTACTCCATCATGCGGGGATCTTTGGCTTCAAAGCTTCCCTGTACCTGATTAACCACCAATTAGGAATCCGAATATAGCTCTACCTCCTTGGCACCCAAGTCTAAGACAACCCTTAATCCGGCCAAAATGGCTTCATATTCGGCTTCGTTGTTAGAAGCCCTAAAGCCCAGCCTAAAAGAGTGCTCCAATTTTATTCCTTCTGGGGTGATAACTACAATTCCATCCCCAGCTACTGATGCGCTGGACACGTCGTCCACAAATACCTTCCACGGGAGGACTTCTACATGGCAGACCATCTCCAATTCTCCCCTCGGGGAAAACTTTGCTATAAATTTGGTGAGAATCTGACCTTTCACCGAGCTTCTAAGTCTGTACCTGATATCAAAAGAACCCAGCCGAGTCCCCCATTTAGCTATTCTTCCCATAAAATCGAATCTCTTCAACAATGACTATAGAGGATACTCGGTCAGTACATAAACAGTGTAAGCCTGGAAATAATGGGGCAACTTTCGTGTAGCATGCACGAGTGCTAATACCAACTTCTCTAGCGACAAATACCTCTCAGCATCGACAAAGGTTTTGCTGATATAGTATATCGGCAGTTGCACACCTTGATTTCTCAACAGCACAGCACTCGCAGCATGCTCGGACATCGAGAGATACATGTATAAGTCCTCTCCGGGCTCCAGGGCTGTCAACATTGGTGCTCGCACTAGGTATTCCTTTAGGTCCTAAAAAGCCTTTTCACATTCCTCATTCCACTGGACTCCCTTCCATTTCCTCAAAAGTTGGTAAAAAGGACGGCACCGATCAGCATTTGGAAATAAACCAATTAAGGGCAGCTAACATGCCGGTCAGTTTCTGAACTTCCTTTGGACTGCTCGGCGGTTTGAGGCATCTCACGGCTTCAATCTGATCAGGGTTAACTTCTATGCCTTGGTTAGTGATCAAATACCCTAGGAACTTGCCAGTCCCCACTTCGAAAGCGCACTTATTGGCATTGAGGCGCAGCTGGTGCCGTCAGAGCATTTCAAAAACTTTTTTGCGTTCGTCAATATGTTGCATCTCTTACTTACTTTTTATCACCAGGTCATCAATATACACCTCGACTGTACGCCTAATCTTATCCCTAAACATCCTAGTTATCATCCATTGATATGTGGCTCCAGCATTCTTTAGTCCAAATGGCATCATGGTATAATGGTAGTTGGCATTAGAGGAAATGAATGCTGTCTTCTCCTAATCCTCGGCAGCTAGGGCAATCTGGTGATATCTTTGAAAAGCGTCCAGAAAGCTCATCCTTGGGTGCCCATAAGTGGCATCTACCAGTTAATCAATCTTCGGCATAGGAAATGGATCCTTTGGACATGCTCAGTTTAAATCAGTAAAGTCAACACAAACCCTCCATTTGCCATTCTTCTTCTTTACTATCACAGTGTTTGCAAGCCATTCTGGAAATAATGTCTCCTTTATAGCCCCCGCTCCCTTTAACCTCCCGACCTCTTGTCTAATGGCTTTAATATGCTCCTTAGTTGATCTCTTCAGCCTCTGCTTCTTAGGAGGGTACAAAGGGTCCACATTGAGTTTGTGAACTATAAACTCAGGGTTAACCTCGGGCACCTCGTTCGGGCTCCAAGCGAATACGTTTACATTCTGCATAAGAAATAGCAGCATCTCCACTCTCTCTTCATCCTTCAAACTTGCTCTTACCAAAAAACTCCTTCCACAACCTGGCAATATCCTTACTCTTACTAAGTCCTCAACACAACTATCCCCCATTTCCTCTTTGGGTTCCAGTAATTGCTATAAAGGAGCCTCCTCAGTTGACTCCTTTTGTTTAACTTCCCGATTAACGGTGGCTACCAAGCATTGCTTGGCCACTTGCTGATTGCCCCTTACTATAGCAATACCTTACTCGGTACAGAATTTGACCTTTACATGCAAGGTGGACGGTATTGATCCCATTGCATTAATCCACGGCCTTCCCAGGATAGCCGTGTATGGAGAAAATGAAGCAACCACTATGAATGTTACCATCACCTCCTTACCTTCCATATTCACGAGAAGAGAAATCTGCCCTTTCGGGACCACAATCCGACCGTCAAACCCCACTATGGGCGTATCGTACTTGGAGAGATTTTCATTCTTTAGGCCAAGCCCCCTGAACAGGTCTAGATACATTACCTTGGCACTGCTTCCTTGATCTATCTTCACCCTCTTCACTACGAAACCATTTATTTGAGCCGTAACCACCAAGGCATCGTCGTATGGCTGAATCGTGCCCTCCAAATCATCGTCGCTGAAGGCAAATGGCTCTTAAGTACACCTCAACTTCTTTTCGCAGGGTTGCTCGCCTGCGCCACGTTCCACCGGTACCACGGCCAGCACCCCCCTCCTTTTGGATACTAACGCACCTCTTGAAGCGACGTCGATGACTTCTATCACTCCAAGTGAGGTGGAAAGGGATTCACTCATGGCCGAGCATCCCGTTTGGCTTCTTGATTCCTGAGATTTACTACGAACTCTTTCAAATACCCCACCTTCACCAACTACTCCAAATGATCCTTTGACACCCTACATTGCTCGGTGGTGTGTCCCTTATATTTATGGTAAGTACAGTACAAGTTTTAATTCCTCCTCGACGGGTCACCCCCCATCTTGTTCGGCCACCGAAAGGACGGGTCATTCTTGATTCGATCCACGATCCAATGCATCAGCTCCTTGAACGTCACGTTCACCTCCCCCACCTACGCTCTCGGCTCTTGAATCCTTAAGTCCCTTTTGGACCTTGGCTGAAAACTGCCTTGTCGAGGATGACTTACAACCGGGGCCTTTCCTTTATTCTAGAGCCGATCGTCTTCTAATCGCTTATATTCTTCGATGCACCTCATCAACTGCCTCATATCTTTAGGAGGCCTCCTCGTCCATGACTCCCTCAGTTTGGAATCCTCGGGTAGTCCCAGTTGAAAAGTACTTGCCGCGATTTTTTCGTTACCTCTGCCAATTTCGTTGTACAGCTCCTAGTACCGGCTAGTATAACTGTGGAGGGTTTCTCTGGCTCCCATTTTCATTGATAGCAATACGTCTACTAGTTGTGCTACCCGGCTGCAGGTCATGAATCGAACACCGAATTCTTGGATTAGCTCAAAAAAACTCTGAATTGAGCCTTTCCTTAAACCATTGAACTACCTCAATGCAGTGGGCTCGAGACTTGATGGAAATACTTTACACATTAGCGCATCATTATGGGTGTGTAAAGACATCATCTGGATATAATGGCTCACGTGCTCTATCGGGTCCGTCTTCCCATCGTAAGAATTAAACGAAGGTCACGTAAATCTACTCGGCATAAGAGCCCATTCAATGTCCCTTGAGAATAGTGATTGAGTGGCTCTACATAGTGCTCGGATCATAGCATCCATAGCGGCGTTCCGGGGTCGTCGCTTTTCTGGGGAAGTCGAACCCATATCTGCATACTCCCGTGAACGTGAACGATCCTGATGATGGTTTGAACCAGACTGATGGGATCTGGTTCCGTAGCGACCCTCCATACTAACAGACTCCTCTTCATGCTCCCTACAGCTTCTTCTCCGATGCCTACCCCATGCTTCCAACTCCAAATCTCTTACCAACCTACGCAATCGTTCAAGTTCTTCGCCTCTCTCATCAAAACGCCAACTCCTTGAAGCGCCTAATATTGTCCGATGGGTTTGATATTACCCATCTCTAAGGCCAGATTACTCTTCTTCCTGTTCGTGCCTCTTTTGCCTCCTTTCTTACCAGGTTGACCCCCGAGAAGACCTCCTAGAGTGACTTTTAGCGTAACTCCCTGATTGACCTTCGGACATCTCCCCTGCACATGTCTCAACAGAACCACAGCTTTGTAGGAGATTCCTACAAACAGTGCCAATTGTGTGGGCCAAAAAATATATAACTAACGGGCTCAATCTATTTTTGGGCTTACAATCTATTTATTTTGTGGGCTTTGGGTTTCCTACTATGGGTGATCCCTTGCTTTGAGAGCCTAGTAATCACTCAAGCTTTTGCAAGCCCCTCTCTTTCTCTCTCTCAAAGTCGTTCCCCCTCTTCTTATGATAGTCTCTCTTTTCTCTCTGTGTTCTTCTATAAAATTGCCAACCCCTATTCCTCATTCTTTCCTCCTATTTATAGCCAAAGACAAGTGGAGATGTCATGATTGCTTTGACTAGTAGTGGGAATGGGGGTATAATTCCATGGCTTCAAAGTGGTCCTAATGGAGGATTGAGTCAGGTGTTGTAATTCGAGATAAGGGCCTACGGCCTAACAGACCTGGAATCCTATTTCGTATGTTGTCACGAGGCTGGGGCTTAGGGCCCAACGGGCCCAGGGCCTTTTTATGTACAAGCTCTCTTCACTATTTAGATACAAGTTTAGAAACTAAAGGCCTGTTTGGTTTGTATTGAGGTTGTATTCATTTCTGCACTCATTTTCTATACTCAAATCTTGTACTTATTGTGTTCCCATGCATTTTTTTGTTTAGCATCATTTTCTACTTTGTCTTCTCTTTCACTTTTTTTCTTGATAACCACCACTAAAAAGAGAGAAAGAGTGTGTGTACTTTGATGTAACAAGTCAATGATAGCAAGATCCACAAATTTGATTTTTTTTAGGCAAAAACCACATTTTTGTCCTTACATTTTCAGGTGATTCTCACTTTAGTCCCTAAATTTTATTCTCACCTCTTTTAGTCCCTAAAATAAAAATAAAATAAAAAAAAGATCTTATTTTTGTCTCTACCATCATCTCATGAACGAAAATAATCTACGTGACAAACGAAATGCATCGTTGACACACTTAATGCTGACATCAGCATTAAAATAATAATATAATATTTTATTTAGCATTTTAAAGCCACATCATCTTTTAAAAACAAAAAATTAATTTATGAATTTTAACTAAATGAATAAAAAACCAAAGTGATGGTCTTGCCGGTCAGGGTTTTGACAAAGATCTGCATGCCTCCACGGAGGCACAGAACCAGGTGAAGAGATGGACTCTTTCTGAATATTGTAGTCGGCAAGAGTACAGCCGTCTTCCAACTACTTTCCGGCGAAGATCAATCGCTACTGATCGGGCGAGATGCCTTCCTTGTCTTGGATCTTAGCCTTCACGTTGTCGATGGTGTCGGAGCTCTCCACCTCCAAGGTGATGGTCTTGCCGGTCAAAGTATTCACGAAGATCTGCATCGTTTTGAGAGAGAGATTTGCAAGAGAGAAATTTGGAGAGTTTGAGATTTCGAGAGATACTTGGATGAGAGAGTAATGGTTGTAGAGGTAATTTTTATATAGGAGACGAAACCAACCCGATGACGTAAGGGGGATGCGTGTGATGTCAGGAACTTACAAGAAAGAAGCGGTGGAGATGAAGAATAGTTGTTGGGACTTGGGTTTGTGCACATGTGTTTTGGGTTTGATTTTCTTGTGTTCTTGTGTTTGATTTTTTGGGTTTTGAAAATTTTGGGTGCTCAAAGTTTAGCTAGAGGGATGGAGAGCAGGAAGAACAATGTTGTTTCGGATGCAAAGTTTGTTGTTCAGAAGTGAGTTTGTTCAAAATACCGATTTGGTTTTTATTTTCTCTCAATCTGCGTTTTTTCTTTCATCTCACATTAGATTTAAAAAAAATCTTTTTTTAACCAATCAATGGTATTTTTTTTTTTTTGTTTTTTGACAGAAAAAGGTAGAGGTATATTAATAAAACTAAATCCGGAAAACAGAGCTATCAGGGTGGGTCCCTTTGACCACACCCCCGCCTGACCTTACAACAACGAGAAAATAAAAAAATAGGACACCAGCATAATGACCTAACAGCAACAAAATTAAGTCTATGCAATGTAGCTTATAGAGTCTTGGCCAAAGTCTTAGCAAATCTCCTCAAAAAAATTCTGCTTGAAATAGTTAGTGAAGCCCAAAGTGCCTCTGTCCCTGGAAGGCTTATCACTGACAATGTACTAATTGCCTTCGAAACAATGCATCATATTAATCTGAGAAGAAAAGGAAAAGAAGGATGTATGGCAATTAAGTTAGATATGAGTAAAGCCTTTGATAGGGTTGAATGGGATTGCTTGGCTAGGATAATGTATAAGATGGGTTTTCATGACCGTTGGATATCTATTATCATGATGTGCATAAAGTCTGTTTCTTATTCTGTGCTAATCAATGGGGTGCCGAACGGTAAAATTATCCCTTCCAAAGGCATTCGGCAAGGGGATCCGCTTTCACCCTTCCTGTTTGTGTTGTGTGCAGAAGGTCTGTCAGCAATGCTTAGAAGGGAAGAGGGATGTGGGAATATTAAGGGGATATCTATATGCCGGGGAGCTCCTCGCCTGTCTCATTTATTTTTTGCGGACGACAGCATCATCTTTTGTCGAGCTAGCATGGGTGAATGCCAGCGTGTTTGGGATGTACTAAAAGCCTATGAGGCTGCATCTGGTCAGAAAATAAACAAAGACAAAACCTCCCTTTTTTTCAGCAAGAACACCGAAGCTTCTGTCCAGGCTGAAATCAAAACCCTTTTTGGTGCCCAAGTCATTAAGCAACATGAGAGATACCTAGGCCTCCCATCCGTAATTGGCCGAGGAAAAAAGAAGGCTTTTAACAGAATTAAAGATCAGCTTAGTCGAAAAATTGCGGGCTGGAAGGGAAAGCTATTATCCTCCGCTGGTAAAGAAGTCCTCATCAAAGCGGTTGCCCAAGCCACTCCTACCTTTACCATGAGTTGCTTCAAGTTGCCCGACTCGCTTTGCAAGGAACTCAGCTCTTTGATCAGCAAATTCTGGTGGGGTCAAAAATCCGATGAGCGAAAAATATCTTGGATCTCTTGGGATAAGATGTGTAGATCCAAGGATGTGGGTGGCATGGGCTTTAGAGACTTGAAAGCATTCAATCTCGCTCTTCTAGCCAAGCAAGGTTGGCGTCTCCTGCAAAACACGAACTCCCTCTTTCACCATGTTTTTCAAGCCAAGTACTTTGCTGGTAGGTCTTTTCTGGATGCCCAACTCGGCAATAGGCCTTCCTTTGCTTGGCGGAGCATCTTGGTTGCTAAGGGGGTGGTGGAGGATGGGATACGATGGTCTGTTGGAAATGGTGACAAAGTGAAGATATGGAATGACAAATGGCTTCCCAAGCCCGAAACCTACAGGATCATGACCCCTATTAACCCCCTAATGCATAACACAAAGGTTTCAGCTCTAATTGACATTGAAAGAGCGGTGTGGAAATCGGAATTGGTTAGCTCCACCTTTCTCCCCCATGAGGCTGCTTCCATTTTGGCTATACCCTTAAGCTCCGCTCTTCCTGAGGACCGTCAGGTTTGGTCTAGCACGGCTAATGGAGTTTTCTCAGTCCGAAGTGCTTATCATGTAAGTCTTAAACACTTGTCTAAATTAAATGAGGCTGAATGTTCAAATAATACCAATATGAAATCTCTATGGAGATCAATCTGGAAGCTACATTGCCCAAACAAGATCAGGAACTTTATTTGGCGTGGCTGCAAAGATATCCTCCCAACCAAGACAAAACTCAGGGACCGTAAGATTGCTGTAGATGTGGGCTGACTTGTGTGGGGGCGTGGAAACTGCGGGTCATGTCTTCTGGAGCTGTGAGTTCGCTGCAGCGGTTTGGCAAATGGCTAATATTAAAGTTCCTAACCTCATGAATAACCCCTCAAATTTCATTGATCTTTTTTGGAGTATCTCTGAAGCCTTGACAGGCCAAGGGATTGAAGCCTTTGCAACAACTGCATGGTTCCTCTGGAATAATCGAAATGCAGTAAGGCATGGGGAGGTGAGTCGAACTGCCTTGCAGATTTTTGAAGCTTCAAAGCACTACTTAGCTGACTTCCAGGCCCACTGTACTCCCTCTGAAGTTCATCATCCCCATGCTCCCATTTCATGGAAACCTCCTCCACCGGGCTGGTACAAGACAAATGTGGATGCTGCGGTTTTCAAAGAGCGTAGGCAGTGTGGGATTGGTGTGGTGGTGCGGAATGAAAAAGGTCAAATAATGGGGGCTCTTAGCAAAGTAATCCCATATCCGCTAGGTGCTCTGGAAGCTGAAGCAAAAGCTGCCGAGATTGGTATATCATTCACATGGGAGCTGGGCCTTAGGGAGATCATCCTCGAGGGGGACTCTCAATCTGTCGTAAATGCCATTGCCAGCCATGACCTGGGCCCTATTCAGATCCAGCACATTGTAAATGGTATAAAATCTTGGGCGCCACAATTTAGAGCTTGGAAGACCTCCTTCACGCGTAGAGAAGGAAACAGGGCAGCTCACCTCATGGCAAAATATGCCAAGCAAATTACTGAATGTACTATTTGGGTGGAAGATACTCCACCTATGATTGTCTCCCAAATCTTAAATGATGTATCTGTTTTGGGTGTTAGCCCAGTTAAATGAAAGTTTGTTAGCATTCCTATCAAAAAAAAAAAAAAAAAAACAGCAACAAAATTAAAAAGTAGGACCATCAGTGTGCGTTTGTGTTTGATATTGCAAGTCGTCTCTCATGTGTGTTTGAATCTGTGTGTTTTAGAATTTAGCTACCATTTTTTTTTTTAATCTTTTCTTACTTTTGTGTTCTTCTATCAGATTAACAAATAATTGAATAAGATCAAACGATTTCAAAGTCCACTTGATGTTTTTGGGTTTTGAATTTTCTGAGTTTTTATTCTTGTCTGTTCTTCCTCAAGATAAAGTTAGATCTCAATTTATATGGTTTTTGGTTTTTATTTCCGCTTTTTTCTTTTTTTTCATTTAGTTAAAATTCATAAATTAATTTTCTATTTTTAAAAGATGACGTGGCATTTTTAAAATGCTAAATAAAATATTATATTATTATTTTAATGCTAAGGTCAACATTCAGTGTGTTAGCAATGCATTTCGTTTGCCACGTAGATTATTTCCATTCGTGAGATGACGATAGGGACAAAAACAAGATCGTTTTTTTTTTTTTTTTATTTTAGGGACTAAAAACAGTGAAAATAAAATTTAGGGACCAAAGTGAGAATCGTCTGAAAATGTGGTTTTCACATTTTTTTTAAATGTCATTGTATTCATTTTCAAGAAAATGAAAACACCAAAAAAATTTTTTTAGTTTTTATATTCAAATCCTATTTATTTTTATAATAAAAATGAAAACATAAAACAAACACAAAGCCAAACAAGTTTTTTAGTGATGGGTCCCAGAAAAAACTAAAAATAGATACAAAATACACCTATTTTTTTCTCAAACCAAACAGACCTTAATAGGGCGACTTCCTCATTTTCTAAATGCATTGATTACAATGTAAAAATGCCTCAAAGCATGTTTTTATAGCATGCTTTCCTCCTCCAATTGATTTTTGTGAGCTAACTAATTGGTTTTTGCAAGTTAAAGATGATTTCAGGAAGGAATCTTTGCTATCTCGGCTTGGCTTTTGTGGAATAGGAGGAATGCTCTCCACTTTGGCATACCCGTGCAACCTATTGCTAACATCAGTGCATTGGCAGAAAACTTGCTCCAAGATTTTCTGGGGGCACAGGATGCGGAACTGATGGTCACTTTGCCATCTGACATGCAAACATTGGCGCCCTCCAGATGTTTATGAGCTTAACTTTGATGCAGCTATTTTCAAAACTTCTAATATAACTGGGATTGGGATTATTGCTCGTGATCGGCGTGGGGAAGTGATTGGTGCTTTGTTGCAGTCCATCTTGGTTTCTCACTCAGTGGCAGATATGGAAGCTCAAGCATGTCGAAGAGATGTCCAGTTTACTGTTAAAATTGGGCTTCGCAGAGTTGTTTTTGAAGGGGGTTTGACTTTGGTGATCAATGCTACTAGTCGCTAATCCGTGCGATACACGGGAAAGCTAGTGTGTAGAGATGTAAGCTATTCTTTTTCTCTTCCTCTTTGCTTGTACATTAGGATTCCAACTTTATAACTTCCTATCCTTGATATGAAATATTAATCTTGATATGAAACATTAATTTACATAATAAAATACAGAAATCAAACATAAGTTTAAAATAAAGTGAAGAATTAAATCTTTAACATCCTCAATTATCCATAAACTGTATGAAACACAAATTTAAAGAACTACTTAATCAATATTTAAAATAGATTGAAAGACAACTTAAAAGTTTTTTTTGTATTTTCTTCCTTTGTTGCTTCATAGTAGTCACTGAATGTGTCCTTTTGTTTTCCTTGAATTGTCACTTATGGTTTGAATTGCTTTGGCATTTGTACTATTGGTTGGTTATTTTCCACCAGCCTGTTATATTACATAAAGATATTAGACATAGTATTGTAGAGATGGTAATACATTAAAAATGTGAATCCAAATCAATATAAACTCTTTTTCCACTTGTTGACAATAAGTTATACTTTCCTACAATGCACGGGATTCATTAAAAAACAATTATCTGTCTATAAACTTATATCTATGGTACAATAATGAATACACTGATGTATATATGACACTGTACAATTCAACATTCAGCTTGAAATGCAATCGCCCTTTCTTCCTTCCAATGTAAACACACTGCATCTTAGGGTTGGCAAAGCCAATTAAATTGACCTTATTAAACACTTTCGTACCATCATAAAAAGGCCATTCATGCATAAAATGTAATGGTCGACTTTGAAACTGAAAGATGAGCTGGAGAATTGAGATTGTTAATTTCAAGCCCATTAGTGGACTCTCCTATCACATGTAATTGTTGGACACTTCTTAAGCAAGGAGGGTATGGACAATGCATAGAAGACATGACATTACAGCTTCAATATTTATAGATTCAATTATTTACAGAGGATCCATTGTCTCTTGAAGACTTGAAGTGCTAGCTAGAAGTTAGGTTAGCTACCTCTCATTTTATTCTAAGATTTTCGTAGGTCATTTATGGCATGCAACAAAGGGCTTATGCAACTGCAACAGGATTTGAAACACATTGAATTTAGATCAAATATTCATACTTATAACAGTAGAATAATAAC
Source organism: Castanopsis chinensis (assembly GCA_032878915.1). NCBI lineage: Eukaryota > Viridiplantae > Streptophyta > Magnoliopsida > Fagales > Fagaceae > Castanopsis > Castanopsis chinensis. The sequence goes on along the minus strand of JAVQMG010000074.1, from coordinate 232,349 downwards.
TGTCTGTCAGCCATCAATATCACAAATTTTGTGTTGGATATTTAGTTAGATTTCCCAACAAATAGAAATGAAAGACAATATGTTTAAAATAGGGCATTCCCATCATAATTAGAAACATAAAGTAAACTTAAAATCTCAAGTAACCAACACCCAATTGTGCATAAATTACAATAAGAATTCAGACATTGGCAGCCATACATGAACCTAGATAAGAATTCACAAAATTAAATCCAATAACCCGATTATTGGAAGCACCTATCCAAAGCTACACGCAGTAGTTATATGTAAAACGGTACTTGTGTTCTGATATTTTCATACCCTAACACTATCAACTACTAATATTTTATATGGCAAATACTTCTGATACAAAATAAACTTTGTTCGGGGGCCTTTTTCGGTTGCTCTGCCACGTGTGGTCCTTTGGAGGGGTGACCTTGCTAGGCCCGGGTACTTTTTGGGGAGTTGCATTCCGGAACTCAACATTGGGCCATGTGGTCCAACGGCTACCGATGTACCTTTTAAGCCTACCAAACCATTAAAGCCAAAGTCTAAGAATCACGATAATAGTTGAATAAATATGTAACATGTGCTTGATATAATAGGTTTGATTAGTAGTTTTAATAACGGTTGGGATAAAGTAGAGGTAAAGTAATCATGTACTCAATGACGTAAATTTAAAGATATGGAACCAAGTCACTTATTTTTGTGTGATTTGTAGCCCAGTTGTGTAGCATCAGTGATGCTAGTTAAGATTGCCAACGGTAGAGGCAGCAGAATGCCAGCGGTAGAGGCTAGTTAAGCTTGCCCTTCTTATCATGCATTTAAATGAGTTTAAGCCTTCCTTAATAGTTGGAATAAGGTAACATGTATTCAAATGTGAAGTAATCATGTATTCAATGATGTAAATTTAAAGATAAGGAGGCAGAACCACTTATCTTTGTATGGTTTATAGCCCAGCTGTATAGCTTCTGTGAGTTGATAATATCCCAGCAAAGTGACCCCAGTGGTAAGAGGCAGTTTGCCATGATAACTTCAAGATTGAGGGGAAAAATTGGTGCAACTGGAGGGAGAGAGAGTATGCCCAGCTGTGTGTAAGGGCTGGTTAAGCTTGCCCCTCTTATCATGCACTTAAATAAGTTTTCCCCTTAACAATGCTCTTTTAGTTGTTGTGAAGTTATGAATAGTGTTGCCTTCCATAAGAAGGGTTTTTGTATGAAGTATTTGTGCCTCCTAAGAGAAGGGTTTTATGGAAGATGGATTTGTGCCTTCCATGAGAAGGGCTTTGATATGAGATTTTGATGCCTTCTAGGAGAAGGGCTTTAATAGTAGAGGTTCATGCCTTCCATGAGAAGGGCTTTTATAAGAGAGATAGAGAAGAGTATTGAAATGTGTTTATGAGCAGCAAACCAATGGAACTTCAGAGTGAGAGAGCATGAGAGTAGAGTTTAGATGAGTGTAGTGTGTTATATGTAATGGTGTAGTAAATGTATATGAGATTGTGTAAGAAGAGTGTAGAAAGAGATGTTTTGTGGGATGTAGTATAATATATGAAAGTATGAAAGATATGATGGTTAAAGATAGTAAAAATATGAGATTATAACCGTTGGAGAAGTTGTAAAGATTGTTTTCCAAGAGGAAAGATTTTGTAAGAAAAGAGTATAGAGATATGTATAGGCTTTTAGAGATAAGAGCAGTAAAATATGTGTATTTTATGAGTATGAAGAGTGAGAGAATGAGTATAAGAGGTGTAATAGGGTTGTAGAGTGTTTAGCAAAGCTGCTGGGATTTGCTGCTGGAATGTACTGCTGGGATTTTTTGCTGTAGGGTGTACAAAGGTTTATGAAAGGCATTTATGAGGTAAGGGGTGAAAAGTTTAGTTCCTGATTTGGAAACTAAAAACCCAGAACTTCTTTGAGAGCTTTAGAAGGTCATTAGAGGGAGTGAGAAGTTTTTTGAAAGAGTTCTTCTTCTCCCCCTTGGTTGTCCCCCCTTTGAGGTGTTGATAAAGGGTCTTATTTAGCTGAGTTTAAGGGGGTATTTCAGCAAATAATATCAGCCAAAATTTGTCCCAAATAGCAATGAATCTTCAGAGAATCCATCCTAAGATTTGGGCAAAAATGGTAGGTTTAGCATTAAGGTATTCTTGCTATTTCGAGTAAGAGCTGCTGGGGAAAAAGCAGCAAAAAAGGAAGGTATTTTGGCAAGAAAAAGATGGTTAGTTTAGCTGGTTTTGGTTGTAGCCAAATGAGGAAAAAAAAAAGTAATGCCCAGGCTGCTAGGTCAGCTGTTACAACTATTCAGAAGAGGCCGTCCCAGCTATCAGGAAAAGTTGTCTCAACTGTCAGGAAAAGCTGTCCCAACTGTCAGGAAAAACTGTTACAGCTATCATGAGACAACTCACTTTGGGCAAAAGCAAAAGAGGTCAGCATGGTGATTTTAGAGTGTTAGAGAGGTCATTCAGCATTTATTTTATGAACTTAGCTGAAAATGGTAAGGTCTCTTTCAAGGGTATTTTGCTATTTTGGGCATAGCAGCTGGCAGCTGGAATTTCAGTATTAAATGGCTGATGACATCACTCCCAGCCAAGTGTCAAGTACTGAATGCACTGTTGGGGTTCAGCTGAAATTGTTTCCCTTTTGGGTGTTTGTGTTTTTGGTGCAAGGTTCCATTACAACACATTTCTAGTAAGCAATAGAAGGATTGGTTGAAAGTTAAGGAAGCTTTAGAGATTTAGTCAAGGCCTCATTGTGTTGTGACTTAATCTTGGTGAGCAAGAAGAGTATTTAATGCTCAGTTCTGGCAGCTAGCAGAGAAATATATGGTCTGATTGTGGCAGACAGTAGCTGGGTATGAGTGATATCATGAATATTGTGTATATAGTTGGAGATAAAAGACAGCTAATCAGATTAGGCCATGTGTTTGAGTTGAATTGTAGCTGAAAGCAGTAATAAGATTTATGTAGAATAATATAATGAAGTATCTAATCTGTATAGCAACAGCTAGGGATTGAATAAGCAGTTATTTTTCCAGCAGTTAGATGACTGGGGATATTGAGTATGAGTCATGTGATGAATATTAAGTTATAGGAAAAGAGCAATGGGCAATTTTATTATCTAAAGTGCTATGTGATAAGAGATGCTTACTATATATTACCCACTACACACGGACTCGTCAAAGTTAAGGGAGTTGAAGAAGACACGCCAAGCAACATGTTTCTTTAATCAACTTTAAATCGCTGGAACTTTACTGAACATACCTCTTGGCCCTCCAAACCATGGCTCCCAAAGTTTCCCCAAAAAGACTTATGAGCTTAGATCATAAGCCGAAGATGAGATGACGTACCTTGGGTTTTGTTGTCATTTTATGTGAATATGGGCTCTTGTTGAAGAGGTCGCTTGCCATGAGTGTAAGAGATGTAATATGGGCCGTGAGCTTTGATTCATTGCTTAAGCCCGATCCATATGTTGATGTTGATAATGTTATGAGTTATGATCCCAATTGATGAAATGGAAATGTGGACCATGAATTTGCCTCTTGAAGTAAGGATCTTGTGGGCCATGTAAGCCCAATCCATGAGATATAAGCTTATTTTGGGCTTTAAAGATATTTACCCAAAAAATCAATAATATGTTGGTGTGGCAAGGGTTGCAATGAAGTAATGCCATGTAGGCCGAAAAAAGAGTCCTCAACAAACTTCAAAATCCAAATTGAGCCATAGTATTGCATATACAGTTTAGATTAAACTGAATAAACCAATAATGATATAAAAAAGACCCCCACAGATACACATAGTCTACTCCAACCTTGCCCCAAACAAAAAATCTATAGGGAATTCAATAATCAAATAGAAAATAACGAACTGAATCTAAGTTTCCAGTCAGTCATACAACTTCTTAATTGGATGCTTACATAATAATTCAGCCAAAATTCTTTGTATTTCAAACAATATCTTATATGAATTAAGAAACTCCAACCAAGGCTACTAACAATAACAAAAAAATAAAGAAAAGTACAAATCTCCAACCAAATAGAAAAAGGAATTAAAATACAAAATAAGAAAATGTGAGAACCTGAGAGGAGGAGGATATAGTATATGTATACTCATGGATTGTCACATCATCTCAACCATCATGGGGCAGCATTGAAGTTTTATAGGTCAAACCACATACTGAGTAACCCCTTCCTAAAATTTGATATATATTAGAACCACATGCAGAGCCAAACTACAGGTTTACAAATATCCTTATACTCAACTGCTTTAAATTTCAAATTCACAAATAATAATAAAAATTTCCAACCAAATTCAAAATTATAAAACTACAAAATACAATCAACTCTAGAATACAAACCAAATTCAGAATTATAAAGCAAGAAATAAAAATTTCATCAACACATTTTTAATTCCTTATTTCTCTATAATGAAGAGGCAGAAGGCTGGCATTTTAGGTAGCCAAATAATTATTCAAACAAACAGAAGATTAAGCTAAGGTAAATCGGATATGCTAAAAAAACCTAAATAGAAAATAAAGCAGAACTTGAAGATAAAGCAAAACCTGTAGGATTGTTGTCAGATTTTGAGGGTTGGGAGGCTCTTCAATACTATCTCCACTACGAAACCCATTCATATCCACAATTGACAGATTTTGATTTTCTATTAGTGTTTCCCTAACTTCAACAAAAAAGAATAGAGAGGAAAAGAGGGCTCGGAATTGAAATCCCTAAATTGACAGAAAACCTAATTGAAGAGAGTAGGAAAAGAGATTAGTTATAGATTAATTGAGAAATGCCTAGAGATAATGATTTGATATGGCGGCCGGGTCGGAGATTGAAAACACTGGCAAGCTTGGGTCTGCGTTTGAGAGAGGAACACCCATGGTCGTGCTTGGGTTAGCGTTTGAGAGAGGATAGATAACAATCTTTCACTTGATCTGTTGTTTCTTTGTTGATTCTTTAGTCTACTAGCAAAATAGGTTTGTTTCAGGAGTTTTATTGGGTTTGCTTCTGGGGAAGAAAGAGAGGTTTTTTAATTAGGTTTGTTTCGGAGTTTTATCAAGTTTGCTTTTGGGGAAGAAAGAGAGGTTTTTTTAATTAGTTTATTAATTTTAAAATCAATTTTAAAACCAAGTCTTCCTGACCAACTTGAAGTTTGATATCTACGGCCCACTATTAGATAATTAATAGTTTATTAATTATTATTTTTATTAAGAAAATATAAATAAAAAATGTTAATGTGAAAAATTGTGGAAAGAGCATAGTTTCGGTTATATATATATATATATATATATATATATATATATATATATAGATTACTCAATGAGGTGTTGAATTTTCTACCTATGGAAACATCATTGAGACATTCGCTGCATTGCTGCAGAATTTCAGTTTGTCAAATTCAATCATGTTAGTCGAGTATGTAATTGTGTTGCAGATGTTTTAGCTTAAAAAGCAAAAAATGTTTTGGGGTTTCAGGTGTGGACGGAAGATCCACCTGATGACATTGTTTCCCTATTGCCATTTTATGTTCATTAATTTTTTTTTTTTTTTTTCTTTCAATAAAGTCCCAGACTGCTAGTCTGGTTTCTCCGAAAATAAAAAACAAAAATCTTTTAGACATAAGCTGTACATAATTAATGCGCTTTACACATGGTTCATCATCTGTAAAGTAAAGTTTAGCCTGTCCAGAGGAGGCACATGCTTCCTTAATGATTCTCTTCTCCTCACGGTGTCAGTCACAGTCAAGGTTGGATGCCACCAAAACGTGGTATATTTTTAAAAAAGAAAAAGAAAAAGGAAGAGTGCAGAGACTTGGCTGGCAACGTCCTTTTTGAAGAATTAATCTATCGCTATAAAGGTATCATATTTTTTTTTTTTTAACACGTGATAAAATAGTAATTTTTCAAAATGCTTTGTTAGTTAATTAGTTAATTTTTTCTTTTGGTGTTTTCACTTTTCATAATATTAAAGATTGAAATATTTCTCTTCTGTTATAACTATTTAATTGTATAAAATAAAAAAGTAAAATAATAATTTTAAATTAAAGCATAAGTTAATGATATCACAATTGCAGCAGAAACATGAAATCATTTTTCTACATTTTTTGCGTGTGACGTCCAACCATGTTAATTTATTTAAAATATTTTAAACTTTTATTTTTGAAATAAAACATATATTGAACTTCCTATGTGTGAAATTACCAATATTATTCTGATTTTTTAAAAAAAAGCCCTATATTATTCTTACATTAAAAAAAAAAAAAAGCATTGTCTCTATGTATTGTGAAAATAATTTTTTATTTTAATTATATTCCATTATAATATTTTTATTGGAATCCATAGTAGACTTTATTGGTCAACACATATAATGGGATAGATAAAAAAATAAGCATTCGTTTAAACCAAAACAAATGCCTCTTTCTCTTTGGCATGACTTGTTAGTGTTTGAACAAACATGAATGAATACACATTGCAATTCAAATAGTCTTATTGAGTATGAGGAGGTTGTAACTGTTAGGGTTTATGCCCTAAAATCTAATAAATTGCAAGTTATAAATAATTAAATTGTTTAATTATATGAGACTATTTGTAAATGTTTATGCCCTAAAATCCAATTTATTGCAAGTTATAAATAATTAAATTATTTAATTATATGAGACTATTTATAAATAAACTAATTGGACATTATCATAGTCCTTGAGATGCATTGTATGTGATTTATGTAATTTAGTTACAGAAGATATAAATCATAAGTTCCTTGTAAACTCAAAATATAGTTTGTAGTCGGTGATGAAATTGGACGTTTCATATGCGAAGACTATAAATCAATTAAGATGATTTGTTTTGATAATCGAAGTGGAGACTTCTAGTTGATGTGTCTTAAGTGTGTAAGACATTTTGAACGAGACAGTTGTGAGATTAATTATTCAATTAATAACTGTCACCTAAATAATTAATCTCACGACTTCTAATTCCATAGACTCTCAATCCTAAAAAAAAGTGAACTCGATCATGAAATGTAGGTTACTTTGATATATCAAGACTGAGATCTAATTTAACGATTAAAACCCCAGTATGTTGGGTAACCATACGCAGTGTTGAGGGAATGCATATTCTTAAGATGGAATTCATAATCTCTTTTATAGAGACACAAAATATCCATTTGAAATAAGTTTAATGGGAACTGGTTATTCAAGGTTGGCCACTTTAGTAAAGAGTTACTAAGGTTCATATTTTATGAAATTAGATTTCATAAATATGAATAACTAAAATATTAAATCGGGAACTCAAGGAATAAAATAGTTGTTTACAAAGTGACAGTTTATTATGACTTTGTTCACTATGTATATTTTATGGGGGGGTCGAATGATATTATAATAGATTTTTGGGATATAATTTATTAATAAGGCTTAGAGTGCAATTATATTTCTATAGTGATACTTGTTACATAATTAATGGTAACTTTGGGCTTGTTAAGAGTTAAGAGATAAGTCTAAGGCCCATTGGAGTTAGAGCCTTATTAGTCTCATTGGAGTTAAGAGATAGTGAACCCGATCATGAAATGTAGGTTACTTTAATATATCAGGAGTGAGATCTAATTTAACAGTCAAAACCTCAGTATGTTAAGTAACCACACGTAGTGTTGAGGGAACACATATTCTCAAGATGAAATCCATAATCTCTTTCATAGAGACACAAAATATCCATTTGAAATAAGTTTAATGGGAATCAGTTATTCAAGACCGGCCATTTTTGTAAAGAGTTGCTAAAGTTCATATTTTATGAAATTAGATTTCATAAATATGAATAACTAAAATATTAAACCGGAGACTCAAGGAATAAAATAGTTGTTTACAAAATGACAGTTTATTATGGCTTTGTTCACTATGGATATTTCATGGAGGGGTCGAATGATATTATATTAGAGTTTTAGGATATAATTTATTAATAAGGCCTAGAGTGCAATTATATTTCCATAGTGGTACTTGTTACATAATTAATGATAACTTTGGGCTTGTTAAGAGTTGAGAGATAAGTTTAAGGCCCATTGGAGCTAGAGCCTTATTAGTCCATTTGGTTCCATCCCAAGCTACACACTAAAAGCCCAACTGGATTGGCCCAAAAGGCTAACTCAATTAGATAATCAGTTTTTATTTAATAAGAGTTATTAAAAAAAATAATTGCCAAGGTAGTTAAAAAAGTACGTACGATTAAAATAATGGAAAAAAAACAGTTTTTCTCTACAAAATCTTGGCAATACACTTTTCTAAAAGAAAATCAACGTACATAAGAACTGATTAAAATGCCGCTCATCTTGGGTACCATGTAAAATTGGAATGAAGATTGAAGGTATTTTCAAGTTTTGTTTTTTAATTTCACTACAACAAGGTACGCTTTCTAAATCTTCATTTATAAAATTCAAAGTTATATGTTATCTCTCATGAATGAAGTAGATTTTTATATTGCTTACACTGCAAATTTTGTATGAAATGTAAAACCAATTTTTCAACAGGAACTTAGCCACCGCTGTAGTCTTCACAATCACTTTATCAATAGGCCCAAGTACGTCTTGCCAGATGAACAATTTAGACCCTTCATCTTATAAGACATCGAGAAAATGCCTTTCTTTTTTGGCATCAGCCTCCACTTCCGTAATCTTGAGATTAGCACTGTGAGAATTAAACTCATGGATCAAAGGTTTCGATTTTGAAAGCCTGAATTTTACGACATCCACTTTTTATCTACTAATGATTTCATATCAACCTCAAAAAAAAAATAATGATATTATATTATAAGAGGAGGAGGGGGTGGGGGGGAACAGGGAACGACACTCCTTGTTCTTTCTCTTATTTGATTTGATGGATAAATAAATAATTCATAAACACTTGGTGTATTAGGCTTTTATATATATATAGACACACACACACACCAGGTATTGGTTTTCACCACTCATTACATTAGCACTAATTTGGCAGTTTATAGTTCTAGCAATTCTCTCTCTCTCTCTCTCTCTCTCTCTCTCTCTCTCTCTCTATATATATATAATGTTAATATTTTTTTTTTTTTGAGAACCATATAATGTTAATATGTGTGTGTATACAAACTAATATTTTTTAAAAGAATTTCGGTGTTTACGTTGGTGTACTCTAAACTATTCTATAATAGATTTTGAATGCGTTGTATTTTGATTAGTGTATGATTATAATTTTGTTATGCCATTTTTGCCAGTGCAAGTGCAACCTCCAAATAATAGTTAAATATTATTTTATATGTTTTTGGTAAGACTCACCATATAATTTAAAATATATATATATATATATATATATTGTTTTCTTTTCTTGGTTCTCTACATTTCATATTTTTATTTAGTTTATGTTTTTGCTTAGCACTTTATTTACTTTGTTATTTGTTCTAATAAATAATTTACATACAATAGCTACATTGTTATTGTAATCTTCTTAAGTTTCAAAAGTAGAACCCTTGGTATAATCTATACCATTCAATGACAATCTACTATTATGGAAACTATAGTTTATCATCTATCACCAATATAATTTAGATTGGCTAGCTTCTAAGCTGTAATTAGGATGTTAAAATTTTCTTTCCCCTTTATCCATTTCTATGACATCTGTTTGATTAATGAAAACATATCATTGAGTTTTTATTTATTTAATTTTTATTATTCAAATTCAACCTAAAATCTATTTAAGTATTATTATATTTAAAGAAGAAATGAATTCAAATTACACCAGGTGTAAATGTTATACTTTTTTTACACCGTAAATTTGTAAGAAATCTAACGGCTAAAAAAAACATATTAGCCACCTCAACCAACCTAATTAATACAACATCTTTTATGTTTCCCTTCCTTATTTATTACAAATTAAGTCTATCCTAATTTCTCTCTCTTGCTTGCCCAATATAAGACGAAATTCTCTTCTTCTTTTTCTCACCATTATCTCTCTCTTGCTTAGCCCAGTATAAAACAAAATTCTCTAGAGAAGCAGGTCTGCTTCTTTCTCTCAACGTGATTTGGGTAGAGGAAGAAAAGATAAAAACAAAATGACTTTTTTTTTTTTACAAAAAAATAAAATAAAATAACTTACGGAATTAAGAAGCTTGGACAAAGTTTTGAGGTTTTTTGCTCTTTGATTCCAAGATTTCTTTTTTTCCCATTTACGAGACTTAGTTAATTTGTTTTGAGTAGAAATGTCAGTATGAGTTTGAGTTATGTTTTGTATGAGGCTTTGTTTTGTATTAGTGGCTGACACCTCTATAGCAACACATGCATGGTCTTGGTGAGTTGTTATGATTTTTAGATACACTAATTTATATAATCATTTTATATCTATAAAGTTTTCTATCAATTATTCTTTTTAAAAAGAGTATGTGAATTAGGAGATTAGGAAAACTGAAAACCCTAACCAAAATATATCTAGCAATTGTAAGAAGAAAGGGACATCATTAAATAACACCAAATGAGATCTATGGAAAGTAATAAATGAGAATAGAGAAAAATTGTCATTATTTAGGTAAATAAGGTAGAAAGCAAAAAATCATTTAATGTTGTTTTTTCAACCGTTGAATCTATTAGAAATTTATAGTACAAAAAATGTGTATTTCCTTAAGAGTTACACGAGGTGTAACTTGAATCCATCTCTTTAAAGAAAATATATATGCAACAATATATCAAAACATATATATATATATATATATATATATATATATATATTGTGGGAGTAGAAATGTCAGAACACCAATGTGGGTCTTGGGCCTTGTCCGAGAACGTTGACCCCACCAAAGGGCTGCAAGGCGGGGATAAGGTCGCCTAACTTAAGGGCCCAGGAGCCCACCGATCAGGTCAGTGGCCAATTAGGAAGAGTCCGAGGATAGAGACTCCTCGGCCCACGTCCGACGAAAGCCAAATTTATTCCACTAGCTCATTGCACGCCAACTGTGGACTTAGCCCCAAACACCACTACTTTCCATCGTCCCAAGAAGTCTAGGCTTCAAGCTCACTCTCTACAAATTCTATTGTTTAGGCCATTTGGGCCGGCCCGTGACGCACTTGGGTCTAGGCTTGATTTGTGTCCTTACATATATATATATATATTATTTATCTCTTCTCTCTCTCTCTCTCTCTCTCTCTCTCCTTGATTTTCTTTTGTTCATATTAATTAATTGGAAAATAGTTTTTAATCATAGAAAAAACTAATGTTTTGGATTAAACAATATTGTGGAGGATATCAATGAGGTTAAGAAATTTTATAACTATAATGGTTCAACCAGTTCCTCATCATACATATTGGATTTGAATAATGTGCATATATATATATATATATATATGTTTGACGATTTATATAGAAATTGCATAGACATAAATTTGTTTATGCGTTCAAAAGTGCTCACTAACTATTTGGATAAATAAAAATAGGAAAAGAAAATCTAATTGAAGTTGGACTTGTTAAAGAACGAGAACGTTAACTTAATCATTATCTAATTTGATTCAAATGTAAACTTCTATTAAGAAAATAAATTTAACACTTTGATATTACCCTATTTCTTATAAATATATGCAAGGGCACACTACAGTTTATTCAGGGGGTTCAAATTAGGGGTGGCAAAGTAAGCCCAAACCCATTTGCCCACCCAAAACCTACCCACTCTAGTTGATCCTAAACCCACCCAATTATTAGTTGGGTTAAATGGGCATCAACCTAATTAGACCCGGTGATTATTGGGTTTTAACTAAAAACCCATTGAAACCCATTTAACCCAAAAAACACTATACCCAAATTCAACACTGCCCTTCCCATAAAAAAGAAAAGAAAAAAAGAAAAGAAAACATAGTTTGTAATAATAAAAAATCTGGACTAAACAAAAGAAAATTAACCATCTTGTGAGATTTTCTCGGTAACCAAACAAAGTCCAAATATTTAAGAAATTTAAGGGAACATTTGAAACTCAAATATACAAATTCTCTTTCTCTTTTCCAACATTTTCTCTCCAACCAAACAGAATATTACTCACAAATAAAAAAATTAAAAAAAAAAAAAAAAAAGGAAGAAGAAGAATAAAAAATAGTTTTTAATAATAAAAAATATGGACTAAATGAAAGAAAATTAACCATTCTATGATTAACCATTCTCCACAGCCAAACAGAATATTACTTACAATCAAACACAATTTTTTTTTTTTTAAGTCAAACAGTTTTTAATAATAAAAAATTTGGACTAAACGAATGAAAAACGACATTATGATTTTCTCTGTTACCAAACAGAGTCCAAATATGAAAGAAATGATAATTATCCATGGTGCATCCAGGCCTTCTCCGATGCAGAATCCGATGATGATATCAGACTCGTTCGCCCGAGACGTGATTCTCATGTGGTACCGTGGGGAGTTTGCGGCGGCGAACGTGATCATTAACGCGCTTTGCGCGCACCTACCTCAGTTGGTTGGTGCCGAAGTCGGAGGGGTGGCGTTGTTGGAATACGACGCGGTGTTCGCTGCAATACACCGCCGGAGGTTGAACTAGATCTCGATGCTCCAGATGCAGAATTACCACTCCATCACCGACGTTGCAGTTGAGCTTCGGCGAGTCGCTGCCCCAAAGAAAAGGTACGATACGATCAATGAACAAGATCACACGAACTCGACTGCCAAGGCTGAGACGAAGAAGAGCAAGGAGGTGAAGGTGGCGAAATTGGATAAGCAAGATCAGAAAGTCGAAGAGGAGGAGCAGAGTGAGAAAATCAACGAGAAAGTGATGAAAAGTGATGGAAAATTAAAATATTGATGTCAGGGGGGTATTTTGGTAATTTTAATAATTGGGTAATTGGGTGGGTTGGGGTTTACCCATTATAATTGGGTTGGGTTGAGTTTGGGTTAGAAGCAATTAGTTAAATGGGTTTTAATAGGTAAATATGTTTTATATACCCAACCCAATTATACCCAACCCAAACCCACCCATTTGACACCCCTAGTTCAAATGAACCCCCTAACTTCAGAAAAAAAAATTTTATATTTATAAATTTTTTTTTGTTAGTTTAATACTTTAATTTATTCTTGATTTTTTTTTTCACACCTTGAGTTAAATCTTGCATACCCTTATTACAAGTATTTCCAACTCTAATTAAGAGTAAAGAGTAAGTATTTCTGATTGTAAATTGTAAGTGTCACTCTTTATTATAAATTTATATTATATGTGTGTGACTATGTTTGATATTGAATTTGTGCATTATTTTTTATTATAATGTTATTTGTGTGAATTATAATGTGTGTGGATGTTTGTGTGTACCGTATAAGTATGATATAACTTTATATAATCTAATAATTAGAAAATAAAGAGGGTTTGTTACATGTGTGTGTATTGTTATCATATTATAATAAATTTAAAAAATAAACTAAAATTATTAAAATTCAATAACAAAAAAATGGTAAAGTTAGTGATTGTTTAAGCATTTGATTGGTTAAGTAGACATATAGTATATAATTTTATAGAATATGAATGAGTGTGGCTGTCTTTGTCAATAACTAATACGAAACCAATAAGTTGAGATTAGTCATTTAGTTTAAAATATTTCTGTTGGGGGTAAAGGTGTCAAAACGCCATGTGGGCCTTGGGCTTGGTCCGAAGACTTGGACTCCGCCAAAGGGCCGTCAGTCGAGAGTAAGGCCTCCCAAAACGAGGGCCCAAAACACCGCCGACCGGGACGTTGGCTAGTTGGGAGAGAGCCCAAGGAGAAGGTCTCCTCGGACAGCAGAATCGGAGACCGAGAGGCGCGACGTGATGCCCAGGGAAGAGCTCTAAAGGCTCAGCGAGTCATACTGGGCTTCAACAAGGTGCCGAGGAGGAAGACTAGTGGGACGTACATTGCATAAAGCTGCTGCCACCGCATTAAAAACCTGTCACCTACCCGCCTGGCCGTATTAATGAGGAAATGACTTCTGAAGGGACGACGGTCAGCTTTATAGTCATGGGGAAGCGTTTCCAGGGAAAAAACAGATGGGGACTAGGACTGGGAAGTATAAATAGAGAAGGGGGAACCACTGGAAGGGGGACGGATTTTTTACTCATGAAGGATATTCTCTCTCTCTCTCCTAGATAGCTCAAGGGAAAGAAGGAGAAAGGCTCCTCGGCCCACGTTCGAGGAAAACCAAGGTCAACCCATCAGCCCGCTGCACTCCAACAGCGAACTTAGCTCGTACACCCTTGCTCGCTACCGCCCCAGAAAGTCCAGGCTTCAAGCCCACTCTCTACAAATTCTATTGTGTAGGTCACTTAGGCCGGCCTGGTCACTCGGTTGGGCCTTAGGCTTAATTTGTGTCTTTACAATTGCCGTCGTCTGTGGGAAGCCTTGACGAAAGGGACGTAAAGTGTCATGGAAGGCTCGGGTCTGCGACATGCAGAGTCCATAGGATCCCAGCAAGAGGATCACTTCTTGCAGTTAGAGCGAGAAAGAGACCGCGAAGCCAGCGTGCGCACAGGACATATGCGCGGGAGGAGTCACGCACGGGATGGAAGTAGAACTTCCTGCGAGAAAAGTGTCGAAACCCTACAAAGAGAGTTTGACCATCTGAAAAGGAAATTGCGCCGGGAGAAACGACGGCGCACGCCCTCTCCTTCGGACCGGTCTTCAGCAAATTCTGGTAGCAGCTTCGGCAGCTCCGGGTCAAAAACCCCCCCAGCGAATCCTCCTCTCACGAGGAAGAACGCCATTGCGGACCTAAGGATAAGAGAATGCCCTCCAGAGGTTTGGCCAACAATGCGCTGAGCAAGGCGCTCCACCAGATTTCCAAGTCACCATTTACTCTGAGGATTGAGAAGAGAAGGCTTCCGAGGCGGTTCACTCAACCAACCTTCACCATTTACAACGGAAGGACGGACCCAGTAGAACACGTGAGCCATTTCAGCCAGAGGATGGCAGTGCACTCAAAGAATGAGACCCTGATGTGCAAGGTTTTCCCCTCCAGTCTGGGACCTGTCGCAATGAGGTGGTTCAATGGCCTGAAGGCAGGCTCCATTGATTCCTTCATGGAGCTCAACAGAGCATTTGGATCGCGGTTCATCACGTGCAGTAGGGTACCTCGGCCGCTAGATTCACTGTTGTCCACGGCCATGAGAGAAGGAGAGACCCTCAAGGCGTATACCGACAGGTATTGAGAGATGTGCAACGAAATCGATGGGGACTTCGACGAAGTTGCCATAAGCACCTTTAAGGTCAGCCTCCGAATGAATACGACCTGAGGAAATCGCTGACCAAAAGACCTGTCAAGAGCGTGCGTCGGCTCATGGACTGCATCAATGAATATACACGGGTTGAGGAGGACTAGCTGCAAATAAAGGGGAGGGCGAAGGTTATCCCTCAAGAGATGAGGGATTTTAAGTCGGACCGGTACAGCAACAATAGGCCGTGTTCCGCAAACCCATACAACGGGTGTTTGAGAAAATCCACCACGAGCCCTACTTCAGGTGGCCTAGTAAAATGATAGGAGACCCTACGAAGCGCAACCAGAATCTCCACTGCCAGTATCACCAAGAAAATGGCCACACGACAGAAAACTGTAGAAATTTACGAAATTATCTAGAGCATTTGGCGAAGGAGGGAAAGCTGAGGCCGTTCTTATATCGGCCGAATGGGCAGGAGGAACATCCGGGGCCAGTAAATCCAGGCCGTCACCCCCCCAGACCCCCTTTGGGAACCATCAACGTCATCCTCACTGCTCTGGGGAGGACCGGCTCTTGCCCCTCTAAGGTGATATCCGTGGCGCGAGCCCTTGCCGAGAGTCCTGGCTCCGACCCGAAGAAGTTTAAGGATGGCGAACCCCCACTGCTGGGCTTCTCGGACGAGGACAAGGAGGGAACCATCCAACCACACGACGACACCTTGGTCATAATGTTAAGAATTGGAGGTTACGATGTGAAAAGAGTAATGGTGGATCAAGGAAGTGGCGCTGACATTATGTACCCCGATCTATTCAAAGGACTAAACCTAAGAGAAGAGGACTTTTCAGCCTATGACTCGCCCCTAATAAGCTTCGAGGGAAAGGCAGTCGTCCCGAAGGGACAGATCAGGCTGCCTGCGCAATCAGGACCAGCGGTGGTTGAGGTGGATTTCATCGTGGTCGACGCTTACTCTGCTTACACGGCCATTGTGGGAAGACCCTGGCTGCACGCCCTAGGGGCTGTCTCCTCTACCCTCCACGCCAAGGTGAAGTTCCCTTTTGGCGGCCAAGTCAAAGAGATTCTCGGGAGTCAGTCCGCCATAAGACAATGCCTGACAGCCGCAATTCTACGCAGGTCGGATCCTGAACCCTCAGCTCTGGCTGCCCCCGCCCCATAGCAATTAGCCTCTTCTGCCACAACTGGAGGGACAGTGGTAGAAGAGCCCGTGTGTGAGGAGTTAGACAGGGTCCTCGTGAGTAACGACCCAGAGAGGTTCTTCTAGATAGGGGCTCAACTACCGGCCGAGGAAAGGGAAGAGTTGATCGCATTCTTGAAGGGGAACCTTGACGTGTTTGCATGGGACGAGCATGAGATGCCTAGAATCGACCTAAATTTCATATGCCACCACTTGAACGTCAACCCGGACGCAGTGCTGAGGAAGCAACCCCCTCAGCGCTCTTCCAAGGAGCATTCAAAAGCCGTTAAGGAGGAAATCATCAAACTTAAGAGAGCTGGGGCTATCAAGGAAGTGTTCTATCCTGAATGGTTGGCATACGCCGTCGTGGTGAAGAAGAAAAGCGGGAAATGGAGGGTATGTGTGGATTTCACGGATTTGAACAAGACTTGCCCGAAGGACCCTTTCCTAATGCCTCGCATAGATCAGCTGGTGGACGCAACAGTCGACCACCCTTGAATGAGTTTTCTAGACACCTTTCAGGGGTACCACCAGATACCCTTGGCTTTAAAGGACTAAGAGAAAACGGCCTTTGTTACCCCCACCGGTAACTACCACTATAAGGTGATGCCTTTCGGCCTGAAAAATGCAAGGGCTACCTATCAAAGGATGATGACCAAGATGTTCGAGCCACAATTAGGACGAACCATTGAAGTATACGTGGATGACATGGTTGTGAAGAGCAAGGCTATATCGGAACATGTGGTCGACCTAAGCAGCACATTCTAGATCTTAAGGGAGCACAAGTTAAGTCTGAACGCCTCCAAATGCTCCTTCGGTGTGGGGTCTAGCAAATTTCTGGGCTATATGCTCACTCACAGAGGTATTGAGGCTAATCCTACCCAGATCACCGCAATCTGCAACATGCAATCTCCTCGGAACCCAAAAGAGGTCTAAAGGCTGGCAGGGATGACCGCCGTCCTCAACAGGTTCATTTCCCGATCCGCGGACAGGTGCAGACCCTTTTTCCAGCTATTGAACAAGTGGAAAGATTTCGAATGGACCGAAGAATGTTCCCTTTCCTTCCAGCAACTAAAGGAATATCTATCTCGGCCGCCTGTTATGTCTCGCCCTGACTTCGATGAAGTGTTGTTCGCGTACATCGCCGTAGCTGCCCACACCGTCAGTCTGGTTCTGATACGGGATGACGAAGGTATACAAAGGCCAGTCTACTATTTAAGCAAGTCTCTGCAGGAAGCCAAGGTCTGATACCTATCGATAGAAAAGGCAATTTTGGCCGTGGTGCACACGACACGCCGGCTCCCGCATTACTTTCAGTCCCACACGGTTGTCGTACTGACCCAGCTCCCACTTAAGTCTGTACTGCGGAGTGCTGACTACTCCAGCAGAATCGCTAAATGGGGAACTGTCTTGGGAGCCTTCGACACCAAGTACATGCCTCGCACCTCCGTAAAGGGGCAGGTGTTGGCCGACCTGGTGGCGGAATTCGCTGAGCCTCCTGTGGAGGAAAACTCGGAAGGATGTAGCTTTGGTGGAAAACAAGTTGGCATAGTCTCGTGTAAGAAACCTCCGGTGTGGAAGGTTTACGTGGACAGAGCCTCCTACCAGAGAGGTTCAGGCGTAGGAATAGTTTTGGTATCACCGGATGGAATCGTCGTGGAAAAGTATAAGGATAGCATTTCCAACTACCAATAATGAGGCCGAGTACGAAGCTTTTCTGGTGGGAATGGACATGGTCCAGAAGATGGGGGGAAAGGCGGTGCAGGCGTTCTTAGACTCGCAGTTAGTGGTTGGCCAGGTGGAAGGGAAATTGGAAGCCAGGGAACCGAGGATGCGAAAGTATTTAGCCTGCGCCAAGCACTTGCAGTCCAAATTAGAATCTTTTACATTATCGCATGTCTCCAGAAACGGTAATACCCACGTCGACTCGCTGGCCACGCTCGCGACTTCCTCAGCTCAGGGCCTTCCTCGGGTCATTGTCGTTGAGGACCTGTTTAGGCCGGCCAGGCCAGACTGTCATGCCCTCCGGATCCACCAGGTCAGAGCAGGGCCCAGTTGGATGGACCCCATAGTGTCTTACCTTAAACACGACACTCTGCCAGAAGAGAAGTCCGAGGCTGACAAGGTCCGAAGAAAGGTTCCGCGGTTTTGGCTATCCGAGGACGAGAAGCTCTACAAACGCTCCTTTTCAGGGCCCTACCTGCTGTGTGTGCATCCGGAAGGAACGAAGCAGCTCTTGGAGGAGTTGCACGAAGGAATATGTGGTAGCCACACAGGCGGAAGGTCCCTAGCTCATAGAGCCCTTACATAGGGGTATTGGTGGCCAAACATGCAGAGAGAGGCACAAGAGTACGCTAGAAAGTGCGATCAATGTCAGAGATTCACTCCCAAAAATCACCAGCCTGGTGGCGTCCTTAATCCTTTGGCCAACCTTTGGCCGTTCGCACAGTGGGGCTTAGACATAGTGGGTCCATTTCTGAGGGCAGCAGGCAACAAGAGATGGTTGCTAGTAGGGACAGACTATTTCACCCAAGGCCCTCTCGAATATCTGAGATGTGGACGCGAAGAAATTCGTCTGGAAAAACATCATCACCAAGTTTGGGGTCCCGTGCAATCTCATCTTGGACAACGGATTGCAGTTCGACAGCAAAGCCTTCATGAAATATTGTGGGGACTTCGGTATCACGAACAGGTACTCCACTCCAGCCTACCCGCAGGGGAATGGCCAAGCTGAGGTGATCAATAAGTCAATAGTCAACGGGCTCAAGAAAAGACTAGACGACGCGAAAGGCAGATGGGTGGATGAGGTGCCACACGTGCTGTGGACTTATCGAACTACGCCACGGAGGTCCACAGGAGAGACACCTTTCGCTATGGCGTATGGCACCAAGGCTGTGATCCCTTTGGAAATGGGGTTCCCGACGATGAGGGCGCAATCTTTCGCCCCCAACTCTAATGATGACATGCTGCTAAAATGGCTGGACTTGGTGGAAGAAAGGCGAGAAAACGCTATGGTCCGTTTAACTTGCTACCAACAGAAGCTCAAGCGGGGGTATGACTCCCGTGTAAGGTCCAGGCCCCTTGCCTAGGGAGATCTAGTCTTGAAAAAGGTTGTCGGAACGGCTAGGGACACGGCATGGGGAAAATTAGGACCAAACTGGGAGGGGCCCTACCGCATAACCTCGGTGGCCGGCATAAGGTCATACTATCTCGCCGACTTAGAAGACAAACCTGTAAAACGACCCTAAAATGTAAATAACCTCCGAAGGTATTACTACTAATGAAAGGCGTGCACACCATGTATTCGGATATCATTATATCATGCTGATTGTTAATATGTTAGTCTCTATTGCTAGATTGTGTATATGTTAATGTCAACTTAGGCTAAGTCAGGGCCTCAGACCTTCTGCCTTGGGAAAATTTAACACGCAGTTTAACTTTGATTAAGTGTTAATGTCAATCTAGGCTACGCCAGGTCTTCGGACTTTCTGCCTTGGGAAAATTTAACATACAATTCGTTTAAACTATCTGTTAATGTCAGCCTAGGCTAAGCCAAGTCCTCGGACTTTCTGCCTTAAGAAACTTTAACAGACAGTTTATTTTTCATTAAGTGTTAATGTCAACCTTGGCTATGCTAGGTCCTCGGACCTTCTGCCTTGGGAAAATTTAACACACAGTTTAATTTTGATTAAGTGTTAATGTCAACCTAGGCTACGCCAAGTCCTCGAACTTTCTGCCTTAGGAAAATTTAACATACAATCATTTAAACTATCTGTTAATATCAACCTAGGCTAAGCCAAGTCCTCGGACTTTCTGCCTTGGGAAAGTTTAACAGACAGTTTATTTTTCATTAAGTGTTAATGTCAACCTAGGCTATGCCAGGTCCTCGGACTTTCTGCCTTGGGAAAATTTAACATACAATTCGTTTAAACTATCTGTTAATATCAACCTAGGCTAAGCCAAGTCCTCGGACTTTCTGTCTTGGGAAAATTTAACAGACAATTCATTTTTCATTAAGTGTTAATGTTAACCTTGGCAGTGCCAGGTCCTCGGACCTTCTGCCTTGGGAAAATTTAACACACAGTTTAATTTTGGTTAAGCGTTAATGTCAAGCTTGGCTGAGCCAGGCCTTCGAACCTTCCGCCTTGGAAAATTTAGCACGCAATTCATTTTTCGTTAAGTGTTGTTGTTAATCGTTGAATTACACATAAATATAACCAAGCAAGAAAGGTGTATTATCATAAGCAAAACACAGAGATTCATTAAAAATTGCTCGCAGAAAGGCTGAAGGAAAGGAATTACAAGAAAAGATACTAAGAATCTACACGAGAAACAGTTAACAAAAGCGAAAAATCTACGCAAAACGACAAAGTTGCGTGAGAAGGGGGCCCGAGGTTGCCTATCCCTTAATCTTCAACGGGGGTTCCTTCGCTGACTTAGATGAGGGCTCTTTAGTTTGGCCTTCCACCTCGATTCGCTCTAGTTCGACCTCGAACGGGTCCTGGACTTGCTTTCCCTTGTCCTTTGCCTTAGGCGGAGGTAAGACCTGGTTGGCTGGCTCGCCCAACCCTTTATCGGCCCTTTCCTTAGAGGCAACAACCTCTTCGGGGGGCGGAACTTGATCCTGGGAGAAGGGAGTCAGCGTCGAGGCTACGGTCTCGGGAGCGACCAGAGTAGAGGAAGCGTCTTCGATGAATCTGATATCCTCGGGATACCAGACCTTCTCTGCTGCCCTCCACTTGGAGCTGGCAGGGACTCCCGCAGCATTTAAGGCTTCTGCCCAAACTTACTCGTAGTACTCCCTGCACAGCTCGGCCAGCTCCTCGGTCAGGCGATTCTCCGTCGCCTCGACCCCTTCGTTGTAGGCGGCCTCCATGGTCTCCCTGATGGTGCGAGCCGCTTCTTGGGCCTGCACAAGCTTTCTTCTTAAGTTCGAGATCTCCTGCCCTGCTTTGGATAGTGCCTCGTCCCTCTAGTGCAGGAGCTTGCGCTGGCTCTCCGCCTGTGCCATCGCTGTCTTCAAGCCCGCATCCAAACTCCTCCTCTCGGCCTGCTCGGAGGACACCTTGGCGGCCAGGTCAGCCTTCTCCGCCTCTGCGCGCCCCAGCTCCTTCTCAGCCTCCGCCTTAGTTGACTGCTCGGCCCCTACCTGATTCTGGTAGTGCTCCACTAGCGCGTCGGCAACAAAGGCCTCCTGGATGGCCTACGGAGGGAAATTACAACAGTTATACAGAAAACCCAAAGAATTAGCATGCGCGAAGGCCAAAATAGCAATGATGAACTAGAAGGATGGCACATACCAAGCCCAAGTTCCTCTTGAGGGAAAGAAAGAGGCGCGTCCGACCCATCCTCCCTAAATCCTCCATGTCCCTAGGGAGGAGGAGGGGCTGCACTAGAGCATTCACCAGGTGAGAGGCATGGCCTCTTTGAAAATCCCTGATGCTTGCTTGGAGAGACACGGGAGCCCCATCCACCTCCAGAGCGGGGGACCAACTGGACTCCCCTCGGCGGACCTCGACTTGCCCTCAAATCTCCCCGCTCTCAATGGACGAGGCTCGCCCTCCAACCTTGGCCATGGGCAGTTGCTGTTTTTGCTGCTGCTTCTGCTGTTTTTGTTTCTTCTCCTTCTCCTTGTCCGCCTCTTCATTCTCGTTCCTCCTCTTATTTGGGACATTAGGAGGAGGAGGGAGTGGATCGGAGGGAGGGGGAGGCGGAATCAGTCCCAGCTGGGACCCTGAGGCGTCTCCCTTGGGGGCTTGAACCCCCCTCTTTCTGGCAAAGAGCTGTTTCAAAGACGCCAAGTCGTCGTCTTCTTCGGAGGAGTCCTCTAGCCGGGCAACAACTAAGCCTTTGATGCCGGAGTTTCTGTCCGAAGCGCCCTCTTCTTCGTCTGATATATTAACTACGTGGCCCCCCAACGGTCTCTCGGCCTCCTCTAGGTGGAACCAATCAATTTCCTCGCCTAGGGATGAGGGGGAAGCCGCGGACTCTTCTCGGATAGCCGGGTTTGCCCCCTGCACTGCCAAAGGGATGGCCTCGACGGGCTGACCGTACAGGATGGTGGACGGCGCGTCTGGTATGGGGCGAGGGGCAAGAAAATCGGGATAGCGGACCTCTATCCTCGAACGCCTCCAATGATCAGCAAGGATGGCGTCCTCGACGTCGCCAAAAACCCTCGATGTTGGTTCGAATCCCAATATGAGGTAGGCGGCCCTCACCTGCTAGTCCTCGTTCACGAAAACCTCGAATCTCAGAGCTCTATTAAGGTCTGAGATGTTGACGTCGCCCAAGCGCGGAGACGTATGCCGTTTGTTTGCAGAAAACACAGCGGAGAATCCAAACATGGTTAGATACTCACGACGAAAAGAGTAGAGAACATATCAAACAGCAGTAAATCTACCAAAAAGGGGGGGGGGGGAGGGGTAAGACTTTATAAGCCAAAACTCCTAAAACCTAGGGAATCACACCTGGCTGCCCCTCCCTCACTGGGCAGTGGAGGCCATCATACCACCTCCCGGTAGCAATGAGATAATCATCCTTCATGCCTTTATTGGACTTAGGCAGGTAGGAGATGAGCCTGACGGCGTTAGACCTTGATTTGAGGTAGTAACCGGCGTCTCTCATCCGGTGGCACTCGTACATGTAAACAACGTTATGCCACGTGAGGCGCAGACCCATCTGCTCGTTCAGGGCATCGTCACAGCCTAATATCCTAAACATGTTGGGTGTACACTGGTCCGGACACAACCTATGGTTACGAAGGTACTCACGGGTCACGTCCTTCATGAGGAGTGTCATCCCACCCTCTAGGAAGGCGATTATAAGGATGACCACCTGCCCCTCTTGCCTAGAATCCGCTACGGCCTCTAGGGGGCAGTATTTCAGACCCACATCCGGAGGAATGTGGTATTTGGCCCGGAACCCCTCCATGCTAGAAGCCATATTAACTAGACACTTAAATCTACCCATTGGGTTGGAAACTAAGGTAAAGAGTTATGAAGAAAGGGAAGAAAGATTGACAGCCGAGGAGAAAAAGGGGCAAAGAAAGGAGAAACTTACAGAAGGAAGGTGTGTGAACTTGAGGGAACTTCTTGAGAGAGAATGAGATCGAAAGCTCTGGAGTATGATTGTTCTTTGGTAGAAATGAAGGGGGGTCGCGGTTACCAAAGCGTTTTGAATGATTGAGGGGCGGCGGTTTGTGAGAAACATCCTGCTCAAATTTTCGGGAACAAACCTGAGCCGTTAGATCCACATCTTACCGTTGAACGTGCGCGATAGGAAGTAACTCAGTGCAATTAATGCAAGCGTTGCGCGTTACGAAGCGTCAAAGGTCTCCCAAAAGACACGGACGGACTTTGCACGTGCGACAATTGAAAGGCCACGTGGAGGAAGATTTCGCAGGTCAAAAACTCATCTGCCTCCTTGGATCGGAGCCAAATAAACTCTTCTGCCTCCTCGGATCGGAGTCAAATGACTTTTTAACGGGCTATTGTGGGGGGTAAAGGTGTCAAAACGCCATGTGGGCCTTGGGCCTGGTCCGAAGACTTGGACTCCGCCAAAGGGCCGTCAGTCGAGAGTAAGGCCTCTCGAAACGAGGGTCCAAAACACCGCCGACCGGGACACTGGCTAGTTGGGAAAGAGCCCAAGGAGAAGGTCTCCTCAGACAACAGAATCGAAGACCGAGAGGCACGGCGTGATGCTCAGGGAAGAGCTCTAAAGGCTCAGCGAGTCATACTGGGCTTCAACAGGGCGCCGAGGAGGAGGATTAGTGGGACATACATTGCATAAAGCTGCTGCCACCGCATTAAAAACTTGTCACCTACCCACCTGGCCGCATTAATGAGGAAATGACTTCTGAAGGGACGGCGGTCAGCTTTATAGTCATGGGGGAGCGTTTCTAGGGAAAAGGCAGATGACGACCAGGACTAGGAAGTATAAATAGAGAAGGGGGAACCACTGGAAGGGGGACGGATTTTCTACTCATGAAGGATATTCTCTCTCTCTCTCCTCGATAGCTCAAGGGAAAGAAGGAGAAAGGCTCCTCGGCCCACGTCCGAGGAAAACCAAGGTCAACCCATCACCCCGCTGCGCTCCAATAACGAACTTAGCCCGTACACCCTTGCTCGCTACCGCCCCAGAAAGTCCAGGCTTCAAGCCCACTCTCTACAAATTCTATTGTGTAGGCCACTTGAGCCGGCCCGGTCACTCAGTTGGGCCTTAGGCTTAATTTGTGTCCTTACAATTTCTATGAAAACAAAGACATATATATTTTTTTAAGTAGAAAAACTGATAGATTTCATTAAACAGAAAATTAGCCATAATTGGCAAAGAGTACATTATTAATATATGATGGAATATCTTCCATCCACACTGAAAAAATGCTAACATGTCTAGCATGTCTAGCTAGGTCGTGAGCTATAGAATTATCTTGTATTCAAATGTAAGAAAAAAGAACACAAGAGAAGGAATTTGTTAAAACTTTGGCCTCGACAATTAAATGACCATAGGAAGCAAAAGATTCATCTTCACTACAAAGAACTTTGATGATCACCTTAGAATCCCCTTCCAATATAATGGAAGAGAAATTGAGCTCCTGTGCAAATCTCAACGCCCTAACCGTTGCCTTTGCTTCAACATCAGCAACTAAGTGAGGTAAAATAATCTTTTTTGCCATAAAAGCCATAACCAAGCCCTGGGAGTTTCAGATAACTACACTAATACCAGCTTCTCCTGATTCCTGAAACATTGCTTCATCAAAATTGATCTTGAAAGAAGGAGACCACCAAATTCTGCTTGTATTTGGAGTACATGTTGAATGAGGTTTCACAGATAGACCCTTTCAAGGACGGAGGGTAATTTTTTTTAAAAAAATAATATATACCCAGGCACTAATTTTGGCAACTTTGTTCTATAAAATCACACTTTGCCCTTTTAACATTAACATTGATCCTTTTAAGAGTACTATTCTAGCCACAAACTTTTCTATAACATTTTTACAAACTGTTGAGGAAGTAAAATTTTATTGGTTTGCATTTGAGTCCATTACTTACATCACATTTTTACTTACTAATAACTACTCACCACATTAATAATTTGTAGAAAAGTTTGTATTTCTAGTATTTTTCTTCTTTTAAAGGCCAGATCTCAATCTAAAGCAGAATAAACAAGCCCAAAAAATTTATTTAACAACAAAAATTACCAATAGTAAAACTAAAAACAATTAAACTCAATTAACCAATTTTACTCAAAACAAACAACTTGACCCCTTAAAAAAATTTAAACAAAATAATTTTGTTCATACTTGGATGCACACATAAAAAATAGAAAAAAAATCATTAGCAGTTAAGCAACTGAGCCGGAAGTTAGAGCCATCACATGCAACCAACAACAAAACTGTCCTCTTAACTTCAAATCCTAGCTTCATCCTGGACCCATTATAAAATTAGCTTGGAGTTGTTTTGCCATAGGAATCACATCATTTATTGGTTAAGCTTTGTCTTCCACCTGAATTCTATTCCTTCTAAACATAAAAGTCCAAATATACATCAGAGGGGGGGGGGGGGGGGGGGGGGGGGGGTGGCAGGTGCCCCTGAACTTTCAAATTTTTTTAGTACTAATATGGTACATATATCACACATGCCCCACCGACACAAAAGACATTAGGTTGTAATTGTACACAAGATACAAATCCTACTGCCATAAGGAAATAGGAATCATGGGGGAATGGGGCTGACCTAATAAGGATTAAAATAAAAAAATGAAGAAGAAAAGAAAAGAGGGTCCTACTGCCAAACGAAAAAGGAATTACACAACCTAATACTAATAGTAATAGGACTCTATAGTATAAAGGAGTAAAGGATGCCTCACATTAAAAAAAAAAAAAAATCTTTTGATACTAGTCTCTTTCGATTTGTACCTTAGAGTTTTTGTTGAGTTTTTAAAAGCATTTAGCAGTTAAAAGATTAGACAGTTTGCTGAAAAGATGGTAGAAATGAAAAAGGATGTTTCATATCCATTGGTTTACTCAATAGTGACCTTGGCATTAATCTTACCAGTTGCAACAACTATTATAGTATTATTGAAAGAGCTTTTTCAGCAATGAACATAATTAAAAACTGACTACGCAATCGAATGGGAGATCAATAGACAAATGTTGTTTAGAAAGATATATTTAAGACTATTGAGTGTGAAAAAATCATGCAACGGTTTTAAAATATAAAAAATCATTGAGAGCAATTAAGTAAATTAAGCTAGGTGTGACAAGCCTTTTTTTTTTTTTGATACAGTGAAAAGCCAAATTAAAGTTTATATTTGATGTTAGATTCTATATGACAATTACATTAGTATGTAGTTGCTTATTTATTTTTGTTATTAATATTAATTAATTTTTGTAGATTAATTTTTTATTTTTAATCTTGTCTTTTAATTTTACCCCCTTGACCTAAATTCCTGGCTCCGCTACTGATATACATGACAAATGTTTCTAAATCCTTCTTCTCTTCAACTATGTGTTTAACCAGATCAACAAATTTGGAGAAAACCTTGCAATCCCGAAAAGTCCAGGCTGCTTCTGAACACAACTGAAACTTCAAGACAAGCCCATAAAAGCGTAGATCACATCCTCAGGAAACTGTTTACACTGATCACAAGAATCTTCAGATAGAACATTCTTGCGGACTAAGATTGTTTTACCTAGTAAGGAATTTTTACAAGCTCTCCAAAGCAAACTCTTCACATTATTCGGAACCCTACACCCCCAAATATTTTTCCTGACAAATAGATAATAAATTAATAAAAATTGCAAAAAAATAAAAATGTTAGGTAAACTTTACAAAATAAAATAGTTATAGACTCATAACTATCTATATTGACAATAGATACTCGTAATGAACTATTATGTAAAAATTCAAAATTTAAAAATATATAAAAAAAATTATAAAACTTCATGTATTATTATTATTTTTTGTTGATAACTTGATACATTTTAAAAAAATTTATTAAAATTTTTTTAATGACCCCTAAACAAAATTTTTAAAGCCGCCCCTAAATTTATGCAAAGAAAAAAGATATTAGTTTAATAAAGACTAATATTTACACATTTATTAATAAATAAAAAATTCGTGCAAAATAGGAGACAACCACTAGTCCGTATAAAAGTCTCTATCCTATGATAAACTATTTTCTCAGTTTAAGACTTTCCGAATATGCGTTCATTATTTTAATATTTTCCCAAAAATTTTTTGGGGTGAAATAGTATTATTTCCTTTTGAAATATGTGTATTACTATTTCCATTTTTTTTTTTAATGTATAGTATCTTATCCTACCATTATTATAATATGAATGAAAGAAATATCCGTGCTTATCATTTAGGATGACGAAGGTAACTATTACTATCTTACCAATATTCTAATATTTTAGTTGAATATTTGCAACTCGCTAGCACTATTGAATATTATTATTGACTAAAAAGTTTCGTCGATAACTAGCTTACTATTGTTTTGTATTTGGAATAATGGAATGTCAGGCCAAAACGTCGTTCATAAAAAAAAAAAGTGGAAGGCCTGAGCCCCTCTCTCTCTCTCTCTCTAAAGTCTAAACTCTAAAACAAAACAGTTCTCAAGTTGTTGCTCTCAGGAGGACCCACAGACAAAATAAAGGAAAGGAAGGGGGCAAAAATTAAGAAGAAGAAGAAACAACGGGACAGTTTGGGTAAAAAATAAACTTGTCAAAATTTAAATCGTCATTAATGAATCGTTAATCAGAGGAGAGGAACTGCGGCGCCAAATGAAAACACTTATTATGGATCTGCAGGTACAAGAACAGGTGAGGGTTATAAGGAATAGTAATATAATTGTGTTGCTTTGGTTTTTGGCAGCGGCAGCGATCTTCCAAGCAGATAGCCTGGAGTCGGACACACCACCAGCCGCCGATATCTTTGCATTCGGTCCATTTAATAGCTCCTACTACACCACCTTCGAGGTGGTGCCGAACGCCACAATCAGCAATGGTGCCCTTCAAGTGACTCCAGATTCAGCCGGTAATTTCACTCTCTCAAACAGATCAGGCCGAGTGTTGTTCAACCATTCA
Source organism: Castanopsis chinensis (assembly GCA_032878915.1). NCBI lineage: Eukaryota > Viridiplantae > Streptophyta > Magnoliopsida > Fagales > Fagaceae > Castanopsis > Castanopsis chinensis. The sequence goes on along the minus strand of JAVQMG010000074.1, from coordinate 203,904 downwards.
TTCAAGCTTTGGGAAGATCTTGCTGGAGGTGGAGGTGGAGTCAAGGTGGCATCTTTCAACTCTTCCTTTCTCATCAACATTTATCGCGTTAATAAGTCCACCGCAGGAGAGGGTCTTGCTTTTATCATCGCCCCGGACTTGGATCTCCCAACGGGTAGTGACGGTCAATACCTGGGTTTGACCAACTCTACCACGGATGGCAACTCCACCAACCGTCTCATCGGCATCGAGTTGGACACCTTCAAGCAGGATTTCGACCCGGACAACAACCATGTGGGTCTCGACATCAACAGCGTTCGATCTAACAAAACCGTGTCTCTGTCCCCATTGGGCATCCAGCTGGCCCCTAATGACACCAAATTTTACATGGTGTGGATCCAATACGACGGGGGAAACAAGTCTCTGTCGGTGTTCATGGCAGAGCAAATGCAAGATAATCAAGGAAAGCCCCTACAGTACATTGTAGACAAGCCCAACAAGCCTGTGCTCACTGCGGATCGTCTTGACCTTGGAAGCCTTGTCAACCAGAACTCCTACTTCGGATTCGCCGCCTCCACGGGAGCGAGGGATTTCCAGCTCAACTGCGTGCTCAGGTGGAATCTGACCGTGGAGAAGCTTCCGGGCGGTGATGAAGAAGCATCAGGTAGTCACACTCACGAGGGGCTTAAGATTGGTTTGGGGGTTGGAGTGCCTTGCTCGGCTTTGGTGTTGATGGGGATTGCTGGTTTGGGGTATTATGTGCACAAAAAGCGTGTTGCAGCAGCAGCAGCTTCAGGTCCCAATATATTGGGTGCGCTTAAAAGCCTCCCAGGAACGCCTAGAGAGTTCAGCTTTAAGGAACTCAAGAGTGCTACCAACAACTTCGACGAGAAGCATAGATTGGGTCAAGGTGGTTTCGGTGTGGTCTATAAAGGTGTGATTCCTAAGGAGAATCTGCAAGTCGCCGTCAAGAGGTTCTCCAGGGACAACCTCAAGGGTAAAGATGATTTCTTGGCTGAGCTTACCATTATCAATCGCCTTCGTCACAAACATCTCGTCCGATTGCTCGGTAAACATCTCTTCTCACTTAATTTGCTCTAATCTAATACGTTTGCTTTAATAAACTGATTTGTTAAACACCATGACCATATGCAATGCATTGAATTGATCTCCTTCAACAAATTAAGCCCAACGCTAGCTAACTAATGAAAATTCAAATTTGCTCTGATTGTTGCTAGCGAAGATAGCGATCAAATTAATATATGCTTAAATTATTTCTATTATCACTGCTTGCTATTCTTTTTTTACCATATATTAGGGCCGAGGATGAGGGAACGAAATATAAGGTTTTACAATTTGACTTTGTCACCATGTGCTGATGATTCGAACTCGTGCTCTTCACCTGTGTGCCTGCTTTTTACCAACTTTTTAGTTAGCCCGTCTGATTCATTTGTCCCAGTATCAAATTATCAATAATATTTTTGTTATTATTGTTTTAGACAAAAAAGAAAAAGGGATAAAAGTATGAGTGTGACGAGTCATATAGAAACGCACTTTTACTAATCAAAACTTATAGGCTGGGTTTGGATAATGCAAAACGCGTCCAGCGTTTAGTGCTTTTTTTTTTTTTTTTGTTCATTTCTGCTGTGGGCAACGAACGCCCAGTGTGTGCAGTGTGTGTATACTGTACACGTATTCTTTACATATTTTTTAATAATTTTTTATTAAAAATAAATCTCACAATATTATTTATATATTTACAAATTATTTTATAATAATATTTTTAATTTTCAATTTTGAACTGTATCCAAATTATTATGTCACGAGACTGTGCCAATTACCACGTTGCTAGCTTTACTCTAAAAGTTATTTTCATGGGAATTATTGGGTCCTTGTTGCGGAGATGGAAATTAATTAATAGGAATCTTCTGCACATGCTACAGCAAAACGAAATGAATTTTTAAACGTGCGATCCAACTGTCGACCGCGGGAAATTTTGCCGTATAGCGTATAGTAGTGGGTATCGTATCAATCTCACATATATATAAAGTCAAACTATTCATGACATGCATACTACTGTGCAAGGATGCTGTATATAATACCTGATACGTAATAAAATACTTCGCTAGAGCTGATGCTCCAAAAATAAATAATTAGAAAGAAGACTTCGAGAAATTAGTAGCTATAATGTCAGCTTCGTCATCAGTATTCAGTAGCTTTTATCCGGGCTTGGGCTTGGGCTTGGGCTTGGGCTTTGAGACAGATTTTCAGCCATGAAATTAGAAAGAAGACTTCAGCCCTATTCCTTATTATTCCACCACTGAGAATACTTGTTACGATGATAGGAACATCATTATCACATCACAATTACCATTTTCTGATGCATTTATTATACCTTTATCATTTCACATAGTTGTGGAGTTCACATTATGAGAGATGATGCACATCCTCCTTAATCACATGGAACCATTCATAACTTACACTAGTTTTATTATGTATCAATCACAAGCAAAACTAGTTGTTAAAGATTTTTATTTTTATATTGTTCTTTGTTTTAAAACTCTTTGTTTTTACTTGACCCCACTTGAAAAAGGAAAAAGGAAAGGAAAAGAAAAGAAAAGGAGTTAGGTATAACTAATACTGGCATGTAACATGTGTATCTTTTGGTTGCATTTGTTTAATTAATTAATTAATAACCCATCTCGGATCCCAGTCTGAACACTAATCAACAATTAATTAATGCTAGCTATGGTTTGGCAATTGGCTGACAATTAATAACGCTCGCAATCGCATATATACATGATGATTTCAGGATGGTGCCACAAGAATGGAGTACTGCTTTTGGTGTATGAGTACATGCCTAATGGCAGCTTGGACAATCACTTATTTTGTGGGCCAGAAAGCAATACAACCCTGGAATGGGAGCTGAGATACAAGATCATATCAGGAGTGGCATCAGCGCTGCATTACCTCCATAACGAGTACGACCAGAGGGTGGTGCACCGGGACCTTAAGGCCAGCAACATCATGTTGGACTCCTACTTCAATGCTCGTCTGGGTGACTTTGGGCTAGCACGAGCGTTAGACAATGAGAAAAACTCTTACGCGGAGCTGGAGGGTGTGCCAGGGACCATGGGCTACATTGCTCCCGAGTGCTTCCATACTGGCAAAGCCACCTGTGAGTCCGATGTTTATGGTTTTGGGGCCGTGTTGCTGGAAGTGGTATGTGGTCAGCGTCCATGGACCAAGATTGCAGGCTTCCAGTTCCTGGTGGATTGGGTTTGGTGGTTGCATCGTGAGGGACGAATATTGGACGCTGTGGATGAGAGGCTGCAGGGAGATGAATACGTGGTTGAGGAGGCACAGAGACTTTTGCTTCTTGGCCTTGCATGCTCACATCCGATTGCTGGGGAGAGGCCCAAAACGCAGACCATTATTCAGATTATATCAGGAGCAGTGGCGGTTCCCCAGGTGCCACCATTCAAGCCCGCTTTTGTGTGGCCTTCCACAATGCCAGAAAGCAGCGCTAGTAACAGCACGATGGCTAATGTTACAACAGCTGATTCCACCCCCATTTCCATGTCATCTTGGCGTTTTGGGTCAGGTTCGGAATCAGCTGGTTGGACACCTCACTATGCAAGCAGGGAAAGCTATGGAGGTGCAGGTGGAGGTTACAGTGATACATAGCTAGCTCTCTCTTGTAGGGATGGATTACTACAGTACTATTGATCGATGCACCATTAATTTCCTGTTTGATATCTCCTCTTCTACTTCTTCTGTTTTAGTTTCCTTCTTCTTTCTGAAGAAACAAATTTCTAAATTCTAAATAACATTCTTCAATTAAATTTGGGTTGGGAACGGGTGGGCTCAAGCTCCAAGCCGTATTTAACAAACGGTATTTTTTTTTTTGGCTTTAAAATATCAAATGTGTGTAAAAACTTAATTACCAAGGAAATTATATATATAGATCTCATGATTTTACTTCTGTATATGGTCAATTCACTGCTATGTTTCACACAGCATGACGTTTATGTTCTTAATTACACGTCCATTGTCATCTAAATTAGTCCAAATCTCCGAAATTTTCATTTGTTCTTTCCAGGATTTCCTATCATCCTTTTGTCCTCTCGTGTGTTTGAACCATGCTTAAATGCTTATGCCAGTATATTGAATACCTTAGAACATTGTTAAGACTATTACTGTAACAATGTTCGATACCAACTGTTCCAAATGATATCACAACATGCATAATTGCAAGGTCTAAAGTAACATAAAAGCTTAGGCCTAAGATGAGCCTTTTATTTAAAACCTTTTATCAGTTGCATAAACTGGCAAGTCTTGACTTGATAGTTGATACGCATGCATTTATGGGTTGGCGCGTACAAATTGGAGGGCTTCACCAGCTTGCAATTTTGTGGAAATCCGGAGTTTCCTATATTCTTCATAAGTAAAAGGGAGAAACTGGCGAGGGTTGTCAGAGTCAACTAGTTCTGGTGGGGCTTCAACTGCCTCTTCCTTGGGTCCTAAGAGAAATGAAGCAATTGACACTCGGATACATGCTTCCTTGCACTGTACTCGATGCTTCACGTTACAAAATCTTCCATTGCTCCATGCCTTCAACATATATTAACAAACATTAATTAATTAACTCAAAATCAAAAATAAAATCATATAGTATTATTATAAAATGGGATCCTCTGCATATATGCATCTTGCATACCTTAGCAACATCCCCAAGATTGACAAGCAAGGTGCCTACCCAGGGATCCACAGATACAAAGGCACCAGACTTGTCCATGACTTCAAGACCACCCACGTTTTCATCATCTTGAAGTATGGTTAGGAATCCTGAATCCGTGTGAATTTGTACACCAGAGGATCCTACAGTTTCAGGTGTGAAGTTGTATTTGTTAATTCTAAACTGGCAAGGCCATCCCTTGAACAAGTCGCTAGCCAAACCCATACTTTTGGCCAACATTCGTCCTAAATCAATGGCCAGCTCGTGTATTGCTTCAGCATACATCTCTATTGTTTCTCTGACAATAAAAAGTATTGCCCAAGTAGAATTAATTAAGCTTTCAAAACAGAACAGGTGGTTCAAACATGTGAATAACAAACATGCTCCAAAACTTGGGTTAGGGAAAAATCACCTAGGAAACTACCAATAATTTTTAATACATAAACTTCATAAATTGATGGATGCCCCATCAACATAATATATATATATATATATATATGTTCTTACTTAATATGGACTTCAAATTTCATGTTAATAAGATGTTATTTACTATCCAACAGTGATTAATCTGTGATTATCTTGATATCTATGAAGCATTATAATCTTATTTTGTCGGCATAAAAAAATCAACTTCTTATAATTTCAAGCCATCATATATGTTTTACTTTAAAAATCTCAAGTCTTGGCATGCAAATTATTTGTGTTTTGTGTCTAGAATTTTGAGAAAATTGTTACACTAGAACAAGAGTAGTAGTATAAGTAGTATTAATTAAGAGGGAAAAAAGAAAAAGGAAGGAAGAGGTAGGGAGGTGGAAATAAAAAGGTGAAAATAAAGAAACCTTTGGTGAGGGGAGAGATCCAATTGAGAAGAAAAGGTACGCAGAGATTGAGAAGAGGCCAAATCATAGAGACCCAAGGCCTCATAAAGAGGGTTGACCTGGGTGGGTGCCATGTAACCACTGCCGGCGATGACGTCTGTGTTGCGCATTTTGATTTCCAAAGGAAGGTCAAGCATTTCTCTCACCACTTTCTTCATCTCTGACATCAGACTCGAGGGGATCTTATGGTTCACAATCCTGAAACAACCCCACTCCTCCGATGCTTCTCTCAGTCTCTGTTGCTGTTGCTCTCCATCATCTTCTTCCAATTTCTGCATATCAATCACCGGGATGCATTTCCCCTCCATCTTATCTCTACTACTCTCTACTAAATACTTGATCTTAACTACTCTCTACAAAATAAATAAATATATAGCCTTCTCCATTCCATACTTTTTTTTTTTTTTTTTGATATTTTCTCCATTCCATACTCGTACTACACTAAATAAATAAATAAATATATGCTTGACCTTTTTTATTATTATTATATATTACTTTCTTCTTAGTAAGAGTAACTAGTAAGTAAATTAATGGAATACTTTCTACAAAACACTGAACATGATAAGAGTCCCAGCAACTCATCTCATTTCGGAGTCGGACGATGCAAAAGAAGAAGACAACTTTTTTTTTTTAATCTTTAGTTGACCAATTTACACTCTCTTTTCTTTTCTCTTTTTAGAGATATGCTTGCGCCACAACTTGGCAAGTTGTCAAAAATAAAAAAGTGACGGTGAATATACGTGAAGATACTTCTTTATCATCCACGACTCATCACATAAACCGGTTATGGTACCACGTTATGTTAGCATTATTTTTTGTTTTTGTTTTTGTTTTTGTTCTTGTTTTTGTTTTTTAAGTTGCCATCTCCGAAAGCTATCCTAGCTCTTGAGGTTACGTATCTGAAAAACCGTGATCATTTGTCCCTTCCTTTGTTTTTTTTTACCTACTTTCCTTTTCCTTTCTTTTCGGCCTGTTTATTAAACTCGTCTTAATTCAATATAACTTAAGTTTTCAATGTCTTTAGTTTTTTGGGCCTATTTGATAAAGTAGTTTTGGCAGTGTATTTTTTTGATATAGGTGAAAAATTAATTTAACGTGAAATTAAATATATTTCCCCCAACATAATTTTTCTCCAAGTTAGTTTATAAATAAACTCTTTAAACTTTTTATATATAGCTTTTTTGGGTGTAAATGTTAAAAATTTACTGTTTTTTATATCTTAACATGCATATTAAATTTTGTTTAAATTGGATATTGTTCACTATTCGGTCAATAAACTTATTTTTTATAAACAATTTTAAATTGCAAAAACATTAGATTTTTTTTTTTTTGAATAAAAAACTTAAAATTTTAACATTTAAATGACATACAATTCAAATCTCATTTACCCAATTCTCTCACTTTTAAACTAGTTCTATTTTTTTATTCAGCGTGTGAACTAGAACTCTATAATTTACCAAACACCCGTGCATCTAAAATCTTCAGTCTTTTTTTTTTGTCTTTCCCAACCAAACCCAAGAAGGTAAATCCGTGGTCTGGCCTCATGCCACCTCCAACCACCAGGCTCGTAATGTAAATGCTACACTACAACCAACTGGCTTAAATCCATATCATATATGTTACACAACTTGCCAAACAATCTAAACTACTTGTACTCGTTATCAAAAAAAAAAAACACTACTCGCTAGCTAGTGTAGAGTACTCACAAGCATAGATAAGGCGATTATAGTAATAGTTGGGTAATCACATGGAGGCGCGTGTAAGCGATGATGCAAATCTGTGTAAGCTTCAAGCAATCTGTGTAAGCATGACGCAAGCGGACCGATCAAGCTGTGACATGTTCCTAGAGGCTCACCTTCCTATAAATAGAAGCCTTCCTTACTTCTGAATGCTTCTTTGCAGCTTGCTCTAGATAGCTTGGTGTGTCCAAATGCCTTAGGAAGGCTTCTATTTATTTTTCTTATGGCATTATAATTCACAGCTTGATTGCTGCATTTACCAATCATAAAAGATGAATAATTTTGAAATATATAAATTTTATTATTCATCTAGATATTTTTGTTATTAAAAAATGCAATAACTCTGAAATATAATAAATGAAAATTATTAACATTTAAAAAATAAAATATAAGCTACTATTAAGTAACTGGCAACAAATACATTCGTACAACAGGCCAAGAGGCATCTAAATTTAGCAAAAGAAGAACATCCGGGAGGATCAAGAAAAATAATAAAATCTTAGTAGAGGTCAACTCCACGTCTTGCAAGGTTGTCTACCCACTTGTTAGCTTCTCTATAAGTGCTCACCAAAGGGATACGTTTCAGACCCTCCCTGCAGTTACTCAAGATAGTATCATTGGCACTGAAGGATCTTTATTCTCATTCATAACATGATAATACAATGGCATGTATAGAAAAATCCACGTTTGTAATTCTACCAAGTCTTCCAATAGGTAAAGACCATAATAATACAACATGTATAGAGAAAATCTTTTTTTTTTTGGTAAAAGGGGGAAATTTTATAAACTAAACAACTGATAAAGGAGCTCAGCTACGCTCATACATAGTCCCAGCTGCATCTAAGCTCAACAAAAGAGCGACATCAGCTGGGGGAAATGAAAAGAGTACATAATCCTGGGGTAATAAAGCTCCCCTCCTAGTGGGTGCATCCGCGCATTTGTTTGCTTCCCTGTAACAGTGTTGCTCTAGGAATCTTGGACAGCCCTTCTTTGTAATCGGCAATTATGGTGTCATTTCCATTTGGGTTGTGTCCCTCTTTCCTTAATAGATTCACTACGAGCATAGCATCAAGCTCAATTATTTTAAAGATAAAAACCCAACAGAATAGAGAATACCATCCCTCAAAGCCCATAACTCAGCAGCTACACTAGTAGCATTCCCAATGGATCTCGCATATCCACTGACCCAATCACCATTAACGTTCCTGGTGATTTCACCTCCCCCCGCACATCCCGGATTCCCCATTGAAGAACCGTTTGTGTAAAGCTTAAACCAGTGTAACAGAGGTTTTACCATTGCACCTAAATGGTTGTCCTCACCCTCCCATTCTTCTCATTACTGCCCAAGAAAGCATATTATGGTACTTTGGCTAGAACTTCAGCCTTTAAAAGTGTAGGAGGATATTTGTCTCTGAACGCTACCTTGTTAGGATACAACCAGAGGCTCCAAACCCCAAAGGAGAATATAATGTTCCAAGGAATGCCCGTGTAGGAGGTCAAGTGACACTTACAATTCGTGCGGAGCCAATCCACCAGATTAGTGCCATAAAATAATCTGCCCTCAACAGGGGAGCAAAGAAAGTCCAGAATTGGCGAGCCACAGTACAGTCTCTCAGCAAATGGACAATAGACTCAGGAGCATTATTGCATAAAGGACATACTGCCAAAGGAAGCATCTGATCTTTGGTAGGGATGGAATCTTCCAAAGTTCCAAACCCAATTGCCAATGTCAGTGCCAAAAGTGGAGCTATTGTCCTCAAGACACGCAAGCTTGTAAGCTTCCTTTAAATCAAAATCCCTACTAGGGGCTAAGAACCAAGAGAGCTGGTCTCTAAGGGCATTGGGATGGCTTTAATGTCTAGGATCAATGTCATTGGTATAGCAAAGGAGATAGTATTCCTATCCCAGGAACCCAGCTTATAAACATCCTTGAGCTGCGGTAGCTTTTCTCCCCGGTTTACAGGTCCTGAAATGAGCTCTCTTAACGCCCCTTTGCTTAGCCATTTATCAAACCAAAAAGAAAGGCGACTCTCCTTACTTGGTATCCATTTGGTAGGAGAACATGGGCTTTTGCCCTTATTTTTTAAAATATCTGGCGATATGTCCCTGTTTTGAAACTATAGAGGGATATGAAATCGCCAATTAGGCTTTGCAAGGAGGTAGAGTAGCTTCAATCTACACACATGTTTGGTTAATGGTCAATTGTCAATACTAGAGAGAAAGAGGTAGGAATTATAACACAGAAAACATATGTACTTTTTTGAGAGAACAAACTTAGGCTTATACCCAGATTTTTGAAGAGGCTGAAAAATCGAAATTAGCGCTGAGATGGTACTGCAGAAGAGAAGGAAGTTTGGTTTACAGTGGTTGAATATGAATATCCTTTTTTATTTTTTTGGTTTTTGTTAATAGGATTAGAAGTCATGTTGATGCAGAACCCTGAAACTGAAATAAAATTATAAATGGATATTCCCTTGGGCTTGTCTCATATCCAATCAGATTGTGGAGCAGTGTTGTAATGTATTTTAATTTTTTAGATTGGAATATCAAATAAGAAGAAAAGGAGCGAGGAAATTTACATAGGTATTGGAAGATTAAGTAGTAACTACCTGTAGGTGAGGATTTTGGAACGATAAGTATGGAGAGTAAGTGAGGAAGTGGAAAGTTTTTTCTTTTTCTTTTTTTTTAGTGGGAAGTTTGAGGAGTTTTCCCCTGAAATTTTTAATTTTTAATTTTTTTTTGAAATTTTTCATTTTGTGGAATTACTTTTTAACCTCATTTTAAGACTATCTAAATAAATTACAGGTATTTTTGACAATTTTTAAAGTGATAACCATGTTTTTGAGACATCTTTAAAAGTATTTTTAACAATTTTTGAAGTGATAGCCAACTTTTTAACGATCCCTGGAGAAAACGGTTGGAGCATTTAGTGTCTCCCATAGCCAAATTTTTGAAGTGATAATATAAATGCTGCAGAAGGTGTAAGAACAAAATACAGCAACACATCCACTCTTTGTTATTCTAAGTATAATTTCCGAAAACTGACTTAAGCATCGGAGCTGTGTTGGCAGGCACCACACCAGTGACCACGTTTGCAAGTTTGCCCACCATTTCTACGTCGAGGACGAGGCTCAGGTTTTTTCTCATCCAGTCTCACTGCTTCTTGACTGACGAAGTCTTGCTTCATCAATAGTCAACTTTTTAAATCCTCTTAATATATAGATAAAATATAGAAGATATAATAAAATCCAGAGTTGATCGTCTAAAATACTTAAGGCCTCTTTGGTAGGATATTTTGTGCAACAGTTGTCAATATTTAAACAATATTATACGTATTTTCATACAATTTTTTACCCACATGCATTTCTAAAAAATACAAACAACGTTACTAGAACAACTTTACCAAACAAGTCTTAAAATTCTTTGTTGTTTTGCTTTCCACAAATATGACAAAATAATAATAATAATTGTGGACTATAGAAATCCAATGAAGAGATCATGTCACGTGTCATAACAGAGGTCAATAAGGCCACTATAGCTCCGAGGGGGTCACGCCCTCAGATGGCAAGGCCACTTCAGTGGCACGTTACCAGAGGAGGTCACAATGAAAAGAAGGAGCTTCGAAGAAGGGACTAGTCCTGACTGAAAGGATGGTAGTTGCCACCCCATTTAATATTTTACACCAAACCTCCTAACCACATTTATGTGGAAAAGACTCCTGAACGGTGCTGTTTTGATTGACGCAACTCACAAGAGGTTTGCTAAGGGGTCTAATGGGATAAGTACTTAAATCATACCCTAAGCGACCAACAACTAGAGAGCTAAGATCATCTAAAGAGAGCTATATAATGTGAGACCCTTCGGAGGAAAAAGATTGAAAAAATGGTGGGAAGGGACACTGTAGCAACTTAGGACAAAAATTGTAATCAAGACAAAAGAAACATATTCAATAACTATTCTCCTTGAACTTCACCGAGGAGCAATTTTCTTCACATACAATCTAATCTTCTTTATTTTCCTGTTATCATTGATTTACTATGCGCGTTGATCCTTCCATTAAAGCCCAGCCTTCAAGCCCACTCTCTTCAAATTCACTGTGCCGGGCTATTTAGGCCCTAGTCTTGTTGCTATTTGGGCCCAAGATCCAAATCTCGCCCGTACAATAATAATAATAATAATAATAGTCTCTAATTTAGATTTTCTATTTTTCTTTTTCTAATAAACACCAAGTTGGTTCCTTTCATATATGCATTTGCAGTGAAAAAGAACGATTAACACTCTAAAACTTTCATTTGTACCTTCATGGTTATATCTTCGAATGTATATAGTGGTCCACCTATCAATTTAACCATAAAGTTCCCATAAATTGGAGGATTTACCAAACGAGATGTAAGATACAGAAACTAAGATATTCACAAAACTCAAACCTATACAACTTAAATCCTACTAAATTAATTACAGCTCCTATAGCTTTAGTAAAATGTTGGAGAAAGATCATCAAGACTCCACAACATAGTAACTACAACAGGCAGTCAATTTACTTAGGTTGACCAATATCATCAACCTTGGCAAGGCCCTCGCTCAGGTGCCTCATAACCCTGTCTGAAGTATTTCTTTTATGGGAAAAGTTTCACGGTATCCACAGATACATTACATGGAATGACGGCCATCTGGCCTATCTCTAACTGGTCGCTCGTCTTGAATTTCTTCAAAATCCTCGTCATCCCCTTTCCTACCAGCTTGCTCTTTCCAGTATGCCACTAACTTTTTCAATCGAGCTACCTCTTTTGATGAAACATTTTTGCTTGGATCATTCACAATTGATCGGACTCTTGATGCATACCTGAGTAAGCATAGAGGCAAGAATTATTAGAACGAACAGATCTATACAATGTAAGGAGAAAGAACAACAATATATCAAGGCCAGTGTCAAAATTGAAATTGAGCTAAAAATTATTGATGACCAACAATGCTATCCCATATCAATATGCCACTAGCAAAGTTGAAACTGAAATTATTAAGTTTAACCACTTACAACCATTGCAAATTATTACAAGCATCAAGAATCCATGAACTTGAATTGTAGAAAAGAATAGAAACATAAATCAGTATAATGATCAGTTCACATTGTCATTCAATAATTCTGCATTTGTAAACTTGGATAGGATCTCATATGCATAAAGAATAAGAAAGTATCAAGCAAACCCTTTGCTAATGCGTATTTCTATAATTTAAAAAAAATTATTTTTATTTTTTATGAATTAGAAGAACTTCACTTAGATTAGTTGAATGTCGCAGAGCATATTGTACACTAATTCTTAATGTTAAACAAACTCCTAGGAGCAATTGACCCCACCTGCCAAAGCCAGTTACCGTGTAATCCAGGCTAAGTAGTTTGTCCTAATGCCTAGGAGGCATTTCTATAATTTAAACATATTTAGTGGCTTATCACTCAATTTCAATAACAATATTTTTTTATGTTAGGCTAAGGATACTTACAGAAGTTAGGCGAGAATGAGACTCAAAAGTGTAACTATCAGACTTGAGCCCACCCAAACAATTAATAAAAAAAGAGTAGAAATGCTTTAAAAAGATGGAAAACATACATGAGAGAATTGTATGTCTCATCCAAGTTTGATTCAGCTGGTGATACATTTACGAACATGAGTGTTTTGGCATTACCACCAAGAGAATCACTCATCAACATTGTTAACTTGTGATTCCTGTAAGGTATGTGTTGACCACCAGAAGCCAACGCACTAATAACATCACCTAGTGCTGATAGTGATTTATTAATGCTTTGAGCTTCCTTAAGTTGATAACCAGAAGAGCCTGACTTCTTCACTCTTTCTGAACCAGCAAGATCCACAAAACTTAGCTGCATTTGAAATCAGATAATAGTCACATATTAACAGACAAAAAAAAAATCAACTCAACAAATAACCAACTCACTCTAAAACATCTAAGATCTAACAGTTAAATTCATGCTTCTTCACACTGTGTGACAAAAGAGCAAGAGAGAGTAGGTGCACAACCATGAAAATCCCCCATAGCCAAAGTGCATAAAAGCATATTTCATCATATATTCGTAGATAAAATTCTAATTGATAATGAAATACCTTTCCTCTGGCAACAGATTGAGTTTGAAGGTTGGTACTTTCAATAACAATTGAAAGTATTAGATGAGATCTTGAACTCTCATCGTTCATCTGAGTTCCTGATGTATGTCGTTGTTCAGATCCTTTTTGAATAATGCTCTTCAATTCATCAAATGTTGAAATTGATACAACCGTCACATTTTCTACTGATACCATACCCTAACATCACAAGATATCTAACCATCAAGAGCAATTTCTGAAAGGAAATGATTTTTTTTTTTAAGTGATATTATCCCATTGCATAAATGATATCGTTTACCATTTAAATCATTGATCCTCTTTATAATATTTTCTTAGAAATATAAATGGAATTGGATAACAATACTTACTTTTGAATCTTTCTTAATCTCCAATCTTAAACGTTTTGCAGATTTTGGTAAAAGAAGATCCACTAGTGTGTCTTGATATAACTCCACCATATATGCCTGCATTAAAAAAAGAATGATGTCAAGTCTAAGACAATAAGATAAATAACAAATAGCTATACAACTAATTAGGAAAATTGTCATGCAAAGAAGGAAAAGTAAGAGAGCAATAACTACATCTTAATTTTTATGAGGGTTGTAATGTTAAAACTCGTACAAAAAGTGAATACAAGATGTATCAACCAAAAACCGATGCAGCAGGTTTTGAAAAAAAAAATCACAATAAGCTGTGATAACAACTCAACATCTAGCATAAGCAACAATCGCCACTAATCATTTAGATTGGGAACAATCACCTTCAATGAAAATGAGAATTTTTTGCCATCGCGCTTTATAATTTTAAATAGTTCTGCAATAGCTCGGGGAGTAAGTCCAGGATTGTTTTCCGATCCATAAATTGTAAATGTCTTTCCGGAACCGGTTTGACCGTAAGCAAATATGCACACATTATACCCGTCTACAGAAGATTGCACCAGATACTGCATTATAATAATAAAAACAAAAGGACAATTAGAAATTAGAAATTGCACTCTTTATATATTAGATAAAAGAACAAGGTCAGATCCCTAAAATTAATAATTCTTTAAATTCCATCAAACTTGCCTTTGTATCCTCAAATACATCTTCTTGGGTAGCACTGCCATCAAAGACACGATCATATATATGTTGTTTGGGTTTATCATCTTTCCAAGGATGTTCAACTGTAAACTCATCAAGCCATGTAAGTGCATATTTTCCTTTTTCACCAATCTCTTTCTCATTAAGAGGTCTTAATCGGCAGAAAACTCTAATCTTGCCCTTCATATCTGGAATGTATCAAAGGAACAATATCGCTAATGTCATTGATAAAGAATATAGGTGTTTTCAAACTTGCATTACATTATAAAAGTTGTAAAATTCTTTTTGCAAATGCAAACCTTCAATGGTATTGAAATAACGCTTTCTTAAAACCTGTTCCTCCTTATAAAGCACTTCCAACTCGGCAAGCTGAGCCCCTTGCATCTTCAAAATGGCAGCAGTTTGCTCATTCTTTCTATCAATGTCCTACATGCAAGTGGAAAGCAATTAACAAAATATGCTCAGTTTATATACACACACAAGCACACACAAAAACAAGTAAACATGAACCAAATATATAATGTTACCACATGTAATAACTCCTTACAGGATCAATTTTTTTTCCAAATCCAGTGCCTATCATAGATACCCAATATCAAGATAATCGAAAATTAAGAATTCCATCTTAAACATTTTACATTTTGAAAATCTACCAGATAAACGAGTTTTGGATTGGATGGTAAATGGCATTGGATTGACATGAAATTTAGCATCTAGGTTTAATAACCAATATAACTACTAACTAAGCATACCAATTTAATGCTAAACAGATGTCATTTACTATCCAACCCAAAACCTATATATTTAGTGAATTTTTAAGAATTTGAAAACTATACATTTTGAAAATCTACTAGATAAATGAGTTTTGGATTGGATGGTAAATGGCACTGGATTGATGTGAAAGTTAGCATCTAGGTTTAATAAACAATATAACTACTAAGCACACCAATTTAATGCTGATCGGATGTCATTTACTTTCCAACCCAAAACCCATATATTTAGTGAATCTTTAAGAATTTGAAAACTATACTTTTGAATCATTTTTAAATGACAGTGTTTAGCCTTTGATATCTCGATTTTTTGTGAGCATGATGAATTTTATTCAATGATGGGTTTAACAAAATATTGATCTAATAAAATATTATTGAACAGTGCAATATTATCCAAGAATAACAGCAATTGTAATTTAAACCTCTCTCTCTCTCTCTCTCTCTCTCTCTCTATATATATATATATAATACATGGTACATTAAGGCTTGAACTATTGTGATGCAAATGATAAAACTGAAACAAAAAGAATGAAGGAGAAGATCAAAAGTATCAAACCTCTTTCATTTCTCGCAATTCCTCTAATTCCTTTAGATTATGCTGTAATGAAGTCAAATCAGAATTCCTGATTTCAAGAGTTGACTCAACAACAGCTAACTCTTGTGTGATCCCTTCAAGCTTCTTTTCAAGTTCAAGCACTCGAAACTTTAAGGCTTTACGTTCTTGCTCAAAGTTTTTTTCAAGAAAATCCATCTGTATTTTCAATAATTTCTATGGATAAGAATTCTCAACCCTATGAAAAAAAATAGAGGTTCCTACCATCAATTTCAAGTGTTAACAGTACTACCTCATCAGCTTTTGTCTTTTCAAGTTCAGACATCCTTTGTTCCAAAGACAACTTTTCATTTTCCAGCTTCTTTATATTTTCTTCTGCTGCATGCAACTGCTCACTACGAAGCTTTAACTCATCTTGGAGCTTTTGTAACAACTGTGTTAAATACCATTAATAATCTGAATGTTATTTACCCATCACAGGAGAAATAAACTAGATTGATAAAAGGGATTATCTTGAACACATGAATTAACTCTAATAGATACATCTCTATTGATAGCATAAAATTAAATTCCAACAAAGATTACCGTGGAATCGGCTCCTATCACATCTTTTTTGGTATTGTTTTCTATCATAAGATTCCCTAACTTAGCCAACCTCACTTCCATGCTCCTTTTCTCCAGCAGCGCAGCCTAATTAATTTCAAAATAATTAATAGGGTAATTTAAAAAAATTTAAATCCACAAGGTTAATAATACTGACCTGAAGTGCCTTATCCTTTTCATCACACCATGATCGAAGTCTGTCACGATCAGAAGTAACTTTTGCTAGGTTCTGTTTATCAGATCTCAAGGATTCATTCAATTCCTCCAATTCTTCTTGCATGATCACTTTTTGCTTTTGTTTTTCTTGCAATTCTTGCAGCAACTAAATTAACAAACTTCACTTAAATCTCATGTGAAATTCCAAGAGAGAGATACATTAAAACTTCTTAAATTATAGGATACATAAAAGAAATTTTTACACTGCACATGAAGCAGCTCTTTCCATTGACCAAAGCCTTCCTTACAAGACCTAGATGGCTTATTAGGTCATTTCTACTGTACAAATACAATGCCTATTTGGCAAGTATGGATTTTTCAAGGAACCCCCAGCTTCCAAACCAAGGAGTCCACCTTCCTATATGAACATTCAGTATATGTATCAGTCAATGGAAGACTGAAAGGATCCAAGCAATCTTGAAAGATTTAGTCTTAGTAATTATCTAACCTATGATTGCTTTAGACTAAGTTTAGTTGGTGCAACTTTACCTATAAGCTTAAATGTGGGATCTTGAAGGGACTTTATCAATAGATTTTTTTTATTTTACTGCTAAGTCATACACACCCAGTGGGTATAAACACACAATGCCCTCCAACCAATTATGATGAGAGAAGGAAGTATCAATTGAGCTATAGCTCATTGGTGGCTTTATCAATAGATTAGAACTTCATTATGTGTCCCATATTTCTTGTCATATGGTAGCAACTGCTATAGGCCCATTTATCCATCCTCTGGGATAAGGACCTTGGAATATGATGCTGGACTAATTCATTTAATAATAATTTATTCAACTACAGTTCAATCTGTTTGAATTTTCTTCAAGTCTTACTTCATTTGCATTCCTTTGAGATTCTTCAAGAGCTTTAGACAATTCTTGAGCACGTTTCTCATGCACTTCCTCAGTAGGAGGTTTAGGATTGTTAGGAATATCCCCATTTATTGAATTGCTGGCAGTGGATCGGGCTTTAGAGTAACGCCGCAACATGACGTCATTTATATGAGTCTGAAGAGCAACACAAATTTCTTCTCCCTAAAAATGGGGAAATCACTACTTAGTCAATAAGAGAAATCTAATAATGGGCAACTGACGTATAAAAAAAACATAGAATATCAAACCTGCTTTGTTTCGAATTGAAAGATGTGAAGAACGCCAGCAACTCTCATCTTAAAGAAAACAGCTGTATTACTGCTTCCAAATTGCATTATGTCTCGTAACTCGGCCGAATGTAGATATTCCTTTGGAACTGGACGAAAAAAATGAACCTATAGACAAGTGTGCAAATAAATAAACAGAGTAATTGAAGGATTGGCAATATGAAATGCCGTTTTGTAATTAGTATATAAAACTTAAAAATTGATAACTTACCCCCCTCTTATTAATGCCTAAAATTATCCGTCCCGGCAGTAGTCCAATAGGGTCATCAATCTTACGAACACTAAAGAAAACTGAACTCCCATAAGGAAGTGTTCTCAATATTCGCAAAAATTGTTGTCTTGCATCATCTTTTGTCAAATGTTCCTAGAGAGGAAAAATGTAAATTTTTATAGAAGAATTGTCACCATTAGTTTAGCATATAGTGATCACAAAATCAAAGATTGGCTGATAAGTGGCAGATAGCTAATACAACATGCATGAGCAAATAGTTAGACAACCAAAATAGAGAAAAGATCTGTTTTTTTTTTTTAAATTAAGACTAATTTTTATTAAAAGAGACTGCTTAATGAATCAATACACAAAGTAGACTAAAAAGTTGCAACAAGAAAGAATTATGTACTGAAAGGCAAAAACTCTATAAATGATACAATAGAGGTACTACTTATCAAACGCCAGTGCAGGACCAATCATTCTTGCACTAGTAGTATCAGGGGTCCTAGTTTGACTAATAAACTAAAAGCCTAATATGGTCATAACTAATAAAATACTAACTAGGACTCAAAGAAAATAAAGCCTAAGATACTTGGGACCTCCTAAAAAATTTAAATTCAACTAAACTACCAAAATACCCTTAAGTTACAGAGTTGCATAAATTTTTCCTTGAAAGAAAATTGACAGTAATACGTTAAATAGAATCAAGGGTATTTTGGTAGTTCAATTGAGTCTAGAATTTTCTATGAGATTCTAAGTATCTTAGATTTTCTTTGCCTCCTAGAGTTTTTTTTTTTTTTGATAAGAAGTTAGTCTTTATTAGTTATTACCTTATTAGGTTCTTTGTTTACTAGTCAAGCTGGAAGTCCTAATACTTCTAATACAATAATAGATAGAGTTGATTAACAAAAATATTGAGTTTTTTGAATGTTGAGGCATGTTGGCCTTCGTGTTATTTTCTTTGTTTCCTCCTATTTTTTGTGTTCCTTCTTCCTTACAATCCCAAGTCAAGCCCTTCCTCTTACCTATCGAAACCCCTTGCACATATTTTCTCTAACAAACAGCCTTAGAAAAAACCCTCACAAACCCTAGCCAATTTCAAGCCCTAATTTTTTCTTCTACAACTGTACACCTAGATCCACAAATTCTCCTAACCCACCACAAGCACAAATAGACAAATCTCCCAATTTTTCCTACATCAAAGTAGACCACATGTATTGTCAAATTCAGTTTGAAACAGCAGATGCTAACCCAATAGGAACTTACAAAAAGTAGTTATAAACACTAATTGCAAATACTTCATTATAAAATTGTGTGACAAAATGGACTTGAAACACAATTTTTCTTTGGAGCAAGTAAGTTGTGGATGCATAAGAAACCTCAAAATTTTGACTCTTACCATAGAACGATAACGATAAAGAATATCCAATTCCCATTCTCTCTTTGCTCGTGTTATTGCTATTTGTCTGGGTAGGAATCGTTCCAAAAGTGAATTCCAGTCACTACAAAATATTACTTCAACAATTAGATGTGGATAATGATTGGTAAAATTGAACTCCCCTATGCTTTTAATTAATATAGAAAATGAAAGCAAGTAAAACACCATAAAAATAGAAATGAAAAATAATGGGATATAATTACATAACACTAAGTGACAGAAACACTCACGTGCATGATTCAGGGGTATCAACAAATCCAATCTCAACCAAGATCTGCAATGCAGAGAGCTGCGCAGCATCATCCCTTCCAACAGGATAATTGCCCAATATATAATCATGTTGCAACTGTAACAACACTAATATGTATCAAGACAACTAAAAATAGCTATTATGTCAGACATACATCAATCATTTATGAAAGTAAGGCAGTATTAATGTTAATGAAGTGGTATTGTAAACTTGAAAATGAACATCAGTTATAGATAAGAAATTTCTTACTTGAACATAGGACAGCTGCACAAACATTGAATCTGTCACAGCTTCATCTGACTCTCGGAATAGCTTTTTTTTAAATGTCAATTTGCAGTGCAAAATTTCTCCTTTACTTCGATCCTTTGCAGCCTTGAACTCCGCCAACAGATCCCCAATATATTTGTTGTCATCTAACCCAATATACTCCTCTGCATGACAACAAAGTCCAGAATAGCTGACTATTTCTGTGAATCTGACATAAGGAAAGAATCAAAAAGTAGATAGAGTAGATACCATTTCCAGGATCAGGTGATTTAGAGCCAGCAACAACTTTACGGCATTCAAACAGACTAAAGCTAGAGTATGCTGACAATTTAATTATCCCTGCAAGTTCCTGAAGTGGATATAAGTTAATTTAACTTCTTTAAAAGTCAATAAAGAACAAGATAAGGCTTAGAACTAAACCGTTTTTTACTAACACATGCACAAGAGATACATATATTTCAGATGGACAGATAACAGAAGGTTGAAATGTACCTCTACAGCATCGGCCACTGTGGTTGCCATGTCATACGTGATTTCTTCGAAAGTTTCATCTAAGAAAAATACTATAGTTGTAAGTTTTCGACTGGTTAAAAGAGCTTCAATTTCCTCGCGCCCAGGTATTGTATGCCTGGGACCAGCTTTAACAGCTCGCTTCAAAGCATTTAGCGTATTTAATGCAAGGGCTCGAACCTCAGAATCCACATTCACACCATGGGCAACATTATGAACATACTCTGATAAATATCCACCAATGTCCTTACTAGGAGGCATGGAGGATGCACACAAATACATTAACTCCCATGCTTTGACCAAGTATTGCCTATAAATCAAGTATGATAACAGTATTAAGCACAGTAGTGACAGTAGTGTTCCAACACTAATAACTACATGCCCCAATAATAATAACAATCTTATAATAATGAAATCGCAGTAAGCCATACCTATCAGGAGTATTCCTAGTTTGTTTTGATATCTGAACAAAAAGTTCGTCTCGGAGCTCTGAACGCTTCAAAGTATGCTTGTATAATTTTGCAACAAGCTCAATCCGTTCATCTAAATTTGTTGGAGTAACTCGATCAGATGAATCAACTCCCATGTACTTCAAAATTATCTGGAAAAGTTTTGTTGCTCGGCTTACTAGGTCACTATTGATTTTAAGTAATGAAGTTGGTATTGGATCCTGTACAATTTTGTGATTTAGATCTTGATAAGCTTTTTTTAGGTGAAAAAGAAAATAGCATCATTAAACAGAGAAAGTAATCACCTTTTGGAAACAAAGCATATCCTCAAAGGTGAATCTTTCACGAACTTGAAGGCCTACAGATTTTTTAGAGAAAAACCCACGTTTTCCAGCAGACTGAATCTGTTTCTGCATCAACCTTAAAAATCCCTCCACCTGTTGGGAGAGGAAATGAGAGATTAGAAGAGCATAATTAGCAACTAGCATAAACCTAAAAGGCAAGGAAGAATATGCTTTTGAATTGGAAGGGTTAGTTTATTTCCCCTTAAGAGGGGTAGAAGATGAATCTTCCCACCTGGAATCGATTAATCAAGGGTATAGCACCAGCAAGTTCTTCTGGAATAGCCATTGAAAGGGTTGTTGGTGTGCTGCAAGAAACAACAATAATGGTAACTATAATTGGAAAATTAACTATCAAGTTATGGACTGCAAGTGCAAATACATATATTAAAAACATAGGGAAAGAAAGGGTGAGGGTGGGCGTGGGTTTCTGTAAGCTAAATTAGGTTATACAGTTAACAAAATTTGTTAATTGTCCTACAAAAATGGGTTAAGGTTTGACTTCGATTAGATTAAACAGTAAATAAGATTAGAAAAAAACAGACAGACAATATTGGTGTGAGTTGTTGTGAATGAAAATCATCAGTGAACAGGTATAGGTAGAGAAGAGAAGACACTTACGGGGGTGCAAAATTAGAACTATCACTGTCATAGTCATCCCCATAGCCATTGGAGACAGCAGCAGAAGCAGAATTGTGCAAAGGAGTATCGTCATTGCCATTGCTAGAGCTGAAGGAAGACCTACTTGTTCCCACGTTTTGATTTTGGGACATTGACATTGTTGGACTTGGTTGCATGTCAATCGTCATTTTCCCTTAAATCACCTCATAATAAATTAATTTTTTTTTTTTTAAAAGTTAACAACAACCTCTATTCCCACAACATACATACATTTAACTGTTCTTCGAATCGAATCCTCAATTAACTGCAAAGAAAGATTTAACTAAATAAATAAATAAATAAACAGCAGCAAAGTCTGAAAATACAGAAATAAATATCAATCCCTTTCCAAAAATCGAAATGCGCAAACATGGAAAATGTACAGATCCAAACAACAGACACACCTTGCTTTTATACAAGTTATGGGATAAAATCATCTCTAGGTTTATAAATACATTGGCATTGAGGAGGTGATTTGAATCCGCACAACCAACACACTAAATACAACATAGATCATAGATCGACTCAACTTAACTCAGAGAAAGGGATCGAAAAACTCACTCCAGTACGACTACAATGTAATTCAAACAGAAATAGATCTGAGCCAAAACCAAAACTCAACTACTAACCAGTTCTTCATCCAATAAGCCCAGCCCAGAGAGGAGAAGAAGAAGAAAGAAAGAAAGAAGAAGGTGGGAGTCACGAGACTGTTCAAAATAAAATGAATATGAAGTGTTCCTTCAATTCATTCATCCACGTTCTTTCTTAGACCTTTTCTTTCTTTCTTTTTTTTACTTTTTTGCCAGTATTACCAAATTTTATCGAATCTGATTTTTTTTATAATTTTTTTAATTATTAAAATATTTATGTGATGTGATTTATAAGTTGAGTAAAGCTTCCGGCCTTATGTCACTTCACTGTACATTAACTTTGGAGAGAAGTTAGACCAAATCAAGTTGAAAAAAAAAAAAAAATAGTAATTGTGTTCTAAGGCACAAAATAGTATATTATTTTTTAAAAAAATATGTTGGAATTGAAAATATTTTTACAACTTTTTTAATTTTTGAGAAAATTTTTTCAAAAACAGATTTTAACTGGACAAAAAAAATTATCATTCTTGTTAAATTGCATTTTGAATCCCTTAAATATATCGACTTTATATGTTTGATTTCGATCCTCAATTCTTTTGAGAAACAAACACACATAAAAGAGAGAAAAATGAATTCTAACTCAAAAGTACGCTATAGTTCTACTAAAAAAACTTGGTAATTTTTAAGGAAATATGGAACAAATTATATTACACACAATATATTTTTTTTAACAATGTTATAATTTGATCCTTAATTTTAAAATGTTATATTTCAATCCTTCAATTTTTTAAAGTGGCAATTTATTTTAGTCTGTGTTTATTTCTTGTTTATTACAATAATTTATTTTAGTCTGTGTTTATATAAGAATTTGTAAGAATTTCAATACGTATTTTGCATTTGTTTTTAACTGGAACAAATCATTAAGATCAATTCCCTAATTTTTATTTTTAATAAAATAAAATCAGCCCTAGTGTGATACCAGTTTGCGGGTGTTATTAGAAACAACGCAATCATTCATTGTCACACTTTTTTTATTTATTTTTTAAGTTCGAAATAATCGGCGAACCAATAATATATACCCAGACCCGGTCAATCTAGCCAGACCCGGGCCAGTATATAAAATTCAAATAAAGTACCAGTCTTTGTAGGCGGGAAGATGCCAAAAACTTACACAGACCGCCAGGTCTGCACTGTCTTGGTGCCTGCACCCAAAGACACCCTCTCAGTAAACTTACCACCCCAGAACTCATATGTCCAAAGAATTCTTATCTTCTTAGCCCTCATCCTCTCTTTTTTTGTCTTTAGTTTAACTCTTTCTTTTCGTCCTTCACTCCTTCTCAGTTTCAAAGAGTATCCTGAAACAGTATAAATATAAAGCTAGTATATTTTTATAGTTAAGAAATATTATTTTCTTTTTATACCTCAATAATTAGGAGGAGAGATTTGAACTTATTTATATATATACATATATATATTAATATTAAGAAATGCAAACTAATTAATTTAAAATATTCCTTTTTTAAGATATAAGAATTTGTATAACTCCACAAATAAATTATTTGTTAAAGAAAATTTTACAACTCCACAAATCTTGCATATATAATATTTTCTGAAAGTTATATAATAAATTTTTATAATTCCACAAATCCCACATTTAAGCCCAATGGCACTAGAAAAAAGAAAAGAAAGGGGTATTGAGTTTCTGAAAATGTTATACTAACAAATTTTTTAATAAAATATTTTTACAACTTTTAAACACAAATTTTTTGGTCAATAAATTTTTTTTTACAGGTTTGACAAAAATTTTATAATGAAACAATTACTTAAAAAATGTTTTTAAAATATATTTTACAATGAAACAAATAGAGCCAAAGTGTTTTTTTACTACGATTGTCTGCATTTTTATAGATTAGATACACACCTAAAGTAAAATATACATGTATATATATATATATATATATGTAATTGTTTTTTTTTTTTTTTTTTGAAAAGGGAATCATCATTCAATCATAATAATATCAAATCCTGATACAAGGCTTCCAAAACAGGTGGAGGAGAATCCTTTATCCAATACAAATTATATTCTAAATTTCTAGCATATTGAGCAAGAACATGTGCTATCTTATTACCTCCCCGTCTAATCTTACTAGTTGTAATCCACTGCAAACCAAAAATCAAATGGCAAATATCACCTACCACATTGCCTAGGAATGAAGAGTTAGCCACATTTGAAGAAATTGCATGCATGACATTGGTATTATCTCCCTCTATTATTAATCTAGTGAAACCAGCATCCATCACAAATTCAATGGATCTTCTACACGCAAAGAGTTCAGCTTCTTCACTTGTATTCACCTTCGGCCCAACAGCAAACATACCAACCATAACCTTGCCCTTCTCATTTTTTATTATTGCACCTATACCAAATTTCTCCATCTCTGAAAATATTGTTGCATCAAAGTTTAACTTGTATTCCATAGGTGGAGGTGGCTGCCAAACGTCACCACTTGGTTGCTCTATCGGGCTGACATTCAGATGCACTTATGCTTGCTTAAATTCCTTCAAAAACTCCTTTGCCCTCTTGTTAAGATTGGTCGGGTGCTTCAACATCCCTCCATATAGAACACAATTGCGTTGATTCCATATCAGCCAACATTGCACCCAAAACAGTTCCAGTTCTTCAGTTGAAAGTTGGTCTACCAAATGCTCCATCAGCTGCACGACATCCCTGAAATCTGAGACACCCTTATGCATTTTCGGTATGCTCCTTGCCCACACATCTTGCACCGCATCATAGCACCATAAGACATGGACTGCTAACTTTGCCT
Organism: Castanopsis chinensis; assembly: GCA_032878915.1. NCBI lineage: Eukaryota > Viridiplantae > Streptophyta > Magnoliopsida > Fagales > Fagaceae > Castanopsis > Castanopsis chinensis. The sequence continues at coordinate 178,527 of JAVQMG010000074.1, read as the reverse complement.
CCCTGGGACAGATTTAGCACTTGTCTTCATTAACAACTCTTCTTTGTACTAGATTGCACTTTGTAGGTAAGATGTCATTGCATGCCCTCCACCCGAAAATTTTAATTTTGTTTGGTATGCACAGCTTCCACAGAACCGGCTAGATGATTTTCCTAACACAGCCCCCTAAAGTTTCAACCTGATTCCCATCTTCTCATAATCTCCTAGCTACCTTCTATGCAGACTTGACAGAGAACATCCCATGTTTGTTGTGCGGCCAAATGATTGAGTCCGAAACAACCCTTTTGCTAAGGAGAATCTTAGTAATTGCATCGGCATTTTCTCTATGGAACAATGACATAATCAAGTCATCTCTCCAAACATGCAAATCTGGATCAATTAATTCTGAAACAGCCATCTCTCCAACCAGCTCATGATTTGGATGAAGAACCTTGTTTGTGGGATAATTGGGGATCCATTTATCCCCTAACACACGTATTGAAGACCCACTACCAACCTTCCAACAATAACCCGATCTAAGAATAGGAAGTGCAGCCATTAAGCTTCTCCACACATAATAACAGCCAGGAGATTCTTTTGCCTCGAGAAAGGAGGATCTAGGAAAATACCTTGCTTTAAAACATTTGGATAACAAAGAGTCATTGTCTTAGATCATTCTCCAACCTTGTTTAGCCAACATTGCTAGATTGAAATCTCTCAAATCCCAAAATCCCATACCACCCTCCATCATTGAAGTTGAAAGCTTATCCCAATTCTTCCAATGAATTTTCCTTTCATTGCCTACTTGACCTCACCAAAACTTGGCACATAAACTGTTCAGTTCATCACATAATTTCATAGGAAGTTGGAAGACACTCATGGTATATGTTGGTATGGATTGAGCAACTGCCTTGATGAGAATTTCTTTCCCAGCTATAGATAATAGCATTCCTTTCCATCCTTATAGCTTCTTCCACATTCTATCTTTTTAATAAGAAAAGGTGTGGTACTTAGCCCTTCTAATCAAGGTTGGCAACCTTAGGTAGGATTCAAATTTCATCACTTCCTTGACACCCAAAATTTGCAACATTTGTTGTCTCTGATCTCCTGTTGTGTTAGTGCTAAAATAAACAGAAGAATTCTCCAGATTTATACTTTGACCTGAAGCCTTTGCATATGTTTGAAGAATCTCCATAATGGCCTCCCTTTTCATTCTGTATAGCCTAACAAAACAACAAAGAATCATCTGCAAACAATAAGTTAGTAACTCTGGGTGCTCTTCTACAAATAGAAACTCCTTTTATCCTTCTTTCTAGTTCTGCTTTTGCCAACAAAGCCGTAAAGCCTTCTGCACTTAATAGGAAAAGATATGGTGACAATAGATCTCCTTGACGAATTCCCCGTGAAGGATATACCATACCATAGGGTTTGCCATTCACCAAAATAGAAAATGATGGAGTGGTAACACAACTCATCACCCTCTCTATCCATACTATTGGAAACCCCATTTTCTCCATAATCCGTTGAAGGAAATGTCATTCCACACGTTCATAGGTCTTGTTGATATCCAACTTCAATGCCATGGTTCCGTTCTTGCCCTTTTGCCTAGCATGCATTGTATGTAATGTCTCATAGGCCACCAAAATGTTATCAGCAATTAATCTTCCCAGTACGAAAGCACTTTTTGTGGGTGATAGGGGTGTGCAAAAAACCGACGAACCGAAAAAACCGCTTCAAACCGACCGAACCGATGCAAAATTTTCTGTTTGGTTTCGGTTCGGTTCGGTTTCGGTTTTTTATACAATAAAACCGAAAATTTCGGTTCGGTTGTCGGTGGCAAATTTTAATGCACCAAACCGACCGAACCGAACCGATATATATTTTATATATATATATATATATTTATGTAACATTAAGTCACATTAGAGTTTGCAGCTTGGTGGTAGTCTGTGGCTTTAAGGACCAAGCCTTCCTGGGTTCGAGCCCTCGCCCCTGCGTTTTTTATTTTTTTGATTTTTTAAAACCATTTAAACTTAAAACCCTAGCTCTCATTTTCATAAGTTTTCCCTCACGCCTCCCTCATCTCCCTCTTTTCTTTCCAGCCGCCATCTCCATCTCCATCTCCATCTCCCTCATCTCCCTCTTGTCTTTCCAGCCGCTATCTCCATCTCCCTCATCTCCCTCGCGCCTCCATCTCCCTCTTTTCTTTCCAGCCGCCATCTCCATCTCCCTCATCTCCCTCACGCCTCCATCTCCTCCATCTTACCCTTTTAATTTCCAGCCGCCATCTCCCTCATCCTCATCTCCCTCACGCCTCCATCCTCCATCTCCCTCAAGCATCACGCCTCCATCTCCCTCACGCCTCATTCCTCCAGGCTCCATCTCCCTCATGTCGCTCACGCCTCATGCCTCACGCCTCCAGCCTCCATCTCCTTCATCACCCTCACGCCTCACGCCGCTGCTGCCGCCTCCACATGCTGGCCTTCACACGCCGGCCTCCCCACGCGGTTCGATCTTTTCTTTCTCACGGTGACCTTCGGAGTCTCTTTTTAATTTCTTGATAACTCTCTCTCTTTTTTGTATTTTGTATTTTGTTTAATACTGAATCAATGCTAGTTTTTGTGAATCTGATCTGTTATTTTCTTATTGAAAAAAATGTGATGTTGAGTTGTTTTTTTCTTTTTGTGACTGTGAAATTCTGTGACGTTCACTGAAACCGAACGTCGACAACACCGACCGAAACTGAAACAAACCGAAACCAACGGTGTTTCAACTATTTCGGTCGGTTTCGGTTGACAAATTTGGAAACCGAAAATTTCGGTTTCGGTTGGCCAGTTAAAAAAAAACTGACCGAAACCGAACCGAAACACCCTTAGTGGGTGAGATAATATGTGGAAGTACCTGTTTCAATCTGTTTGCTAAGACTTTGGAAATAATCTTGTAAATTACATTACATAAACTTATTGGCCTAAAATCAGATATTTTTTCTGGAACTTTCACTTTAGGAATAAGAATAATATTTGTGTGATTGATCTCAGGTAACATATTACCATTATTTAAAAATTCAACATAGCAAAAACAACATCATCACCCACTATATGCCAGAATTTTTTATAGAAAATGGCATTTATACCATCAGGTCCGGGGGCGTTGGTATGTCCCATTTGAAATAAAGCCACTCTGACTTCTTCAGCAGTGAATTCACTAGATAAGACCATAATCATATCTTCAGTCACCCTATTTGGAACAGCATTCAAGCACTCCTCCATCTGACCATCAACTCTTGCATGAAAAAGAGTGTGGAAATAATCTGAAGCTACCTCCATCACATCTTCTATTTCCCCTAATGTGATTCTTCCTTCTTCTTTGTGTAGCTTTAGAGTGAAAGAATTTAGTATTTTTATTGCCATGCTTCAACCATGGAATCCTAGACCACTGCCTACACCCTTTGCTGAATTGGATTTGTAACTAGTAAATTGATTAGTTGAAGCTCTTGCACGACCTCCTATAGCCCTAAGAAAATCTCCATACTGATACTCCACGCTTCCACCATTCTTCTCCACTGCATAGTGTGCTACAAAATAAAAATAATGGGTATATCTTAGCATAAATTTTATCATAAATGTTGGGTACTATAAGTTGTGACTTAAACAAGTAGCTTTTATCTGTATCAGTATCCTTTATTGTAGAGTCTTATTTGACTAAGTGCCTGTTTGTTTCAACATTTTGAGCCCAAAAAGTGCGTTTTGAAAAAAGTCAGCCCTTTATGTGTGTTTGGTTCAGCACAAAACGTAACTTTTTGGAAAAAGTTACGTTTTATATTTGTGAAGAAACGCGCATATCACTGAAAGGAGCTCAGAGCTCCATTTTGGAAAAAGCCCGTGCGCGTTTGAATCTATCCATTGGACTCATAGGGCAATTACCAAATTACTCTTACACACCATTCCTCATTCCTCTCATCTCTCTACTTTGCCCTCTGCCCTCTCAATAACAAATTTTCAAATCCAAATACAAAAAAATCTATAACAAATTCCCAAATTAGCTAAGGAAAATAAAAAATCAATCCCTTGCAAATTAGGATTCTTCAAAATGCAAAAAAAAGAAAAAAAAAACAGAATATAGCAAAATCTTTCAAATGGAGAAGTGCATGGGTGTTATAGACGAAGTGCTAAGAGAAAAGGCGTGGACAAAAAAGAGGAAGAAGGAGAGCTCTGGAATGTTCTGGAGTTTGGAGGAATGGCAGGGAAAAAAAAAGGAGGAAAGAAGGAAAAAAAAGAAGATCATGAGTGTTACGGATGAAGTGCTAAGAGAAAAGGGAGAAAGGAAAAAAAAAAAAAAAAATAAAGAAGAAGAAGAAGAAGAGGAAGGAGAGCTCTGGAACGTCTGGAGTTTGGAGGAATGGTAGGGAGGAAAAAAGGAGGAAAGAAGGAAAATAAAGAAAGGGTAAGGGTACGTGTATGGAGGAGAAAAAGAGGGGAAAAAAAAGGAAATAAGAAAGAAAGAAATGACGTATGTGGAGGATAAAAAAAGAGGGGGAAAAAAGAAGAAAAAAAGAAGAAGGAAATGTTATCACAATATTTTCACAATACTTTCACAATAAATTTTAACGGGTAGGTTATTATTCGCTAATATTGGTGAGAAAAAAATAAATTTTAGAAAGAGAAAAAAATAATTTTAATAGTATGTTCAAATTAAAATCAATATTAATTTTTATCACAATAAATCTTAAGTGCTAGGTTATTATTAGCTAATATTGGTGAGAAAAAAATAATTTTTTTAGAAAGAGAAAAAAATAATTGTAATAGTGCATTCAAATTAAAATTAGTATTAATTATCACAATAATTTCACAATACTTTCACAATAAATCTTAAGTGGTAGGTTTTTATTAGCTAATATTGATGAGAAAAAGATAATTTTTTTAGAAAGAGAAAAATTGATTTAAGTATATGAAGGAGTTGATTTAAGTATGAAATAAACTCTCTTATATATACATTATCCTTTTTAGTAATTTATCCTTCAAACTGTAACTTTTATAAGTACTAGCCAAACACTCAGTTTTTTTAAAAAACGCTTTTTAACGGCTTTTACCAAACATTTAGCTTTTAGAAAAAACACTTTTTCATTATGCACTTTTTGAAAACTCCACTTTTTTATTATGCACTTTTTCAAAAAGCCCAACCAAACTTACCCTAAATATAGCCAAAAAATGATTGTAGTTAGGTCACGTAGCTATTATCTCTTTGCAACAAGTTCCAAGAAATTTATATTGTTGCTCTAATTAAAACTTAATTACCAAAAGTATTAAAAAAAATTTAAAGGGGTCTATTATTCCAATTAAAACTCAAATACCAAAAATATAAAGAAATTTAAAAAAATTACTATTCATTTCAAATTATTTTAATCATATACCTTAATTTGTTTATTTCAATAAATTTTTTGATAAGTAATAATGAAGGTTGATCCTTACATATTGTACGTGTGGTGTGTGATTTAATGTAAATGTTATACATTATAATTATATATTGTGTTTTTAGTTTTTACAATGTGATGTATTGTGTGTGTTTAACATCTGCTTAAAAAACTAGTTTATTTTACTATTTAATTTATTTTTGTTACTATTTATGGGCTCTATTGCACTTTTTAGTATTATTTATGAGTTATGCTGTACTATTTTAGCTAACTTTTACTTTTATCTACAGTACTTTCAGTAAAATAAACAGATCCCAAACAGACTCATAATATATATTTTTTGAAATTGATCCATAATAAATATATTAAAATAAATAAAATATTTTGTTTTAAAAATTTTTTTTGCCTACCTAAATTTTAAGAAATTTTAAATACTACCCTGTTAAAGTTTAATGAGCAGAAATTTGAAGAAATTAAAATATGCAATGGCCGGCAATGCCGGCTACTCTGGCCTTAAGAAAAGTTCTACGGACAGGAACAACTAAGGAGGAACGGGTATAGTTAATGTTTCGATGCAACTCACGAGAACTGCCACAGTGCCACTTGACTGACTACTAAATTATCCATTAAATCACATAAAAACCTCTCTTTATTTCTGTTATTTCTTTTGAAATTGTAAAGACCAAACTTAAAACCAGAAACTATAACTAATTAATAATAAGGTACCTGTATTTAAGTCGAGCATGAGAAAGTTGAGGAGCACTTACAAGTGGATACATTAAGATTTTCATAAAAAAAGAGAGAATCGTGTAAAACCGTCCAACCAGATTTTTATTATCTTAGTCAGTAGGTAAAAAAAAAAGCCCTACCCATACAAAAACAAGTATCATTAATTTTTTATTTTTTAAAAATTTCATAAGCATAAGAGATATAGAAAATAAATATAATTCAATTGTGAATTTATCAAAATTCACATATAATAAAAAGATATTGAGTAGAGTTATAACTATTGGCTACAACTAAGGACGTAATCAAACTTTGTCTTAAACAAGCAAAATTCAAACATATTATAATGTGCTTCTTTACAATTTCATAAGTAACGATGAAACTCTATTTAAGTATATTTGATATTATTTGTTCATATGTATAAAAATATATATATATACTTAAAATTGGATTATTTAAGTGTGTAAATAAACTCGTAGGATAAAAAATTATTAGATGTTATTTATTGATAAGATGAATAGAGGATTTTGAAGTAGAAATTTAGTTATATTTATTAATAACATAGATTTGTGAAGATGTAAAAGATTTCAATTGTAGTACTTGCTATATCATAGAAAAGAATAAGCTAATTAATTAGTAGGTGAATAAATTTGAGTTTGCTCAATAATAAAATGAACTAACTTGAATAAATCATTTGGATTGGTATTAAGCTCAAGCTTGACTTGTACTTGAAATAAAACTAAATAAATAGTCAAGAAATTTTACTCACCTTGTGTCGGTCGGCTTATTTAGTAACTCTAACATGAATGGATGTGTGAGATTGACAATCACAATAAATAAAATTACAAAATGGTTCTTGTGGTTGGGATCAAATGATGGTTCTTAAATTTCTCTCTCTCACACAAAGAAAATGACATACATCAAGTTTGATTACGATTTTAATTTTCAAATGCTCCTTGGTTCATTTTCGCAAGGGGTTAGATGGATTAGTCACGGAGATAAGGAGGAAAAGATTAGTCACCAAAATAAAATGATGCTCTTATTAAAAGGTAGTATTTTGTAAGTGGGCTTAGAATATGGGCTTTGTTTAAGTTTCCAAAATGAGAAAAGAGAACCAAGCCGAGAATGATGGGGAAAATATTTGAGTGAGAAGTGGACATGCATTTCTCATTATAATTAGGCCCGCGGAGAGAAGGGAGGTCTTCGATCTAGGCTGAAGTGTCAATCGAGTCTCAGTCTTGGGATGGAATGGTGTCTTGTTGTTTCTCAGAGCCAGTCAGGTCAGGTGTTTGAGTTTGTTACTCGTGGGACCACGTTGAGTGAGAAGAGCACCTGACCTAGCTTTTTTGTTGATTTGTGTAGAAGTGGGACCCAATATATATTATACATATCACCCGACGGGGTATGGGTCCAACCATCAGACATTAGCTACTAAAAAGCCATAACTAAAGTGGTAAGTAAAAATGATGACGATGTTGGTCATCGTGGTTGCGGGCTAAGAGCAAGCGTAAATAATTACCTTACTCTAAGTTAGTAGTATTCATTATTATTAGTATAATTATAAATTATAATGAGAGAGAAAAGTAGTGTGATGGCATTGGTGATGAGTGTTGGAGTAGTGGTAGTGGAGGTAGTAGGATGGCTAGATTGGCTTCAAAGACAAGCAAAAATCAAATCAAAGCGGAAAAAGGTCCTTTTCTCCTTTCTGCTAGCTCCGAGATCCCACTACTATTTTTCTTATTATAGCCTGGAGCTTGGAGATGCTACCATTATCTTCCTAAGTCTCAGCCTCAGCCTCAGCCTCAGCCAAGCACATGCCATGCATTGCTTAATTTGCTACGGCCCTTCACCAACAACAATTGCCCACACTACTACTAACTGTTACCTAGCTTCTTGATAATTAATCTTCACACACTCACGTACAGAGAGACTGAGAGGGAGATAAATTTAATATTATTGTAGCCATGACAGCCATCCGGTTGCTTCTCTTTCTAGCTTTCTTCTCTGCAGGAGGAATTCACCTCATCTCCTCACTTACAGATCCTCATGATGGTAAATTTACCTGTACATGTACTCCATCTCCATGCATATTTATATTTGAGGCCATTGCTATATTTGGTAATTAATAAGCAGGCTATATATTATATAATTAACTACGCTATCAATTTTATTGGTGCGGTGCAGCCGCTGCTCTCCAATCTCTAAAGGACTCATGGCAAAATACACCACCGACTTGGGAAGAATCAGATGATCCTTGTGGAGCTTCCTGGGAAGGAGTCACTTGCAACAATTCAAGGGTCACTGCATTGTAATTATTCTTCTTCTCTTCTGTTACTTTTCCTTTTCCTTTTTCAGTTCCATTTCCTATTTTTTGTTCACTGTGTGTGTGTGTGTTGTTTTCCATTTTTTTTTCTCAGGGGATTATCAACCATGGGATTAAAAGGGAAACTCAGTGGTGACATCGGGGGACTTACTGAATTAAGATCCTTGTGAGTATTTTTGATCGATCTTCCTCTTTTTCTTTAATATAGTAAGTTGTTCTAATTAATAAATAGGTGCAGTAGTCTGTTCATTGAAGTTGAAGTAGTTGTGATATTAATATTATCCAAATTCCAGGGACTTGTCCTTCAACAGAGGACTCACAGGTTCCCTCTCTCCACGCTTGGGAGATTTGCAAAAGCTAAATATCTTGTAAGATCCAATAAACAAACAAAGTTATTAATTTTCCTGTATATTTCTTATCCATGATCCAACTCTCCTTTGTTTTATTTTCTATATAACTGAAGCAAGTACATTTTTTCAGAATTCTAGCTGGCTGCAGCTTCAGTGGTGATATTCCAGATGAGTTGGGCAATCTTGCAGAGCTGTCCTTCCTGTAAGATCTACCAAAATTATGCATGAATCAATTAATATGTCTGCAATTTATTCAACACTAACTAATCTCCCTATCTCTCAGGGCTCTCAACTCGAACAACTTCACTGGTAAGATACCTCCATCATTGGGTAAACTCTCCAAACTCTACTGGCTGGATCTGGCAGATAATCAGTTGACAGGACACCTCCCAATATCAACCTCCACTACCCCAGGCTTGGATCTCCTTCTCAAGGCTAAGCACTTGTAAGTATTTCTTTTTCCCCCCCCAAACCCCAAATAATTCACCTCTGGTAGGTGTAAAGTTTCAGTAAGGATGAATGTACCTACATCTTTTACTATTTTTGATTGAGTGTTTGCACAAAATTATATTTTTGGGATAAATAACAATATATAGTTTGATTCTACGATCTTGCAGCCATTTCAACAAGAACCAGCTTTCAGGTATCATTCCAGCCAAACTTTTCAGCTCTGAGATGGTATTGATACACATGTAAGTTGATACCCCATGCATCGGTTTGGTTTCAATATTTCTCTTTCCCCTTCTAAATGCGCATGATTCTTTAATTACAGTTTGTTTGATGGAAATCAATTTTCTGGAAGTATCCCATCAACATTAGCACTTGTGCAGACTCTTGAGGTTCTGTGAGTAAAAATCACCTTAATTTAATCTTCTTCTTCCGTTTTTCCTTAATGCTCCTTTTTTTCTTCATTAAACATCCTCTCTTTGACATTTCATTGGAGTTAAAACTATTCTCATTTGCAACAGTCGGCTTGATAGAAATGCTCTGACAGGAAATGTCCCATCAAATCTCAACAACCTTACAAACATCAATGAATTGTGGGTATTTAGTTCTTATCACTATGCACTGGTGTTGCTTTTAATACAATCTAGTTGGTGGTTACTGTTACCTTTCTCCATCATAATATATATATATATATATACATTTTTTTTTTTTTTTTGTGCTTAGGAATTTAGCCCACAATAATCTGACAGGCCCTTTACCAAACTTATCTCAAATGAACTCCCTCAATTATGTGTAAGTGAACGGCATGGAGTTGCATTTCCAATTTTATTTTCCTATGGCCTTTTCTCTTGTACTGATGAATCCTCTCGGTGGCTTATTTTTAACAGGGACCTTAGTAACAACTTGTTTGACCCATCAGAAGCTCCCATTTGGTTCTCAACCTTACAATCACTCACCACTTTGTAAGTCTTTAGTAGGTTACAGATGGTAATACTCCCTGCATTTCTCAAAAAAAAAAAAAAAAATTGTAAATGAGAGATCTGATAAATTTGTTGAATTATAGTCATAACCTTACGTGATTGGTGCGCAGAGTTATGGAATATGGATCACTTCAAGGGCCTGTTCCACAAAAACTCTTCAGCTTTCCACAGATACAGCAAGTGTATGTTCTGATTTGACTAGGAGCATTAGAATTTGATAAAATAATTTTGCAAAAGAGGAACTGTACGTTTGACAACTCTGTTCTTTCAAATTCTCAGGAAATTGAGGAGCAATGCATTTAATGACACATTGAACATAGGTGAAAACATTAGCCCACAATTGCAGCTTGTTGATTTGCAAAACAACCAGATTTCCTCAGTAACATTGAGTTCAAGTTACACAAATACATTAATGTGAGAGAGCTCATCGCTCGTTACTCTTTTGAATTATATTTTGTATTTTCCTAATCATCAATCTTATGAGTCAATTTTTTGCACTTCAGACTGATAGGAAACCCAGTGTGTACCACTCCTCTCTCCAATACTAACTACTGCCAGCTTCAGCAACAACCTACAAAGCCTTATTCTACCAGCCTGGCTAATTGTGGAAGTAAATTATGTCCCCTTGATCAGAAGATTAGTCCTCAGAGTTGTGAATGTGCCTATCCATATGAAGGGACATTATACTTCAGAGGACCTTTTTTCAGGGAACTGTCCAATGTGAATATATTTCATTCACTGGAAATGAGCATGTGGGTGAAACTTGGCCTCACTCCCGGTTCAGTTTCTCTTCAAAATCCTTTCTTCAATAATGACGACTATCTTCAAGTACAACTGGCGCTCTTTCCACCAACAGGAAAATATTTTAATAGGTCAGAGATACAGAGAATTGGGTTTGAATTGAGTAACCAAACTTATAAGCCACCTCCAGAGTTTGGACCCTATTATTTTATTGCATCTCCATATGCTTTCCCAGGTAGTTCAAATCACATCTGTACTCTCTCTCTCTCACTCAGCAGAGAAAATTATATCTTTACCCTTGAAATGCAATTTTAGTGCTAGAGTATGGAACTGACAACATAAATTTTCTGCAGCCACACATGGAGGAACTTCTGTTAGCACTGGTGTAATAGCTGGGATTGCAATTGGCTGTGCCATTTTGGTTCTGGGGCTCATGGGAGTAGGCACATATGCTATTCAGCAAAAGAAACGTGCAGAAAAAGCCATTGGATTAAGCAAACCATTTGGTAATTAATACATAAATCACTGCTCTTGTGATTGATTGGGTTGTTCAAAAATCAGGCATCTGTATCTTGGGAAGATGAAACACCAGACATTTGTTGGCTTATATCATTAATCTTCTCTCTCTTCCAGCTTCCTGGGCACCAAGTGGCAAAGATAGTGGGGGTGCACCACAATTAAAGGGAGCAAGATGGTTCTCTTATGATGAACTCAAAAAGTGCACCAATAACTTCTCTGAAAGCAATGAGATAGGATCTGGAGGCTATGGCAAGGTAAATGTCCCACTATCTAGTTGAGATTAGTGAAAATTTTAGCTTCTAGTCATTGGTTTCTGTTGTTCTAATTTTCTCTTTAGGTTTATAGAGGGATGCTCTCTGATGGACAAGTTGTGGCAATCAAAAGAGCTCAGCATGGATCAATGCAGGGTGGACTTGAGTTCAAGAATGAAATTGAGATGCTTTCTCGAGTTCATCACAAGAATCTTGTTGGACTTGTGGGTTTTTGTTTTGAACAAGGAGAGCAGATGCTGGTCTACGAATTTATGCCAAATGGAGCTCTTCGGGAGAGCTTGTCAGGTACATTCACCTTAGTTAAGTTAATCAAAAGGGCAGGTACACGAATGAAGTGAAAAAAAAAAAAATGCTGGTTTAGACAAGATAATATGTTCCAATAGTCAAAGGAGGCTATTGTTGCACATTAGGTTGTAGAACTTTTTTTTGCAGCATGCATAAATTACTCCTTAGGGGTGGATCCAAAGGCGGCCTTGGTGAGGTTCCATGTCATTGGAAAAAAAAAAAAAAATCCCTTTTTTTGATTGTGACTATATCCACAATGAGAGTTCCCTTTGGTAAATCATAAAATACTTGATGCCCACCTCTTTTAAATGTATAATAGGAAACTGTTTGCATAAATATGAGTTGTAGGGAGATCTGGCATTCATCTTGATTGGAAGAGAAGACTCCGCATTGCTCTTGGCTCAGCTAGAGGACTAGCTTACCTGCATGAGCTTGCTAATCCTCCTATAATCCACAGAGATGTTAAATCCACCAATATTCTGTTGGATGAAAACTTAACAGCAAAGGTTGCAGATTTTGGCTTGTCTAAGCTGGTATCAGACAGTTCAAAAGGGCATGTTTCAACTCAAGTTAAAGGCACGCTGGTAATTATTCTACAGATTTCTTCATTCTGATATGTTCAATGGGCAGTTACCTTTTCTCCCTGCATTTGCATGCAAAGGAGTCAAATGAAATTAAATCTATTCAAGAAAATCTTTGTCCGAGTGATACTATTGAGTCCATGCTAGTTACTTAACCAGATGATGATTCTCAACTCAACCTCCTTAATAAAGCATCCTAGTAAAATAATATGCATTAATAGATGCCTACCTTCATCATAATTACAAGGAATGAGGCCAACATATTTTTCAATTCAAAAGTGAAATAAATACATGCAGGCATATAGATGGGCATACAAACACGCGCACACACACATGCTTGTATAAACATGCTGACAGACGAGGGTTTTAGTTAACTTAACTGGTAAAATCTCTTATCGTTAAATAAAAGATTTAGAGTTCAATTCTCGCCTACGCCAAAAAACTAAAGAGCAATCATCCGGACCGAATGCCAAAAGGTTTAAACTATTTCTATATATAAAAAAAAAAATGCTGACAGACAATGCATCAAGTATTTAGTTAATATCATTTGTTTGTTCTTAAAAAAAATACAAAATAAAACTCATGTACTACCTAATTCTGTATCTCTTGATATTTTCCAATTTCTCATACCCCATGAGGTATGAAAAAATCAAACAAGCCCAAAACTTATGAGATTTATTTGTGTCTGCACACCACTTTTCAATGCATTTATTTATATATGTGCACTACTTCTGTTGGAGATAATGAACTAGATGAAATGTCTTCTGCAAGTTGTAGACACTCCAAGGGGCTTTAATCAAAATTTTGCTACTTTAACGCTTTTCCTTTTAAATTTCTCAGAACAAGTTCTTCCAGTGTAAACATATCATTTGATGACTTTCCCTCCTAACTGAAAGATGAAAGGTCATGACTTTCCTTCCTGACATAACAAGAGGCTTTAATAAAAGAATTTGATACTTTAACTATAGCTGATTACCATGCTAAATTGATCATTTGAGCCATTAAGATGTTGGGAATATCACTAAGCATTGGAACTTCTTGTTGGCATTTTTTCAGGTTTGATATTATGAGGTTTTTCTTTGGGAATTGAGTTGGTATTTTTCAGGTTTAATTTAATGAGGCTTTTCTTTGGGAATTGAATAAATCTCAAATTTTTATACTTAGAGAGTTCAATGAAACATACCTAGTTCCTCTTCACTTCCTTCCCCCCCCCTCCCCCCCCTCCCCTCTCCTCCCCCCTAAATTTGTTGGTATTAAAATCTTTACAAATTTTTCTTATAAAATTGTGTTTGGTTCTTCTGCTCTATTTAACTTGTTGGCAGTAGGGTTGGTTATTGCCTATGGAAGTGAGTAGTTTTAAGATTTTCAGTGATTGATTTAGCTTCTGCATAATGTTTGTGGTAGATTGGTTCAAGATAACGGATGATGGGTAGACTAATAAGTAATTAGGATGATGAAAGGTCATGATATCAGGGAGAGAGATTACCGGTAGTTATTGAAGGCAGATGCTGGAAGAAGTGGAACTCACTGCATGTAATTAATAGAAAGTTGTGGCCAATAAATTGGTAGATTAGATGTCTCATCTCATGTCTATATGTAATGAATGTAGATTCTCCATTCACAAAAATTCTGTTGGATTTTTGTTCACAAAATGACTTCTTCTTGCAGGGTTATTTGGATCCTGAATACTACATGACGCAACAATTAACTGAGAAGAGTGACGTGTACAGTTTTGGAGTGGTTATGCTTGAACTGGTAACTGCCAAGCAACCGATTGAGAAAGGAAAGTACATTGTCCGTGAGGTGCGAATGGTGATGGATAAGTATGATGAAGAGCACTATGGCTTGAGGGACATGATTGATTCATCCATTATAAACACGGCTGGTCTTTTAGGGTTCGGGAGGTTCTTGGAGTTGGCCATGCAATGCGTTGAAGATTCAGCTGCAGACCGTCCTACAATGAGTGAAGTGGTAAAGACACTTGAGACTATTTTACATAACGATGGGATGACTACAAACTCAACGTCCGCATCCTCATCCGCCACTGACTTTGGAGCTTCAAATGGTGCCTTTAAGCATCCTTACAATGATACTTTACCAAAAAAGAATATCATTAGTGACAGCAATGCCAATGCCTTTGATTACAGTGGTGGATACACACTTTCAGCTAAAGTTGAACCCAAGTAGCACATACGGTTTCTGTTCTACATTTTTCTCTTCATTTTGCTTTTCACAAATTGAAGCGTCATATGTTCACAAATATTTGTTTGCATATTGATCTGGGAAAAATTTAGAAGACTTGAACGTTGGCTTTATTACTACTCGACCAACCTTCTAAATTGTTGATTATGTAGATGTAGTGATAGAGTTTAATTAGTATTTTATTCTTATTTTTATATAGACTAGTGTTATTCTAGACGCACCAATTAATATGAAAATATTTTCTAATATTGATCATTTAATACTTACAAAAATTAAAAGGTGGCTTGGGTGGCACCGACCTAAATGCTCTAATTCCTAAGTTAACGATGATTTCACAAAAAGACTCTTTATGGAGATGGGCAATGTTTATTTTACACCAGTTATGTGCCACAACTGTACACACTTTTTTTTGCACTAAAATTCTAAGTCACGATTTTAGTTCCAAACTTTTTTGGGGAGAGTAATAGAGTTCAATTGAGTTTTGTGTTTGGAGTTTATCTCTCTAGATCAAGTTGCTCCTTAGACAAAGGATAATTTTGTTCCTCAGCTTTGCATTATAGTGTTTTACCTTATTGTAATATGTATGATAATTACAAATTTTATGGGAGTCAACTAGTTAAAGACTTAAAGTAATAGGTTTAATGTTTTTGTGTTTTACCTTATTGTAGCATGTGTGGATTTCGGTTAGCTTAACTGATAAAAGTCTCTGATAATTGAATAAGAGATCTAAGATTCAATTACCGCCTACACAAAAAACTAATTGGTGTTTGGTCTGAAAATAAAGAGTTATCATTAAGAACGGACGTCATAAATTGAAACTCTCTCTAAAAAAAAAAAAAAACTTATTGTAATATGTATGATAATTACATATTTTACGGAAGTCCACTATTTAAAGTAATAGGTTTAATGTTAGAGGTACTTTTGGTAGTATTTTAGGGAAAATTGTTAGGTACTCCTAGAGTACCATAAATGCATACTCCTTTCTCTCATATAAATAATGGATCCCACCATAAATTTAATTAGTAGGACCCACTATTTATATGAGAGGAGGGAGTACACATTTATGATACTATGAGAATACGCAATAATTTCTCGTATTTTAGACATTTCGTAATTGAATATTTTTGGAATTAAAAGATTCCATTAGATTTAACTGAGAAAATAATGAAATGGGAGTATATAGTCAGTTTAAAAAATATATGAATGGGATATTTAGTTTAAAAAATAAAAGAAAGAATTATGAATTATATTTGCTCATTTCCAAAAGATAAAAGGGAAATTGGTTGAATTCAAAAATAATAGAGAGAATTGTAAACTATCCCAAATATAAAGGAAAAAAGTTCCCCAATAAATTTACACATAACATACCATTCTTACCCCAAGGGGCTTGATTTATGCTTGCATTTATATAATTTAATTTTGATGAAACGCTAATAAAGTTTTAAGTGGCTGACTAAAGTATTGATAATTTAATCTAGTCTTCAACATATTCAAAGCTAATTGATACTTCAGAAATAAAAGGAGACATGCAAACCACAAATTCATAACAAGTCTAAGCAAATTAGTTCTTCCAGTGTAAACATAGGATTCAAGCTCAACTAACAACAGAAGTCCTACTCCTGTGATTGATAGATTGCTTGCCAATCTGAAAAGATAGAAAGTAGTTTTAGCATAGTTTTAAAAAACTGGACCCGACCGGTTGGTCTGATCGGTTCAATAGGGAACCGGCCTTTAATCAAGTCTAGTTATGGTAAAAAACCAAAAATGAGCTTAAAACCAGTAAATAGCAAAAACTGGCCAGTTCAACCTGAGAATCGAAAATCGGCGTGGTCGAACTGGTTAATGACTGGTTGGAGGGTTTTTTTTACTTTTCCACTAAAACTATGTTGTTTTGGTCCTCAATAAAGTCCTAAAAACTAACCCTAAGCCTAAAGTTCTCACTCTCTCATCTCAGTCTCACGATCACGCCTCACTCTTTCACTCACCTCAAGCTCTCAAGTCTCAAAACTCTCAACTCAACTCAAGCTCTCTCTGCCTCACGGCCCTCACTATGTTTTCTGCATGCACCTCTCTCTGCCTCATGCACAGTGGCACGCAAACACGCACCTTTAGGTTGGGTTTTTTTTTTTTTTTTCCTTCTTGGTTGGTCTCGCCCTCACCCTTTGAGCTCTACTCTCTACTTCTTGGCGTCTAGGTTTTGGCTTTCCTAATTGGGTAATGTTCTTTTCTTTTTATTTTGATTTTGATTTTCTAGGTTCTTTTTTTTTTTTTTTTCATTTCTCTCGGCTTCATCTCAGATTCTCAGGTCATGTTCTCGGCTTCATCTCAGGTTCTTCTTCTGTGACTTTACTGGTAATTGGTAACTTCAATTATTAGTTTACAATAGCATTTTAGTTTATTTGTGATTTTGTGTATGTTGTGGATTTGATTTACACAGTATAATTGTTTGTGAAATATAGTTACAGAGTATTATACTATTGATTATGTATTTTGTGTTGATGAATTTATTTGTTAATAAAATGGTGCTGACAGTCTGAAATTATTAATTATTGTTTGTGTATGTTGTGTTGATGAATTTATTTTTTGATAAAATGGTTGCTTTCAGTCTGAAATTGTTGAGTGAAATGGAGTCCGTCTTTGTACTATCTAATGAACATGCTTCTATAGCTAGGTCTAATGCTAATTTTTCATCTGTGAGAGCGAAATGTGATCCTACATGGGATCATGTAACTGAAGAGTTGAAAGACGAAAAAAGTAGTTATAGATACATACATTGTGGAAAAAGTTATAAAGGAGGGGGCATAAATAGGATGAAAAGACATCTAGCTAGAATTAAAGGTGATGTGGCTGCATATATGGGTGTACCTTATGATGTTAGGTTTCAAATAGTTGAGAATTTGAAGGAAATTTCTAAATCTATAGAACAAACAAAAAAGGATCAAGAAGCATCTAATTATTTGCCATTAGAGGGCTCACCAGAATTTGAAGATGTCCAAAAAATTACTCTTAGAGGTAGGGGTTAGGTAGGGGAAATAGAAGTGGTCCTAGTAGTTTTCCACTAAGATCCAATCTTGGTGAGAGAAAGGTTGGTGACATTGGTAATTACTTCGCTCCTAGAGCAATATTGAGAGATCAACCTTTTATTAAAAGTGTGCTTGTTGGCAAAGAAAAGAAGTGGAGGGTTGAAATAGCTGTAGCAAGATGGATGTATAATGCTTGCATTTCAATTAATGCTGTGAATTCTAGTTATTATCAACCTATGTTCAATGCTATAGCTTCTTATGGTCCTAGATATAGAAGTCCAAATTATCATGCTCTTCGAGTGCCTTTGTTGAGAGAATCAAAAAGAGAAGTCCAATTGATTGTTGATCCTCATCGTTCATATTGGGCTGACACTAGTTATACAATAATGACTGATGGGTGGACTGATACTAGGCATAGAGCATTGATTAATTTCCTTGTCTATTGTCCTAAAGGAATTATTTTTATATATTCTGTTGATGCTTCTGACTTGGTTAAGGATGTTATTAATTTGAGTAACTTGTCTGATGAAATTGTTAATTGGGTGGTCCTACAAATATAGTACATTTGGTCACTGATAATGCTACACATTATGTAGCTACTGGAAGAATTTTGTGTAGAAAATATAGGAACATTAGTTTTTTTTTTTTTTTGAGAAATAATTACAACATGCTGCTAACCCCGTAATTCGAACCCTTTCCCCCCTAGACCCCCAAGCACTTTGTACATAGGGAGATGTCAATTCAACTACAAGGCCTTTGGCATAGGAATATTAGTTGGTCACCTTGTGCAGCACATTGTCTAAACCTAATTTTTAAGGAGATTGGTAAGATGGATCATGTAGCTAAACAATAACCATCTAGATATGGTCACGAATGCATAAATATGCCATATCCAAAATAACTTGCTAGAAGTTTATCATACAGATGCTTTAAGTTTTGAAAGACATCTCAGTCTCACATTGCAAAACCTTAATTGGTTCAGTTAAATCAGTAATATAAAATTTCAATATACAAGTTCAATCAACACCATAGTGTCTTATAAAAAGTTCCTTTTATATTAGTTATAAAACTTCTTAGACACTAAAACCCATCCCATATAAAATGCAACATACCTGCTACAACTATTATAAATAACAAGGTCATTAAGAGCACTCAAAGCAATCCCACTGGTTATGGTAATCAAAACAAAAGACACTGATTTCCGACTAAATGATTCGCTCTTCCCTTCATCCACGGGCTTTGCAGAACTGCAGGAAGCAATCTAATCAGTCAAAATCAAGCCCAACTTCCCCAATTAAATATGGGTATGAAAACTTTTACCTTTAAGCTCGAATTCATTGATCTTAACAATTCATCTTTTTTGGTCTCAAAAAAGAAAAACACAACACAAATGGGTCTGATATGAAATCACAAAATTCAACTTCTCAAGTCATTTACATGTACTATTTTCTTCCACATTTCCCATTTCTCAAAATTTTAGATTAGACCCATTGACCCTTTCTTTTTCAGATTCAGATCTTCTAGAGTTCTTAAGGTACTCTACCAGGTAAATTTTTTTAAATCCTCACCCCTCATTTAAAATTAATGGTTTAAGATGTTGCCATATCATCAATCCACTAACTTACTCTTTTAAAAACACAAAAAGGGATAACTTTAGGCAGCAGCTGTGAACCTTAACGTTAGCAAACGAATCTAAACTTTTTTTTTTCTTTTTTCTTTTTGGATGGAACAAATCATCAACCCACAAATTACTCTCGCCATTTTTCCTATTAGAATCCAAAAGACACTCCTAGGCAAGAAGAAAACCGGACTTGAGATTACAACTCTCCTACATCCTTGAAAATTTCAATACTTTCAATCACAGATGATAAATCCACCCAGCTCAATCCCTTCAAACCGTCCATGGATGACCATTAAAAGCCCAATGGAGGCCAGGTATATTAGCTATCTTACTCTCTCTTTGGCCTTTGTTCTCTATTCTTCCTTTCCTTTTTTTTATTTTTTCCTTGTTTTTTTCGTTTCTTTATTTCATACCTATGGTTGATATTAGATTTTGTTGTTTTGCAATTTCATACTGCAAAACAGTTTAATGATTGTTTAAGAAAGGCTGTGTTTTTTTGGGGCTATATCTTCTGCCTGCAAGGTGTTTGATAAATGTTCTAGATAAAAAATCCTTCATGATCATATTTGTGTTGTACTAGTACACATGAATTTTGTTTTTATTGTTTTGTTTGCAAACTATAGTAGTGGCTTTTTTTCTTATGAGGTATCGTTTATGATTAAAATATTTATTTGCGTTGTTGTTTACTTGTTTTGTTCAGTATCAACATTGTGAAATGTGAGGTGAGGCTTGTCATTGAAATATTTTCTGTGCGCATTGTTGTTGTTTTGTGAGGTAAGGTTACTTTACCATTAACATATTTGCACCAAGCAGTTGTTGCGCATAAAAATATGGTGGATAACTTATCATCCAAGAGGCAACTTATTGGTAGGTGATAGGCCACAAACGCGTTGACCCCTTGTGATGAATTAAGTTGATTAATTAGCCAAGTTATTAATTAATCAAATTAACATGCAAATTGCGTAGTAGCACAAACAAATCACCAATAAACTAAAGTATGCAGTGGAAATTAAATGACACAGTGATTTGTTTACGAATGGAGAAAACCTACACAGCAAAAATCCCACCGGGTGATTTTAAGGTCACTACTCCCGAAATTCCACTATTATCACAACAAGTGGTTACAAGTAAAGGAATCCCAAGTATCTTATCAACCTACAGTTGAACCCTTACCTCAATACGCAATTGGACTTGTTCTGTAATGACAATTTCTCCTTTTAATGCACGGCTCCTAAGTACGTGACTAATCAATTGCGCGGATCTCAGTATGTGACTTCAATCACCAACTAGAAAAAGTTGGCTGTAAAGTTCTTCAATTAATCCACACGATGAAGATCAAGAAGATGCTTAGTTACAAAACCCTATGGTGCACATTACACAGCAACTTCTTCACAAGAGAGATGAATTAGGGTAAGAACTTTGTCTCAGGTCACAAATTGCTTGAACAAAGGTTTCTCAATACTTTTGCAACTTGTGTACACTTTGACGGCCCTTAAAATAATCATTTTATCTGTCTAGGGTTAGAAGAAAAGAAGTCCCAAAGACACATCTACGGATTAGAATAAAAAACAGAACTCAGAATTTGTTTTTCTTAAATCTCGACAGCTAGAGGTGTCGAGGTGCTGTTGAGCAGTTGTCAAGCCTCGGGGCTGAACAGCTTCTTAAAGCTCGATAGATGCAGGTGTCGAGCCAGGTGTCAAGCTTTAATAACTGGCACTTCTCAACTTGAATCTTGGACAACTTGCATGACTTTAATACTTGATCTTGAAACCTTGTTTCTTGAAGTATTAAAATCATCCTAGAGCTACCCAAATACAAGCTAAGTGCGTTTTGTCAAAGGATAAGCCAATTATATAAAAGAATGACATATGTTCAAAACAAAATGAAACACATATATCTTAACAATCTCCCCTTTTGGCAATTTGTGACAAAATCACAACAAACAAATGCATATATGAGAGAAGTCATAAATCACTCAACTTATATTCACTTGTTGAATACAATAAAATCTATCCTAACATAAACTCTTGAAAAACTTTGCAAGAAGAGAGTTTATGGCAAGTAGACTTTGACAACCTGTAATTTTGAAACACTTTAAACAAAACACATCAATGCATCTTTGTGTGAAGCAGAAATAATAGATTGCATACAAATAAAGAAACATATGTACAAAGATAGAAAAGAAATAACACATGTAGAGATAGGTGAAGAAAACATACATCATCACATATATATCAAAGATAAGTACAATGTATGTAAACAATGGTCACAAGACCTAGATACAAGAACAATGTATCTTCAACAATAAAGAAAAGAAAAGATACAAGTAGTTCTCACTACATCCCTCAAAACAACAACACTCCCCCTATCAAAAATGTCATGTACATGCTCTCCCCCTAAGTATGACTACTCTCATAACCAAAACCTACTCCCCTTTTTGTCATGAGTGATAAAGGGTAGAGTGTCAAGTAGACATCTCAGCGGTAGAGCTAGCATCTCCATCATCATCATCATCATCATCTGAAGCATTATCGTCATCACCATGATCATCCTCAGACCTAGAAGCCACATGAGGTTGTGGAGGAGAAGCCTCAGGAGCAAAACCGCCCATGATCGCCTATCACCGAGCAATGCGACCAACACAAACATTCACCTGATACAGCTGTGTAGAGAGCGTATCGAGGCGAGCATCCATGCGCTGAAGGTACATCATGATATCTCCTAGTGACTTATCACTCGAGGAAGAGGAGGGAGCAGATGTGGCTTGAGCAGATCTAGATGGAGCTGGACGGGAGGAAAGAGCTGCTGAAACTGTCTGTCACGACCTAAATTGCGCCTCACTACGTTTTACGGTAGCAGCGTCTATGGCAACCATGACATGGAAGGGGTCGGACACGGGAAAATGGATGGAGAAATGGGGTAAAATCCTCGTGATAGCAGAAGGAAAGATGAGCTTATTATGGGTATCCGTATCTCTATAGACATCTATGATAGAGAAAATAAAGTGTGAAAGAAAGTCTATAGTGAAATGCTTAGGAAGAGATAACAAAAACCGACCACGAGGCTCTGTAATGGAGTTGTAGTGAGAAAGTGGGTGCAAAACAAATGTTATCACCATGTTCATGAAACGAGGACCTTCAGCAAAAGGTCAACATGGTGTAAACTGACACTCACCCCAATCAGAAGGGCGCTCACAAAAAGCAGAAATCATCTCGTCTTTGGACACAGTCCGTAGACGCTTACAACCGGGGTAGTCAGGATGCGCAACCCTCGGAACATGAAGCACATTAGAAACCAACTTTGGTGTGACTACTATGCGCGTACCTTGAACGCGAGTGTGAAAGAGAGGTACTGAAGAATCAATTCCATGCAAGTTGGAGTAAAACTCCTGTATCATCACGGACTGACAATTAACCAGGACGTCACACAGTGACTCCCAACTCTGACTGTGAATGACATCGGATAGGTCAATGTCGGCAAAGTCTATCAAAACAACTTGGCGTTCCAAATGAATACCTCATTTTAAAAAGTTCTCCGAGAAGTCTTTTTGGGCATCCTCATCATGGAACTGAATGGAGGAAGGAGTAAGATCAGAGGACAAAGAAGCTCTAGAACGAAGAGGGTTCAGGGAAGGAATGAACTTACGTTTTGGTACCATAGACACTACTAACGTAAACGGAAAGAGAGGGGGAGAGAAAGAAACACTCAGAAAAGACCCAAAAACAATTCAAATATAACAAGTATATTGAAGGGAGAGAACGTATGCATGAGAAATGCATGAATATGTGACATGCAACATGAAAAACATCATGGGCTCAGCCTAATCCAAACCTAACAGCACACATACAGTTTGCACACATCTAAATGCATGAGTATATTGTTAGAATGCTAATGTGATGCAATGCATGGAGTTTTTAAGATCAAATCTACAAAACCCATCCCAAAAATTGCAACAATAACTCATCAATTTTGAAAAATTCCAAAACTAGGTTCAAGACATGAAATGCATAAAGAATGAGAGATAAGAAGCTTACAAAGAGAGGAAAATCTTGAACAAGCTTGAAGAAACCTTGGGTAGAGGTTTGAAGTGAGAGAGAGAGGTTTGGGAGATAAAAAATACAGAGCTATCGGGAGAGAGATCGAAAGAAACAAAAACCGGATCGCACAAAATCTTTATATAGAGATTCAGTAAATCTCGACAGATACAGGTGTCGAGAGGTGTCGAGCTATCTATCGAAGTAGGTGTCGAGAGATATAACATCGACATATATAGTTATCGAGAGGGTGTCGAGGAACAAGGATCAGACACAAAAAGAAGCTTGATCGATCCACCAGCTGTCGAGAAGCTATTGAGAGGACAAAAAATTCCTCGATCGATCCACCAGGTGTCGAGAAGCTATCAGGATTGTGATAAGAAATAGCTAAGAAGCTTGACAGACAGCCAGGTATTGAGGAGTTGTCTAGGAGGCGTCGAGCCAGCTTTTACAAGTAGTTTTGCGAGAAGAGAAAAACACAGATATGAATGTAATCATGCATGCAACTCAATCAATGATCCAATAAACAGATTAAGCTCTCAAAATCATCGCTCAGCAACAATTTTAAGCACATGGATCCCAAACACACACACACACTAAACAAGTCTAACTAATTTTATAATTAAAAAATAAGTCAAGATAGTTTAGTGAGCATGCATCGACACATGTAAACCTTGTGATAACCAAATCACATTGTACCTGCACATGTATTAAAAGTAGCAAAGAATATTACGTGTTATGTGTGAAAAATATCGCAAGATTGCATAAGTGTCTCAAAGTTATGATAATTTGAGATATGAGAAAATCTCTTTAACTCACACACAATCATAACTGTTTGATCGGGACTATCACCTTCAAGGTACATCCTATAACTTCCACATCTCCTAAAAAACATGCTTGCAATCATATTTTAAAGCATTTTGTTCTTTTTGCTTTTTATATTCCTTTTGCATATTTTTTTCTTTTATTAAGCATATCATGCATGAGCATATAAGAGAGAAAAGAAATACCCAGTTATGTTAAATTCTTTGACATTGTACTTTTGCTATGCCAAAGTATACAGATGTCATATCATGATTGGCGGGTAACAGTGGTGAGATGGTTATTTATTCTTTTCTCTTAGGATTTTCTACTCCTACCCGTCAAAAAGAATGATACGAGTGTGAAGTACAAGAGATCACTTAATCTTATTCATCACAAATAAAGAGCCACAAAGCTCACTTACTTAGTTGTGCATAAAGGATACTCATCTAAGCTACAAGAGATACAAAATTTAGAAAACTCTATTTCAATAGCCATTTTAAGGTTCACAAGAATCAAAGTACACATACACACACTGTTTTTGTATTTCTCAATTTTTCAAATTTTTTTATTTTTATTTGAAAAGCAAAATAAAACAAAAATCGAAAACAAACAAACAAAGACATGTTAAACAAAGCAAAATAAGGCATAAAACTAAACTGACTCAAAACAGTAAAGCAACACACATAAGTAATGCAAAAACAAAAACAAAAACAAAAACAAGAAGGGGAAAGAGAGAAAACTTGAATAAATCACTTGGAACATTTTTCCTTCCATACCTTGGAAGAACCTTTCCTTTTTGCAAACCCTTGAACCGGTGATGAGGGGGAAGGATTGATTGAAACCGTTCAAATTTGAAAGGAACATGAGGGCTTTGAGAAGATCTCCAAGAGGAGCAAGAGAGGTTTGAAGCTGATTCTGGTTCCTAGATGCTATCATGCCATTGCTCTGTTGAGTGGCTAACCACTTATAGCAATTTGGTCGAGTATGACTGGCAATACCACAATGATGATAGAGATGCTGCTTCTTCTATTTAGGCTTTTGAGAGTTAGCCTTCTTAGTCCTAGGGTTTTTAGTTTCCTTCTTCTCAAGCTTAGGAGGTGCTCCTAAGATGGACTTACCGTTATCTAGGTTCTCACTAGCTAATTCAGCTTTAACATCATTGTTCTCAATTTTAATGTTATTAGTAGGAGAAACAAAAATAGTAGTACTAGAAGCAATATTAGAAGAAAATAGATCATACCCTAAACCTGTTCGATCAGAAGCAGTTCTGATTGTTGAGCATCTCATCCAGCTTCGCACTTGATGTCCTCTCCAATTAAGCTTTAACTTGAAACAGTTCTGCTTCAAGTTTCTTGGTCTACTCAGCCAGGAAATTATTCTCAAATCTCAGTACCCCAATATTCTGATTTGCTTCATCAAACTTAGTGGAAAGCTCCTTACAGTCAAGTTCCACATCACTGAGCTTCTTGGTGGCCAACCTATAGAGTTTCTCATGCTTCTCAGAAAGTTTGTATAGTTTCTCATAGGTGGTATGAATATCATCTTAATCATCCATTGTTTGGAACTTAGCATCCACCAATTCTTTTTCTTCATCTACATCTTCAATAATCCCTATAGTAGGATTGATAGTGGCAGTGAAGGCATTCAAAATTCCAATATTATAATTTTCGGAATCATCCGCAGACTTAGTGTCACTCAAGGTAGCAGCAAGTGCCTTGCTCTTCCCAATACTCTTAAGATATGTGGGACACTCTTGTTTCATGTGATCGAAGCCTTGACACCCGAAGCACTTAGGTCTAGCGGGAACAGTGTACTGACCACCATCCCTAGTATCCTTCTTCCCTTTATCTAGGCTCTTGAACTGAGAAGAATTGGATTGCCTACGATCCTTGTCGAAGCCTTTTCCATTGGCATTTTTCATGAATTTTTTGAATTGCCTAGTAATGTAGGACTTCATCTTAGAATCTTCATCGTCTGAAGACTCATCAGTCTCACTGCTCTTGGCCTTCAGTGCCATGCTCTTACCTTTACTTGACTTGCCAATTCTTGTCAACCCTAGCTCGTAGGTTTGCAGATTACTAACTAGTTCAGTTAGAGGAATCTTGTCAATATCCTTTGATTCCTCTATTGCCGTGATCTTGGCATGAAATCTCTCGGGTAGAGATCTGAGCACTTTTCTTACGATCTTGGATTCAGGAATGATTTTCCCAAGATTGAAAGCTAAGTTCACTATGTCTTTAAGCTTGGCATAGAACTCATTGGATGACTCATCTTCCTCCATCTTAATTTCTTCGAAGCTTGTAGTGAGCCTCTGTAGCTTCGAATCTTGTAGTGAGCCTTTGTAGTTTTGAATCCTTGATAGCCTTTGTTTCCTAATAGGTTGTCTGGAGAATGGTCCATGCTTCCTTAGCAGTTTCAGTGGAGGAAATCTTCTTGAACTCCTCATTTGTGACAGCACTAAATAGGGCATTCCATGCTCTGCTGTTGAAATTAGCCGCCATGATCTTAGTATCATCCCAATCGGCCGGCGCGTCGAATCTTGTAGTGGGCCTCTGGAGCTTTGAATCCTTAACAGCCTTTGTTCCCTCATAGGTTGTCTGGAGAATGGTCCATACTTCCTTAGCAGTTTCAGTGGAGGAAATCTTCTTGAACTCCTTATTTGTGACCGCACTAAATAGGGCATTCCATGCTCTGCTGTTGAAATTAGCCGCCATGATCTTGGCATCATCCCAATTGGCCAGCGCTTCTGTAGGCTTGGTCTAGCCTATCTCCACAGTATGCCACACCTTCTCATTCAGTGATTGCAAGAAAGCTCTCATGCGTATTTTTCAGTATGCATAGTTAGTACAATCAAACAATGGAGATATAATAAGAGACTAACCTCTATCCATGAAAAACATGGGTCAATGGATCACACATAAGGATTAAACTCTAATTAGAGTGTGCCTGCTTTGATACCACTTGATAGGCCACAAACGCGGTGAATTAGGTTGATTAATTAGCCAAGTTATTTATTAATCAAATTAACATACAAATTGCATGAAAGCACAAACATCACCAATAAACTAAACTATGCAGCGGAAATTAAATGACACAGTGATTTGTTTACGAATGGAGAAAACCTACAAGGTAAAAACCCCACCGGGTGATTTTAATGTCACCACTCTCGAAATTCCACTATTATCACACCAAGCGGTTACAAGTAAAGGAATCCCAAGTACCTTACTAACCTACAGTTGAACCCTTATCCCAATACCCAATTAGACTTGTTTTGTAGTGACAATTTCTTCTTTTGATGCACAGCTCTCAAGTACGTGACTAATTAATTGCGCGATCCCAGTATACAACTTCAATCACCAACTAGAGAAAGTTGTTGGCTGTAAAGTTCTTCAATTCATCCACACGATGAAGATCAAGAAGATACTTGTTTACAAAACCCTACGGTGCACATGACACAACAACTTCTTCATAAGAGAGATGAACTAGGGCAAGAACTTTGTCTCAGGTCACAAATTGCTTGAACAAAGGTTTCTTAATGCTTTTGCAACTTGTGTACACTTTGATAGCCCTTAAAATAATTCTTTTATCTGTCTAGGGTTAGAAGAAAAGAAGTCCCAATGACACATCTACGGATTAGAATAAAAACAGAATTTAGAATCTGTTTTTCTTAAATCTCGATAGCTAAAGGTGTCGAAAGCTAAAGGTGTTAAGGTGCTGTCGAGCAGCTGTCGAGCTTCGGGGCTGAACAGCTTCTTAAAGCTCGATAGATGCAGCTGTCGAGCTAGGTGTCGAGCTTTAATAACTGGCACTTCTCAACTTGAATCTTGGACAACTTGCATGACTTTAACACTTGATCTTGAAACTTTATTTCTTGAAGTATTAAAATCATCCTAGAGCTACCCAAATACAAGTTGAGTGCGTTTTGTTAAAGGATAAGCTAATTACATAAAAGAATGACATATGTTAAAAACAAAATGAAACACATATGTCCTAACAGTAGGAAGTCATTGTGTCACATTATCTTGTGATTCTGAGATTGTGAGTTTGAGTAGTGGCTTGTTTTATTATTGTTGAGGTGATCCTGTGCCATGTCAAATTCTGATTTAAGTGAGTCAGGATTTTAAATTACAAAAAAAATACTTTAAAAAAAGGAGGATGATGTGTCAAAGTCCAAGATACAAAAGTATTGAAAATCTTCCAAGATCAGATTCATGCTGTACTAGTACTCAGGAATTTTGGTTAAATATGGTTGAGAAGTGCTATGGATATAGTATTTCTTCAAATATGATTGAGTAAAATATAGATTTGACTACAATGATTTGCTTTGTGCTTTTGCTAATTTTTCTAATGATTTGCAAGCTTTTGGATTTGGAAATTTGCTTTGGTGCTTTTCTTTTCATGTTATTGGGTTTTGCTATTGCTATGATTGTTTCAAACTTGTCTATTTAGTTTGAGTATATTAGTAATGGGACCTTGGTATATTAGTAATATTTGAAATATTCAGTTTCAGTTAATTGGAATTGAGTTTTATTTTTTATTTTTTTCAGTTGTATTTTTATAGGATGATGGACAATTCTTATCAAAACAAGGGTACCATGAATGATTGTACCCCAAAGGTTGGTTAGGAGTTTGATACGTTAAGGCAGCTTGGATGTTTAGAAAAATTATGGAAAACAAATGGGGTTTAGTGTTCGAAAGCATTATACAAATAAAAGTAAGATAGGTGGAGAAATAACATCGAAAAGATTTTTGTGTTCTGAAGAGGGTACTCGTAAGCCTGATAAATGAGATCATCTGACTAGTCAACTTCGACAGGAAACAAGGACTAATTGTCTAGTACGATTGGGTGTTTCATTAGTTCGTGAGACCGGAAAGTACAAGGTGTACGATTTTGTATCGGAGCACAACCATGTTCTTCATCTTGCAACAACTACTTTCATGATGCGATTAGAATGAAAGATGTTTGATGTCCAACCTTTTGCTATCGGTTTTAACTTATGCTTTTGGAATTAAGCCTAAGGAGATACATGAGTTAATGAGTAGAGAGGCCGGTGGAAGGGCTAATCTTGGCTACACTGGAATTGATCAAAAAAATTATCTTTGAACTAGACAACAACGAAGCTTGATATATGGTGAAGCCGGTAGTTTATTAAGGTATTTTCAACAACAATTGGTTCATAATCCATTGTTCCATTATGTTGTATAGTTGGATATCAAGGACCAAATAACTAATTTATTTTGGGCTGATGCTAAAATGATAATTGATTATGCCCATTTTGGTGATGTTTTTAGTTTTGACACTACATTTGGCACAAACAAAGAATTTAGACCTTTAGCTGTATTTATTGGTTTCAATCACCATAGAGAGATGGTGATTTTTGGGGCTGCACTTTTATACGATGAGACAGTTGAATAATTCAAATGGCTTTTTGAGAGTTTTTTAAAAGCACATGCTGGTAGAAAGCCTAAATCTATCTTTATTGATCAAGATTTTGCTATTGCAAAGGCATTAGTTGAGGTGATGCCAGAGACATGGCATGGATTATGTACTTGGCACATAATGCGAAATGGAATCAAGAAATTGGGAAATTTGATGAAGGATGGCTCATTGTTCCTCTAAGACTTTAAAGATTGCATGTATAAGTATGAGAATGAGAGTGAATTTGAAAAAGCTTGGAATAAAATGATTCAGACCTATACAATTAAGGATCTTAGTTGGTTAAATGGTATATACAAATTGAAGGAAAAATGGGCTAACTATTACATGAAGAGGGCAGTTACTTTGGGAATGCGAAGTACTCAACTTAGTGAAAGTTTGAATGGGGATTTAAAAGATTACTTGAAATCGTATTTGAATATGGATGATTTTTTTGAGCATTTTGAGATGGTAGTAGGGCAGAAGTGGGATAAAGAGTTAGAGAGTATAATGCTAGGGAAAAATTGCCTCCTTTGTACTTGAAGAATTCACCTTTATTGAAGCAAGCATCACAGGTGTATACCCCTACAATATTTAAAAAGTTCCAAAATAAGTATGGCTATGCGTCAGCTCCAATGATAAAAGATCGGAATTGTAGCCGGCTAGTGCATGAATATACTGTTGTGCTTCTTGAGAAAATTGGAGAATATAAAGTATTGTGTAGTCCTATTAGTAGGACAATCTCATGCAGTTGTAGGAAGTTTGAAAAATTTGTGATTTTGTGTTGTTGTGCTTTGAAGGTTTTTGACATACTTGATATAAAGATAATTCCTGGTGCTTACATTTTGAAGAGATGGACAAGGGAAGCAAAAAATGGGTATGTCATAGATAGTATTGGGAAGGATGTCCATGAGGATGTTAACTTAAAAGTTACACAACGGTATAGAAAATTATGTCCTAGGTTAGTTAGATTTGCCTCACGAGCTGCTGAAATCGAAGAAGCATATGCTTTGTAGAGAGTGTTACAAAGGAATTAGAAAACCAGGTAGAAGATATTGCCATGAAATTTTCAAGTGTGAGTCTTGATAATTCTAAAGATCAATTGTCATTGGGTGGTAGTGAAATTGTGGATCATGGAGAAAGAAAGAAGGTCGTAAGGGTTGTAAGGGTCGAAAAGGTTAAAGGCCTTAAAAAGAAAGAAGGACGTAAGGGTTGAAAAAGATGTAAAAGTTGGGTTGAACAACAATCAAGGAGAAAGAAAAAAACTTAGACGAAAGATACTGTTAGATAACAATTATCCAAGGTATGCTCTTGATGCAAAAAAATATTGACAAATTTACATGTAGTGTGTACAAATAGTTTATTTTTTTATTCTTGGTTAAAGTAACTCCTTATATCTTACCATACAGGAAAACAACAACTCTGCTCTCATAAATTACAATAACTGTATCTCACCCGTGCAATGCTATTCACATAAGGTGAGCAATCTTGTGAGTTTGTAGGTAAGCAATTTTAAAGAATTTTTACTGCTAAAAATCTGAAAGTTTCAACAAGAACTATTTATGATTTGTGATGTAGGAAACAGATTAGTTACCTAATTCAATGGCATGGATGACATATGAAGTTCTCCAAGATCTTAGATGCCAAAATAGTTCTATTGAATCATTGACGGTGAACTTATTCATTCAGCTTTTTTAAGCTATTAATAAGTGGCATGTTCTTTTATGCAATGATATAGATGACACCAAATCATAATAATTTATTGTAGGGATTGGATATTGGGTTTGATCAAGCACAAGTTCCTTTGGGTGACAGAATAAATAATTATGATGCTCACATGAATTTTCTTGGTAAACGATTAACAAATGATGGAATTTTCTAGATTTTAAATCAATATTATTCAAAATTTGAATGTTTAGCAATAAATTACATTATATTTTTGGTGGACGTGATATTTGAACCCAAGTCTCTCACTCGACAACAAAAAGACTTTACGTCAAAACAATGAAGATTCACAAGAAACTCCATATGGAGAATAATAATAATAAAATGTCAATAGGGCCTCAAATTATAAATTTGAAAGATTATAAACTTTTTTTTTTCAAAGCTAAAATATCTAAACAAACAATACCATGTGCCAAATCCTATATCATCCAAAGGTGATGGATCAATACTTAGTACTGACATCTAACTATTGATATCCAAAGCTTTTGAATTTCCCTTATGCAACCAAATAATTTATCCATTAAAACATATAATATGTAAATTTTCCTTTGAATGCATCAACCTTAAAATGTAGTCAATTCATTTACATTGAAATTTTCAGCAGGTTATAGGATACTAACTCCAACTTCAAAATTTCCACTTGGAAGAGCTGTACAGTGTAGTGCATCATCAATATCTTTGCATCCTGGGGGATCCACGCTAAAGACACGCAAATCTCTCAAATCCTGCATAATAGGATTTGCCAAATCTTCAGAAGATGTTGACCGTGGCAATGGTGGCAAGCATGCTAGAACTTGAGAAGAAAACGGTCTCAAGTTTTTATCATTCTCTATCAAGACCACCTCACTTTTAGTATCTCTATCACCTATTTCTCCTATGGACCGTACATAGTGGCTAGAAGGATATCGAGAAAGACGATCCCAAGAATCAACTGCCACAATAATTCTCTCGTCGGGAAGATTCTCAAGCTGCCGGGTGTGGATTTGAATCTTAGGAATTCTGTGATCTTTGGAGACAAATAAGGCATGGGCTGTACCACTCCTACTTGCAGGCATAGGCATTGGCTCCAAAGATCCACAATAAGAATGCCATGTATATTTTACAAGCACCTATGAAATAACAAAGTAAGATAAGAGTGATAAAACTGATATTATTGCCAATAACCATTCATTACATATCTATAACTATTGAAACATTGGTAATACATGGAAGCATTTTAGCCACTATTGATACATATTCTTTTTAAATATTGTGATCTCTACTACTGTCTTTTTTCCAAAGAACTAAATCCTAAAAGCCACTGTGAATGATACTCAGTGATAGCCACCCGCATAATTAGTGTGCAATCATAGATCATCAACATCCAAGCTTTCAAGTGAACTTGAAATTAGAAGCTGGAAAAAAAGTGTCAAAGTGGGACCGTAAAGATCAATATGATACATTAAAATAAGTGTCAAAGTGTCAAAGAAGACTCAAAATTATCATTTGAGAGAAAATAACGGGTAATAAGCACTTATCAAAAAATTTCATCATACAAATTTCCCCAAAATCATCATACAAATTTCATTGAATCCATGTGAAGAACCAGTCAATTCAAAAGTTCTAGATTTAATTAAAAGTAATGAAAAGTATGTTTTTGTATAGATTGAGAAGACTGAACCCGGGTCTAAGGTTGAAATGCAATTTTCAAGTCACCATATTGACAAAAATTGCTGAATAGTTCCCTCGAAACCTTTCACAACATTTTTATTGAGTGCAATTTCAGCACGGCTAACACACACACACACACATATATATATATTGATAAGTGCAATAGCAGTCCTTTTTTTTTTTTTTTTCCAGGTTTTAATAACAAATGCAACTAAAACCCAAATAGCATCTGTCAATAATATATTCCAACACAGACCCATCCAACCCTTATTGAAACCCCAATTGGTCTTTTTTCAATAGAGACCAACCAATTTCTTTCCTCCATAACATCCACCACCAAAGACAAAAGCCCCTACCAAAAAAAAATTCAAAACCTAACATCCTAATAAAAGTCATAAATTATAAAAGAAACCATCAAGCCGGTCCAAATATCAAATATATTGGTTTTCTCGATATGCTTTGTTTTCTTGACTCTTCTCAGTACCTGTAGTGAGTAGGCTTGTATGGACCCTCTACAGGGACACTAATGTAGTCAGTCTGGTCCTTGCTGAGCTTGACCAGCCTAGCCCCATGTTTGCCAAGGTGAAGTGCAGCAACAATTGCCATGGCTAACATATTGCTTTGACAGTTCACCAATTACTATATGGATCACACGGCATGGCCCACACCATGGAGCCCAAACTAGTACAACTATCTTCTTTGTCTGCTCTATTTCTTATCTAGAACATTTATCAAACACCTTCGAATCCTAGTTATTCAATTTTACAGCCAACAAATCATGTAAAACTCACTCTAAATACACCCAGTAGTTGTATTGGACTGTGCCCATTGGGTAAAACACGCCAAAACTTATTTATTTACCAAATCTAAAATAATAACCCCACCATTTTTAGCATTTAAAATTAATAACCACTCCATCACATTCAAATTTACCATCTTCACATACATTTTCTTAGCACCCAAGGCTTAAGTAGAGATTGCCCAATACAAGTAAACCCAGTATTTGAAACAAAAAGGGTTTGCAAAATAAATGTCAACAACAACAACAACAACAAAAACCCTCTGAAATTATATCTCAAAAATGAAACATATTTGTGTTCGTATAATTTTCACAGAGAACATTTAAAGAAATCAAATACTAATAAACTACCGCAAATGAAAGACTTGAAAATCAATTGATAAGTTAAAAACCTAAAATGAAATCCCTAATTGAACGAATTATTATAAAACGTATAGAGAGAACGGAAAAAAGGATCAAGAAAATGGAGAAGGAGAGATAGAGTACCAACGACAGCTTCCATATATGGAAACGCCATGACTGACTTCTAAGGTTCAGGGTTCAAAGTCTGAGAGAGGGCGAGTGCATGGGCGAAGAAGGCTTTCCTTTTACGGAACTGGGTCTGGTGTGTGCATCTCTCGATATATATAGGGGAAAGGAAGAAACTATTAGTTAATAGACAATAGACAGAGAACAAAGGCTAGAGAGAGAGTAAGATAGCTAATATACCTGGCCTCCATTGGGCTTTCAATGGTCATCCATGGATGGTTTGAAGGGATTGAGCTGAGTGAATTCGTCATTTGTGATTGACAATATTGAAAATTTCAAGGATATAGGAGAGTTGTAATCTCAAGTCTGGTTTTCTTCTTGCCTAGGAGTGTCTTTTGGATTCTGATGGGAAAAATGGCGGGTGAGATTTGTGGGTTGATAAATTTCTCAGGTTTGAGATTTGTTCAATCCAAAAAGGAAAAAAAAAAGTTTAGTTCCGTTTGCTAACGTTAAGGTTCATGGCTGCTTCCTAAAGTTACCCCTTTTTTGTGTTTTTAAAAGAGCAAGTTAGTGGATTGATGATGTGGCAGCATCTTAAATCATTAATTTTAAATGAGAGATGAAGATTTAAAGAAATTTACCTGGTAGAGAACCCTAAGAACTCTAGAAGATTTGAAACCACATTTTCCATCAAATTTTCCTGCTGTAAAGCACATGAATTTAATACCGTCCAACCCATCTATCCTAACACAGACCTTGAAACTCAGTCCTCATATTTCCTCAACCAAAACAAAAACATATCGTTTTTCGGATAACAAACAAACAGAGTGACAATAACAAACCTTGCCTCAGACAAAGATATAGTAATAAAGATTGGAAATCAAAATAGGAGCAATTAACAAAGTATAAAAAAGAAAAAAAGATGGGTGGGAAATATCGCATACCTGGAAAGCTGTGATGCTAGGGTTGGGGAGTTCTTGAACAAGGAAATTAATCTACCACGCAAACACACACACACACACACAGCGAAATTTGCTAAATAGTACAAATCCTGGAAAAATTTCGAGGCATGGCATGCACATCAAAGTAATTAGTTAGTTGGACTGATTTTGGAACTCAAGTTTGCTAAACTCGAGTTCACGTGGAACTCGAGTTCCAAAATCAGTCCAACTAACAAATTACTTTGACGCGCATGCCATTCATTGAAATTTTTCCAAAATTTGTACTATATATTTAGCAAATTTGGCCCACACACACATATTGATAAGGGTATTTTTAGATGGTCTTATTATGTTGACGACATAACAAGACTAATGAACACATTTCCATGGGCGGATGGATCCAAAGGAAGCGAACCTCAATATAGACGAACCTCAGGTGGACGGACCCTATGCAAACGGACCCAATAAAGGGGGACGCACGATACTCACGTGGCTCCCACGTGGCTGGAATTGCTCATCAAGAATCCTGATATGGAAAAGTCTTACATGTTACATCCAACCATAATTGAGGGTCATCTACAAGGGAGACTGAAGAGTATTAAAAGAAGTAGATGACAGATCCGTTTAAGTGGACATGAAGCCGTTGGATTGGCAGGTTGACAGAAGACGGATCCAAGATGCATGGATAAAAGATGGACGGATCTAAGGTCATGTGACATCCATCTGATTTAATTAATTAATCTACAAGGACTCCTAAATAGAAATAATTTGCGTCTCACGATTAACTCTAACTCGAAGAGTTCTAATGCGGGTAGAATCCTAACTGAGAAGGATTTGGTAATATACGCCCATTAATGAAGATCTTCCCTATAAGAAAACACCTTGATGCATAAGAATGGAGGCTGACTCAGCTAAAAAAACCCATGTGTTAAGGACATATTTTATGTAATTGGCTAATCCTTTGACAAAACGCACTTTACTTGTATTTGGATAGATCTAGGATGTATTTAATACTTCAAAAAACATATTGTTCAGTCTAGTATTAAAGCCATGAAGATTGGACCAAGAAATAAGTGAAGAAAAAGTGTTCACTAAAGCTGGACACCTGTGGACACCTGCAGGATACCTGCTGGACACCTGCAGACAGCTGCTCGACAGCTGCTCGACAGATAGCTATCTCTCGAGATTTAATGAATAAAGCTCGACAGTTGGTGGATCGATCGAGAAGCTATCGAGGTTACGGAAATCAAAATTTTTCAGATCTGATTTTTAGGCCAAGCTTTTGTATTTGTGTAGGGTTTCTTTTCTCACAACCCTAAGCATATATAAGGCTTATTTTTGAGGCCGCCACATAAGAGAATACAAGGAGAACATATCCAAAAGGTGACCGAAGTCTTATTCTCTCTAAAAAAAGCTACTGCGTATTTGCGCCTTAGGGTTTTGTAACCAAATGCTTCTTCCTCAAGTTGGTGACTGAGTCAAGTACTAGGATTTATGCAAAGGAGTGAGTCATGTACTGGGATCCGTGTATTAAAGGGTGGCGTTCATATATTGAAGAGTTCAGAGGTTCTGAAGTAGTAGAAGGTTTCTGCTGTGAGTTCATCTACGGGGATTGTAGAGCCTAGAGACAAAGGTTTTGTACTAGATCTGAAATTTCTCTTGACTATAGTGAATTGCTTTTCGGGAAGGTTTCCCCCCAGGTTTTTTACTGTGAAAATGGTTGGTTTCATTGGTTTTCCTGGGTCATCATATCTTGTCTTATTTATTTTTCCGCTGCACTTAGTTTTGACATGATATTGATGTTTGTTTGTTTTAACAAGTTTTATGCATAATAAATCTAATTAATAATTTCGGTTTAAAACTTATTAATTCTATTAACCAGGGTTTAAATTTCTCAACACCATGAACCCTCAAAATACAAGGTACGCATAAGTAACTCAACTCTGCCACTCTAGGGTTGAAAAAGATTTCTAACTTGACCTTCGGAGGGTTTTTGGCCGGCACTACACCGGTGCTCTCTGTTAGGTCTTTTTTTTCTGTTGTGCAGGTGTTATTCTAATCATTGAGGGATCGTGTGGCTTACTGGTGATTTTTTGGCATCATCAGTTGGCGCCGTTTGTGGGAATCAGTAATCAGCCATTGCCTTATTCCTAAGACAAAAAGTTACATGGTACTCACTAGATTGATGGCAACAACCAATAATCAGGGCGACGAACTGCACACTACGGCGCTGGAGGGACAGGTCCAAATGCTCGCAGCGGCGGTTGAACGCCTAACCAAATAGAATCACGATTTGGAGGAGCAGTTACGGCAGAAGAATGCACATCTTAGCACGCAAGAGGAAGACCAGGAGGGAACAAGCGCTAAAAGGAGGAACCATGAAGGACCCGAGAGTAGCAATGCTCCGAGCAGAACGGAGTGGCGAGACACTAGTCGGCCAGCTATCTCTGACACTCTACCACCTCACATCGCTGCAGAGATGCAGGAGATGTAGGAATGAATGGACGTGATGATGAAAACGCCCTCAGAGTCCAACGAACTGATTCACCTTTCAAGGCACATGTCACTTCATGTCCTCTTTCCCCAAAATGTGGTAATGGTAAAAAAGCCAGCAGGAAGTGGAGAATGTGCGTGGACTTCACGGACTTAAACAGGGTATGCCCCAAGGACAGCTAGCCACTTCCACGAATTGACATCTTGGTGGATTTAACAGCAAGATACCAGGTACTGAGCTTCATGGATACATTTTCTAGTTACAACCAGACCAAGATAGACGAAGTTGATCAAGAGAAGACTTCATTTATCACTAGCCAGGGTCTCTTCTGCTACAAAGCTACAAAGTAATGCCATTCGGACTCAAGAACGCGAGCACCACGTATCAAAGGTTGATGAACAAGATGTTCGCACATCAGGTGGGGAGGAACGTTCAAGTCTATATGGACAACATGTTGGTGAAAATCCATTAGGAAGACAACCATTTGGATGAACTAGGGGAAACCTTTGATACCTTTCGTTCTTACAACATGAAGCTGAATCTGAACAAATGTGCATTTAGGGTGACGACTGAAAAATTCTTGGGATTTATGGTATCCCAGAGAGGTATTGAGGTAAACTCGGATAAGATAAGGGCAATAATAGAGATGACGCTACCAACAAGCATCAAGGAAGTACAAAGCCTCAACGGCAAAGTAGCCGCACTAAACAGATTTGTCTCAAGAGCAATAGAAAAATGCTTATCCATCTTCCGCACATTGAAGAAATCATTTGAGTGGACAGATGAATGTCAACAAGCATTCGATGAACAGAAAGCATACCTATCCTCCCCACTGTTGCTGAGTCCCTCCAAACTAGGGGAGGACTTGTTCCTCTATCTAGTCGTCTCCTCGACAACTGTCAACGTAGCCTTGGTTAGAGAAGAAGTCAGGGAACAAAAACCAGTATACTACACTAGCCGAGTGCTCTAAGGTGCAAAAGAGAGGTACCCCTCATTGGAGAAGCTCGCCTTCGCATCAATGACTGCAGCTCGTAAGCTCAAGCCATTCTTTCAGGCCCACAATGTGGTCGTCCTAACAGACAAGCCTCTGCGGAGAGCAACGAACAGCCACGAATCCTCCGGAGGGATGGCACTATGGGCAATTGAATTGAGTGAATTCGATGTATAGTATCGCCCACGTACGACCATAAAAGGGCAAGTCGTTGTTGACTTTATCATAGAATTCACAAACATGGAAGGCTAGGGGGCTGGAGCACAGCCTCAATGGAGTATCCACACAGACGAATCGTCCAACAGACATGCTGGAAGGATCGAGTAGTCCTACAATCTTTTGAAAAGGACGTCACAGAGTGTGCCATTCGACTCTAGTTCCTGATGGCCAATAATGAAGCTAAGTACGAAGCTGTACTAATGAAACTCAACTTAGCCAAAGCAGCTGGGGCCTTATCAGTCGTCATCCATAGTGACTCCCAAGTTGTTATCAGGCATATCAACGAAGACTACAAAACCAAAGGAGAGCGAATGAAGTACCTTAGCCTTGTCAAGAGATGGATAGATCAAAATTTTGCAATAGAATTTGTACAAGTAGGGATGAAAATGAACATTTTGATCGATTGGCAAAGGCTGCATCTACCGAACACATGACTATTGGTCTTCACCAAGGAACTAGAAATACAAGTGATACCAACAGGTATTGGTTGGATGATTCCAATCACTTTCTACAAGAATGGGACGATTCTAGAGGACTACAATGCGTACCGAAGGTTGAAAGTTCGGGCATCACGAGTCCCGGGGACAGTGTACTAGTGGCTTACCTTGTAGAAAGATGCCCAATCCTACCTACGGGTGGATGGACAAACCAAGTCACTCACAAGTGCCTTGATCAAAATTTTAAGTCTTCCTACGTACGAGAGGACGGACGAACCAAGTCACTCACAAGTGCCTTGGTCAAAATTTTAAGTCTTCCTACGTTCGGGAGGACGGACGAACCAAGCCACCTACGAGTGCCTTGGTCAAAATTTTAAGTCTTTCTATGTATGGGAGGGCGGACGAACCAAGTCACTTGCGAATGCCTTGGTCAACATTTTAAGTCTTCCTAGGTACGGGTGGAAGGATAAACCAAGTCACTCACAAGTGCCTTGGTCAAAATTCTAAGTCTTCCTATCTACGGGTGGATGGACATACCAAGTCACTCACAAGTGCCATGGTCAAAATTCTAAAGTCTTCCTACCTACGGGTGGATGGACAAACCAAGTCATTCACAAGTGCCATGGTCAAAATTCTAAGTCTTCCTACGTACGGGTTGATGGACAAACCAAGTCATTCACAAGTGCTTTGGACAAAATTCTAAGACTTCCTACGTATGGGTGGAAAGACGAACCAAGCCACCTACGAGTGCCTTGGTCAAAATTCTAAGTCTTCCTACTTACAAGTCAACGGACAAACCAAGTCACCTACGAGTGCCTTGGTCCAAATTCTAAGTCTTCCTACGTACATGTGAAAGGACGAACCAAGCCACCTACGAGTGCCTTGGTTAAAATTCTAAGTTTTTCTACCTACAGGTCGATGGACGAACCAAGTCACTCGTAAGTGCTTTAGTCAAAATCTAAGTCTTCCTACCTGCGAGTGGATGGACGAACGAAGTCACTCACAAGTGCTTTGGTAAAAGATCTAAGTCTTCCTACCTACTAGAGGACGGACGAGCCAAGCCATTTACCTATGGGTGGACGGACGAACCAATCCACTAACGAGTACCTTGGTAAAAGATCCAAATCTTCCTACCTACAGGGCGATGAATGATCTAGGTGACGAACGACCCAAGTGATCTTCCAAAGATGATTGACTCAAATAGAAATCATCCAACCAAGTCACCAAAGTGACAAACAACCCTCCAAAAATTTACTAAGTACATAGAATGGATGGATATAAACCAGTATCCAAAATTTACTAAGACCATAGAATGGGCAGATACAAACTATTATCCAAAAATTTACAAAGTCTATAGAATGGACGGATAAAAACCCGTATAAAAATTTTTAAAGTCCACAAAGTGGACGGATATATAAAATAAGTCCACAAAATGAACAAATGTTTTAAAAAGCATCGAAGTTTATGTCTACAGGATGGACGGATGCACCTGAAAAAGGTGTGAGGGGTACTTGAATGTGTCTTATTATTCACAAATAATAATGTCTTATTATTAACACTATGTGGACGGTTACACCTGAGAAAGGTGTAAGGGATACTTTAATGTATCCTTACTTGAATGAAGTACATTAAGTCAACAAGAAGGATGTGTCTTATTATTCACAAATAATAATGTCTTATTATTAACACTATGTGGACGGATACACCTGAGAAAGGTGTATGGGATACTTTAATGTATCCTTACTTGAATGAAGTACATTAAGTCAACAAGAAGGACGTGTCTTATTATTAACAAATAATAATATCTTATTATTAACGAATCCACTATGTGGACGGATGCACCTGAAAAAGGTGTGAGGGATACTTGAATGTATTCCTACTTTAATGAAGTACATATAATGAAACTGAGTCAACAAGAAGGATGAGCGAGGACTTGAATGTGTCTGATAAATACTAATACACCTGGAAAAGGAATCCACATTAACTACGTCCACGAGGTAGACAATTACATGAAAACTTATCTAAGAGTAACGGGTTAACCGTTCCCAAAAAAGAAAAAAAGAAAAAAAAATGATGAACATAGCTCAAAAAGAGGACGAATTAGAGCACTTTGGGATTTTTCATGACACAAAAGAAAGAGGTAGAACACAAACGTATATGAGACAACAACTGCAAGAACTTTGTCACCCCATGAATTCGTTCAGGGTGAAATTGACGGATCCATGTGCTGAGGGGGCAGTTGATAAGGGTATTTTTAGATGGTCTTCTTAGGTTGACGACATAACAAGACTGACGAACACATTTCCGTGGACAGACAGATCCAAAGGAAGCGAATCTCAATATAGACGAACCTCAGGTGGACGGACCCCATGCAAACAGACCCAATAAAGGGGGACGCACGATACTCACGTGGCTCCCATGTGGCTGGAATTGCTCATCAAGAATCCTGATATGGAAAAGTCTTACATCTTACGTCCAACCATAATTGAGGGTCATCTACAAGGGAGACTGAAGAGGATTAAAAGAAGTAGATGATGGATCCGTTTAAGTGGACATGACGCCGTTGGATTGGCAGGTTGATAGTAGATGGATCCAAGATGCTCGGATAAAAGATGGACGGATCTAAGGTCACGTGACATCCATCTGATTTAATTAATTAATCTACAAGGACTCCTAAATGGAAATAACTTGCGTCTTATGATTAACTCTAACTCGAAGAGTTCTAATGCGGCTAGAATCCTAACTGAGAAGGATTCGGTAATATACGCCCATTAATGAAGATCTTCCCTATAAGGAAACGCCTTGATGCGTAAGAAACGGAGGCCGACTTAGCTATAAAAACCCATGAACCCTCAAAATATAAGATACGCATAATTAATTCAACTCTGCCACTCTAGGGTTGAAAAGGGTTTCTAACTTGACCTTCGAAGGGTTTTTGGCTGGCAATACGCCGGTACTCTTTATTAGGTCTTTTCTTTCTGTTGTGCAGGTGTTATTCTAATCATTGAGAGACTGTGCAGCTTACTTGTGATTTTTTGACATCATCATATATAATTCAAACAAATTTTACAAAATGCATTTGATATATGCACCACAAATTATTATAGGGCGACGTGTATTTTTATGGGTCCACTGTAATTTTAGTATTATTAATGGGTCCTACAATACTATTTCAGATAATTTTTATTTTTATCTACAATACTTTCAGTAAATAATTTTTAATTTCAATAAAATAAGCAGATTCAAATAGACCCATGGTATATGGGTATGCTAGTATGCAATAATGCAAATAGACCAACCGATTGATAGACAACCACACATGTATATCTTTTTAAGAATCACATTTTTCAAGGTCGTACATTTACATATAAGCAAATGATTTTATTGGTTTATATTCTTCTAGCAACATTGTAAACTTACGTGGTAGACACACAAAACTTACATATTGTACACATTTTACAAATGTGTACAACTTTGTACACGTGTGTTTGATTTTCCTAAACAAAATATTCAAAATTAATGTGTACACGTGTGTAAAACCCCTTGTGGAAATCCAATGTCACTGAGAAATTGCGCGACATCATAGGCCGAGTAAGTTGCATTTGGAGTGATCACAAGTGGTTTTTGACTACCAAATAGTTTGGGATTAGGCATGAGCCATGTTGCTCTCAGAGCTCCTTTGTTGTTCTCGTACTTGTAATGGTTCCACTAGTGGCACTTCAAGTGAATTCCCAGAAGCATTTCCTCCACAGTGCCACCCCAGGGTGCCGAGAGTGCAATGAAGTGTTTGATATATTTTTGGCGCCAAGTGGACGGTTTCGGTTGAGAAGTTGGAGGACAAAGAGGCCTCCTAAGCTGTGGGAGAGAAGTATTACTGGCTTTCTTCCATTAGAAGTGCTAGCCTTTTCTATCTCTTGTAGGAACTTGGAACCCACATGGGATGGGTGACCTTCTGCAGCTAAACCATATCTAAAATCGTATGGAGCTCCAAAGGGGGTCTTGTCATTGACATATCCAATCTGTTCAAGAGATTCCACTAGAGGTGCCATGTATGCTGTAATGTGCCTGTAAATATGACTCAGATTTGTTAAAGACTGAGCTGCCGTGCAAATTGGTTACTGCACTATTTAGTATGATTATTCAATATCTATTACTGTTTTATTTCTTATATTAGGAATAGGTAGAATATTGAAAAGAGAAGACAAAAGAGAAATAAATTTTTGCAAGTACTACAGTAAAATGATGATTAGATATTAATTTTGTTTTTGATCCAGATGGATGATAACCTTGTTAACCATACATTTAATGAATCAATCAGCAATAGTAGCTGCACAATAAGAATACTCCCCTTCCACAGATTTCATCACAGGTAGCTTCCTTTCAAAATGAGATAACATTGACTCTGAAGTTAATTGGCATACCAAATAGCCAACCAATAGCCACTATGAATAACCATATTGCAAAATCCAAATAGTTGACATTTGAACTAACAACAAAGATGTCAACATTCTTGAGGTTGGGAGATTTGCACTTGCATATTGTTAGCCACTATCATTTGACATGGTTTACTTATTTGTACAAAGCTTAACTACAGTTCTTTAAATGTTATACTTTAATTAGATTCCTCAATTAAATTCAATCATGTGACTGAATTAATCAATGCAATACAAACATAGTACAAAAAATTGGACCAAGTTGCTTTATAAGAATGTAACCACATAATTCAATGTAACCACTTATTATATTGCAAAACGAAAAGTATAAAAAGGCTAATCTTATCATAGTTAGAAACAATGAAGAAATGACTTTGCAAGATGATGCAAAAGATGATAACAATGACTTGGACCATAGAGATGAGTTGAGTAGGCAAGATGATTAATAAGATAGAAAAAAAAGAGCTATGATTTAGCTTATATATTATGCATTATTACTTTTAAGTTTAACCAATTTGAATGTCAATGTTACACATATTTTAATTTGATTTTAGTTTTTTTTATAAATTATTATATAAGTAATGATTAAATTATTATTTGTTGACTATGTTCAATTTATATTAAATAAACCTTATATATTTGTTATAAAATATTTGTG
The DNA here is from genome assembly GCA_032878915.1 of Castanopsis chinensis. Classification (NCBI taxonomy): domain Eukaryota; kingdom Viridiplantae; phylum Streptophyta; class Magnoliopsida; order Fagales; family Fagaceae; genus Castanopsis; species Castanopsis chinensis. Next base: position 133,999 of record JAVQMG010000074.1, on the reverse strand, counting down.
TCTTTCAATACTCAATACTAAAAAATTTTAAATCGATTCACACGCGAGCGGGCTTATTCAAGTCAAAACGATTAGCCAGCAAGCAAGCAAGCAGCAAGGCCTCATGGATAACATTGCTTTGAAATAGCAAGCACACAGTCACATGGTCAAACTACCAGCATATGGTGGGCTAGGCTAATATTTCAAAGCCCATATGGTACCAGACACAAGTGGTCAACGAGTTCTCTCATTTAATTCGAGACAACCATAGTGATTGTCGGCCTAGCCCAAATCAGATTTCAAGAAATACAGGAAGCTCAGGCTTAAAACAGTTTATTTTGACTCTCAAAAAGAGTCAAAAGACCAAAAAAAAGAGAGATAAGTGATAAGATAAGATATTATCCTAAGCAGAATTACAATCTCTATGCATTATTTGTGCAATTTTTTTTGGTGGCACTAGATTTTTTTGGCATTATTTTGACTGTAAAATGCTAGAAACACAAGTAATCACACAATTCTTGCCACAACTTGTCACGTCGTGACGAGTCGTGAATGAAAAAAAATAAAAGTAATGCTTGCATGTGATCTATATCTCTACCACTCATTTTACACTTCGTTGCGTCGCGGTGAGATGTGACAAAAGTTGCTGCATCGCGGTGGTGAGATGTGACAAAAGTTGTGAGGGCTATTTTGACCTGAATCAAAAACTTTTATCTCCACGACCAAATCAAAGTAGCTTAATATGAAGAAAGAGAGGACAAGTTGAGCTTACTTGAGATAAGGGTCGAGGTAGAGAAGAGACTGAGGCTGGGTTTGGCTCAACGGAAATTCTTTTCCGAGCGTAAAATCATTTCAGGGGAAATTGTTTTCTCGTAAAGGAAAATGTATTCAGGCTGTTTGGCTGCTGCAGAATTCGTTTTACGGAAAATCAATTCCGGTGTTTGGTTTGTTCAAACATTTTACGGAAAATGCTTTCTGTTTTACAGAAAATCAATTCCCATGTTTGGTTTGTGGATCATTTTATAGAATTTATGAAATGCCTTTTATAAATTCAGCACCCGCATTGCCTAAACAAACCTGTAACAGTACAAAAATAATCATCCACTTCAACATCATAAATAATCATCCGAATATACCCATAATATTTGTATCAAAACAGCCACATCAATCTTTCACCATTGGCATTACACCTCCAAGGTGTACAAAAATGATACCTACATGTGGTCTTTGAACAATACAAATACATAATTTGGACAATTGTACCATCCCAATAATACAAAAGACTACATATATAATATAATGGTAGGTGAATACTAGTACTACAATGAAAGTTAATTCCTAAAGTTACCGTCATAGTTAACATGAAACAGACAAGTCAGAGTTGTGTGAACAAAAAACTATCCATCCACAGTTTTCTCAACTTAGCATTCTTGGCTAGAAATCCCCGTGCTGCCTTCTTATTTTTAGAGAGATGGTCAAACGCAGTTGCGAGCATATCTTTGCTATACCCATCTGCCACCATAGCCATGACCTCATTGTAAAGAGCTGTGTAATCCACCGGGCCCCTGTTGATTTCTTTCAAAGCCACAGCTATTTCCTTTAACTAATCAGACAGATTAGTCAGTACACTATCATCAGTGTTAGAAGGTGCACGCCCTCTTTTGCGGGACTTGAAAATTCCCGACCTAGTGGTGGATGACTCGACTGCATTCTTCCCTTTGTCTACCACACCTTCCTCCACATTGTCCGCCACAAATTCAGTACTGTCCCCATTGTCTGGCTCATTCTCAATATCTACATACGACTTAGAAAAGCTACCCGTGACTGTATCCTTCCCCACAACAATAGCCAATTCATCGTACATCTCAATCTTTTTGTTCAGATACTCTGCATGCTTATGAAGCGCCTGTATGGGAGAAATGAATGTATAATAACAATGCAATAATCACGTCACTCATAAATTCAATATTCAATTCAATATAGATGCCATTAGATCGGATCTAGGTCAATGATAAACAAAAAATTTGTTAGGGAATAGATTACATAACCCATGATTTTGAAGATAAATACAATTGAAAAAAAATAAAAATAAAAAAATGCTAAGACTAGATTTTACAATAGATCTGCACATGAAAGTTATATTTGAAAATTTGTAAAAGCAATGGGATCCTAAGAATAATGACACTATAAAAGCCAAAAACATATATTATCATTTATATTATGAAAATATAGTTAGAAGCCATACCATGACTTCTTCTTGATATGTCTTCGCATCGCATGTTATCATTTTTAAGTTATCGTCCCAGCTAAAACCACTCTTCTTCCTAATTGTTTGAATAGTGGTCCAGATGGTTCTCAAAGTCCGCAGCCGATTCTCTACATAAGAGGGGTGGCACTCGACCCCTAATTGAGCAGATATCTCCTTCGCTACAAGAGCAAAGGAGTCAGCCTTGAAAGTGTTAAAAGGCTTGTTGCCCTTCGTAGCCTCGTCAGTAAGTACCCTAAGCATAGCCGTGTGCATGGGGGGCAGCCACTTGAACTGCTCAGTGACACCCACTTTCTCTTTTCCCTTCGACATTACTACATATAAAAATTGTATAGTGAGAGTAGCATTTAAAAATGAGAGTAGCATTTAGTAATTACGCTCGGAATATGAACAACAAATGAAACACACATACAACCACGCTTATAGATGTGCACAACAGAACGAAACATGCTAACATTGGAAATAACAATGTAATGCTGGAAATGACAATGTAATGTTGATAATACATTTTCCATACATCACCAGAAATTTATAGTAAATACATTGTTCTTACAGGAAAAAAAAAGACAGCACATATTACAATCATAGAAATCTAAATAAAGTACTACTCTCCACTCCTAGTATAATCAGACCACATAGCTTGGCATATCTCATCTCTCTTAGCATTCCACAGTCTACTGTCTTCAATGGAGTCTCGACATGGCTGTGTTTCTTGTTGGGGGCCACTAGACTCTACTTGGTTCATTGCAGCTTCCATAATATGGTCATTTGGTTCAACCCCCATAATGTGATTATGAAGCACATAACATGCTAACACTACTTTCACTTGGGTTTGAAAAGACCAAAATGGTTTTGCATCCAACACTCAAAAACGTTTCTTCAACACTCCAAACCCTTAGTCAATGGTAGTTCTCAATGAAGAGTGTCGGAGGTTGAATAATTCTTGCTCATTTTTAGGAGGACGGTCACTAAACTCTTTCAAGTGATATCGCATACTTCGATAAGGTGACAAAATTTCATTTTTATTACTATACCCGGCATCACCAAGATAATATTTACCTACATATATTCAAAAATTAAACCAAATCACTACTATGCTTAGGAAAACGCAAAATATTTATTAAACTAATAAACCAAAAAGGTGAAGTAATCCTATAATACCTTGGGGAATTGAAAATCCCCCTGGCCTAGCAAATACATTATTTAACACACGTGAATCATGTGCACTGCCTTCCCATTCAGCCAATATATAAGTGAACTTTAAGTCAAAACTAATGGCAGTTAACACATTTTGCACGGTTCCATCTTTGCGACCACGAAACCTTCCTTGTATTTTAGGTGGCATAGATGCACGAACATGTGTACCGTCTATTGCTCCAACACAATCCCAATTTTCGACAGACATAATGGTTTAAAATTACACAAATCTTCACAATTTACAAAAATACACAAGTCGCAATATTTACCTTGAAAAATGGGTAGAACCTTCTGCTATTTCTCATCTTTGGGGGTGTATCTTCGCTAGGTAATCTTATTAGAGCTCTATATAATTTCAGGACTCCCTTGAGGACGACCTTGAATTATCTATGAACATTCTCAGTCGATCTATGGAACCGACTACCAATTACACGGAACCTCACATTATAACCAATAATGTGTAAGAAAATTAGCACTTGCTCTGTAATAGACATGTGAATAGTCGGGCGTACGTGCTCCCCCTTAGTGAGGATGTGACATAAGTGGTGGAAAGCTATAGGCTTCATCCTAATTTGATTCACACAATGTCTCTTACTTCTATGCAGAATACTATTTATGTATTCCTTTCTCTCGGCTGCATGATTAACATAAGGCGCCCTAGGCAGTAATCAATGCCGCAATTTCCTTAACAATGCAACCTCCGTAAGGAGGATAGATGCAGCTGAGGCAAGAATTATGGCTTTGGTTTTTTTCTTCATCTAAAAAATCACAAACATTGTAGCCTAAGAGGTACGTAAACAAATATGTTATTGATTACACAGTATATAAAAATAGCCACAAATAGAAAACAGCAAAGCACAATCATATACCAACACAACACCCGTGATCTCTAACATAATCAGTATATACAATCATGCTCAAAGTTTGTTAAAGCATCCAAATTTACATAAATTTCATAACAAACCTAGTTGAAGATCAAGGGAAAAGACAAAACCACTGTGGCAGTGTATTCACAGTATTCACAAGGTGCCATATACATTCACCAACACAACACAAAATTTATATCAACACAGTATTCACATTGATATCAACCAACACAAAATTTATGCACATATATTTCTGTATAATTGTAACATTAACAAAAGTTAATTTCTTAAATCAATAATTAAATAAAAAATGGATAATTATAAAAAGTAAATAAATAAATAAATCTGTATTTAAATAAATAATTTTATAAATATATATATATATATATATAGATTAGATTCGAGATATCAATATCAGTATTTGGGTTGTTTATGGGTTTGAGGGTGGATTTTGGCTAGAAGGGTTTAAGGGGATGTGGTTCGGCTTTTGTAGAGGGTGGGTTGGAGGTGAGGTGAAGTGAGATTGTCGGGTTAAAATGGAGGGTGGATTGGACGAAATGGAGGGTGGATTAGACGGAAATGGTGAGGTTGTTGGACATTTTTTGTTCAAACAGTGGAGGAAATTCACTGTGGGTGGATCCGCAGACTGTGGGTTGTCGAACTGTGGGTCGGCGGACTATGGGTCGACGGACTGTGGGTGGAGCATGAACCGGCGTGAGGGAGGGGTGACCTGCGTTTGGTGTTGTCTTGCTCTGTGGAGCTCGGTCACAACTGAGCTTGGAGAGTGTCTGTGAGGAGTGCGTGTGAGAAGCTTTAAGAGGGTGTGTGAGGAGTGTAAATGCTTTGAAGGTAAAATAAAACCTGAAATGGTTTTACGGGCCAAGAGGGCTATTTTACGGTTAACGCGGAAATTGAAATCTGTTTGACCCAATTTTCAGTGCTTTCCAAACACATAGAGGGGTGTAAAATGATTTCCTAAAACCCTTTTCAGCCAAAACAAACACAGCCTGAGTGGAACCAAAGTGAGGGACCCTGGTTTAGACCCCAGGTGCGTTTCGGAAATCATCCAAATCATGGTGACAGTAAAGCGTCATTCGCTCAGCAAAGCACTTTGTAAACAGAGCTAAGAGCACACTTCGGTCGAACCAGAGTCTGAACCAACCCTCCTTGTCTTTCCGAACTGGGTTCCACTTGTTGCAGTACAGGCTCGAGGGCTTGTAGTCACTGGTTAGCTTGGCTTCTAGCTGGTTCCCACCATTCTTGGGTATTAGAATCAGAGGGTGGAGGTTTCTGCTTGCTTGACACGTGTACAACATCATGGTCATTGAAATCATTAGTGCCAATTTCATGCCCATCATGTATAACTAAGAGACACGGAGAGACTATTTTAATGGATTTTGATTCTCGATTTTTACGCTTTATGGGATTGCAAGGTGCAAGTGCAATGTGTGGTGGACAATGCCTTTCGACTTTTGTTAATTAATAATGGAAACGTCGTGGTTTTGTACCTACCTATATTAAAAAACCAGAATCTAATAATATATTCCATTTCAGAAACTTTACATTGTTTCTCAAAAAAAAAAAAAAAAAAAAGAAGCTTTAGCCTTATATATTTTCTTTTGCAAATTATTAGTAGACATTGTTAAGTTATGTTTTGGTAATTCTACTGTTAGTATTCATATTAGTATAAGTATAATGCATTTTGGTAAATAACAATAAAAAAAATTCGTTATTATTATTTTTTTTTGGTGAAGTATTACCGTCAAACTTCTATGAAAAGTAATCATGCTTAACATGTGTATACAAGTTTAAAACCAAACATCGATGGTATTAAATTAGATATAAATGAAAATTTAATATTTATTTAATATATATTTTTAAATGCACTTGTAGCTAGTCTATACAATTTATTTATTTATTTTTTAAGTGAAACATCAATAACGGATTCAAATTATAGTTTGATAAAACTCTAATTTTTTTGTTAAGAATCGTTTCAATTAGAATTTTAATGCTCCAATTTTGTGCCAATTGTCGCTTCATCTTAAATTACTTCTACCTTCTAGCCTATTCTACTTTAAGTCCATCTTGTTGCTCAAAATGAAGCTTTATTTTTATTTTTATTTTTATGAGACTCAACAAAAAAACCTTTAAGTCCATTTTAAATTACTTTCAACTCATTTAAAATTAGTTTAAATATTCTTACTAAAACTTATTATAAATTCAAGTATAAACTTCAATGAAATACTTTCTCATGTTCTAAAAAATTGGCTATTCCATTTTAGTATATTTTCATAATAATCAAATTTTCATAAATTATTTTCAAAAATAAAAATAAAATTGATTGCATCATAATAATAAAAATCCGTTAAGAAGTACAATGAATCTATGCATATGCAATGGTTTCTAGTTAACTAGTTTTACGCATAGTTATATACAACTAAAGTTAAAGAAATTTGAAGTAATATTTCTGTGGGAGGGGAATTGAGGACAACACTGTTGTTGGGCCTTCCCCTAGCACCGCTATTGGGCCTTCTACTATTAGTCTCAGGAATCCATGAATTGGTCTGCCATACCCATCTCTAAACAAATTAATTGAAGTGAGCTTTGCCCCCTTGGCCCAAGCCCCTATCCTTTGGGTCCTCGGGAGGCCCAAAAACTGCTCACACAATTTCCTTTCAACACATAAATTAAAATGAATTTTTATTCAAAAAGCATAATAATTTACCAATTCTTTTCATAATGAAATTATTACAATTAATGTGAGAGAGATGTTACAACTTTGATTCTCCTCATAATGAAAATCAACTAATGTAAGGAGCTACAAATTTCTTGGCAATAACTACCAACTTAACAAGATGTCATAATACCCTAGCCAAGAAACTCAAGGAATTGCAAAATGTAGAGGAATCGAATTGCTATAGAACCAACCCAGGCCGAATCTATGCACTAAGGGATGAAATTCAAAAACTCAAGACTAGAGAGGAACTGATGTGGAAGCAAAGATCTCGCAATACATGGTTGAAGGAGGGAGATAGGAATACTAGATATTTCCATTGTAGAGCAAATCAGAGAAACCGGCGCAATCTCATACTGGGATTGGAAGATGAGTTTGGTAATTGGGTGGAAGATGAAGGCCAAATGGGTAGGGTGGTACAAGGATACTTTGAAATCATGTTTACCAGCTCAAATCCTTCGGGGTTTGATTATATATTGGAAGGAATGCAACCTGCCACGTTTGATGTTTCTCCATTGAGGCTAGGCCGTGACTTTCAAGCTGAGGAAGTCCACTCCGCTCTCAAGCAAATGGCTCCTCTCATCGCACCTGGCCTGGATGGTATGTCTCCTATCTTTTATAAAACTTACTAGAATATTGTGGGTGAGGATGTGACTGCTGTTGTGCTTAATGCTTTAAATACTGGTATTATTCCTATAGCTTTAAATACCACCTTCATATGCCTAATTCCTAAGATAAAAAATCCAAAAAAAGTTTCAGATTTTAGGCCTATTAGCCTTTGCAATGTGATTTACAAATTAATTGCTAAGGTTGTGCTTAATCATTTGAAGAAGTTCCTAGCTCTCATTATCCTTGATTCCCAAAGTGCCTTCCTGTCGGGTAGGCTCATCATTGATAATGTGTTAGTGGCCTTTGAAACTCTTCATTACCTTAAAAAAAAAAACACAAGGGAAGGAGGGACTTATGGCTCTCAAATTGGATATGAGTAAAGCCTATGACCGGGTGGAATGGGCTTTCTTGAAGAGAGTGATGAAGCAGCTAGGTCTTGAGGAGAGATTGATTAAAATTATTATATCTTGTGTGCAAACTGTATCCTATTCTGTTTTACTTAATGGGCAACTTGTAGGAAATATTAATCCAGGTCAAAGGCTTCGCCAGGGTGACCCCTTATTTCCCTACTTATTTTTATTATGTGCTATGAGTTTGCAATGTTTGATTCAGAAAGCTGAGGAGAGTGGAGATATAAAAGGGGTAGCCATATGCCGTAATGGACCTAGGATCTCTCATTTATTTTTTGCAGATGACAGTGTGTTATTTTGTCAGGCCACTGAAGGGGAATGCCAGAAGATCCTTGATATTTTGGCTACCTATGAGCGTGGTTCGGGGCAAAAAATAAACAGGGAAAAGACAAATATATTTTTTAGCTCTAATACTTCTCCCCAGATCCAGACAAGCATCCAACAACTGTTAGGAGTTCTGGCCATCCGCCAGTATGAGAAATATTTGGGGTTGCTAGCCTTAGTTGGTCTAGCCAAAAAACAGTCCTTTATGTACATCAAAGAGAGAGTATGGAGGAAGCTTCAAGGTTGGAAAGAGAAGTTACCTTCACAAGGGGGTAGAGAAGTACTAATCAAGTCAGTTATCCAAGCCATTCCAACTTATACCATGAGCTGCTTTAAACTTCCTAAAGGGTTGATTAAGGAATTGGAGATGCTTATATGAAAATTTTGGTAGGGATATAGTGGAGATAATAGAAAGGTACATTGGGTTAAATGGGACAAACTTTGTGATGCCAAGGAGGTGGGGGGATTGGGGTTCAAGGAAATTGAAAAGTTCAACGACGATTTACTGGCCAAACAAGTGTGGCGTATGATTAATAATCCAGACTCCCTTTGCCATAGGGTGTTCAAAGCAAGATTTTTTCCGGATAGCTTAATCCTTGAGGCAAGGGACTTCACCTATGGCTCCTATGCTTGGAAAAGCATAATTAGTGCTCGTGATGTAATTCGGAAGGGTATGGTGTGGCGTATTGGTAATGGGCATTCTGTGAGGATTAAACAAGATCAGTGGCTGACTAATGAACCTAGCAAAACGCCCATTTCTACTCTCCAGACCTGCCCCCAGATGCTACGGTAAGTACTCTTATAAACCATGATAATGGAGATTGGAATTCTGAAATTGTTCAGGCAAACTTTCTGCCACATGTAGCGGCTGCCACCTAAGCATCCCTATCAGCGCAAGAGCCTCACCTGACCGCATCACTTGGTCTCTTACCCCATCAGGCCAGTTCTCTACAAGCAGTGCTTACAAAATGTTGGCTGCGTGTGCTTCGAATGAGCGCGCAGGTAGCTCCAATCCAGTCCCAACTAGGAGCTTCTGGAAAGGTATTTGGCAACTCCGAGTGCCTAAGAAAATTCAGCTGTTCATATGGAGAGCTTGTCACAACGCGCTACCTACCATGTCCAATCTTTGGCGCCGCCATATTACCGATTCAGCTGTGTGCACTGTGCAAAAATCTGGAGGAAGACACGCTACACGCCTCATGGTTCTGTGGGGAGATTGCCTGCGTTTGGAACTCCCTTACATGGTTCCATCAAGCGGTCACATCCCCCCATCTATTTCACTGATTTGCTTTCTAGATTTTTGCAGGTACAGGATGAGTTCAAGGCTAAAATATTCTCTATCATAGCTTGGCTAATATGGAATCGGACAAACGCTCAACATTTTGGTCGACCTGTGCACCCTCTCGGACACCTTTGTTCCATGGCGGGAGACTTGCTGCAGGAGTACCTTGATGCACAGGAGCTTGAACCAATCCCCTCCCTTCCCCCCGTGATGCAGCAGTGGTGACCTCCAGAGTCCGAGCATGTCAAGTTGAACTTCGACGCAGCGGCGTTCAACTCATTGAATTTGGCAGGCATCGGTGCTATTGCTAGAGACTGGAATGGTGTTGTGCTTGGAGCCATGTCCATGTCCATATCCCTCTCTCAATCAGTGAATGAAATGGAGGCAATAACATGTTGAAAAGAGGTTCAGTTTGCTGAGGAGATGGAACTACAGAAAGTGATTATCGAAGGTGATTTGTTGGTGGTGATCAACGCCCTCTCACAAGGGCCTGGCTGCCTCTCTTTATATTGGAATGTCATTGATGATATCTTAGTACTTGCTGATGACTTTCAGTTTTGTGAGTTTAGGCATGTTAAACGAGTCTGTAATGTGGTAGCTGATATGCTAGCCGAAAACGCTAAGGAATTGATGGGGGTTCGAGTTTGGGTGGATGACCTCCCTGAAGACATTTACCCCCTGGTTTTATTTGATGTTCATTGATGTTGCTCTCTTATTCAATAAAAGCCCAGGCTCGTAGTCTGGTTTCTCAAAAGAAAAGAAAAAAAAAAAAAAAAAAAAAGAACAAGATGTCATCCTAAAAAGTATTCCAATAACTTCCCGTAAAAGGTAGTGATGTTCAAAGTTATTTGTTCATAATAAAAATTGTTATTGCTTACAATATAAATAACAAAAATTCCCGAGATTATTTATTATTTTATTTATTTATTTGCTATTGGGCTACACAGTTAGAGTAGCATTCCCATTCCAAAATCCCTTGTCACCTATGATTGCCCGCACTTTTAACTTATGATTTAAACGTTTCTTATTTGTTTTAATTTCAAATTTACCATTTGTGAAATAAATTCTAGTGTAGTCATCCATAGATAGTTTTATACTAGAATTCACAAAATTCATTATTGACAATTTGATAACATAAATGCACAAAGTGAAATTTATGAGAAAATGATTTAAATTGCGAAATTAGCAGCATATTATAAGTTATACATGTCTAAAAAACCAAAAGCCAAAGACATTTGACAGCATGAATGCAACTCAAGCAAGGGTCCAATGACCACAGTCTGATCCTTACAACAATCATTTTGATACATACAAAGTTATAACAACTAATTTACTCTATCCAGCATATTCATGAATAATGTAGTAATAAATAATAATGAGTCAAACAAATAGCCGCCATCTAAAAGCTGTAGGAACAGGTATAATAAGATAAAATACATGTCAATAAAAATGAGCACATTGCAGAATGAAAATTTCAAAAGTCTTTTTTTTTTTTTTATTTTATATATGGTCATGAAAGTCTTATTTTTTTTTTAGCATTGGCGTAGGAAATGGGAGAACTTTTGTGATGAAGTTCAATTTGAAATAACCTTAGAAATTTCAATGGCAGTGTTAAAATTTGAGAATAATTGCATGCGATTCAAATATATGCAAAATAAATAGGACATGCTTTTAGATGCCAGAAAACCCAACGAAAACACCCAAAATTGCGTTGACTGACAAATAAAGCAATACCAAAACTCGCAGGAAATGACCTAATTAATATTATTTCGTTAGGCGATTGTATGCAATGTTAAAATCTAAACGAAAGAGCAAATAAGATTGAATATTTGAATAGATTGTAGAAAGCAATAGAAGTAGGAAAGAATAACGTGGTTTAATCCAACGACCTATGTTCTTCACGGAAAATAGCTTAAATAACTATATCTTTATTGTGATGAATTGTTATTTTAGAGTGAACCCCTAAGTAGGGTATTTATTAAAATTAAATTTGACTTAGAAGAAGTATGTGGTTGGGATAAATCTAAAATCAAGAAAAATTAGTAAAATTAGTGTTCCTTGATTTTTGACTTTTAGTCAATTAAGAATATCAACTTGTGCTGAATGTGATGTGATATCACTGATATGCATGACACAATAATATCTCCTTCACGCATCAACAATAATATCTCCTTCAAACTCAACGTAGAAACATAACGATGCCTTGATGCTATTCTCAAAAAAAAAAAAAAAAAAACCAAAAAAAAAAAAAAAAAAAATGGTGCATGCCTTGATGAGTTTGAAATGCAAGCACATGGAGATATTTGAAGATGACCACCAATGACAAGATTGGATGTAGAATGAGTCAAGTAACGTGCAATGAATTATGCAAAATGCTAGCGAAGACGTGGACATCGACGATGGACAAGTCTTGAAAGATGGCTACAATACAAAGGCCTAAGACTGACTACACCAATGAGCAAAGACTGGTTGTTACGGTTTGAGGACGACTACGTTTGTAACGCCCAAAATTCATAAATAATAAATGTCTATTCAATCTAAATAATCCATAAAAATATTAAATAAATGTAACCAAAAACTTAAAATCTCATCTCAATTGTCAGGGCTCTAATCCACCAAAATAATTCGCATTACAATATTTAATACCATAAAAATAATAATAAAATCTTCAGTCTCACAAAACTTCGTAACTGTTGACTCCCAGTAATCTCTACTTCAATAATCCCTCTAATGTATTTGTAAGGGAAATAAATGGGAGGGGTGAGATAACTCAATAAGTGAAATTCACTAACATTAGGGCGTGGGAACAACCTTTCTAAAAAAAATAATTCTTACAATAAATTCATAACTTGTACCTCACCAATATTTTATCATCAAATATTTCATATATAAAAAATAACTTTATATTGTGAGCTATCATAATATATATATATATATATATATATCAATACCATCACATACACAATTTCCTAGGTTTTTCTCGTGGTCAACGTTTACGCCCTGTTGACAGGGTTGTGCTGTCCCATTTTCTGGGACTGGAACCTCCTTTTCTTAAGGATGACTTCTTTGGAACCTAAAGGTGCACTCCCTTGCTAAGGAGCTTCCTTTTTGGATCTTCAAAAATATACTCCCTTGCTAAGGAGCTATCAAATGTGCACTGTCCCCTTTTTCTGGGACCGTCCATTGCTAAGGACTAGCTGCAGTATGATTGTCCCTTACTAAGGACTAAATAAAATATTGAGTTTATAATCATGACTTGCCATAGGTTTTCAAAACATATTCAAGATGTTCACAAAAATAATCCATTCATAATTCTAAAAAATATAAAGATATATTCACACATACAAGTTTAAATAAATTTAGGTTTTCCCACAAGTTTTTCATAAAATGAATATTCAATGTGCACATCAAGCATTTATAAAGTATCAATTTATATATATATATATATATATATATATATATAGAATAACAACATATTTTTTTGATATAAAATAGTTTAATTAATCAACACTGTTTGGGAAAACCCCCAAAATTAGCAAACACCGCTTACCTCTTAGTTGCAAAAATAAAAGAAATCAACCTCCCCTGCATCACAATAAATCTGTAGAATTAGAACCTAGCAACACAAAAAATAGGTTCATCAATACACAATTTCCCATTTAAAAATCTATTTTCACGCTTAAACGGTTTTATCCTAGACAATATTGATATATCCAAAATCCTCAATTTATTCACTTAACTATCCAATTCACTTTCAGCTTTGATTAGATTTTTGGATTTAAAAAGTTATTACTGTCTAATCAGATTTTTCCATTAACGTAATCATAGGTATTCATGAAACTTCAATAAGGCCGAATAATAAATATCTGACCAACCTGAACGTAACAGCCATATTATTTATTCATATCCATTCACTCTAACATTACATCTATCCAATTTAATATTGGAAGCCACATATAGCCTTAATTTATTCATCTAGTTGCTTAGCATTCCCACTTGATGCTGCTGAATATCTATTGACTCTAATATTATATATATATATATATATATATATATTCAATCTAACATGGAAAGCCACGTACAAGCCTTAATTCATCCATCTAGTTGCCTATTACCCCTTTAAGGCTGCTGGACTAGTTTTAGAAAATAATAAAAGGGTGATGGTTGATTCGGTTAACAATGGAGGCTAAGTGTGAATGCATACTAAACATAAGCACCTTTTTCCATTTAATATGGTGACAAAGTCCAAGCCTATCACTCTCTTTGGTAAATGAGATGTTATTTTATTAGAAGAAATTGGAAACTTCTTTTCTTTTCTTTTCTTTTCCTTTTCTTTCTTGGCAACCAAATGAGGTCTAAGTCTTGACTTTTTAGTTAAAGTTCTCATGAACATCATCTAAAAAAAATACTATTTACCTAATTTTAAAATGAAAATTAAAAAACAAAAAACAAAAAACAAAATTAGGTATACAATGTCAAATTCCATAGTCTCCTATTATATCAAATGAGTGTTTAATTTTTCTCGCAAAGTATTGAATGGTAAAGCTTCTAGGCCATAGTCTCAATTACAACTCTCAATCATGTTGGATTTGGATGATGCCAATCAACAACGTATCATTATTAGATGCAGAAAAAATTTGGTGGGTACACAACGTTTAGTGTGGATGGGAAGAAATTTCATAATATTCTAATTAGTTAGGTTAGTAAGGGGCCTATTCTAATTTAATGATCCTGGAATTTTTTATACAAGTAATAATCAAGAAAACTTCCACCTAAAATAAGTTGGACTTTTGGCAAGAGAGAAAATTGATGTCTAGAAAAATCAAGCTAAGGCTGGCCAAAATGGACTAGTTAATGAATATAATTAGTGTCATGTCAACAAGGTAAGAAATCAATTTCCTAATTATTTTTCTATTTTGTGTTTAAAAATTGATACATTCATTTAATAAAAGTAGTGCGTAACCCTGTGCATTTGCACATGTACATTTAAAAACAATTACAATTATATATATATATATTGTAAGAGCACAAATCAAGCTGGACTCAAGGTTGGACCAACGGACCAGCTCAATGAGCCTTGAACAATGAATTTATAGAGAGTGGAATTCTAATCTAGGTTTATAAGACGATAGATAACACGAAGGACGGACTTAATCATGAGATTCATACATAAATCTTATACAAGGAAGTGATACTGAGCTCTGTATGTGTGTGCCGAGGACAATTCTCAAGGCTGTTCTTACAGGCTCTCTCTCTCTCTAATATTACTCTGCGTTTTTCTCTCTTCCCCTCTCTCTCCAAAAAGCCCCCTTCTCTTTCTTACTCCTTTTCCTTTTATAGGCCTGCCTCCCCTTCCCTTCGCTTCCACGTAGGGTCCAAATCTTCCTTTTGGATACTTGTCCCATCCATCCCTTCCACTAGAGTCTCTAGTGGTAAGGATTAGGTTGAACTTCTGTGTTCAGGCGTCACTTCCTCATTAATGCGGCCAGAGAGGTAGGTGCAGAGCCTTTAATGCGGTGGTAGCAGCCTTTCCCTTGATATTTGCCTGCTGTTCCCTTCCTTTATCCTCCTTTATCCTTTTTTGTTGTGTTTCTGCATCCGAGATCTTCCTCACGGGCACCATTGAATGGCCAGATCAATCATATTGTCCTCGGCTACGTACTGCCGAGGACTAGGTTGTCCTCGGACGTCGTCTTCCCTGATGTTCTGATCATGCATGACACCCCTCTTTACCACGTGATCTGGCAGGCTGAACTGATTACGTCCTCGGACCCCCTTGAGATGTAGGGCTGGGCCAGTCTTATGGTGGGAGCCTTTGGGCCGGCCCACTGTGCATGTTTCGGGCCCATTGGCACTACATTAGCCCCTCGAAGCCCTTAGTTCTGCTTCATTAGGAGGAATGAGGGCTTCGATCCACACGCGCGAAGCGATCCGTTTCTGACGTTTCAGTATACTAAGAGCGCCCCAATTTAATACTGGCGGCTTCCTGTTCCCCACGTCCTGCCGTGCGATGCTCATCCAACGGGTGGGCGTGTTTCAAGGGGAAACAAGCGGGAGATTTTCCGCTTTGCGCCTTCCCATGAAATAAGTACTGCCATTTCAAAAGGTTTCTGCTCATTTCAGATTCTCTGCACATCACACTTAACCTCCCCTGCAACCTGCACGCGTCTTCATATCCTTCGTTTCCAAGCCGAGGTGACATAGTTGTTTAAAAGTAAGTTCTCCAATCTTCTGCTTTCATTTCTGTTGTTTATTCTTTCAGTCCTCCCTGTCTCTGTCCTCGGCTGTTTAATTCTTCCAATTTTGTGGTAGTGTTTGCCTCCTAGTTTTTAGGAAATGGGTAGGTTCGCGTCTCTAGTGGATACCCCTGAAAAGATAGAAGCCTTTAAAACTAAATATGAGATTCCCGCTGGAGTGTCTATCCAATACTGTAAAATGGGAGAGTGGCTTGCCAAGAGGAAAGCCGGCGAAGTTGTGATACCCATAATCGCGTTTATAGAGGGAGGGATGAAAATCCCTATGAGACCCATCACTAGGAGCTACCTTAGAGCCGCTAGGTTGGCCCCTACACAGTGTGCCCCAAACATGCTTAGGATTTTGGGCGCTACTGACGCCCTGAATGAGATACTAGGGTTAGGCCTTACCCATCATGAGGTGAATTGGGTGTATACCCTTCACCGTTTAAAAGGACATACCTACTACCTGAAGTCTAGACATCCTGAGGTCAGATTGATCCAATGCCTTCCCCATTCCAACAAGGGTTTGGATAAGGATTTCCTCATACTATCTGGGGAGTGGCACGACGGTCTCCACTGTCCGACGACGGAGGGGGAACCTGGTGAGTTTTCATGCCATGTTGGCCATAACTAATGATGAATCTTCTGTTTCTTTTGTCAATTGTCTCCTTTGTAACTTGCTTGTGCTGATTTGTTTTTTGAAATGTATGTGCAGATCGTCGCGCACTTGCTCCTCGTGCTAATCTCGTCGACTTTAACCGTTTGGACAAAATCTTAAAGGCCGAGGTGTTTGTTCATTCGGACGGTCAGCTCCGTGCTGCTCACCTCATTCTCGGATACACGCCCATCTCGACCGTCTTTCAAGAGACTAAGTGTGTCATTAAAGAAAAAGACCCACGGTTGCCGAGGATCAGCGTAGCAGTCGAGGGTTTTTTGCTACCCAAAGGCGCCCCGATCCCTCAAGGCATTTTGATCACTGAGCCTGTGAGGGTTACTTCAGAGGCTTCTCATCTTGCTACCTCCTCGGCTAGATCCAGATCTGGCGAAGGCTCATCTTTGCGGACAATCTTAAAGGAAGAAGAAGAAGAAGAAGAAGAAGAAAAAGAAGAAAAAGAAGAAGGGGGAGTTGTTGACCTCTTAGACTCAGACGAGGAGCTTGAGGACTTCGATCAACTCTTTCCTCCTAGGCATCCATTGCCGGTTGTCAGGTCTCCCTCTTACACCTCTTCAGACGACGACGTTCAACCCCTTACAAGAATGGGCATCCAACGTCGTGCTAAGCCCAGTCTCAAAGACGTTCTCGAAGGGCAGGCTGGGGCACAGGATACTCCTAAGGTGCCTCCAACTAAATCTAAGGACAAGGGCACTGAGAAGGTCCCTTTAATAAAGGTCAACCCTCCTCCTCCTCCTCCAGTCCAACACCTTGATCCCGCCGACCATAAAAGGAAAAGGGATCACGCTAAGGGGAAGGAAATCACTGAAGGGAGCAAAGACCTCCCCACTAAGGAATCTGATATGGAGAGGGGTGGCAAGCAGGCTCGGCATGCCCATCCGAGGTCCGAAAGGCGCGCCGACCCTCCGGCAACATACCATGCGCCCATTTGGGCTCCCCAAATGTATGTGGATGATCAGGCTGTCACTGCTGATGCGTCCATCAGGGGGTCCGACGAAGGCACAGCCTCGTGCGTCGCCGATGCATTGGAACAGGCACTTCTTTTGCCCGAGGACATGGGCGAGCTGAGAAGGATGAGGGATCACACCGTCTTTAAAGTTTTGAAGAAAGAATTGGCCCTGGTAAGGCTCTTAATTGTTTGCCTTTCTTTTCATGTATATTCATTTTTGTCTTTCATTGCTGCAGTCGCGACTATTTCTTTATTTAATATTAACTGGTAATGTTTGCATATAGGCTGTCCAGTCTGCACATAGGGCGGAGGAGATTGCTGCCAACTCCTACAGGGCCCTGAGGGATGAAGAGGTGAGACTGGAGCAGAACAGGAAAATACTGGAGCTGAGGGAGAAGAGGCTTAAGGAGGTGACCACCAGCCTGACCAAGGCGGAGAGCGAAAGGCTGGGTCTGGAGTCTCAACTGAAGACTACGACCAGGCAAACCGAAGATCAGAGGTTGCAGCTTAAGCGCGCCGAGGAAGATCTTGTCTCGGCCAGGAAACTTGCGGAAGGCCTTGCCGTAGATCTTACGGCATCTGAGGAGGCGAAAGAGGCGGCTGTGAAGGCTAAAGAGGAGGCACTTGCCAGGGCAGAAGCAGCCGAGGCATTGGTCAATGAGGCTGAGCAGAGCGGCTACGACGTGGGCGTGGCGGAGACCACCGAAACCTTTAAAGCCCAAGTGCCGGGGGTATGTAGAGATTACTGCCTCCAAGTGTGGAAGGAAGCTCTCTCCCAAGCCGGGGTTGATGCTTCCTCCCCATTATGGAAGGTGGAGAACGCCTACGTCCCTCCGGCCATCCGAGTGGTGGCTTCTAGCTCAGTTGAGGATGTTTCCCACCCTTCCTCAACTAATATGCAAGTGGGGGAGGGTGCTGCCGACGACGTCGCTCCTACTGCCCAGACTGAAGATGCGCCGCCTCCTCCTGCCCAGACTGAAGATGCGCCGCCTCCTCCTGCCCATAAAGAACTGCCTCCTAACTCCGAGGTCAGCGGGGCTATGGAACTAGTTCTTGCAACTTTGCCCATAGAGCCTAAGGAGAAGATTGGGGAATCCTCAGCTTCGGTGGTGCTTCCTATCGATTCCGGAGACCAAATTCAGCCTAAACCTTGATGGCCCTAGTCATCTTGCTGCGGCTTCTTTTCGCCCTTTTTAGCTTTTCTTTACTTCTTCTTTTTTGTTATTCCCCTTTTGGACGCCAATGTACTTCAATTATGTTTTCTTCAATGAGATGTGTCTTCAGCTTAAATTGTTATTCTCTATTATACTGATTATGAAAAGATCTTTTTGCTATTGTTGGGTTAACCTAATTGAATGAGGACTTGAACTAGCTTTACATATTAACAATACCATAATAACGACCTAATAAACACAAAGTAAAAACGGTCTCATGACGTGTCTGCAAACGCTTTAAGCAACACTGAAAAGCAATGCACTAGTATTGGATCTGTTTACTTAGGATTTGCTCAATAACCATCTTTGTAACAACACATTATAAGGGGACCGAAGGATATGTTTCATCTTTAGACTAGCAGTACCTCAAGCCTTGCACTTGGTACTTAGAAATAATTTCATGTCCGTTCACTTAATAATTTCAACGCCGTTTTCCTCTCGGGGAAAAGGATCCGATACAAACTTAATTATCCTTGGAATAAGATAGAGGGTCCGAAGACCCGACATAACCTCATTCTCCACTTTTAGGTTAAGGTAGGGGACCTAATGGTCCGACGTAACCTTATTTAAACTTGGAGTAAGGCCGAGGCTCCGAGGAACCGGCGCAGCCTTTGCTTTCATTTTTAAGTTAAGGTAGACGCTCCAAGGAACCGGCGTAACCTTATTTAACTTTGGGACAAGGCCGAGGCTCTAAAGAACCGGCGTAGCCTTATTTTCATTTTTAAATTGAGGTAGAGGCTCCGAGGAACCGACGTAACCTCATTCAAACTTGGAACAAGGCAGAGGCTCTGAGGAACCGGCGTAGCCTTATTTTTATTTGGGACAAGGCCGAGGCTCTTAGGAACCGACGTAGCCTTATTTTTATCTTTAAATTAAGGTAGAGGCTCCGAGGAACCGACGTAACCTCATTCAAACTTGGAACAAGGCAGAGGCTCTGAGGAACCGGCGTAGCCTTATTTCTATTTGGGACAAGGCCGAGGCTCTTAGGAACCGACGTAGCCTTATTTTTATCTTTAAATTAAGGTAGAGGCTCCGAGGAACCGACGTAACCTCATTCAAACTTGGAACAAGGCAGAGGCTCTGAGGAACCGACGTAGCCTTATTTTTATTTGGGACAAGGCCGAGGCTCTTAGGAACCGACGTAGCCTTATTTTTATCTTTAAATTAAGGTAGAGGCTCCGAGGAACCGACGTAACCTCATTCAAACTTGGAACAAGGCAGAGGCTCTGAGGAACCGACGTAGCCTTATTTTTATTTGGGACAAGGCCGAGGCTCTTAGGAACCGACGTAGCCTTAAGCACAACAAAATTAATAACATATAAATGACAAAACTAGGAGGACAAAAGCACCTTTTCATTAATAATAATATCGTCTTAAATTACTTACATTCCAGGGATGAGGCACTAGTTTTTCATCTAAGTCTGCAAGGTGATAAGCTCCTATTCCTGCTACTGTCGTGACGCGATACGGTCCCTCCCAGTTAGGTCCAAGTTTTCCCCATGCTGGATTCTTGGTATTACCCACCACTTTTCTTAACACTAGGTCTCCGGGAGCAAGCGGTCTTGAGCTTACATTCGAATCATACCCTTGTTTCAGCCTTTGCTGGTACTGGGCCAGATGAATCATGGCAACTTCTCTTCTTTCCTCAATTAAGTCTAGACCCCTTTCTAGAAGCCTGTCATTGCTTTCCGGAGTGAAGGAACTCGTTTTCATCGTTGGGAAGTCAGTTTCCACAGGGATAATAGCCTCGGCGCCATATGTCATTGAAAATGGCGTCTCTCCTGTTGATCGGCGCGGCGTGGTCCGATAAGTCCACAGAACGTGGGGCAATTCCTCCACCCATTTTCCCTTGGCGTCCTCTAGCCTCTTCTTTAGTCCGCTGACTATAACTTTGTTGACAGCCTCGGCCTGCCCATTTCCCTGCGGATAAGCTGGAGTGGAGTACCTATTGGTTATGCCGAGGCCACCACAATATCGCCTGAATGCCTTGCTATCAAATTGCAAACCATTATCAGAGATGAGAGTACGAGGTACGCCAAAGCGAGTGACGATGTTCTTCCACACAAACTTCTTCACATCAACATCCCTGATGTTTGCCAGGGGCTCAGCCTCTACCCACTTAGTAAAATAATCTGTGCCGACAACCAAATATCTTCGATTTCCAGGCGCCTTTGGGAAAGGACCCACAATGTCCAGACCCCATTGCGCAAAGGGCCAGGGGCTTGTTAAAGGATTGAGCACACCTCCAGGCTGATGAATGTTTGGGGCAAACCTCTGGCACTGATCGCACTTCTTTACGTAGTTTTGAGCCTCTCGTTGCATATTGGGCCACCAGTATCCTTGTGTCAGAGCCCTGTGAGCTAAAGATCTTCCTCCCGTATGGCTCCCACATATTCCTTCGTGTAATTCCTCTAAGAGTAGCTCTGTCGCTTCGGGATGCAAACACAACAGGTATGGTCCAGCAAAGGACCGTTTGTAGAGTTTGTGATCCTCAGCCAACCAAAACCGAGACGCTTTTCTGCGCACTTTGTCCGCTTCAACTTTCTCCTCAGGCAGAACATCATCCTTAAGAAAAGATACGATGGGGTCCATCCAACTAGGCCCCACCCTGATCTGGTGAACATGAGTAACCTTCCCAATCATTCTCGAAGGTTTGGGTAAGTCCTCAACCAGGATAATCCGAGGTAGTCCCTGTGCCGACGACGTGGCAAGGGTTGCTAAGGAATCGGCATGTGTGTTGCTACTTCTGGGGACATGGGACAAGGTAAAAGACTCAAACTTGCGCTGCACAGCTTTAACTTGATTCAAATAATCTTGCATTCTTGGGTCTCTGGCTTCCACTTTTCCATCTACTTGGCCCACAACCAGTTGCGAATCTGAGAATATTTGCACGGTCTTTCCCCCCAACCTGTGGACCATATCCATTCCTTTCAACAAGGCTTCATACTCGGCCTCATTATTAGTAGCCGAGAATCCTAGTCTTAAGGACTTCTCCAATGTGAGGTCCTCTGGGGTCGTAATCACTACCCCCACCCCGGATCCTCTCTGATTAGCAGCCCCATCAACATGAACAATCCATATCGCGTGATCTTTGCATGCAACCATGCCAACTGATTTTTCATCAATGTTCTTGTTGATCCCATCACTTTCCATTGTGGGCTCAGCAAATTCCGCAACGAGGTCAGCCAAAACTTGGCCCTTTATTGCCGTGCGGGGCATGTACTTGATGTCAAATGAACCCAAAATAGTCCCCCATTTTGCAATCCTGCTGGTATAATCCGCACCCCGGAGTATAGCTTTGAGGGGAAGCTGAGTGAGAACAACCACCGTATGGGATTGGAAATAGTGGGGGAGCTTACGTGTACCATGCACCACAGCCAGGATCGCCTTCTCCAATGGTGGATAACGTACCTCGGCCTCATGCAAGGACTTACTTACATAGTAAACTGGCCTTTGCACATCCCCATCGACCCTTATCAGCACCAAACTAACGGCGTGGACTGCCACTGCAATATAGGCGAATAGAACTTCGTCGACTTCGGGCCTAGACATGATAGGAGGATGAGCGAGATATTCTTTAAGCTGCCGGAAAGCAACGGCACATTCTTCTGTCCACTCAAACCCCTTCCATTTGTTCAATAATTGGAAGAATGGTCTACACCGGTCAGCAGATCTTGAGATGAATCGGTTGAGGGCGGCTGTCATCCCAGTCAACTTCTGCACTTCCTTTGGATTCCGAGGTGGCTGCAAGTCATTAATGGCTTTAACTTGAGCAGGGTTGACCTCAATTCCTCTATGCGTCACCATGTAACCCAAAAATTTGCCCGATCCCACGCCAAAGGAACACTTGGCTGCATTGAGGCGTAATTTATGCTTCCTCAGTGTCTGGAAGGTGTCATCAAGGTCTGGTATGTGAGCCGAGATAGTCTTGCTTTTAACCACCATATCATCCACATACACCTCAATCGTATTTCCCAGTTGCGGCTCAAACATCCTTGTCATCATTCTCTGATAGGTAGCCCCAGCATTCTTCAAGCCGAAGGGCATCACCTTATAATGGTAGTTCCCTGTGGGTGTGACAAAAGCTGTCTTTTCCTGGTCTTCCAGAGCTAAGGGTATTTGATGGTAGCCTTGGAAAGCGTCTAAAAAACTCATCCGAGGATGCCCTACTGTAGCATCCACCAACTGGTCTATGCGGGGTATTGGAAATGAATCCTTTGGGCAAGCCTTATTTAGATCCGTAAAATCCACACACACCCTCCACTTTCCGTTCTTCTTTTTCACTACTACAGTATGAGCCAACCACTCTGGGTAAAACACTTCCTTAATGGCCCCGGCTTTCTTGAGTTTCTGCACCTCTTCCTTCACGGCATCAGCGTGCTCTTTAGACGAGCGCCGAGGTGGTTGCCTTCGCGGCACCACCAATGGGTTGACATTGAGGTGGTGACAAATAAACTCAGGATCCACACCAGGAGCTTCGTAGGCATCCCATGCAAACACGTCGACGTTTTGCTTCAAAAAAGCAACCAGATCTTCTTTCTCCTGTTGGGGTAACAGACTACCCACCTGGAAGAATTTCTCCTCATCATCGGCTATTATTACTCTTTCCAAGCCCTCACATCCAGGTTCTCCTTCCTCGGCCCCCTTTGGCTTAGCCGAGTATGTTAATTGCTACAAGCCTGGCTCGGCCAATGTTTGAGACTCCTGTCTCGTCTGATGTGTAATGGCTGCTGTTATACATTGCCTTGCCATGGACTGGCTGCCTAGTATTTCTTCAACCCCATCCTCGTATGGGAACTTCACTTTAACATGCAGAGTTGACGATACGGCACCCAAGGCATGCAACCATGGCCTCGCCACTATGGCTGTGTAGGGGGAGTAAGCGTCGACGACGATGAAATCCACATCCACTATCACTGGTCCCGACTGCACAGGAAGTCGGATTAGCCCCTTTGGAATAACTGCCTTCCCTTCAAAACTTATCAATGGGGAGTCATACGCTGTAAGATCCTCGGCCCTCAAATTAAGGCCCTTGAATAAGTCCGGATACATAATGTCAGCTCCACTCCCTTGGTCTACCATTACTCTCTTCACATCGTAGCCCCCTATCCTTAGCGTGATGACCAATGCATCGTCGTGTGGCTGGATAGTGCCAACCTTGTCTTCCTCAGAAAATCCCAGCACAGGCATAGGGTTCCTCTTAGTCCTCTTCGGCTCTAGGTTGAGTTCCTCGGCAACGGGACGTAATACTGACATTACTCTGGTAGCGCAAGACCCAGTCCGACCTGGCGCAGCAAAGATGACGTTGATCGTACCCAAAGGAGGTCTTACAATGTTACTGCCTTGGTTGACTGAACCAGACTGCGTTCCTTGTTCGTTAGGCCGATGCATAAATTGCTTTAATTTTCCCTCCTTCACCAGTTGATCCAAGTAAAACCGTAAATTCTTGCAATTCTCTGTGGTATGGCCTTTATCTTGATGATAGTTGCAATATAGGTTCTGATTACGCTGTATGGGGTCACCTATCATTCTATTTGGCCACCGAAAGTACGGCTCTCGGCAAATCTTCTCCAATACTTGTTGTACCGGCACACAAAACACGGTGTTTACCATCTGGGATGGGGCCGACCTAGTCAGGCTAGTAAAGTCTCTCCTCGGCCATTTGTTGCCGTATCTCTCCACCTTGAAGTCCCTACTCTCCTGGGGTACACTTTTCATTTTTCCCTTACTCTGCTGCTGGTCCTCCTCAACTCGCTTGTACTCGTCAATACGATCCATGAGCCGACGGACCGTTTTTACCGGCTTCTTGGTCAAAGACTTTCTTAGATCGTGGTCAACTGGAAGACCAGCCTTGAAGGTATTGACTGCTACTTCATCAAAATCACCATCTATCTCGTTAAACGCCTCCCAATATCTGTCTGAGTAGGTCTTCAACGTCTCGCGCTCTCTCATAGCCATGGATAATAACGAGTCTAGAGGCCGAGGTACCCTACTGCACGTAACGAAGCGGGACCCGAATGCCATTGTAAGTTCCATGTATGAATCGATGGAGTTCGCCTTTAAACCGTTGAACCATCTCATCGCAACGGGCCCTAAACTCGAGGGAAAGACTTTACACATCAAGGTCTCGTTCTGAGAATAAACCGCCATGCGTTGATTGAAATGGCTTACATGCTCCACCGGATCTGTTTTACCGTTATAAATGGTGAAGTTTGGCTGTGTGAATCGACGGGGTAGTTTTCCCTTTTCAATACGACGTGTGAAGGGTGACTTGGAGAGCTGGAGCAGCGCCTTTCCCATAGCATCGCTACCCGAGCCCCTGTGACTCGTCCCTCCGCTTCGTCTGTCACGAATGTTTTCCTCTTGGTACAAGAAAGTTTCTGTGGGGGGAGTTCTTGACCTCGGCCTATAGTCACTATCCTGAGAGTCGTCTGATGAAGGGTCAGATATGGAGGGAGTCCTCTTCCGCTCTGCACGACGCAACTTCCTCTTCAGTTGGTCAATTTCTATCCGCATGGCCCTAGTGTTATCTTCTCTAGAGCCCCTGCTTTGACCCCTCGAGTGATTATCAGCTGTTCGCCCCGAGTGTATACTGCCCTCCCTATCTTCCATTTGCTCTGTTTGTTGTAGTGGATCCTCGTGTTGAGATCCTAGAGACTCTGCATGAACTGGATTCAGGTCTGTCATCACGTTATCTCTCGCCAAAACGCAAGATTCCCACAGACGGCGCCAATTGTAAGAGCACAAATCAAGCTGGACTCAAGGTTGGACCAACGGACCAGCTCAATGAGCCTTGAACAATGAATTTATAGAGAGTGGAATTCTAATCTAGGTTTATAAGACGATAGATAACACGAAGGACGGACTTAATCATGAGATTCATACATAAATCTTATATAAGGAAGTGATACTGAGCTCTGTATGTGTGTGCCGAGGACAATTCTCAAGGCTGTTCTTACAGGCTCTCTCTCTCTCTAATATTACTCTGCGTTTTTCTCTCTTCCCCTCTCTCTCCAAAAAGCCCCCTTCTCTTTCTTACTCCTTTTCCTTTTATAGGCCTGCCTCCCCTTCCCTTCGCTTCCACGTAGGGTCCAAATCTTCCTTTTGGATACTTGTCCCATCCATCCCTTCCACTAGAGTCTCTAGTGGTAAGGATTAGGTTGAACTTCTGTGTTCAGGCGTCACTTCCTCATTAATGCGGCCAGAGAGGTAGGTGCAGAGCCTTTAATGCGGTGGTAGCAGCCTTTCCCTTGATATTTGCCTGCTGTTCCCTTCCTTTATCCTCCTTTATCCTTTTTTGTTGTGTTTCTGCATCCGAGATCTTCCTCACGGGCACCATTGAATGGCCAGATCAATCATATTGTCCTCGGCTACGTACTGCCGAGGACTAGGTTGTCCTCGGACGTCGTCTTCCCTGATGTTCTGATCATGCATGACACCCCTCTTTACCACGTGATCTGGCAGGCTGAACTGATTACGTCCTCGGACCCTCTTGAGATGTAGGGCTGGGCCAGTCTTATGGTGGGAGCCTTTGGGCCGGCCCACTGTGCATGTTTCGGGCCCATTGGCACTACATATATATATATATGATTTAGAATTTAATTGGATCTAGACTCCACACTTCCATCGCAACTACTTTAGCTCAAGGAAAAATATATATATCTCTATATCCTTTTTTTTTTTTTTTTTTTTTTTTTTTTAATTTAGAAATAATTACAATATGCTGCTAACCTTGTAACTTGAAATTTTTTCCCCTGACTCCCGCAATTTGAATATTTTTTCCCTTAAACCCTAGACACTTTTTGTATGGGGAGGTGCCAATTCTGCTACATGGCCCTCGACATATATATTTATATAAATACAATATGTCTTTAAAAAAATTAATATATTTATCATAATTAAGGAAAATTATAATGGGTAATTTAGTTGAGCATATGTGAAAAAGACATATACATACCACAAATGATAAAAGAGAAAGAAAAAGTTGATAGTCCCTTTTAATATGGTTAATTACTTTGCCTTAATCAGTCGCCCAAACAACAAACCGCTTATTCATACCACAACCACAATTGACAATGTAACATTAGCCATCTGTAATTGCTAATCTGAAAGTACAGATTTCTTTAATAGCTCTACCTTCGTTTCTTTTGGCTAATATGTCTTTACTGAATCAAAATCAAACCACAAAAATAATATAAAAATCACCAAATTAGAGTTTAAAATTATAATTAAATTTATAAAAGAAATCTAGGCACATTTGCACAAAAATTCCATGTAACTAAGTCACACTTAAGAATGTTAGACCCTTTTTCTTTTGTATAAATAGGGGGGTCCTAATGAGATGAGGGAACTAATAATTTTCTCTCCAAAACATTTATTGTAGGAACACAAAAATTTTCCATTGTAGAATTTTCATGATTATAGAACATGACTTACCAACTAATCAAATTAGAGTACCTATAGTAATTTCACAACATCAAGAACAAACCCTAGTTTATCATAACAAATGTGGTTCTCTTAACTTCTCATTCCTCTATTTGGAATTCAAATGATAGTTTAGTAATAATGATTAATGACGTTATTTATGGTGTTATTTATGTGGTTCAAACTTTAAACTTCACTTTCTCATTTTCCACTATCTACCATTCCTACTATCTAAAAAAAAACACAAAGTTTTCTGGCACTATTTTTATCGCCGTACGCTAAAGAAGTTTAAGGCCCGTACTTCTCTTGGTATGGTAAAAAACAAGACAGATAAGACTTCAACTCATAGAAGGTGACCCTTTTAATTAAATGATGACACAAATGCCTTAATTTGTTCATTGATTTATTAATCTGCTTGACACAAGCACATACAGAAATGGATGTGTAATAGGTTAGCAAAAAAAGAAAAAAAAGAAATGGATGTGTAATAAGTAGATAATAAGTAGATAATCAACAATTATTCATTCGTTTGGTACTCTGGTTTGACGAAACTAATTCAAGTACGCTTTGTCAAGAATGGGCCACGTAATTACCACGTAACATGTAAAGTCTATATTTTTGCACTTTATATATCTCCGAGATCCCACTACTATTTTTCTTATTATAGCCTGGAGCTTGGAGCTGCTACCATTATCTTCCTAAGTCTCAGCCTCAGCCTCAGCCTCAGCCAAGCACATGCCATGCATTGCTTAATTTGCTACGGCCCTTCACCTACAACAATTGCCCACACTACTACTAACTGTTACCTACCTTCTTGATAATTAATCTTCACACACTCACATACAGAGAGACTGAGACGGAGATAAATTTAATATTATTGTAGCCATGACAGTCATCCGGTTGCTTCTCTTTCTAGCTTTCTTCTCTGCAGGAGGAATTCACCTCATCTCGTCACTAACAGATCCTCATGATGGTAAATTTACCTGTACATGTACTCCATCTCCATGCATATTTATATTTGATGCCATTGCTATATTTGGTAATTAATAAGCAGGCTATATATTATATTAACTACGCTATCAATTTAATTGGTGCGGTGCAGCCGCTTCTCTCCTATCTCTAAAGGACTCCTGGCAAAATACACCACCGACTTGGGAAGAATCAGATGATCCCTGTGGAGCTTCCTGGGAAGGAGTCACCTGCAACAATTCAAGGGTCACTGCATTGTAATTATTCTTCTTCTCTTCTGTTACTTTTCCTTTTCCTTTTTCAGTTCCATTTCCTATTTTTTGTTCACTGTGTGTGTGTGTGTTGTTTTCCATTTTTTCTCTCAGGAAATTATCAACCATGGGATTAAAAGGGAAACTCAGTGGTGACATCGGGGGACTCACTGAATTAAGATCCTTGTGAGTATTTTTGATCGATCTTCCTCTTTTTCTTTAATATAGTAAGTTGTACTAATTAATAAATAGGTCCAGTAGTCTGTTCATTGAAGTTGAAGTAGTTGTGATATTAATATTATCCAAATTCCAGGGACTTGTCCTTCAACAGAGGACTCACAGGTTCCCTCTCTCCACGCTTGGGAGATTTGCAAAAGCTAAATATCTTGTAAGATCCAATAAACAAACAAAGTTATTAATTTTCCTATATATTTCTTATCCATGATCCAACTCTCCTTTGTTTTATTTTCTTTATAACTGAAGCAAGTACATTTTTTCAGAATTCTAGCTGGCTGCAGCTTCAGTGGTGATATTCCAGATGAGTTGGGCAATCTTGCAGAGCTGTCCTTCCTGTAAGATCTACCAAAATTATGCATGAATCAATTAATATGTCTGCAATTTATTCAACACTAACTAATCTCCCTATCTCTCAGGGCTCTCAACTCGAACAACTTCACTGGTAAGATACCTCCATCATTGGGTAAACTCTCCAAACTCTACTGGCTGGATCTGGCAGATAATCAGTTGACAGGACACCTCCCAATATCAACCTCCACTACCCCAGGCTTGGATCTCCTTCTCAAGGCTAAGCACTTGTAAGTATTTCTTTTTTCCCTCCCAAACCCCAAATAATTCACCTCTGGTACGTGTAAAATATCATAAGGATGAATGTACCTACATCTTTTACTATTTTTGATTGAGTGTTTGCACAAAACAATATTTTTGGGATAAATAACAATATATAGTTTGACTCTTCGATCCTGCAGCCATTTCGACAAGAACCAGCTTTCAGGTATCATTCCAGCCAAACTTTTCAGCTCTGAGATGGTATTGATAGACATGTAAGTCGATACCCCATGCATCGGTTTGGTTTCAATATTTCTCTTTCCCCTTCTAAATGCGCATGGTTCTTTAATTACAGTTTGTTTGATGGAAATCAATTTTCTGGAAGTATCCCATCAACATTAGCACTTGTGCAGACTCTTGAGGTTCTGTGAGTAAAAACCACCTTAATTTAATCTTCTTCTTCCGTTTTTCCTCAATGCTCCTTTTTTTCTTCATTAAACATCCTCTCTTTGACATTTCATTGGAGTTAAAACTATTCTCGTTTGCAACAGTCGGCTTGATAGAAATGCTCTGACAGGAAATGTCCCATCAAATCTCAACAACCTTACAAACATCAATGAATTGTGGGTATTTAGTTCTTATCACTATGCACTGGTGTTGCTTTTAATATAATCTAATTGGTGGTTACTGTTACCTTTCTCCTTCATAATATATATATATATATATATACATTTTTTTTTTGTGCTTAGGAATTTAGCCCACAATAATCTGACAGGCCCTTTACCAAACTTATCTCAAATGAACTCCCTCAATTATGTGTAAGTGAACGGCATGGAGTTGCATTTCCAATTTTATTTTCCTATGGCCTTTTCTCTTGTACTGATGAATCCTCTCGGTGGATTATTTTTAACAGGGAACTTAGTAACAACTTGTTTGACCCATCAGAAGCTCCCATTTGGTTCTCAACCTTACAATCACTCACCACTCTGTAAGTCTTTAGTAGGTTACAGATGGAAATACTCCCTGCATTTCTCCAAAAAAAAAAAAAAAAAATTGTAAATGAGAGATCTGATAAATTTTTGTTGAATTATAGTCATAACCTTACGTGATTGGTGCGCAGAGTTATGGAATATGGATCACTTCAAGGGCCTGTTCCACAAAAACTCTTCAGCTTTCCACAGATACAGCAAGTGTATGTTCTGATTTGACTAGGAGCATTAGAATTTGATAAAAATAATTTTGCAAAAGGAGAACTGTACGTTTGACAACTCTGTCCTTTCAAATTCTCAGGAAATTGAGGGGCAATGCATTTAATGACACATTGAACATAGGTGAAAACATTAGCCCACAATTGCAGCTTGTTGATTTGCAAAACAACCAGATTTCCTCAGTAACATTGAGTTCAAGTTACACAAATACATTAATGTGAGAGAGCTCATCGCTCCTTACTCTTTTGAATTATATTTTGTATTTTCCTAATCATCAATCTTATGTGTCAATTTTTTGCACTTCAGACTGATAGGAAACCCAGTGTGTACCACTCCTCTCTCCAATACTAACTACTGCCAGCTTCAGCAACAACCTAGAAAGCCTTATTCTACCAGCCTGGCTAATTGTGGAACTAAATTATGTCCCCTTGATCAGAAGATTAGTCCTCAGAGTTGTGAATGTGCCTATCCATATGAAGGGACATTATACTTCAGAGGACCTTTTTTCAGGGAACTGTCCAATGTGACTACATTTCATTCACTTGAAATGAGCATGTGGGTGAAACTGGGCCTCACTCCGGGTTCAGTTTCTCTTCAAAATCCTTTCTTCAATAATGACGACTATCTCCAAGTACAACTGGCGCTCTTTCCACCAACAGGAAAATATTTTAATAGGTCAGAGATACAGAGAATTGGGTTTGAATTGAGTAACCAAACTTATAAGCCACCTCCAGAGTTTGGACCCTATTATTTTATTGCATCTCCATATGCTTTTCCAGGTAGTTCCAATCACATCTGTACTCTCTCTCTCTCTCTCAGCAGAGAAAATTATATCTTTACCCTTGAAATGCAATTTTAGTGCTAGAGTATGGAACTGACAACATAAATTTTCTGCAGCCACACATGGAGGAACTTCTGTTAGCACTGGTGTAATAGCTGGGATTGCATTTGGCTGTGCCATTTTGGTTCTGGGGCTCATGGGAGTAGGCACATATGCTATTCAGCAAAAGAAACGTGCAGAAAAAGCCATTGGATTAAGTAAACCATTTGGTAATTAATACATAAATCACTGCTCTTGTGATTGATTGGGTTGTTCAAAAATCAGGCATCTGTATGTTGGGAAGATGAAACACCAGACATTTGTTGGCTTATATCATTAATCTTCTCTCTCTTCCAGCTTCCTGGGCACCAAGTGGCAAAGATAGTGGGGGTGCACCACAATTAAAGGGAGCAAGATGGTTCTCTTATGACGAACTCGAAAAGTGCACCAATAATTTCCCTGAAAGCAACGAGATAGGATCTGGAGGCTATGGCAAGGTAAATGTCCCACTATCTAGTTGAGATTTGTGAAAATTTTAGCTTCTAGTCATTGGTTTCTGTTGTTCTAATTTTCTCTTTAGGTTTATAGAGGGATGCTCTCTGATGGACAAGTTGTGGCAATCAAAAGAGCTCAGCATGGATCACTGCAGGGTGGACTTGAGTTCAAGAATGAAATTGAGATGCTTTCTCGAGTTCATCACAAGAATCTTGTTGGACTTGTGGGTTTTTGTTTTGAACAAGGAGAGCAGATGCTGGTCTACGAATTTATACCAAATGGAGCTCTTCGGGAGAGCTTGTCAGGTACATTCACCATGGTTAAGTTAATCAAAAGGGCAGGTACACGAATGAAGTGAAAAAAAATATGCTGGTTTAAACAAGATAATAAGTTCTAATAGTTAAAGTAGGCTGTTGTTGCACATTAGGTTGTAGAACTTTTTTTGCAGCATGCATAAATTACTCCTTAGGGGTGGATCCAAAGGCGGCCTTGGTGAGGTTCCATGTCATTGGAAAAAAAAAAAATCCCTTTTTTTGATTGTGACTATATCCACAATGAGAGTTCCCTTTGGTAAATCATAAAATATTTGATGCCCACCTCTTTTAAATGTATAATAGGAAACTGTTTGCATAAATATGAGTTGTAGGGAGATCTGGCATTCATCTTGATTGGAAGAGAAGACTCCGCATTGCTCTTGGCTCAGCTAGAGGACTAGCTTACCTGCATGAGCTTGCTAATCCTCCTATAATCCACAGAGATGTTAAGTCCACCAATATTCTGTTGGATGAAAACTTAACCGCAATGGTTGCAGATTTTGGCTTGTCTAAGCTGGTATCAGACAGTTCAAAAGGGCATGTTTCAACTCAAGTTAAAGGCACGCTGGTAATTATTCTACAGATTTCTTCATTCTGATATGTTCAATGGGCAGTTACCTGCATTTGCATGCAAAGGAGTCAAATGAAATTAAATCTATTCGAGAAAATCTTTGTCTGAGTGATACTATTGAGTCCATGCTAGTTGCTTAACCAGATGATGATTCTCAACTCAACCTCCTTAATAAAGCATCCTAGTAAAATAATATGCATTAATAGATGCATACCTTCATCATAATTACAAGGAATGAGGCCAACATATTTTTAAATTCAAAAGTGAAATAAATACATGCAGGCATATAGATGGGCATACAAACACGCACACACACACATGCTTGTATAAACATGCAGACAGACGTGGATTTTAGTTAACTTAACTAGTAAAGTCTCTTATCGTTATATAAAATATTTGGGGTTCAATCCTTGCCTACGCCAAAAAATTAATTAGTGTCTTGGTTTGATGATAAAGAGCAATCATCCGGACCGAATGTCAAAAGGTTTAAACTATTTCTATATATATATAAAAAAAAAAAAAAAATGCTGACAGACAATGCATCAGGTATTTAGTTAATATCATTTGTTTGTTCTTAAAAAAAATAAAAAATAAAAACTCATGTACTACCTAATTCTGTATCTCTTGGTATTTTCCAATTTCTCATACCCCATGAAGTATGAAAAAATCAAACAGGCTAAAAACTCATGAGATTTATTTGTCTGCACACCACTTTTCAATGCATTTATTTATATATGTGCACTACTTCTGTTGGAGATAATGATCTAGATGAAATGTCTTCTGCAAGTTGTAGACACTCCAAGAGGCTTTAATCAAAATTTTGCTACTTTAACGCTTTTCCACTTAAATTTCTCAAAACAAGTTCTTCCAGTGTAAACATATCATTTGATAACTTTCCCTCCTAACTGAAAGATGAAAGGTCATGACTTTCCTTCCTATATAACAAGAGGCTTTAATAAAAAAATTTGCTACTTTAACTATAGCTGATTACTATGCTAAATTGATCATTTGAGCCATTAAGATGTTGGGAATATCACTAAGCATTGGAACTTCTTGTTGGCATTTTTTCAGGTTTGATATTATGAGGTTTTTCTTTGGGAATTGAGTTGGTATTTTTCAGGTTTAATTTAATGAGGCTTTTCTTTGGGAATTGAATAAATCTCAAATTTATATACTTAGAGATTTCAATGAAACATACCTAGTTCCTCTTCACTTCTCCCCCCCCAAATTTGTTGGTATTAAAATCTTTACAAATTTTTCTTATAAAATTGTGTTTGGTTCTTCTGCTCTATTTAACTTATTGGCAGTGGAGTTGGTTATTGCCTATGGAAGTGAGTAGTTTTAAGATTTTCAGTGATTGATTTAGCTTCTGCATAATGCTTGTGGTAGATCGGTTCAAGATAACGGATGATGGGTAGACTAATGAGTAATTAGGATGATGAAAGGTCATGATATCAGAGAGAGAGATTACCGGTAGTTATTGAAGGCAGATGCTGGAAGAAGTGGAACTCATTGCATGTAATTAATAGAAAGCTGTGGCCAATAAATTGGTAGATTAGACATCTCATCTCATGTCTATATGTAATGAATGTAGATTCTCCATTCACAAAAATTCTGTTGAATTTTTGTTTCACAAAATGGCTTCTTCTTGCAGGGTTATTTGGATCCTGAATACTACATGACGCAACAATTAACTGAGAAGAGTGATGTGTACAGTTTTGGAGTGGTTATGCTTGAACTGGTAACTGCCAAGCAACCGATTGAGAAAGGAAAGTACATTGTCCGTGAGGTGCGAATGGTGATGGATAAGTATGAGGAAGAGCACTATGGCTTGAGGGACATGATTGATTCATCCATTATAGACACGGCTGGTCTTTTAGGGTTCGGGAGGTTCTTGGAGTTGGCCGTGCAATGCGTTGAAGATTCAGCTGCAGACCGTCCTACAATGAGTGAAGTGGTAAAGAAACTTGAGACTATTTTACATAACGATGGGATGACTACAAACTCAACCGCATCCTCATCCGCCACTGACTTTGGAGCTTCAAATGGTGCCTTTAAGCATCCTTACAATGATACTTTACCAAAAAAGAATATCATTAGTGACAGCAATGGCAATGCCTTTGATTACAGTGGTGGATACACTTTCAGCTAAAGTTGAACCCAAGTAGCACATACGGTTTCTGTTCTACATTTTTCTCTTCATTTTGCTTTTCACAAATTGAAGCGCCATATGTTCACAAATATTTGTTTGCATATTGATCTGTAAAAAATTTAGTAGACTTGAGCGTTGGCTTTATTACTACTCGACCAACCTTCTAAATTGTTGATTATGTAGATGTAGTGATAGAGTTTAATAAGTATTTTATTCTTATTTTTATATAGACTAGTGTTATTCTAGACGCACCAATTAATATGAAAATATTTTCGAATATTGATCATTTAATAATTACAAAAATTAAAAGGTGGCTTGGGTGGCACCGACCTAAATACCCTAATTCCTAAGTTAACGATGATTTCACAAAAAGACTCTTTACGGAGATAGGCAATGTTTATTTTACACCAGTTATGTGCCACAACCATACACACTTTTTTTTGCACTAAAATTCTAAGTCACGATTTTAGTTCCAAACTTTTTTGGGGAGAGTAATAGAGTTCAATTGAGTTTTGTGTTTGGAGTTTATCTCTCCAGATCAAGTTGGTCCTTAGACAAAGGATAATTTTGTTCCTCAGCTTTGTATTAGAGAGATGCTACGTCCATACTATTTTTACAACAAATCACAGGTGGTTAGTTGTTATTGGTTCAAATTTGAACCTAACACTAAGATTACTTTTTTACCCCCAATAATAACAATCAGTAACAACCTGCCACTTAAGATTTGTTATAAAAATATTATGAAAATATTATAGACATATCATTTCTCTTTCTATTATAGTGTTTTACCTTATTGTAATATGTATGATAATTACAAATTTTATGGGAGTCCACTAGTTAAAGACTTAAAGTAATAGGTTTAATGTTTTTGTGTGAATTCCGGTTAGCTCAACTAATAAAAGTCTTTGATGGTTGAATAAGAAATCTGAGATTTAATCACCGCCTACACCAAAAACTAATTGGTGTTTGTTCTGAAGATAAATAGCTATCATTAAGAACAGACGTCATAAATTGATACTCTCTCTCAAAAGAAAAAAAAAAAAAATCCCTTATTGTAATATGTATGATAATTACATATTTTACAAAAGTCCACTAGTTAAAGTAATAGGTTTAATGTTAGAGACTTAGAGGTATTTTTGGTAGTATTTTAGGAAAATTATTAAGTACTCCTAGAGTATAATAAATGTGTATTCCTCTCTTTCACATAAATGGTGGGTCCTATCATAAATTTAATTAGTAAGACCCACCATTTATATGAGAGGAGAGAGTATGCATTTATTGTATTCTGCGAGTACGTAATAATTTCTCTTATTTTAGACATTTCACAATTGAATATTTTTGGAATTAAAAGATTCCATTAGATTTAACCGAGAAAGTAATGGAATGGGAGTATATGGTTAGTTTAAAAAATAAATGAATGGGATATTTAGTTTAAAAAATAAAAGAAAGAATTATGAATTGTATTTGCTCATTTCCAAAATATAGAAGGGAAATTGGTTGAATTAAAAAAAGAAAATAGAAAGAAATGTAAACTATCCCAAATATAAAGGAAAAAAGTTCCCTAATAAATTTACACAAAACGTACCATTCTTACCCCAAGGGGTTTGATTTATGCTTGCATTTATATAATTTAATTTTGATGAAACGCTAATAAAGTTTTAAGTGGCTTACTAAAGTATTGATAATTTAATCTAGTCTTCAACATATTCAAAGCTAATTGATACTTCAGAAATAAAAGGAGACATGCAAACCACAAATTCATAACAAGTCTAAGCAAATTAGTTCTTCCAGTGTAAACGTAGGATTCAAGCTCAACTAACAACAGAAGTCCTACTCCTATGATTGATAGATTGCTTGCCAATCTGAAAAGGTAGAAAGTAGTTTTAGCATAGTTTTAAAAAACTGGACCCGACCGGTCGGTCTGATCGGTTCAATAGGGAACTGGCCTTTAATTCGGTCCAGTTATGGTAAAAAACCGAAAATGAGCTTAAAATCGATAAATAGCAAAAACCGACCAGTTCAACCTGAGAACTGAAAACTGACGTGGTCGAGTTGGTTAATGACCAGTTGGGGGTTTTTTTTACTTTTCCACTAAAACTACGTTGTTTTGGTCCTCAATAAAGTCTTAAAAACTAACCCTAAGCCTAAAGTCCTCACTCTCT
Source organism: Castanopsis chinensis (assembly GCA_032878915.1). NCBI lineage: Eukaryota > Viridiplantae > Streptophyta > Magnoliopsida > Fagales > Fagaceae > Castanopsis > Castanopsis chinensis. The sequence continues at coordinate 97,108 of JAVQMG010000074.1, read as the reverse complement.
CATCTCAATCTCACGATCACGCCTCACTCTGCCTCACTCTCCTACTCACCTCAAGCTCTCAAGTCTCAAGACTCTCAACTCAACTCAAGCTCTCTCTACCTCACAATCCTCACTCTGTTTTCTGCATGCACCTCTCTCTACCTCACGCATAGTGGCACACAGACACGCACCTCTCGGTTGGGGTTTTTTTTTTTTTTTCCTTCTTGGTTGGTCTCACCCTCACCCTTTGAGCTCTACTCTCTACTTCTCAGCGTTTGGGTTTTGGCTTTCCTAATTGGGTAATGTTCTTTTCTTTTTATTTTGATTTTGATTTTCTAGGTTCTGTTTTTTTTTTTTTTTTTTTTTTTTTTTTTTTTTTTTTTTTTTTTTTTTTTTTTTTTTTCGGCCTCATCAGGTAATAATTAATATTCTTTTCTTTTTTTATGATTTTGATTACTTGATTACTTGATTTTGATCATTTTCTTGGTTCTTTTTTTTTCATTTCTCTCGGCTTCATCTTAGATTCTCAGGTCATGTTCTTGGCTTCATCTCAGGTTCTTCTTCTGTGACTTTACTGGTAAGTGGTAACTTCAATTATTAGTTTACAATAGCATTTTAGTTTATTTGTGATTTTGTGTATATTGTGGATTTGATTTACAGAGTATAATTGTTTGTGAAATATAGTTTACAGAGTATTATACTATTGATTATGTATGTTGTGTTGATGAATTTATTTGTTAATAAAATGGTTGCTGATAGTCTGAAATTATTGACTATTGTTTGTGTATGCTGTGTTGATGAATTTATTTATTGATAAAATGGTTGCTTCTAGTCTGAAATTGTTGAGTGAAATGGAGTCCGTCTTTGTACCATTTAATGAACATGCTTCTACAACCAGGTCTAATGCTATTCTTCATCTGTGAGACCGAAATGTGACCCCGCATGGGATTATGTAACTGAAGAGTTGAAAGACGGAAAAAGTATTTATAGATATATACATTGTGAGAAAAGTTATAAAGGATGGGGCATAAATAGGATGAAAAGACATCTAGCTAGAATTAAAGGTGATATGGTTGCATGTATGGGTATACCTTATAATGTTAGGTTTCAAATGGTTGAGAATTTGAGGGAATTTCTAAATCTATACAACAAACAAAAAAGGATCAAGAAGCATCTAATTATTTGCCATTAGAGGACTCACCATAATTTGAAGATGTCTAAGAAATTACTCCTAGAGGTAGGGGTTAGGTAGGGGAAATAGAAGTGGTCCTAGTAGTTTTTCACTAAGATCCAATCTTGGCGAGAGAAAGGTTGGTGACATTGGTAATTACTTCGCTCCTAGAACAATACCGAGAGCTCAACCTTTTATTAAAAGTGTGCTTGCTGGCAAAGAAAAGAAGTGGAGGGTTGATATAGTTGTAGCAAGATGGATGTATAATACTTGCATTCCAATTAATGCTGTGAATTCTAGTTATTATCAACCTATTTTCAATGCTATAGCTTTTTAAGGTCCTGGAAATAGAGGTCCAAATTATCATGCCCTTCAAGTGCCTTTGTTGAGAGAAGCAAAAAGAGAAGTCCAATTGATTGTTGATTCTCATTGTTCATATTGGGCTGACACTAGTTGTACAATAATGGCTGATGGGTGGACTGATACTAGGCATAGAGCATTGATTAATTTCTTTGTCTATTGTCCTAAAGGAATTATTTTTATACATTCTGTTGAGGCTTCTGACTTGGTTAAGGATGTTATTAATTTGAGTAATTTGTTTGATGAAATTGTTAATTGGGTTGGTCCTACAAATATAGTACATTTGGTCACTAATAATGCTACACATTGTGTAGCTGCTAGAAGAATTTTGTCTGGAAAATATAGGAACATTAGTTGGTCACCTTGTGCATCACATTGTCTAAACCTAATTTTTTAGGAGATTGGGAAGATGGATTATGTAGCTAAACTTGCAAAGCGTGCATCCAAGACCACAGTATTCATCTATAACCATGTGGCTTTGCAAACTTGGTTGAGGACTAGGAAAAATTGGACAAAAATTGTGCGTCCAAGGCCAACTAGGTTTGCTACTACTTTCATTGCCTTAGGGAGTCTTAAGGAACATAAGCATGACTTACAAGCATTGTTAAGTAACAAATTTTAGTTTGAATCAAGATATGTAAAAAACCATTCTTGACAATTAATTTTGGAATGATTGTCATGTAATTGTGCATATTATACCACCATTGATTCGTTTATTACACATTGTTGATTTTGATAAAAAACCAACTATGGGTTATGTATATGATGGCATGTATAGAGTAATTGATGGAATCAAAAAAAAATTTCAAGGATAAGAAAAGACTATGGGAGCCTTATGTTAATATTATCAAGGATCATTGGGATAATCAATTCTATAGAGATATTCATGCTGCTGCTTATTGGTTGAATCATGCATTCCAATATGACTCATCCACTCTTAATAAGAGGCTAGGGACATAATCTGCTGTGACAAATGTTATTGAATCAAAAGTTTCAGTTGGTCAATTGAAGTTGGTGGAGGAATTAAGGCTATTTTGAGAGTATGAACAAACTTTTGGAACCTAATTTGCTCAAGAATTAGCCAAGACATCTCAGCCGGGTAAGATATTTTTTACTTTAGCTAATAATAAAATGAAAAATATGTTTTAAAGATCATAGCTTTTTTTTTTTTTTTTTTTTTTTTTTTTCATTGTATCTTTGTTTTGTGTTGTATATGGAACTTAGATGAGTGGTGGAAGTTATTTGGATCTTGTGCTCCAACCTTACAAAAGTTAGCAATTCGAATCCTTAGCCAAACAGCTGTCTCTTCGGGATGTGAGCGAAATTGGAGTGTTTTTGAACAAATACATACTAAAAGAAGAAATAGATTGAAGCATCAACGACTTAATGATCTTGTGTATGTTCATTATAACTACCGATTGAAAGAAATGTATATATTATATAATCTCTTTGTTTTAATGTTTTTGTGGGGAAATATGAGTGATTCACTGATTTGGTCAAGTGGGTTCTTTGTGATTGTGAAATATAAGTGATTTGGTTACATATATTCATTATGTTCATCTTATGATATAGAGTCAATAGGAAGAAGTTCAATTTTGATCATATTGAATATGCAAGTATCGATAAAACTGAATTTTGGGTAGTAAAAGATGAGGAACCTCCATTTCTGAATTATAAGGAGATAGAGAATGTATTATATGAAGAGAAAGCCTATCCAATCGAAGAAGGGTCCTTTAGCCATGTACAAAAAGGTTAGCTTATGACAATTCTTTACTTAGTTGCATATTTTAATTAGACTATTTATAATTTATGAGAAATGATTATTAGAATCGTTATTTTATTTATTGTTCTTTGGTTTTGGAATTTGTATAGATATGGACAACGAAGTGATTGAGGATGATGATGATATCAATTTGGAATCATTTGGTGATGAAGATGATGCTCCTCCCGGATTTAGAGATAAAAATCATCCTTTTCATGTTGAAGATGAAGAAGATGAGGATGAGAATGAGGATGATGATAATGATGCTAGTGGTGGAGCATTTGGTTCACATGATGATATTGATTTCAATTTTCTTCGTAACAAATGAGGCTTGGGTCTTAAAGTTTAGTAGTTGTTTGTTTGAAACTTTAAAACTTATTTGCTATTTAGATGTAATGAATTTATTTGTTATTTGCCATTTGGATGTAAATGTAATTACTAATGAACTTATTTGTTTGGTTTTGTTGAAAGTTTATTATATTAAAAATAATGTTATTATGTTAAATTCTTTAAAAAGATGTTATATACTTATATACTTGTATTTTTTTTAAAGGAAACATATTTATTACTATTGATTTGTTAGTTTTAGTATATTAAAAAATTATTAATTATTTATATAATTTAAATAGATAATAATTAAATTATTTATGACGTTACCAGTTCGACTATCGGGTCCAACCATAAAACTGATAATTAGCTTATTTTAAAACCATGAGTTTTACTGACCAGCCTTCAAAGTTGAACACGGCTGACTCGAAATCCACAAAAGTCTTAGAAATTGTTTGCCTGACATCCAACTTCAAACTACCAAATTAACAAGAAAATTGTTCCCACTACCAAGAGCATCTTAGTTTTAAAAAAATACCTCTGATCTTATACATGTAATTTATGTTAACACAGTAACACACACATCTCCTAGCCCCACTAGAACTGTGAAAGTATATTACAAATCTATATATCCTTTTATCTGGTGCAAAATCTACCTATCCTGAAGGAGGATCAACAGACCACATCACGAACCAAATCAGCAAAATATAGTCGAAACAAAAGAAAAGGATGAGAAGAAATTTGCATCTTAATTCATTGTAATCTTCGGTTCAAAGGATAACTAGACTTTCAAATTAAGCGGATGCTCATCAAACTCCAGAATCCAACTACTGGCACATTATTGTCAACATCTACTAAGGTCACTACTATCCCACTAAAGAGACATTGATCCCTCAACAGATGCAAGGCTTTGAAACCAATAAGTTTAAATGATTCTCAGAAAAATTAGGAAGCTGCTGGGTGCACTCTAGACAATGACTTTACTTCACTGGTTCTCAATGACGCAGTTGAACTAGGAAGCTGTTATTGGAAGGTAGATGACGCAGCTCCTTTCAGTTTATCATTTGTTGACGCTGATGGTCCTGATAGAGTAGAGATGGACACTCTTCGCCATTGTAGAGGAGAGCTTGAACAATATAGTCTGTTGGGGATAAATTTTCTGTTGATGTGAGTTAAAGGTTTTTGGCACTGCCTCCCATCAAGCAGGGCTGGTCCAGAAGTTGAAGCAGCTGTTTCTACCTTCCTCAGCACCTACACAGGGATTCCAAGGGTAATTGAAAAAAAATTCATTATCAACTATCTTAATCTCTAGTATAACTATTTAGATCATTTTGGGTCTGAGAAATTTATACCAACCTGTGGTTTTTCCCTATATTTGAAAACTTTAGCAGAAAAATAGTGGGAAAAGAAGGGTTGCCACCCGGATCAGGGGAGGGGACAATGAGGTAGAAAACAGCACATGTCAGAATTTCATCATTTAATTCAATTCCATCCTCACAAGTTTTCAGTGTAACACAAGTCATTTGACAAAATAGAGTCAATCTACATAAAGTTGTACCAGTTCAATCTTTTCTAACTGCTTAATCATCAAATAGCCATATTGCAGCCAAGAGTGATCGAATAGATTATATGATAATCAGGAAGTGTTTACCTTTATAGTCCTTGACAAAAATGTAGTCCCACTCAATTCTAATGCTTTGTCAACAGACTCCTTGCTGGAAAAGGTAATAAAAGCAGACCTAAAAGAGAAGTAATTTCAGTAACCTGTCCCAGACAAAGTTATCAACATAGTCAGCGACCATAACAGAATAAATGATAAAAAATGTCATTACCCTTTTGGTTGTGCAGTTGCTTCATCAATCAAAATCACCAAGTTGGCAATCTCCCCACATTTGGCAAAGTACAATGACAACCCTTCTTTAGTTGCTGCAAAATGTACCTGATATTTCCAGACCAAACTATGTTAAAACAATCCACTTGTTGTTATCAATGGGAGAAACTTGTCCAAACATAATGACATTGAAATTGTAAAGTGCCATAACACAATTTTTTTTTTTTTTTTTTTTCAGTTTGATCAAATTTGAAGGAAATAATTCCTTGTCACTTAATTCCTTGCCACTTAATTTGAAATACACTCAACAAATAGAACTTCAAAAGTTGACACAGTCACCTCAAAGGAAAGACAGAAAAAATGCATGCCAATAACTCCTAAAATCTGGTTTAACTTCAACATGAGGTCCAATTGGGATTCTCCACAGGTCACTCTTCTATATGAAAGTTGTTTCTATTAGAAATTAGTTTAGTTTATATTTTCTTGAGTTTTAGTGTGAGATATGTATTTGAAATTTCAAGATTTTTCAGACTCAGGCTGTACTCGTGTTCATTTTAGGTAATGGTATTGGGTCCTTAGTGACGTAAGAAAAATTGGGGAATTTGTCTCCGTGTGGTTGTGGTGGGTAAAAGATTAGAAGGATTTGTATAAATAGGATTTAGAGTTGTTGGGCATGGGTTGTATTAGGAACTAAAAGGTGGTTTAATGAGTTATTGGTAGAAGTATGTGGCAATTTAGGAATTTAACAGGCTTGATTTGGGGTTGTAAGGAAGAAGGAAAAGAGAAGAGAGAGAATACATCAGCCAACATGCCTCAATGCTCAAATCACTCCATAATTTTATTAATCAGCTCCAGTCTCTTTTGAATGCAAGGAGCAGTGGAACACAAATATATATAGTGTTAGGACTTCTACTATTAAGAGGACTACTAGTAAGCTAAAACTTAATAAAAGACTAACTTGGACTCAAAGAAACTAAAACCTAAGATACTTCGGATCTCCTAGAAAATTCTACTCAACTAAAGCACCAAAATACCCTTAATTTGCAGGACTTGTAGAAATTGCAGATTTGCCCCTAAATATAAAATTGACCATAACTACTAAAATAAAAACCCAATTCATGCTTAGACCTCTTAAAATCACGCGACTTTTACTTCAATTGGACTTCACACATGTACGCAATAAAATAAATATTAAATAGGCAAATTTGTAAAGTAATGGCAAATCAATCTTCCAGGGCTGCATCACTTATTATTGTAGCCTTTAGTAGTAAAAACCTAGTGTTAGTAGTTTTCAAAAATTGGATTATGTCCTAAAATTGGTATTACTAGAATTCTGACTATATTGATGTAAGGCTTTCACTCCTATAACAAGGTGTGGTACATAGGAAACCTAGGTGTGATGATGCTTAGGAAATTCCAGGGCGATGTCCAGAAATTATTTTTTTCTTCTTTATGTTCCATTGATCACAACCAGCAGCGAATGTCTATAGATTTTCATGACAAAACCTTTTTTCCACAACCCAAACCAATTCCCTACCACTATTTTAAGATCCTAGCTACAATAAAATTCCTTAAACCACTTCATGAAAACCCAGCAACCATCATTCTTGCTTCTAGAAACCTAAAAACCATCAACATTCAGTAATTTCCAGCTCAATTTGAACCAATAACCCCCTATTCCCCTTTCCAAAACTTCAGAAAATTAAAACCTCAATCTTTTCCTATACTTTGCAACCATTAATCAAGAAACCTCATTTTCCTCCGATGCCAGGTTGCTACCCCAACATAACTTTGGCATCATCTCCAAGAGATGAGCATTCATCCAAGGCCAATTTGGAATTGGAGCCAATTTTTGAAATCAATATTTCACATTTTAGGATTTGCCTCCCCTACAAATACAATCTAAATATGTCTCACAAACTGATATCAGTAATTTTGTTGACATTCATATAACACTGTTAATCAGGTTTTTCAATAGTTACAATGGGAGGGGGGGATTATAATCCTGAATGTCTCCGTTAAAAACACCAAGAGATACCAATTGAGTTACAAGACTTTTGGCAAACATAGTTAATTAGATTGGCACAAGAACTAATAGCTGGGGCCTTATTTTCTCTTACTCCAGGACCATTAGCACCAAATCTAATATGTTGTCATCCGAGGAAGGGGGGCAAAAAGTAAAAAGATCTAATTATGTTAAACTATAATCAGGATGATCTTCCTCTCAATAGTAATGGCTAAGATATCTATTTTAAATCAATTTTTGGAAGCCACTTAACTAAAATTGTTAGGAGATGTATCCTAAAAAACATTTAGGTCATTCTATTTGAGAAATAGTCTGATGATTTATGTTCAAGATTATAACTAGAAACAAAAGACACGAGATATAGGCCTTAGTAACTTTCACCAAAGAACATGCATCGATTAGCCTGGCTAACATGGACGGCTAAAGAAGACTAAACAGAAATAGTATAAACAACTAAGAAACAATTATGAGGATTAAAATTATTTAATAGTGATTAAGGGAACTAGAAAGTTTTCTTTGGTTTCTCAAAAAAAAAAATTTAAGTTTACATTTGTCACAAGCACGGTTCTTTCACTGTATTCTTCCGGAAGTCTCAATGAACCTGCAAACAAACAAGTCAATAAATATCCTGCATGAAGTTGAGCATTTAGTACCATACTAGACACTTAATGATCTTCACTGTCAACTAATTAAGCTTGCTACATATCAGAACTTTGTAAAAAAGTAAGAGAAGAAGAAGAAAGAAAGAAAAAGGAAAGGTTCAAAAAGTGAGTATCAATTAAAGAGAAGAATCTGTAAATTCAATAGGGGAGAACAGCAGTTCCTGTGAAGACATAACTAGAAGATGATTGATCATTTGAACTGTAAGAAAAATTCAAATGTGCCTCCACAAAAATAAAAGTTTTAAGAAAGTGAAAATTTTGAAACTAGTACTTACTTTCTTCATTATATATTCAGAAGATAAAAAAGAAGAAGACTAATCCTCTGCAGATAGTGTAATAATTAAAAGTGTCAAATCCAAATTGAGGAGGTAAAGGGCCAAAAATGGAGCAACCTTTGTAAATGCCTTTTCCAGTATTTGAAACATATTTCTGTATTGCTATTCTGAATGTTGCCTACAAGTAATTTCTACTAGGAATCTGAGGGCATAACTAACCGTGTTTCAATACTATTCTCAACATTTAGTTCCATTCTACTAAAAGAGGATCAACATTTGATTTGAACACAGTATCAATTTGTAGAAATACTTATTTGTAAGCATAGAATTTACACAAATAAAAGAAAGTATTATGTCCTGTCTGAGAAGTAAAAGGACAGAATTTTTTTTTTTTCAAATAAAAAACCCAAGGAACCCCCCCCCCCCCACTGTAACTTCATTCTCCACCAATCCCCACCCATTTTTCGTACAATAACAATGGCAAATCAGCTCAAATTCTAAAGAAAACTGAATAAATCCAATGCTTTAGAAATTTTATGGAATGGCCTTACGAGGCTTTCCATCTTTTTCCATTGCCAGACGCCTTGATCGTAGCTTGGACATTTCAATCTCAATTTGATGCAATCGTTGCTTCACATCTAAAACTTCCTGCATACATAAGGACATTGAACAAAGTAAAACCCTCTCTCCATATCATTCTGATTTCTGTGATGTTCCCAAAGGGCCACAAAGTAAACCCTCTCAAATTTGTGTACTGCGATTAGCAACCATGTTTCTATTCATTATTCAATGAAATTGGTTTAGCAGGAAGAGAACATACTGAAGTCATGTTTGGAGTTGTGGTTTTGGAATCCTTGGTCAAGTTTGAATTCTTGAAATCCTGTGTATTTTCTTTGCATTGAAGATCCACATTCCTTTCATCCACCACAGGAACTGAATCAGCACCAAGGCCAGTACTAATTTCACCAAAGTGTCTCTTTCGCTTGACGTTACTCACAGAATGAGGATCACACTTTGTACCCACAACATCTGGCAACTTTCTAGTCTCAGAAAGGTTGTTACCAAGCGGAGTAACTTCCCCTGTGATAGTCCTGCTTTGCTCACCATTTGGAACAGGAACTACTGATAGTTTTGCGTTAAGTATTTGCTCCTGTTGCTTCACAAAAACAACACCACTAACATCAACAGTCCTGCTTCCTTGAGATATGTCGTCACATGGCTTGCCCAGTCTATCCCAAACGCTACCCCGTGGCCTATCAATGCGGTGGAATGCCACAGCAGCGGGTTGTGCAGAAAGGTTTGTTCCAGAGACATTAGGGGCGGAAATATGTCTGGGATGAGGGTTTTCTGCAAGGGAAAAAATTGTTCAATGTGATTGGCATATGAGCAACCACAATTAAACCAGAATACAATTACATTCTCAAGCATATTCTACATTGTTACTAGTGTAGGATGAATGAGATGATATTGAAAGTAGGAGGAGTTACATATGATATGCAAAGCTTGGTAAGCTAAGAAATAGAAACCGCACCTGATGGCCATGGGATTGGGGAAGAGGACTTTAAATGGGTAGAGGCAGAGGGTGTTTTTATTCCTCTTTTTTGTTGTAAAAGCTGCTTGTTAGGTAATGGTAATGGGTTGGACTCGCAGTTAATAATCTGCTCTACAAATGAAATATGCAAGTAGATATGTACACATAAGTTAGACAAATAAATTTATAAGAAAAAAAAAAAAATCCAATGTACTACTAATAATTTTAATTATAGTTCTTGGCTTGCCAACCTTGGAATTAGTTTTATTGATAGAGTGAATGCAGGTTTCCTTTTTGATCTGCACATTAAAAAAAATATATATATAATTTTTGGTAGCATGATGCAAAATGCAAAATGCAAAATGCAAATGAATGCATATACAAATGAGAAGGAGGAGGGAAATGCATGGTGATCTTTGGTAGTGACAGATGCAACATGTATCGGATCTGATAAAGCAGTAATAGTAATCTGTGAATCAGATTGACGAGCACGATCGAAGAGCAGACCCCATAACCTACACGCAAAAAAGAAAGACAGATTGATTGATTGAAGAAGAAGAAGAAGAAGGAGGAGGCCTGGGCGAGGGAAGGAGACATACATACCAAGATACGAAATCGGCACTTCTCTTGCCAAGAAATGCCTCCAAATCATCCCTCGCCTGATATTGATGCTTTCCGTTGCAAACAAGCACCGTTATATATTCCTGTTGTTTTTTTTTTTTTATTACACACAGAAAAGAAAAGAATCAATTGAAAACAAACATCGGAAATGGATTTGATTTGATTTGATTGAAGAAATTTCAGAATGACTTACAGCGAGAACTTCGTCGGAGTAGTCAGAGAGGAAGTCAGGGAGCTTTGAGGCAATTGAAGATTTAAGAACGGAAGCGGCTTCCGATTTCCTGTTTATCTTGAATGATACAACAGGACCCTCACCCTGACTACTACTACTACCACCCTCACCCTCACCCTCACCCTCACCCATCGCTAATCTTCAAATTTACTACTACACAACTATTATAACAAACACCCCGACTCCTTTCTTTTCTAATTTCCATACTACTCCTCTACTACTACCACCCTCACCCTCACCCTCACCCTCACCCATCGCTAATCTTCAAATTTACTACTACACCTCAACCACCACTACAACTAATATAACAAATGCACCCGACTCCTTTCTTTTCTAATTTCCATACGCCTTGCCTCTTTCGCCTCCTCTACCTGGTAGTACTATTATCCCCATGGTTATTTTGTTTTCATTTGTTTTTGATTTTTTTAGTATTGTAATAATAAATTTATTATAGACTAGCCTTTAAAAAGGCTATTTTAAAGTGCGTGCTTAAAAAGGCTATTTTATTTTTTCCTTTGAGGGTTAATAATTAGCAATTTAAGAAAGGGTCCACGTGCACCACGACATTCATCTCATGTCATGGGGATATTTGCAGAATAACGTTGGAATAAGTTGACAAAAGTTAGAAACAATACTACAAACTAGCATCTCAAGTTTAAAAGGGTCGATTTCAATCTAAATATCGAGTTTCAAATACTCGAATTTTGCTGGCTGATCTGGGTAATTTTTGCCAGATAGATCTCGAGTCTTATAGACTCGAATTCTAAAAACCAAAATCGAGTCTCTAAGACTCGATTTTGGTACCTGAAGTCGAAGAGGAATGTCGAAGAACAGGGAACAAAGGAAACAGAGAAGAGAGGAAGAACTGAAGAGGAGAACAGAGGAAGAATGTAGATGTTAGAGCCCCAATTTGGTCGATTGAAAGAAGAACGCTGGTCGATTGAACACTGGAGCTCCGATTTGAAGAGGAAAGATGTGCAGCGTTGACGATCTAATGTAGAACAGAGAACAGAGGAAGAACTGTAGCGGAGAACAGGGGAAGAACGAAGAACGTTGGAGCTTCGATCTAGTCAATTGAACGAAGAACGCTGGTTGATTGAACGCTGGAGCTTCGATCTGAAGAGGAACGATCTGTAGTGTTGAAGAACGAAGAAGAACATTGCTGGGTCAGAAGAGTTTGAGGAAGAAGAAGGAAAATTAGATGGTGAAACTCGAGTCTTAAAAACTCGAGTTCCAATTGGTTCCATGTGGATTTTTCTTCCACATCAGCTACCACCCTTTACAAATCAAGAATTAAAAACTAGAGTTTATTCTTAGAACTCGAGTTTTAGACACTCGAGATGCTAGCTTTCAACATTGTTTTTAAACGTGATAACTAACTAATATTTAATGTTATTTACAAAAAAATTCCATGTCACGTCGTGATAATAATGAGAACTGCCACGTGTACTACTTAGACTTTATTAAGACTATTGCTCGAACTATTTACCAAGTGAAGCAATTCGAAAACTCCAACTATCAAGCCATAGACTATGGTGGTACTTGTGACATAAGTTGTGTCATATATTTTGTATGGTAGCCTATCATAAATGGCATAAATGTAATTGGCCATAACGTTGCACATTGATGATAATTCTTGATTTTGATTATTAAAATATAAAGAATGTGCCCCCTCTTCAACGATGTAAAATATATATATATATATATATATATTTTTTTTTGTGGCCCATTTGAACCAAAATTTATTGTATATTCCTGTTAGGTCATGATTTTTGTACGTAAACTCAAAGTAAGAAAGGGAGTAGGTCCAAAAAGCTCAATACAATAAATTTATAGAGAGTGAATTAGAAAACTAGGTTATAATGAGATTAAACAGTATTTTTCTTCACTCTACAGTATTTCTCTCTCTCTTTTTTCTTTGATTCCCTTCCTTCATGGTCCTCCTCCTCTTTTATACTATCTTTCTTCTTTTATCTCTCCATTCCACATGTAGATCAGATTGCTGGTCTTTATCCTTATCCCATCAGCACATTCCTAAAGCCTTAGGGGGTAGCTATAATATCACTTCCTCATTAATGCGGCCAGAGAGTTAGCTACAGAGCATTTAATGCAGTGGCAGCAGCTTTTCCTTAGATATTTCATAGTTTTCTTTTGTCTTGTGCTCTCATGATGTATATCTTTATCAATAGAATCTCTTGGAACATTGCTCCTAGATGGCCGTCCATACCTTCTGACCTCTACTTCACTCAGTCGAGGAGGCATCCCTCCTCGGACCCTCTTCTCGAATTATCATAACTAGACCCCTTTCTTTATTTATCAACGTCGACCTCCATGACTGTATTTACTCGTCCTCAGACCGGGCCCCCGGCCCAATATATACTACATGGCCAATCCTCTTTACAATTCCAATTCTTCATTAGCTTTTAAAATTTTTAATTATGAAGAGAAGTCCCAACAGTCAAACCTATCTCTCATCACACTTAAATACTCAATAATTCATGAGAAGTTTTAAGAATGAAAACTGTGCGCACTCAAATATGGCAATTGAGCCTCAAAGGTATTTGGGCTCACAATCTATTTGTATTGTGGGTTTTTGGATTTCCTACGATAGGTGACTCTGTGTTCGGCAGCCTAAGTATCCCAATCCCTCTTGTCCTACAATCGCTCTCTCTTTGCTCCTTAAAATGGATTCCTCGTCCTCTCCCTAGTTTTTCTCTTCTAGAATTGCCAACTCCCAACCCATTGAACCTCCCTTACCTATGTATAGTCACAGTCAATGGGATTGCCACGATCATTTCCCAGGTCAGTGGAAGGGGAGGTCCAATGCAGCTTCTCCTAAGTGGATGTTTAATTACGAGTAGGAGAAGATGATAGCGGCATTGGGACTAGTTCCACTGTTAGATTTGCTACCCTGTGAAGGCATTCCCTAGGCAATGGAAGGGAGTTCCAATACCGCTACTCGTAGTTAGAGGTTTAGTGATGAGGAGAAGATAATAGTGGCATTGGAACTAGTTCCATTGGTAGGTTTGGTGCCCAGTGGAGACATTCCCCAGGCGATGCTGTGCACCCAAATCTTAACCCACCTTGGGAGAAGTAATCATCGGGAGTGGTGAGGTTTCACCTTTGTTGGTCATGCCATGAAAGATTCCATTTCCAAGTTTCGGACTTTTGGTGAGCATAAAAACTGGTCTGGAATGAGTCAGTCGGTCTGATTAGTGTCAGGTCCTTAAACAGGTTATTATCTCTATGGGTCTCTAAGTAAATAGGCTTGGGGGAAGGTGATGCCCGTACAATAGCCCCCCCTTGATTCATGCTCGGGTCTCGGCAAGGAATCAAGGTTTATGAGGACCAAGTGTTATCTGACGATCCCAACAGGTGGGTTACCGGGGAACGAACCAATAACGATTCGAGTCGCGATGATGATTTCTTGAAATCACAGGTCACCTCTTTTATGCGCGGTCAGGGTAATTATCGTAGACTTCTCAAAAGTAGCGTCGTGCCAGGCTGTCACGTCCGTAATTATAACCCGTTGGTTGGTGAGCCGTCTAACGATTGGTAATTGTCTGACGGTTCGTAAACTATGCCCACACGTGTGGGGAGGTTATCCAAGGAAAGCTGGGAGGGTTTTTTCTCGCTCCTCCCTCATTAGATTCCTTCACACCTATATATACTTCTTTTTAGGCCCTCATTTCATTTTTTGCATTCTCTCATTCTCGAAATCTTCTCTGCCGAGCGTTTCTCTCTTGCGTATAAACACTCCTCTAGTTCTTCACTCTTTAGAGCCTTGAGTAAGTCTCCTCTGCCTCTTTATTCTTTTTTTTTTTCGATTCCTCCCTGCTTCGTACTTCACGAATGGGTTTTTCCCATCTTCTCACCCCTGGGGCTGCCCTAGCTAGTTTTAGAGAAACCTATGGTATCCCCAGGGACGTTGATATTGCTTACTGCAACGAGGGCGACATTGCTCTCGAGAGGGTCGTTGGTCATAACGCTGCGTTTTTTCCGTTAATGTCCATACTTGAGGAAGGGGTTAGATTTCCTATAGACCCCCTCATTGTAAGCACCCTAGGGTTCTATGACTTATGCCCCGACTAGCTTCCCCCCAATTTTTATAGGATTGTTAGTTGCATCAGCCGACTGAATCAAATGTTAGACTGTAGTTAAACCACTATGATATCAATTTCATGTATAAACTATGCGGAAATTTTTCTAGCGACTACTATTTAAAGACTAGAGATATGTGGGTCTGGCTTATATCTTGCCTATTCAATTCTAATAGGAACTCCACAGGGGAGTTTATCCGGGTGCGTGACAACTGGCTTGCCGGTGAGCTACTTTGCCCCTTTTTGTCACACGACGTTGGTCGGTACTGAGATTTTTTGCTTATTTTAGATTTGTGTTTTATTCGTGTATTTACCTGACTGGTGTCTTTTTGGACTTGTTGTAGAATCGAAAAGGTTTTTGTCAGACTCTAGAGTTATACACGCGCGAGATCTCAATTTCGTTCTTAGGTCGGAGATTTTTGTGCACGATGACGGGCAACTTAGGGCATCTCATCTGATCCTCAGCGTCAGCCCCGTGTACTCCACTTGGCAAAACTTCAGCCAGGCGCTTTTGGTTGATTGCCCACTTCTGTCATACATAGACGTCCTATGCTCACTATTGGCGAGGCCCGAGACCTTGGCCCCTGCTATACCACCACAAACGACATCACACCTATCAGGGACCAGTCTCTAGAGTGTGTGTCTCAAAATCGAAGAAGACACAAAGCCATTGAACAGCAAGAAAATGCTGCCCTAGTAGCCGAGGAAGAAGCTGCTGAACCAGTAGGCGCTTCGGGCGCTAAATCTGACCCAGTAGGAAAAATGGTGAAGAATAGAGATATGACCCTCTCTTGGTTTATACCCCGGGCCGGCCCAGCGGCCTAACCACGATCCCCCAAAGGTACGAGTCAGGCCCTCCCCATTGGTGAAACCCGAAAGAGGAAACGAGCCTCCGAGAAGAATGTTCTTGTTCCAGGCAACACTTTACCAAAGACCCCACCCCGCCCAAGAGGCGGGTCAAGGATCCAGGAGACGCCGGTCCTTACTCCACCAGCGATTCAGATTGGGCCGACGTGGCGTCTTCTTTTCAACCCGAGGTTGGTTGGGGGCACGTTTTTCTGTTGGGTGGTGAGCCTTTATCGACAATCGCCAGCGTTTGGTGATGGGACAAGGGCGGATGGGGTCGAGTAGCCCAAAGTTTGGTGCAAGGTCTTCTGTTGCCTGAGGATGTTCACATTTATTTTGATGCTGACGACGAGTCCTTGCTAAGTGGCTGCAATGGCATACTATTGCGGTAATTTCTCAACTCTTTATCATGCCTTGTGATATGTAGGAATTTATCTAATCTTATCACTCTGCCGTCATTATATTTTTAGGTGGCGCTACTGACTTGTGTCATGGACGGGAGATTGAAAGAGGCGGCTGAAGCTATTGACCAGGCGAACGAACTGAAGGTTGCCAATGCTACGGAAAGAAAGGCGATAAATGCTGAGAGGGCTCGGCAAGTGGCGGAAAGCAAGTTGGGGGTCATGACGACCAAAATGGAGGAGACGGAGCTTGAGTTGGCGAAGGTAAATAGCCTGAACCTGGCTCAGGCTAACCAAATCACCACCTTGAAGGATGCTCTTGAAGCTTGTGAGGATAAATGGTATAACGTAGGTTTGACGGAGGCAGAAAACTCGATGGAACCCATTATTCATCAAGCTCGGCAACACAGGTTTGGCGAAGGGTGGTTTGTCGCCCTACAAGCTGTGGGAGTAGCTGAGGGTTCCTCGTTGTGGGATCCCAAGTAGATTCCCTACCCGGCTAACCCTCCTTTCGTGTAGAGTTAGACTGGCACAGAAGATGAGGAGGATACGCTAAGCCTGAGGGACCTTGTGCAGGCGATTGATTCTCATGTGGAGATGGTGGACTTGGAAGCCACAAGTAACATTCCTGCTGGAGATGAAGGTGCCCAAAATCAAACCGCCCCGCCTCTCAGTTCGCCAAAGATGTGTCCGGACAACCTCTAACTTAGATTCCTCCTTCTGACCCCAATGTGTGAAGCCCCCATCTTTTTCCGACCCCTTTTTAACGTGTGGCGATAAGACAATTAAATTACCGCTTCGATGGTTGCAATTTATATTGTTTGGTTTTAATTTCTATTATTGTGATATAAATTCACGTCTTTTATTTTTCTTTCCTTCTTATTACTTTTTCATGCACCCAAGCTCGTTCGGCGATCGCTGAGTTTGCATATGATTATGTTTAGTCCGCTTATCATACCTTACTTTCTCACTCTCGGCGGTCGAGAACCCATGCCAAACCTAGAATGGGTTTCTCCTTTGCCTTTTACAATGTAAGATTTTCAACTACATGGAAATGAGAATATAAACAAGAATAGGTTTCTGCACTTAGAGAATAATGCCTTAAGGTTTCCACCAGCTCGGTGATAGGAACAGAATCGAGAACAGGCTTTTATCCTTAGAAAATAATGCCTTAAGGTTTCCACCAGCTCGGTGATTGGAATCGAATCGATGACAGACTTCTATCATTAGAAAATAATGCCTTAAGGTTTTCACCTGCTTGGTTACAAGAATCGAACCGAGGATAGGCTTCTGTCCTTAAAAAATAATGCCTTAAGGTTTCCACTAGCTTGGTGATAGGAATCAAACCGAGGACAAGCTTCTGTCCTTAGAAAATAATGCCTTAAGGTTTCTACCTGCTTGGTAACAAGAATCATACTGAGGACAGGCTTCTGTCCTTAGAAAATAATGCCTTAAGGTTTCCACCAGCTCGGTGATAGGAATCGAACCGAGGATAGGCTTCTGTCCTTAGAAAATAATGCCTTAAGGTTTCCACCAGCTCGGTGATAGGAATTGAACCGAGGATAGGCTTCTGTCCTTAGAAAATAATGCCTTAAGGTTTCCACCAGCTCGGTGATAGGAATTGAACCGAGGATAGGCTTCTGTCCTTAGAAAATAATGCATTAAGGTTTCCACCAGCTCGGTGATAGGAATCGAATGAGGACAGGCTTCTGTCCTTAGAAAATAATGCCTTAAAATTTCCACCTGCTCAGTGATAGGAATCGAACCGAGGACAGGCTTCTGTCCTTAGAATGTGTTGTCTAAGTCCTCATTATTCTTTCCATACTTATTGACCAGTAATAAATAAAAATGTGGTTAAGCGCACGAGCGCGAACAAGTATTGTTGTATTAACACGTAATAAAGCAAAATTACATCAAGTCCAGATCCTGGAGTGCAACCGATCAGTGATAATACTTTTTAAGGTTACAAACATTCCATGGCCGGCGCAGTGGTTTCTCCTCTAAATCCTCTAAGTAGTATGCTCCTGCACCAGTAATGACTATTACTCTGTAGGGCCCTTCCCAGGACGGGGCTAGTTTCCCTGCATTAACATCTCATGTATTCCCTACAACTTTTCGCAGTATTAGATCCCCTGCGGCAAACTCTCTTTTCCTCACACCTTTGTTGTATCTTTGGGCGAGCTTCTGCTAGTACTCTGCTAACTGAATTGTCGCTGCTTCGCGGCGCTCTTCCAACAAGTTTAGCTGTCCTAGCATCAATTTGTCGTTCTCAACTAGGGCGAACTCTGCTACTCGGGCACTGCACAAGTTTATCTCAGATGGAATAACAGCCTCTGCTCCGAAAACCAAAGAAAATGGTGTTTCTCACTTGGATCTTCTCTGGGTTGTTCGGTAAGCCTAAAGGACACTTGGTAGCTCCTTGGCCCATCTGCCTTTGGCGCCTTCCAACCTTTTCTCCAATCCGTTAACGATAGCCTTATTTGTAGCTTCAGCTTGGCCATTACTCTGCAGGTACGTCGGGGTAGAATACCGGTTTCAGATGCCGAGGTTGCTACAAAATTCGCAGAGGGCCTTGCTGTCGAATTGTAGCCCATTATTTGACACGAAGGACTCTAGCACCCCGAACCTTGTTACGATATTCTTCCATATGAATTTCTTGGCCTCAACGTCTCGGATGTTCGCCAGTGCCTCCGCTTCTGCACACTTCGTGAAGTAATCCATTGCAACCAACACAAATCTTCTGTAACTGGTCGCTCGAGGAAAAGGCCCGACTATGTCCAACCCCCATTGAGTGAAGGGTCATGGGTTGCTAACAGGATTTAGGTTCCCGGTAGGCTAGTGGATCATCGATGCTTGCCTTTGACATTGTTCTCATCTCCATGCATATTCAAGGGCGTTTCTCTACATTTGCGGCCACCAAAACCCCTGAGTCATTGCCTGGTGAGCCAATGATTGTCCACCAACGTGACTGCCGTACATGCCCTCATGAAACTCGGCTAGAAGTTCTTCAGTTAGGCTAGGATGCAAGCATTGTAAGTACGGGCCCCCGAAAGACCTCCAATACAGCTTTTGGTATGCAGATAGCCAGTACCGAGGAGCATTCCATCGTACTCTGGCTGCCTCTTTTTCGTTCTTTGGTACCTGATTTTTGGCTAAAAATTCAATTATAGGATCCATCCAACACCTCTTGACGGTGGTGATTTGCAATACATCCGTTCTTGCTTTGATGCTTAGTTTTTTCACTAGTTCCACCCTGACTAACAGGGGTAGTTCACTAGCTATTGAGGATGCTAATGTAGCCAGGGAGTTAGCATGGCGGTTCTGCCCTCTAGTAACTTGTTCTACTTTCACACTTGAGAAATGGCTTATAGCCTGTTTCACCACCTGCAGGTACTCAACCATCTGTGGATCTTTGGCCTCGAAACTTCCCAGTACTTGGTTCACTATGAGCCGAGAATCTGAATATACTTCCACCTCCTTAGCTCCCAAGTCCGAGACAACTCTCAACCCAACCAACAGTGCCTCATACTTGGCCTCATTATTAGAGGCTCTAAAGACCAATCTGAACAAATGCTCCAATCTTATAGCTTCTGGGGTAATGACCACAATTTTAGCCCTCGCTCCTGCTGTATTGGACATGCCATCCACAAAAACTTTCCACGGCTTGACCTCCACGAGGCAAACAATATCCGTATTTTTTGGTGAGAATTCAACAATAAAGTCTGCAAGTACTTGTCCCTTCATCGAGTTCCTTGGCCTGTATCTGATGTCAAAAGAGCCAAGCCGAGTCCCTCATTTAGCTATCCTCCTAGTAAAGTCAAATCTTCTCAGCAATAACTGAAGAGGATACTCGGTCAGAACATAGATGGTGTGGTTTTGGAAGTAATAAGGCAATTTTCGAGTGTAATGCACGAGAGCCAACACCAACTTTTCTAGTGGTAAATACCTTGTCTCAGTGTCTACAAATGTCTTGCTATGTAATAGATCGGCAACTGCACGCCATTATCCTTTAATAGCACCGTGCTGGCTGCATGCTCGGATACCGAGAGGTACATATACAGATCCTCTCCAGGTTCCGGGGCTGTCAATGTTGGAGCCCGTCCAAGATAGTCCTTTAGGTCATGAAAAGCTCTATCACACTCCTCGTCCCATTGGAACCCCTTCCACTTCTTCAAGAGCTGGTAAAATGGTCGACACTGATCAGCAAATTTGGAAATAAACCGGTTAAGGGTAGCCAACATACAGGTCAATTTCTAAACCTCTTTCAGATTGCTTCGCGGTCTGAGACATCTCATGACTTCTATTTGGTCGGGGTTGACCTCGATACCCCGTTTCATGACTAAATAGCCTAGGAAATTGCCGGAGCCTACCTCAAAAGTGCACTTGTTAGGCCAGGGTCTTCTTCGGCTAATGATACCTCGATCCCGAAGCCTTCGAAGTATCTTTTTGATAGGCGCCTCTATCTGTATGGGGAATTCGCTGCTGATAGATCCCGCCCAGTGTCCTCCTCCTTCCCCCGCCGCCTTCCGACTCGCGGGAGTATACAATGGCAACTTCCTAACACTCATGCCTGATCGTGAGACTGCCTCTTGAACGTCCAATGGCGCGTTGCTCTGACCTGAGCTATGCAAGAGTGAGATCCCCCTTGATCCTTGCCGGATGTGCCTGACGGTCCCCCATAATACGCTCACTTGGGGAATTCTTACTCCAGCTGTTCCAAGAATATCCGCTAGTTGAACCCCGTCCAGTAGACTCCCTGTTTCGCTCATCCCCTTCGTCAGCTGTTTGATCGGGATACTATTACCGAGGTTCCTAAATTTGGAATGGATGGCGGAGCGTAGGTGGCAAGCAGTTATATGGATACGGTGCTTTACCCGTAGACGCTTCTCCAGCTCTCGCAAGAATTGTATGGGAGTCGTCCTCGGAGGGACTTCCCGAATGACCGTACCGAGGAATTCTACCGTACTCCGTGCAGCTATTGTTGTTGATCCTGCAGAGCCTACCCAAAGGTTCAGGCCGGATTGTAGGAAGTGGGCGATACGTTTTTGTATTTCTATGAGAAGCTCTATGGCACCCACGATTCCCAGTAGTAAGTCGTCGGCATATCGCGCGTAACAAATCCTTATAAAGTAATGGGTTTTTAAGGGGGCCGGCTTACGGGCCAGGCGTCTCTCTGACCTGATAACTAGTCTCGCCTCCCCGCCCAGCTCTATCAGCAGGCCCTTTCTTTTGCAATACTTTATAAGGTCTCTCATGGCCCAATTATTATTACAGCGTTCTCTACCATAGAATTCGGCCTTCGGGGTCAACCCGGCGGCTTCTATGAGGAAGGCGGCGCAAAGGAGGCTCGAGGGCTTGTTAAGGAAGGCGGCAAGGGCCGACGAAGGGGGGAAAACGAAAGACGTTTTCTGGTCTCCCCTGAGCCGGGGGGTGCTTGTGGGGGGGGTGTGCCACGACGAAACAAGGGAATGAAAGGCCGCTTTGCGTTGGAAGCTCTTTACCCTCCCCACAATGATGGCTCTGTTGTCTTGGGGAGCGTTGAAGCTTGCTTCTTCCCCAGAGTTTTCTTGGTCATCAATACGACCTGTCCTTAATAGAACCGATCTGATTCTCTGAACAATCGGAATTTCGTACTTCTGTCGGATCCTCCCTATCTCCTGATCGAGCTTGTGTAGGTAGATGTTGCCTGGTAGGGCCGATAGTAATACACTGTGTGGGACGGAGTAAGGGCCCTTCTCACCTCCTACTGGTCGCCCGGCGGAAAATACTTTCTGAATGGAGTAAAAGAACTTGGGATCGTCGATCTCTTCCTTAAAGATTGGGATGAGTCGATGTCGGTCGATGGTGTGAAAACACTTCCTGATGTCGAATTCCAAAAACCAGCGAGAGGTTCCCCACTCTTCTTTGATCCGTCTTAGGGCCGAGCGGCGGCCTCGACCCGAGCGGAAGTGCGATGTGTCTGGAAACTCGGGATCGTAAATAGATTCGAGTACCATCATGATCGCCTCTTTCATGATCTTTTCTATAGGTAGAACTACTGTGAGCGGTCTAAACTTCAACCCTTATTTCTTTCTTCATATTGTAAAGGGGGGCAAAGCCCGTTTTTTGCTCCCTCTATTGGTAGATCAAAGGCCCTCCTGCCGTCGTTTCAGTGACTCATAGGGCTTCCCTCAGCTCAGTCTTTTTGGTTCTTGAGAATGGTCGCCACCTCTCCCAGGACCGGAATGATTATCCCCGCCCGATGGGTCTACATCCATCCCTGAATGTCGTCGGATACTGTTCACTTCCCCGCCATTCTTGTAACCGTCACCTGTAATCCGCGCAGGTGTGTCCGCACCCCCCTGAGTGGACGAGAAAGAAAGGATTTCTCGGAGCAACCCCCAGGTTCCAGACCCAGGAGTAAACTTTCCCGTATGAGCATTCGGTACATGTATCAGTCCGTGGAAGGGTGAAAGGGTCACCACTACTGAGGATCTCCCCCCTAATCTTAGATAGGTCGTCGAGGGTTCGCCGCGGTTCATTGCTGTGCTTACACACTAGGCTACCCTTCTCCGAAAGCTCCGCGGGACCACCTACCACTAGTCTTCGGCCGGAGGGGTTTATTGCACAAAAATGCCGGGACGCAGGCTCCCGAAGAGGGAAGCCCAACGAATATCAGATGCAAAGCCCCGCACCTCATTAAGATCATATTGGCATACTCTCCCAAAAAAAAAAGAGCAGACCCCATTGAAGACGAGAGTGAGGTACAACAAGGCCATTTCTGTCCACCGCCCTTCTCACGGAGCCGCACGTGGACGTTACCGCTCATACAGCTCCCAGCCAGCAAGCAGTTAGCCTTCCCCTACAAGGAATGGAAGTGTGGATGAATCGACATCAAATAGAGGAATTCGGTTTTTCTTTTCAGCAATACCATGATAAGAGCATCCCTTTCACAAAAACCTACGGATCCTCCCTCCCCCCCTATCCTGCCACTTCAGGACCTTGTGATCTTTGAGAAGATCATTACGAGCCCTCTCCTCGGGGGAGGGGTTTTTATAGATAGAGAGGTGAGTCGAGGGTAGCCCCCCGCTTGACCGATTTCTCGGAAATCAGAGGAAAATCTCTCATCTGATGACCCTGAACAAGAAGGAGCTGCTCTCGATGTGAGATCAGCAGCAAAAGAAAGAAGAGGAATTGGATGCCCCAGAGCAGCAGCCCCCGGATAAGCCTTAAAAACACACACACACAACGGACCGGGCACAAACAAAAGAAACAAGAAAAGGGCCATGATGATGATCCTATGTTCGTTTTCGCCCTGCCCCGATGATGCGCTCCTTGCTCGCGGAGCTACATACCAGAAAAAGAAAAAGAATCTCTCTATTACTTTACTTTGAGAAGAGAATCGTTGGTTTGACCGACGGACTACGTGGGAAATACGAGATCTAGGCAAGCCGCTACATGTTCTCCCCGCGCCCTTGAACGATAGAAGAACTACTTATCTTCTCTTAGATAGCAGTCGATCGGTTCGCATCTATGGTCAATCAATAGGTCCGCCGCGGATCTATTCTTCTATACGATAAATCGCCATCTCGTAGCACCACCACGACACTGATTCTCGTTATTTTTCCGAGCCCCCCATGCCGTGACTTCGACTTTGAGTATGATGAATGAGTGGAAAGATCTTTATAGAAGTCCCTGTCCAATCCAACCAAAGAGTTAGTATCTAATATAAATATATATATATATTTTTATTAGATTTTAGATAAGGGGGAGAACCGCGAGTTTTTTCAGAAAAGACTTGCTGCTCCCCTATCCGAATCCCGCGAGTGACTAAGCGCGAGACGAGCCATAACATAAGGGGCGAATCTACTCTTCGTAGAATCGACCCTAGATATCTTCTTTTTTGGTATATTTGCATCAGGCTTAGCCCCTACCTACTAGTAAGAAGGTGTTCCCGAAAGGGGACGAAACCCGTCTAAGATCCTGTGTGCGGCTTAGTAGCGCGTGAACAGAACAGGTAGCCTAAGCGGAACTCAATATTCAACCAACCTATGATCCATTTATTTAATTTAATCAGCTTACTATCAATAAACCATGTGTTAGGTTCTCGTTGCGGGAGATCTTGGAACGTGCCCGTCGTGTGAATGCGCATACAAATAGGTATATATGGATATTCGGCGTTTAATGAGATAGTAAAGTTCTAGACTCAAGCTAGCAAAAAAGAAGACTGAGGTCGATAGGGGCATTACTGGTAATTGCTAAGGTGCTTTCTAAAGTATTAACCATTGGCTAGCGCTCATCTCCAGCTCTGTTTCCAGCCTTTCATTTCATATACCATTCCCATATGCCATACGTCCAAGCCTTCTCCCATTAGTAGTTGGAAGCAAAACTGAGATTGGATGTAACTGAAGGAAAGGGGATATAGGTACGATATGAGGGCACGGTTAAGCAAGTGAAGGCTCTTCTCTCTCTCGCTCTGTGGTCTTGTGTAAAGCCTTTCCGCCCATTATTGATCTTCATTCTAAGTAAGCAGGTAGAAAGGCAGTTGAGGTGATAGCAAAAGTAAGCAGGGAAGCAGAAGCAAGAGGTCCTCATCAAACTTTTGTGTAATTGTAATAAAGCTTCTCGGTCGCATTTCATTGATCTCTAAGGCAAAGTCTCGCTTAATCGTTCATCGATCTTTTCTTCTTTCTTCAACCGGTCATATCTGATCTGTAGCTGGTAGCGACATGAGGAAAAGGTCCGGAATGGTCTATTTTATTTGCTAAATCGCGAGTTTAAGGGGTCGAATGGGTCAAGTACAGCCTCTAAAAACATGCGATAATCGGATTTTTAGTGGCATCTGTCTGAGGGCATCTGGAATTGTCTGTTTCGGTATTTACTCTTGTAAACGGTAACAAACGCTCATCTGTCCACGAATACGCTTCCCTTCTTTTATTCAATTAGGGCGAATACCTTGTAACCGAATTTTTTTCTTGAAAGATATGCTACTTCTTGGTCGAGTTATCTTGTAACGGTCTTTAGGGTCTTCGGTCGAATTGGTCTTCTTTCCTGTAGTAGTTCATCTGGTGAGTTCATCGTGCAATTTGAGTTTAAGCATCGGGCTTCTGAAAGCTATCTTCTGTAGGGATCTCCAATTGCCTTGTATAACTATCGATCAATGGCTTTCGCGCTAGGAGATCATCAGCTTATGGTAGGAAGGATGGATGAGCTCCCTATTGATATAAAAAAATAGAAAAGGGGATGGGGGTGAAGTCTGAGCCTCGGATGAGGGGGGAATAAAGACACTGGGAAAGGAATCATGGTAGTACGCCCCAAGATTGGAATGAGGGAAAGGAATAGAAAGATAAATGGATGGGGAATCCCCCTATGTGCTGAGAATAAGAGGAGCCGACAAACTGAAAGATACCCGTGGGAAAGCATGGGAGCCCCAAGCCTATGTAATAGTATCAACCCTTAGAAGATAGTTTAGCATCACCCTACCGATGAGTCTGGAGGAAAGACTGGTGAATCAGGCAACCCCTCTACCTTGAATTCATAACTTGCATAATGAGTTGCATCGACATCTTTGCCCGTGATCGAATGCCCCTTTCCCACGCCACCAATCGACGAATGCTGAGGAAGGAGTGAATCAACTGATGCAACCAACCACCGATGAACTAATCAACAACCGAACGAGACTGAATCCAAGCGAGTGAATGAACGAGTCAGGGGTTTGTAAAGAGCAAAGGACTATAAAAAACACTACCCGGAATAGGAGTCTTGGCTTATGCGTTTGAGTTTGAGCTGGAAGACGAGTCAAAGAAGTCAAAAAAGCAGGAAGAGGCATAATAGCCATCAACCGGAAGCAATGCAGAAATAGGAGGAGAGCTTGTCTCAGCAAGTGATTGGGCTTGCCACCTTCCTAACCCGCTGACATAGGCATAAGCTGCTTCCAGAGCAGAGCTTGCGAAGCTAACAAGCCTACAAAAGCTAGCTGGCATAAGCAAAGCAACTAAGAAGCCCATAATAGGGTCCCTCATAAGGCAAAGCTATGCATGTTTATATAGTCCACTGGAACGAACTCACAAATCAATGGGATAATTTTCTTATAGCAACTAGAACTCTACTCGAAGAAAAGAAGTAGCCGGCTGGCTGAGGTAACTTCTACTTGCCGAGGAGGAAATGCTTTTATTTTTAGTTCTTTCAAAGATTGTTCCTTCCAAAAAACAGGACCTATTCCCAATTCCTTTAGTTGTTGCTTGCTTTCCGGTGCGAGGTGAGTAAAAAGCTTGACCATCTTTGAGGCAATTCACATTGTGTTCGTATAGTGACAAAGTAAATCAAGAGCATTCTCCCTCTATTGCCCTAGACGAGTGATTGGTCGAACATTGGAAAATGGAAAACTTACCCGTATTTTTGATTAAAACCTCTTCTTACCTTATTCTTGACCACTATTAGCACAGCTTCGAAAATCGTTATCTTTTATTCGCCTATACCTATATGTGACAAATGAATAAAAAAGAAAAATGGAGAACTCGATCGAAGGGAAGGCTTGAGTTCAAAGACGAAGATAAGGCTTGGTGGCTTGCGAGGAAAGACTAGCTAACAAGCGAACGAACAAGAGCTCCTACTCGTCTTCCTGCTCCAACTCCTATATAAGAAGCTACATATGTTTTGACAAGATGCTTTCTATTCTCTACTACTTTCCTTTTATTATTCCCATTAACTATAGCCAAGACTTCGCCTCTATATCCTATGCCCTATTCTTTTGTAATTTGGAATCGTTGATTGCTTGTGGTGAATTGCAGTTTCTTTGTTTGTGTTATACTGGTTTCCTTTCCTTCAGGTGTGCTGGCAAGCAAGGGAGGACGAGGACTGGAGTCCCAACCTGAACAAAAGGATCAAAGAACGTCTTAAAGCTTGCCTCTTTGCTTTCTTAAAAAGAAAAGCGGACTACGCAATAAGAGGCTTAACCATAAGCCCAACTCTAATGGCGGGGAGGGGGGGGGGGGAATGTTGAAAACAATCTTATTGGAATTATTGGAAGCGGCTTTCGAGTGAGGGCAATCGTCATAGTCAGCCAGCGAGCAATCCCAAGAAAGCCAGCTACCTAGCCTTTCTTATTCCCATTGCTAGCTTAAACTGAGGAATAAGAATAGGAAAAACCTCCAAGCCCCTATAAAGAAAGTAAGCTATTTCAATGTTATTTTTTTGTCTCTTTCCTCTGCAGGGTTCCAAACCTTTCTTCAACATAGGTGACAACGAGCAAAGTAGAGTTGGAAGAGATCGAACACGGGAATAAGAAGCCACTCGCCTTCCTTTTTTCTTTGTTTGATAGAGGGGGATGGAGAAAGTGGACAAAACAAACTAGCATTTCTCATTGAACAAATACGCGAAAAGAATCATATTGAAAACATTCCTAACCAACCAGCCCCTTCCTTCGTAGAGTCGCGTGTTGTAAGTGATCCGAACCTGCCCGAAGCGAGCCCCCCATAGAGGCAAGTGAAGTTGGTGAGCCGTATGATGGGCAACTATCTCCTGCGGTTCGGAGAGGACTCAGCTGTTAGTTAGTACCCCCTTGGTTTCGGGGTGGACCCTTTCACTCTATTTTATTATATACGCTTAGCGAAAAGAATGTTTTTTGATACACCTAGGACATGGATTCTATATGAACCAATGGATCGTGACAAGTCGTTACTACTAGCAATGACTTCCTCTTTCATTACTTCATTCTTTTCATATCCCTCTCCCTTGTTCTCAGTTACTCATCAAATGGACCTCAGTTTATATCTTTAAGTTCGATCATCGACAAGGTTTAAAGAAAGGGTGGGCCATTGATAAAGAATCGATTCCAAACCACAATGCTAGTGGATGGCGGGCCTCCGTTTGAGACTCTACCCTTCCCATTGGATGGATGGTGCTTCTCTGTCCCTCCCTTTCTGAGAGGTGATCCGTCAATCCTTTTTCAACCTAAAGGTTGATTTCAAAACCGGGACGAAGTTTGGTCAAAATGTAGTTGTTAAAGCCTTTCTGCAATATCTTCTATCTATGGCCACGCTACGAGTCCACTGTCAATCTTGCTTTCGAGCCGGAGTTTGCTCGTTTTAGTCCATACAACGCCTTCCTGAGTCGACTAACTAGATGTGAAGAAACTGATCGCCCTGGCGAAGGTGGCATGTAAACCTCCTAATGTGGTTTTCAACTCAGAAAAGCATTCCCCACATCTCACTGGAACGAAGGCTACTTTCTCACCGTGGCAACTGCAATCAGAGCCCTACAAAAGTAACCTTTGCCAGTGGGGCAAAAGTCTTCTCAGAATCGATACCAAGAGTGAGTCTGAATTTCCCTCAATAGTGGTCTTTCCGTCAGGAAGAGGTTTGGAACCCTGAGTACATTGTTTTGTGTGTAGTAGGAAAAGAAGCTGTACGCGAAACGGTGCTCAGACGAAAATGCTCTTTCTCGGCCATTGGATTAGCAAGGGTGTGATTTAGATGGATTAAAAGAAGATCAGGTCTGTTGTGGACTGGGAAGTGCCGAAGAAGGAGAGAGCAGGTAGCAGTTGGTGAAGCCAGATGCTCGAAGCCATTTTAGATATAGCAAGATAGCTCAAGAAAAGTAGAAAGTTTCCATAACCAAGGGGGGGTTGTTCGCTTTATAGGAATAGGAAGCCAAAAAACGTGAGCCTTTTTACAAACTTCTTAAAGGGGGAGAGCACCGGGGCGGCGTCAAGGAGAACATCGTGACGCCATCAGTTTGGAGCGCGAGGCCGGCAGAGCTTGCTACAAAGGAGATAAGAAAAGGTTTCACAGAGGAGATCCAGTAATTGTTATGAATGTGTAGGAATGAGGCATTTTGATCATTACTATTCTAATGTTTAGACGCACGAATGCTGCTAAGGGAGTGCAGAATAGACTAGTTGAAGATGGAAGAGTGAATGTTGTGGAACCTAGAGCCTGGGAAGCTCTAAAGGTAAGTTTAAGTTGGAAACATAGCAGGGGTTTTGAAGCTTAGGAGATGAGACAGTTTCCCTGTCGTTAGATTGTGCGGCAACATGAGCCAACGTCAACAGAAAGGAGGAGGAGACGGAAGGATGTATTCTGAATCTATGTTGGAATTGGCCAGTGCAAAGATGATCATTGATGCTGGGAGTTCGGATAACATACCGTCCACGAAGATGGTGGATCAGTTGGGGCTTCCACCATTTTAAGTAAGGGCCTCATCCAAAGCCCTACCCTATCGAATCAGACCAAAAAGTGCATAACCAGATTGGAAGCACGGAGGTTAATTCGCAATGGGCTAACTCACCCAGCCATGATGCATGACAAAAGAGAGGGAGCACAAAATGGAGTTTCCTTCTTGGGTGAGGCTCACGTCCTGAAATAATCTTTTTCAAGACTTCTCACCTATGTTGAACTTTCCCGTGCATTCCAAAATGTGGCATAGCGAGCTTCAGTCCTAGCCCGCTTGCTGTCTCCTTTCGATAATCTAGCTTGGTCCTTTCTTTTACACCTTGTGGAAAGTGGAGTGCATAAGCCCTTTTAGAGTTAGAGATAGGCTTTTACTGCTCTCAGAGCATATCGAAGACCTTGGAGCAGGACTCACTTCGATACGCTTTGAATAGCATAGTCAAGTAGCTAGTCACTAGGAGTAGTAGGGCTATCGCTTACTCTTTCCCAGTTCCTTTCCCTTGTTTTCACTTGGTCTCTATAAAGAAGTCGTGGTTGGCCCTCCCAGTCTCCTAAGACATATTACTTTTTGATTGATATGAAAAAAGCTAGGACTTCGCTTCGTTGTTCTTTCTTTCTTATGTATGGACCTAACTCATTGAAATGAAGAAATGCCTCGACCCATTGAGCAACGAGTCTAGTGCTTATTAACGCGAGAGTCGGTACGAGTGAGTTTTGGAGCGTAGAGCAACGTGAGGGCGAGCCCCCATTATGTAGCTTGGTCTTGCATTGCTCCGTTCAATGGTATTGATTCTGACCAACTAATCCCAAAGAGCTGCGAGCTAGCGAGGCCTTATTATGGAGTTGGTTTTGAAACAAACGTTAAATAATAGAGTCTTCTTCATTCAAGCTTTGAAACATCCGCCATTGAGTCTCTGCACCTATTGCACCTATAAAAATGTGCACCCGGAGCCCTAAGAAGACAACTCAAGACGACTGGCCACAGTTTGCATTCGTTGTTCCGGGCCTTCGATCGTGGGGGCACCCTCATTGACAACTATCTTCAACCCCGCATTCCTTGTGAATTTATTCTTGGGTGCTTTCCACCTCTTTACCGCTATAAAGTTAGGGGTTGCGGACTCAGTTGGTGTTGGCAGTGAGCGTTATCACGCCTGGACATCGGGGCTCCACTTTGCCAGACCTGCCTTATAGGAGAGTGAGGTCTCCTTTACTGTTAGAAAGTAGCCCCACTGCTTTTGTTTAGGGATCGAAGCTAGACTAGATAGAAAGAGTTCCTTTCTTTTCTATTGTGTTTTTTGATACTAAGCCTCCTTCGTCGGCTTCCTCTATCTGTGTTTAACAGCGGATATGTGCTCTTTTTGGTTAGCTCTAGTAGGAGAGTCGGAATACCCGGCTTTAGGCGGCATCAGCCTAGCGTTAGGGTAGGGGCTGTCGGAAGAGAGGTTGCTTGCTTCCGGGGTATAGCAAGAGTTACGGGAATGATTTCCCCTTTTTCTGCTTTTTCCTCGTATCGTAGGATCCTACGTTGTTGGAAGAGGGGTCTTGTTCTTTACTGTTCTTTGAATGGATTGGAGCCATAAGCCTGCGCCTACTAGCGACGTTCCCGGTCGTTGAGCTTCCCTTCCAGTTAAGAATCCCCTTACGCCTGGGAAACGGACATGGCTTTGCATTCGACTCATCGTAGAAGAGCGATACAGAAGAAAGAGGAGGACCCAGCGCGGATACGACGATTGAAACGGACCTCCTTTAGAACTTCCACGAGAAGTGTCTTCTAAGTACGAGAAAGATAATATAGAAATGAATGACTAGGAGTAGTCGTATGTCCTCGACTAGTTGTTGGATTTGCCACTTGGCGGTACCCCTTCTTGAAAGTAGTATTTCCCATGGGGAGTTGGTTTAGTCTTCCGGGGCTGTGCCCTTTATGTAATGCCTTACTTCATGGCTTCCTTTTCACTCAGTCATAGCGCTTGCTTGCGCGAACGGTGCTTGGTAGCCGTCCAATCGAATCATAAAAGGAGCAAACTAGGGAGAAACGTGGGCCGAAGACGCTGTGCGGTTTACAAAGTCGAGTACTTAATCTTCTAATAGTGGATCTGGCTCCTGTGGCTTTCTCATTCATTTTGGCTTCACACTCACGGCTGCCTTACCTGCCCGAATGCTAACTATCAAACAAACCCCCTACAAATGTACTGTTTTTCTTCTCCTTACCTTTCGCGACTTCCTGCCACCTGTGCTAAGACGCTTTCGTTGTTTTCTTCTTTCTTCTTCGCTTCGCGCCTATCTGTCTTTTTTGACAAGCCGGACATGCTCACTAAGCGTAACGGAGTGAGTGCTCCTCCGCCCTCACGTTGCTAAGGGCTCTTAACGAGACCTGCTCTGATCTCGCGATCAATAGAATGAGAAAGTCTTTGTGACTGACATGACCATACCATAGTACTCACAAGAGACAAGCATTACTTCTTTCCAAGTGAATCTAGATTCAAGAAGGAACCTACAGTACGCAAAGGGAGGTTACAGACCTATTTGATCAGTGCTTCCGGCCCTATTAGTAGTCCAATAGCTTGGAGTAGTGGTGGCATACAAAGAGGTGCTTTTGCGGTCAAGTGAGAGTGAAAGAGAGAGAAGCGCATTGAGTGAACAAACTGATAGGGCAGAAGCAACGGATAGGACCTAAGTAAGTGGCCTACTCTAAAAAATTTGCCACATCAACTTTTTGTAAAATAATTTGTGTATATAACATCACTTCTCTTAAAATTACTTAATTTATTTAATGCACCTATCAGTGCATGTCAAATCACGTTGGGCATCCGAAAAAGTAAAGTAAATCTAGTGGCTGAATTTTTTTTGCTTTTATTAAAGAATTAAAGGCTTCCTTCATTTCCAATGTTAGCATGTGAGGGACTTAAGAATTCAAATGGTAACAAAAGACAAGAGTCCAAAGAAAGAAAGAGAAAGTGAGAAACATATGGGTCAGCGAAAAAGAGGCAATATCAGAGCTCCTTCAACGGAAAAAAGAAGAGAAGAAAAAGAAGAAAAAAGAAAGAAGAAGGAGAAGCAGCAGGAGATGAAGGCATGATCGGCGCTGGCAACCTGCTGATTGCTTCTTCAACTAGACGCAGACCTCCATTCGATTGGCGTTGTGTTTTTCTTCTCTTTTTTTTTTTTTTTTTTTTTTGAGGAACTTGGAACTATAAGGCTCTCAGTCCTGTGGCTTGCTTGGTGCCTGCTTGCTGGTATGGCTCGCTTAAAAAGGCGAATACGCTCTTTCTTTGTTTGAAAGCTTGATCGTTGGTAAAGCTTTTTCGTTGCTAAAGGAGATCAAAGCGAGACTTTCCGGACCGTACCGCTTGATCTAAGTCAGGTTATTCGCTCTTTCTATCAAACCGTTGTTAAAGCGGATCAAAGACAATCTGTCTGGTTCTGGTTCCGGGGAGAAGGTCTTGCTAGGACTTCTAGTTCCGTGCTCTAGGGCTTTCTTTGACTTCTAAGAGCAACAGTTCTCATGAAATTAGGGAAGGTCGTATTATTATTTATATGCAGCCTGAAGATTGATTGATTCCCGTTTGCTTTGCTTGCCGAACTGTGCGCTTGTAGCTTTTGGTTAGCCTGTACTCGAGGGCAAGTCGCTCTAAAGGTACACTCGGTTAAGCTGTTAGGGCATAGGTGATTGCTTATATTAAATGTTCCGCTTCTGCCTTTCTGTTCTCGAGTCAAAGTAGCGGTGGTGATTGATCAATTAACTCAGTTAGGGCCGGGCATGTTCGGTAAGCGTTTCCCTTCCCTGCTTTTCGGGTGCTGTGATGATTTCTGTCTTTCGGCAGTTTAGCTCTTAAGCGGGGGAAAGCGCTAGGTCAAAGCGGGTTGAAGAACCCAAAGCAGTCTTGGAGGCTTTTCACTCCACTCGCACGCTCCTGTTAGTCGCTTTTTAATAAACAAGCTATCCATATGAAAGCAGTCAGTCAGTTGACGGGCTCGGAAGGCGGATCGATCAGGAAGTCAATCTTTCTCATACCGTTCTTTCGTATCTAGCCCCGCCGTTGTCTGAGTCGGCAAGCTAAAGCCGGCAGAGATAAAGTGCTTTATCGGGTTGCCGGGGCGGAGAGCTTTGAAGAGAGAGCTTTGGGCTTTGTCTTTCTTTCGGTAGTCGTTAGGGCAGTCTGCTTAGAGAATCTATACTTGAAGTAAGCGGTCGCAGAAACCTTTCCGAGCTTCTAGGACTTATAGTGACGGGAAGCCCGTCTCAAGGTCTACAGGCAGGGCAAGGGTCTTGGTCAGTTACGGGCAAGCGTGTTGTACCAGGTGCGGTGAGAAATCCCTACTTTCCGTGCCGGAGAGGGGCTCGCTCTTTCCGCTCGCACGGGCGGATAAAAGAATCTCTCCTTGCGTCAAGCGGAACAGAGACTCAGGGCCAGTTGAAAGCGAGTTTTCTTAGTGAATCTATCCCCGAGAATCTATCGTTTTAATTGGTCCTTACCATCATACAAATAGGGGACATAGGCCCGGTACAGGTATTTTTTCTATTGAAAAAGACTAATTCGTAGATCTTGCTTGATCGATAACAAGGGCAGTAAAGATTAATTAACAAGGGAATCGGAATTGAAGAACGAATGAGTAGGGGAGAGATTTTCCCGCCTTAAGACCTTTCCTTCATACCAACCAACTCCATTTTAATAAAAGGGAATTAATATCTCTTGATATTGAAAAATGAATTACCGCATTTTTCCAATACAACTTAAGCTCCCTCAGCAAGAAAACTAAACTACTATCCTCCGTTCTTCTTCGCTTCGCTTGTTGTTTGCTCGCTTCTTGCCCTATCTCGGTAATGGTCCCGGTACTCGTAGAAAGAAAAGTGTTTTAGGGCTTTCAGTCTTCTTTAAGTCTGAGACTCTCTTTCAGTCACTCGTTTTAAAAAGATTTGAAGTGATTCTGTTATTATATTAAAGTGAGACTTAGAGAAAACCTTCCTTTCCGTCAAGCGCTGTAGTCAAATCAATCTCTTGCGTAAAGCGAGGTGCTTCTCTTCGCTAGTGTTTTCCGAATCTTCCTTGCGCTAAGCGGTTGCGCTAAGTCTTCCTTGGCTCTCCCCTATATCTTTTGTTTGAGATGAGCTCCCGGCTTTGAGCAGAGCCGGTAGCAGATAGAGTATCAGAGAAAGACCTCCTTGCTTTCCGAATAGCCGGCTTTGGCGATTTTTCCATCTCGGTCTTTCGGAAAGAGTAGTTGAAGAATCCGAGATGAGAGAGAGAGAGACAAGTCCAGCTTCGGTTTTTTTATATAACAAATAAGGATTTCAAATCCAGCTCGTGACAATGGCTCGAGAAGGAAAGGAGCCGATTTTGCAACGGATTACTCCACACTAAGGGAGAAAGACTTTATGTACCAAAGTGGGGCAATCTAAGAAAAGAATTTCTAAAAGAATGCCATGACACGAAGTGGGCAGGACACCCAGGGCAGCGGCGTACCTTAGCCCTACTCGAAGAAGGAGACTTCTGGCCCCATATGAGAGAAGAGGTGGAGGAGTACGTAAGAACCTGCCTTGTTTGCCAACAAGACAAGGTAGACCACCAGAAACAAGCAGGCCTGTTTCGCCTGACTGAAACTAGAAGTCAACTGCGACTTGAAAAGGGTACCTTAACTGCTTAAACTACATAAGCTTCAAAGCCTGTAGCTTTGCTTGGTTGTTAACCAAAAATTATTAGTATTCACACTTGGTCTCCCAAGTCTGATTATGGCCTTGTCCTAAGTTATACCAAAACACAAGAATATATACGCAATTAAAAGACTTCAATCTGTGCCCGTATACCTGGACCAAAATGTTGGGATATGTGTCCTTAAATCCTATTGTATGATGCTATGTATTTTATTATCTTAGACATTATGTATGACTTAATGTTTTGGTTAATAAAGTTGTATTATTATTTGAAAATATTGGTAACATGAATATTGGGACATTATCATATAGTCCATGAGATGCATAGTATGTGATTTATGTGATTTAGTCACAGAAGATATAAATCACAAGTTCTTTGTAAACTCAGAAATATAGTTCGTAGTCGGTGATGAAATTGGGCATTTCATCTGCGAAGACTATAACATATCAACTAAGATGATTTGTCTTGATCATGGAAATGGAGATTTCTAGTTGATATGTTGATATGTTTTAAGAGTTAAGACATATTGAACTGGACCGGTGTGAGATTTATTATTCTCCTAACGACTGTCAAATGAATAATAAACTCACGACTTATATTTGCATGAACTCTTAATCCTGAGAGGATAATGGACATGATCATGAAATGTAGGTTGCTTTGATATATCAGGAGTGAGATCTATAGTAACGGTCAAAATCTCAGTATGTTGGGCAGCCACATTTAGTGTTGATGGAACATATATTCTCAAGATGGAATTCATAGTCTCTTAACGGAGATACAAAATATTCTCTTGAGATAAGTTTAATGGGTTTGTTATTCAGAGAGTTGGGCCTAACCACTTTAGTAAGGAGTTACTAAAGTATATATTTATGGAATTGGATTTCATAAATATATGATGAATAACTTAAAGAATTAAACCGGGTACTCAAGGAATTAAGATGTAGTAATAAACAAAGTGGCAGTCTCCTTTCATGACTTTGTGTTACTATGAATATTTTATGAAGGGGTTGCATGTATAATTGAGTCTTGGGATATAATTTATTAATAAGGCCTAGAGTGCAACTATATTTATATAGTGGTATTAAATATAGTTAATGGTAACTTTGGACTTGTCAAGAGTTGACAGAAAAGCCCAAGGCCCATTGGAGCTAGTGTCTTATTGGTCCCTTTTGGTCCCACTCCAAGCCACACACTTAAGCCCAATTGGAAAGGCCCAAAAGGCCGGCCCAATTAGATAATCAGTTAGATACAAAGGGAGAAACACACAGAATTTTTCTGTAGAGAATAGAAAGAGATTTCATAGAGAAAAAGAAAGAGTGTGAGACACACTTTCATTCTCCCTTTGGAACTGATTGAGAGACCACACATCTTGGGCGTTAGTGGAATTGGAGTGAAGATTGAAAGTATTCCCAAGAGCCTCTCATCTTCAAGTTTTGAAATTCACTGCTCCAAGGTACACTCTCTTGTTCTTATATTCTGAAACTTAAATAGTACATGTTAACCTTTATGTATGAAGTAGATCCGTTTCGTTACATTAGTTTTTCCTTCCGCTACGCATGTATGATTCCATCAATTGGTATCAGAGCGGTCTTCATTACATATCTGTTTAACATGTTTTTTTTTTGAGTTTTGGAATTAGTAACAATGATTTCATGTTGTTAGGAAATAGTTTTCTGCATGGTATTTGAAATCATTATTCTTGATGAAAACTGTTTTTGATGTTATGATGTTGTTTAATTTTTAGTTTAAGTATGTTAAACTGATTTTTTAAGGCTATAACATCAATGATATTCAGTTTAGATATCAATTTATGTTCATAATGATCATATGATAGTAGTTTTGTACATGAAAACGTTGAAAAACTGTTTTTGGAAAATTCTGGAAAATTCAAAATTCGCGAAGCTTGATCGATCGAGAATCTGTCGAGGATCTATCGAGCAAACAGAAAGTTTCTCGATCGATCGAGGATCTATCGAGGATCTGTCGAGCTTCGCGGAACTTTTCTGGATCGATCGAGAATCTGTCGAGGATCGATCGAGAACTGTAGATCCAGAATTTTTTCTAAGTGTTTTTCCATATATAAAAGATCGAGGCTATGTGTAATTATATTATGCATGTTTTATATGTAAAAAACCTTTATTTTAAAACATCTAGTGGGAGAGAGATACAAGGGTTGGATCTCACGGCCTCCATTGTCGGTTTATTGTAGTGTGATTAAGCACCTCGCTTTGGCGTATATGCCTTACTCCCTTCGGAGGGTGTTTAATTCACGGTACTACAGGTTAAACTTCTTTATGATGAATTATATGTGTTTTTTAGATAAAGAACGACCACGCTTCCGTGGAGTTACTTTATGACTCACATAGAATTCAGTCAATGGTGTACACTAGACTAAGTTTAATGTTAATCTCCCTTCGGAGCTATGTCATTATTACTTAGAGGCTAAAGTAGAAACGGCATATTATTAGTGTTTGATAAGAGTTATCATGATAGCACTAATAATGAGAATAGTTCTCAATCAATCATAGTGTTTATAATTTACTTGCTTCCAAGGAATTTTAAACATGGGATTGAGTTGTCGTTGCATATATTATTTTATGGTTTTATTAAGGTTCCATATTATATGTTTATATGCTAAATTGATAATGTCCTATTTACTTATAATATTCATGTTTATTATTTTCAGATTTGAACATGGCATCTTTTAGCCCACTTGTTTCTATTCTTAATCAAAACAAACTGACTGGATCCAACTATGTTGACTGGAAAAGAAACTTGGACATTGTTTTAACTGCTGAAGAGCACAAATATGTGCTTACTCAACCATGTCCTAACTTTCCTTCATTAGATGCTCCTCTTGAGGAAAAACAACGATATGATCGTTGGCAGAAATCTAATGAAATGGCCAAGTGCTACATCCTAGCATCCATCTCAAATGTTCTACAGCATCAAATGCAGGATGTAGAACTAGCTTCGGACATTATGTTAAGTCTGAAGGAGATGTTTGGTGAGCAAGGCCGTTCAGCAAGGCAAGAAACCATGAGGCAAATTTACAATACCAAGATGGCTGAAGGTAGTTCAGTGAGAGAACATTGTCTTACAATGATCTCTAATCTGAATACATTGGAAGTTTTAGGTGCCGACATTGATGGAGAATCCCAAGTGGATATGATACTCCAGTCACTACCGGAATCATTCAAGGAATTCAGACTAAATTATAATATGAACAAAAAGGTTTATTCTTTGTCTGAATTAATGAATGAGTTAGTAGCGGCGGAAGGCATCCTAGGTACTTCTAGTGTTGAAGCCAATGTTGGTGAAGCTTCTACTTCACAACCTAAGCCGAAAGGTAAGGGTAAGAAGAAGAAGAAGGACTTCACTAAGAAAGAGGGTAAGCAAATTGTCTTAGGGGTTGCCGATAAAGGAAAGAAGCTCAAAGGAAAGTGTTTCCATTGTGGTGAGAAAGGACATTGGAAGAGGAATTGTCCAAAGTTTAAAGCTGCCAAGAACAAGGGTATGAAAACTTCCTTTCTACTTGAAATATGTTTGGTACAGAATCCCACTGATTCTTGGTGTGTGGATTCAGGTTGTACTTATCATATCTGCAATTCTTTGCAGGGGTTTCAGGAGACTAGAAAACTGAGTGAAGGGGAATTGTTTCTAACTTTGGCTGATGGGAGCAGGATTCCGGTTGTAGCTGTTGGTGTTGTTCATTTGTGCTTTGAGTCTAGGGTTTTAATATTGCAAGACTGTCTGTTTGTACCTAATGTGCGTAGGAATTTAATTTCTGCAACTTATTTGGGTAAACAAGGATATTGTGTTATCCTAAAAGACAATGTTGTAATAAAGAAGGATAAAATGTTTATCTGTTCTGGCAATATTGTGGATGGTCTTTATATTTTAACTCCTATTAAGCATGAACTACATAATTCTGAATTAGATACTAACTCACATGTAAAATCATTAAAGAGAAAGTTTCCTTCAAATGATGCATATCTTTGGCACTTGCGTTTAGGTCATATTAATTCAAACAGAATTCAAAGGCTGGTCAAAGATGGACTCTTAGAGCCCATGGACTTTGATGAATTTCCAGTTTGTGAATCTTGTTTGGAAGGAAAAATGACCAAACGACCTTTTAATGCACAAGGTAGAAGAGCCCAAGAGTTGCTTGAATTAGTTCATACAGATGTATGTGGTCCTATGTCAACCCAAGCAAAAGGAGGTTATGAGTATTTCATCACTTTTACGGATGATTACTCAAGATATGGTTATGTGTACCCAATGAGACGGAAGTCCGAAGCCTTTGACAAGTTCAAAGAGTATAGGGCTAAAGTTGAGAATCAATTAGGCAAACGCATAAAGGCCATTCGATCTGATCGAGGTGGCGAATACCTTCTTGGGGATTTCAAGGATTACCTAATTCAAAATGGGATTATATCCCAATTGACTGCACCTGGAACACCTCAACAAAATGGTGTAGCGGAGAGAATGAATAGGACTCTTTTGGAAATGGTTAGGTCCATGATGAGTTATTCAACTTTACCGATTTCTTTTTGGGGACATGCCTTAGATACAGCAATACATCTTTTGAATTTAGTTCCATCAAAATCTGTTCCCAAAACACCCATGGAATTATGGAGTGGGTGTAAGCCTAGTATGAGGTATCTCCACATTTGGGGTTGTCCAGTACATGTGCTAAAGGGGAAGCCTGATAAGTTGGAACCAAAATCGGAAGTATGTTTGCTAGTTGGTTATCCAAAAGAAACTAGGGGTTATTTATTCTATAGTTGAAATGATAACAAAGTTTTTGTTAGTACAAATGCTAAATTTTTGGAAAATGACTATATGAATAATTTTACTCCTAGAAGTAGAGTTGTATTAGCTGAAATGAATGAGTCTATAAATCAACAACCATTGGATAAAGCTAAGGAAAAAGTGGTTGTATTAGATACACCACAAGATACTACTCATGAAATGTCTAGTACACAAGTGCCTCGTCGTAGTGGGAGAATTGTTCGGCCTCCTGTGAGATTTATAGGTTTAGGAGAAACTTATGAGGCTATCTCAGAAGAGGCTGAATCGGATCCCTACACTTATGAGGAGGCAATGAATGACATAGATGCACATCATTGGGTCCAAGCTATGAAATCTGAATTAGATTCTATGTATTCCAATCAAGTTTGGAGTCTTGTAGAGGCGCCTAACGGCATTAAACCTGTTGGTTGCAAATGGGTTTACAAGAGGAAGAGAGGGATAGATGGAAAGGTTGAAACCTTTAAAGCAAGGCTAGTGGCTAAAGGGTATACACAAAAAGAAGGCATCGATTATGATGAAACCTTTTCGCCAGTAGCCATGCTTAAATCTATCAGAATTCTCTTATCTATTGCTGCTCATTATGATTATGAGATTTGGCAAATGGATGTCAAGACTGCATTTCTTAATGGCAATCTTGAAGAAGAAATCTATATGTTGCAACCAGAAGGTTTCATAGCAAAGAACCAAGAGCATATGGTATGCAAGTTGAATAGGTCCATTTATGGACTTAAGCAAGCATTTAGGTCATGGAACATCAGATTTGATCAAGCAATCAAATCATTTGGTTTTGAGCAAAATCTTGATGAACCATGTGTGTATAAGAGACATCAAGACAAAGTAGTAATGTTCCTAGTGCTTTATGTTGATGACATTCTACTCATTGGAAACGATGTAGGAGTAATGTCATCGGCTAAAGTTTGGTTGTCAAGCCAATTTGATATGAAGGACTTGGGCGAAGCTAACTATATTCTAGGATCAAGCTTTGGCGAGATCGAAAGAATAGGATGTTAGGTTTGTCACAAGCTGGATATATAGATAAGGTTCTAGAACGGTTTAGCATGCAAAACTCCAAGAAAGGATTACTTCCTTTTAGACATGGAGTTCCTCTGTCTGATGACCAAAGGCCTAAGACTCAAGAGGAAGAAAATATCATGAAACAAGTTCCTTATGCTTTTGCTGTAGGAAGTCTCATGTATGCAATGCTTTGTACTAGGCCGGATATTTGTTATTCAGTTGGCATGGTCAGCCGATATTAATCAAATCCAGGACTTAAACATTGGCAAGCTGTAAAGCATATTCTCAAGTATCTACGGAGAACGAGAAATTATATGCTTGTTTACCATTGTGAGGATTTGATTCCCATTGGCTATACAGATTCAGATTTTCAGTCGGATCTAGATTTTAGAAAATCCACGTCGGGTTGTGTTTTCACCTTGGGAGGTGGAGCCATAAGTTGGAGGAGTGTTAAGCAATCTTGTATTGCGGACTCCACCATGGAAGCCGAGTATGTTGCTGCTTGTGAGGCAGCAAAAGAGGCTGTTTGGCTCAAGAAATTCCTTTGTGATCTTGGTGTTATAAGAATTGAGCAAGTTCCTATTACATTGTTTTGTGACAATAGTGGAGCGGTTGCACAATCCAAGGATCCAAGGAATCACAAGAAAGGAAAGCACATAGAAAGAAAGTACCACATCATTCGAGACATTGTTGCTCGTGGAGATGTGATTGTAGCAAAGATTGATGGTGCAAAGAATCTAGCGGATCCCTTCACCAAAGCCTTGCCTCAAAGGACTTTCGAGTCACATTTGGAGGAGATGGGAGTTAGATTAGTGCACAATAGTCTTTAGGCCAAGTGGGAGATTGTTGGGATATGTGTCCTTAAATCCTATTGTATGATGCTATGTATTTTATTATCTTAGACATTATGTATGACTTAATGTTTTGGTTAATAAAGTTGTATTATTATTTGAAAATATTGGTAACATGAATATTGGGACATTATCATATAGTCCATGAGATGCATAGTATGTGATTTATGTGATTTAGTCACAGAAGATATAAATCACAAGTTCTTTGTAAACTCAGAAATATAGTTCGTAGTCGGTGATGAAATTGGGCATTTCATCTGCGAAGACTATAACATATCAACTAAGATGATTTGTCTTGATCATGAAAATGGAGATTTCTATTGATATGTTGATATGTTTTAAGAGTTAAGACATATTGAACTGGACCGGTGTGAGATTTATTATTCTCCTAACGACTGTCAAATGAATAATAAACTCACGACTTATATTTGCATGAACTCTTAATCCTGAGAGGATAATGGACCTGATCATGAAATGTAGGTTGCTTTGATATATCAGGAGTGAGATCTATAGTAACGGTCAAAATCTCAGTATGTTGGGCAGCCACATTTAGTGTTGATGGAACATATATTCTCAAGATGGAATTCATAGTCTCTTAACGGAGATACAAAATATTCCCTTGAGATAAGTTTAATGGGTTTGTTATTCAGAGAGTTGGGCCTAACCACTTTAGTAAGGAGTTACTAAAGTATATATTTATGGAATTGGATTTCATAAATATATGATGAATAACTTCAAGAATTAAACCGGGTACTCAAGGAATTAAGATGTAGTAATAAACAAAGTGGCAGTCTCCTTTCATGACTTTGTGTTACTATGAATATTTTATGAAGGGGTTGCATGTATAATTGAGTCTTGGGATATAATTTATTAATAAGGCCTAGAGTGCAACTATATTTATATAGTGGTATTAAATATAGTTAATGGTAACTTTGGACTTGTCAAGAGTTGACAGAAAAGCCCAAGGCCCATTGGAGCTAGTGTCTTATTGGTCCCTTTTGGTCCCACTCCAAGCCACACACTTAAGCCCAATTGGAAAGGCCCAAAAGGCTGGCCCAATTAGATAATCAGTTAGATACAAAGGGAGAAACACACAGAATTTTTCTGTAGAGAAGAGAAAGAGATTTCATAGAGAAAAAGAAAGAGTGTGAGACACACTTTCATTCTCCCTTTGGAACTGATTGAGAGACCACACATCTTGGGCGTTAGTGGAATTGGAGTGAAGATTGAAAGTATTCCCAAGAGCCTCTCATCTTCAAGTTTTGAAATTCACCGCTCCAAGGTACACTCTCTTGTTCTTATATTCTGAAACTTAAATAGTACATGTTAACCTTTATGTATGAAGTAGATCCGTTTCGTTACATTAGTTTTTCCTTCCGCTGCGCATGTATGATTCCATCACAAAACGTCTATCTAAAGCCACCAGGATAGCCCTCCACATATCCTATTCCTCCCTTAAGTGGTAACTCTTTACTAACCTAAGCAGCCTGAACCAATTTGCTCCAAAGACTCTATCATTGAAAAGAGTCCATTCACTCCCTTATCTTTTCCTCTAGAAATCCACCAAATAATAAAAAGATTGCTCGAACGTTTGTGTCGAGGGATGCTGACTAGAGGTGTAGACATGACCATAAGAATCAAAGCGATTGTTTGCCTAAGGGGTCAGAGGTTCTCGAGCGGCTTTATCAGGGAAATATGTTGGAGCCCAAAGTTGCACTAGCCAAAGGGGACCACAACCATTGGTGCTGAATTGAGTTTTTATGATTTGCCCATCTATAAGCAACGCCTAATAAGAAAGGGGCAAGGGCCACTGGACAGTCTGCTGTGAATAAAGTTTCGGCAACAGGAATGAAGCTTTTTTGTACCTGGTTGCATACAAGGAATTTGCACACCCAGTAGAGATAGAAAGAAATTTCCTCCTGGGGATTCATTTCCTCTGTGGACATTTTCTCTTGTTTTATGAATCTGCTATAAGCAGTTGGGCCAGGCCATTGATCGATGTTCTTTATGTGGGGAGGATAAGTTTCAAGTGCAGATACTTCATTTCCAATGGGTGAGAAATTCGTTATTAAGACGACATCATCCATAGTGATGCTAACCATCCCCTCAGGCAGCATGAAAGCATTGCTGCTCTTATTAAAAAAAAGAAGAAGAGCATACATTAAAGGATAATTGAATGATATGGTACAAGTAGAAAGCCGAATGGCTTCAAAAATTATTAGTTTTTCCCATTTAGATTTTCATTTAGGTTCCAACCTATCTACCTAATCAATGAATTCTGTGTCTAGCCGATACCATCCCCGAGTAGGATTGGGGTTTTTGTACCAAGTGCCCCAAGAAGTGAGTAGAGAATGGTTACCTGCTAGGGGGCCTAGGGTTGTTTATTGGTAAACTTCACTTAGTTCCCTGGCTAACCCTTTCATTCCCGAATTGAAATAGGACCCCAATTTATACAGATGATCAACTGATTCTGGATCCTTCAAGGATGTAAATGAGGGCATGTAACGATGTTGGAGTTGACGGTGTATCGTGTCAACACGATTAACCAACTCTTGAATTGTGTGGCAATCATCTTTGTAGATCGATTCAATCGGGGAGTCGATAAGCTAATTCCTGTAGATGTCTATTTGCCAGGTTGTCCACCTAAACCGGAGGCAGTTATAGATGCTATAACAAAACTTCGTAAAAAACTATCTCGAGAAATCTATGAAGAGGGTCCCAACAGAAAGTTTGATGTTTTACTACCCATAAAAACCATCATGTTGGACGCAGTACTGTTAGGACATATGTAGTTCAAGTTTGTTAACATATGTCGCTATTTTATGTAGTTGGCTAATCCTTTGACAAAACGTACTTTACTTGTATTTGGGTAGATCTAGGATGTGTTTAATACTTCAAAGAACATGTTGTTCAAGTCTAGTATTAAAGTCATGAAGATTGGACCAAGAAACAAGTGAAGAAAAAGTGTGTACTAAAGCTGGACACCTGGTGGACACCTGGCGGATAGCTGCTGGACACCTGCGGATAGCTGCTGGATAGATAGCTATCTATCGAGCTATCTATCGAGGTATCTATCGAGATTTAATGAGGCTCGACAGCTGCCCGATCGATCGAGGTATCTATCGAGGTTACGGGAATTCAGTTTTCCAGATCTGATTTTTGGGCCAGGCTTTTGTATTTGTGTAGGGTTTCTTTTCTCACAACC
Organism: Castanopsis chinensis; assembly: GCA_032878915.1. Taxonomy (NCBI): domain Eukaryota; kingdom Viridiplantae; phylum Streptophyta; class Magnoliopsida; order Fagales; family Fagaceae; genus Castanopsis; species Castanopsis chinensis. Next base: position 52,300 of record JAVQMG010000074.1, on the reverse strand, counting down.
CTAGGCATATATAAGGCTTATTTTTGAGGCTGTCACATAAGAGAATACAAGGAGAACACATGCAAAGGGTGACCGAAGCCTTATTCTCTCAGAAAGAAGCTACTGCGTCTTTCCGCCTTAGGGTTTTGTAACCAAGTGCTTCTTGATCTTCATCGTGTGTATGAAGTGAAGAACTTTGCAGCCAACATTCTTCTTCCTCAAGTTGGTGAGTGAGTCACGTACTGGGATTCGTACAAAGGAGTAAGCCGCGTACTGGGATCCGCGCATCAAATTGGTTAGTCACGTACTTGGGAGCCGTGCATCAAAAGGAGAAACTGTCACTACAGAACAAGTCCAATTGGGTATTGGGGTAAGAGTTCAACTGTAGGTTGGTGAGGTACTGGGATTCCTTACTTGTAACTGCTTGTTGTGATAATAGTGGAGTTTCGGAAGTGGTGACCTTAAATCACCCGGTGGGGTTTTTGCCGTAAGGTTTTCCCCATTCGTGAACAAATCACCGTGTTATTTAATTTCCGCTGCTTAACTTAGTTTTGGTGATTTGTTTGTGCTGCCACGTGATATTGCATGTTAATTTGATTAATTAAAAACTGGGCTAATTAATTAATCTAAGTTATCACAAAGGGTCAACGCATTTGTGGCCTATCAAGTACTCATACTGGAAATTACGATCAAGGATGACTCTATCAATCGCCATCTACTTCAAAGATACCTTTTGAAGCATTTTTCAAATACCAGAGTTCAGTCTCTTCCCACGAATTAGTGAATCAGGCAGGGGATGTTTTTGTGCGGAATAAGAAACAGCGGGTCAATCCTCACAAATAAAAATGTGGGACGTGAAGGAATGCTAGTCGTTCATCTGCTTGGCTAGTCAAGCATGAGCTAATTCATAGATCTTTTGGCTTCGATTACAAAGGAAGATTGACTTGATAGATAAAGCTCGAGAATAGGTACTCCATTGCTCTCATTTCATATGTATATGGTTACAATTATCTACGTTCCCAGTGCACCTATGATGTAGCACCAGGCGGATTGTTAGCTAGTGTGTATCATATTACGAGAATACAGTATGTTTTGGATCGACTGGAATAGGTATGCAAATAAGTCTTTGCCAAAGGGAGGAATCGAATCCTAGAATCTTGTCTGTTTTTTGGATTTTGAAAAGTGAAGATTTTCAAGAATGGGAATCTCTTATGAATTTAATCCATGCTTGAAACCTATCTTGATGCCCGAAAGTTGGATTGGTTGGCCCCCCAGGAGAATCTATTGCCCCCAATTTCTATGAAATAAAAGATGCTCATTGAATGAATCTTAACTTATATGACTCCAGATATTCTATAAGATTATTACGTTCTGTTTTCGATGAAACAGAGTCACTGGACTCTAATTCGTATTCTATTCTGGAAGAAAAAAGGGCTTCATATATATTCCTAAATTTGGAAGATTTCATATCTATTTGGGATGAGCAGAGCCGATAGGATGAATCAAAAGAGTTCCGAGCTTACCTGATTGATAGGCATTTGTACCACGCACATCACTTAGATGGGCCCTGGAAAGCAACGTAGGAAAGAGCGAGATTTGTGTGAAAATAGGAGATTAATAAATTGAAAGGAATCCGATTAGATTAGATTTTTACTGGATCTGAAATGAATCCTGTCTATTCCTATCCTTAAACCCCTCTAGACTAGACTTCTGGGTCTTTCAGCCAATTCAAGGATATGTATGGAGTATTCTTCTTCTTGAGTGAGAGGAAGGAGCATTGTTTTGAGGGAGGGAAAGTGTGGTTTTCTATTAGACAGAAGTGGCTGGCCCGCAGTTTCCTTCTCATGTACAAATCTACCCGTAGCATAGACTTGATCGATCACCACATTTCTATCCATTAAGTAGGTTTTTCCTTTGCAATCATGAAATTTGAAATCTGAGAAGAATAAGGTAGGACTTTGAGGGCTTACTTTATAGGGCTGAATAAGGAGATATCACAACCTTGCCTGGTCTTCACACCCGTCCATTTATTTATGAATGAATCGTATGGATTGGATTGATACGTCTGCCTTACCAATTCGGCAGATGCTCGAATTTTATCTTCGAATAGAAAAGGGGTTCCAAACCTTGATTCCCTTATGTAGGGTGAAGTTGCTCTAATGGAAGCTTATGCCTTACCCTGCTGGCTCGCAGCCATTCATTCTGTTGTTTCGCTACGTTTTTCTTCCATGAGAGTGTAGCTTTTAATGGCTTTGACCTTTAACCAATTCCCACTCTTCCAACTCACCTTCGATAGACCCACTTTCTTGCTTGAAGCGGGTTGAATGCAGTTGATTGTTTTCTTCTTAGCGATGTATTAAGACGATTGTTTCAATCATTGAGTGATTGGTTGTGAGGGGTGCACGATCGAATCTTTGATCTTCCCTGAAGCCTTTACTGCTATCTCACGAATTGGATTCGAACCAATATCAAGTGACTTTACTTTTAGTAGATCGTGAGAAAAAAAGAAAGAAGAGAATAAAGATAGAGTCTATTCTGAAACCGAGACTTACTCTCATGTTTCGAAAGACAATTTTTAGTGATCTATCCCTGTATCACGGCTTTGAGCTATTCTATCCCCTCTCAGACCCCACAGCCCCATAATTGTGATAGAATAGTACACGTAGTGACAAAATGAGGGCTCGTAGCCCCCTGAATAATCAAACTTTCGGTCGCGGAATAAAGATCCGTTAGGGAAGTGGAATTTGCAGTCAATTGATTGACCAAGTCCCCCATATTTATACCAAAAGGCAACGGGATATTCGCTCTATTCAACGCGGAATTGAGTTGGTCGCCAATCTCAATGCGTAACATATGCACAGTATGCACTTTTAATGGTTCAGGGGTATGAGGGGAGTGGTCTATATAAGTGAGAGTACCTCTTAGTAGTGGAGGAAAACTATTTGTCATAAAATGGAGATTATTTCGTTTTCTTCCTTATCAAAGGGGGGCCCCTTAGGAAGCGGGGCTTCTTTATTGAAAAAGGGGGAGTAAAAGGGGAAGGAAGAATGGAAAGGGGGTAGGGAAGGTCCGGAAAGCCCTCACTTTATTGATGGGGCATTTGGATCCCCTTTTCCTCACCCCCCGTGGTTCTATTTTAGGAAAGGGTCAACGCAAGGATCTTACTTCGAAGCAATCTCTGGAGTTTTCCCTTATCCGAACGGGTCTTGCAAGAAAATAGGATTTCATATTGAGCTCCAAATATACGCTATTGGGATAGGATGGCTCCTACTAGCTCTCCCCCCCTAAGAACTGTACATGCGAGTTCCCTCGCATACGACTCAAGCGGCAAAGGCCCTTTCCTTCGTGCTTGGTAAGTGCTTTGTTGTAGCCAAGCTTACTACTAGCCTATCAGCTAGAGTTAAGCTTCAACCGCGACTGCTCATCGCTTCTAGCCGCCTTTTTCCATCACCCGAGATCCAAGTCAACACCGAAAAAGATCTCTTGATTCCTCGCGGCCGGGCCAACTTGGAAGCAAGCTACCTGTCGCCTATCTCGCCCCCTTTCTTATTATTAGAAAGAAAGGTTGCCCCTTTTCCCTTTCTTTCTCTAATAATAAGGTAAGCTTCAAAAGCTCCTTCCTTCAGCTGGGTGAGCCTTCGCTTTTTGGATCGTCTTCTGCCCAATGCGGTACCCCCCCGTTTTTTGGTTCCCATTGGGTTTACCTTGTTTACAGGTCGACCCCATGGCAGCAAGAAAAGGCGATCTTGTGCTATACTTCGGTGATCTCTTTCCTACCGAGGCACGCAAACTCCCATCGTGTCCCAGATCACATTCCGTGAATCGAAAGGGGAAGCCTACTCATCCATCAGCTCCTCTCGTAGATCGGTGCGGTTTTACGAAGCGTCTAAGCACAGTTCACTCGCGTTGATCAATCAAGAGCTTTGCCGCCACTCCTTAAGGTTACCTGTTGTATCATACACTTCTTGCATTGTTTCCCACGCTTCATACCCCCCTCCCTCCCCCCCCTTTTTTTCTTTCTTCTTAAGGTAAGGTAAAGGGCTAGGCATGGTGGGGTAGGAGCATTCTGTCGGAAATCTTTTTGGCTTGACCAATAAGTCTTATGTCCTCTAAGTCGCACAGCGTTTTAACCGAAAGAACTTCTTACGCAATTCATGCGTTTCTGTTGTTATGACCGTGTGTGTAGGCCACACTTCATAAAGGCCCTACGGGGGTCCTTCACTTACTTGTGCAACCCCCCCTTATTGGGGTCTTTTCTACTTCTTTCCCCCCCCCCCCCCCCGTTCCTTCGCCTCTAGATAAAATGGGAGAACCTCTAAGGAATACACCCTTAGGAAATCCGGGTAGAGCCGTTTACTTATTTATATAGATGATGAGCAGAGGGCTCTAGTTAAAGATTCAAGCTGGGGCCATGTCTAGATGGAGTAGAAGTCCTCGGCACAACCTGCCATTTCGGTAATCCATCCCGGCTATCCCGATATGCCTTACTGGTATCCAGTATTTTATTAAGAAAAAACCTTATGTAGTTCGTTTTTGGATTTGAATAAGCGGTCTACCTTAAGTTTACTTCTTGCCTCACCGGGTGCTTTGCTTTCCCGTCTTTCATGTCCCATTTAGGCGTGGCGAGATCACCCTAGGTCTGCTTTCTCGTGGATCCCAAAGTTGTGGGTTTGCTTTCTAAATAGGCTGGTTGGGTTGTTATTCTATACTATACCTATAATAGTACTTGTACTCAACATATAGGCGAGCTAATCATTAGATAGATGATGCCATTGACAAAGACAAGAACTGATGGAAGGAAGTCAGGTGAGCAATGCAGCAACTACGACACGGCCATCAACTCTTTCCAATACAGATAACGAAGTAAAAACTAGGAGGAAAGGCAGGGGCAGAGAAAGGGGCTACGCCCTCCCAATAAAAAGAAGAAAGAGAGTACAAAGCATCGAAGAACCCCTTATCGAACGACCGATTCTTGTACAAAAAGAAGTTGTCGAAAGGGGTTCTTACTCGAGGAGCTGTCCTACTAGCAACTGGAAGAGTTCCGCAACGAGCAGGCATATGATTAAAGTCGACCTCTGTCTCTGCCTATCAACCTACTTAGCATAGCATATTTTTAGCATATTTGATTAAGAGCTCTTAAGCGAGTTTGAACTATAATATAAGGGAAAGGAGAATCTGATAAGAGTCGGGTTCTGTTCCATCCCCGATGTCAATGGATTAGGTTCCACTACTGGGATTCCTCTCCACTCCTAGCTCCCGAAGTACATAATGGAAAGAAAAGGCAGGCATATCCTACTGCTTCAAAGTCATAAGCTGCTCCTTCTGTTCTGTATCAGCTTCATCGATTGATGTTGTTGAAGTAGCGGTTGAATCATTCATTTCAGTTGAATCAATGGAAGTTGGGGGTTCAGGAAGCTCGCTCTCCCCTAATTTGGTATCCCCGGCCAAAGAGAGAAATGACTTTCTTTATTAGAATTTCAACATAAATTTTTTATTTTTTTTTAGTGCAAAACAAGAGAGTTATTGTCTTTTTGAAAATGGCACACCGAGTTACCCGAAATAAGAATTCCAATTGTGTCTTGATAGAAGCGCTTCAAAATGTAAGTCTAACATTTCTTTCACGGATTTCGTTTCAAAATATTTTTCCGATACCTTGTGAACAAAACAATCAAAATCAGACTATTGGTAAAAAAAATACGTTAGTGGCTAGTTATTCACGAGAACAAATCCCTTTGACAATGTGAAAAGAAGTGACACTTGGTCACCATTTTGACCATAACTTCTGAACGGTGAGGAATTCTTTGCCGCGTGCTCATGTTATAGAAAGTTGACATTCCAAGCTTGAATTTCAATATAAATTTTGAATTTTTCAGTGCAAAATAGGAGAGTTATTGTCGCTTTGAAAATGGCACATTGACTTATCCGAAATTCGTATTCCAACTATGTTCCGATAGAAGGGCGTAAAAATGGAAGTCTAACGTTTCTTTCACGGATTTAGTTTTAAAATATTTTACCAATACCTCGAGAACAATACACCCAAAATCAAACTTTTGGAAAAAAATACGTTAGTGGCTAGTTACTCATGAGAATAAATCGTTTTGAAAATGTGCTGAAAATTGACCCTTGGTCACCATTTTGACAATAACTTCTAAATGGGGAGGAATTCTCTGCCGCGTGCTCATGTTTTAGAAAGTAGACATTCCGAGCTTGAATTTCAACATAAATTTTTAATTTCTTTCAATGCAAAATAAGAGAGCTTGAATTTCAACATAAATTTTTAATTTTTTTCAATGCAAAATGAGCTTGAATTTCAAAATGTTAATTGCATTTGGGTCAATTCTCCATAAACTAGATCTTGTTTATGGAGAAATGACTCAAATGCAATTTACATTTTAACCAAAAAGAAAAAATATTAACTAATATACTAAATATATTAGGCATCTAGAACAAATGGATTGCACATTTAATTTTGATGTACAACCTTGTGCTGAATCAATTTTCTGTGCTTTTTTATTCTCTATTCTTTCTTTCCATACTACAAGTTTTAATTGTTCAATTAAATGCTAGAATAATACTTAAATGTATTATTCAATAGATACATAGACCCTTCCATAAAAAAATAAAAATATTTTAACCAAAAATGTAAAAAGTATAAACAAAGAGAAGAGAACACTAAGAATTTATGTGGTTCGGCTTTTGGCCTACGTCCACGGGTGGCAACAACAAGAAATTTCACTAACAAATTTGGAGAATACAATATGATGTAAAGGCATTCTCACAAAACTCAAACCCCAATACACCCAAAATTATTCTCCCTCAAAGACAAAGTTTACTACCTCCATAAAATGTTTGGGGTTGAATACAAAATTTGAGACTAAACCTAAAATAAGTAGAAGATTTCCCTACTTTGGAATTCTTGCACAGCCCTCATTAAAGTGGTCTCTCACTTTGACCATTTGCCACACCTTTTTGTAGCACCCAACTTGTTAGACTGGCCACGCAAACCAAACAAGAGAGCACCATATATATATTTGACCAAAAGGGAATACAAATCACTTGTAACATTTTATTTTTTGGTTTTCTACCAATTTTCCACTAATTTTTTTTTTGTTGTCCACCAATTATGATATGTCACGTGTTTTATTTTTTATTTTATTTTTTCCATTTTAAAATTTGGTTATTTTATAAAGAAAGTAAAAAATAATACATGGTAAGAATTAGTTTTCGATCAAGAAGAAACCAAAGTCAACCAAGGAGAATATGTTGTTATGCACACAAAAGATATGCAATTAAAGCATGAATGAAACAAAAGTGACATATCTCCATTGTAGCTTGAATTTAATCAAACCACCTATGTGAAAAATCCTCCTACACCTCCATCACAGTCTCCATAGATTATCTCAAATTGCAGCCCAAATCAATTCAAAATATGAATATAAGGAAAAATCTAATAATCTTCATCATAACTAAAATTCCACTAAGCAATCTTCCAAACAAGTCAAAGAAAGAATTTCTCCTTAATCCTTAAATAAAGAATTACAAATTGCACTAACTTTACAAAAATTATCCACAATGAAGAGATTTTATAGATCACCAGATTTAATCAAAATCCTGCCTACCTTGTAGAGACTTCTCTCAAGCCACGATTACTTAAGGTGCCAAATCAAAACGAAGCCCAACCAAAAGATCAAAGTGCAAATCATCTCAATCTACTTCCAAATATGCCAATAGATGCCAAATACATCTAAAATTGGTGTCAAAACCAATTAGAGCCCAACCATATGAACAAAAGGCATATAGTCTCAAGCAAACTCCAAATAAAAACCTTTTTGAACTTATTAATTTTGGACTTATAGTTTATTCAGTATCCACCTCTTTATTCTTCCCCCGCACCACCCCCCCCCCCCAACAAAACCAAAAAAAAAAAAATCAACTTACCATGAATGCTTCTTGATGCAATAAGACAGAAACCATTTGTCCAAAACCAATAAAACAAAAAATCCTATTAACGAATAGCTCCAAAAGACCAATGCATGAATACCACAACCAAACCTATAATAAATTTCTAGCTACAATCTCATGACTAGTATCAACAGAAGTAAAATCTTTTGAGCTTCTTCCATGTCATTCCCACGGAAGAAAGTTTCCCTACATATTAATTCAATACTGACTGAAACAAAATAAATGCTTGCTTCTATTCAAAGTAAGAGTGAAGATACTTGTGACAATAGCAAATGGCGCCTCTTAAGAAGAACTAATTCTCTAAAACTTGATAACCTTATACAAATGTGTAGTGCCAATGAGGAAGACCTTTAGAATATTGAAAAGAGCAATCTCTAAAATCTTAATTATATATTTTTTACAAATGAGGCAGGTTTAGGAGAATATATAGTACAATCCAATATAAATCTTTCACAAATTGGGGTGACTTCATGCTGATATAATAAGCAAAATGTAAGCTTCCATTTTTTTTCCCCTTCTCACCCTCTAATTTCTCGATATCTCACATAGAAATAATTAATCTCAAATAAATAAAAAATTAATAAGAAGTATAAATAAAATAGAAGGAGCCAAATGAACACACCAGAATAAGTTCGAAGACAATGCTTCGATTGACCTTGACCAGTTTGGTTTCCCACACCTTAAGAGCTTTTGACCGAAAAAGTATAATAGGAGGAGGCAAGAAAGGTTGAAGATGGTGTTCTTGTGGTACTAGATGAACATTAAAGCGGCCAAATATTGGCGCTGGGCACCACAGTAGAGTAGAGATTCAAGCTCAATGCCAACAACTGCAGAGGAAATGAACAATCATGCAAATTGTGGTTTTTATTTTTTATTTATTTTTTGTTTTATCTTTATAAGTATTTATAACTATACACAAACAAGCTTACATCAGATTTTCGAGACCAACGAGCTCTCTTAATGTGATCATGCCCAAAGGCTTTGTGAACGAGGATTTCCAACTTGATAGCTTCTGATAAACTTGTTGCATGGTCGGACGAGAATGTGGACTGATGTGCAAGCATGCCAATGCTATCTTTGCCACTAAAGCCACCTTCTCCGCAACTTGCCCAGTAGGTAGCGCAAGCCGTTGATCCAATACATCTTTTAATAGCACATCATAGGACGATAATGCAAATGAGGTTGATAGAAATGATGAGATCAAATCACCCGGATGCCTTCCCATTATTACTTCTAATGTGACTACTCCAAAGCTATAAACGTCACACTTCTCACTTACTTCCATTGTATAAGCATGTTCTGAAAGTAAAAGATCGGAGAGTTTTACTATTCTTTCACTTTGTAGAAGCAAGTTTGTAATAACATTTATATTCATATAGTAAATTCCATTGGAATTAGGTTGAGGGGGCAACTAAAGGAATTGAATTCAGCTAAAATTTTGTAGGTCAAAAAAGAAAAAGGGAATTCTTTTCTTAGAGAGAGAAGGGGTGGGGCTAACTATGTATTATGTCATCTTAAAAAAATTTCCTTGAACCTAGTAGTATTACAGATAGTACAAGCAAAATTTTGATTTAAACTATTCACCAAATTATTAAATCTAGTTTGAAAGAATTGACCAGTTGGAAAATGAGGCTCACTATGTAAAATGTGATTCTTCAATAATTACAAATTAGTTGGATGTATTTATGCAAAATTACTATGTAAAAAAATTAAAATCTCAACAATTGAAATTAGAAAGAACATTTTTTTTATTTTATATTGTAATAGTGATTATGACCCCAAATAAAGGAGGTGACCTATAAATTATCAAGGGTTGTGACCTCCAATCTTGTATTTTTATTTTTTAATGCCAATCAAGGTGATATTGAAAATATTTTTTTCATTCCTAATCCCCACAGGGTACTATAATTATTAACCAAACCTACTACCTAAAACAATGACAACCGTACACAACATTACGTAGTTAAACAAATTTTGAAGGTCAAAGTTTGAAGGAATTTCCTCCAATTCATTAAGTTGTTATTTATAAGACTATTCACATGTATTATTTAAATAAATCACATAACTCATATAAAAAGTTATGTAACTAAAATTATATGCAGATAGCCTCTTTAATAGCCACATAGCTAGTTGGAGGAGGTGCCCTCAAAACCGGTTTGGAGGTAAACTTTTTCCAATTTAAAAGACAAACAATGCCAATTGAAATAACATTAATAAGACAAGAGACACAACAATAGTCACAACACGAATAAAGATGATGTGATCGTTGTTAATAAAAGTAGAGTTAGTAAGTCCATGTAAAAATTTATGTTATTTCAATCATAAGATTGTGAAAAATGTAATATCCCTAACAATATACTTAACATACCTGGAGCAGTGTATCCAAAGGTGTCAACGAATGAAGTCCAATAAGATGTGTCAGAACTCATAATCCTAGTTGTACCAAAGTCACAAACATGAGCTTCATACTCTGAATCTAATAGAACATTCTTGCTTGATATGTCATGATGAATTATTGGATGTGAGCAGTCATTATGCATATAAGATAGAGCACTTGCCACACCTTTGACAACATTTACCCTCTTAACCCAATCAAACTCTAGTGCTAATTCATCATTGTTTAGTATCTTTTCCAAGCTCCCACCTTCCAAGAATTAATAAACTAAAAGCAAGTGTCGTGGATGTGAGCAAAAACCATGAAGTTTTACAATGTTGCGGTGTCGTATTTCAATCAAACTGCATATCTCACTAGTGAAAGCTTTTAGATTGACCATACTATCTTCTGAGAGTGGGTGAAGTTTCTTTACAGTTACAACTTGACCTGTAGATAATTCAACTTTATAAACAATTCCATACCTGCCTACTCCAATACAATGTTTTTCTTCAAAATCCTCTGTTGCTTCAATAATGCTTTCATAAACCATTTTCCCATCATAGCTCCATACTGCAAACATATTTTGATGTTTTGCTTCTTTTGGTTTAATTTTTGTCTTTGTCTCTCTTGAGTGAATATAAAATGTAATTCCGACAATGATAAATATAAGTAAGACAATGCCCAAAAGGATGGAAATCAGTGTCATAACTTTATTCCACTTTTTAAAAAGAGGATTGTGGCTACTTATAGAAGGGCAAGCTTTCAATCCAGTGGCGTTGCCACACAAGCCCTTATTATTTCTAAATACTTTAATAGGTGCCACGTGAAATGCACTGAAATTTGGAATAGGACCCTCCAATTGATTGTATGACAAATCAATGGAGGTCAAGCTTAACAAGTGATCAAAATTGGATGGAATATTGCCAGAGAGTGCATTGTGGGAAAGATTCAAGAATTCTAAGATTTTCAAATCTCCAAGTTGTTGTGGTATCTCTCCTGTAGTGTCAATGGGCCCGAAGTACACACAGTGGGCCGGCCCAAAAGCTCTCACAATGAAAGAAGCCCAACCCCACATCTTGAAATGGTCCGAGGACATAATCAGTCCAACCTACAAAGTCACGTGATAAAGAGGGGGGTCATGCATGACCAAAACACCAAGAAATATGACGTCCGAGGACAACCTAGTCCTCGGCAACGCGTTGCCGAGGACGATATGAATGATCTAGTAGTTCAACGGCGCCTATGCTGAAGACCTTTGATGCTGGACTTAAGAAAACGAGGGCAAAGAATAAAGGGGAAAGGTAGGCGAATATCAAGGAAAAAGCTGCTACCACCGCATTTAAGACTCTGCACCTGCTTCTCTGGCCGCATTAATGAGGAAGTGACGCCTGAACACAGGAATTCAACCTAACTCTTATCGCCAGAGACTTTAGTGAGAAGGATGGATGGGACAAGTATCCAAAAGGAGGATTTGGACCATACGTGGAAGCAAGAAGAAGAGGATGCAGGCCTATAAAAGGCGAAAGAGGAAGAAAGAGAGGGGATCTTTTGGAAAAGGGAGAGAAAAATTAGGGAAAGAGAGAGAGAGAGAGGATTTGTAAAAGAGGCATGAAAAATTGTCCTCGGCACCAATGTATACAACTTAATATTACCTCTTTGTATAAGATGAGTGCATGAATTACATGATTCAATCCAACCTTTGTGTTATCTATCGTCTTGAAAGCCTAGATTAGACATCCACTCTCTTTAAATTTATTGTTCAGGGCTCATTGGGCTGGTCCATTGGTCTAACTTTGGGTTAGTTTGATTTGTGTCCTTACAATTGACGTCGTCTGTGGGAATTCTTGAGCTTTGGCGCAGATAACGTGATGGCGGGTTTAAATCCAGACCATGTAGAATCTCTAGGATCTTAGCACGAGGATCCACTCCAACAGTTAGAATAAATGGGAGATCGAGAGGGCAGTGTGCATTCGGGGCGAACCGCTGGTAATCATTTGCAGGGCAGAAGCAGGGGCTCTAGAGAAGACAACACTAGGGCCATGCAGAGAGAAATTGACCAGCTGAAGAGGAAGCTTCGTCGTGCCGAGCGGAAACGGACGCCTTCCATATTTGACCCTTCATCAGATGACTCTCAGAACAGTGGCTATAGGCCGAGGTCAAGAACCCCTCCCATTGAAACTTTCATGTACCAAGAGGAAAGTATTCGTGACAGGAGGGGCAGAAAGACGACTCTCAGGGGCTCGGGCAGTGACGCCATGGGGAAGGCACTGCTCCAGCTCTCCAAATCACCCTTCACGCGTCGTATTGAGAGAGGAAAATTCCCTCGTCGGTTCACGCAGCCAAACTTCACCATCTATAATGGCAAAACAGACCCAGTGGAGCACGTGAGCCATTTCAATCAACGCATGGCGGTCTATTCACAGAATGAAACCTTGATGTGTAAAGTCTTCCCCTCAAGTTTAGGACCTGTTGCGATGAGGTGGTTTAACGGCTTGAAAGCAGACTCCATCAATTCCTATATGGACCTTACGATGGCGTTTGGGTCCCGCTTCATTACATGCAGCAGAGTACCTCAGCCGCTGGATTCACTATTGGCCATGAACATGAGGGAGGGCAAGACGTTGAAAACCTACTCAGATAGGTACTGGGAAGCATTCAATGAGATTGATGGTGATTTTGATGAGGTGGCGGTCAACACCTTTAAAGTCGGCCTTCCAGTTGAACACGATCTAAGGAACTGGCCGCGGAGGGACTTCTTCGGGTTCCATCCCAGATAGGGCTGAGCCAGTGCGTGTTGGAGAAGATTTGCCGAGAACCGTTGGTAAATAGAATGATGAAAAAGAAAGAACCTCTATTGTAATTGATGATGCAAAGGTGACCGGGGTTGCCTTGGTAGCCTGAATAACCCTCCGATGACAAAGTCAGTTTTTCTCTCAAGTATTTTCAAGTTCCAATTTTTTGGGAATGATTTTCACGTACCTTTTCCTGGTCTGAACCAGTGTTTATATAGTGTCTTAAGAGCGGTTATTGGATTTGTAACCTCCCCTAGAATTGAGGAGGTTTGTATTTGAATGTAACTTCCAACTGTTTAGGAGTTATCCTTTTTGCGCGCAACGGTCACTTGGAGGTTACTCGTACAATGCGGAGACATTTTAGACTTTTATAAATTTTTCAAGTGTTCACGTGTCGTTCATAATTTCTCGTCCTGAGACCTTCAAGACAGCTTACCTCGTCTTGAGCACGTCGAGACAGCTTACCTCGTCTTGAGCACGTCGAGACAGCTTACCTCGTCTTGAGAATGCCGAGACAGCTTACCTCGTCTTGAGCACGCCGAGACAGCTTACCTCGTCTTGGGCACGCCGAGACAGCTTACCTCGTCTTGAGCACGCCGAGACAGCTTACCTCGTCTTGGGCACGCCGAGACAGCTTACCTCGTCTTGAGCACGTCGAGACAGCTTACCTCGTCTTGAGCACGTCGCTTGTCTTGGACGATCTCCATGGACAAAATTGGAGTTGTATTTTATCATACCACATCAGTTGCCCCCTTGTCCATGGGTCGTCTAGGATTCACATTCACTAACGTCGTTATTTGGACAGGTGTCCTTATGCCAGCTGTCGTAGGTGCCACTTGTAATGATTTAACTGGAGACTAATCATGTCAGCTCGTTTTTCGAGGGACGTGCCATTTGTCGCTTTTTGGCTGGTCGCATCGCTTCGTGTACTGGGGTCAATGCCTATAAATAGTTGAATTCCTCCACTGCCCTCCTCATTTTCTCAAATTTTCTTCTTTGACCTACCTCGTCTTAGCGCCTCGTCTAGAAGTTTCCTGCGTCAGTTAGTCTCCCCTCGTCTAGTTCCAGGTATTCTTTTCAATCCTCGTCCTTAGATTTTAAGCTTCTTTCTTAAAAATGTCTGAGGTAGTCCTTTCCTCGTCTAGCGATAGCATTGCCAAAGCTATAGACGAGTATCAGGACCCTAGTAGCTTTAGTGGCTCTAGCGATAGTTCTAGGAGTAGCAACAGTAGTAGCGATGGGAACACTACAGACGAGTACACGTCTGGTGTCCCAGGGGTTCCTCCCGAGGTGTTTAGGGAACAACATAGGACGAGGGTTAAGTCTGGTTCCATGGCTGGCACAAGTGCTCCCTCGTCTTCTGCTCAAGACGAGGAGGAGGAGGAGGTTGTTTATACTTGTGCTATAGGGGTTGGTTCTAAGACAGACGAGAGAAAATTGGAGCTTCTCAGAGCTAGGTACCAAATCCCTGATAGCTTAAACCCTAGGCTACCCGTCCGTGGGGAGTGGTGTTGTCAACCCCGTTTTGGCGTGGGTATTTATGAGGCTTACCTCCTAGGAGGTTTGAGGTTGCCTCTAAATGCCTTCGCCAGGGAGTTGCTTTCTAGGTTAGGTATAGGTATATGCCAACTTAACCCCAATGCATGGCGTCTAATAGTAGCTATGCAAGTTTTGTGGAGGGAGGTGTTTGAGGGGAACCGTCCTCTTTCCGTGGACGAGTTCCTCTATTGCTATAAACCCTCCGAAATTAACCAGTCCCTTGGCTTTTATCAATTTACAGCCAGAGGGACAGATTGTAGGTTAATTAAGTCATTAGTCACGTCAGACAGAAACTGGAAGACGGAGTTTTTCTTCGTCTCTGGTTGCTGGGCTGGTCGTCCTAATGAAATAGCCCAAGATCCATTTCCTCCCTATACAGGAGACATAGGGAACCTTCGTCCTGAAGGTATGCATTTTTCGTAATGTTTATTGCACTCGTCCTTGCTAATGGTCGTCTAACATTTTTTGTGTGTTTTGTTTTGAAGGTGTCAGACGACCTCACTTGGATAGGCTCCAATTGGAACGAGTCCAAAAAGCTCATCTCTACAGCGACAGGACTTTCCATTTTTTGGTTACCCTTAGGCGTCTTGCCACCTGGGGTCTAGGTCCTGACCCTTCGGACGAAGCGATCGCTCACGAAGTTACTGTGAGAAGACGTAAGTCATCCTTACCCTCGTCTTTTATTCTCTCTTTTTTTTTTTTTTTTTTTTTTTTTTTTTTTTTTTTTTTTTTTTTTTGTCTTTACTTGCAGGAATGGCTACAATGAAACAAAATAAAGGCAAGGACGCTATGGATGAGGAGACTAGGCCAGGGGTGAAGTCCATCCCTCGTCCAGCTTCTGGTGAGAAGAGGAAGAGCCTCTCTCTAGGTGTGGACTTGGGTAACCTCCCAAGTAGGCGCAAGGAGAAGAGAGCCAAGCACAAGTCGTCCAAGTCTCAAGACGTCCAAGCTAAGGATCAACGTGGCCTTGTCCCTCCTAGCCCTCCAATCCAAGTTTTGGACGTTGAACAAGAGCTTTCTCCACCCATCCCGTCTACAGTTCTAACCTCATCTCAAACTTCCCTCCAAGTTCCTCATAATCTTCTTGAGGATGAGAACTTGGCTTGGGAGAAGTTTGAGAAGGCTGTGACGGACGAGGACATAACGGCATGCTACAACATGTCGTTGAAGGATTTTGAGCGCTCCGGCGTTCATGACCTTTCCAAGGTATGTAACTTTTTTATGTTTGTCTCGTCTTGTAGTTATTTTATGCATGCATTCTAATGAAGCTTTGTGCTATGCAGGCAATGTCCAAGTTCATTGCAGCGTCTAGGCAGGCAACTGAACTGGACAAGACGAGGGTACTGTTGGAGAAAACCGTCCAGAAAGGGAGGGACGAGTCCAAGAGGTGGGCAGAGGTGGCGGCTAAGTCCAAGGACGAGGCGGAGGACTTGAGGAAACGCGTTGCTGCGCTGGAGGATGAAGTCCACCAAAAAGATGATCGTCTTTACTTCCTTCAAAGGAGGCATGACGAGTTTGAAGCCATTGTAGAGAAAGCTAAAGGAGACGACGTCGCTGAGTTCAAGGCGTCCAAAGAATTTACTAATTCAATGGACGCCAACTACGCGGCTGGCTTCGAAGACTTTAGGATGGACACCTCGGAAAAATTCCCAGAAATGGACTTCAGCTCTATCAAGCTCAACCTTGGTGGGGCGTCCACAAGCTCCCTCGTCCAGACTAGCTCAGAAGACATCAACGTGGAGGATGACGCTACCACCCTGCCACCTCAAGACGAGCCAAATGCCGACCCCCCATCCGTCTAAGATTTTTGTTGTTTTTTGATGTAATTTAATCCTTTTCTCTCTTTTTTTTTTTTTTTTGAAATGTATTGGAGTACAATTATCTCGTCTAAAGTGTTATAGACGAGTTTATTAACAATTGCCTTTTATGGTTTAATTTGTGTAAGGGTTTTTGGACGATGGACGTCTACCCTTTTACTTTAGTTTAATGAATATTTATCTTTATCCATATTTTGTTAATGTATGGACGTGCTTCCCTTTGTTTTTATTGTGATTGAAATTTGTAAATTTCTTAAGTATTGAAGGGTCGTCCTTGTACTTTTCTTATGGACAATGTTATTAGCTCATCCATGTCTTTCTATAGACGAAGTGATGACAGCCTTGTCAGACGTTTCCTTCGTCCATAGGCATGGCCCACTTTCCTCGTCTATAGGCTTGACTTTCGTCTCGTCCATGAGCTTAGCTTTGGCCTTTTGTCAAGGACGTTTTCTAGCCCTTGACTCGTCCTAGAGCACCTGTGTCTTGGACAGATACTCGTCCATGGACTTAACTTTTTGTGCCTTAGCTTAATTTACACTTTATCCTCGTTTTGAGGAAAGCTCTGCGAACGTTACATCCCTGCGTCCAAGGATTTTTCATTCGTTTTAAGATTTTGCCCCCCTCGTTGGTTTTACCATGGGAGTTAGATTTTGCGCATAAAATACACTTAAAATCCAAACCATATTATATAAGCATTGTTCACAAACATAGCACCTGCTTGGAAGCTAGTGCATTATGAAAATACTTAAAATACACAACCTTGTCTTTAACAAACTTGTCTGTAGACGGTGCAAATGTTTAAGAACTAATGCACCTTTATTCTTAGTACACACCATAGCAGTAGTAAGAACACTAGTAGATATTAAACATAGTAGTAGGGTCGTCCATGATAGAAACCTCGTCTTTGATTAACCTCGTCCAAGCTCATTGATAGTACCTTCTCAGGTGCTCCACGTTCCAAGGGTGCTCCAGCTTTCGTCCGTCCAAAGCTTCTAAGTAATACGACCCTTGCCTTTTGCAGTTTACTACCCTGTATGGTCCTTCCCAATTGGGTCCCAATTTTCCATGAGCTGGGTTCCTAGTTGCCAAGGATACTCTCTTAAGAACGAGGTCCCCTATGCTGAAGCGCCTGGGTTTCACCATGGCATCATGCTGTCTGGCCATAAGGTTCTTGTACCTTGCTGTCCTCTGCTCCGCATCCATCCTTACCTCATCAATAAGGTCAAGGTCAAGACGAAGCAGTTCTTCATTTTCCTTCTCTTGATACTTCATCACTCGATGGTTAGCCATATGAACTTCCGCTGGTATGACCGCTTCACTTCCATAAGCTAACTTGAAGGGAGTTTCTCCTGTCGGGGTTCTCACAGTGGTTCTGTAGGCCCAAAGAACACCTGGTAACTCATCAGGCCATATCCCCTTTGCCCCCTCTAGCCGAGTCTTGATGATTTTCAGCAAGGATCGGTTTGCTACTTCTGCTTGTCCATTTGCCTGCGGGTGGGAGGGTGAGGAATAATGGTTTCTAATTCCAAAATGCTCGCAGAAGTCTCTGAACGGTGTGTTGTCAAATTGTCGTCCATTGTCCGATACCAACACCCTGGGTACTCCAAACCTACACAGAATATTCTTCCAAACAAAATTCTTAACATTTTGCTGTGTAATCTTTGCAAGAGGTTCAGCCTCTACCCACTTAGTAAAATAGTCAATCCCTACTACCAGAAACTTCATTTGTCTGGTTCCCGGGGGGAAAGGACCTAGGATATCCAGTCCCCATTGTGCAAAGGGCCACGGGGCCATCATCGGGGTCTGATACTCCGACGGTTGCCTAGGGACATTGCTGTAGCGCTGGCATTGGTCGCACACCTTGACATAAGCCTTGGCATCTGCCTGAACCGTGGGCCAATAGTAGCCGGCACGAATGACCTTATGGACGAGGGACCTTGCCCCCGAGTGATTTCCACATGCTCCTTCATGAACCTCCCTCAAAACATAATTTGCTTCATCTGGAGCTAGGCACCTCAGGTAGGGTTGAGATAAGCCTCGCTTGTAAAGTACTTCATTTATAAGGACGTACTTTGCAGCCCTAACCCTAAGTTTCCTAGCTTCGTTCTTGTCTTCTGGAAGCTTCCCATCTTGTAGATAGAGTATAATTGGACTCATCCAATTTTCTTCTCCTCCAATTTGCTGTATTTCCGGGAGGTCTATGCTCGGCATGTATTGGACTTTGCCATACTCGTCCATGACTCCACCTGCCGACGCTGCTCGCGCCAGCGCATCTGCTTCCATGTTTTCTTCCCTTGGGAGTTGAATAAAACTCACTTCTGAAAACTTTTGTACAAGCCTTCTCACTTTGCTGAGGTATTTCTTCATTCGTTCTTCCTTGGCATCACACATTCCATTCACCTGGTTGATTACTAGCTGAGAATCACCTCTGACTATTATTGACTCCGCTCCCAAGGACTTAGCCAATTCCAGCCCTTTGAGAAGTGCTTCATATTCAGCTTCATTATTGGTTGTTTGGTACTGTAGACGGGCCGCATACTCTAACTTATCACCCTCTGGGGACTGGAGTATGACTCCAATCCCTCCTGCATACATCGTAGATGATCCATCCACGTTGATAACCCACCTCCTTGTTCGCTCGTCCTTGACCAGCTCGTCTTGGCTTGGAGTAAACTCCGCGATGAAGTCCGCCAACGCCTGCGCCTTGACAGCATTTCTTGGTTGATACTTGACATCAAATTCACTAAGTTCCACCGCCCATTGGACTAGCCGTCCTGCAGCTTCCAACTTGCTCATCGCCTTCTTCAGGGGATGATCCGTCAAGACAATAATAATGTGAGCTTGAAAGTAGTGTCTCAGCTTCCTTGAAGCCGTGACCAAGGCAAAGGCTAACTTTTCCATCATTGGATACCGTCCCTCCGCTCCTCTAAGTGCCCGACTAGTATAGTACACCGGTTTCTGCACTCGTTCTTCTTCTCTGACCAGCGCGGAACTTATGGCATGCGAGGATATCGCCAAATACAGATATAGCTCTTCGCCAGGTACGGATGGACTCAGCAACGGTGCCTTTGTGAGGTAAGTCTTCAAATCTTGGAAAGCCCTTTGACACTCGTCTGTCCATTCGAACGCCTTCCTGAGGACTATAAAGAATGGTAAACACTTGTCAGTAGCTTTCGACACAAATCTGTTGAGGGCGGCAACTCGTCCAGTCAGGGACTGTACTTCTTTGATGTTTTTCGGCAGTTCCATGTTGAGTATCGCTTGGATCTTATCTGGATTTGCTTCAATGCCTCTATGTGAAACCATGAAACCCAAGAACTTCCCTGATGAAACCCCAAAGGCACACTTACTTGGATTAAGTTTCATGTTGTACCGTCGTAGTGTGTCGAAGGTCTCTTGAAGGTCGTCCAAGTGTTTTCCCTCGTCTATACTTTTCACCAGCATATCATCAACATAGACCTCTACATTTCTACCAATTTGAGGATGAAACATTTGGTTCACCAGCCTTTGGTAAGTTGCCCCTGCGTTCTTCAGACCAAAAGGCATTACCTTGTAGCAAAACAAGCCTTGGCTGGTGACAAATGAAGTCTTCTCTTGGTCTACCTCGTCCATCTTGATTTGGTTGTAGCCTGAAAAGGCGTCCATGAAGCTTAGCAACCTGTGACCGGCCGTCGAGTCTACCAGCTGATCAATGCGTGGGAGCGGATAACTGTCCTTCGGGCAAGCTTTGTTTAAGTCAGTAAAGTCTACACACATTCGCCACTTACCATTGGCCTTCTTTACCATGACTACATTCGCCAACCAGTCCGGGTAGTAAACTTCCCTAATGAACTCCGTCGCAATCAACTTTTGTACTTCTTCTTTGATGGCGTTGTCTCGCTCAGGAGCAAATACCCTTTTCTTCTGACGTATGGGTTTGGACGAGGGATTTACATTCAGACGATGAGTAATAACACTTGGATCAATCCCAGGCATGTCCTCATGACTCCATGCGAAAACATCAAGGCTTTTCTTCAAAAACTGGACCAGCGCATTCTTCGCCTCTTCTTCCATGCTTGCCCCTATTCTAGTAAATTTATCGGCTCTACTATCGTCTAAGGGGACATCTTCTAATACCTCAACAGGCTCCGCTGTGATTCTTCCAGCGCCCTCGTCTATGCTCATCGTCTGTAAAGGCTCGTCCATAGCCAACATAGCGAGGTAGCATTCTCTAGCGGCTAACTGATCTCCTTGCACTTGACCCACGCCATGTTCAGTTAGGAACTTGACGGATAAATGGTAGGTAGAGGTTACCACCTTCCAGCTATTTAAAGTAGGTCTTCCGATAATAGCGTTGTATGATGATGAACAATCAACTACGAGAAAGTTTACCTCTCTGGTTATCTGCTGTGGGTACGTTCCAATCACTACGGGCAGTGTGACAGTGCCCACTAGTTGCACTTTCATTCCTCCAAATCCTACCAGGGGCGAACTCACTGGGCGAAGCTGATCTCGTCCTAGCCTCATTTGTTGGAACGCAGGGTAATAAAGAATGTCCGCCGAGCTTCCATTATCTACCAACACCCTTCTGGTCGTATAGTCAGCAATGAGTAAGGTAATGACAATCGCATCATCATGGGGGTGATGAACTCTTCCAGCATCCTCGTCCGTGAACGTGACGGCTTGCTCGTCAGCTTCCCTCGTCCATGGAGATCGTCCTGACAGCTGGACGTTCTGAACCACCTTCAGGTACGACTTTCTGGATTTGGATGACTGCGCTGCCGAGGTTCCTCTTATAATTACCCTTATTTCTCCTAACGGAGGTCGCAAGGACTCTTCCACCTTGGCCTTCAGCTTCTCGTCCTTGTGGTCTCGTCCAAGGAAATTTTTCAACTTTCCCTGCCTGATGAGGTTCTCTACCTGCTGCTTCAAATCAAAACACTCGTCCGTGTCATGCCCATGGTCCCTATGGAAGCGACAATACTTGTTCCTATTGCGCTTGTTAGGATCTCCCTTCATTTTTTCTGGCCACTTTAAGGATGGTTCGTCCTTGATTTGCATAAGGACTTGCTCTAGTGGGATATTCAAGGGGGTGTACTGTTGACTCCTTGAGGACGTACTTGCCTTTTTACCTTCCCTGTCCCTTTTATCGCCTATCTGGGCCTTCTTAGGACGAGGAGCTTGATCTGAATGTCGTTGGTGACCAACCTCTGAACGTTCTGACCTTTTCCTCTTCTTGGATATTATTGCGTCCTCAGCGTTCATGAAATTCTGGGCTGAATGGACGAGTTCTGCCATGGTCTGAGGTTCCTGCTCGTACAATTTATGAATGAACAAGTCAGAATTGACCCCATTATGAAAAGCGGCCAACAGCAACTTATCGTCCATTTCATCCACCGTCAAGGCCTCCCTGTTGAAACGGGTAATAAAGGATCTCAAACTCTCATTTTCCCCTTGCTCAATCGTTAATAAACTAGAAGAAGAACGCTTGTGGCGTTGTCCTCCAATGAAGTTATTAACGAACATTTTACTCAATTCTTCGAATGATCCAACAGAGTTCGGGGGTATTTTGCTAAACCACACCCTCGCTGGCCCCTTCAGCGTGGTAGGGAACGCTCTGCACATAATCTCATCTGGAACTCCCTGAAGATGCATGGTTGTTTTAAAGGTAGCAATGTGGTCACACGGATCGCGATTTCCATCATATGAATCCAAGGAAGGCATCTTGAATTTAGGGGGTAGAGGATGACTGTTGATGGAAGCCGTGAAAGGGGAATCCGTTCGGTGAACTAAGTCTTCCACGGGGTTCGCCCGCCTCATATTCTCCTTCATCTCTTCCATGGCTTTTCTCATCTGGTCCATTTCTTTCTCCAAATGTGGCACCCTTCTTGAAGTAGTACCCCTTGTCTGGTCCTCGGACTCAGCATTTTCTCCTCTACCTTCCTGACCCTGTGGTCGTCCTTCTACATGTCCTTCACGGTGCTGCCTCCTCATGTTGATCTCCCGGTTCAACTCTTGATTTTGGCGGGTCAGTTCCGCCATAGCAGCGGCCATAGACTGCATTTGTTGAAGGGACGACGGCTGCGCGGCAGGCGCTGACTGGCGATCGCGGTAGGGATTACTGGAAGCATCCCTACTTCCCTGGTGGCCTGGGCTGGTAGCCCTTGATCTTGTCCGAACCATTCAGCCTTTTGTCTAGGAACAAAGAATGATCGAAAGAATGAAACAAAAGCGAAAATTATCTACGACTTCCCACAGACAGCGCCAACTGATGATGCGAAGAAAATCAGTAGGCTGGATGCTTCGGGTTCGATAGGGCTAACGATTGCCTTGGTAGCCTGAAAAAGAAAGAGAAGTAATCAAAGGTGACCGGGGTTGCCGGCCAATAACCCTCCGATGACAAAGTCAGTTTTTCTCTCAAGTATTTTCAAGTTCCAATTTTTTGGGAATGATTTTCACGTACCTTTTCCTGGTCTGAACCAGTGTTTATATAGTGTCTTAAGAGCGGTTATTGGATTTGTAACCTCCCCTAGAATTGAGGAGGTTTGTATTTGAATGTAACTTCCAACTGTTTAGGAGTTATCCTTTTTGCGCGCAACGGTCACTTGGAGGTTACTCGTACATTGCGGAGACATTTTAGACTTTTATAAATTTTTCAAGTGTTCACGTGTCGTTCATAATTTCTCGTTCTGAGACCTTCAAGACAGCTTACCTCGTCTTGAGCACGTCAAGACAGCTTACCTCGTCTTGAGCACGTCGAGACAGCTTACCTCGTCTTGAGAACGCCGAGACAGCTTACCTCGTCTTGGGCACGCCGAGACAGCTTACCTCGTCTTGGGCACGCCGAGACAGCTTACCTCGTCTTGGGCACGCCGAGACAGCTTACCTCGTCTTGGGCACGCCGAGACAGCTTACCTCGTCTTGAGCGCGCCGAGACAGCTTACCTCGTCTTGAGCGCGCCGAGACAGCTTACCTCGTCTTGAGCACGTCGCCTGTCCTAGACGATCTCCATGGACAAAATTGGAGTTGTATTTTATCATACCACATCACCTGGATCAACTGGTGAAAGAAGGAAAACTAAGGCAATTCATGGATCGGCCTAACGAACAAGGAACACAATCTGGTTCTGTGAATCAGAGCAGCAACGCCATGAGGCCCCCACTGGGCACGATTAATGTCATTCTGGTCGCACCAAGTAGGACGGGGTCTTGTCCCACCAGGGTAATGTCAGTATGGCGTTCCTCTGCCGATGAACCCAGCTCAGAGCCGAAGAGAATTAAGAAGCTTCCACCTACTTTGGGTTTTTCCGAGGAGGATAAGCTTGGAACTATTCAACCGCATGATGACGCGCTAGTCATCACGCTAAGGATTGGGGGATATGACGTGAGGAGAGTGATGGTTGATCAAGGGAGTGGGGCTGATATTATGTACCCGGATTTGTTCAAGGGGCTTAATTTGAGGCCCGAGGACCTTACAGCCTATTACTCTCCGTTGATAAGCTTTGAGGGAAAGGCTGTCATTCCGAAGGGGTTGATCCGGCTCCCTGTACAGTCAGGGCCAGTAGTAGTAGATGTGGATTTTATTGTAGTAGACGCCTACTCCCCTTACACAGCCATAGTGGCAAGACCCTGGCTACATGCCTTAGGTGCCGTGTCGTCAACTCTACATGTTAAGGTGAAGTTCCTGTATGAGGATGGGGTCGAGGAGATAGTGGGTAGTCAGTCTATGGCGAGGCAATGCATAACAGCAGCTATTATGCGTCAGATAAGCCAAGAAACCCAGACGTCGGCCGGGAGAGGTTTATAGCAACTAACGTCCTCGGCCAAGCCCAAAGGGGCCGAGGTTGAAGAGCCTGGATGTGAGGACTTGGAAAGGGTGGTTATTGCAGATGATACAGAAAGGTTTTTCTAGGTAGGAAGTCAGTTGCCCCTATAAGAGAAAGAAGAGCTGGTTGCATTTTTGAAACGAAACATCGAGGTGTTTGCATGGGATGCTTACGAAGCACCGGGGGTTGATCCGGGGTTTATTTGTCATCACCTCAATGTTAGTCCAGCCGTAGTACCACGAAGGCAACCACCTCGGCGTTCATTTAAAGAGCACGCCAACGCCGTTAAAGAAGAGGTGCTGAAACTCAAGAAAGTAGGGGCCATTAAGGAAGTGTTTTACTCAGAGTGGTTGGCCCACACCGTGGTAGTGAAAAAGAAGAATGGAAAGTGGAGGGTATGTGTAGACTTTACAGACTTGAATAAGGCTTGTCCAGAGGATTCATTTCCAATGCCCCGCATAGATCAGTTGGTGGATGCTACTGTAGGGCATCCTCGGATAAGTTTTTTAGATGCTTTCCAAGGTTATCATCAAATACCCTTAGCTCCAGAAGACCAGGAAAAAACAGCTTTTGTCACACCCACAGGGAAGTACCACTATAAGGTGATGCCCTTCGGCTTGAAGAATGCTGGGGCTACCTATCAAAGAATGATGACGCGGATGTTTGAACCGCAACTGGGAAAAACGATTGAGGTGTATGTGTATGTAGATGACATGGTGGTTAAAAGTAAGATTATCTCGGCTCACATACCAGACCTCGATGACACCTTCCAAACGCTGAGGAAGCATAAGTTACGCCTCAATGCATCCAAATGTTCCTTTGGTGTAGGATCTGGCAAATTTTTGGATTACATGGTGACGCATAGAGGAATTGAGGTCAACCCTGCTTAGGTCAAGGCCATCAATAACTTGCAGCCACCTCGGAATCCAAAGGAAGTGCAAAAGTTGACTGGGATGACGGCTGCCTTCAACCGATTTATCTCAAGATCTACTGATCGGTGCAGGCCATTCTTCCAATTATTAAACAAATGGAAGGGGTTTGAGTGGACAAAGGAGTGTGCCGTTGCCTTTCAGCAGCTGAAAGAATACCTTTCACATCCCCCTATCATGTCTCAGCCCGAAGTGGATGAGGTTTTGTTTGCATACATTGCAGTTGCTTCCCATGCCTTCAGTTTGGTGCTGATAAGGGTCGATGGGGATGTACAGAAGCCAGTCTACTATGTGAGTAAGTCCTTGCACGAGGCTGAAGTGCGATATCCACCATTAGAGAAAGCTATCTTGGCCGTAGTGCATGGTACACGTAGGCTTCCCCATTATTTCCAATCTCATATGGTGGTCATTTTGACTCAGCTTCCCCTCAAAACTATACTCCGGAGTGCAGATTACATGAGTAGGATTGCAAAATGGGGAACCATCTTGGGTTCTTTTGATATCAAGTACATGCCCCGTACAGCAATAAAGGGCCAAGTGTCGGCTGATCTGGTTGCCGAATTCGCTGAACCCACAACAGAAGATAGTGTTGTCAATAGGGACATTGATGAAAAATCAGTTGGTATGGTCACATGCAAAGGAATTATGGGCTGGACCATTTACGTTGATGGGGCTGCCAATCAAAGGGGATCCGGAGTAGGTTTAGTAATCACGACCCCAGAAGGTCTCACGTTAGAGAAGTCCTTAAGGCTGGGATTCTCGGCTACTAATAACGAGGCTGAATATGAGGCTTTGCTAAAGGGAATGGATATGGTCCATAAGTTGGGGGGAAAGACCGTGCAAGTATTCTCGGACTCCCAACTTGTTGTGGGTCAGGTAGATGGAAAGGTGGAGGCCAGAGATCCGAGAATGCAGGATTACTTGAGTCAAGTCAAAGCTGCACAACGCAAGTTCGTATCCTTTACTCTGTCTCACATCCCCAGAAATAGCAATGCCCATGCTGATTCCCTCGTAACTCTTGCCACGTCCTTGGCACAAAGACTACCCCGGATTATCTTGGTTGAGGATATATTTGAACCCTCGAGAGTGATTGGAAAGGTCTTCCAAGTTCACCAGATCAGGGTGGGGCCCAGCTGGATGGACCCCATTGTATCCTTCCTTAAGGATGATGTTCTACCTGAGGAGAAGGTCGAGGCCAACAAACTACGTAGGAAAGCATCTCGGTTTTGGCTAGCCGAGGATCACAAACTCTATAAACGATCCTTCTCAGGCCCATACTTGTTGTGTATACATCCGGAAGCAACAGAATTGCTCTTGGAGGAGCTACACGAAGGGATATGTGGGAGCCACACGGGGGGAAGGTCCTTATCTCACAGGGCTCTAACACAAGGATATTGGTGGCCCAACATGCAACGAGAAGCTCAAAGTTATGTGAAGAAATGCGATCAATGCCAGAGGTTTGCCCCAAACATTCATCAACCTGAGGGTGTCCTCAATCCTCTAACGAGTCCCTGGCCTTTCGCGCAGTGGGGTCTGGACATTGTGGGTCCCTTCCCGAAGGCGACTGGAAACCGAAGATATTTGGTTGTAGGCACCGACTACTTTACTAAGTGGGTAGAGGCCGAGTCCCTAGCAAACATCAGGGATGTCGATGTGAAGAAGTTTGTTTGGAAGAATATCGTCACTCGATTTGGTGTCCCTCGGACTCTCATCTCAGATAATGGGTTGCAGTTTGATAGCAAGGCATTCAGCCGATATTGTTGTGACCTCGGTATAACTAACAGGTACTCTACTCCAGCTTACCCGCAAGGGAATGGGCAGGCCGAGGTTGTCAACAAAGTTATAGTCAGCGGGCTGAAGAAGAGGCTGGACGATGCCAAAGGCAGGTGGGTAGAGGAGTTACCCCATGTTATGTGGACTTATCGAACCACCCCACGCCGATTAACAGGAGAAACGCCCTTCGCAATGACTTACGGCGCCGAGGCTGTTATCCCTTTGGAAGCTGGTTTCCCAACAATGAGAACAAGTTCCTTCGCTTCGGAAAGTAATGATAAACTATTAGAAAGAAGCCTAGATTTGGTTGAGGAAAGGAGGGAAATGGCCATGATCCATTTGGCTTACTATCAACAAAAACTGAAGCAGGGATATGACTCGAATGTAAACTCGAGACCGCTTGCTCTTGGGGACTTGGTGCTGAGGAAAGTAGTGGGTAACACTAAAAATCCAGCATGGGGAAAGCTTGGACCAAATTGGGAAGGACCGTATCACATCACGGCAATAGCTGGGATAGGATCTTACTACCTTGCAGACTTAGATGAAAAAGTGGTGCCCCATCCCTAGAATGTAAGTAATTTGAGACGATATTATTATTAATGAAAAGCGCTTTTGTCATTTTATTTTTATCATTTTTGTACTACTAATTCTGTTGTGCCTAAGGTTACGCCGGGTCCTCGGATTCTCTACCTTATTCCAAATTTAATTAAGGTTACGCCGGATCATCAGATCCTCTATCTTAATTTAAAAGTAAAAGTAAGGTTACGCCGGGTTCTCAAATCCTCTACCTTACTCCAAATTTAACTAAGGTTACGCCGGATCATCAGATCCTCTACCTTAATTTAAAAGTAAAAAGTAAGGTTACGCCGGGTCCTCGGATCCTCTACCTTATTCCAAATTCAATTAAGGTTCGCCGGATCATCAGATCCTCTGTCTTAATTTAAAAGTAAAAGTAAGGTTACGCCTGGTCCTCGGATCCTCTACCTTACTCCAAATTTAAATAAGGTTACGCCGGATCATCAGATCCTCTACCTTAATTTAAAAGTAAAAAGTAAGGTTACGCCGGGTCCTCGGATCCTCTACCTTACTCCAAATTTAAATAAGGTTACGCCGGATCATCAGATCCTCTACCTTAATTTAAAAGTAAAAAGTAAGGTTACGCCGGGTCCTCAGATCCTCTACTTTACTCCAAATTTAAATAAGGTTACGCCGGATCATCAGATCCTCTACCTTAATTTAAAAGTAAAAAGTAAGGTTACGCCGGGTCCTCGGATCCTCTACCTTACTCCAAATTTAAATAAGGTTACGTCGGATCATCAGATCCTCTACCTTAATTTAAAAGTAAAAAGTAAGGTTACGCCGGGTCCTCAGATCCTCTACTTTATTCCAAATTTAAATAAGGTTACGCTGGATCATCAGATCCTCTACCTTAATTTAAAAGTAAAAAGTAAGGTTACGCCGGGCCCTTGGATCCTCTACCTTATTCCAAATTTAATTAAGGTTACGCCGGATCATCAGATCCTCTATCTTAATTTAAAAGTAAAGGTAAGGTTACGCCGGGTCCTCGGATCCTTTACCTTATTCCAAAGTTAAATAAGGTTGTCTCAGATCCTTTTCCTTGATATAAAAACAACATTGAAATTACTAAGTGAACGGATCTTTAATTGTTGCTGAGTATTAAGCGCAAGGCTTGAGGTACTGTTAGTTCAAATGTGAAACATGCCATTACGTTCCTTTTTAATATGTTATTATGAAAGTAGCTGTTGAGCAAATCCTAAGTAAACGGATCCTATATTAGTACGTTACTTCTCAGTGTCGCTTAAAGCGTTTACAAGTATGTCATGTAACCAATCTTCCTTTATGTTTATTCAGTCGTTGATATGATATTGTTAATATGCAAAACAAGTTCAAACCCTCGTTCAATTAGACTAAGTCAGTAATAGCAGAAGGATCTTTTCGCAGTTAGTATAATAGAAAACAATAACTCAAGCTGAAGGCGTTTCTCATTAAACAAAATATAATTAAAGTACACCCACAACCCAAAGAGGGAGTTACAAAAAAAGGGAAAACAAAGGAAAGCTAAAGAAAGCAAGAAAGGGCCGCAACAAGGTTACAAAGGCCATCAAGGTTTATGCTGGGTCTGGTCTCCCGAATTAGCAGGAGGCACCACCGAGGCCGAGGACCCGCCAACCCTTTCCTTGGGCTTTATGGGCAAAGTCGCCAGAACTAGCTCCATAGTCCCGCTAACCTCGGGGTTGGGGGGCAACTCCTTGGGGGCAAGAGGAGGCAGTGCATCTTCAACTTGGGCAGTAGGGGCAGCGTCGTCGGCAGCACCCTCCTCTATCTGCATCCCAGCTGAGGAAAGGTGGGAATCATCCTTGGCTGAGCTAGAGGCAGCCACGCGGATTGCAGGAGGGATGTAGGAGTTCTCCACCTTCCATAGGGGAGATGAAGCATCAACTCCGGCTTGGAAGAGAGCTTCCTTCCACACCTGGAGGCAGTAGTCCCTACAAACCCCCGGCACTTGGGCTTTGAATGTATCCGTGATTTCTGCCACGCCCATATCATAGCCGCTCTGCTTAGCCTCGTTAACCATTGCCTCGGCTGCTTGTGCCTTGGCAAGTGCCTCTTCCTTGGCCTTAAGAGCTTCCTTCTTAGCCTCCTCGGACGCTGTGAGATCTTTGGCAAGGCCTTCTGCCAGCTTCCTGGCCGACGCGAGGTCTTCATTGGCGCGCCTGAGCTGCAACCTTTGATCCTCAGTCTGCCTGGTTGTGGTCTTCAGTTGGGCCTCCAAACCTGACCTCTCACTCTCCGCCTTGGTCAGACTGGCCGTCGTCTCCTGTAACTTCTTCTCTTTTAGCTCAAGTATCTTTCTGGCGTGATCCAGCCTCACCTCTTCGTCCCTCAGTGCCTTATACGAGTTAGCTGCAATCTCTTCTGCCCTATGGGCAGATTGAACGGCCTACGTACAAACATTGTTAGTAAATAGCATGCGAAAACAGTTATTGTCAAAAATTTATATAATAATAAACGCAACGACAAAAAGCATGGGCACAGAGAAACAATTAGTTGAAAGCTCTTACCATTGCTAACTCTTTCTTGAGGATCATAAAGACGTTGTGATCCCTCATCCTCCTCAGCTCGCCCATGTCCTCGGGCAGCAGAAGCGCTTGCTCCAATGCATCGGCGATGCACGCAACTGTGCCCTCATCGGACCCCCTAATGGACACATCGGCGGTGACTGCCTGATCGTCTACGTTCATTTGGGGAGCCCAAATAGGCGCATGTGAGGCTGGTAGAGGGTCAATTCGCCTCTCCGATCTTGGATGGGCATGACGAGCATGTTTTCCTCCCCTCTCCAACTCTATCTCTCTGGTAGGGAGGTCTTTAGTCCCCTCGGCTATCTCTTTCCCCTTATATTGATCCCTTTTTCGCTTATGGTCAGCTGGGTCGGGATGTTCAGTTTGAGTTGAAGGAGGAAGGGTGAGCTTAATTGAGGGAACCTTCTCGGTACCCTTGTCCTTAGGTCTCACCAAGGGCACCTTGGGAAGCTCCTGTGCTCCAGCCTGACCCTCTAATACATCCTTGAGGCTGGGCTTTGGTCGGCGTTAAATACCCATCCTTACCAGAGGTTGATTGTCGTCGTCTGAGGATGTAAAAGATGGGGAGCCGACGACAGGAGATGGGCTTCTAGACGGAAGAAACCGGTCTAAGGCTTCAAACTCTTCCTCTGAATCCGAAAGCTCAACCACCTCCTTCTTTCTTTTCTTCTCTTCTTTGTCTTCTTCTTCCTCTTCTTCTTCCTCTTCTTCTTCTTCTTCTTCTTCTTCTTCTCCTTCTTCTTCTTCTTCTTCTTCTTCTTCTTCTTCCTTTGCAACCACCTGGGATGAAGAACCATCACCCAATCTGGGTCGAGCCGATGGTGTGGCGAGATGAGAGGCTCCTGGTACCACCCTCACGGGCTCGGTGATAAGTACGCCTCGAGGAACTGGAGTACCAGGAGGCAGCAAAAAGCCTTCAATGGCTACACTGATCCTCGGCAGCCGCGGATCCTTCTCCTTGATGATGCACTTAGTTTCTTGAAAGGCGGTGGAGATGGGTGTGTATCCGAGAATGAGGTGGGCGGCGCGAAGCTGACCGTCTGAGTTCACAAACACCTCGGCCTTTAAGATCTTGTTCAAACGATCAAAGTTGACGAGATTGGCACGAGGCGCAAGTGCACGACGATCTGCACGTATGTTTCAAAAAACAGATTAGCACAAGCAAATCAAGGAAAAACACAACCAACAAAAGAAACAGAAGATTTATCATTAATTGAGGCTGACGCTACGTGAGGACTCACCAGGTTCCCCCTCCGTCGTCGGACAGTGGAGACCGTTATGCCACTCCCCGGACAATATAAGGAAGTCCTTGTCCAAACCCTTGTTGGAATGGGGAAGGCATTGGATCAATCTGACTTCAGGGTGTC
The DNA here is from genome assembly GCA_032878915.1 of Castanopsis chinensis. Classification (NCBI taxonomy): domain Eukaryota; kingdom Viridiplantae; phylum Streptophyta; class Magnoliopsida; order Fagales; family Fagaceae; genus Castanopsis; species Castanopsis chinensis. The sequence goes on along the minus strand of JAVQMG010000074.1, from coordinate 20,863 downwards.
TAGACTTCAGGTAGTAGGTATGCCCTCTCAAACGGTGAAGGGTATACACCTAATTCACCTCGTGGTGAGTAAGGCCTAACCCTAGTCTCTCGTTCAGGGCGTCTACAGCACCCAAGATCCTAAACATATTTGGAGCGCACTGTGTGGGGGACAACCTAGCGGTCCTAAGATAGTTCCTAGTAATGAGCATCATAGGGATTCTCATCCCTCCCTCTATAAACGCTATCATGGGAATCGCTACCTCACCGGTCTTTCTCTTGGTGAGCCACTCTCCCGTCTTGCAGTACTTAACGGACACTCCGGGTGGGATCTCATACTTGGCTTCAAAGGCTTCTATCCTCTCAGGGGTATCCACTAACGATGCGAACCTACCCATTTCCTAAGACTAGGGAGTAAACACTATGACAGAATCGGAAGATCTAAACGGCCGAGGACAGAAAAAGGGGGATAATCAAAAAGAGTAAACAGCGATAATGAAAACAGAAGGAGAACTTACTTTTAAACAACTACGTCACCTCAGCTTAGAAATGAAGGGTGTGAAGACGCGTGCAGATTGCAGGAAAGGTTAAGTTCGGTATACAGAGTCTGAAATGAATAGAAAACCTTTGAAATGGCAGTACTTATTTCGTGGGAAGGCGTAAAGCAGAAAATCTCCCGCTTATTTCCCCTTGAAGTACGCCCACTCGTTGGATGAGCATCGCACGGTTGGATGTGGGGAACAGAGAGCCACCAATATTTAATTGAAGCGCCCCTTGCAGATTGAAACACCAGAAAAGGGTCATCCCGCGCGCATATATCGAAGCCCTCATTTCTCCTAATGAGATAGAACTAAGGGCTTCGAGGGGCTAATGTAGTGCCAATGGGCCCGAAGTACACACAGTGGGCCGGCCCAAAAGCTCTCATAATGAAAGAAGCCCAACCCCACTTCTTGAAATGGTTCGAGGACATAATCAGTCCAACCTACAAAGTCACGTGATAAAGAGGGGGGTCATGCATGACCAAAACACCAAGAAATATGACGGCCGAGGACAACCTAATCCTCGGCAACACGTTGCCGAGGACGATATGAATGATCTAGCAGTTCAACGGCGCCCATGCTGAAGACCTTTGATGCTGGACTTAAGAAAACGAGGGCAAAGAATAAAGGGGAGGGGTAGGCGAATATCAAGGAAAAAGATGCTACCACCGCATTTAAGACTCTGCACCTGCTTCTCTGGCCGCATTAATGAGGAAGTGATGCCTGAACACAGGAATTCAACCTAACTCTTATCGCCAGAGACTTTAGTGAGAAGGATGGATGGGACAAGTATCCAAAAGGAGGATTTGGACCATACGTGGAAGCAAGAAGAAGAGGATGCAGGCCTATAAAAGGCGAAAGAGGAAGAAAGAGAGGGGATCTTTTGGAAAAGGGAGAGAAAAATTAGGGAAAGAGAGAGAGAGAGAGAGAATTTGTAAAAGAGGCATGAAGAATTGTCCTCGGCACCAATGTATACAACTTAATATTACCTCTTTGTATAATATGAGTGCATGAATTATATGATTTGATCCAACCTTTGTGTTATCTATCGTCTTGAAAGCCTAGATTAGACATCCACTCTCTTTAAATTTATTGTTCAGGGCTCATTGGGCTGGTCCATTGGTCTAACTTTGGGTTAGTTTGATTTGTGTCCTTACATCTTCCATTAGAAAAGTTTTGCTAAGATCAAGATTTTGGAGATATTGCAAATTGCCAATTTGAAGTGGGATGTATTTGCTTGACTGGTTGTTGCTCAAATTCAAGACCAACAGGTTTGTACAATTCCCTAGTTTGGGAATCAGGCCACTTAGACTATTTTGGCAAGATTAAGATGCACTAGATTTGATAGCATCCCAAAATTGTAAGGAATGTGTCCAAAAAGATTGTTATTGGCTAGATTAAGCTCTAACAAAAATGTTAGCTTACCTAATTCCTTTGGAATCTCCCCATATAGCTTATTTGAGGAGAGGTCCAGCCAATGTAATTTACTTGCATCTCCAAGCTTTGGAGATATTCTACCTGAAATATCATTGTTAGAGATTTTCAAGCTTGTCAAGTTTTGACATTGCCCCCAATTAGTTGAAAGTTCACCATAAAATTTATTATAACTCAACTCCATGTAATCTAAGTGTAGGTATACTCCAAAATTGTCTCCTATATTTCCAGTGAGTTGATTTCCTTCAAGCCGGACTCTGAAAAGGCTGGTGCAATTTCTCAATGATTTTGGTATTGAACCAATAAAATGATTATCGCCTGCAGTGAAGTTCTCAAGCAATCCACCAAGGCACACATTTTCAGGCAAATGACCGGTGAATTGATTGTACGATAAAGAAAACATTTTTAAGTGAGTGAAATTGTTCATTTGAAAAAAAATAGAACCACTTAGCATATTTGTGAACAATGACAAATGTATGAGTTTGGTTAAGTTTCCAAAAGAAGCAGGGATGGTACCTATGAGACTGTTTGCTGATAGCTCAAGGTCAGTAAGAGAACTTAACATTCCTAATTCTTGAGGGATGGAACCAGAAAGTTGGTTCTTATGAAGATATAGAATGGTTAGGTTGCTTAAGTTTCCAATAGAAGTAGGGATGGTACCTGTGAGACTGTTTGCTGATAGCTTAAGGTCAGTAAGAGAACTTAACATTCCTAATTCTTGAGGGATGGAACCAGAAAGTTGGTTCTTACGAAGATATAGAAATGTTAGGTTGCTTAAGTTTCCAATAGAAGCAGGGATGGTACCTGTGAGACTGTTTGCTGATAGCTCAAGGTCAGTAAGAGAACTTAACATTCCTAATTCTTGAGGGATGGAACCAGAAAGTTGGTTCTCATAAAGATATAGGGTGGTTAGGTTGCTTAAATTTCCAAGAGAAGTAGGGATGGTACCTATGAGATTGTTTGTTGATAACTCAAGGTCTGTTAGAGAACTTAGCATTCCTAATTCTTCAGGGATGGAACCAGAAAGTTGGTTCTCATGAAGATATAGAGTGGTTAGGTTGCTTAAGTTTCCAAAAGAAGTAGGGATGGTACCTGTGAGATTGTTTGTTGATAACTCAAGGTCTATTAGAGAACTTAGCATTCCTAATTCTTCAGGGATGGAAGCAGAAAGTTGGTTCTCATGAAGATATAGAGTGGTTAGGTTGCTTAAGTTTCCAAAAGAAGTAGGGATGGTACCTGTGAGATTGTTTGTTGATAACTCAAGGTATATTAGAGAACTTAGCATTCCTAATTCTTCAAGGATGGAACCAGAAAGTTGGTTCTCATGAAGATATAGAATGGTTAGGTTGCTCAAGTTTCCAACAGAAGCAGGGATGGTACCTGTGAGATTGTTTGTTGATAACCCAAGGACTGTTAGAGAACTTAGCATTCCTAATTCTTGAGGGATGGAACCAGAAAGTTGGTTGTCACTAAGATATAGAGTGCTTAAGTTGCTTAAGTTTCCAAGAGAAGTAGGGATGACACCTGTGAGATTATTTAACGATAAATCAAGTTCATTCAAAGAAGTTAATCCTCCAAATTCTTGAGGGATAAGGCCACTCATATGATTTGCAGTGAGGTAAAAGATGTGAAGACTTGTCAATTGGCCTATTTCAGAAGGAATTCTCCCAACAAATTGATTATAAGAAAGGTTTAAAACTGAGAGTTTAGAGAGGTGAACAATATTTGAGGGGATGGTTCCAAATAGTGAGTTGGAAGAAGGGTCAACACTGAGTAGATTGGGGAATGATTGAAAGCTTAGATCGTGAAACATACCTCTCAAACTGTAACTTGAAAGGTTTAGATGGGTGACGCTTCCAGACTTGTCGCAATTTATTCCAACCCAAATGCAGGGATTGCTTCCAGCCCAAGAAGGCAAGAAAGGTTGTCTTTTACTTTGAAGGTTGGTTTTCCATTTTAGAAGAGCCCTTGCTTCCTTTCTTTCTTTTGCTAACTTAACCTTATTATTAGTGTAAACGAAAGGAGAAGTTACAGAGGAAACAGAGGATGAACAAATGAAATCAAGGATGATGACAAGAAGGAGGAAGAAGACTAGAGATGAAATAAATTGGTTGAAGAGAGGTTTGTTTGAAAGGGATGTCATTATGTTGGTGCATGAAGGATGAACTTTTACACTATGGTTGGAGTAGTGGATGAATGATTTCAAATGGATTGAGAGGTATTTATAGAAGGGATTGGAATATTTGGTTGGCAAAATTTTTGGTTAAATATATTTAGAGGAATCTTCTTACGTGTTTGGTTATTATCTAGGTGTGCTTTACTGCTTTTATCATATGACCATTAAGTCAACTAAATGATCACGTGACAATTAAATTGTTCTGTGATCTAAAAATATTCACGGATATATATTAACTCAAAAACCTCATTTACCAGATGAAGCTGGCGAAACCCAAGATATTGCTTACTTTTCCATACAGACCGTACTAATAAATTGAAGTGAGTAGAAGAAATATTAACTATTGCTTTTCCATGAAGACCATAATAAGATTATTATTATTATTATTATTTTGAGAGTGACCATACTAAGAAATTGATTGCAAATTATTTGGAACATGTCAACAGGAATGGGGTAGTCATTAGGACCGGATTTAAATATTTATAAATTAATATTTATTTAATTTTTTTAATAATTTTTTTAAGTAATAATGTTGGATTTTGGTAATGACTTTGTCTAGAGAACTATGAGAGAGAGAGAGAGAGAGAGAGAGAGAGAGTTTATTGACTATATTCACCTTTTTTTGTGTTTGGGGGATTGGAAATTTTTCACTCTAAAAGTGCCACATATAGAATAAAATGCGTTAATACTCAATACTAATAGAGTGCCCAACATTTGAAGGAGGATCGTTTTTTAAAATAATTTTTATTGATTAAAATTTTAAGGCTTCATAAAAATTTGTCAATGTCAAATATATAGAGAGTGCATTCCATTTGTCAATAGCGAACATTATTTATTTATTTATTTATTGCCAAGTGAAGGGGACTTTAAATAAAATTTCTACACTTTAAGATAGATATGTAGGAGTATATTCTAATAGTATATAGAGTGGATCTTTCTTTCATTTAGGGGCTTTAGGCTAATGCCATTGCCTAAGTGACCTAGTTTGAATAAAAATGTTCCAAAATTTAGCTGATAAAGAGAGGCTAACGTAAATAACTGCCAGGGCCATCGGTATTAGTAATTACTAATTATATAGTTCAAAAAAATGGGTTTGGATCTTTTAGAGTTTGTAAATCATGACTCTCTTAACTAACATTTTTAGACAATGATTTTAGAACATTAGATAGTTCTCATGTCTTAAACTCTGTCTTCGGCTCTCCACAACTTTTGTTTTTTGTCCTAACAAGGTCAATTGAATTGAAGACATAATTTCTTCTAAAAAAAAGGTATTGAAGACATAAAATGAAATAATATATTAGTCAAGCTTAAGGTCTCACGTGATGTAAGAGTCGTCTTATGAGATCATTTTTTGATTAGGAAGAGAAAGGAAAGATATATATTTTAATTTTTTTAAAATATGGGGTTGGGCACTCAACTTGAGGGATAAGGGAAAAGAAGACAAGAAAACCGTGGGTAAAGGAGGGTTTGAGGCTTTGTGCTCGATTAAAGATAGTTCTTTTAGATTAAAATATTATATACGTTCACAAAGTTTGCATAAAGTTTAGGGAATAAAATCAAAATTCATTCAAATTTTAGGGATGAAAATAATATTTTGCCATATATACAAAATAAGTTAAAGGGAAGTGGAAAGTAAAAGAAAGAGCTCTTGTTTTGTTTTAGTTTTGGATTTGTAGGTTTTGGAAAGTTTAATGAGCCTTTTATATATATATATATATATATATATATAGAGAGAGAGAGAGAGAGAGAGAGAGAGAGAGAGAGAGAGAGAGAGAGAGAGATGGATTTAAGTTACATATGGTATAACTTCATAATAATTACACTTTTTTTGAACCATTAGTTCAAAAAAGATCTAATGGTTAAAAATGCATCATTAAATGTTTGTTACTTTTGACATCCATGCCTAATTAATTGCATTTTTTTTCTCTCTCTTCTTATTTATTCCTTTCCAAATTCCCCGTCATTAAATGGCCATGCCACCACTTCTTCTCCTTCTTTTATTCCCTTCTTTTTTAAAAGAAACAATGGTTACTTTTAATGCATAAATAAAAAAAATAAAAAAAATACCTAAGGAATTGTACAATTTTCTGTAAACAATCTTGAGGGTTGCTGTTACCCCTATGTTTCTATAATCCTCTCCACTGAAATTATACTTCAACAGTTCAATCTATAGAAAAGGAAATCGAAGAACTCAGCGAAAAACCTTTCTGTGATCCTCTAAGTCAAAATCGATCCACTAGTAAATAAGTTGGAGCACATGAATAACAAAAGACCTTCCAAGCCTAGTCTACCTAATATACTTCAGCCCTCCAAGCTCCTGCTATCAACAGACTTCTCAAAGTCTTGTCTTTACTAGCTTTTCGGATCCTAGAATACGTCAAGCCTAAAGTCTGAAAGTTGTGGGCATCTTATTATTCCTTCTTCTTTCATACGTGTTGTTCTTTCTATAATTAGGCCATCTTTCACGTTATTAGTCGGTTGTCTTTCTATGCTTTTTTCTTCATGCATTATTTCTATAAGTCTTTCATTCTTGTCTTTCTTTAAATCTTTTTCTTCGTCTTTATATGTTATAGATATAGGCCTGTCAGTTGCTTTTGAATTTTTAAAACTATTGCTATCATCATATATTAAACTATTCTTTCTAGTGTTCTTTATGTCTATCATACTTATTGATCTGTCGGTATTTGTTGAATTATACTATTGCCTATTATACTAGTTATTTGTCATGGGTTTAGTTAAAGATGATCTTTGATGGGGTTCAAAGTTTGAATTTAAAGCTTTAATTTTTTCATAAAGTTCCAAAAAACTATCTGGTCTATCATTTCTATAATTTCCTCTTTCTATAACAGTGGATCTTTCAACATTTTCTAAAGATTTTAATTTTTTATTTATTCTGTCTAAGAAACTATCTGGTCTATTGTTGTGTCTATCAGTCTGTCGGTTAATTTTATCTTCTACTAATGTATTCCAGTTATTTGTGTTATTATAGTTATAATCATAATTATCCATTTCTCTGTCAGAATAAGAATCTGTTTCATAACCCATATCATCATTTAACCAATTATGATCTATATCTCTCATGCTATAATCTTCATCATAACCTATATCATCATAGTCCATGTTTTAAATTAGTGTGTGCCTAACCTAAGTGTAAACAAGCAAACAGATGATGAAAGATAAACATATTTATTATGTGGGGGCAGAAGTGTCAAAACACCTATTTGGGCTTTGGGCCTGGTCCAAGAATGTTGACTCCTCTAAAGGGCTGCAGGGCGGGGATGAGGCCGCCTAACTTAAGGGCCCAGAAGCCCACCGATCGGTTCATTGGCTGATTGGGAAAGGTCCGAGGAGAAGAGTCTCCTCAGACAACTAAAACAAGGGCCATAAGGTGCACCATGATGCCTAAGGAAAAACTCGTGAAGCTCACCAACCAATGCTACACTCTAGTGGAGAACAAGTGGGGAGTACTTTGCATAAAACTACTACCATCGCATTTAAGGCTTCACACCTACCAATCTGGCCGCATTAATGAGGAAGTGATGCCTGAGGGGACGATGATCAGCCTTATTGCCATTGGGGAAGGTTTCCAAGGAGACAATGGATGGGAAAGGATCTGCATTTATGGCTCTATGAATAGTAACATGGAGAGGAGGAATATAAATAGAGAAGGGGAGAGCATTAGAAGGGGATCGGGCTTCCTAAAGACAAAGGCTTTTTCTCCCAAGCAGAACAAGGGAACGAATACAGAGACACCTCGGCTCACGTCCGAGAAAAGCTAGAGTCGCACCACTAACTCATTGCACGCAACTGTGGACTTAGCCCAAACGCCACTGCTTTCCATTGTCCTAAGAACTCTAGACTTCAAGCCCACTCTCTACAAATTTTATTGTTTAGGCCGCTTGGGCCTGCCTTGTCACACACTTGAGTCCAGGTTTGATTTGTGTCCTTACAATTGGCGTTTTTTATGGGAAATGAAAAAAATGTCAAAACACTAACTGCATTTTTTTTTCTTTTCCCATAAAAACTTTCTTTAACTGGATTGTTAACCAATACCCTAAGGGCACTCGTTAGGATGACCCATAAAATTTTATGTCATGGATCATGCTATGAGATATTATTTGCATTAAATGAATTATGGCATATCAATTATTGGTCCCTAGGATATGGAGTGCATATCAATTTTTTGTTGAGATTCAAAAACATTTATCAACGCTTAATCATAGCATGACAAACCAC